>OW052247.1:39220000-41720000 GCA_932526585.2 Philonthus cognatus
GTCAAAAGACAGTAGATCAAGTAACTTTATCAAAATGTTATATTTCTTGAAAAATCAGTCGATAAATATGAAAATACAGTCAAAATGTCACAATACCGTAGACCGTGTGATAAGTATAAAAATACTATTATAGCCTTAAGACAAAACTAGTGGTTTACAGTCAAAATTTCAAAATAGTCAACATACAGTCAATCGAGTGAAAACTGGTGCCTTACAATCAAAATGTCACAATAGTCAACATACAATCGATCATGTGAATAATATAAAAATAGTTTTATAGTTAAGAGAGTCGAACTAGTGGTTTACAATTAAAATGTCACAATAGTCAACATACAGTCAATCAAGTTAATAATATGAAAATACTGTAATATGGAAAAAAATCGAATTAGTGACTTACAGTCAAAATATCACAATACTCAAAACACAGTCGGCAGAGTGATTTAACGTTTAAATATCAACATAATCAAAGGTAGTTGATTGAGTCACTTACAATCAAAATGTCACAATAGTCAAAAGATACTTTATTGTAGTGTTTTTAAACATGACTTAATGTCATAATCATTTAAAAAATAGTCCTTTGTTAATTAAAAAACTCATTGAGTTATGACTGTCTAAGTAACATAATTTTAAAATGTGAAGTTGCCAAATGTTGTCAAAAACCAGTCGATTGACTGAATGTTGTGCAGTTTATCAAAATACCATAATAGTCAAAATACAGCGATGTCCTAAAATGTCATAGTTGGCCAAAATTAGTGCTATAACAATTATTTTCGGTATTGAAAATATCAAATTATGCCTAAGAAAAAAAGAAAATACGACAATTTTATTCACATAAATTCTCTCTTTTTCGGTATAATTTAATATTTTCAACACGGAATCCATTGTGTTTGTCATTAATGACAAGCTTAGTTAAAAATATTAATGTTAATAATGACTGATGTTAAAAACCGGAAAGTATCTGAAAAATAGTTAATTATGCCAAAGAGAAAAAAGCGACAATTTTATTTACATAAATTGTCTTTTATTTTGGCATAATTTTATATTTTAAACACGGATTGACAGTGTGTGTCGATAATGATAAGCTACGATGGAATTGTCAATTCATATGAAAAATGATCAATTATGTTAAAAATATATTTTCAAAAATTGTGTTATCATACCAAAAATGTTGGGCTGATGAAAAAAATAATTAAAAATACGGACTTTTATCAGTTCTTTACATATTTAAAAAAAAACATTTAATATTTTTTGGAAAAAAAACAAGAGATATATTATTTTGTAAACTAACCTAACCGGTTTTTCTGAGATTGAATATTGACACGTTTGACATTTTACATAAAAATTAAACTTTAGCTGGTGTGTGATACCATTTCGTTAAATGTCATTTTTGGTAATTCCATTATCAACATTAATGTTTAAATTCAAAAATTAACATTTTTAAAATACGAAATTACATTTACAACTATTATTTGTTTAGTCATATAAAAGATAAGTAACTATATCAATTTGTTACAATCTAATGTCAAAATTGACATTTATTGAGTTAAAGTGTGATTTTTATTATTTTCCCTAAAATTCAGATAAAAATGTTCTTTATTTACATTCAATTGAAAACAACTTTATTTAATGACTGTTTTTTTTAAATAATATGACATTTAGGTCACGCATAAAAACACTACAATAAATCTTTTGACTAATGTTGACAAATCTTGCTGAATTAGTCATTAATCTTTTTTTTATTTGAATATAATTCTAACGAGTGTCTTCCACTCCCAGATTAAGCATGAAGTAAAATTTCGAGTTTAGAAAAGCCTGAAAATTTGGATTTGCCGGGGCGCGCGAGCGAAGCGAGTCGCGCCCCGGCAAATCCAAATTTTCAGGCTTTTCTAAACTCGAAATTTTACTTCATGCGCCACGAGTACAAAACACCGATTTAAAGTGAAATTTAAAATATAAATTACTTTTATAATAATTTAATATAATTTAAAAATTTTGATTTAAATTTATTAATTTTAAATCTAGGTAAAAAATGAAACCATGTTTTGTACTTGTTTTTGTAGAACTTTCGAAAAATACATTTATAAAAAATACTTTTATAGCCAAAAGACAAAACTAGTGGTTTACAGTCAAAATTTCAAAGTAGTCAACATACAGTCAATCGAGTGAAAACTGGTGCCTTACAATCAAAATGTCACAATAGTCCACATACAATCGATCATGTGAATAATATAAAAATAGTTTTATAGTCAAGACAGTCGAACTAGTGGTTTACAATTAAAATGTCACAATAGTCAACATGCAGTCAATCGAGTTAATAATATGAAAATACTGTAATAGTGAAAAAAAAAATCGAATTAGTGACACAGTCGGCAGAGTGATTTAATGTTTAAATATCAACATAATCAAAGGTAGTTGATTAAGTCACTTACAGTCAAAATGTCACAATAGTCAAAAGATACTTTATTGTACTGTTTTTAAACGTAACTTAATGTCATAATCATTTTAAAAATAGTCCTTTGTTAATTAAAAACTCATTGAGTTATGACTATCTAAGTAACATAATTTTAAAATGTGAAGTTGCCAAATGTTGTCAAAAACCAGTCGATTGACTGAATGTTGTGCAGTTTATCAAAATACTATAATAGTCAAAATACAGCGATGTCCTAAAATGTCATAGTTGGCCAAAATTAGTGCTATAACAATTATTTTCGGTATTGAAAATTTCAAATTATGCCTAAGAAAAAAAAAAAAAACGACAATTTTATTCACATAAATTCTCTCTTTTTCGGTATAATTTAATATTTTCAACACGGAATCCATTGTGTTTGTCAATAATGACAAACTTAGTTAAAAATATTAATGTTAATAATGACTGATGTTAAAAACCGGAAAGTATCTGAAAAATAGTTAATTATGCCAAAGAGAAAAAAAACGACAATTTTATTCACATAAATTGTCTTTTGTTTTGGCATAATTTTATATTTTGAACACGGATTGACAGTGTGTGTCGATAATGATATGCTACGATGGAATTGTCAATTCATATGAAAAATGATCAATTATGTTAAAAATATATTTTCAAAAATTGTGTTATCATACCAAAAATGATGAGCTGATGAAAAAAAAAAAATTAAAAATACGGACTTTTATCAGTTCTTTACATATTTAAAAAAAACATTTAATATTTTTTGGAAAAAAAAAACAAGAGAAATATTATTCTGTAAACTAATCGAACCGGTTTTTCTGAGATTTAACAATTCAGTTGAAAATTGACACGTTTGACATTTTACATAAAAATTAAACTTTAGCTGGTGTGTGATACCATTTCTTTAAATGTCATTTTTGGTATTTCCATTATCAACATTAATGTCGAAGTTACCTCGACCTAAAAGATCTTTTGTAACTATCCCTGACCTACTTGAGTCCCTCAATGTTTAGACTTCTTATGAAGTCTACTATAACTTGAGGGTTAATGTGTACCAATTCCTCGGTGTTTAAAGTGGCCGATGATAGGTAGTTCCCTCTTTGAAGGGACAAGGCAGGGCATTCACAAAGTAGGTGCTCTGCTGTTTCTTGTGCCTCGTTGCAGAACCTGCAGTTGGTATCAGTTGTCTGACCCATCTTGGTGAGGTGGTACTTCAGAGGACAGTGTCCAGTTAGAAGGCCGGTTATGAGCCTTAGGTTGCCCCTGCTTAACCTGAGAAACTGTCCGGCTCTTACGGCAGAGAAGGCGATGAACCTTTTCGCCTGCCGCAGACCAGGTGTGTTTCTCAGGTGAGCACTTTTGGCAGCATCTTCCCATTCCCGGATCATACCCTTGATGCGGACTTTAGTTATTCCACTGTAAGGTTCTGGTTCGACAAATGGAGTTTTGGACCCTTCCTTGGCAAGGTTGTCGGCAATTTCATTGCCTTTGATCCCTGCGTGTCCCGGAACCCAGACCAGTTTGACTCTGTTGTTGCTTTAGCTGCTTTAGACTTGCATGTAGGTGATATATATATATATATATATATATATATATATATAAAAGATAAGTAATTATGTCAATTTGTTACAATCTAACGTCAAAATTGACTTTTATTGAGTTAAAGTGTGTTTTTTATTATTTTCCCTAAAATTCAGATAAAAATGTTCTTCATTTACATTCAATTGAAAACAACTGTATTTAATGACTGTTTTTTTTAATAGTATGACATTTAGGTCACGCATAAAAACACTACAATAAATCTTTTGACTAATGTTGACAAATCTTGCTGAATTAGTCATTAATCTTTTTTTATTTGAATATAATTTTAACGAGTGTCTTCCACTCCCAGATTAAGCATGAAGTAAAATTTCGAGTTTAGAAAAGCCTGAAAATTTGGATTTGCCAGGGCGCGCGAGCGAAGCGAGTCGCGCCCCGGCAAATCCAAATTTTCAGGCTTTTCTAAACTCGAAATTTTACTTCATGCGCCACGCGTACAAAACACCGATCTAAAGTGAAATTTAAAATATAAATTACTTTTATAATTTAAACATCTTGATTTAAATTTATTAATTTTGAATCTAGGTAAAAAATAAAACATGTTTTGTACTTGTTTTTGTAGAACTTTCGAAAAATACATTTATAAAACTAAATACTAAGTCAAATGCTCAATATCCTAGTTTCGCCTATGACTGATGCAAGTATTTTCATGATCAATTAACTTTTCACTTTAGTATTTTCGTAGAGTTTTATAGTTATTTATACAATTCTATTTTATAATATTCACGAATGCCTATTAAGAAAGATACTTTAAAAGAAGAATTCATGACTGTTACAAAATATATTTGTACAAATAATTTCAAGATGATGTACATTATTTTTTCTAAGCATGAAAAAAAAAAATTGTAAATTGATGAGATAAACCTGCGAAATTACCTCCATTTTAATTCAATCAACTCCCATAAATACATTCTTAATTACCTCAATTTGGATAATACCAAGTCACGATAACAATTTTAATTACCGAGGACCACACAAATCTCCCCGCATATAAAAAAAAAACCGTTTAATATTTAATTCGTGCCCGTCAAATTCCGCTAAATTACATTATTCCAGTAGAGCACTCTCGGAGAAAACGTGAGCTTTCTCCGCGAGTGAAACGTCTGCTGGGAAAATGCGGAAAAAAATAGAAGGAAGAGCCGCGCGAGCCGCGGAACTCGGTCCGAAGGACCAATTTAAGTCTCATTGTCTCCGCCAACATCAGCTGATCCCGCATGAATGGACCCCGCGAGTCACACCACGGGATATCTCGTTTAAGACCTGACACAAATTCATACAATGGACATAATTTACTTTTCAAGCGAACGTGAATTTATTTGTAGATTACAAGGTGGGATGTTTATGTTCTCATGGTCTGTGAATAAATAATTATTGTTATACTATTAGCTACAATAGAGATATAAATAATATATTTATGTAAGCATAACTGTCTTGTATAAAAACAGGTATTCCACAAGGAATCACTATAATACGGATGTATTACTCTATACTGACAATATTATTTAAACTGTGGTACTGAAATTGAACTAGTATGCTACGAGGATCCATCAAAAATTAATAATAGAAACAATTTTAGAATGAAAGAACTTGATAAAAAAGGTTATATAAAAAAGGTATTAGACAAGGAATCCCTAATACAGATACTTTACACTATACTGACAATTCTATTTAGACTATGGTACTGAAATTGAACTGGTATGCCACAAGGTTCCATCAAAATTTAATAATAGAAACAATTTTAGAAATTTTACTTGATAAAAGTGGTTGTATATGAAAGGTATTCCGCAAGGAATCACTATAATACAGATACATTTCTCTATACTGATAATTCTATTTAAACTGTGGTACTGAAATATATAAATAATATATTTATTATAAATAACATTTTTATGTAAGCATAACTGTCTTTTATAAAATCAGGTATTCTACAAGGAATCGCTATAGTAGAGATGCATTACTCTATACTGATAATATTATTTAAACTATGGTACTGAAATTGAACTGGTATGCCACAAGGTTCCATCAAAAATGTATAATAGAAACAATTTTAGAATGAAACTACTTGAGTTGTTATAATGCAGTTTTTTCGTATCCCAGATAAAATGATACTTTTATTCAACAAAGATGATAAAAGATATCAAAAACTTGAATTTATTTATGTGGCACTTTATGAGAATTTTGATTTTTGGTCTGCAGCACCATAAATATATAGGGAACTTTTCTTTCAAGTAAACATATTGCTATTCGTATGCATTTTGCAGGATTCGTGGTTTTTAATGAGTTCAATTTAAAGCTGCTAACGAGTGTTTCCACTCCTTGATTAAGCATGAAGTAAAATTTCGAGTTTAGAAAAGCCTGAAAATTTGGTTTGGTCGCGTAGCGCGAAGCGCGGAGCGACCAAAGCAAATTTTCAGGCTTTTCTAAACTCGAAATTTTACTTCATGCGCCACGCGTATACAACACTGAAATATTGTGAAATTTAAAATATTCTTCTTTAGCAGTATATTTTTAATCTTGCTTTAATTGTATGTTTTTAATACTAAATTCAGCCGTATATTTTTAATTTCACAATACTTTAGTGTTTTACACGCGTGGCGCATGAAGTAAAATTTCGAGTTTAGAAAAGCCTGAATATTTGGTTTAGTCGCTCCGCGCTTCGCGCTACGCGACCAAACCAAATTTTCAGGCTTTTCTAAACTTGAAATTTTACTTCATGCTTAGTCTGGGAGTGAAAATACTCGTTCGAAAATTCAAATTATTTTTTTCTAAAAAATCAACAAATGCCTGAAAATTGACAAATTTTTAGGCTTTTCTAAACTCGAAATTTTACTTCATGCGCCACGCGTATACAACACTGAAATATTGTGAAATTCAAAATATTCTTATTTAGCAGTATATTTTTAATCTTGCTTTAATTGTATATTTTTAATACTAAATTCAGCCGTATATTTTTAATTTCACAATATTTTAGTGTTTTACACGCGTGGCGCATGAAGTAAAATTTCGAGTTTAGAAAAGCCTGAAAATTTGGTTTGGTCGCTCCGCGCTTCGCGCTACGCGACCAAACCAAATTTTCAGGCTTTGCTAAACTCGAAATTTTACTTCATGCTTAGTCTGGGAGTGGAAATACTCGTTCAAAACTTTAAATTCTTTTTTTCTAAAAAATCGACGAATGCCTGAAAATTGACAGTGCATGCATCGGAATATGCAAACTTAAAAGAAAAATTGCGTAACCCTGCAACCCTTATGGAAGAACCGCCACTCTTATTCATGCTTGGGTATTTTCCAAAGAGCAACTATAGTACAGATATAGTACACTATGTTGACATTACTAATTAAACTGTGACACCAGTTTAGGGGTACTGAAACAGAACTGGTGTACCACAAGGTAGCATCAAAAGTTAAGAATAAAAACAATTTTAAAATGAAAGTATTTGAGTTGTTATAATGTAGTTTTTACTCTATTATAGTTAACATCGTACTCTAATTCAGTAACGATAGCAAAGAAAAAGAAAAAGTTGTGAATTTCTTTGAGGGATATTTATACTTAGGTATTCCCCAAGGAACTACTACAGTATAGATACATTACACTATACTGACTTTACTCTATAATCTGTGACACCAAAAAGTGGTACTGAAATCCAGCTGGTATACCACAAGGTTCCATCAAAAGTAAGAAAAACACTTGGATTGTTATATTGTAGTGTTTGTATCCCCGATACAACAAAATTGGCGAAGGATATAACAAACATTTAAATTTTGAATTGTGGAGGCTTCTACTTCGTTATACATGTTAATTTAACACAATAAAACACTTTTAACTTTGTTTATATAACACAATTTATAAATTGTGTTATACAAACAAAGTTAAAAGTGTTTTATTGTGTTAAATTTAAATTTTGTATAGGGGTACCTTGTGGTATACTTGTGGTATACCAGTTTAAACCCGAAGGACACACATGCATACACTTGTATCAACCAACTGAAATTCTCTCGGCACGTTTCCCGCGGCTAATGAGGAATCCAGCATAGCTCGTTTATGCAGCAGAAGATTTTTTTTTCGGAATTCCAACAGCTCATAATCCTATTCATGCACAATCCGCAGATTCATTAATGCCTACGGAAATTTATGCATTCAATTACCTGCTCGCACAGTGCAGCGTCTTGTTTATTCGCAGGTACACACAATTCGTCGCAGTCATTCCCGTTCGAAGAATTCGAATGGACTTTCAAATTTCCCGTTGGATCTACGGAGCGTATTCGCACGTTGGAATAGCTACTGTTGTAATTGCATTTAGAAAAGCAATTTTAGATATGAAGTAATTTATGTATAGAGTCTCCAGGTTTTATTGCTTTTCTACTTACTCCTCCCAATGATAATCATTTAAAATATTTTATAATTTATTTATAAATATATTGGTTTCTTTTAATAACCAAAGTCGTTCAAACACTTTATGAATCCTCTAAAATACTTTTGCAAAAACTTGAAGGATTTTTAACTTGTAACCAACCATAGGAGTTGCCAGGACTTATAACCAGGAAAGGGCAAGAGACCAAAAAAAAACATAATTTATATCTTAAGAAATGTCAATGATGAGTGGTTTATTTCAATTTTTAACACTGTTTAAGCACGATACCAACAAAACACAAGATTTACTATCGTTTCTCGAAAATTACGATTTTTAATATACTAACTTTGAAAATCCACTGATAGTTCATTCTAGGTTAAATGAACTATTAGTATACCTTCTTCAAATAAACTTCACCTGTGGTTAAAACTGAACAAGGGGAAAACTAAGGCAAGTAATTTTAAAATCGTTTAAGCACTGTTTAAGCATAATACCAACAACCTAGAATGAACTATTATTGCTCTTCTTAAATTAGTATATTAAAAAACGTAATTTTCGAGAAAAAGTAGTGAATAAAGTAAACTTAACCTGTGGCTAAAACTGAACAAGAGGAAAACTAAACTAAGTGATTCTAAAATAATTTTATTCAAATACATGTATTAATAAATGTTATTGAAAACTCTGGTGTCTCACAAGGCACTAATCTTGTCCTTCCTTGAACATTTCTTTTTATCTAGTATAATCGAAGCTAAATCGTCTTATTCAATTATTTCTAAACTCAGTTAAAAAATATGAAATCCCATAAGGAACTAATCTTGTCTTTTGTCTTTTTGAACATTTCTTCTTCTCCAAATAAGAGCCATCGCTGAGAAAATCATCACCCGCTCGCTATTTATTCTGCTCAAGTACGAAAATTGATGCTTCCGCGGGGCGGTTGGGAGGTGAGAGGGGGACCAGGTCCTCCTGCACCTGAGCACACACAGACCGAACCTTATGTGTGTGCTCAATCATATCTTCATTCCGTCCGTATCTTCCAGACTTCAATTTATCCAGAGACTCACACAACGCACGCACTCATGTCATGCGGAGGAACGTTATTTAATCGGACGTCACGTGAGAATTAAACAATCCGCGCGCGAGAGGACGAGGAGGAGGAGGATGATAGTTTTTTTTTGTAATTGCCCCGTGTGCGCACTTTCCAATCTCCTGTCCGCGTTACGAAACTTGCCTTTTTTTAATTAACCCGGTGCCCCCTCGACAAGGAATCGTTCCTTATTAACGGGTTTTAATTAGTTTTAGGAAATTAATGGAAACTAACGTTACATTATTTTTACCTTGGTGAACCACAAGGGTCGCTAATAGAACCAGTTTCCTTTTTTATACACAGCATTACATAATTTAACAAGACCTTTCTTACAGATAGTTCAATCAACCTTAACGTACAAAAATGACGTTATCATAAAAATATATCTAAGAATTATTTTCAATATCTCAAAAATTACGATATATGAGGATTGTTATTTTTTAGCATCTTAAAGTTTTTTAGCTTCCCTGAACTAGAGGGAATCTTAAAGAACGTTTAGTATATTTTTCAAGATGCTAAATGAAGTACTTTGAAATATTTTGATTGTTAGCATCGTGAAGAACTTTACGACTTGTGGTTCCAGTACTCAACATTTTTAAAGAAGGGGTAACGTTATTAAATTTGTATCAATATAGTTGCGGATCGGATGCAATCCTTACAGATTGACAATATTTTGGGCTCCTTTTTCTCCTCCAATTGCAATGTAGAAAGTATAAAAATTAACTCCTTGATTCCCAACAGTAAAAGGTAATGGGAGTTGTACCATTACCTTTTACATGTCTAAAAAAATATTAATCAACACACACACACACCTTCCTCCTTCCAACCTACCGAAAAACCAACTCTGAAAACCGGCAATTAAGGGCCGTTAAACGGTAACGACCGCCTTTTTCTCCGTATTTGAAGCACTCCCGGTTTCGCTCCGGCCTTGGAACAGGTGAAACACGTAGCTTTATATTCGCGCACACAGTTCCTTTATTTTTCTTTTTCCTTCTTCTGCTCCTTCTCTGAATTACAAAACTAATTAAAACCGATTCCGAATCGTTTCACAACGGGCCGGTAGATCACGACCGGCGAGTTCCATCAACTTATCATTACACTATTAATCCGTTGTGAAATTAATACCACGTACAGAGCTCAAGTTCCTGCCTCGAACACGTACGTGATTTTGTTCGAAAAGATGGAAAATATTTTAATGATTGTGTTTGCGTGAGTTGATGGGATTTAATTTTGTTTGAGACTTCAATTATGGTATTATACAAGGATCACCAACTTTCTTCTGATGGTTTCTAAACGACTTATTTTTCTGAATTTGAATGACCTATGAATGATGGTATCCCCTAGAGATCATATAGCTTTAAATCTAAAATCGATTTTTTTTCCAGAATCCTAATAACATAAGAATTATGGTATACCCCAAGGATCAGAATGTTTAGAACATTTTCAGAATTCTAATTAGGTATGAATGATGGTATCCTCCAAGGATCATATGGTTTCAAATCTAAAATGGACCTTTTATCAGAATTCTGGGAACATAAGAATGATGGTATACCCCAAGGATTAGATTTTTTTAGAAATTAAAATGTATTACTGATGGAATCCAAGGATCAAATTTGAGGAGCAAGTTATCATAAAGAAATGAAGTGTTATTGGTGAATTTGACGATTGATCTTATTTTAAAATTTCATTCTTTTAATGGTATCCCCCAAGGATTACAATTTCTTCAGCTCATTTTTGGAGACGTGCGCAGAATTAATAATTTACTATACTCGAGGATTATTACAAATTTAAAAAAATGTCTGAGTTTGACTGGAGCATATTTTTTGGAGCCCTACATAATAATTATACTTTATAATACTTCCTTCAGCATTAAAAATTTTGTCTTTGAATTAGACTTTAATGACGATATGTATTAAAGATCGTATTTTGAGGATTGACATTTTTCAACATTAAATTCTTTTGATGATATCCCTCAAGGATCACATTTTCTTGAGAATTTTTTTGGACACGTACATAATATTGCTACTTTATAATACTTGAGGATCATGAACAAAGAGAGTCGGCAAACAATTTTCTTCCAAAGCACCGAAACGAATGAGAATTCTCTTCGCTAATTAAGCAATCATTTGAATTTGAGCCGCAGCGGCCAATCGGAACGATCGCTTTACGACCGAACGAAACAATAATCATAAAACAGTCGAAAATCTTTGGTGGTCCTCATCGGCGGGGGCAATTAATATACCGGACTGGTGTTATAAAAGTCGCGGTTTAATTAATATTGAGCATGATTGCGCAACGAGCAATTTCCAGAAAATTTATACGCAGTCTTAATGGACCGATATGACCCACATCGGCCGCTAATTATGACCGTATTCGAGGAGTTTTTCAATTTCCCTAATTTCGATTACCCCATGAATTATTCACTATCTTCGAGTTAGAGTGTAGTTATGTCGAAATATTTATATCGTTCCATGAATTTGGATTGGTGATAAATTAAGGTTATTCTATTTTAGAAATGCGTTATTAGAATAGTTGGGTTAATATCCTTGTTAAGTCCAGAAGAATTATAGTGTTCTTAAAAAAATGCTATTCTACATGTTTCTTCAATTAGTTGTAGACATGTATTTTACAATTAACAAACCAATAGAATAGCATTTTTAAACTTAATAACCTACGCAACGTTTATGACTTCATATCTGATATAAAATTAATTATTTTTTTAATTTAATCAAGAGTAAGTTATTTAAAGAAAAGTTTAATTGAATTCTTGGTGTACCAAAATATTAGTTTCGCAAAACCAATGTCATTTATTTTCTCAATCTTATTCATTACTGTATTATCTAAATTCAGTTTCAATATTAAAAAATGTCATTTATCAGTGTTTTTTGTATTTTTTAACATAGGGTTGATCTCCTTGTTTAAGCATGACGTAAAATTTCGAGCTTAGAAAAGCCGAACATTATCAGGCTTTTCTAAACTCGAAATTTTACTTCATGCGCCACGCGTATTAAACGCTGTTTTATATGAAGTTAAAAATATATAGCACATCCTTGCGCTTATATATTTTATTGCTCGATTTTAATTTATATTTGATAGTTAGAACCAATTGACAAATAGCAAAATTTTGAAACGTTTACCTCGAAAAAGTCACTAAAGAATCTTTTACACAATTTTTGCTTATATCAACAATAATTTGAAAATGTATGATTTACATTTATGGGGTTGCAAGTGCTCCATTCTGTTCCTCCTTTGGTACGACCATGGCCAAAAATATACAAACTCTGTAGATATCACAATTTAGATACGTGTGGAAACCTTCAAAATTTCTATTCGTATTAAAGTTCTTACCTTCATAGAGTTGATCAAAATTATTGTGAACTATCTGTGGAAACCGAATATATAATCTAAAATTTCATCAGCGACTTTCTGTTACTCAAAAGAAACTGTTGGATGTTCCACATTTACAAGCAAAAAAAGAAGAGTCGATCGTTGCACTATAATTACGTGATTTTGCTCGTCTGGATCTGCAGACCTGTATGTAACTACGCACAAAGTGGAGCACTTCTTCATTACGCTTCACTTTCCATTTGGCTTTTATGTAATTGGCACATTCGAGCGTAATTATGCTAATCCTAATCGCCGTCTGCGGACGGGCAAGCATGGAACCACAGCGGAGACGATTGCTAATCGCGAAAAAGACAAATTGCTCCGTTTTAGCATCGACAATTAGTTTGCGTGGTTCTTATGGTGTTTACATCAATTGAGCATAACTGTGGGCGTGTGTGAGATTATTGAAAACTCTTGCATATTTGAAATGAGTGTATCTCTGAATGATTAATGACGATGTTACAACTTGTTGGTGTAATTGATTTAAGAGCACTTCAAAGAATTTTACCTCATGTAAACATTTCCAACCTTTTAAATCTTAGCTTATACAGTTTGAATTTTGTATTTATACCACAAGTTTCCAAATTGCACCTATTAGTACATTTTCAGTAGAAAATTACCCTTTCATCAAATAGTTCTGATATACAAGTAAAAACAACTACAATAGTGTTGTTAAGTATCCCCAAGTATCCAAATTGTACCTATTAGTATATTTTCAGTAGACAATTACCTCACTATCAAGTAAATGTAAAAACAACCACAATAATGTTGTTAAGATGTTGGCTGTGTAATAAAGTAAAGAAAACAATTATGTTTATATTACAAAAGATAATGATTTATTCCTAAATAATAGTAATAAATAAAATAAAAATTACTTAAAAAACTTAATCTTTCTATAAAAGTAAAGCTACATATCCTAAGTAGTATATTTTAAACTTTGCATTAGATCAGTGTTTTATACGCTTGGCGCATGAAGTAAAATTTTGAGTTTGGAAAAGCCTGAAAATTTGGATTTACCGGCACGACTTGCTTCGCTTGCCCGCCGGCAAATCCAAATTTTCAGGCTTTTCTAAACTTTAAATTTTACTTCATGCTTAATCAGGGAGTGGAAACACGTAAGAAGCTTCGTTTACAAATAGTATAAACAATTTTGGCCCAAAGTGGATTCCTTGAGGAACCCCAGAAGTTACGGAAACTGGTTTCGAAACTAAGGTACTTATTTCACGATTTTTCGAGTTTAGAACAGCTTAAAAACTTCACGCTTAATCGAGGAATGAAAAACAATCGTTAGAATATTATTGAACACTTAAATCTTGGCTGCGCCTCTGGTTGTAACACAAGTATATAAATTGTACCTATTAGTATATTTTTAGTAGAATAGTACATTTTAAGTAGAAATAGACTTTTTTAACAAACAGTTGTAATATACAAGTAAAAAACAATCATAATAGTGTTGTTACGATGTTTTCGTTGTACCACAAGGATCCAAATTGTACCTACGATTAAATGTTGTTTATTATTTGTTTAGCAAATTGTATTTTAATCCAGACAGTTGTTGTATACAGGTACAAACATTCAAACCCAACCAGAACTAAACGTGTTTGTCTTCAACAATATCGCACGACATGATCAATTTAGATAAAACACGGTTAGGTAAAGACGCGCCGATTAATCAGTCTTCGGTTCCGATCTCTCGCCGCGATAAGCGGGACACAATGAGCGTCTCTCCCAGCCTCATCTAAATTATTCCACCTGACAGCGGCGGCGGATGATTGAGTGACAAAAGGCGCTGGCTCGTTGTTCGATTGTTGGCCCCCTCGGGCGCTAATGCCGCTCTGTTCTCTATTGAAATTTAGATGGAAAACGCCCCGTCGACTCCGCTAACAAGATCAGTAGCGAATGCAACACGATATACCGGGACTCCTCCGATGTGTTACCGTTCGCACGTTATAAATGGCCGGCAACAACACTATAATGCGCGAAGCATACCTAAACTATTAACATCAAACAGGTGTCACTATTAATTTATAGGTTAGGAGCTGCGTAATGGGGTGCACGCTTTATACATTAAGCCACGCCCACAATGCGTTTTCTATGATTTATATATATATATATATATATATATATATATATATATATATATATATATCAACAATACTAAACTCTAAAATAATAACAAAAAATAAAATTGTTAAAATAGCAACGTATGTATGTAATATATTTATATATCAAACAAGTGTCACTATTAGTTTATAGGTTATAAGCTGCTTGATAGGGTGCACGCTTTATACATTAGGCCACGCCCACAATGCGGTTTTTATGATTTACATATATCAACAATACTAATGATGAATTGTTAAAACAGCAACGTAAGTATGTAATATATCACCATATAATCTTTGAATCATCACAACTCCAAATAAAAACTTCTCGTCAACATTTCTTTCAAATTACCTTGACGTCAAGAGAGATATTCTCCTGTTTTCAGAGATAGCATCAATTATTTTGACGTAGTAATTATTGTTATTCGATCCGAACAATATGTATAACAAAAACAGGATCCTATTATCGGAATCCACACCGTTCTCCGTTCCCGTTGTGCACGCGATGGTTCTGAAGCTAAAGAAGAAGAAAAAACAACGAATCAAAGATATGGGCCTGACCCAATGACTAAGCAAAGTGCATGATTTGAAATCCACTTCGTGAAAAAAAAAGGAGGATAACTACAAAGAAACGTTTAGAGGCGTAATGTATCAATTATTCTGGGTTTCGGTGCGATTCATAGGTTTTATTGATCGAAATTAAATCAGAAAATAAATGATTAGTTCCAGTGAAATAAATTATAGTCATTGTGGGATACCAAAAATATCATACGTGTACTTTTGACTACTCATAAGAATTATGTATTGTATAACAGATAATTTATGTAATCGAGGTTGTTGCTCTGGTATCCCCCAAGTATCGCTAATTCTATCTTTCGTATACAACTATTTCGAAGGTAATTTCGAAGTAATCCAGTTGATTTTTCAGTAAATATGATCCTTTATAAGTTATTCAGAAAATAAGTTATTAGTTCCAGTGAGATAGATTATAATCATTATACTATGCCATTTCGATGATAATTTCGAAGTAATACAGTCTAATTTTCACTAAATATAATCCTTTTTAAGTTATTCAGAAAATAAGTGAATAGTTCCAGGGAGATAGATCATAATCATTGTGATATGCCAGAAATATCATACGTTTAGTTTTGTCTAGCAATCAGAATGCGTGTAATGGATTGTTTATGTAGTCGAGTTTGTTCTCTGGTATTTCTCAAGTATCCTCAGTTCCATCACTGTTATACAACTATTTTGGCAATGGATTTAGAAGTAATCCTGTCTAATTTTCAGTAAATATGATCCTTGGGGAATACCTTTAACCATAATCATTCAGAAAATAAGTGATTAATTCCGTAAAATAGATAATTGTCATTGTGATATACTAGAAATATTATACATGGACTTTTGAGTAATAATAAGAATGTGTGTAATAGACAGTTTATGTAGTCAAGCTTGTTGCTCTGGTATCCCCCAAGTATCGCCAGTTCCATCACTGTTATACAAGTATTTTGATAATGGATTTCGAAATAATTCAGTGTAATTTTCAGCAAATATGATCGTGCTTTGTTAAAAGTTGTAGAATAATTTTATCAATAGATTTTGAAGTAATTCATTTCATTGGAATACCGAACTTGGTATATTGAATTTGGTATATTGAATTTGGTATATTAAATTTGGTATATTATATTATATATATTAAATTTGGTTTGGTCGCTTCGCTTCGCTTCGCTACGCGACCAAACCAAATTTTCAGGCATTTTTAAACTCGAAATTTTACTTCATGCTTAATCAAGGAGTGGAACACACTCGTTTTTGTGACTTTAATATACCAAGTTTCAGCGTTCGTATAAGATGCAACTATTAAGTTAGGATAATGGAATGTGTTTTAAATGAAAGCCTATTTAATCCTAATCCAATACTCAATTGACTGTAAGGATGATCCTATCAGATTTTTTTAGGAATTTGATTATACAGATTTAGGATTTTTGCTTCACTTGTCACTTTGTCAAGTTTGAGAGTAAAAACACAATTATTAAGTTAGAATAATGAATGAATCGTAAATCGTAAACACAGTTTGTGCTATATTGAGCTCTAATAGGCTATAATAATACCTACAAAATTTAGAACTCTCGAGTCTCTATAACTCACCGCATTATATTTCATAGGTTTTTTTATTGATCGAATTAAATCAGAAAATAAGTGATTAGTTTTAGTGAAATAGATTATAGTTATTGTAGGATATCAGAAACATGCAGAGTTTTATGCATCGCACTAAGCATAATAGTTATATTAAGTACAGTTGTAATCATTTATATATATTATATTATATATTTCTTGTTCAAGGAAACTGACAATTTTCTCGCTACAATGTAACATTTATGTAAATTTGTATTGTGAAATAAATGTTATTATTATTATTATGATAATGCACTTTTAACTACCCATAAGAATGATGTATAATAGATCGTTTGTGTAGTCAAGTTTGTTTCTCTGGTATCCCCCAAGTATCGCTAATCTCATGACTGTTACACAACTATATTGACAATGATGGATTTCAAAGTAATCTAACTGTATCTTAATATTTCTTTATGAATAACTTATAATTAAGAATATGTCGGTATCTTTGATCTAGTATCAAACATTTGAGTATTGTTTTTCCGTGGAATTGTTTGTAGGATTCCCTACGGTTGCAGGTGTGCAACCTCAAAGGTCTTTCAGGTCGCGCAAGAGGAAACAGGAAAAAGAGGTCGCCACTTTCGGATTATCCTTACATTCGTGCGCCGGATACTCGACCACCGTTTCCGGCTGCGGAGCATAATGCTCCCCTCGACAAAACGGATATACGCCTACCCTTTTGCATCCTCTAATCTTTCGAGAAATAATTACCATAATTCTAAGACTGTGCGAACAAAGTTGCAACTAACTACACAAGTGTATTCAGTCAGGAGAAATCTTGTTTTTAGATCTTGTAAACAAAGTTGCAAGTATTAGATAAAGATAAGTTTGGTATAAAATTAAGGAAGAATTTGCCATAAAATTAAAATGTAATATCTGAAAGGGTAATCTTGAGTTTGGCATAAGTTAAGGAAGAATTTGCTATAAAATTAAAATTCAATATCTAAAAGGGTAATCTTCCTGTGGAATACTTAAGTATCAGAATTAGTTGCTGCTAATTTAGATGATATAAAAATTCAGCCCAACATTTTTGCATTCAATATTCATGAAGACCCGAGCGTTTTTGCATAAAATTACACTGGATATAGTAAGAAGGAATGCACTTCAATCACTTTTCGATGCAAAAAGGCAACAAAATTCCATATCTAGACATCCCACATATTCGCGTTTTCCTATTTCCACCGATCGTTTGCATTTCCACATACCAAACCTAAAACTAGGTGTGTTAATCGTCACTCTCGGTATAATCAGGTCAATTATCTCGATAGGCAGTAACACGCGTAAAATAAGGTAATTGGAATCTAAATGACACGCCGTTGATTGAATAATTACAATCCAGCGCTCGATGACTAATCCAGGTTCTTACCTGTCCATTAGGGATTATTACTGCTGGCCAAGAATTGAATCGATTAAACATGGAAATCGATCCGGTCGCCCCGATGAAAACAAAATCGTAAGACGAGCGAAGTTGATAATGTCATAATCGTGTGGTTTGGAATAAAGTGGTTCACATTTAAATAATTGATTCCGATGTTGTGAGAGACGCGCGATATCGGGATATTAATATCGGCCGGGGTATCGGGTGTACCACATGGTTGGTAAATTGGTCCGGATTTTTAATTTAATGAAGTTATTTCAGTTAATTGAATGGACTTATCATACATCATGAGCGTAGCAAAGGAGGGGAAATTTTATAAATTTAAATCAGCAATTCTTAAAATATAGCAGATATGAGCAAAAGTCATGTAATATTTTATTTGTCATATTATGTGTTTTTATAATGACAAGACGTATGTTTCTCTAGCCAACATTTTCAAAATTTTGCTACTCGTCAATTGGTCTACAGTCAACTACCAGAGCTGAGTAGAATCCTCAAAAAAGGATTTGAATCATCTTGTATAATATGATTCGAATCAAGAATCCCCGAATCAAAAAACAATAAAATATGGTTCGAATGCAATTATCAGAATTCCAATTTTCTAATCACGAATACAAATCCTTTCCAATACCATTTATTTTTATTGTTATAACTAACATCAAGTAATCATAATTTTAGATGAAACTGATTAAGAATGAAATAATAAATAAATTGTAATACAGAGAGTTTTTCTTTTAAGTATACATATTCCAATATGCCGTAAAACTTCAGATATTCATTATTTTTTAAAAAAAGAGTTAAATTTGAAGCTTTAAACGAGTGTTTTCTACTCCCAGGGTAAGCATGAAGTAAAATTTCGAGTTTAGAAAAGCCTGAAAATTTGGTTTGGTTGCGTAGCGCGAAGCGCGGAGCGACCAAACCAAATTTTCAGGCTTTTCTAAACTCGAAATTTTACTTCATGCGCCACGCGTATTAAATACTGAAAACACTGTAATATTTTGAACAAGCGAACATTACTTGAAATCAGTGTCTTGTAGGCGTGGCGCATGAAGTAAAATTTCGAGTTTAGAAAAGCCTGAAAATTTGGTTCGGTTGAGATACAGGGAGTTTTTCTTTAAAGTATACGTTTTCCAAATATAGCCTATTTTCGTTAAATCTTTAGACATTCGTTGTTTTTTTTAAAAGAGTTCAATTCAAAGCTTTAAACGAGTGTTTTCCACTCCCAGACTAAGCATGAAGTAAAATTTCGAGTTTAGAAAAGCCCCGTGAAAATTTGTCGAGGGTCGCGCAGCGACCCGAGACAAATTTTCTGGGCTTTTCTAAACTCGAAATTTTACTTCATGCGCCACGCGTATAACACATTGATTTAGAGTAAAGTTCAAAACCGTGTTTAAGTTTGATCTCACGTGAATAAATATCGTATGTTCAATTAAAAAAATCCTCTAGAGTGTCATGATTTAAACTTTTTTTAAATTTAGGTTGGCTACACGCTTTAAGAATCGACATATAAAACATCAGATATAATCATTATAATACATAATTTTAGAGTTGCCAACCTACAATATTTTCCATGGCACTCTAGATTTTTTTATTGAACATACGATATTAGAAATGTTTATTTTGTGCATTCATATTGAGAGGTCTACAGAATATTTCTAAAGCAAGCCTGCGATGGCGTCGATACGCTTAAAACAATTATTATAGGCAACCTAATACCTCTAATGTGTATTGGGTTACCACTGTCAAATATGTTGCCTATAATCACTATTTTAAACAGATTATATCAATAATCGATATAATCTGTTTAAAATAGTGATTATAGGCAACATATTTGACAGTGGTAACCCAATACACATTAGAGGTATTAGGTTGCCTATAATGGGAATTAAACTCATTACGAGTATAATGAAGTACACTCTCTCAAACAGAATCATCATCATCAATCATAACAAGAGTATCATCATTTTTTTGTTGTTAAATGATCATGTTTTTATATGGTTATTTATGTGAATAAATTGGAAGACAACTTCCTCAATCTCCACGAACGATCATTACCACCCAAACAACTCCGTTGTCCTTTAAAATCGAACAGCCATCGATTAGCCGTTAACGTGATCCGATTTTTAACGTGCGTTTCAGCATTTTTTTAGTGTTACGTTTCTTTTTATGGGGATTTATTGTATTAATCGCCGCCACACGCAACCAAAGCAGGCGCAATTAAATCAATTCCGCGGCGCGGCCTCGCCTCGCATTTTCCTTGACATTCTGCTGCGGAGGAAACAAGAGATAAGTCAACTGTGCGCGCTGGAAAGCGGCCGCTTTAAAAGAGATTCCGACCTCGGTACGGATTCCGAAAAATTCGCGCCCAATTGTAATAACGATAAATCGCGTATCCTTCGTCGTCGGAAAATCGTTGCGAAAACAAAGGGGGAAACGTAATCGGATTGTGATTTCAGCGCGAGAGACGGTAGCGGAGAGTAATTAAGTAACCTGTAACCGACTTAAGTACCTTCAGCTGGAGATTTAAACGGAAGAAAAATAATTTCATTGTAACCGCAAAGAAACTATTCAACACGAATGTGTTCTTAGAATATCTTGAACAGCACAACAAACTTATAAATAATTATTTAAAAATACAGTTGGGAGGGTTTCACATTTATTGTTAAACACTGCAACCTGTTTCACCACACAGTGTTGCTGTGTTGTTTTAATTCAAATAGTATTATGGAGTTTCATTATGTATCCGCCTCATCAATTAAATATTCCAGGTCCAGGTAAACCAATGAATGCAACCAATCGATAATGATTGTGTAATGTAATTTAAAACTGTAACAAGTTAATAATTGAATACTGTCTCTTGACAAGAATTGAATTAAATATTATGAATAATTTCTTAGAATAAGTTTATTTAGTTTCAGTCATCTTAATTTATTTTATTAAATTGTCTTCATGTTATCATATTTACTAAAAATTATTTAGTTTCAGTCATCTTAATTTATTTTATTAAATTGTCTTCATGTTATCATATTTACTAAAAATTATACTGGATTACTTTGAAATCCATTGTCAAAATAGTTGTATAACAGTCGCGAAATTAGCGATACTTGGGGGATACCAGAGAAACAAATTTGACTAATCAAACTAAGGTACGATTAACTTTTTTGTAAAGAGTTCACCTTGAAGCTTAAAACGAGTGTTTTCCACTCCCAGACTAAGCATGAAGTAAAATTTCGAGTTTAGAAAAGCCTGAAAATTTGGTTTGGTCGCGTAGGCTTTTCTAAACTCGAAATTTTACTTCATGCGCCACGCGTATTAAACACTAAAAGCACTCAAATATTGTGAACAAGCAAACTTCGTGTGAAATCAGTGTCTTATATGCGTGGCGCATGAAGTAAAATTTCGAGTTTAGAAAAGCCTGAAAATTTGGTTTAGTCGCTCCGCGCTTCGCGCTACGCAACCAAACCAAATTTTGAGGCTTTTCTAAACTCGAAATTTTACTTCATGCTTAACCTGGGAGTGGAAAACACTCGTTTAAACTTCAAATTGACCTCTTTTAAGAAAACAACTAATATGCAAAAATTTACAACACGTAATTGGGATATGTATACTCAAAAGAAACAAATCACAAGAATTTATGATTTGAAGCTTTTCTAAAAGAAAAACGTGTTTTTCGTGTTACTTTTTCTTCTACAACTAACTTTAAAACTTTGCAAAAAGGTTGTCTTTCTGTTCTTTTTCTTGTTCAACTAACTTCCAAATGCATTCAAAAACAATACCAAAGACTTAAATGTAGTCATTTTAGCAATTTATCTTCGTGTTTTCATTTTCATTTCATTTATTTACGGAATCTCCTTTTACATAAATTTATAATATTAGTATATTTATATATACAGAGTGGATTACAGAAAAATAACAATTGTATTAGACATGATCATGTTACTCTTACTTTACGCGAGTTAAAATGATAATCCTTTTCTACTGCAACTAACTTGAAAACTTCACACAAAATGTTGTCCTTCTGTTCCTTTTCTTTTGCACCTAACATCCAATTGCATTCAATAACAATACCAAGTGTTTTAATGAATGGTCATTTTACTAATTTATCTTCATTTTTCCTTTTCTTCTACAACTACTTCACAAAACTGTTGTCTTTCTGTTCCTTTTTTTCTTCAACTAACTTTCAAATGCATTCAATAACAGAGATGTTAAAAGTGTGCAAACTATAAGAAGCGTAAGCTTATTTTCTCGAATTCAAATAGTTTTGAATTTGAATTATTTTTGTTTGAACAATACAAAGTATTTTAATAAATTAAGGGTGGGCGATCTAATGGTTTCTTTTTAAAATTGCTATTATAACTACACCGTTAAATATTTTTAAATAATTGTTGCTTTATTCAAGAAAGTACACCTTCCGATTAAACAATTTTAGTTAAATGGCTGCCGCGGCTAACTTAACAGTAGTCCATCCTTTTCACCCAATTTTGCAGTACATTTTTAATTGTTTGTGGCTCAATTTGACAAATTGTACCTGCGCGATGGCCAATTAATATCTCCAATACGACTATTAACACGGTTGTAATGTTGTACGGGGAGCGGATGATAATTAATTTATCATAAATAACATTTAACACGTTGATTTATTCACAACGATAGTTAAAATAAAATACGCCCGAATTTACACAAATATGATAACTAACAAGAATTCGTATGTAGCCTTAACTTGCAGATTGAGTTTATACCGAACTAATTTTGAATTTTTTTTTAATTTTACGAACTAAACAGCTTGAAGGTTTGAGCGAGACTGACTAATTACAATTTCTAAACTTACGAATTCGGATTGTTATCTTTTCTTCATAAGGGCACGAGTTACAGTAATTGTACTTTGGTCTTTCAAAGTCCGTGCGAAAGTTAATAATATTTATCAATAGATATTTCGGCCATGGGAAAAGTACATTTGAAAATCATTATCACTGGACGTAAATACAATAATCGTTTAATTTGTGTGTATACGCCGGGACATTACACGGTTACCAAACTTAGATCGATAGTTTTCCCGCTGGTATGGCGTTGCTCCATCCTTCTAGAACCAAACCTCGTCCAAGTAAAAATCGTGTAATTGCGGCCATAAAAAATCAGTCAGCATACCTCTGTAACGCACTCCATTGCGACACAGCACTCACTTTGAAAATAATTTTTCAATATTTTCCAACGTAATTCCAAATTAAAACGGTTCTTATCTTACAGCGGAGATTTGACACCACATTTATGTCAATATGTCAAGCGCGGCAGTGTTGCCAATATGAAAATAATACTCAGTTCAAATAGAAACTAATAGATAACCCACCCTTTAGTTCATACATAACAACATGTGCTATCAATCAAAATATTTTTCTTTTAATAATGATTTTATATCATTAGCAAAAATAAACCCAAAGACATATTTTCAACATAAATATTATCTCGTAATTTTGGTGGCGAATTTATTACATAATTTTTCACTACATAACGAGTTGTGGCATTCTGATTACGATGCATTTGCGTGCGCCGTTTCTTTTCCATCAGTAATACCTGCGGCTGATGTCCATCATTAATCCTTCAGCCAATTAGGACCCAGAATAATAAATTGCCACCATTGTGGTACCTTCACCCTAATAATCCCACTAAATCATCTCGGTAATTGGACAAATTCGTATGATGAATTCATTATTTTGGAAAGTTTCTGCAAAATTGCTGTAAAATCTGCTGACTCAAGAAAAAACAAAGAGAAATTACCATAATTGAATGAATAAATAAATGTATTCAAGTGAGTACTTTTAATTATATAGATGGAAAGAAGCTTTGAGGTATTCTACAAGCATGAGCGTAGACAGGATTTTGATTAGTGAAAATATGCCAAAATTAGTTTAAATCTTAGGAAGAGTCAATTATTAGTGTCACTAGTTGACAGAGCTGGATAGAAAGGAAGATTTGGATGGGAGAAACGTATGGTAGATGTGTACTGTGCGCAAGTGGAATGGATACATGGAGCCATTTGGCACAGGAGTGTGTGGAAGATCAGGGAGGATGGAGCTAGACTAAGGATTGTAGCGAGACTGGGTTGGCAGAGGGAGTTAAAAAGAAAAGACCAATAGAGTAGATATAAGTTTGATTTTGTATGTAGACTTTTTCTATGCCAATAAAAATTGTTCTTTTTTTCCTTTTGGAGTATTCGAATGAGGTATCCGAATACTTTTTTGAAGTAAATTCTTCACCCTAATAATCTCACTAAATCATCTCAGTAATTGGATAAACTCATATGATGAATCCATTATTTTGGAAAGTTTAACAGGAATAAGAATCATATGTTGAAAAATAAGGTAGGTGAAAGCTATTGATTTCCAGTATCTAACAAAAGTTCATCAGACCCTGCTAGTTATTACTGGACGTTTAATGGAGACTCATCAACAATTTTTTAAAAAATGCTGCGTAACTCAACAAAGCCGCTTGTTACCTCTGAGATGGACCACCCTGTATCAGAGCTGGGCGTTACTCGAGTACAAGTACTTAAAATTTGTACTATGCGTACTTTTCATGTACTCGGTACTTTATCCACAAGTACTTTATTTTACAAATATTTATACTCGACGCATTTTTAGATCGCGAAATGACCTTAAGTACATTTGGATCCACCTACTCAAGTTGTTTTTGCTATAACTGTAAAAAACGAGTTATATTACTCGAAATCTTTGTTTTGACAACTCTCTCAATTTTAAACAAAATAAAAACTACATTGAAATCCATACAAATTTTATCTTTATAGTTTCCCTCTATTAAACATACGATCTACTACCAATTACAACATTATGTTGACAGTAATGTCATTATTGTTAAAACAAATGGAAACTATACCAAATTCCGCACATTGTTTTTCTTTGAAATTTCGCCCTAACTGTCAAAACACAAGCGATGCGCTCGAAATGTTAAAAAGTACAATGTGAATAGTACGTTAAAAAGTGATGAAACTTTAAGAGTTATGTTATTTAAGTTGGGTTAGATTTCGCATTATCAAGTTAGGTTAGGTTAGATATCACTGTGTCAAATGAGGTTAGGTTAGATATCATTGTATCAAATGAGGTTAGGTTAGATATCACTGTTAAATGAGGTTAGGTTAGATATCACTGTGTCAAATGAGGTTAGGTTAGATATTACTGTGTCAAATGAGGTTAGGTTAGATGTCACTGTCCCAAATGAGGTTAGGTTAGATATCACTGTGTCAAATGAGGTTCGGTTAGATTAATTATCGGCTCACGCCAACTTATGTCAATTTTCACTATAGTTCAAATGATGGTTAATGCTTACGTCAACTGTTATTGTAGCAACTGTTATCATAGTACAAATGTCGATTAACGCCGACTTATGTAAATGCAGTTCAAATATGGGCTAATGCCAGTAATGCCGATCTACATGTAGGGTAACTGTTATTATAGTCCGAATGCCGACTAACGCCGACTGTCTTGTGGCCAACTTACATCATATGTCGTTGTAGAACACGTCACAAATGTGGAAAGTGACATAAAATGTATAAAAAAATCTCTTAAAATGTAGAAAGTAATCTTACCATTTTTAAAGTCTTCACTACCTCACATTTTTGAATGTCAAATGTATCAAAAATGACGTTAAATGTCGAATGGGTCAAAAGTGTGTCGACTAATATTTTGACATGTCATCTCTTTTTGATATATTTACAAAAAGAGAAAACATGTCAAAATATTGGTCGACAGTTGCATATGTTAGATATAGATGACAGTTACTGAAGTTGGGTTGTAGGTTAGATTAGTCGACAGTTGCATATGTTAGATATAGATGACAGTTACTGAAGTTGGGTTGTAGGTTAGATTAGCCGACAGTTGCATATGTTATTTTATTTTTATTTAGTTTATTCATGTCTCACCAGGAGGCTTACATTCGTTATAACATATGGTATACAAAATTAATATTTCGCTATACAAAATCAGTTAAATATGTGACATAGTGGAGTTGGGTTATAGGTTAGATTAGTCGATAGTTGCATATGTTCGATATGTAAATGTCAACTAATCTAACCTATAACCCAACCTTACTAACTGTCATCTAACCTAACCAAACATATAAGGATTTTTTTTAGGTATTCATATTTCGATTTTCTCTATACATTTTCAGACGTTCGTGGTTTTATATAAGCTTTCAATTTGAAGCTTCTAGCGAGTGTTTTCACTCCCAGACTAAGCATAAAGTAAAATTTCATGTTTAGAAAAGCCTGCAAAATTTGGTTTGGTCGCGTAGCAAAGCGGAGCGACCAAACCAAATTTTTAGGCTTTTCTAAACTCGAAATTTTACTTTATGCGCCACGCGTGTAAAACACTGATTTCTAGTAAAGTTGAAAATATACTACTAAAGCAGTATGGTAAAGATATAAACCATGCGATCGTTTAAAATATGATTTAGAGTAGGCCCTATCTTTTTTTGTGCGGTTGCCCGGAATGCTAATTGAATAATGGAATAAATTTGAGGTTATGGTAAACTAGTCATTAGTGCCAATCTAATTTAAAATTCAAAGCCTACTCTAAATCATGCACAATATTTTGAACTCTACAATATTTTAGTGCTTTTGAGTTTAGGAAAACCTGCAAATTTGGTAGTTCTAGTAAGTGAATTTGTAAAGACTCTGCTAACTGACGCGGGACGGGGCTCGTAAACATAACATGGTACATACTTGAAACATTTTAATAGGTCAACTCACTTTCTAGTAAAGGTAAACGCACGAAACATCTATATTGTAATTGCGCTGAAAGGACCACATTTCGGCAATGATAAATGATGGTTTAAAGATCACGCTTCCACAAATTGAAACATTTCCTCGGGTCTGAATGATCCGAGCAACGATGATGAATGTGGCGTGAGAAGCGAGTGCCCTCGGGGCCGCTACCGTAACCCACCTTCAGCAGGTAGCCGGACTCACAACCCTCAACCACCTCGGGCCACGCAAACCCAAACAACCGCCCTATACAAATATCACACGAGCCGAGCGCCAAAAGGCGAACGCTAGCGGAAACGATTTATAAATTAATAAACCACGAAGGTGTCCCCACTACCATAAAATCCTCGACAGGAAAACCGCACGAAATCACACACAGTTACAAGTAAATTACATGGTTCCGCGCAGCTGGGGATTGTCATAAAATCACTCTAATTCCTCAAAATTAAAGACGCACGACCGTGTAATTTGTATTCACGTATGTAATTTTCAATTGCCTCACGGCGCGGCAACCAAATTTTCGGGGACGTACAATGAATGTATCACGCCATGGGTACGGTGAAAAAAATTGGATATGAAAACGGCTTACGTACACAAACAATAAAATGTTAGCGTACCGTTTAAGTGGAACATTATTTAAATTATATGGTTACCCTGGGAATCTTGGATTCTTTTGAGTAATGAACAAAATTTCATTAAAAATGTGAAAGAATTTTAATAATAGTTCTTCAGCATGAAATCATTGGTAAATTTCACTTATGGTGTTGTACAATCACCATAAGTGTAAATTTACCGATGTTTTCATTTTCTATAACCGGTAATTCAGTACCTACATTTGTTAATCAAAACCGGATTATCGATAATTAGTTGACATTTACATATCGAACATATGCAACTATCGACTAATCTAACCTATAACTGTTTAACCTTAAACGATCTCACGGTATATATCTTTACCATACTGCTTTATTAGTATATTTTGAACTTCACTTGAAATCAGTGTTTTACACGCGTGACGCATGAAGTAAAATTTCGAGTTTAGAGAAGCCTAAAAATTTGGTTTGGTCGCTCCGCTTCGCGGAGCGACCAAACCAAATTTTCAGGCTTTTCTAAACTCGAAATTTTACTTCATGCTTAATCTGGGAGTGGAAAACACTCGTTTAAAGCTTCAATTTGAACATTTTTCAAATACAACGAATATCTAAAAATGTATAGCGTATACAACAGGGTATTGTAATTGCGTTTTTTAACGGGGTCGATGAAGTTTGAAAGGGAGTCGATGATTGGCAAAGGGTCGATTGGGGGGTCAATGATGGTCAGGGGGTCGATTGGGGTCAATAATAATAATAATCTAGGGGTCGACAAGTAAATATAATATATAGACTATGAATGTTGTTGAATAATTTTGAACCTAAGATTTTTTTAATACTATCAATCTTCTCGTTTACAAATTTAATTTTTCTTGTGTCAAGTGTCGTTTTTGTTCAAATGTCGGCTGGCTCCAACTTATGTCAAGTGTTATTATTTGTAAAATGTCGGCTTGTTGTAAAATGGTGAATATTAAGAAAAGTTATGAAATTTGTTAACAATGAAAAAATAAACCATGATTTTTGCCATTGAAAGTTGAAATCCTAAATTTTTATAAAAATCGGCAAACATTTTGTAAATTCACGAAAAAAAAAAATTCACGAAAATTTAAAAAATCGAAATCTTGAACATTCATGTATAATGTCCTAGAATTTGAAAATCTATGAAATTCACCAAAATCGTTAAGATTAAATTTTTATATAAAAATCTTAAAAATATGATAAAAAGAAAATTTGCAACATCTTTTGCAAAGGTTTGAAGATTAACGAAAATCTTAAAAATTCATGCAAACCGACAAATTTTAAAAATAATCGTCGACAATTTGAAAACTAATTAAAAGCGTGGACATTTATATAGATCGTCTACGTTTTAAATTTTACGAGTTTGGGAAATGCACAAAAACTGCCGAGATTTAAAATATTGATGAAAAGTCATAAACAATGTCCACATTTTTAAAATTACAGAAAATCTTCAGAATTTTGAAGATTAACTAAAATCTTGTAAAAGATGTCGACATTTTGAAGATTAATGAAAATCTTAAACATTCAAGCGAACCGACACATTTTTAAAAATTAACTAAAAAATCGTCGACAGTTTGAAAATGAACTAAATGCGTGGGCATTTATGAAAAACGTCTACGTTTTTAAATTTTACAAAAGTTTAGGAAATGCACAAAAACTGCCGAGATTTCAAAAATTGAAGAAAAGTCATAAAAAGTGCCCACATTTTTAAAATTAATGAAAATCTTTAGAAATTTGAAGATTAACTGAAATCTTGTAAATTCACGGAAAACCTTTAATAACCGTCCTCATATTTTAAGAAATTTGCAAAAGATGTCGGAATTTGGAAGATTAACGAAAATTTTAAACATTCACGCAAACCGACAAATTTTCAAAAATTAACTAAAAAATCGTCGACCATTTGAGAATTAACTAAAAGCGTGGACATTTATCAAGATCGTCTACGTTTTTAAATTTTACGAAAGTTTAGGAAATGCACAAAAACTGCCGAGATTTCAAAATATGATAAAGTCATAAAAAGTGTCCATATTTTTATAATTAAAGAAAATCTTCAGAATTTTGAAGTTTACTAAAATCTTGTAAATTCATGAAAAACCTTTAAGAACCGTCCTAATTTTTTAAGAAATTTGCAAAAGATGTCGAAATTTTGAAGATTAACGAAAATCTTAAAAATTCACGCAAACCGGCAAATTTTCAAAAGTATACTAAAAAATCGTCGACAATTTGAAAACTAACTAAAAGCGTGGACATTTATGAAGATAGTCTACGTTTTCAAATGTTACGAAAGATTAGGAAATGCACAAAAACTGCCGAGATTTCAAAAATTGATGAAAAATCATAAAATGTGTCCACATTTTTAAAATGAAAGAAAAACTTCCAAATTTTGAAGATTAACTGAAATCTTGTAAATTCATGAAAACCCTATAAAAGGCGTCCTATTTTTTAAGAAGTTTGCAAAAGATGTCGAAATTTTAAAGATAAATAAAAATCTTAAAAATTCACGCAAACCGACAATTTTTTAAAAATTGACTAGAAAACCGTCGACAATTTGAAAACTAACTAAAAGCGTGGACATTTATGGAGATCGTCTATGTTTTTAAATATTACGAAATGCACAAAAACTGCCGAGGTTTCAAAACTTGATGAAAAGTCATAAAAAGTGTCCACATTTTTAAAATTAAAGAAAATCTTCAGAATTTTAAAGATTAACTGAAATCTTGTAAATTCATGAAAAACCGTCATAATTTTTTAAGAAATTTGCAAAAGATGTCGAAATTTGAAAGATTAACGAAAATCTTAAACATTCACGCAAACTGACAAATTATCAAAAATTAACTAAATAATCGTCGACAATTTGAAAATTATATTTATAATTATATTTTCGCATTTCAAGCTTGGTAGTTCTAGTAAGTGCATTTAAAAAGACTGTGCCAACTGACGTGGGACGGGCTACCATGGGTTTGACCGTTAATAGGTTGGATATGAACTTTAATATTCGGTGGATAAAATGCAAAAAGCTCACCCCCGCATTGCGGGGTCATGCGTCCGCTGTCTCACAGTGACGACATACACTTTTTTTTAATAATAATAAATCACTAGTGTAAAGTTTACTAATTTTATGAAAGATTATTTTATTAATTATTTCATAAATATTCCCCTGAATGGGAAACAAACATACTAATTTGACAGTGACGTGACAACAGTGGCAACCCAATACACATTAAAGGTTTTGGCTTACATATAATCATCCATGTTTTACTCCAAGGACAGTCGAGTATACGGTAAGAAGGATCGACAGAATCGAAGATTTTAGAGTAGGGGTACAGATCGGTTACGTCACAAATGCGCGCTGAATTTAAATGTGGTTACTTCATGATTTAGATAGTTACAAGTCATTACAGTAACTGAATATTAATTCTTAAAATTTTAATTTGGAGTTTTAAACGAATGTTTTCCACTCCCAGACTAAGTATGAAGTAAAATTTCGAGTTTAGAAAAGCCCCGTGAAAATTTGTCGAGGGTCGCGCAGCGACCCGAGACAAATTTTCTGGGCTTTTCTAAACTCGAAATTTTACTTCATGCGCCACGCGTATAAAACATAGATTTTAAGCGAAGTTCGAATATACACACATTTCACAATGCTTTTGTGTTTTATACGCGTGGCGCATGAAGTAAAATTTTGAGTTTAGAAAAGCCCAGAAATTTTGTCTCGGGTCGCTGTTGAAGCATGTTAATAATTTTATTTATTTACAATTTATTAAATTTATTCCTCTCTGCATTTTATTTTATACAAGAGATTTTTTATCTTAAAATCTTTGTTATTTTTAAAAACTTAATGCTCTAATATTGAAAATCTATCCATGAAAGTACAGCGAAACCGGAAAAAAGGTTATGATAGACTCAAAAACGTAACCAAATACAACGTCATTGTTCTCTTTCGCACGAACTCGGGTCTGTGGGGAAACGGGTAGGGGAAAACATGGTAAAATACAATTCTGTCATACCTTGTAACACATATGTGTTCATATGTGTTACGCCCATCGACGTACCTTGGTTTACCCCACTGTACAGAGTTTTAATTTATTTTCGGTATGATATGGATATTTTTGACCGACTTTCTTTCATTAACATAAACTTTAAGAACTCCCCTCTGATTAACCTGTATCTGAAAAACCCCGCCCTCAGTGTAATCAACATTTTACTGTTGAAGTAAGAGAAGTAAGTAAATGTTGCATGCGTGTGTGGTCTCCGATCATCGGGAGGAATCTTTCCCAAAAGCGATTAAATTACAGTGCAGTTTGTGTGTAATTGGTAACTGGCGAAGATTAATAAATTAAGCCGATGCCAGCGCATTTGTTTTCCGAGATGCGCGCCAGGCAGCTGGTCGAAAAATTTTATTGATCGACGCAATTTTCGCAATAATAAAAATCCGCGCTCAATTAAATAAGTATGTGCGATTTATTTATAGAGGCGGGAGAGCAAGCGCAGCCAGCAGACGTGCGTCCTTGAAGATCCGACTTCAATTTCCAATCAATTATTTATTTCTCAGGTCTTTGTTCGTCTTGTCGGGTGGATGTGGTCTGCTTAATACACCGTGACATTACTTTTTTCCAGTCCGCACGAAATTGCCACCTATATACTGTGCTTTTTTTAACTATTTGTTAGAAAGCGCGAAAAGGGGACCAATTGTAGATCCTTGGGTTTTACTCATCCCTGAGTGTTTCGACGAAGTATGACCGATACTTCCGCCACAGTACAATTCCTACTGATAAGCCCAAGGATACAAATCCGTGGGGTTATCAGTAGCAATTGTAAATTTGCTGACACTTTCAATTACAGGTAAATGTGTGAATTAAAACAGGTTAACCGATAATTTATCGGCAAGTAAATTAAAGGATAATTGGTAGCATTTAGGGCCAGGTTCAAAGTGACATTAGAACAATAGGAACTGTCATCTTGAACTCAAGCTTAGCTTGAACTCGAGTTCAACGTTTTTCATGCAACTGGGCCTTAATGATTTACCTTTAACGATGTAAACCCTCGCCTTGATTAATCTTGAAGTAATATTGCGAGTTTAGAAAAGCCTGTGCCTGCTATGATCTGTCAAAAATAAGTCTTATTATTATTAATGATTCCGATAGCTAACGCCATCTAATGCTTCATAGTGGCATCGTCAGTGACACGAATGCACAAAGTGCATATACAGGTCACTGTTTCGTCCACGAGCGAGCAGAACTCCGTTTGTGAAATCGGAATCATTAATAGATTTCACATATTGGCTTGAAATAGTCAGAAATGTTCAGTATTCCTCAGCACTGGGTCGGGACCACACTGAAGAGGACCTTGAAGTCCGAAACGCGTCTGTGGGTATCTGGTGCCGGAATACTGAACACAAATTCAAGTTTAATTATTACTTATACAGTACGTCAGCAAATAATACCCAACTCAGCTATATTTCACGTTTTTTCTCACGCTATGAATATTAACATTTCATCAGACGTAAGTGGATTTCGAGAAATTGATTTTAACTTTAATACATGTGAAATTTTATTTTGAAGTACCTTTAGTGTCACATTCTCCTTTTCCAAAATATGAATAGTATTCTGCAATTTGTTGTTGCCAAATTGTAGATTTGCTTTTCTTTTAACTTGTTCTGCGTTTTGACTTCCTAAAGTTAAGGTCTCTTTGTCAAAAATCTGATCAAGGCTGTTAGTTCTTTCAAGAAGTTTTTGCAACTACAACAATACGATCTCAAAAAACGAAAAATTTTATATTTCTAAATGTAAAAGGTATGTACATTTACCTTGTAACATTTGAGGCACTTCAAAGATTTTTTTTTAAATAGATTACATACAATGGGAAGAGTTATTTTGACAATAACATAGAGGTATACAGGGAATTTTCTTTTAAATGTTCTGGAATTCGTTCAATTTAGTCAATTTGAAACTTCTAATGAGTGTGTACATTCCTTGATTAAGCATGAAGTAAAATTTCGAGTTTAGAAAAGCCTGAAAATTTGGCTTGGTCGCGTAGCGCGAAACGCGGAGCGACCAAACCAAACTTTCAGGCTTTTCTAAACTCAAAATTTTACTTCATGCGCCAGGTGTATAAAACACTGATTTAATGTGAAATTTAAATTACACTGCATTAAACTTTATAATATTTCAGTGTTTTATACGCGTGGCGCATGAAGTAAAATTTCGAGTTTAGAAAAGCCTGAAAATTTGGTTTGGCCGCTCCGCTTCGCGGAGCGACCAAACCAAATTTTAAGGCTTTTCTAAACTCGAAATTTTACTTCATGCTTAATCTGGGATAGGAAACACTCGTAGAAGCTTCAAATTGAACTCTTTTAAAAACCACGAATGTATGCCCTAGTAGAAATGTATCTTGTAGCAATATTGTGTCAATATTTATATCTTGTATATAAAGGGTTTTCCAATAAGAGTGATATGATTTCTTTAAAAAAAAACACACTTATTGTTAAGGAAATTCAAATGTTTTTTATTTAATGTGAAGTACAATCGATACAATTAAGTTCTAAATAAAACGTCATTCAAATGTCCTCCACGATTTCTTCTGCAAGAACGAATTCGATGTACCCAATTTTCAAACACTTTTTCCACTAAATCAAGTCGTATGTTATGAATGGCACGTTCAATATTGACTTTTAAAGCTTGAAGAGAGTCTGGTTTATTTCGAATGACTTCAAATAACCCCACAAGAAATAGTCTAATGGTGTTAAATCACAACTTCTTGCAGGCCATTCAATATCACAATTTCTTGAAATAATCGAATCTCCAAACTTTTCTCGCAATAATTCAATTGTTGCATTTGCTGTGTGGCACGTAGCCCCGTCTTGTTAGAACCAAATGTTGTCAAGATCAACTTCTTCCAATTTCGGTCATAAAAAGTTGGTTATCATCGATCTATACCGCTCTCCATTGACAGTAACGGTGTTACCATTTTCATTTCTAAAGAAGATGATTCCACCAGACCAAAAACCACACCAAACTGTCAATTTAGGTGAATGTAATGGTTTTTCTTGAATAATTTGTGGATTTTCTTCGCACCAGAATCGACAGTTTTGTTTATTAACCGCACCACTCAGATGAAAGTGAGTCTCATCGGAGAAGATGATTTTCTTAAAAAAATCGTTAATTCAGCAAATTCACGACGTTTACGGTGGTCCAATGGCTTCAGTTCTTGAGTGAGAACAATTTTATACGGATGCAAACCCAAATCCTTTTTCAAAATCCGCCAGGTTGTGGTTTGAGATAGTCCCAATTGTTGAGAACGTCTTGGAATCGACAAATTGCGGTCTTCAGCAACACTTGCCTGAACGGCAGCAATATTTGCATTACTTCGAGCGGTTCTTTGTCTTATTGGCACTTTAACATTATGTAAAGAAAATGTACGCTCACAATTTTCAACAATTCGACGAATAGCGAGCACACTTGCACGATTATTACGACCATAAAATGGCAAAAGCGCACGAAAAGTTGCAATTGGAGAACGATTATTTTGATAATAAAACTGAATAATTTGTAAACGTTGTTCTTGCGTATATCTCTCCATAATGAAATTGTAAACACTACTGAATACAATGAAAAATAAATGACAGATCATGACATATTACATATGGCCGAAACGTCACTTCATAATCATATCATCCCTATTGGAAAACCTAATACATTGAAACTGTTATTCAAAGTGCATACAAAGTAGTCACAATATTGAATGCGAATAATGTTACAATAATAATATTCAATCTAGACACAATATATATTGCAAAAATTGACACATTATTTATAATAAATATAGACACAATATTGTTGATGCCCTGAATAACATTAATAGTTTACTAATAGAAATAGAGCCTTTTATTTCATTCTCATATTGATAGATTAATCCCCGAAATATGCCACTAACGCCAAATTCATTATCGAATCAATATTTTATCAACATGACACAATATTCAACTTGACTCAATCTTGAAATTCATCATAGAGTCAAGATTATGTCGACAATATTGTATCAAACATAAGTATAAATGAAATTGCCAATTCTTGGTTGCAGAATACTTCAAACATTAAAAGTGCGATTCTTTTCGCAATCTACAACAAGTTAGTCTTACAAAGACTATATCAAACACTCATTAAAACAGCTACTTCCCGGGCTAATACCCCGACGGACATTGAATTATACAACAAGTGTTTGCTGTTACATACAGTAACCTACTGCAAATGTAACAATTTGGGTCAAATTATTCAGGCCATCTATAGACGCGTTTCGAGATTTATCTCTCATCAGTATAGCTTTGCCACTCCCTCCAAACAATTCAACCGCCAGTCTAAGGTGTCGAATTGTTTGGAGGGAGTGGCAAAGCTATACTGATGAGAGATAAATCTCGAAACGCGTCTATAGATGGCCTGAATAATTTGACCCAAATTGTTACATTTGCAGTAGGTTACTGTATGTAACAGCAAACACTTGTTGTATAATTCAATGTCCGTCGGGGTATTAGCCCGGGAAGTAGTTGTTTTAATGAGTGTTTGATATAGTCTTTGTAAGACTAACTTGTTGTAGATTGCGAAAAGAATCGCACTTTTAATATTGTATCAACTTGACACAATGTTGTATCAACATGACAGAATAATGTGTCAATCTTGTATAATTATTTATTTTCAAGTTGTATTTCAATATTGTGTCAACCTATTGTCCCAATATTGCTATAAGATTTTAGAATTAAAATTCAATATTTTGTCAACATTGGCAAAAAATGCAATTTCTACTAGGGTAACAATTAGGCACTTACACTTCTTTGCTTCTAGGTAATTCATATGATTTTTTTCCATACCTCATGTGTATTTGGAATCAAATCCAACTCTTGATTGATTACTTTTCGGAACGTTATCACATGTATAATCCAATTATGAAAATAGAATATATAATTGATTTCTTTAGCTCATAATATATTATTAAAATCATCTTGACATGTTGTCTTATTTAATCAACATAAAACGCAATAGTGTTAAGTTAATAGGCCTTAAAAACCTCAAATAAATGTCGCGTGTCGCAGGCGCTAAACAACCCGTTAACTCCACTAATTACCAGTAATTAATAACACAAGACCATTCCATGATATCGTAATTATCACGAATAGATAGCTGATTAGATTAGGTGTTCATAATTGGGACCTCGGGAAATGGGAAATGTGTGTGAGTGAGAATCGGAATTGAAACGAAAAAAAAAAAAAAAAACACTAAAAAGAGGCGCTGACCATTTAATGCCCGTATAATGGTGGAGTTTATTGCGTGGCCTACGGTGATCGCATGAAAAGGAGTTACGCACATCCAATCAAGTTAAAGTACCTTTAATGTAATACATTGTGGGCCAGGACGCTCAAGGGCACTTTATGCTCGGCTAAGTACACCTCGCGCCGGCTACCAGACTTAAGCTACCTGAGCGAGCGCGGCGCCCTCGGCCATCATAAATTTACCGCATCGCGCACAATGCGATTTGATAAGAGAGAAAACGAGCGCTAAGCTAATATTCAATTTCGGGCCCGAAGATACCTCGGGCCTAGTGGACTCATTAATTTTAAATTTGGACTTAATGCATAATCAATTTCTTCTCCACGCAACTTATAGGCAAGTTTAGTCTTTAATTTTGAGCACAGTAATTAATACAATAATTAAATCCAATATTAACACAAACAGCTTCCTAAATAACCATACTTAAGGCTACAGATCTAATGATTAAATTCTGTATAAATACAAAACACTAATTAATTAGAGCTCGTTCCATTTAACTAGACGATCAATTGTAACACATTTTGAATGTTTAATTGACGAGATGGATATATATTTATTTATACATACATACTGTGCCCTATTACTAATACATGGTATAATATAACATGATATTTAGGGATATATACGTCAACACCTTTAATTTATTTAATTAATTAAAGTAGTTGACGTATATATCCGTATATTAATACATGATGAAACACCATAATTCTATTTGAACTAAAAACAACACAAATGGGAGGGTTTCACTTTTATTGTTGGCAGTGGCATCATATTTAACTTATAAAAATATGTTCGAGTTTCTCCCCCAGTTAATTACAAAGAGCTCTGACTATACCTGTCATTTGAAATAAACCACCTGAGTTGGAAGGGTTTCTCTTTATTCGCTACAATATTTAAATACGAGGGTCATTCCATAAATAATGCACATAATTTTTTTTTATCTCCTAGCATATTTATTTTATTGCTATAATCTCTTTACAATCCTTTAACATAATTTCTCTGCTTCCCAATGACCTATTCTCAACGTCTGGAAAGCTTTACAATACCATCTAATATGCCATCTTTCTTAATCTGACGAATGGCTTTGGTACCGGCGATAGAAAGCTCTTTTAGATATGAATAACGACGTCCTCGCATAGATTGTTTCATCTTTGGGCATAAGTCAAAGTCTAGTTGACTTAGGCCAAGACTGTAGGGCTTTTCATTTACGACATTGGCAGTGTGCGGGCGTGCGTTGTTGTGGTGAATGAGTAGCCCAGACTCAAGCAACTGAGGTAGGGTTTTCCACATTTTTCGGTTCAAAATTTGAATGAAATTACAATAATATTTTCCTATGATACTTCATCCACATGCAACTCTGTCTGTCATGATGATTCGACGGTAATCATAAGCAAAGATCATCATTTAATTGACCTTGGATTGAGCTCAACGAAATTTGTTTGGACGTGGGGATGATTGCCCTCTTCACTTGTTTGTGCTTTTAACTCTGGTTCAAAGTCTCGAACCCACATTTCATCAAAGGTGATTATTCGATGCAACAAAGCTTGACCTTGAACGTCTAATCTTCGTTTCAGCACTTTGATATTTGATCAATAGTCGCAGTACCCGAGACCAGTACCGGCTCCGTTTCTAACTAGCGTTATTAAAAAACAAAATACCATATCGATAAAACACAAGCATTGGCTTCTTTCTTAAACCCTAAACTAAAACTTACGTAACAATCACTATCGGCGCGTTCTTCACTCCGCAGTGTTGCCAAATTGTGCATTATTAATGAAATGACATTAGTAGTTATTTTTCTGAATCGTACTTGGACTACATTATTTTTTATAAAAGTTATTTTGTGACGATTTTCTTCGTTATACTCATTTATTGTACGTTTATCCAAAAGAAAATAAATTGCGTAAGTAACTAAGTAATAGTATATTATTTTATTATTTATTATTAGTTTGATAATATGAGATGATGTTATATAATCAAGACGCTATATAAACTGATGGTATTACTTAAGTATAGTAGGCGTGGTAAAGTTATAGACACGCCTACTATTTGTCTCGTCATTTCCCGTGTGAATATATCCTCGAGTTAAAACGTCTTAGCCCGCATTTTCCAATGCTTTATGTTTATGCTTTAAGTTCATCGAGTTATGTATGCAAAAGAATGAATATTTGCGCCCACTTAGCTTGAGGGTTTTCACAATAATTAAGACTAACTAATAGCGCTAATAGCATTTACAAAAAAAAAAGAAAAATTGTGGAATTCCAATCACCTCGTCCCATTACTCCAATTTATGATACATTGCTTGTCTGCTTAAAGGCATAATAGAATATTACGCTCTGGCATTCTAAAAAGGTTATTACGTATAAATTCCATGAGTTTATAATTATCTTAGTTAGCTGATTTTTTCTGAAATAAATTGGCGTGTCTGGAAATATCTGTTCAATGCAAATGCATTTCTATATTATGGATACTAACTGGTTTAATCCATTCACCTTAAAACTATTGTTGATTGGCTTTTCTAAACTCGAAATTTTACTTCATGTGCCACGCGTATAAAATATTGATATATTTTGTTCACAATATACTGCTTATGTTTTGATCTCACGTTCATGTATTTTACAAATGTTTATTTCATTTAACCAAAACTTGCCTCTTTCAAAATTCGTCTGGAGCAAGTTATTTTTTAAGTATACTTACATATGGATACGAAGAACATTTCCGACATTCCCTGATTTAGAAAAAATAAATTTGAAGCTTTATACGAGTATTTTCCACTCCCAGACTAAGCATGAATTAAAATTTCGAGTTTAGAAAAGCCCCGAGAAACTTTGTCGAGGGTCGCGCAGCGACCCGAGACAAATTTTCTGGGCTTTTCTAAACTCAAAATGTTACTTCATGCGCCACGCATATAAAACACTGGTGAAGGGAAATTCTAAATATACGTATTTAGAATATTGTGAACTTCACATGATTTCAGTGTTTTTTTACGCGTGGTGCATGAAGTAAAATTTCGAGTTTAGAAAAGCCTGAAAATTTGGTTCGGTCGCTTCGCTTCGCTATGCGACCGAACCAAATTTTTAGGCTTTTCTAAACTCGAAATTTTACTTCATGCTTAATCTGGGAGTGGAAAACATTCGTTTAAACTTTCAAATTATTATTTTTTAAACAAAAAATATTTTAAGATTTATACTATATATGCTGGAGTTGGGATGTGTATATTTAAAAGAAAAACTCCCTGTACTTATGCTTGAATACAGAGACACTGGGCTTAAACATAGCGTAGTGCTATCTTTCAATTATCGCTTGAACTTCATAGTCACTTTTCAAGGTCATCTTATATGACCTTGAAAAGCAGAACTTTCAAATTAAGAGGGGGTAAGGCGCTCGGTTGCTAATTCTGGATTAAACATATCGTAGCGCAATCTTTCAATTATCACTTGAACTTTTTATGTCACTTTTCAACATCATATAAGATGGCGGAACATTCAAATTGGTTATATGGAAACTACTTAGACTCCAGATTGATTATCGCTTCAATGTCTTGCTTTCTGTCTTTCACACATCAAGAGTGATCATTATATAATAAAATGACGGAAATAGAATCTTTATATGCAGTTGTATTTCCATATAAATAATAAATTAATTTATTTTGAAATAGACCTCTAAACAGAAAATATTTCTGTGTTAAATAAAAAAGTTAAAAAAAATTGTAAAATATTATCTTATAACAACGCTGGAACCGTAGTCCTAACATACAAATTTTACATGGCCTAACCACTCTCTTAAAATTTGCATGTTTTCTTCTCTTTATTTCACGTTGCCCTCCGAATTCCCGAAGTTGCCCCTGCTCCCCTGCTCCGCATCTTCAAGAAGGGGGTCCCACAAATCGTTATGCGGGGATCCCTTAAAATCCTAGTTATGCCACTGAACCCAAAATACATTGACGGTATTTGGTGGCCTAAAATCAGTTTTAAATAATTGGTTCAACACATTTGACCTGCGTTTTATTCAGGTTTACATTATTTGGAAGTTTCAGCGTAATTTTTTTACTTCTTTACATTACTTGGTGTTGTATTCGTATAAAGAAATCAGAAAAACCAATCTAAGTAGAACCGACTTTCCAAACTCGGTAGTAATTCTTTCTGCTTCAATATCCCTGATGATAGATGATGTGCGCAGCGTGCGCTTGCGATGCAGAAGAAAAAAAGACACGCATTATTAATGATATCCATCGTCCGTATTAGTATCGATATCCATTTGTAAAGACATCGATACGTGAACCCGGACTCAGCAAGACATCCAGCGTCTGTTTGTTAACTATCCTTATTATTAACGTAATTTGTTATCGGTGTCGTAATCCACGGAGGAGCGAAAAAGGAGCACAAAGAAACGAAAAAGCTCAACGAGCTCGCTGCCGGGACCGTTCTTTCACCATTGTCGCGTTATTGGCCACCAACGACGTGGAAGTCCAATTTTCCGCTCTGGTCGCAATTAAACGTTTTTCCCGCGATCCGTTTAGAGCGCAAAAATTCGGTTTGGTTAAATACGGAGTGGTGCGATCGAGCGGAAATTATGGATTGCGGACGTGCTTCAATAAGGTTCGCAGATTTTTATTGGAGATGACTGATGGTGAAGAGAAGAACAACCATGGCGACCATGATATAGTGCTTGTGATATACCAAGAACATTTACTATATTTTAAAGTATTAAAATCGTTTATCGCGGTGTTTCATTTGATTTTTGACCGAATGTTTTCCAATGCTTGATTTTTGAGTTTAAAAATGCCTAAAAATTTGTATTGGGTGTATGTTATGTTATGTTATTACCTCGGCCTAAAAGATCTTTTGTAATTATTCCCTGACCTACTTGAGTCCCTCAATGTCTAGACCTCTTGTGTAGTCTACAATAACTTGAGGGTTAATGTGTACTAATTCATCAGGCTTTAAAGTAGCCAATGACAGGTAGTTTCCTCTTTAAAGGGACAGGGCAGAGCAATCACAAAGTAGTTGCTGTTTCTTGTGCCTCGTTGCAGAATCTGCAATTGGCATCTTAGTGAGGTGGTACTTTAGAGGACAGTTTCCGGTTAGAAAGCCGGGTTGCCCTTGCTTAGCCTGAGAAACTGTTTGGCTCTTACGGCAGAGAAGGCGAATAACCTTTTCGCCTGCCTCAAGCCAGGTGTGTTTCTCAGGTAAGCACTTTTGGCTGCATCTTCCCACTCCTGGATCATTCCTTTGATGCGGACTTTAGTTATTCAACTATTGGGTTCCGGTCCAACAAGTGGAGTTTTGGAGCCTTCTTTGCAAAGGCTGTCGGCAATTTCATTACCTTTGATCCCTGCATGACCTGGAACCCAGAACAGTTAACCTCTGTTTTACGGAAAAGCACTACTGATTAGTACCATGTATGTAGCATTTCTCAAAAAACAACCCTCCTTTCTTTTGAATGAGATGATTGTTGAAAAATTAAAGGACTTTTAGTACAAGAAAGTACACAATAAATTTAAAAAAAAAACTACTGCTGATTAGTACCATCTGTATACCATTACAGAATAATTGTTCCACAAAAAAACTTCCCTTTCGCTCTATTGTTCGAAGATATACCGTTAAGTTTTAGAGTAATGCTAATTTAGTATGTACTTGCATTTTTCTACTATAAACGAGACTTTCTATTGTATTACAGGTTAGTACTAACTATAAAGTGTATTTATAGTTAGTAATATATATACACTTTTACCTGCAAAGAGGAACATTTAAGTTGTTTCGTAAAAAAAATGTTGCACGCTTGATTCGTGGCGATGATTTATTGGTGAGCGTTGCTTTTTATCACATGTCAATTTCGATAGGAATTCGAAATCGACAATGGGCATAATTTATTCGGCGACAGATGTTTCGATTCACCTGGACGGGGATTAATAGTCTCGGATTATCTGTGTTTACCGACTAACGTCGTTGGGAAGTTTTTGAAGGTAACTCTGCTTGCGCAAGAAACTAATTGCTATGGGAAAATAAAAAGATTCGATGATTTTGACAGATTATTTTATAATAAATACAGGGCATTTTTCTTTTATGCATACGTTGTGAAATTTTCGACAATTGTTGTTTTTTTTAAAGATCAATATAAAGCTTTAAAGAAGTGTTTTTCACTCCTAAATTAAGCATGAAGTAAAATTTCGAGCTTAGAAAAGGGAGAAAATTTGGTTCAGTCGCGTACCGAAGCGGAGCGTAGCATGCTGCACCCCCTAAATAGAACTATCTATTTAAAAATGAATGGAGATTATCATCTACTAATACCATTAAATGATATAATCTTCAGTAATATACTTCCATAGGTTGATTCTTACTGCTAGGTAGTACCTGTGAAAAATTGTTCCCATACCTATGCAATTACCATCTTGTTTCCTTTTGAAAACCATGTTAGTGCGTATCGAATCATTAGTATGATTCACTGCGGTGCATTTTTGTCGTAGTACTGGTCTCCAGCAGGAAGTATTAACTGAATATAAATACTATTTCTTATGCACTATGATCACAAGAAAATTTATTTGATAAACCACGCCCGTTCTTAATTCTCATGTCTAGAGTTAAATTAGACCACGCCTACTGTTTGCTTTTTCCCAGCGCTCGGTATGCTTTCCCATATAAAATTATAATTACCTAAACAAACAAAAAAACCTGACTCTGCCTTATTTTTGTAAAGTGTTGTATTATTATTTGCTTTTACTGTATCACACAAATCCAAAAACTAGAGGACTTCCATTGAGTAAGTACTAACTTAATTCTATATCTATTGTGCTTCCACAATTATAGATCACCTTTTAACACATATTTTATACTCAACATCACCATGTATAGTTCATTTCATTTAACTAGGCGAGAATTTTGAAAACATGTGTGCTCAAGGCACCAAGAGTCCTAAAATGCGACTTATTTAACTTATCAAGAGTGACTTACGGTATCGAAATGCATTATTTTTATTCAAATCACTTAATTAGTTGCACAGATAAACTCTACAGAGATATAAATATGTCCAAATTGCTTCGCTTTTCTCGCCTACTTAAATAAAATAGGCTTTATTTTCTTTCGGTTTACAAAAAGTTGCGTACTTCCACAGGGTAAGTACTAACCAATATTTTTACTTAAGCTATGGTACTCTCACAATTGTGGATTACTTTCATAAACATATTTCAACTCAACATTCCCGTTCGAAAGTTTGGACAAATCTCTTAATTTAATCGATCTTGTTTTTTTCTTCTCAGGTGAAAACTTATATTGATCCCTCGGCCCACCTGGATCGCCGATTATTTATTTTCCTGTTCGGCCGGGCCGAACGCGGAGGACGTTGCACCGTAAATTGCGTCCTTATCTGATAGATTAAGTAATTAATGTTGGTCCAGCGCGGGATGGGATGCGCGACTCGTTTCGTGGCCCTCGTTTTGCGTCGTTAATGGGATCTTTATGGGGGTGACAATTTCCCGATTGTATATCTAATAAGCTGGTGCATGATCGCCGTCTCACTCGACTAATTTCGCCACTAAACCACTCTCGGCGGGACGTCGCCGTCTCCGCGGAACGCGATCTGCAGATAGGGACCGGTCGCATCGGTCAACAGATAACGATCCCGTGACCAGACTGAGAAGAAGAAGAAATAGCGTCCGTTGCGACATGCGTGGAAAATGTCGTACAAAGAACAAAAAAATTAAAGCACAATTTTCTAAGATAATTTAAAGAGAACTAAGCTACGCTCACTGTTGACTCATAAATTTAATAAACCACGCCTACTATGTTATGTTATGGGGTCGGTGGGTCGTGTGGTTTCTGGGCCTTCCGAAATGACCGCGACCTAAAAGATCTTTTGTAATTATCCCTGACCTACTTGAGTCCTTCAATGTCTAGACCTCTTGTGTAGTCTACAATAACTTGAGGGTTATGTGTACTAATTCATCCGTCTTTAGAGTAGCCGATGATAGGTAGTTCCCTCTTTGAAGGGACAGGACAGAGCATTGACAAAATGTGTAAATTGCATCAGTTTTCTGACCCATCTTAGTGAAGTGGTATTTTGGAGATTAGAGGCCGGTTATGAGCCTTAGGTTGCGATTGCTTAGCCTGAGAAACTGTTTGGCTCTAACGGCATAGAAGGCGACAAACCTTTTCGCCGGCCTCACGCCAGGTGTGTTTCTCAGGTGAGCACTTTTGGCAGCATCTTCCCATACCTAGATCATTCCATAGATGCGGACTTTAGTTATTCCACTATAGGGTTCTGGTCCAACAAATGGAGTTTTGGGGCCTTCTATGGTAAGGTTGTAGACAATTTCATTACCTTAGATCCCAGCATGACCTGGAACCCAATGCAGTTTAACTCTGTTGTTCGTGACTAGCTGCTTTAAGGATAGTTTGCACTAGACAGATCTAGACTTACATGTAGGTGATTTTATTGCCTTTAATGCAGCCTGACTGAGCATATACATATGCGTCAGGCGTATTAAACACTGATTTAGTGTGGAGTTTAAAAAACACTTTATTCGTTCTTATAATAACACAAAATAAACAAAAAGCATTAAGAGATTGGTATTATCCAAGTTCAAAAATTGACAAAACGAATAATATTCCAGTGAGCATTCGCAGTAAATTTGGTGAATGCGAGTATAGAAAAGTAAGGAAATATTTGCTATATCGAATACGAATAACGGTATTTAGACGATATACACGATTTGTTTCTTTTAAAAGTAGAATACATATTTTGGAATATTTTATGAATTTGTATAAGGCAAAATCTTGATTGCGCTACAAATTCATGATAATATCATATTAAAAACATTACGAGCGTGCATAAATGCAGTGATTTGCTTCCTCGTGTTATCAAGTTTACAGTAAACTTAATCATCTGGAAAACAAAAATCAAACACCGATTTTCTCATTATCCCTCAGCGGCTGTAATCAAAAAGTAGGCGTTGCTTTTAACATCACGCTAAGCCACGCCTACTATACTATTACAGCAGGATTAAATCAACCTAACCTAACAATAAATTCATGTTTAAACCACGCCCGCTCGACTATTATTCGTGATTACACGTAAGTCATAAACCACGAACGCATGCGCATATAAAACGATAACTATAAAAAATAAGCACCACTTCGCTAACATTTATGCGCGATTGTATTATAATCTCGGAGCAGTTTACCGTATTGGAAATCGGTGCACGGAGGTCATTTGGGAGTCGATGCGTTTTTAAAAGGGCGATTTTTTCCGCGATAAAGCATCGCTCGGATTTTTTTGTATGAGTGTCGAGTCCAGAAGCTAAATTGTATCGATTATGTGCAAGAGAGGAACGGTACCACTTGTCGGTTGGGGTCGTAAATATTTATGTGGATTAATTGAAATTTTAATTTCGGTTTGTAATTATGTTTCGATAAAAATCTGAGTGATGAATAATTCGGGTTGGTTTTTGTGCCGGGCAATGTTCTTGGATTCTTTGGGCACTTAAATTCTTACGAATTACGAATAACTTTGCAATTATAAAGATTAAATGTTCAATACATTCTCTCTTCACAATGAAGAGTTTCTCTTGTTGTAAAACCGTAAATTGATTAATTTCAGCCTGGGAAAAAGACGAAGCATCAGCAGGAACCTGGTTGGAAAATATCATACAAAGAACATAAAATGAATGGACAAGAAATTGAGGATAATTAAGCCACGCCTACTATTGACTCCTTCATTTAATAAACCCAGCCTATGGGAAGGTTTTTAAAAGTATTTTTGTTAACTTCTAAAAATATATAATAGAGCTATCTAGTAATAATAATAATAATATTGTATTGGTCTTAATGGTTGAGTTAACAACAATAGACAAGTCAAATATACAAATACAAAAATGGAACAAAAAATAGTGCTTGGTGTTGTAGGCGTTCACTTTGTGGTACATCTTAAATACACTTGTAAATAAAACACTTTTTACTTTGTTTAACCACTGAATTTTACATTTAATTGTGTGACTAGTTTCGACTATCTAGTAGTCAATCTCAAACTAACGTGTAATTTGTATTTACTTTAGTTTGAGAATGACTACTAGATAGTCGAAACTAGTCACACAATTAAATGTAAAATTCAGTGGTTAAACAAAGTAAAAAGTGTTTTATTTACAAAAATAGTGCAGTAATACCCACATAAAATACAGTTTTATACCGATTGTTAAACGTGGACATATCATTCCGGTAAGTCTTACTTAATTGGAAATATTTTACCGAAAAAGTTAAACTCTTATTTTTACAAATGATAATTGCGCTTGTTAAATACTTAAGTACCTCCACAATTGTAGTTCAATTGTTAATATTCACAATAGTTCACAACACAATACCTTTTATGCCCTATTTGTGTACGCATTAACATCCACAAACGCCTTTTTTTTGTGAGGATGAGAAGTCGTGAAAGTGACAAAATAACAGGTTGTCCGCCTTTTGTGTACAAAAAGAGGCAGTCTGGATGAGAGGACGGAGAGCTGTAGGTAATGACCGTACGCAGTCGGCCTTAAATAATATAATAAAATGACGATACATTAAATTTCCATGGTGCATGTAATGAGTCGGTAATAGCCGAATAATCTCTTTATTATTTTTTTTTCTGCCGGGCATAATACGGCCAGGGCCTTAGGGTATTTAGCCACCAGAAAATGCTCGGTCACGTTGGTAAATGAAGGAAGGATGTGCGCCACTGGCGGAGGAGGATCTTTTCTGTGTTATTATTACGGAGCCCCCATTAGTAACAATTGAAGACAAACAATGAGCGTGTATTCTGGATTTACTTGTTAAAGAAACAACACAATGTAATTTGTATTTGGGTTCTGCAAATATTAAGTACTTAATCACAAAAGAGGGTATTATTCAGAATCAACGTAAAGTAATAAAACTAATATTAAAAAATACTATTCAATATTTTTGTAAGCTTCAAGCAACAGGAACAGTGTTTCCACTCCTTCATTAAGCATGAAGTAAAATTTTGAGTTTAGAAAAGCCTGAAAATTTGGTTTGATCGCGTAGCACAGCGGAGCGATCAACCCAAATTTTCAGGCTTTTCTAAACTCGAAATTTTACTTTATGCGCCAAGCACATAAAACACTGAAATACTGTGAAGTTCAAAATATACTGATTTTCCATAATGTTTTAGTACTATATTTTAAAGTTTACTTGAAATCAGTATTATATACGTGTGGCGCATGAAGTAAAATTTTGAGTTTAGAAAAGCCTGAAAATTTGGTTTGGTTGGTCCGCTTCGCTACGCGACCAAAACAAATTTTCAGGCTTTTCTAAACTCGAAATTTACTTCTTCTTACTAATATTCCTAGCAAAATTATTTATCTAAGGTGAAGATCTTTTAAAAATCATATTTGCAGTATTAAATATTAATGAATATTAAATCTAAAATCAAAAAGTATCGTTTTGAATATCGATACTTTTCATTAGATATTTTACCGTATCGATACTTTGATATAAGATATAATCGATACTTAATATCGATATTTTTTTCAAATCGGAACATTGCTATTTGCACGATTCACTTATATGAATATTTAAAAGTACCATTCGATATCTTGGTATCTGGGCGCAACAGAAATATACTATTATTACTTTTCAAATTTTTCTAGCAGTTCAGAATTTATAGAAAGCAATACTTTGAATAGGGAGCTATTCGTTTTGCTGAAAAATAAAATTATTATTATTATAAAACCAGTATAATTATAATAACTCCTACAAAAGATATTTATGTAAGTATTTGCGTGAATCGAAACTTCAAAACACGTCATTAACAAATCAGTTTACGACTCGGTTCGTACCGAAAAAAAGAACCGGGCTTCTACACGTACACACCGAGAGGAGAGATCGCGGCACGCATGGGTATTAATAAACCGTACTCGGTACACGTTACTTAATACACTGATCTCTAAATTATAGCGCAAAACCATGGGAACAAATCTGTTATAATTATCGTGATCTGTTGTGTGCGCACCCCGCGCACTCCTGCGGAGTTTATTATAATTTATAAATAAACCACTCTCGCGCACCTGTTATTACGGTTTACACCGGCGCCTTCATTATGAGCAATTCAATTAGATGATGTGTGTTTTATGGAGGACACTCGTCTTAGTTAAATGTGTAGTTTCCGATTGGATGTACTCAGAGTGTGATTAAATATAACGGATTGTGTTAGGCGACGCCTACTATATGTTCTGAGGCTGGTAGAAAATAGATCGTAAATTATTGCTCGAGTAATGTAATGTTGTGAAAATATTGTAAAAGCATGATATATTCATTCTAATACAACCTAACCAGTTTATTGTTAACGTTTTTGTTAATTACAATTATTTGTTAAACTTTTACGCTCTAATTACAAAAATTCATTCCTTAAACTGTCCATTTGTTTTCTATATTAGCACTTTATTTTCATAACTATTGTAGTTTTAAAATTAGAAGAATTTGCAAGGAAGCACTTGAAGATTTAAACATGTTTGATAATGGAAAGCTAAGGTTGCCGAAACTGCAGTCACGTAAAATAAAAAAGTGTTATACAAACAAAGTTAAAAGTGTTTTATTGTTAAATTAACATGTATAACGAAGTAAAAGCCCCCATAATGCAAAATATGATAAGTTTGGGATATCTTTGTCTCGTGTACCTCCTTTGTCAAAATCAAAATTATGCCCCAATATACTTTTTTCCATAAAAGCATGATATATTCATTCTAATATAACCTAACCAGTTTATTGTTAACGTTTTTGTAGACATTAATTACAATTATTTGTTAAACTTTTACGCTCTAATTACAATAAATTCATCCCTTAAACTGTCCATTTGTTTTCTATATTAGCACTTTATTTTCATAACTATTGTAGTTTTTAAATTAGAAGAATTTGCAAGGAAGCACTTGAAGATTTAAATATGTTTGATAATGGAAAGCTAAAGTTGCCGAAACTGCAGTCACGTAAAATAAAAAAGTGTTATACAAACAAAGTTAAAAGTGTTTTATTGTTAAATTAACATGTATAACGAAGTAAAAGCCCCCATAATGCAAAATATGATAAGTTTGGGATATCTTTGTCTCGTGAGGTACACGAGTCAAAATCAAAATTATGCCCTAATATACTTTTTTCCATAAACTTATTCTGGATACATAGCATATAGTAAGCGTGGCTTAATATATGCCTGGTAAAAATATATTAAGCCACGCCTACTATATGCTATGTACCCAGAGTAAGTTTAGTTTATGAAAAAAGGTATAGTAGGGAGTAATTTTGATTTTGACTCTAGACAAAAATATCGCAAACTTAGTTTAAATCTTTAAGTGTCTAATTTTATTTTTATCATAGGTTTACAGTCCTTGTTTAAGCATGAAAAAAAAAATCAAGTTTAGAAAAGCCTGAAAATTTGGATTTGCCAGGAGAGTAGAGTAGCGGAGCGCGCGGCAAATTCAAATTTTCAGACGAAAAATGATGAATGTGAAAAAATGAACATTTTGAAAGAGTGTGTGAAACTCTGGGTAATTGTGAAAACTCGATCCAAATCAGTGTACGGCGGAAATGTATCGAATGTTTAAACTGTTGAAATTGCCGATAATGTAAAAATTGCCAAAAAGTGATAAAATGTCAATAAATCTTATGAAATGCGTGAATTGTCAAAAAGAGTAATGGAATGTTGAGGGAACAAAAAACCTGCAAAATGCAAGAATTGTGAAATAATGAAAATTCTTAATTGTCAAAGTTCAATGCACATTGTAAAATTATTTTTTATTAACCTAATTTTACACTAAATCAGTGTTGTGTACGCGTGGCGCATGAAGTATAATTTCGAGTTGAGAAAAGCCAGAATTTGGATTTGGACGCTGGGCGTCCAAATCCAAATTCTTTAGGCTTTTCTCAACTCGAAATTTTACTTCATGCTTAATCCGGGATTGGAAAACTCTCGTTAGAGAACTATCGATAACTTTTTCCTAAATTTATAAAAACTCGACGGTTTTTACGATTTTTGTCAATTTTTAACATTAAATTAAAACCAAACAGTTTTCGTGAATTTCCATCATTATCATTATTTTTTTAAAGTAGTCACCCTTTGACAAATTTCCAAGTGTTTTGTTAATATTAAAATTCATGAAATTTCATGTTTGTTAGTAATTTTGTAAAATCTTCACGGATTTTGGCTTGTTTGAATTTTTAAACGATATTTGTTTTTGAGTTTCGTGAAGAGTATAATCATAAATAATTAACACTGTTTTTCCCTTTAATCCACTGTAGGTATAAAGAAACCGCGCAACAGTTGTAAGAATTAGTTGTTATTGAAAATGAGTGCTTAGCACTTGAAATATATATCTAACCATTAGAAAATAAAGTGTGAAGAAAGGATACAACAGTGTTAATTATTTATGAATTTTTAAAATTTAATTTAATTTTCAAACTACTAACGGTTTTCCAGATTTGTTTAGATTTTCGTTAATTGTAAAAATTCGGATACATTTCATAAATAAATTTTCATAGATATTTGTTATTATTCAAATTCATGAATTTGCATGTTTTTACTTATTTTTTTAAATCTACACGGTTTTTGTGAATTTCCAATATTTTATTGATTTTCGAAATTCTGACGGTTTTACAGATTTTTCTAGATTTTCGTTAATTCTAAAAGTGTTGATACTTTTCATGAATTTTCAAGATTTCCGTCAATGAGGGAATTGTGAAGGGAAGTAATGAAATGTTGAAAAGATAAACATTTGTAAAATGCAAGAATTTTGAAAAAATGAGAATAATTCTTAATAATTGTGAAAACTCAATGCACATATTAGAATTATTTTTTATTAAATGAGCAATAAATTTTTAACTTTACAAAAATCAGTGTTGTATACGCGTGGCGCATGAAGTAAAATTTCGAGTTGAGAAAAGCCAGAATTTGGATTTGGACGCTGCGCGTCCAAATCCAAATTCTTCAGGCTTTTCTCAACTCGAAATTTTACTTCATGCTTAATCCGGGATTGGAAAACACTCGTTAGAGAACTATCGATAACTATTTCAAGTTTTTCCTTAATTTATAAAAAGTCGACGGTTTTTACGATTTTTGTCGATTTTTAACATTAAATTAAAACCAAACAGTTTTCGTGAATTTCCATCATTATCATTATTTTTTTAAAGTAATCACCCTTTGACAAATTTCCAAGTTTTTTGTTAATATTCAAATTCATGAAATTTCATGTTTGTTAGTAATTTTGTAAAATCTTCACGGATTTTGGTATTTTTGAATTTTTAAAATTTAATTTAATTTTCAAACTACAAACGGTTTTCCAGATTTGTTTAGATTTTCGTTAATTGTAAAAATTCAGATACTTTTAATAAATAAATTTTCATAGATATTTGTTATTATTCAAATTCATGAATTTGCATGTTTTTACTTATTTTTTTTAAATCTACACGGTTTTTGTGAATTTCCAATATTTTATTGATTTTCGAAATTCTGACGGTTTTACAGATTTTTCTAGATTTTCGTTAATTCTAAAAGATGTCCGTCAATGAGGGAATTGTGAAAAGAAGTAATGAAATGTTGAAAAGAAAAACACTTGTAAAATGCAAGAATTTTGAAAAAAATGAGAAAAATTCTTTTCATGAATTTTCAAGATTTCCGTCAATGGGAGAATTGTGAAAAGAAGAAATGAAATGTTGAAAAGAAAAACACTTGTAAAATGCAAAAATTTTGAAAAAATGAGAAAAATTCTTAATAATTGTGAAAACTCAATGCACATATTAGAATTATTTTTTATTAAATGAGCAATACATTTTTAACTTTACAAAAATCAGTGTTGTATACGCGTGGCGCATGAAGTAAAATTTCGAGTTGAGAAAATCCAGAATTTGGATTTGGACGCTGCGCGTCCAAATCCAAATTCTTCGGGCTTTTCTCAACTCGAAATTTTACTCCACGCTTAATCCGGGATTGGAAAACACTCGTTAGAGAACTATCGATAAGTTTTTTAAGTTTTTCTTTAATTTATAAAAACTCGACGGTTTTTTATGATTTTTTTAAATTTTTAACATTAAACTAAAATTAAACAGTTTTCGTGAATTTCCATCATTATCATTATTTTTTTAAAGTAATCACGCTTTGACGAATTTCCAAGATGTTTGTTAATATTGAAATTCATGAAATTCCATGTTTTCAGTAATTTTTTAAAATCTTCGTGGTTTTTGATTTTTGTGAATTTTCAAAACACCAACGGTTTTCCAGATTTTTTTAGGTTTATGTTAATTCTAAAAATTCTGATACTTTTCAGAAATTTCCATGATTTTCGTCAATTTAACTTAAGTTGGTCGATTGATAAGGGGTGAAGGTGTTGAAAATCCATATTTACTATATATAAATAAAATTCTTAATAACTTTTTGATTTTCAAAAAAGTGTGTTTATTTTCACAACAATTGTTTAGAAAATGTATTGCTTCTTTAGGTGAATGAAAGTTTACAGTGAAATTAGAAATCTTAGAACTACATATACCGGGTGTTGACTTGGCGGACGCAAGGAAATCTCATGTAAATTTTTAAATGTTCAAATTTTGGCTCCCCTATTAATTTTAGAACCAAAATATATTTACCTTTTTTGTAGAGGAAAAAATTCTGAATTTATTCGTGTTAACGTTTATCACTTTACGTTTCTCTAAGTTAAAATAATTAAGAAAAAATAATGTGATTTTATAAAAATAATTACATGCCATGAAATTGAAACAACAACTGCGGATGTCAAAACGCCAAAAAATATTGTAGTCACTTGATTAAAGTAAATGTTTTCGAAATGATTTACACTATACAAGAAAAATGTCATTATTTTTATAAAATCACATTACTTTTTCCTAATTATTTTAGCTGATAATTTTCAGACATTCGTTGATTTTAAAAAGAGTTCAATTTGAAGCTTTAAACGAGTGTTTTTCACTCCCAGACTAAGCATGAAGTAACATTTCAAGTTTAGAAAAGCCCCGTGAAAATTTGTCGAGGGTCGCACAGCGACCCGAGACAAATTTTCTGGGCTTTTCTAAACTCGAAATTTTACTTTATGCGCCACGCGTATCAAACACTAAAATATTATGAACTTTATGTATATTTGAACCTCACTTGAAATCAGAGTTTTATACGCGTGGCGCATGAAGTAAAATTTCGAGTTTATAAAAGCCGAGAAAATTTATCTCGGGCCGCTGCGCGACCGTCGATAAATTTTCACGGGGCTTTTCTAAACTCGAAATTTTACTTCATGCTTAGTCTGGGAGTGAAAAACACTTGTTTAAAGCTTTAAATTGAACTTAAAAAAAAACAGGGAATATCCGCAATTGTTGTATCAATGTCATTATTTTTATAAAATCACATTACTTTTTCTTAATTATTTTAACTTAGAGAAACGTCAAGTGTTAAGTGTGAACATTAATAAATGTAGAATTTTACATTTTGTCTTTAAAATAATATATATATATATATATATATACAGGGTGTCCCAAAAGTTTGGAAACGGTTGAATATCTCGAGAACACCTCATCGGATCAAGATGGTATAAAATACGTCTTTCTTTATTTTTAAAGCTCTATTTAGGCATGCTGTGCGATAGCCACCCACACCCCTCTGGGGGGTGGTTCGAGGGGGTAGTTTAGAAAACTTAAATGGATACTCCTATTTTTTAATTGTTTTATCACTCCCTCCCCAATCCCGTTCGGTGGTGGAAAGGGTAGTTTTGAATTTTTCTGCGAAAAAAAATATTTTGCTTGTACTGTTGCATTTTGTATCAAAAACGGTTTATGAATTTTTCAAATTGCCACTCCCCCCCACACACACACACCCTTTAAAAGTAGAAAAAGTGGTATTTTAAAAAAAAGGACCACCATTTTTTTTAGACAAAAATGATTTTTCTTGCAGAGTTTCATTGTCTATCAAAAACTTCTTATGGAGTTGCAAAATATCCACACCTTAACCCCTTTTTGGAGGGAGGAAAAAGGAAGTATTCGCTCAGTTTATCGTCGAATTTTTTTTTCCATTTTGTCATGTTTACAATTTTAAATGCAAGCACAGAAGTGTAGTTATTGAACATTTATTTCGGACTGTCAATGTTGACGTTCTCGACGACTCCGTGAAATTCTAAGAAATGGGTCATAGCTCAGAAACTTTAAAGCTAAATTAATTAAGCTGCTATCTGTCGTTTTGAGATGAGGTTATCGGAAAGTGAACGCATATCATTATTAATGATGCGTGGGTCCGGGGAGAATGTGAGATGTTACGAGGAGGTGGCAAGGATGTTTAATGCATCCACTCCGCATCGTGATCCAGTGTCAAAATCGACGGTTCAAAAAACAGTGAAACGATTTGAAGATACTGGAGCAGTGAAGGATTGCGAACGCAGTGGCAGGCCAAGAACGGCATCAAGCGAAGATCAGAAGGTGGAAGTGTTGCAGCATTTCGTGGAAGACCCTCATATTTCTGTAAGGAGAGTGTCGCAAGCTCAAGGCATCAGCAAGACTTCAGTACATCGCATAATGCAGGAGGAAAAGTGGCACCTTTACAAAACTACCCCCTCAAACCACCCCCCAGAGGGGTGTGGGTGGCTATCGCACAGCGTGCCTAAATAGAGCTTTAAAAATAAAGAAAGACGTATTTTATACCATCTTGATCCGATGAGGTGTTCTCGAGATATTCAACCGTTTCCAAACTTTTGGGACACCCTGTATATATATATACACTATTGAGACTATGGTGGATATTTTTAGTACTGGGGAGTTTGACAGTTCTGTTTGTTTGATGAGTAGGAGGCTAGTTTTTTCGAATCTGTTGATTTAAAAGTTTTTCAGTAAGTTTCATTTCCTTCATTTTTTTCTCTGCATGGAGGATCCCGAACGCTGATTGAAGTTGTGGCTTTAAACACACTTTTTTGAAAAAATCTAAAAGTTATTCAGAATTTTATTTATACAAAATTTAATTTAAATAATATATTTAGTTAATTTTCAAAATCTAATCATGAATTTTAAAAAAATCATTCTTTCATGAATTTCCAAATTCCCGTCAAATTTGTACAGTATTATATCGCATACTATATAACTTTGATAGACAGGATAATTTTAAAGTAGAGGGCATCGAGCATCGAAATTGTACATTGGGTTGCATAAGATTGCAGTCATCTAAATTTACAATTCTGTTAATTTATATTCGTCTTTTAAAGGTTTTCCTGCTTCTTGAATGCATTTATGTAATTATTAGTTCCACCTGCACTTAACTTAATTTCATTCGTGAGAATCAATTATTTTTCACACACCAATTTCAGCTTTCATCATCCAAAGTGAAAATAATTATTACACAATTCCACACACAAAAAATACATATTGGACAGCGTAACCTACACTAACATCCAAATATGTCAAAATGGTGAAAAAAAAGTTGTAGGTGCGGGAGCATCTTCATTTCCACAAAGTGAATGTCTGCGTTCACTTTCTCTTCTTTGGCACAGCTGTCGGCATCAATTAAATTGCTCGTTAATAAGACGCGCAACTCATCACTTCGACTTTTCATATGTTTGTAAATTACACACATACACACATTCTACCTGTTCGATTAATGGTTGGAGCGTTTTACGAGTTAAAAGTTTTCGGTTAAAAATTGACGCTGGTTAAGGAAAGTTCCGCGTAATTTATGTTTTAATGGTGATATTTGCTCGTGTGTGCTTAAAAGTGGATAAGAGAAATCGAGTTCTGTGGGGAATGTAAATTTTGTAGGAGTTCGAAAAATTGTAGATGGATTTAGGTCTAAACTTAAATGGATAATGAAAGAATGTATGATCTTAAAAAGAACATTGATTTGAACAAGCTTTCTCAATTTTATAGTGTATAGCAAGAAAATCAAATCTTATATAAAATCCACATATTTTTCAAAATTTCTTCAGTGTCTACAAAATATTTGTTTAGTTTTTACTTTCCCCCATATGTAAAACAAAGGGAAAATTTCGCGAAAATGTTCAAATCAAAAATTTTAGTGGTCTTAATCAACTTGGAGGACCTCAAAATGGATGTATTCTGAGGTCCTCCGAGTTGATAAAGACCATTTTTGAAAAAAGGCTGTCCGTCTGTCAGTCGTAATTGAATACCCTAAGCCGATCGAGTTTAGGATGCCACAATAAGCTTAAGCTTTTTATTATAATTGTGGATTTTTAAGAGCTTTTGTTGAAAATTGTAAAAGAGGATGTGGTTATTTCCTCTTTTAATTTTTCTTTAATATTGATTATAAACAAAAATCTTGCTAACCCTGCATATTATTTATTACTTTCTTAGATATACACAGAGCTTTTCTTTTAAGTATTCATATCTCGTTATACGAGTGTTTTCCACTCCCAGATTAGGCATGAAGTAAAATTTCGAGTTTAGAAAAGCCTGAAAATTTGGTTTGGTGGCGTAGCGCGAAGTGACCAAAACAAATTTTCAGGCTTTTCTAAACTCGAAATTTTACTTCATGCGCCATGCGTATAAACACTGATTTTAAGTGAAGTTCAAAATATTCTACTAAAGCAGTATGCTAAAAACGTGTATTCTGAACATCACATCACATCAGTGTCTAGTACGCGTGGCGCATGAAGTAAAATTTCGAGTTTAGAAAAGCCTGAAAATTTGGTTTGGTCGCTCCGCGCTTCGCGCTACGCAACCAACCCAAATTTTCAGGCTTTTCTAAACTCGAAATTTTACTTCATGCTTAATCTGGGAGTGGAAAACACTCGTTTAAAACTTCAATTTGAAATATTTTTAAAAACAACGAATATCTAAAGATTTACAGCCTATACAGTATATTGAGATATGTATACTTAAAAGAAAAACTCTCTGTATATCTGAGATAGTAATAAAAAATATGCAGTGTACAAAACATTTTTTTGGACAGAAAAATGCCAGTGCTGAAAGGGTTAATATTCAAATCGTCATATCTTTAACGAGGAAAGTGCTATGATAGGCACATCGCCTTTTTTTTCTGTATCTTTCTATATAATTTTCGTAAATTGTACACTTTCACGAAACGTCATATGAACTCCGTCTGTTTAGGACAAAAACGCAGAAATTATTCGTAATTTCGTAAGTCCACACATTTTACAAAATCCTTAAAAATATAAATTAGTGAAACAAACCAAGTGTTTTAATTAAACATCAAGAATTTTACAGAATCTCTTAGATGGCAACAAATAACTTTTATTCTATTAATGATTTCGATAGCTAACGCCATCTAATGCTTCATAGTGGCAATTTTTTTTTAACTTTTATTCGTTTGTTTTTCCTCTGTATCTTTCTGCATATTTTTGTAAATAATACACTTTCATGAGACATCATGTGAAGTCCGTCTATGGAAGAGAAAAACGCAGGAATTATTCGTAATTCCAGTGAATTACACAAATTGAAACATAGAAGGCAGCAATTTGTCTTTAAACGGATCCCGCGCTCTCCTCTTAAACAAAGCTGAGCTAAATTTGAATTGCGCGTTTATTTTATCAACGAATCGCGGAATTTGTTTGACCTCCGCGGGAAAATTCGTTTCTCATTTGGAATCGTTTTATTTACGGATACGTAACCAACGCTGAAAATAAAACACAAGCACGATTGATTTATTCGAAGGAGGAATTAATCGTGAAAATATATTTATGTTCCAAAGAGGCATTAATCAAGAAAATCTTTAGATGTGGAAAATAAATAAACACGCGGAGTTTATAGCAAATAAATCTCTAAATGCATAAACGTGTATTTTCATGGCATCAGTTGATGAATTATATCTATTAATTTTAAATTAAATTTACGACTTAGTAGCATGGCATTACAAATATTTATTAAGCCACTCCTACTATACATGTTGGGCGTATCTTAAGTAAGCCACGCCTACTATTCTATTCTCCTTCAATTTCTCCTGTCATTTTGTACAATTTCAAATAATAATAACAATTATTTATTAAGCCACTCCTACTATACATGTTGGGCGTATCTTAAGTAAGCCACGCCTACTATTCTATTCTCCTTCAATTTCTCCTGTCATTTTGTACAATTTCAAATAATAATAACAAATTTTTATTAAGCCACTCCTACTATACATGTTGGGCGTATCTTAAGTAAGCCACGGCTACTATTGTATCCCCTGTCATTTTGTACAATTTCAAATAACAATAAACGTCTATATTTATACTGAAAAGATACAAAGTGCAGAATGTACACTTCTGTGCAATAAAATTAATCACAAGTCTTCTTTAATTTCTCCTGTTATTTTGTACAATTTGAAATAATAAACGTCTTTATTTATACTGAAAAGATACAATGTGTAGAATGTACACTTCTGTGCAATAAATTAAGCACAAGTCTTATAACTAGTTTTCACAATATTCTAGTTGTATATTTCGGGTCTGTTTTAATTGCCTAGCAGCAGTTTCAATAAATGATAAAACACCATAACTTGAAAATAACACCTTTATTAAAAAACCAGAACTTAGATTAATTCTTTACTGATGTTCATCAATCGAGCAATTTGTCTAATAGAAAAAGTATCTTAAGTTTGGAAATTCATGAAAAGTATAAACATTTTTAGAATTAACGATAATCTAAAAAAATCTGGAAAACCGTCAGATTTTTTTAAAAATAATTATGCTGAGGTGAATTTACAAGATTTTTGTTAATATTCAAATTCATTAATGTCCACGTTTTTATTCATTTTTTTAATCTTCACAGTTATTGATTTTTGAATTTTCAAAATTTCATACAAATTTGAAAATTCCCAAAAACAAAAAACCGTTAAGATTTAAAAAATGCTTAAAAACATGAACATTGATGAATTTGAATATTAGCAAAAATCTTGTAAATTTACCAAAGCGTAATAATTAAAAAAAAATAATGATAATGATGGAATTCAAGAAAACTGGTCCATTTTAATTTATTGTTAAAAATTGACAAAAGCCTTAAAAACCGTTGAGTTTTTATAAATTAAGGAAAAACTTGAAAAAGTTATCAACAGTTTTCTAACAAGTGTTTTCTAATCCCGGATTAAGCATGAAGTAAAATTTCGAGTTGAGAAAAGCCTGAAGAATTTGGATTTGGACGCGTAGCGTCCAAATCCAAATTCTGGCTTTTCCCAACTCGAAATTTTACTTCATGCGCCACGCGTACAAAACACTGATTTAGTATACAGGTCAACATTTATTGCTCAGTTAATAAGAAATAATTTTAATATGTGCATTGAGTTTTTACAATTATTAAGAATTTTTCTTACTATTTCACAATTCTTGCATTTTACAAGTGTTTTTCTTTTCAACATTTCATCACCTTTATTTACAATTCCATTTCATTTCATAAGATTTATTGACATTTCGTCACTTTTCGACAATTAATATACAATATAATACTGTATAACTTTGACAGAGATATGATAATAAATGGCAAGCCGTTGAAATAAATAAATAAATAATATCAAAGCAGAAGGCGCTATTTTCTAAAAGGGAACATTGTAATTGTACATTGGGTTGCATAAGATTAGTGTCATCTAAATTTATTGTTTCTTTCTTAAATTAGTGAATTCAGAAAATGTTTTTTCACTAAAATTCATGGAATTTCACTTCTATATGATTCGTCATTTAACGGAGAAACGCGATTTTTGAAGAATTAAATGTGTTGAAGTAATGAATTGCTCAATAAAAACAAGATTCAAATGTTCTTGCCTTTTCTAAACTCGAATTTTACCTGGTGTAAATCTCGTGTTTTCAAAATTAAGGCGACTGGAACAATTTGCAATTTGTGACATTTGGTCACATTTTGACAATTATTATGCGATATAATACTGTATACCTTTGACAGAGATAGGATAATATTTAAGCAGAGGGCGCTATTTTCTAAAGGGGAACATTGTAATTGTACATTGGGTTGCATAAGATTACTGTCATCTAAGTTTATTGTTTCTTTTTTAAATTAGCGAATTCAAAAAATGTTTTTTCACTAAAATACATGGAGTTTTACTTCTATATGATTCGTCATTTAACGGAGAAACACAATTTTTGAAGAATTTAATGTGTTACAGTAATAAATTGCTCAATAAAAACAAAATTCAAATGTTCTTGCCATTTCTAAACTCAAAGTTTACTTCATGTAAATCTCGTGTTTTCAAAATAAAGGCGTCTAGAACAATTTGCTTTGGGATATGTACAGTTGTAAGAGAAAAAAAACTAGTACACCAAATATTTAGCTATGTGAACTGGACTCACTTTGATTTTTTAAATTGTCAAGCATATTGACAAATGTGCGGAAATGTCAAACGAAATTTAATTAAACATGGCTTAACTTTTTGCGATTCAAAATGCGATAATAACGACTCGTTTAGAGACTGTATTAGCATTAGAGACATTGCTAATGAAGTAAATGTCAACAAAAGCATCGTCTTGTTGGCCAAGAAAAAAATGTCGTTAGCCTGTACATGAGAAGTATGTTTTACAATACCATATTTTAGAAGTGGCTAAAGCTCCCTGCTGTACTAGCTTTTTTCTCTCGCAACTATACGTAGGTATACTTAAACGAAAAAATCCCTGTATATTTTTGCGTTCTTATTTCTTTATATTTGAGTTCTGTACAAAGGAAAATGTATTTTTTAATCTTTAAAAAAATCGTTTGTCAAAATTTGCGTAATTAGTAAGGACCTGAGAATAATAAATAAGGTGATAATATCGTACCGATAAATAATAAAATGTCGGCGAAATGAGAGAGGAGGGCTGAAAACCTCATGCATTATTGATGAGGCACGGAGAGGCGCGAGAGGGCCGATTTAAAAAATTAACTATCTTACTTTTATCCGGGCTGTCGCCATAACATAAATCCCGAACTTAATGGACGTTGCAGAAAATTCTTTCATCTCTCGGGCCACCTTACAAACTCTCATTCTCGAGAGAGGAACCAGTTCAAAATCTCGGTGAAAACGAAATGAGTTCACTTACCTGAAACAAAAGAAATGGAGGATTAAGTGTCGGTTGTAAAAAATATATATGAGGATATTACGGTGAGGTTATTAAATTAATGGCAAACAAATTGGGTTCAGTGAGTTCAAGATACGAGATGTTAAATTTATAGCTTGTCATCGGGATATTTTTAGTTAAGATTTATTTGGGATGGTTATTTCTTTACGAACCTTTTGTTTTTATAAACCTATAATGATTCAACATACTTAAATTTACTATTTTAATTACATAATAATTTATAACAAACTAGAGAATAGTTTTAGCTGATAATAAATCAAATTAGAAAACCTGCCGAATCGTTACTTTTTTAATAACATTAGCTTACAAAGCTTATTAATTATTATTAGAAAACTCTGCCAAATCATTACTCTTTTTATGACATTAGCTTAATTTATTCCTAAATCTAGAATTTAGGAATAAAGTCTAAATCTATTGTACGTTCTAGATTTAGGAATAAATTTAGTTAATGTCATAAAAAAGTAATGATTTAGCAGAGTTTTCTAATTTTAATTTATAAGAAAATTTAAAAAATCTATGTACAGTTGCGAGAGAAAAAAACTAGTACAGCAAAATATTTGCTATGTGAACTGGACTCACATAATTTTTCAAATTGTCAATCAAATTGACAAATCTGCGGAAATGTCAAACGAAATTTAATTAACGTCGACATGCCTCAACCGACTGAAACGCAACAAGCGATAATAACGATTCTTTTAGAGACGGTATTAGCATTAGAAACATTGCATGTCAACAGAAGCACCGTCTAGTTGACCAAGAAAAAATGTTTTGCTAACCTGTACATGACAAGTCTCTTTTACAAGAAATAAATACGATATATTAGAAGTGGCTATAGCTCCCTGCTGTACTAGTTTTTTTCTTATACCACTGTACAATATGAGCCAAAAGTTTTATTCTGTAGTATGCCATGACTTTTGTTTGCATTTAAATGAGAGTTGGTACCACTGACAAATCCGCGTAACCTAACGCGGCCCAACATTTAACGCGCGACGATTAAAGTTATGTATTTTGTTTACAAAACACTGACAGTGACAATTGCAGTGAGAATTATTATTGTTTTAAATAATTTGTTACCAACATAATATTTTTTAGAAATAATTTCATAGCCTTCTAGAGGATAAAACTGTTAGATTATATGGTATATTCGGTAATATAAATATTTAGCATTGTTCACTCATATTTTTAAATGATTAAACAATATCTAAATACATCTGATTAATGTGACAAAGCAAACAGAGGGTTCTGTGTTTGGTCCATTTTGTTGAAAAATTATTGTACAGGAAATGTAAATTTACCAAGTTTTTCAATTATAGGTAATTCGATAAACTTGTAAATTAAAGCCGATTTACCGATTTTTTTTTAAGCTTATGTATTTTGTATACAAAATAATGACAGTGACAATTGCAGTCAGAATTATTATTGTTTTCAATAATTTGTTATCAACATAACATTTTTTAGAAATAATTTCATAGCCTTCTATAGGATAAAGCTGGTATATTTATTAATATAAATATTTAGCATTGTTTACTCATGTTTTTACATGATTAAACAATATCTAAATGCATCTGATTAATGTGACAAAGCAAACAAAAATATGGATAATGGACCAAAGACTGAACCTTGGGGAATCTAGGTTCAGTCTTTGGTCCATTTTGTTGAAAAGTTATTGTACAGGAAATGTAAATTTAACAACTTTTTCAATTACAGGTAATTCGATAACTTTGTTAATGAAAGCCGGTTTACCGTTTCTTTTTACCGGTAAATCACAACATCGTTGTATTATTAAAAGTAATTAAATGCACATAACATTTAACAGAATTTAATGACTTAGCTGTAACAAGGATATCCACTCCTTGATTAAGCATAAAGAAAAATTTCGAGTTTAGAAAAGCCTGAAAATTTGGATTTGGGCGCGGAGCGAAGCCCAGCGCCCAAATCCAAATTTTTAGGCTTTACTAAACTCGAAATTTTTATTCATGCGCCAGGCGTATAAAACACTAAATTATCGTAAAGTTTGAAAACACATAAAATCACTGATATATCTTAATGAATTAACGTAAGAAAGGTTAATGTGATATTTTTTTAAAAAAGCTGTTAGTTTTTCAGATTTTCTTTAAATGATTATATATGATCGTTTTTATGCAGTGATTTTTATTTTACATATATATATGCATATCCCAAAGCAATTGCTTTAAGTTAGAAAATGTATGATTTGGTTTCAAGTATTTATTTTAAGTAAACTTACATATCCCAAAGCAATTGCACAAATTTTGAAAGTGCTAAGACAAAATGAATATGAATGAGTAAAATGTATTAACGTAAGATCAAACAAAAGCAGCACGCTTTTAACTTTCAATACATCAGTGTTTTATACGCGTGGCGCATGAAGTAAAATTTCGAGTTTAGAAAAGCCTGAAAATTTGGTTTGGTCGCGTAGCGCTACGCGAACAAACCAAATTTTTTGGCTTTTCTAAACTCGAAATTTTACTTCATACTTAATCAAAGAGTGGAAACACTGGTTTGAAGCTTTAAATTGAATGTTTTTATTTAATTGGCTGAACCAAATAACTTTAATTAATTTGCTGAAATACCGGTAAAAAAACCTGTAAAATACCTTTAAATTTCGGAAGGCATTTTTTTACAGTTTACCGCTATTACAATCCCTTGATTGTAATTTTCTAAAAAAGCTTGTTTTGGGTAAAATTTAAGACACACCTTTCCAAAAATGTATAATCCACTCATTCTTATTATAATACCCTAACCTAACCTAACTATTGGCAAACACAATTTTTCTTTATAATTTTATTAACATAAATAATACAAAAAAATCATCCAATCATGATGGAATCTACATAAATAATTCACAAAATTAATATTCTCCGCATGTAATTGAAAATTTAAAAAAATACATCCTTATTGCGTGCCTGAACCAAATCCATGTTTTTATAATTCAATTATTTACGACATGATTAACGTCTTGCAATTTTCCACATTCGAAGAGCCTTTTTTTCCCTTCGGGTGTGTATCAATTACACGGGTGTGAAACGGCCTTGTTTAATTTGCGAATCACGTTTTTTATGCGGAGTGAACATTTCACGCTTAAATCCTGAATTTTATTGCCAACATTTTAATGGTGTTTTTTTGCGCACTTTTATGCCGATCAGGGAGCATCGGCGATTCGTTTGGCATACTGAGTTCTCGTTTACCTGTTAGGAAGCTTAAAAAAAATCGAGGTCACGCTCATTTTGTTTTTTTTGTGGTAATTTTAGTATTCATAGAAATGCAGTATTATTCTGAATGCTAATGAAGGTATTGTCTTTTAAAGGTTTCCTCATTTAAGATTGATTTACAGTAATAGCAGACTATTCTTGCTCTAAGCTTACAAAACATGCACAAAATATGATTTTTTTTTTATGATTAAGCTTGTAATGATGCGCAAAAGCCATACTTTACACACATGAGGTTTAGAGCATTATTAGGCTTGAAAATCATGCGCAAAAGCCTTACTTTATACACATGAAGTTGTCAGCATGAGTAAGTTCGCAAATCATGCGTAACAGCCTTACTTTAGACACATCAAGTCTTGAGCATGAATAAGCTCGTAAATCATGCGCAAAAAGCCTTGCGTGCTTAAACTATTTATGCTTTAAGCTCATAAATCATGCGCAAAAAGCCTTGCGAGCTTAAACTGTTCATGCTTTACGCTCGCAAACCATGCACAAAACAAGATTTTTTGCTCATGATTTAGCTCGTAATGATGCGCAAAAGCCATACTTCACACACATTAGGTTTTGAGCATTATTAAGCTCGAAAATCATGCGCAAAAGCCTTAGTTTATATACATGAATTTTTCAGCATGACCAAGCTCGCAAATCATCGTAACAGCGTTACATTAGCCACATCAAGTCTTGGACATGGTTAAGCTCGTAAATCATGCGCAAAAAGCCTAGCGAGTTTAAACTATTTATGCTTTAAGCTCGCAAATCATGTACAAAACAAGATTATTTGCTCATGATTAAGCTCGTAATGATGCGCAAAAGCCATACTTTAAACACATGAGGTTTTGAGCATTATTAAAGTCGAAAATCATGCGCAAAAGCATTACTTTGAGTAAACTCACAAATCATGCGTAACAGCCTTACTCCAGACACATCAAGTTTTTGGCATGTGTAAGCTCGCAAATTGCTTAAACTATTCATGCTTTAAGCTCGCAAATTATGCACAAAACAAGATTTTTTGCGCATGATTAAGCTCTTAATGATGCGCAAAAGCTAAACTTCACACACATGAGGTTTTGAGCATTATTAAGGTCAAAAATCATACGCAAAAGCATTACTTTGTACACATGAAGGTTTCAGCATGAGTAAGCTCACAAATCATGCGTGACAGCCTTACTTCAGACACATCAAGTTTTTGGCATGTTTAGGCTCGTAAATCATGCGAAAGAAGTCTTGCGACCTTAAACTATTTATACTTTAAGCTCGCAAATCATGCACAAAACAAGATTTTTTGCTCATGATTAAGCTCGTAATGATGCGCAGAAGCCACACTTCCCACACATAAGGTTTTAAGCATTATTAAGTTCGAAAATCATGCGACAAAGCCTTAGTTTATAGACATAAAGTTTTTAGCATGAGTAAGCTCGCAAATCATGCGTAATAGCCTTACTTCAGACACATCAAGTCTTGGGCATGATTAAGCTCGTAAATCATGCGCAAAAAGTCTTGTGAGCTTAAATAGTTCATGCAGGATTTTTTGCTTATGATTAAGCTCGTAATGATGCGCAATCGCCATAGGTTTTGAGCATTATTAAACTCGAAAATCACGCGCAAAAGTCTTACTTTATACACATGAAGTTTCCAGCATTAGTACACTCGCAAATCATGCGCAACAGCCTTTCTTCAGACACATCAAGTCTTGCACATGATTGACCTCGTAAATCATGAGCACAAAGCCTTGCCAGCTTAAACTATTCATGTTTTAAGCTCGCAAATCATGCACAAAACAAGATTGTTTGCTCATGATTACGCACATGAGGTTTTGAGCATTATTAAACTCGAAAATCACGCGCAAAAGTCTTACTTTATACACATGAAGTTTTCAGCATTAGTAAACTCGCAAATCATGCGCAACAGCCTTTCTTCAGACACATCAAGTCTTGCACATGATTGACCTCGAAAATCATGAGCACAAAGCCTTGCCAGCTTAAACTATTCATGCTTTAAGCCCGCAAATGATGCACAAAACAAGATTTTTTGCCCATGATTACGCTTGTATATGATGCGTAAAAGCCATGCTTCACACACATGAGGTTTTGAGCATTATTAAACTAAAAAATCACGCGCAAACGCGTTACTCTATACACATGAAGTTTTCAAAATTAAGGTGGAAAATTATACATACATAACAGCCTTCCTTCAGATACATGAAGTTTTGGGCATGTTTAAGCTCGCAAATCATGCGCAAAAGCCTTATTTCAAATACATAAAATTTGGGACATTAGGTTCGCAAATCATGCACAAAAGCCATACTTCACACGCATGAGATATTGCGCATGATTAAGCTCGCAGGTCATAAGCAAGAGTGCTACTTAACACACAAGAAGTTTGGGATATGTAAGTATATGATTTACTAACTTAGAGCAAGAATATTGAGCTTTATTAAATACATCTTTGGCACAATCACTCATAATTTTAAATAATTATATGATATCTAAAAATATATCTATTTATCGTGAAAAAGTAAACATAAGTAGGTACCTCAAGGTTCAGTGTTAGGTCCGTTTTATTAAAAAGTTATTACCGTAGGATTTGTAAACTTGCCAACTTTTTCAATTATAGGTAATTTGACAAATTGGTAAATAAAAGCCGATGATTTATCCGTTTTCCGTTAATCACAATAGCGTTGTGTTATTATAAATTAAAAACACGGAACATTAAACAGCATTTAATAATTTACCTGTAACGAAGGTTTCCACTCCTTAATTAAGCATGAAGTAAAATTTCGAGTTTAGAAAAGCCTGAAAAGTTGGATTTGGGCGCGGAGCGAAGCGTATCGCCCAAATCCAAATTTTCAGGCTTTTCTAAACTGGAAATTTTACTTCATGCGCCACGCGTATAAAACACTGATGTATTGGAAGCTCAAAATGTACTGTTTTTGTTTGATCTCAAGGTCAATGCATTTTACAAATAATTATTTCGTTAAATCAAATTTTGCACTTTCAAATTTTTGAGGAATTGTGTTTCAAAATGTAAGTATACTTAAAATAAAAAAAAAAACTTAAAAGCAAATCATGCAGTTTCAAAATGTAAGCAATTTCTTTGGAATATGTAAATACATGTAAAATAAAAATCACCGTAGGTTTAAAACGATCATGTAAAAAAAATTTCAAAAATTCTGAAGAGCTAGGAATTTTTCCAAGAAATATCACATTAACTGATGTACAGGGAATTTTTCTTTCAAGTATACATATCTCGATTCGGCGTATGCATTTTGAGGAATTCGTTGTTCTTTTATCAGTTCAATTTTAAGTTTAGAACGAGTGTTTTCCACTCCCAGACTAAGCATGAAGTAAAATTTCGAGTTTAGAAAAGCCTAAAAATTTGGTTTGGTCGAGTAGCGCGTAGCGCTACGAGACCAAACCAAATTTTCAGGCTTTTCTAAACTCGAAATTTTACTTCATGCGCCTCGCGTACAAAACATTGAAATATTGTAAAATTCAAAATATTCTTGTCTAGCAGCATATTTTTAATCCTGCTGTAGCTGTTTCTTTAAATGTTAATTTAGCAATATATTGGTAAGTTCACAATATTTCAGTGGTTAAACGCGTGGCACATGAAGTAAAATTTCGAGTTTAGAAAAGCCTGAGTTTGGATTTGGACGCTTCGCGTCCAAATCCAAAACGCTCAGGCTTTTCTAAACTCGAAATTTTACTTCATGCTTAGTCTGGGAGTGGAAAACACTCGTTCTAAACTTAAAATTGAACTCATTAAAAAAACAACAAATACCTTTATATGCATACGCACTGACATATGTAATGTTTACTTGAAAGAAAAATTTCTGTATGTTATCGAACTTCTTAATAATTTAGTGTTTTATACGCTTGGCGCATGACGAAAAATTTCGAGTTTAGAAAAGCCTGAAAATTTGGATTTGGGCGCTACGCTTCGCTCCGCGCCCAAATCCAAATTTTCAGGCTTTTCTAAACTCGAAATTTTTCTTCATGCTTAATCAAGGAGTGGAAACCCTCGTTAGGGTAAGTCATTAAATGCTGTTAAATCTTACGTGTATTAATTTACTTATACTAATAAAACGATATTGTGCGTATAAAACGCTGATTTATCGCGAAGTTCAGAAATACATACATCAGTCATGTGATATTTATTTTTAAAATACTGTTAATTTTTGAGAATTTTTGAAACTGTTTTTATTAAAGCGTTTTTATACAAGGATTTATATTTTAAGTATACTTATCCCTATCCCAAAGCAATTGCTATTAAACACATATGCAGTTGTGCGCATGATTTGTAGTTTAGAGTATTCGAATATTGAGCAAAATTTAATAAATTTATAACACAATAATTTCATTAGACATATTGAGTTTTTCAAATTTACTAACCCAATTTTTTCAATCTCTGAAAATGATCTTAACAGCACGAAAAAATGAACACGGTAGACACGCTTAATTTCCGTAATAATACCCCGCCCAGTTTCTAAATTAAACGGACCCACTCGACCGTCACTTTTTTCACCGAAAATTTCATAGGAAAGGATTATTTTTCCCTCGGAACCGGCAATTTGGTGCCGGCACAACGACCGTCATTACATTAAATGCCCCCGAAAAATATAACCGCAACACAATTTCATCAGGAAAACAACACACCTCTGTGTTCTTCTATTTCGGAAAGAAATAAAAAAGGAGCGTTTTGTGGGAGAATAATTGGGGTATATTTATAATCACTGTAATTTACGAATTGAGTTATTGTTTTAATTCTGGGCGTTGATAAATATTTCTGTTTTAACAGTAAATGAAAATATTGTTGTGGCTAACGAGTGTGGTATTAAGTAACAATTCGTTTACTTATTGTGAGGTTTTTTCTGCGGTGATTAGTGTTCTTGGGAGTCTCACGAAAAAAATGTGTGGGTAATTCAGGCCGGTTCGAAGGACCAAGTTTTCTGTTATTTGCTGCTACCACTTTACTCTAGCTGTAGTTAAAGTTGTTACATTTATGGAAAATTAATAGCATTTAATGAATTGCCCTTACCGAGGGTTTTCACTCCTTTATGAAGTAAAATTTCGAGTTTAGAAAAGCCTGAAAATTTGGGATATGCAAATATATATACAATTAAAATGACTGTAGGTTTAAAACGATCATGTAAAAACATTTTCAAAAATTATAAAGAGCTAGGAACTTTTCCAAGAAATATCACATTAACTGATGTACAGGGAATTTTTCTTTCAAGTATACATATCTCGATACGTCGTATGTATTTTGAGGCATTCGTTGTTCTTTTAATAAGTTCAATTTTAAAATTTAAAACTAGTGTCTTCCACTCCCAGACTAAGCATGAAGTAAAATTTCGAGTTTAGAAAAGCCTGAAAATTTGGTTTGGTCGAGTAGCGCTACGCGCTACTCGACCAAACCAAATTTTCAGGCTTTTCTAAACTCGAAATTTTACTTCATGCGCCAGGCGTATAAAACACTGATTTACATTGAAGTTAGGAAGAAAACCCATTCGTTATCTTTGATTAGAATTACACGGAATCAGATATCCACATATCCCCTAGCCATAGCCAAATAAAACACCAGCTAAAAGCATTAAACCAATTGTTTAAAATAATTAGTATAGGCAGCCCAAACGCGTTACTGTGTATTGGGTTGCCACAATTTCTATTTTATTACATTTTTTGCTATAATCATGGATACTGGGCCTTGAACTTTTTACAGCTAATACAATAAACTAATCGGAGAAAATATAAACTAGTGAAACAAACCAAGTGTTTTAAATATCCAGAATTAATACAATAAAATTGGTGGTAACTTAATACGTGTATATGTGATATACATATAATTCAAGACCTAGTATACATACATACATGTATTGAGTTGCAGTAGCGGATCCAGAGAGCAATTTTAGGGAAGAACATTTACTAAAAAAAACTGTTTTAAAAATGTATTTTATTATATATAAATACATATTTTATTCTCTAATTTGTTAACGTTATTATAAACTAGGTGCTATTTATCTACATTTAAAAATGTTAAACTTGACAGAAAAATACAATCTTTTTTAATTGTCGACTGACCATTTGGGTGGGGGCAAATTTCAAATTCCCCCCCCCCCCCCCGTAAATTCGCGCTTGTTTAGTTGTCAACATTACAATTTTATTAGTTGTAAAAAGTTTAAGACCTAGTATCCATGATTACAGTAATCTGTTCTAACTATTCAATCGTGATCTTGGAGAACTTGACTCGAATAAAAACTAAAGCACCCAGTGCATCCTCTAATTAATCATCATCAACTAGAAACTAGGAAGAACAAGCGCATAAATCATGCACCCATCCATGCGACCTCCGTGTCTTCTCTTGAACATTTTCTGGCCGCGTCTTTCGTTCCGATCCCGTTCTCATTAGGTCCGCATAAAAGGATGACATTGAATGGGTGGGGGTGAAAAGACAATGAGCGTCATTAGAGCAACAGTACACAATGTGTAATTGAGATGGCAAAACGCGAAATAAAAAAAAAACGAACGACGGCAGCGGTAGCAACGGCAGAAGCCCCTGGGGAACATTGCGGAGCACGCGAATCCCGCCGGCGCAATTCTTTTGTTCGCGCTCAATTGTCCGCCGGGCGCGCATTTCCCCTGCATAATTTAACACTTTCTTCTCTCTGCATAGATTACCATCTGTCTCTTTAATGCGAATACGTCATGCATACGGTTTACAAAGTGGTGTAATTGCAGAAAAGTTCTGTGTGTTTCGCTTTGGAGTGATTTAGGTTTCCAATGAAAGAGCAAATGGCTTGTGCAGTACAAGATTTATTCTCTTGTAGCTGCTGCAATTTACTTTAATAGACATATATTTTTAAATCCATGATAAAGAAGAATACACCTTTAGGAGAAAGTCTGCTTTATTAAATATTAGTCCCTATAGTAATGTTTTGAAAGTATTCTTCTTCAGTCAACCCGTCAGATAATCTTCTTTAAGAACCCTCAAAATACTCTTGATGTATTTTTACAATATTCTTCTAGAAACTAATAACCTGCCTTGTTTAGATAATCTTAGAAAACCAATCATTAGTGTTGATCATAGGAGATTCTTCTTCAATGGCAAAGACTATATTTTTAACAACTATCGGGTATTCTTTGACAGGAGTTTCTTCGTTAATATTGAAGCAGTTAATTGTTAAGAAAAAAATCTTCAGAGTTGACTCATAGTAGTGTTTTACAATCAAAGATCATTTTCTTCAGAATCTTAAGGCATCCATTTACAGGAAATACTTAAATAGGAGATCCTTCTTTAATGTCGAAGAACTAGATTGAATGCATTAATACCCAATAGGTCTTATGAATGAAGATTCTTCTGAAGAATCCAGTGCTTTAACAATTAAATAGGATCTCCTGTAGAAGGATTTTCTCTAGAATGATACCCGAAGGTTCTAAAATGTAGGGTCTTTCTTTGTAATATATGATTCAACACCGAAGATGGCTCTTCTAAGATTTGTAACAAATCTTAGAAGAGCCTTGTGACAAATCTTAGAAGAGCCTTCTTTGGTGTTGAATCACATAGTACAACCAAAGACCATATATTTTGGAACCTTAGGATATTCTTCTAGAAAAAATTCTTCTACAGGAGATCCTTTTTTAATGTTGAAGCACTGGATTGTTCAGAAGAATCTACATTCTTAAGACCTATTGGGTATTCTTCTACGAGAGTTTCTTTTTTAATGTTGAAGCACTTGATTGTTCAGAAAATCTTCTTCAGAGTTGAGTCATAGTAGCATTTTACAATCAAAGATAATTTTTTTCCAGAATCTTAGGGTATCCATTTACATAATATACTTTTATAGGAGATCCTTTTTAATGTTAAAGCACTAGATTGGTTACAAAATCTTAGAAGGGCCTTCTTCGGTGTTGAATCATATATTACAACAAAAGATCATCTTTTGCAGAACCTTAGGGTATCCTTCTAGAGAAAATCCTTCTACAGGAGATCCCTTTTTTGTTTGTTGAAGCACTGAATTTACTATGATTATCTTAAAACCTATTGGGTATTTTCTACAGCAGTTTTTTCTTAAATGTTAAAGCACTTAATTGTTTAGAAAACCTTTTTCAAAGTTGAGTCATAGTAGGATTTTACAATCAAAGATTATTTTCTTCAGAATCTTAGGGCATCCATTTACAGAAAATACTTCTATAGGAGATCCTTCTTTAATGCTAAAACACTAGATTCTTCAGAAAATCTTATAAGAGCCTTCTTCAATTAGAACCACGTATCACAACCAAAGATTATCTTTTTTAGAACCTTGGGGTATCCTTCTAGGGGAAATCCTTCTACAGGAGATTCTTCTTTAATAGTAAAGCACTGGATTGTTCAGAAAATCTTATAAGAACCTTCTTTAGTGCTGAGTTACTTATGACATAGTAGTGTTTTACAATCAAAAACCATCTTCTCCAGAAAATTGTTCAGAAAATCTTAGAAGAGCCCCTCTTCGGTGTTGAATTACATATTATAACCAAAGACCAACTTTTTTAGAACCTAAGGATATCCTTCTAGAGGAAATCCTTTTAAAGGAGATCCTTCTTATTTGTCGAAACACTGGATTTTTCAGAAAATCTTAGAAGACCCCTCTTCAGTGTTGAATCACTAAACACATGGTAGTGTTTTACAATATAAAACCATGTTCTTCAGAACCTTAGGCTATCCTTCTATAGGATATCATTATCTAATTTTAAAGCATTTGGAGCAAATTTTGTTTCCCTTGGAAATTTGAAGTTCTGATTTACTTAAAGATAACTTATTACTACTGTAGAGGACTAAATAACCTATTACTTATTATTTATTGCTGTGAAATATTATCTAAAAGTTCATATAAAAGTGAAGAAAGGATATAACAGTGTTAATTCTTATTGATTACACTCTTCACAAAACTCAAAAACACACATTGTTTAGTCTTCTACAGTTAAATAAACTATCCTCAAGTTAATGAGAACACAAAGAACACGAATTTCGTATCCAATGTTCTTAATCACAGTAAAAACACATTCTTAACATTGAACTTGACTAAACACCGTTCTAATTAAAAGCGATCTTGAAATAAAGCCCGTGTCGCCAACCAAGGCGATCGAAACTCTCTACACTAGTCGGCGAGACAATTAAAAAAGCACCGAAACGTAATTTATTAGGAACGATTCATTATATATATATAAAAGTTCCAGATAAAATCCGGGTCCGGAGTTATTTTAATTAAAAGTTTTTTTCGGCGGAGAGTAAATAAGGTGGACGAGAAGAATGGTAGACGAGAAGAAGAAGAAGAGTATTTTGCACCACCCGTCGATCGGACGGGTCTAGACGACTCAACCTCGGTTCCCATCCAATTAACCCAGCTGATATTTAGTTTATTGTCGAAACCTGATTTTACACACACACATGCACACATTGAAGCACACACGTGATGATGAGGAGAAGAACAAGGAGAGGAAAAGTGTGTTTGTGTGTGGATATGGGTAAGAACAAGAGGAAAGAATGGATGTGAAGGAAGAAATAGTGTATCTGTGTTTAGTCAGTTGCACAAGAAAAATTAACCGAGTTCATTGTTAAAAATTTAATTTTATAATACTAGAACATTATTAAATTTAATTTAGAGTTAGAATATTTAAGTATTCATAGTTTTATCTGTATTTAGAAAATTTTAATACGTACCTAGAACCAGTTGCTTAAAAAAACTTGAACTTGAGTTCAAAATAGTATTAATAAGATTAATGCCTGTCTGCACCCAAGTCGATTATCTTAATCAGTGATTAGTACTTTTTAAAAACACAATTGTATTTACAAATTGTTTACACAATTGCATATTAATTAAAGAGACATGCTATAAGATATCTAACAAATTTATAACATTCTTATGTTCTAGAAATTTGACTTAGTCAGAGGTTTAATCAATGATTAGTGAATGATTAAAGCTAATCGGTTGGGGGTGTAAATGGATCAATAATAACAATGACAGTATTTCTAAAAAGATTTTATCGATTTGAATATAAATCTTTATAGAAACAATGTTATTATTATTATTAATCTTATTAATGCTTTTTTGAACTCAATACAAGTTATTTTATGCAACTGGTTCTAGGTACGTATTGTAATTTTATTTTGCATTACAATTACTTTATTTTAAGAGGTAAATGTCATTAAATACATGACAAATTAATAGCATTTAATGACTTATATTAAACGATGGTTTCCACTCCCTGATTAAGCATGAAGTAAAATTTCGAGTTTAGAAAAGCCTGAAAATTTGGATTTGGGCGCGGAGCGAAGCGTAGCGCCCAAATCCAAATTTTCAGGCTTTTCTAAACTCGAAATTTTACTTCATGCGCCAGGCGTATAAAACACTGATTTAAAGTGAAGTTCATGAACAAATACATCATCTTTAATTAAAATAAACAAAAATCACATATCCACATTTTTCTATGTATAGCTAACTAAAGCACGAGTCAAACACATTGAACCAGTTGTTTAAAATAAATATTATAGGTAACCCAATATTGGTAATATGTACTGGGTTGTCAATAAGGACTGTTTTAATTAAATCATTGTATAAGACAATGATTATAGACAACCCAATATTGGCAATGTGTATTGGGTTGCGTAACATCAATATTTGAAACAATTACTTCAATGCATTTGACTCGCGTTTTGTTCATGTGAACATAGAGGATATGTACAGATAGTGATGTAAAATTACCAGTAATTAGAAATTGAATAATATTCTTGGTAATATTACACAAAACATAGTAACAATTGATCATTTAAAGTTAGAGATGGCACTTACTAAATTACCAGTGGTAATTACCGACGCAAATTACCACTAACACCACTATGCATAAAGATACAAAAGTTTTCTGTATACTGTTCAAATAGTTTTATTTAATTTACCTAAATACCGGCAAAAAAGACAAATTACAAGTACATTTTATAAGGACAATTTATCGGTAAATCTGTAAACAGGTCTAGTAAACCTAGTGATAGGTGTGCGAATATGGATATATAATTGGAAGAAGAAACATTGTCTGCTTGTATTTGTGTGGAAGCGTATTCATAGATGAACCTTGTTGAAAGCCGATTAATTTATAATTAGATTATTATCTCTTCTCGATCAGAGGGATGGGTAATCTAATTAATAATTTCTGGATGCGTACAAATCGACCCTTGAGAAGCTTTTGTTTGATATCGATAACAAAAAAAAGTATTGGTTAATTATTCCGTTCTTGCTACACCGGCGGGATTGTGGGATTAGGGAGTGATGAAGGCAGCACTGACAGTATCAGATAAGATGTCTGGCGTTTTTATTAACCGGCCATCGGCTTCACCTTCGACGGGTGTTCTGGTAGGGGATCCGCTGAAGTCGGGCGGCGCGCGCAGGTGGGAATCAAGAGGTAATTGGGATTTCGGGCGCTTCTCGCGATTGATTGATTGGGACGCGGGAATATTTCGACGTCTTGTGAAAGGAGGCAATTTTCATCAACTGCTTTGTATGCGTACGATCATAAACAATTTTGACGTGTACTTAAATATGATTGAGTTTTTTTCCTTAAAAAGAAAGTTTATGAGGTTTTTTTTGTATCAAGAAATTTATTCTTGAAGCCTAAACGATTTAACGTTATTAGTGATTTTAACAAGTTTTTCAGTGATCTGCGAAGAAATCAATGAAAACATTTAAGAAAACTTTAGTGTTTATTCTTGAATCTTTATACATTTAATTTTTTTTCTCTATAATCTTGGTGTTTTTTTTTTACTTCCAATTAGTCTATACATAGCGATTTTTTTTTAAGATGTATACACTCTAAATTTTAAGGCAAGAAGGTTTATGAGGCCTTTCTGTTTGAAGAAATGTATTCTTAAAGCCTAAACGATTCAACGTTATTTCTGATTTTAACACGTTTCTCATTGATTTGTAAAAAAATCAATAAAAACGTTTGATTATTTTTTTCTATAAGGTCAGTGTTTTTGAAAAGAAATGTATTCTTAAAGCCTAAAAGACTCAACGGTATTCCTGATTTTAACAAGTTTTTCAGTAATTTGCAAAGAAATCATTAAAATTATTGAATCAAACTTTAGTGTTTATTCTTAAATGGGGCCTCGGTGCCGAGTGGGTAGAAACCCTGCCTTCAATTTAGCGGGTTCGAGTCCCGTTCGGTGGAATCATTTATGAATAATAAATGGTTCGATCCGGGTCCATGATTGTAGTGTGAATGTGTTGTGGTATCCTAGTTGTAATTTCGATATTAGAATTGGTTAAAAATATTAAATATATAGATTGATGGCTAATGGTCATAGTTACTAATGGCAGTAAAAAAAAATTGGGCAGCTTGGTGGTGTAGTGGTTAGAGTGTTGTACTGGCACGCCACGGACTGGGGTTCAAATACCGGCCTAACAAGTTGTCTGCATTTATATAGGTTAGGATAAAAATGCCAAACACTCCGTCTTCTCGGATATGACGTTAAATGCATGTAAGACCCGTGTACTGCCTGGATGTTGCGTGCACGTTAAAGATCCCTACCGGTGGGTTGGAACTCCCACCGGGTTCGACAAAATTCCCGAATAGCTGTAGACCTAATCTCCGGCGTTATGATTGGCCTTAGCAGCAGAAATAGATGACGTAAAACCCAAAATTAAAAAAAAAAATCTTGAATCTTCGTACATTTGATTTTTTTTTCTAAAATTTCGGTGTTTTTGAAAAAAAAATGTAATCTTAAAGCCTAAACGATTCAACGTTATTCCTGATTTCAAAAAATTTCTCAGCGATTTTCAAAGAAATCAATAAAAACATTCAAGCAAACTTTAGTGTTTTTTCTTGAACGAAGATTCAAGAATAAACACTAACGTTTGTTTGAATGTTTTTTTTTAAAGTTCAGGGTTTTTAAAAAGAACTTTATTCTTAAAGTCTAAATGATTCAGCGTTATTCCTGATTTAAAAAAGTTTTGCAGTTATTTGCAAAGAAATCAATAAAAACATTAATGCAAACTTTAGTGTTTATTCTTGAATCTTCATAAGTTTGATTTCTTTTTTCTAAAAGTTCAGTGTTTTTGAAAAGAAATGCATTCTTAGATCCTAAACGATTCAATGTTATTCCTGATTTTAACAAGTTTCTCAGTGATTTGCAAAGAAATCAATAAAATCATTCAAGCAAACTTTAGTGTATAGTCTAACGAGTGTTTCCACTCCTGGGTTAAGCATGAAGTAATATTTCGAGTTGAGAAAAGCCCGAAAATTTGGATTTGTCGCTTCGCTTCGCTACGCAATTAAAGTTAGCTACGCAATTAAAGTTAGCTACGCAATTAAAGTTCAAAATATACAGCACACTTCAATAAATTTAACAAATATTTTTTTCGCCTAACAAACTTTACCACTTTCAACATTCGAGCAGTTTTCTTTGGGATATGTAAATATTGTTAAAAGAAAAAATCTAAAAGCAAATTGCACCAGGCGTTTGAATTTTTCAAGATTACACAAAATAAATAAAGCATTTGAAATATTTGTTAAGGTGCGATCAAACTCAAAGCAGTATATTTTGAACTTAACGTTAAATCAGTGTTTTATACGCGTGGCGCATTAAGTCAAATTTTGTGTTTAGAAAAACCTAAAGCTTTTCTAAACCCGAAATTTTACCTCATGCTTAATCTAGAAGTAAAAACACTCGCTAGAAGCCTTAAATTGTACTCTATTATAAAATCAAAGAATGCCTGTAAATTTCGAGCGAATAAATTGGGGTATGCATACTTAAACAAAAATTTTGTATATTTGTCGTTTGACAATAATTGTATTGGACTTAGGTTTTAAATTATTGCTACGTACTTATAATATTATAATTTCATAAATTATTAATATTTTATTATAAAATATTTGTATTTGTATGAAATGTAGGGCGTGAGATGCAACACATCCGGTAAGTCACGTTGTTTTTTTTTTGCGTGAGTATAATTACGATTCGTGAGCCATTCCACAAAGCAGGATTTCTCCTGGTGACTTATCATTCTCTTGTAATTGGCCACCTGGGATAGATAACACTCGCCATTTATCGATGTTACTAGTAATTAATCCAATTTACTCGTTACTACGTGGATCATTACCAATTCACCACAGTGCTATCCCACAAGCTTTTGATGGAAAGTGTTATCATGGGAAATGGTACGAGAAAGTAAAAATGTACACAGTTTGATGTACAAGAAACTTGTTTAAGTTATACCCACCTTATGTCTATTATTTTTGTATACAGGGATTTTTTGAAGTATACATATTGTCTATTGTTTTTGTATACGGGGATTTTTTGAAGTATACATACCTCGATGTATGCATTGTAAAAATTCAAGCATTCGTTCATTTTATAACACAGTACAATTCAAAGTTTCTAGCGAGTGTTTTCACTCCTAGATTAAGCATGAAGTAAAATGTCGAGTTAAGAAAAGCTTTTACGAGTGTTTCCACTTCCTAATAAAGCATACGCCGGCAAATCCAAATGTTCAAGCTTTTTTCTAAACTCATAATTATATTTCAGTAGTAACGCGTATAAAACACTGATTTAAATTGAAATATAAAATATACTGCTGATTTACGATCTCACGTTAATACATTTTTTGTTCAGAGAAGAAGTTACACACTTTACGTCACTTTTATTATCTGGAAATAGTCGTAATGTCAAAACAATTGTGGTTGCTATAAAAAATATTAAAAAATATCATAATATTAAAAAACTGTCAAAATGTATCACAACCGTCAATATGTCATATTGGAAAAAAACATAATGTAAAAGAATTATAATTGTCAAGAGATTGTCTAAACGTAACATGAGATTTAGAAAAATCGTAATTTCCAGAAAATATATACTCAATGACATTAGAAGCGTAACACCAAGAAGGAATGATTTTTTTGAATTCATATTTTAGCAACAGAGTGACTATATTTAAAGCATACATTGATAACAATTTCAACCTTGTGCCTTTTATATTTATTGTGAAAAAAAAAAAAATTTCACTTCTTCTTTTTTGATAAAATTATTTATATGAGCTGTTTAGTACAGATGTTTTTAGTTTTCGTGTTTCCGTTAAGTGTGTTAAGCTTAAATAAAATGCCTCGAGTCCGAAGACGTCCACAATATCACCATTTGAGTGATTTTGATCGGGGTCGAGTTGTTGCTTATCGAGATGTCGGTATGTCCTATCGCGAAATTGCCCGCCGTATTAATTCCACTGCAGCAACTGTAATACGTGTGTATCAGGTATGGACATAAGAAGGTAGAGGAGCAAGAAGAAGACCAATTGGTGAACCAAGGCGTACCACAGAACGTCAAGATCGTCGCTTAAGACAAATAGCCCTGCGAGACCGTTTCGCTACTGCGCGTCAAATCGGTGATCAATGGATTGGAGAAGAAGGTAGGCCCGTTAGTATGCGAACCTTATATCGCCGAATTTAATCCTTTGGGCTTCTTTCGTACCGTCCAAGATTAGTGCTTCCTTTAACAGCGAGACACTGTCGCCAAAGGTTGGACTGGTGCAGAGAACGGCAGCATTGGGAGGCAGAATGGCACGATGTCGTATTCAGCGATGAATCACGATTTTGTCTAGGCACGCATGATGGCCGTAGAAGGGTGCGACGCTACCGTGGAGAACGACCTGATCTTAAGTTTGCTATTGAGAGGCATGTACACAGGACTGCTGGAGTAATGGTTTGGGGGGCTATTGCTTATGGTAGTCGATCACCTCTTGTATTCATTCGAGGCAGTATGACAGCTGCGCGTTATGTTGAAGACGTCATACGACCGACTTTGTTGCCTTATTTAGATGGCCGCCCAGACGTACTTTTTCAACAAGATAACGCACGTCCCCATATTGCTCGTCGAACTATGAACTTTTTTAATGAAGCTAGTGTTAATGTTTTGGCGTGGCCGCCCCGTTCGCTGGATTTAAATCCCATTGAACATGTGTGGGATATCATGGAAAGAAGAATATTCTCTTTGCACCATCCTCCACAGACTCTAGCACAGTTGATCGATGATATTCAAGTTGCTTGGAACGAGATGCCTCAAGAAGACATCGACCATCTCATTTTGTCGATGCCCAGACGTCTACAGGAGTGTATACAGCAAAGGGGTCGCCAAACACATTATTAATTTTTTTGAGATTGTTTTTTAATAAAATTGCTTGAAAATGTAATCATTTTATTCTTGATGTAAGACTACCATACTGGCAAAAAATCAAGTTAAAATAATAACTCCTTCTGGGTGTTACGCTTCTAATGTCATTGAGTATACTTACAAAATACTTTCATTTAACCATACTATCTAATATTAGCTGTTATTTGACTACACTGACTATATATTGAGTGTTATTTAATTAATTCAATTGTCACTATATAAACTATAATCATAGATAACGTAAGTTTCATAAAAAATGTAATTACCAGAAAATATACTCACAAAATATATACTCATTTGAATATACTAACTATATAATGACTGTCATTTGTCTATATTGAATGCTATTTAATTAATTTAACTCTCGCTATATATAGATTAGATACTGACAATATTAACCCAATAATGTTTATATTTTTAATTTTTTGTTAGTTAAATTACTAAATAAGTTAATTTGTATTATTTGACCTGACATGAGAATATGTGAAGAGAAACGTAAATATTTTGTTTAAATATTTCGATTATTACTCATTACAAATATGTATTTAGTTTATTTCTAACTTTACAATATTTCAGCGTTTTATACGCGTGGCGCATGAAGTAAAATTTCGAGTTTAGAAAAGCCTGAAAATTTGGTTTGGTCGCTCCGCGCTTCGCGCTACGCGACCAAACCAAATTTTCAGGCTTTTCTAAACTCGAAATTTTACTTCATGCTTAGTCTGGGAGTGGAAACACTCGTTAAAAACTTCAAATTAATTGGTTTTTAAAATCGACGAATGAGCGGAAATTTACAGCGTATACCTACATTAAGTATATTTAAAAGAAAAGTTCCCAGTATGTAATACTGGTGCAATAAGTCGTTCATAAAGATAAAAAGAAAACGTACGGAATTTTACCTAAAATCTACTTTTATTAGGATGTATCAGACTGTATTGACTACATCGATTATTTTCAAAATACTTGTAAATGTTCACAAGAAACTGTCGAAGGTGTCGGGTTTTGATGTAGAGATTAATATAACATTTGGTCTATTATAACAGTTAACGTAATCAGCATCATCCGAATGTATCAGACTGTATTGACTACATCGATTATTTTCAAAATACTTGTAAATGTTCACAAGAAACTGTCGAAGGTGTCGGGTTTTGATGTAGACATTAATATAACATTTTGTCTATTATAACAGTTAACGTAATCAGCATCATCCGAAATTTTAAACATAACGTCAGTTGCCAGAAGTCGAAATTAAGACTATAATGACAATTAATCAATATTGAGACGTGTTTCAATGTTTGTGTCCACTTTATTTTAATAATTCTACCACTCGAGTTTTGACATATTTAGTGTAATTTTCAAGTTTGACAAATTTACAGTGTTTCTATGGCTGAAAAGTATTAAACAGTGGCGAATACAACGCATCCATTTGTTAGTTAATAAGTTTTACACATGGATTACAAATCAAACAATCCCGTAATCCATGTGTAAAACATCAATGAACAAACGGATGTGTTGTATTCACTACTGTTTAATACCTTTTAGCCATAGAAACACTGTGAATTTGTCAAACTTAAAAATGACAATAAATATGACGAAACTCGAGTCGTAGAATTAATAAATAAACTATACAAATACTATAATGACATAATATATAAAATTACGAAAAACTATTCGTGAAAATGCAAACAGTGTCTTAATTAATAAGACAATTTAAGACGATAAATATCCATTGAAACAACTACTTCCCGTGCAAATACACCTCCGGATATTGAATTATACAATGAAATATTTAAAATCTTATTTAATTTGATTTGCTACAACGCTCTATTAAAGTATATGTAACGTTTAGGTCAAATTCTCTTCAAACCAACTAACAGTAAAATTTAAAATGAAAGGAGAGATAGCAACAAATTAGAAGTGAAAGGACTTGGATTAAAACTAATGTCTTAGGCCATCTATAGACGCGTTTCGAGATTTATCTCTCTTCAGTATAGCTTTGCTTATGATGTTTAAAAAAAAATAGGAATAAAATTAAAACAAACTTACTTGGAAAAAGTGTTGTGTGTGGAATGAACAGGTACACAGAAATAGAATGAGTGAAAATGATGATCGGTATTTATAGGTAAAAAAGGGGATTATGTCATTAGCAGGTATGAAGAATGTGAGACCTTAATATTTACCTTACGGTACAGTTCAAACAAGATAAATTCAAATTCAAAACTATTTGAAGTGTGCAAACTATAAGAAGCGTAAGCTTATTTTCTCGAATTCAAATAGTTTTGAATTTGAATTTATCTTGTTTGAACTATAATGACAGTTGATGTAAAGACTATAGTGACAATAGCCATAAGTCGACGATTATAATGACTGTCGTTTTACTATACTAAGCATCCCAACTTCATATTGACTGTAATTTTACTGATTCAACTGATTTTTACTGTCAACATTGAAAATTTTCGATTTTTTTAAATTTTTTTACAAGAAACTTGTTACTTGAATATCAACGACAATCAAAATCAAAACATAGCAACGTATCAATATCAATTTTATATCAAACGGTGTCATGTTGTATAACCGTAAGAACGAAGAATAGACAAATAAATGTAAGATAGTCAGTCATAATTCAGTTAAACAAAACCGTCGTAATAGTCAAAAGTTGATTTAATTTTCTGTCGTTGTTATTTCGACAATTTTCAATAATTTCTTTTTCGAATTTTTCTTTTTCAGAAATCTTGAACAGTGTCACAGTTCATATATGTATATCCAGTTAGCCAGTCTCTGTATAAAATTTGGTAACAGCGTTTGGATGTTGCATCCAGAAGCGAGACCGGTGATTGGTGTATACAGGGTGTCCGTAATTCAACAGACTGTATGGGGATATCGGATATTTGAGAATTTTTATCTTTTGTTTTTTGTAAAGAGTGTGTTGGAAATAGTTGAGTAACTCACTTATTTGACAACTCCTAGGACCCATAATTTGCTTACAAATCCCCCCCTATTTTAACAGTTGTGATGTGTTTTAAAGTAACGAGTGTCTTCCACTCCCAGACTAAGCATGAAGTAAAATTTCGAGTTTAGAAAAGCCCCGCGTAGAAAATTTGTCGAGGGTCGCGCAGCGACCCGAGACAAATTTTCACGGGGCTTTTCTAAATTCGAAATTTTACTTCATGCGCCACCCGTATAAACCACTGATTTACAGTAAAGATAAACATTTATAAAGCTTAGATGTGATGATGATCAATATTTACCGAGATGTAGCAAAAAAATGCAAGAATTACTTTTTTGTGAATAATTTTGGAATAATAATAATAAAAGTAGAATAAATTTAGTTTGTGCAATTTTTATGTGATAATCGATGCTTATTATTATTTTTACAAAATATTGACAGTTATTAATTAATTTTGAGTGCTAACAATGATTGACTGCAGTCAAGATTTAGCCCCTCTTGCAAAAGCAACACTTTTAAAAATCTCATTCTTTCAATCACGTTGCATGATCTTCCGAAAATGAAGTTGCTAAATTCTTGGTATTATCTAGTTTCTATTTGTTAATTTTTGTATATTTTAGTTTTTGCTCACATTAGAGAAGTTACAAAAAATACCCAAATCGTAGTTTCATTTTGCTAGTAAATTCATACATTTTTGTACGTCGTAGTGATAGCATTGACGTAAAGTTAAAAATGGCAAAAATTAACTTCTGCTTAAGGTTGTTCAATTGTAAGTACTTACACTATTGTATAATTTATATGAATTTAATGTGTGCAGAGCCATGGGCATACATCTGTATGAAATGAGGCAAAAAGTGAATACCTCGTTAACCGACCAACTAATGATGATATTCGGAATCAACTTGATCATCTGTCATAAAGACATTGAAAAGCGCGATTCAAAATTGATATAAACAAGACGACCGGCTAATCTTAACGAGCTATTAAACAAGAAACATCATGCCGCTGCTAAATTAGGTGTAATAACTATCAAGTCTGATTTGTAAGGTATTAAAATGATTTAGAGAGTAAATGGAACGCGAACGGCACCTGTTGCTCTCGCCGGCTAACCCGTTTTAAGCGCCACTACCATCTTTGTAGGACGTGTCCCCGTTGTTATTAAGATGTGCTCGCCGCAACAATGAAATTGATACCCCTTTAGGGAAGCGTACTATAAATGGCGAGCGGAGAAAGGACAGGAGGATTTTCTTTTTCTTTTATAAATGATCTTTGGAAAAGTTTTCTAAAAAAAGCCAACTAATCAGCACATCATGGATGATTTACGAAAAGCAATTTTTTCCTCCTGCGCTTGGTCACGAATCTAAGTTATGATGGGTGGAAATTAATTGGCGGTCGTAAAATGCGCGTAACGCTTAAGTTTACATGTGTCCGGATCCGCTATCGGGACATGGATCTGCTGTCTGGCGTTCTTTTTACGAGCACCGAACATGAGCATCTAACGACCTCTAATTAACTCGATTTATGTTCGTCCCGGCTCAATCACGAGTCGATGGGTGGTTTTGTTTGGGTCGACGTTGGTGATTTTCGTATCAAGCGCACCTTAAAATGTGCAAGGATCTTGAATGTACGGTTATTCTTTGCGCTACACCAGAGATGCGGCGCGAGGATGTGCCAGGCCACGCCCACAATGCGGAATTTAGAAATTTCCGAGTTTTATTATTTGTTCCTAGCAATAATAAAAATTGTAATCGTGTACATGTTAGCAATTTATGTAAATAAGCACTAATGCCTCGGTCATTAACTTATCTCAATGATATTTATTTGGGTAATTATAATTTTTTATTTGAAACCTTCTATACTCTTTAGGAATAGCATAGTTGTTTAATATGCATAGAATATTTTCTTTAGATATGTTTATTTGTAATAATAATTTTCTAAAAAAGTTCTTTTTATTCTTGCTATACCAAGCCACTAATCTAAATTGTTTAATTTTCCTGAGTTTTCTCTGATTGCAGATTTTTTGCCTGACTTAAATTAACTTCATTTTATGAAAAAAAGGCAAATATAAGGGAACAAGTTATTTATTTAATAAAGAAATTTTAAAGTGCCTGCCGTTAAAATATCTAAATTTTAAATTTTAGGTATTTGTACAACAAACACTCGCAGTTGCAAATTTAAGATGTCAAAAGAAAACATCATAAAACAGAATTTAGGAATCGCAAGTTGTGAAAATACGTTTCTAAAATTTATTAACGCGAAATCAAACATTAGCAGTATATTTTGCACATCACAATATTGTCAATATTGTGGCGCATGAAGTAAAATTTCGAGTTTAGAAAAGCCTGAAAATTTGGATTTGCCGGCGCGACTCGCTTCGCTCGTGCGCCGACAAATCCAAATTTTCAGGCTTTTCTAAACTCGAAATTTTACTTCATGCTTAGTCTGGGAGTGGAAAATACTCGTTTTAAGCTTCAAATTGAACGCTTATAAAATTCACAAATGCTTGAAAATTTACAGTATACATATTTCAATATATCTTAAAAACTAATATTTAGGTATTTCTTTGTAATAATCTAATTACTTTTTGTTGCGGTGGGTAAAGTTGGGTTGGGATGGGTTAGAGTTGTGTTAGAGTTGGGTTGGGATGGGTTAGAGTTGGGTTGGGATGTGCTAAAATTGGGTTTAAGTTGGGTACGGTTGGGTTGGGATGCGTTAGAGTTGGGTTGGGATGGGTTAGAGTTGGGTTGGGATGGGTTAGAGTTGGGTTGGGATGGGTTAGAGTTGGGTTGGGATGGGTTAAAGTTGGGTTAGGTTGGGTTAGAATTGGGTTAGATAGGGTTAAAGTTAGGTTGGGATGTGCTAAAATTGGGTTAGAGTTGGGTTGGGATGTGCTAAAATTGGGTTAGAGTTGGGTACGGTTGGGTTGGTATGCGTAAGAGTTGGGTTGGGATGGGTTAGAATTGGGTTGGGATGAGTTGGGTTGGGATGGGTTAGAGTTGGGTCGGGATGGGTTAGAGTTGGGTTGGGATGGGTTAGAGTTGGGTTAAGTTGGGTTAGAGTTGGGTTGGGATGTGCTAAAATTGGGTTAGAGTTGGCTACGGTTGAGTTGTGATGCGTTAGAGTTGAATTGGGATGGGTTAGAATTGGGTTGGGATGATTTAAAATTGAGTTGGGATGAGTTAGAGTTGGGTTGCAGTTTTAGTTGTCAAATAAATGTCTTTGAAATTTGCGAACCCGAAAATTAACGAAATTTTTGAAAATTTATAAATACCGCATTTTTTTTAAAATTAAGCGTCACTTTTAATAAGTAACGAAAAGAGTAAAGAATTCGAAAATCAGCAATAATTTTGAGAAATGCATGATATTTGTCAAAATTTTGAAAATTGTTATAATATGAATCTTGGAAATTAAAAAAAAAGTTGGGAAATTAACGAACGTATTGAAAAATGCACGTTTCGTCAAAATTAATTAAAATCGTGGAAATTCATAAACATTTATAAGATTTTAAAAAATTGAACCAAAACTTGAAAATGGTCAAGATTTTGTAAATTAATGAAAATATTGCAAAAAGCCAGCAATTATTTTTTAACGAATGTTTTCCACTCCCAGACTCCCATGAAGTAAAATTTCAAGTTGAGAAAAGCCTCAAGAATTTGGATTTGGACGCGCAGTGTCCAAATCCAAATTCTGGCTTTTCATAATTCGAAATTTTACTTCATGTGCCACGCGCATAAAAACACTGATTAATTGTTAAGTTTAAAATACTAAAAACATTTTTTTTATTACAGATTATCACTTTTCGGCATACTTCAAAATGTTTTCAAATTTCAATATTTCTTGACATTTCATCATCATTTTTGACATTGTTTCAACATTTTCTCAAATTTAAACATTGCATCGTTTTTAATAACAATAATATTATCCTCTATTTTCAAGGTGTAAAAATTGTACAAAATGAAAATTGCGTCATATAGACTATCAAAGATTCTGCGGGCGCCTATGTTTTCAATAAATGTTTAATTCACTGACTATAGAGGCTTCTACTTCGTTATACATTGTTGAACATAAATAAAACACTGTTTATCACTTTGTTTGTATAACAATTGGTTAAACAAACAAAGTGATAAACAGTGTTTTATTTATACAATAAATGTTTGTTTGCTTCGCCGTTTTTGATGATTTTTTCAATTTTAAAGTTTCGGGATTTTCATCAACATTATAACATTATAAATCCGAACATTATAAATTTATGTTAATTGAACAATCTGCTGATTTTTATACAATTTTCACTTTCCCCATATGTAGTACAAAGGACAAGTATTGTTTTTGTAAACATTTGCAAACCAAAAATAGTGTATATCTCGAGAAACATTGAGAACATAGAAAAATGTTTAAATAAAGAATTGTAAGAAATACTTGAAATTGGGAGTTTTCTGGTTAATTATATTTTTAAATTAACGAATAGATATAAAATCCACGATGACAGATGAAAATGTGACAAGATGCCAGAATTGTCAAAACTTATCGCGCTCATCACGGCTCCCAGAGACACCGATCGCTACGGTCTGGTAAAATTCTGAATAAGTAAAGTTGAAAATATTCTCACTGATCTAATACTTATTGATACTTATTGATATTTAAACACTTTTTTACTATTTTATTTTAGTGATAAATAAAATTGCAATTTCCAGCTACCGTATAGTGGGCGTGGCTTAAGTCATGCACGCCCACTTATGGTAGCTGGAAATTGCAATTTCCAGCTACCGTATATTGGGCGTGGCTTAAGGCTTGCACGCCCACTATACGGTAGCTGGAAATTGCAATTTTATGTATCACTAAAATAAAATAGTAAAAAAGTGTTACATTATGTATGAATATGTATTAGATTAGTCGACAGATAAGTTGTGAATTCAGTAACCACATGATAAAATATGGAATATACAAATGTCGCAGTTGGGAGGGTTTCACTTTTATTGTTGAACACTGCAACATGTTTCACCACACAGTGGCTTCATCAGGCAGATGAAATAATCATTATTTCATCTGCCTGATGAAGCCACTGTGTGGTGAAACATGTTGCAGTGTTCAACAATAAAAGTGAAACCCTCCCAACTGCGTTGTTTTATTTCAAATAGTATTATGGAGTTTCATCATGTATCCGCCTCATCAATTAAATATACAAATGTCCATATTTATCTCTCGATACAATAAAAAATTATAATCACGCATGCATAAACAACCAATTATTTAAACACACTAATTCCTAACCATTAACTTATCATAATCAAATGTACATGTACAATTAACCGTTTTTTTTGTATTCATTCACAGAATTTCAAATTAATTAGCATGCGTGTAAGTGTAAAACTTTACTTAAGTGGCTAATTTGTTCAGTACAATTAAAATGATAATAATAAAGTCGTTACATACTAATTGGGTATTGCCTGCGCATTGCATTATTTCCACCTCATTGACCAAATGTCAGCTGTTGTAATGAGGTGGAAATAATTGGAGCTGGAGCCGGTGTGAAATTATAACTTCAGTTATAATCCCAATAGATGTGTTACTGTAAAATTATACAATTTTCTTTTAAAGCGACAAGCCTTTGCTTTTACACCTGTGGGTTGCGACATTTGTTAAATGATTTTATCTCATGGAATTTTCTGTTGAATATGAATCTGGAAATTGTTTTCAGTATATAACTAGATACAGGGAATTTTTTTTAAGTTTACATATGCTTACGCTTTTTTTTTAAAAGAGTTCAATATGAAGCTTTAAACGAGTGTTTTCCACTCCCAGGTTAAGCATGAAGTAAAATTTCGAGTTTAGAAAAGCCTTAAAATTTGGTTTGGTCGCTCCGCGAAGCGGAGTGACTAAACCAAATTTTCAGGCTTTTCTAAACTCGAAATTTTACTTCATGCGCCACGCGTATAAAACACTGGTTTTAATACACGTGGCGCATGAAGTAAAATTTCGAGTTTAGAAAAGCCTGAAAATTTACTTCATGCTTAATCTGGGAGTGGAAAACACTCGTTTAAAGCTTCAAATTGAACTCTTGAAAAAAAACAACGAATATGTGAAGATTTACAGAATAATTGGGATAGGTATACTTAAAAGTAAAACTCCCCCTATAATTTTAGTTTGACATGAGTAACTTAAGTATTTTCCACTTCCAGATTAAGCATAGAGTAACATTTAGAGTTTAGAAGAGCCTTAAAATTTGTTTTGTTCGCTAAACCAAATTTCTAGATTTTTCTATATTTGAAATTTTACTTCATGCGCCACGCGAATACAACACTGATTTTAAGTGAATTTAAAAATATAATTATTAATGTTGTATTAGTTATTATTAACAGCATTCTTAGAACCATGTTGAATAAAGCTGTATACTAACATCTATTAATAAAACTGAGGATGGTAAAGGGTTAATTACCGTTGAAATCTCAACTATATCTAGATTTGTATGCAAAATGTTAAAGAAATTATTATTTAAATTCACGTGGATACCTATGAGAGTAAACAATAAAAAAAATCACGTGGCAACATGGCATTTTCTTGTGATCCAACTTCAGTCTAGTTAAACTTGGAGTAATTTGGAGATTATGCTACACTAATTTTGTTTATGTTTGTGTAAAAATTGATTTCTTCTGTTGAATTATTTAATTAAAATTTACTTTTAACGAGTGTTTAACTTTCGTTGGAAGTAACATTTCGAGTTTAGAAAAGCCTGAAATTTTACTTAACGCTTAATCTAGGAGTGGAAACACTCGTTTATAGCTTCAATTTAAACTCCTTTAAACGCCTTCACCATCAACGACTCCCAATCGACTCTTTGGCTATCCAGAGGGCACAGACCCCGTTGGGAAACGCTGGTCTAAATAATATGTTTTTCTAACATTAATTCTTTAAAGTTGAACAAAAGATTACAGATTTATGTAAGAAAAGAGGAAAGTGACTTCTTTATTAGACCACTGCAACAAATAATGGAACGAATACCTTCAACTATTTCTCCATAGCATCTGACTAGATACCCAATCAAGTCAGTTTAAAGCTACAGCTTCCTCGCTTTATTGATTCAGACATGTAACTATAGATCTCAGTTAATTATGCTTTACTTAAACGATCGCGAGTATCCCCCTATTGGATGTTCACGTATGCATTTCGCTAAATGCGACATTTCGAATAAGGCGCTAGAGAGGGCATCCCGCCGGTAACGGCATCAGGTCCACCTTTATTTAAATTTAATAGGCGTCGCGGTTGAAACGTCATTTAAGCGGACTTCAATGGGTAATTAGAGTTGATAGGTCTAATAAATACGCACACGACTCTTGTAGGAAAGAAAGAAGAGAGAAAAAAAACGCGGACGTCGCCGTTCACTAGGCAAAAATAAAAACTTCCTTATTTGCCCGGTTTTGCTGCTGGAACTAATAAGCATCAATTGCGGGTTACGCACAAATTCTCATAAAACATGTTGCGGGCGTTTTCTGTTGCACTCTAACAATTCTTGCCTTTGCTAGGAAGAAAAAGGATAGGAGTTTCGGCGTTGCATTACGCGTTTCCTTATATGTGGAGATAGTCGCCATCATTCGGGCTCGAGGTCAATATTATAATCGATTCAATTGGTAATTAATTCACGTGCACGCAACGGATTACGAATTTACGGCGTGCACTTTCTAAAACGCTGTCCATCTCCTTCGACGTTTGACCGGTCGCGATTTGTATGACCGGCACGAGTTTGTTTAAAATTTGAGACACAGGTGGATTTTCTTTCTCTCTCTCTAGGTTGGATTATTCCAGGAATTTCATCTTATTACGCACGGGGAATAGTAATTTTTCCGCGGTTAAGCGGACAGATAAGGACGTTTTAATAATTCATGTTAATTGGCTTGTTTTTACCGAATACGGTGCTTTAGATGGCTCTATTCATATGAACATGTGTACAGTTTTTTTCGCGAGTTTTTCATAGCCTAGGTGCAGTTAGTTTTGCGCAAATATGTAGGCTTATGGAGCATGAAATGCAATTTTTGATCCTTCACACAGACACAATTAATTAAGGCCTTTGAAAGTAATACTTATTATTAAATAAATAATGAATCAACTATTCCTAATACAAATAATGATCAGAGCTGGAACAAATTCCCCTGTAAAGCTAATATTATTAGTGGACAACGGGTGCACCTCGCAAGGAATTGACGTGAAAATTTATTGTTCGCAATTATAATGATGAAACGAGTTGTGTAATGAGATGAATTATATTTTTTGATTCAAAACATATTTTTATCCTTTATTCGAGTACCTAGTCGTGGCTCTAGACTAGGTACTCGAATAAAGGATAAAAATATGTTTCGAATCAAAAAATATAATTCATCTCATTACACAACTCGTTTCATCATTATAATTGCGAACAATAAATTTTAACGTCAATTCCTTGCGAGGTGCACCCGTTGTCCACTAATAAGACAAATTACTAACCAGGAAGTGTTCCGTTTAATTGCGCTTCGGATTTATAGGAAGCCGGGTCCGGTGAATAATCTTCTCACGCATTAAATCCGCTCAGTTTATTGTGCTCCAGATGCCGGTGGCTCTTCACAAAAATAATAATAAAAAAATCGCCATTTGATTTACGACGGGATTTTATTCCCGCACTTACTGCAAAACCAGTTGTCATCCGGGAAAGAAAGAAGCTCATCCAACCGCGAAACTACCAGAGTGCGCACTACACGGTATTCCACAAGTAACGATCGCAGGAATTTGTAACTATATGGTGTTTCGCAGGTATTCATCATTGGTCTATCCTATTAGGGATTGTAAATTTGAAGACTGATTAAGTTTTGACGAGAGTTTTCACTCTTTGATTAAGCATCAAGTCAAATTTTGAATTTAGAAAAGCATGCAAATTTGGATATACAGTAAATATCGGTTGTTCAGCAAGTAACGAATTTAGGACATCTCTTTAAAAAACATGATTATAAATCATTGTTTGTACCACATCTAACAATATTAGGACTCTATTTAACGATTAGGTGCAACTAACTATCTAAGGACATCTTTCAAAAAAAGTGGCTATAGTGCAATAACCATTTAAAGACATCTTTGAAAAACAGTTGCCATAGCTAAAACGCTTATCGGTTTTCAGTAATTATCCGTTGTTCAACAAGTAATAAATTTAAGTCATCTTTTCAGAAAACTGGATTATAAACAGTAAATATCGGTTTTTCTACGAGTAACGAATTCTGAACATCTCTTCAAAAAACGTGATTATAAACAATAACAATCCGTTGTTTCACAAGTATTAACATAAGTTGGTATAAGGTATACGTTGGACAAACTGGACGTAGCTTCCCAGATCGCATTTCAGAACATCAAAAATGCTTTCAATTTAAGAAAACCTCCTCAACCTACGCCAATCATTTAATCGAATACCAACATAACTTTAACCCTAAATTCAAAATTTTGCACGAATGTAACAAAAGTCGTAAATTAAACTTAGTAGAAGAATTAGAAATTAATAAGACAACTGGGTTGGTACAGATATATAATAAGAATGTCTGAAGAAAGATACACTAAAACGGTATGCACAATAGGAAAAGTAAAAACGAAACACAGGAGACGATATCAAAAAACATGAGAAGATAATATAAACAAAGTGCTCAACAGGAACAACATCCACCAATATATAGCAAAAGCAATGGCGAAGAACATAATGGAATGGAGCGAGTTAATACGCAACATAATGTAAATTTTAACCAAAATACTTACACGCACTAAAATATTAAAAGGATTATATACAGGGAGCTTTTCTTTTAAGTATACACACCCCAATTATATGCTGTAGGTTTTCAAATAATCGTTATTTTTTTAGGAGTTTAATTTGAGCTTAAATCGAGTGTTTCCACTCCCAGGTTAAGCATGAAGTAAAATTTCCAGTTTAGAAAAGCCTGAAAATTTGGTTTGGTCGCGTAGCGCGAAGAGCGGAGCGACCAAACCAAATTTTCAGGCTTTTCTAAACTCGAAATTTTACTTCATGCGCCACGCGTATTGAACATTGATTTCATGTGAAGTTCACTTGTCCGCAATTTTTTGGTGTTTTCAATGTTTAGAACGCGTGGTAAAATGTCGTAAAATGTCGAGTTTAGAAAAGCCTGAATTTAAATTTTCCGACATTTGTTGTTTTTTAAAAGAGCTCAATTTGAAGCTTTAAACGAGTGTTTTCCACTCCCAGATTAAGCATGTAGTAAAATTTCGAGTTTAGAAAAGCCCCGTGAAAATTTGTCGAGGGTCGCGCAGCGACCCGAGACAAATTTTCTGGGCTTTTCTAAACTCGAAATTTTACTTCATGCGCCACGCGTATAAAACACAGATTTTAAGTGAATTTCGAATATACAGGTAATCTATTAAATGACCAAATAGAAGTAAACAATTCACCCTTAATCAATATTTAGTCGCTCAAAATTGTTTGTATTAGTTTCAGCCTAATTACCTCATTACCCCCCCTCCTCCTATTAACTTAATTGCATTAGTATATAAGCTTTTACCTGTACTTTGTCAAATCATTATTTCATTTGCCCGATGAAGCCACTGGGTGGTGAAACATGTTGCAGTGTTCAACAATAAAAGTGAAACCCTCCCAACTGTGTTGTTTTATTTCAAATAGTATTATGGAGTTTCATCATGTATCCGCCTCATCAATTAAATATTAACATAAGGATTTCTTTTTGATTAATCTTTAACGAGAGTTTCCACTCTTTGATTTAGCATCAAGTAAAATGTTAAATTTAGAAAAGGATGAAAATTTGGATATACAGTAAATATCGGTTGTTCCACAAGTAACGAACTCAGGACATCTTTTCAGAAAACATAATTATATACAATAACAATCCGTTGTACCACATCTATCAATATTAGGACCTCTATTAAACGAATTAATGCAACTAACTATCTAAAGACATCTTTCAAAAAAAGTGGTCATAGTGCAATAACTATCTAGGGACATCTTTGAAAAACAGTGGTCATAGGAAAAACGCTTATCGGTTTACAGTAATTATCCGCTGTTCCACAAGTAATAAATTTAAGCCATCTCTTCAGAAAACAGGATTATAAACAATAAATATCGGTTGTTCCGCGAGTAACGAATTTAGGACCTCTCTTAAGAAAACGTGATTATAAACAATAACAATCTGTTGTTCCACAAGTATTAATATTAGGACCTCTTTTTGATAATCGAGTGCAACTATGCAAGGACGAAGAGTGGCCATGAGGAAAAACCTCGTGGGGTTACAGTAGTTAGCTGTTGTTCCTCAAGTAACGAATTTAGGAGATCTCTTCAGAAAACATGATTATATACAATAAAAATCCGTTGATCCATAAGTATTAATATTAGGACCTCTTCTTAATAATTAACTGCAACTAAGGGACGAAGGCGCAGAGTGGCCATGGAGAGAAGAGTGAGAGTGACCATGGGAAAAACCTCATTGATCTACAGTTTATATCTGTTGTTCCACAAGTAACAAATTTAGAAGATCATTTTAGAAACATGGTTATATACAATAACAATCCGCTGTTTCACAAGTATCAATACTAGGACCTCTTTTTAACGATGCTGGAAAACTAAGTTGATCAGCATTAATGGTAATCCGATGCATGTAGATGTATTTACAAAGAAGTGAAACCGCGCTGACGACGACTTCGGGTATCGCGTGTCCCTCTAAAATTACTCTTAAAAACCGAGTGTATACAATTACGACAATTAAATCCTACAGCCGGAACGGAAGTATCCCGTCCACCTTATTATTTACATCTAACAACAAAAGCTGGGATTGAATTCAATATACAAAGACAATTATGTAAATGACGCATAATGGGTTTCACGTAATCGAAACACAAAAAGATGTTTGTTTCAATCCCCTTTTGTTATAAATCTTGTTATAACTGGACATCCACTTTTATTAGCTGTAGATCCATTGTCTGCATAAATAAACATAGGTAAAATACGAGAAACTTTGTGTCATTTAAAAAAATTATAAAGCATTGAGGTCAATAAAACCTTGTAATTTTGATTCACTTTTTAAATATACTACGAATACTTTCGTTGTATATTTACTTTTTACTACTTCTGTTGCAAGTTTATTTTTAAGTGTGCCTACATACAGGGAATTTAACTTTTACGTATACATATCCCAATGCATACACAATGAATTTTCAGGGATTCGTTGCTTATGAAAAAATTCAATTTGAAGCTTTAAACGAGTGTTTTCCACTCCCAGATTAAGCATGAAGTAAAATTTCGAGTTTAGAAAAGCCTGAAAATTTGGTTTGGTCGCGTAGCGCTACGCGACCAAACCACATTTTCAGGCTTTTCTAAACTCGAAATTTTACTTCATGCGCCAGGCGTATAAAACACTGAAATACTGTGAAGTTTAAAGTATACTGCTTTAGCATTTTGCGTTAAAGGGATACATTAAACTTCACTTTAAATCAGTGTTTTATTGCGCATGAAGAAAAATTTCGAGTTTAAAAATCCAGAAAATTTGGTTTGGTCGCTCTGCTTCGCTACCAAACCGAATTTTCAGGGTTTTCAGGTATTATGTTAATTAGCAAAGCGATAAAGAGCTTTCCTTGATATGTACTGTTAGCTAATATATTTTCTGTAGATCTACATAACATTTTGCTATTTTGTTTGACGGTTTGAAAATAATAACTTTAAAACTGGATTTCTCATTTTTTTTTAATGGTCACTTACACCCCTTTGCTTCAATTGTTGAAATATCTGAATCCGATGTATTCTAATTACAGATGATGTGTGTGTTTCTGAATTTCACTTCAAATCAGTGTTTTATACGCCTGGCGCATGAAGTAAAATTTCGAGTTTAGAAAATCCTGAAAATTTGGTTTGGTCGCTCCGCTTCGCTACGCGACCAAACCAAATTTTCAGGATTTTCTAAACTCGAAATTTTACTTCATGCTTAATCTGGGAGTGGAAACACTCGTTTAAAGTTTTAAATTGAATTTATTCTTAAATCTACGAATGTTAGAACATTGTATACATCACAATATGACATTGTATACTTGAAAAAAGAAAACACAATATGATTTTAATAATTATTATCGACAGAGACTTAATTTAAATTATCTATGATACATATTTTAATAACTTTCAAAAAATATTTTGTTATTTTCAATAAAAACAAACAAACTATAATAACACTGATTCTAAACTATTGCAAGTATTTGAAAAATCAATGTTATACTACCGTAGAAATCGTACCTTTTAGCCTCCTGAGAAAACCTTCAGCAAATATTTATAAACATTTCTGTTGAAACAAGGAATTAGAAATCTCCGAGCATTCTGGATGCAATCGAAACGATTGGCGTTTCCTTACCTCTCTTCGTTGTGAAATCCATTAATATCACCGGCTAAGTTCATTTACATATCAAAAGTGCATGAGAGAATGGCGAAGAGGATACTCCTACAACATTCCACTTTGCACTACGAAAAAACGGTACTACCTAACCGACTAAATATTATTAATATATATAATAACTAAGAAATTAGCGGGTATCAGAGCGGCAAAATTAATTAAGAAAAAAAATAATTGGTTTAATTGTGCAGAGTGAAATGTGCGCGTATTTTTTTTTTAAGTTGGGCACCGATCGCGGAACCTTGAGGTACACCGGACGTCAGGGTTTATAATGGGCCGTCTGGTATCCCACGAGGTACGGCGATTATTAATATTATTTTATGCATTACTGTCAGTTAGATGGATGGCGGGTACGGTGGGTATTAAGTATCTTCTGGTGAGCGCGATTGGGTTAGTTATTTGCACGAACAGATCGCCGGATTGTTCTATAACAGATTCCTCACATAGCTATTTAATCATTTTGAAAATTATTCGTTAATATTTGTTCTATAACTAAATGTAGCTAAATATTTGTATAGTATTGATCGTTACTACGTGGTAATCCATATTAATTAATCAATATTGTAACTGAATTAATGCTTTGAAAAACATGTAGGAAATATTTTTATCTAAAAACTTAATACGGATAATTTGGTAAATTTGTGAATCAAATCGCATTATCTTTGTTTTAGCGGTAAAAGTCATTAAAATCATGGACAATTCATAACAGTTAATGGTTTACCTTAAACGAGGGTTTCCACTCCCTGACTAAGCATGAAGTAAAATTTCGAGTTTAGAAAAGCCTGGAAATTTGGATTTGGGCGCGGAGCGAAGCGTAGCGCCCAAATCCAAATTCAGGTTTTTCTAAACTCGAAATTTTACTTCATGCGCCAGGCGTATAAAACACCGAATTATAGTGAAGTTCAAAAACACATACATCATCTGTAATTAGAATACATCGGATTCAGATATTTCAACAATTGAATCAGCTAGAAGCAGAGAGTTGTAAGTGACTAATAAAAAATATCTGTAATTCGAATACATCAACAAGTTAATCAGTTAGAAGCAAAGGGTTGTAAGTGACTAATAAAAAAATTGAGAAATCCAGTTATAAAGTTCAAGTTTCAAACCATCAAACGAAACAGCAATATGGTTGTGTGGATTTACAGAAAATATATTGGATAACAGTACATATCAATAAAAGTTCTATATCGCTTTGCTCAATGATAATCAATCTAATTGTCAAAATATCTGTCATTCGCAATTGTATTGTTTATAATCTATCTTGCTTCCTCCTATTGTTTGTGCATTTATTACTCTCCAACACATAATAAACGCTATGCTGCGTCAATTTATTGTCGATCGGTATATACACACACTCTTAATTTCATCTGTTATTGGTAAGATTTAATTTTAGTTTTAGTTTATATTATTTCTTATTTCTGGTTTAATTTATTTGCATATGTTATGATTTATTTTATTGTAACACTGATATATATTTGCTTGTATTATTTTGTTAAAAGGGTAATTCCGTAATAAATTATTATTATTATTAATTAACATAAAACCTGTTTGTATGTTGTCCAATTTTAAATTGGCACTTACAACCATTCGCTTTCAAGTGCCTCTATTCAACAATTTTCAGTGTTAATAACAAGTACTTAGGTTTCGAACTTTTTTTTTATAAATAACTGCAAGCTGTTGGTTTGTCAGCATTTTTTAAAATGTTTATAACATATGAATTTGTGATTGTTTTATAAAAACTGTAAGCTGTTGGTTTTCGAACATTTTTTGAAATGCTTTTAACTTACAGAGTTTTTCTCTTGCATTTCACTTTATATCGAATATCAAATACATTTCTCTACCTACTACTACATTTTCCTGTACTTGTCACTTGTCAGCAAAATGGCTGTAGTTCGTCAAAAAAATGCATGTTAGCAATAAACTAAGAGGACTCCTTATCCGGAGAATAGATGCTGGCATGTTACATATGTATAAATAAAAATAAAATATTTCCAGAAGAAAGTTATTATTAAGAAAAGTATAAAAAAAACCTCTAGAGTGCCATGGAAAATATTGTAAGTTAGTAATTTGAAATTATGCATTATAATTATAAATATCAATTTCTAAAGCGTGTAGCCAACTTAAATTTTAAAAAAGATAAGTAACAGCAATATCTTGTGTTATTTTGACATCCGCAATTGTTGTATCAATTCTATGGTATGTCATTATTTTCATAAAATCAAATTACTTTTTCTTAATTATTTATTTAGCTGTACATTTTCTGACATTCGTTGATTTTTAAAAGAGTTCAATTTGAAGCTTTAAGCGAGTGGTTTCCACTCCCAGACTAAGCATGAAGTAAAATTTCGAGTTTAGAAAAGCCCCGTGAAAGCCCCGAGGGTCGCGCAGCGACCCGAGGCAAATTTTCTGGGCTTTTCTAAACTCGAAATTTTACTTCATGCGCCCCGCGTATAAAACAGATTTTAAGTGAAGTTCGAATATACATATAATACATATATAAATATGACAATATTATAGTGTTTTATACGCGTGGCGCATGAAGTAAAATTTCGAGTTTAGAAAAGCCTAGAAAATTTGTCTCGGGTCGCTGCGCGACCCTCGACAAATTTTCACGGGGCATTTCTAAACTCGAAATTTTACTTCATGCTTAGTCTGGGAGTGGAAAACACTTGTTGAAAGCTTCAAATTGAACTCTTAAAAAAATAGGGAATATCCGCAATTGTTGTATCAATTCCATGGCATGTCATTATTTTTATAAAATCACATTACTTTTTCTGTCATTCGTTGATTTTAAAAAAATTTAATTTGAAGCTTTAAACGAGTGTTTTCCACTCCCAGACTAAGCATGAAGTAAAATTTCGAGTTTAGAAAAGCCCCGTGAAAATTTGCCGAGGGTCGCGCAGCGACCCGAGGCAAATTTTCTGGGCTTTTCTAAACTCGAAATTTAACTTCATGCACCCCGCGTATAAAACACAGATTTTAAGTAAAGTTCGAATATACATAAATATGACAATATTATAGTGTTTTAAACGCGTGGCGCATGAAGTAAAATTTCGAGTTTAGAAAAGCCCAGAAAATTTGTCGAGGGTCGCTGCGCGACCCTCGACAAATTTTCACGGGGCTTTTCTAAACTCGAAATTTTACTTCATGCTTAGTCTGGGAGTGGAAAACACTTGTTTAAAGCTTCAAATTGAACTCTTTAAAAAAAACAGGGAATATCCGCAATTGTTGTATCAATTCCATGGTATGTCATTATTTTTATAAAATCTCATTACTTTTTTTTAATTATTTTAACTTAGAGAAACGTAAAGTATTAAGTGTAAACATTCATAAATTTAGAATTTTTCCCTCTACAAAAAAGTGAAATACATTTTGTCTCTAAAATAAATAGGGAAGCCAATATTTGAACACTTTAAAATTAACATGCGATTTTCCATGTTGCGTCCGCCAAGTCAACACCTGGTATATAAAACTAATTTTATAAATCGGGAAATATTTTGGCATATATTTGACAGGGTAAAAGATATTTGGTATATAGTGAATCTCATTTGATCAATAGTGAAATGCAATCGAAAAACCCTGTATATGATTTTGTACAACAAATGTTAGCATGGAATGGGATCAACAAAACAACAACAGCTTTGATAATTTACCTAAATACCTAAAATGTTGTAGTTTGGTTTAAGCAGAAATAATACTCACTGCATAAAGAATGCGCTCTTGTTTGTCAAGTGTATATTTGTTCTTCATTATTATTGGTCGAATGAAGACGTAATAAAAATTTGTCATAAAACGTTGATTTGTTTGAATTGGAGTCATTTGCATGTAACGTGCGCGCAACAAGCGAAGGTCGTCACAATTTGAAAAACTGACAATTTCTCGCTAAAACACGATGCCCAGTAAGTTATTCCGAGGACGACGTGATTGAAACGCAGAAGACGCAAACGACATCGCCAGTTGAATGACAACTAGGCGAACGCGCCTCCGATACAAATCTACTCGCCTAATTCTTCGTAACTCTACAAACCGATAGACAAATTCCCACGCAAAAAAAAAACAATAAAGAAATCCAAAGAAAAACAAATCTATAAAAAGTAAGGTGATAGCCCTAAATGTTAACATCGAATCCTAATTTTTTGCTCAAGTATGCCAAGATCTAAATAATTATGTAAGCTTTGATTAAAACACTTAGAACCTTTCTTCAAGAAGAAAGGTTTTTTAACCACTGTTATAATTATCTTCAAGTAACTCAATCAATCCAAAAAAAAAATAATGATTATATAAGTTTTGTATTGTGGAGGCTTCTACTTCGTTATACATGTTAATTTATTAATAAAAAAACGGTTTACCTTTTTTTTTTTCTTGAATAATTTTCTCACTTATCACTTGGTGAAACATTTTTAAATATTGATAATGAAGGTTTAAATTACCTTTGTTTGTATAACACAATTTATTTTTATGTGACTGCAGTTTCGGCAAATTTAGCTTGCCATTATCAAACATATAGTATATAGTATATTATATAAGCTTTTTCAAAAACATTATTAGAACGTGGAAAAATTTAACTGTTGGACGCGGGTTAGATTTGTGGAAGTCGCGGGCTATAGTTTGGAGACCCCTGGTCTAGACCATTTTGAAACTTTTGAAATTAATCCAATACTTGAACAATTGTTCTTGACTATAGTTTAGCTCTTTTCAAGCATTAATAGTTTGTATCTGGAATACTAACAACTCGAGAAGCCACAATAGATCCTTGCGGTCGCAGTGGAGGGTAGCATAACTACCCACTCACTTTCAATAGAACAACTCGAGACTATTTCAGACTAGATAATTTATAAAACTTCAGTATTTTAAATGAAGTCTATAAATGAGACTGACCATTTTAATGGATGGATAATCTAAACCTTTGAAGATTATATAGTACAGGGTGCGGCAGGGAAACTTGATGATTTGAAAGGTTAATAATAGATAAAGTATTTGACATATCGATTTAATTCTCTTTTTATCGTATTGTACACATCCTGAATTTTTATTTCAAGTGGTTTTAAAAATGACAACGGACAAATGGCGGCCCTCATTAGCGATACACTGATCCACCTGCTTTTTGAAGTATCGCTCCACTCTTTCAAGCATATCGACGAAAATGTTGGTGATGGCTTGGCGAATGTTGTCCTTCATGTATTGCACTGTTCGTGGATTGTCATTGTAAACAATGGATTTGAGATATCCCCATAAAAAGAAGCCACAGGGAGCCAAATCGGGGGAATGCGCCGGCCACAGTACGTTACCCCTCAAGGAGATTAGGCGCTCGTGGAAGTGTTTCCTCAAAAGTTCCATTGAAGTTCTCGCTGTGTGTGCCGTGGCTCTGTCCTGCTGGAACCATACGTCCCAAGTTTAATTTCTTCAAGTTTTGAAAGAAAAAATGCTTCAATCATTTCTCTGTAGCGAACTGCATTCACAGAAACAGTGTGTTCTCCTTTCTCAACGTTTTCTGGTGTTCTGGAAGTCCGTTGATCTCTAGGCCCCTTTTTTACCACACTGCCACTTTCCCTGAAACGAAACGATTGATTGCCGGCCAGGAACGGGACCCGTGGGATGAATATTGAACCGAGTTCGGAAGGCACGTTGGGTGGCAACCACCGAACGGCCATTGGAAAAGTAGGCCTCGACGGCGAACGCACGCTCCTCCTTTGTCCAACGCATGACGACAACTGACTTGAGCGGTAACAAAACTTCAAGACCCGCTCTATCGAATGAGACCCTCCCTACCCCTTTCTGACTACGTCTCGCTCATTACCGCCCAATTTAAATCAGCAAGTTTCCCTGCCGCACCTTGTAGTTTAGACCATTATGGAGTATATAGGGATTTTTTCTTTGAGGTATTTATATTATATTTTTAAATGTAAAGAAAGTAAAGTGTAAGAATGTAAAAATATACCATCGGATTTATTAAATTATTGAGCCTAATGTAAAACGTACAAATACATTTTACGAATTATCTAAACAATATCAAACTAATTAAAGTTTCTCGGAAATAAATAATATTCAAGCTTCTTCACGTCAATGAACATATCTTGATTCGTTTCTTCAAAAGATTAAAGTAAACGTTTGGTGGTTAACACTTGGTACATATATCGGACACTTTTTTCTCATTAATCACTTGGTAAAACATTTTAAAATATAATGGTTTGTAAATTAAATTCACTTGGTTTTGTTTCACTTATATATATTTTATTTTCAACTAGTTTCGACTTAATGCCATTATCTTGGTACATATAATCACGGCTAATCCGTACATGAAATGGTAAATTTAACGTACATGTTATTCTTTAACATCACAGTCTAAGCGTGTTCAGTACTTGATATGTATGCTTAGATTGTGAGGATATTTATAACGTATAGGTTAAATTTAACAATTTGTGTACGAAATCGGGGATTATAACAAGATAATTATAAAATAAAACCGCAACAAAACAATTAATAATTGTAACAGAAAACAAGTCCTGAAACAAAAGAATTAATAAAAGAATGAATAATAAAAAAAATTCTTTAATAAGAAAATTGTAATTAAAAAAAAACAAAAAAAAATCTAATCAATCACGTGTGCAATCTGCTAATGCACATCAAGAACACTTTTCCGCTTTAACTCAAACAAAAAGGCGACCGCATCTCTTCAATTTGACCGCACGAACTCTTTAAAAACCTTTTTCTCTTGTTACATTTTTTCTTTCGAAACCATCGGCTTTTTCTCGAAAGCAAGCCTAGAAGAGTTAAACGGGTCCACTCGACGAGAACAAAGCGCTGACCGAGTGAAAAACCTACCCGCTAATGGGATCTTTTATAAACCGTTGGAAAAACACGTGAGAAATATTGATTGATCATTGATTCGAATTGAGAATAATGAAAAAGGAAAAAAAAATCGGTGTGGATAATTGCGTGAAACTGCTTGGAGAATTACGTCCGTCCCTTTTGTTATTAATTTCATATCAACACGGATTCTTTTTTTTTTTATTAATGCAACCTCTTCTCTAGTTCTTATTAACCCAATTTCTCGATATCGGGAGAAGTTTCTCTCGAGTGATCAGGAGATCGTGCACAATGGGCATCCTTTAGATTGTTTCCGTTTCTGTTTCGTTATTAGAGTTTTATTGCCTTTAATGACGCCTAAGGTCAACGCTTTTTAATTAGACTTTCTACGAGATGGGATCTTTCTCTGTCGAATTCAATCCACCAATTAATCGAGGGGTTATCTTCAAAGGACACTCGATGCCGTCAATTGGGGAACAATTGAACAATTAGAAAAACGTCTCCCTGTCTGGGACCGGACAAAAGTTTCGTCACAAATTCTTACGGCTGTGAAAGTTACGATTCTAATCTATTTGATGATAGTGATGTACAATAGTTATTTGGTACGGAGTTTTAATGGGAAAGTGTTCTACTTAAAAACTTGCAGGCTTTAAAATATACACACTTATATAAAAAATAACATGCATTAAATGTATTACGTGTACATATAGCAAATTTTTCTTTTAGGTATACATATTCCGCTGCATAATCTGTAAATGTGTAGCCATTTGTTTTTTTTTCAAAGTGTTTAATTTGAAATTTCGAACGAGTGTTTCCACTCCCAGACTAAGCATGAAGTAAAATTTCGAGTTTAGAAAAGCCTGAAAATTTGGTTTGGTCGCGTAGCGCGAAGCGCGGAGCGACCAAACCAAATTTTCAGGCTTTTCTAAACTCGAAATTTTACTTCATGCGCCACGCGTATAAAACACTGATTAAATATGCTTTTGTGGTATATTAAAATTTCACACTATTTTAGTGTTTTATACGCTTGGCGCATGAAGTAAAATTTCGAGTTTAGAAAAGCCTCAAAATTTGGTTTGGTCGCTACGCGACCAAACCAAATTTTTAGGCTTTTCTAAACTCGCAATTTTACTTCATGCTTAGTCTGGGAATGGAATCACTCGTTAGAAGTTTCAGATTAAACACTTTTATGAAAACAACGAATGTCTAAACAGCAAAGGATGCATCGCGATATGTGTACTTTAAAAAAAACACTCTGCATATTTAAAATAGTCTAAACATTTGCAGAGTATGCATTAGGATATGTATACTAAAAAAAATACTCTTCATAATTGAAGTAGGAAGACAAAAACGCAAACGTAAATTTAAAAACACCTGCATAATCTAGGTTCCACATATGCAATACTTGAATCAAATTTAAAATGAAGTAGTTTATTTTTGTTTTAAGTTGAATAAAATTATAATATGGAAGCATAACTGTTGTATTTAACTTAATTTCCAATGGAGTTTAACACAAGAGTTGAACTTCCATACTATAATTTAAAGACTTTTAATTATAATACAAGTTATATTTAATATTTAGTGCTATCATCGATCCTTGAGGGAACCCAAAACATTTTTGAAAACCGTTGATTTTGAGCCTGGGTCTCCAAACTTTCCAGCCTTAGGGCCATACTGATTACTCCAGTAAGTTCCGAGGGCCAAAACCATAACAATAAGCCTTTAAAATTAGAATACTTCAGTAAACTAAATTTAATTTGCTATAAAAAATATGAGTTTTCAAGTATGCTAGCTCTCCGCGGGCCGGACAAAATCTGTACGCGGGCCGGATGTGGCCCTCGGGCCCTAGTTTGGAGACCCCTGATTTAGAGAATAGTTTTCGCTATTTTATTCCAAGTATATATTTTTTTTAAACGATACACATACTAATTAAATAAATTAAAATTATAAAATCTAATTCAAGAAAAGAACATTCCCCAAAAAACCGTTAAATTCACACCACTTAAAACCGGAATAAATTAATACCCAACCGTGTTCTTTCTTCATATAAATTAGTTGTAGATTAATTAAAAAAAAACACAAAAATTCCGACGACATTTTTAACTTTGCATAAAATTAACGAACGTACAAATGATTTAATAAATCTCCAATTCCGTTTATTTTTGTTATTCAAATGTTTCTCATTAATTAGGAAAATATTTAATTCGTGCCCTGTGGTTTATTGGCGTTTCAATTGGGTTAATTTGTCTCTGGCGAATGAGTTTGCTTAGATGAATATTCAACAGGAGTTTTTTTACGTACGATTTTTTCTCTCTAGCTTAATTAGAATTGATAGGGATATTATGGCGTGTTAATTGGTTTGATAAAAGAGGACTGATTAAATCATTTTGTTAACGCAAAAAGAGTTGGTTGATTGATTGGAATACTGCCTATTTTAGGATATTTAATATAAATAATTGAAATAATTTTCTGATATTCAATTAAGAGTAGATAAATATGTCACTTATATTGAAATATGTCTATTTTATTGTTAACTAAGGAGGCTTCTACTTCGTTATACATCATTATATACACAAATAAGACACTTAAACTTTGTTTGTATACCTGCGGTTTTCATTGTGATTATAGTTTTGACAACTTTAACTTGTCATTATCAAAATAGAAGTTCTAGTTTGATAACGACAAGTTAAAGTTGTCGAAAATATAGTCACAATAAAAATCTAAGTTATACAAACAAAGTTTAGGTGTCTTATTTGTCTTACTTATCACTTGTCACTTAAACTTTGTTTGTATAACTGAAGTTTTTATTATGACTATACTTTCGACAACTTTAACTTGTCATTATCAAACTAGAAGTTCTAGTTTTATAATGACAATTTAAAGTTGTCGAAAATATAGTCACAATAAAAATCTAAGTTATACAAACAAAGTTTAAGTGTCTTATTTGTCAATTTTATTGTTTAAGTATTTTCTTTACAGTTACAAAAAACACAGGTATTTTTTTGAGATTTGGGTTTCCCCAAGGATCAATAATATAACACTTGTATTATAATTCCATTCTTTAATTATGTCAAAGTTATAAAAACAATTTTCTAAAATATCACAAATATTTAAGATATAAATACCATTTTCTTAAATATCACAAACATTTAAGTATAAATGTATAAAGGTCATACAGGAAAACTGTCGTTTAAGTACACATATCCCTATTTACAAAGTGCGGAATTTGACTTTATGTTTATCCGGGAATGGACACACTCGTTAGAAGCTACAAACTGAACGTTTTTTTTATAAACAACGAATGCTCAAAAATTGACAGCGTATACATCGTCATACAGGGAGGTTTTCTTTTAAGTTTACATATCCCAATTACAGCGTATATGCTGCAAATCTTCAGATATTCGTTGTTTTTTTAAAAGTTCAATTTGAAGCTTTAACCGAGTGTATTCCATTCCTTGATTAAGTAAAATTTCGAGTTTAAAAAGGCCTGAAAATTTGGATTTGCAGGCGCGCGAGCGAAGCGAGTCGCGCCGGCAAATCCAAATTTTCAGGCGTTTCTAAACTCGAAATTTGACTTCATGCGCCACGCGTATTAAATACTGAAATATTGTAAAGTTTAAAATATACTGCTTATGTTTGATCTCACGTTAATAAGTTATAGAAATGTCTATTTTGTCTAATCAAATTTTGCGCTTTTAACATGAGGGTCTGGAGCAATTTTCTTTGGGATATGTATGTAAACTATGTAAATAAAATCCAGTATAACTTAAAGAAATAGTAAAGTAGGAAATGTAATAATAATTAATATAGAGAAAGTCTTGGATCAATGACATTTAATAACTCAACGAGTTCAAAAAATGTATTAATTAATGATTACATCAATAAATTTCTCTGGTACACCACAGGTAACGCTAATAGGAATTTAAAATCCTCCTTACGCCTCTTACTGAAAAGCAAATTTATTCCTAATCGAAAATCCACCATCGGCGTTGCTTCTCGAGCAGTAATTCACGATTCACGGTTATTGGTAATGATTCAGAAAACGATCGGAAAATATTTTACGATCCGTAAGCCTTAAATTACGAAACGCAGTTATTCCGGTGAGTTTCGAATGTGTGTAGTTTCCGATAAAAATGTTCACATTCGCCTGTATATAACGGTGACATCTAAGTAGGTTACCTCAACGTGAACCCTGACCTTACGACCCATTGACTGCCTGCTGCCTGCGCCGCCATCGGAAGACCTGCCAGCTAGTCTCGCGTGCCTTCCTCCCACTATTCGAGAAAAGAAGAAGGAACAAAAAAAACGTCGAATTCCGAAAATACCTCATCATTAACGTGGAATTATTCATGAGAGTACGTTGGATGGCTCGTTCTTTTTTTGTTAATGGAAGCTTGATGGTCGTGTACTGTTCAGCCTAATTGTGGATGCTTGTGGGATACCGTGGTCTTTGTTTTGGAAGAATGAGCGAGGGCTTAATTGGATAAGGTTTGATGGAATTTCGGTGTTTCGAAAATTGTGTTTAAGCTTAATTAACTTAACAAAGTACTTTTTAGAGTACAATGATTATATTGACACTATATAAGCTTATAAATAGTCAAAAGGACAAATTACCTCAAAGAACTTAATTACCAACTACTTTAAATCATCCAAATTGTTAGGCTTTTACAAACACGAAATTTGATTCCAAATTTTACAAGGAGTATAAACCTATGTTAAAAAAATAATATAACAAACTAATAAATGAGATTTCTTAAGATTTAAACTAAGTTTGGCCGAAGAAGTCAAGATTTTGGCCAAAAATATGCCAAACTTAGTTTAAATCTTAAGAAATATCATTTATTAGTTTGTTGTATTATTTGTTTAACATAGGTTTACACTCCTTGTAAAATTTGAAGTAAAATTTCGTGTTCGGAAAAGCCTAACAATTTGCCAAGAATTATACATTATTTTAATATATTTAAAATAATAGTACCCCTAGCAGTTATGTAGATCAAAGTGAACGTCAAAATTACTAAGATCTTCTCATCTTAATATTTCTTCGTATTCTAATTAAAATGTGAGTTTCTAGGACGAACTGTTAAATTTCCAACTAGATGCAAATACTTTGATCATCACCAGCCCAGCCCGCTGATTCTGCAAAATTTGTTTTCACACAACTATGACCTATTAATTTAAACACTTGGTATCGTTTCAATAAATCAGTAAAACAATACCAAATGTTATAGTTAATAAATCATAGCTGTTCTAAATGTTTCACCACGGATTAAGTGAGAAATAAATAAAACATGTGTTTTCACATTTGAGTGGTCTAACTGCAAAACTCACATTCTCCACTTTTTGTGAAAATTGAGTTGGCTGTTTTTTTTTATGTCCGCCATGTTAAAGTACACCTGTTTTCTGAAATTTGCCATAAGTTTTCAAAAGAAGAGAATGTGAGTTTTGCAGTTAAACCATTCATTTGTTTAATTCTTGATTATACTCTTCGCAGCAATTTTATTACTACGACTTTGCTGCTTTTATAAAGATTTACTATCAAATTAATTTTATTATTGTAATTTCTCTTCGTAAGAGTGCCGTTTCCTAATTTTTACTGTCCATATAATTAGAATGCAGAAGTAGTACCTTTAAAACGAGTGTGTGATTCCGAAATTCATGAATACACAAATTAGATACGCAGACGACGACGACGACGACGAGAGGAACACGGATTTAACGAGAAGAAGGTTCACAGTATCGGGTGTCATCTTGTTTACAGCCATTAGTTTCCGAAGAACCGAGTCCACGTGATTAGCCTCGGCTCGGAACGGTTAATCAATTAAATCACTGTTAACAAACCAGCTTGGATTCATACCGGAATATAACAGCAATTCATAACCATCATTGAAGAAATATCATTAGCTACGTGTATTACAACTAGTTAGAACACTGTGTGATTGATTGTAGATAGGCAAAAATGGTACTACTCAGATTTGATTGTAATGAGCTTGAATAAATGTAGAGATATATTTTAGGTCATAAACAGATGATTGTGCTGTATAATTATGGATCGAAATGGTACTGCTAGAGACAGCTCTACATAATTAGGAATTGTGGATCAGAATAGTATAGTACTGCATGTAAAACATGTATCAAAATAGCACGCCCAGAATTGAGATCTGAATATCGTATGTTTAGTAAAATAAAACCTCTAAAGTGCCATGGAATATATTGTAGGTTGGCACCTCTGAAACTATACATTATAATTATTATGTCTGACGTATTACATGTCAATTCCTAAAGCGTGTAGCCAACATTAATTTAAAAAAAAAGAATAAATCATGGCACTCTAGAGACTTTTTTATTGAACATGCGATAGATCAGCAATTATGGATAAAATAATACTGCTATAGTATATAACTCTATATAATCAACAAATCTGGATCAAAGTAGTACGGCTAGAGTAGATAGATCTACACAGGAAATTTTTCTACTAAGTATTAATATCTTGATGAAAGGGCTTTCAAAAACAGCGAATGCCTAAAAATTTTTAGCGCAATTTTTAGGAATTCGGTTTTTTTAAAAGCGTTTCATTTGAAACTTCTGACATGTGTTTCTACTCCTTAATTAAGCACAATTACTGATTAAATAGAGCGTTATACTCTGGCAGTGATATGTTAATCCACAATTACTGATTATACCGGGATTTTTTTAAGTATGCATTTTCCGATGTAAACGCTGTAAATGTTCACACTCGTTGTTTTTATAAAAACGTTTAACTTAAAACGAGTATATCCCCTCCTTGGTTACGCATGAAGTAAAATTTCGAGTTTATAAAAGCCTGAACATTTGGTTTGGTCGCGTAGCGCGAAGCGCGGAGCGACCAAACCAAATTTTCAGGCTTTTCTAAACTCGAAATTTTACTTCATGCGCCACGCGTATAAAATTCGGAAAGTTGTGAAGTTAAAAATGTAGGGCTAATGCAGTATTCTTAAGTATATTCCGAACGTCACTCGAAATCAGTGTTTTATACGCGTGGCGAATGAAGTAAAATTTCGAGTTTACAAAAGCCTGACAATTTGGTTTGGTCGCTCCGCGCATCGGGACCAAACCAAATTTTCAGGCTTATCTAAACTCGAAATTTTACTTCATGCTTAACTAAGGAGTGGACACACTCGTTTTAAGTTGAACGTTTTTGTAAAAACAACACGTGCCTGAACATTTACAGCATATACATCGAAATATGTATATTTAAAAGAAACATTTTCTATATAATCAGCAATTGCGGATCAAGATACCACTGTCAGAGTATAACGCTCTGTATAATCAGTCATTGTGGATTAATATTATGCTGCTAGAGTAGAATGCTCTATATATTCAGTAATTGTGGATCAAAATAATACTGGTAGAGTAGACACCTCTATATAATCAGTAATTGTGGATTAAAATAGTACTGCTAAAGTAGAGCGCTCTATGTAATCAGTAATTTTGCCAGAGTAGAGACTACTCTATATAAACAATAATTGGGGATCAAAATGGTACTTGTAAAGTAGAGAGCCCTATATAATCAGTAATTTTGGGTCAAAATACTACTGCCAGAGTAGAGACCTCTATACAATCAGTAGATGTGGATCGAAATAGTACTGCCAGAGTAGAGCTCTATATAATTAGCAATTATGGATTAAATAATATTTTCAGAGCAGAGAGTTCTACATAATCAGCAATTTTGGATTAAAAAAAGACCTGCTAGAGTAGAGAACTCTATATAACCAGTAAGTGTTGATTGGTAATTGTAGATCAAAATAGTATTGCTAGAACAGAGAGCTCTATAAATTCAGTAATTGTGGATTAAAATAGTACTAGTAGAGTCGACACCTCTATAAAATCAATAATTGTGGATTGAAATAGTACTGCTAAAGTAGAGAGCTCTATATTATCAGTAATTGTGGATAAGAATAGAGTAGATAGATTTAAATAATCAGTAATTGTGGATGAAAATAGTACTGCTAGAGTAGACACCTCTATATAATCAATATTTGTTGATCAAAATAATACCTGTAAAGTAGAGAGCTCTACATAATCAGTAATTGTGGGTCAAAATAGTACTGCCAGAGTAGAGACTTCTGTACCATCAGTAATTGTGGATCGTAATAGTACTGCCAGCGTGGAGCTCTACATAATCAGCAATTATGGATTAACATAATACTGCCAGAGCAGAGAGTTCTATATAATCAGCAATTTTGGAATAAAAAAAGTCCTGCTAGAGTAGAGAGCTCTATATAATCAGTAAGTGTTGATTAGTAATTCTAGATCAAAATAGTATTGCTAGAGCAGAGAGCTCTATAAATTCAGTAATTGTGGATCAAAATAGTACTAGTAGAGTCGACACCTCTATATAATCAATGATTGTGGATCAAAATAGTATTGCTAAAGTAGAGAGCTCTATATAATCAGTAATTGTAGATAAAAATAGCACTGCTAGAGTAGATAGCTTTAAATAATCAGTAATTGTGGATGAAAATAGTACTGCTAGAATAAAATAGTACTTGTAAAGTAGAGAGTTCTACATAATCAGTAATCGTGGGTCAAAATAGTACTGCCAGAGTAGAGATCCCTATACAATCAGTAATTGTGGATCAAAATAGTACTACCAGAGTAGAGCTTTATATATTCAGTAATTGTGGATTAAAATAATGCTGCCAGAGTAGAGAGTTCTACATAATCAGCAATTTTGGATCAAAAAAGACCTGCTAGAGTAGGGAGCTCTATATAATCAGTAAGTGTAAATCTAAACATTACTGCCAGAGTGTAGATATCTAAATAATTAGTATTTCTGGATCAACATAGTACTGCTAGAGTAAAGATAAGTAATTGGGGACCAAAATGAAGCTGTTACAGTGGAGAGCTCTATATACTGAACATACTCATTAAACTATGCTCTGGTACTCCTAACAAATAGAATCGAGAGTTTGGAGAATATTAGGAGGAAGAATAACTTTAGGAATAATCTAAGAAAAACTAGGTAAAGTTTGTAAAATAATGAGATCGATAATAAGTCAAGAAATATATTAAAGAATTATAAAGGTATATTAGCAAACAGAAAAGTATTAAATGAAATATGTGTTTCTGTATCGGAGTACTTATGCAAGTATGTGTCTTTATATATCTGATATTCCGAGAATCCTTTCGACAGGAAGGAATAATAATAAGGACCTTGTGTATGTGTACAAGTATGTGTGTGCATGAATGTGTACAAAGTATTCCCGTACCCACGCATACCGGCACGTGGTTTCACGATAAAACGACAGGTCTTTGGTGTCCGCGCTGGCTCGGTGTGCCCGTCCGACCAATATTTCCCAGGCTCTCTCTCCGAAACCGTCATCCACGGCAAATTTACTCACTGTTACCTTTTCACTCGTCACTCTTCTTGACAGTGCATAATTCACCGTTATTCCATATTGCAAACGCCGCGTTGAAAGTTTCGCGATAAATAATTCAAATCGTATCCGAGGCGTGCATATTTACGGTGGTATTTTTATTATTCCTAGTAACGTTTATCGGGCGTTGTAATGATTTAATCTGTCGGTTATTGTTAGAGGTTATCAACTGCTTTGATTTAGTTGTGTATTTGTTTCATTCATAATACAAAAAAAAATAATTCATATTTTTCCATCTTGAAATACTCTATTTTAATAGTTCTTAATCATAATGTTAGTTGATAAGAAATGTACAGTCGGCGCAACCCAAATCTGAACGCCAAAACTTAATGGTGTAATTTATACTTTGCATCATAGTCGTTCGTTGCAATTAAAATTGACAGCTCTAAAAATAATTGTCAGTATTCAATATTCTCCCATCTCTTTGTAATACCATTGGCCAAAGCCAGAATTACAGGAATGAATTTCAGTAACAAATACCATGAGAACTAAACAGCGTTCACATTTGGATTGCGTCGACTGTACATCTAGCAATAATAAATAAAAGTGAAGAAAGGAACATGAATGTGTTTAATTAAGTTCTTAATCATATTGAGCAAGTTTTCTTTAATATCAAAAACAACAGTATATTTTAAAATATTCTCTATGAAGCTTCTAGTATATTGCATATCATAAATTGTATATCTGGGATAATTGAAAAGCTGTAGAAGCGAAAGTGTTAACCTTGGTACTTTTAAATTGAGTAATGCAACACCAATAGCAATAGATACTTTTTGTAAAAAGCTTGTTACATCAAAAGTACTACCCGTTGGTCCTTATAAAATTGTACTATTAAAGCTGAAATAACGAAAGGTAGTAGGTACTCGATATTTGTTTTTGAGTTTCGTGAAGAGTATAATCATAAATAATTAACACTGTTGTATCCTTTCTTCACACTTTATTTTCTAATGGTTAGATATATATTTCAAGTGCTAAGCACTCATTTTCAATAACAAGTAGGTACTATTGATTATACCTACAAGCAGTAAATAGCTACCATAGAAGAAATGGAGAAGTAAAAGTACTACACTTTTGAAATAAAGAATGTATTACTTAATATTAATAGAAAACTATGTTTGATGCCAATTGAAGGGTTAAGGGGAAAATCCAAATACAGTGGAATTCTGGAGAGATGTCCTATGATTCATTGATGTCGAATGTGTGGTTCAAATTTTTTAAAAAGTATGTCGACAGTTGTATCTGCAACGATTTTTCCTAGTTGTGTCAAATTTTGAAGTAACATGACAATGTCATGCTGTTTACGTCGCGAGTATATTAGTGCTCTTTCTTTTAGAAAAGCTTTAAATCATAATCTCTTGTGATTTTTTTCTTTTGAGTATACATATCCGAATTACCTGTTGGACTTTTTTAAATTATTCCTTGTTTTCTTAAAAGAGATTCATTTATAGTTTAAACGAGTGTTTTCCACTCCCAGGTTAAGCATGAAGTAAAATTTCGAGTTTAGAAAAGCCTGGAAATTTGGTTTGGTCGCGTAGCGCGAAGCGCGGAGCGACCAAACCAAATTTTCAGGCTTTTCTAAACTTGAAATTTTACTTCATGCGCCACGCGTACAAGACGCTGATTTCAAGCGAAGTTTACTCGTTCACAATATTTCAGTGCTTTCAGTGTTTAATACCTTTGGCGCATGAAGTAAAATTTCGAGTTTAGAAAAGCCTGAAATTTTGGTTTGGCCGCGTAGCGCTTCGCGCTGCGCGACCAAACCAAATTTTCAGGCTTTTCTAAACTCAAAATTTTACTTCATGCTTAGTCTGGGAGTGGAAAGCACTCGTTTTAAGCTTCAAATTAAACTCTTTTTAAAAAAAGTACACATTTAAATGATATCAACCACAATCACCATCAATCATTGTTATTAATTAAATATAACAAAGAATTTCTTACTGATGACTCAGATATTATTATTATTTTGATGCATTTCAGTTTTTTTCCCATGGATCTTGTCTTGAGGCACGTGATAAATTTTTATGGTGCCCACATAGGGGAATAAATCACGGCGTGGGCCAATGGGGGACCGACCGCGCCTATCGTCCACTTAATTACCGGACAATTTACAACTCGCATCATCATATCGAAAAGGAATCGACAATTGTTGCGACACACAGGCATTAATTATATCAATAATGTGGGAGCTAATTGGCCGCTATCGAATGCTAATTACGGGCACTTAATTAGAACGAGCCGCATCTCTATTTCAGGATCGTATGAGAAATTCCCAGGAGAGTGAAGAACAAGAGCGATCTTGTGTGTTTTATTGTTCAGTTTTATGAGGAATGATTAATCATAAGCAATAACACAGAAAAATGAAATCTAAATAGAGATAATCCTAGTATTTAATTTTCTTCATTTGGTCATTAGCATCATAAATAATATCAAGTTAGATATACAGGAAATGTTTCTTATTCCTGTACATTTTCAAACATTCCTTACTTTTATAAATGCGGTTGATTTGAAGCTTCTAACGAGTTTTCCCACTCCTTGATTAAGCATGAAGTAAATTTCGAGTTTAGAAAAGCCTGAATATTTGGATTGGTTGCGTAGCGAAGCGATCAATCCAAATGTTCAGGCTTTTCTAAACTCGAAAGGTTACATAATACGAAAAAACTATTCGTGAAAATGCAAACAATGTCTTATTTAATAAGACAACTTAAGACGATTAAAGTGTGCAAACTATAAGAAGCGTAAGCTTATTTTCTCGAATTCAAATAATTTTGAATTTGAATTTATCTCGAAATGTTATTTCATGTGCCACCCGTATAAAACACTGACTTGAAGTAAAGTTTAAAAACACATAGAAAATCTTTAATTAATACGAAGTATATGTTTTTGAACTTCACTTAAAATCAGTGTTTAATACGCCTGGCGCATGAAGTAAAATTTCGAGTTTAGAAAAGCCTGAAAATTTGGATTTGCTGGCGCGACTCGCTTCGCTCGCGCGCCTGCAAATCCAAATTTTCAGGCTTTTCTAAACTCGAAATTTTACTTCATGCTTAATCAAGTGATAGGATACCCTCGTTGAAGGTAAGTTATTAGATGCAATTCATTTTCTAGGTATTTAATGATATTTACCGCTATAACAATCATATTATGGTTCACCGGTAAATTATTGGAAAACCTGTTTTAATTTCCAAATTTATCGGTAATTGAAAAAGTTGTTAAATTTACAATCCCTAGTCAAACACAAATATAAATGTGAAATTATGAAAAATTGATAATTTATAACTATTTTAAGCTAAAATAAAATTATAATTATTATTAGCAATAGGAAATATTAAATATTATTAAAATATTAAATATATTATTAAATATTATAATATAATAAATATTATAATATAATAAATATTATAATGTAATTGGTAATTTTCTAATGGGATAGCTTTTTTATGAATTTATGTAATGATAACTTATTGTTGCTTCATGGCTCAATAATATTTTAGACATATAAATACAGCTGATAACAGAAATATAAATCAGTTCAAATCCAGGTTTAAATTAATACACAATCCAAAAGATGTTCAAGTTATATGTTTTAGCCATTTCTGTTGTGGCTTTTATCGTGGTAAGTTTAATTTGAAAATTCTAACTTTGAACATTTTCAAAATAATTAAAATTAGTGCAAAAGAACCAGTATTTATAGTTAAAAACGAAAATACAACATTTTTCTCAGTTTATTTAACAATAGATTATTATGACGTTCATAGAGTTAATAAATAAACTATTGTCTAATGTTTGAAAATATAAAATACAGAAGTTGTGTACGAAACCAGTCGCTGAAAAAATAAGTAATAAATAGAAAAATATGAAAAAACTGCTGGATTTAAAATTGTGAAGTATGTTGTTGAAGCTTAAGAATTATATAATTCATATTTATTCTCCTAACAAAATAAATAATTATTATTATTCTAGGATTTATGCATTAAGTATGTGTTTAAAAACTTCTTGACTATACCGGGTGTTGACTTGGCGGACGCAACATAGGAAATCGCATGTTAATTTTAAAGTGTTCAAATATTGGCTTTCCTATTTATATTAGAGACAAAATGTATTTCACTTTTTTGTAGAGGGAAAAATTCTAAATTTATGAATGTTCACACTTAACACTTTACGTTTCTCTAAGCTAAAATAATTAAGAAAAAGCAATGTGATTTCATAAAAATAATGACATACCATGGAATTGATACAACAATTGTTAAATAGTTAAATTCAAAGCTTTGAACAAGTGTTTTTCACTCCCAAACTAAGCATGAAGTAAAATTTCGAGTTTAGAAAAGCCTTGTGAAAATTTGTCTCGAGTCGCGCAGCGACCCGAGACAAATTTTCTGGGCTTTTCTAAACTCGAAATTTTACTTCATGCGCCACGCGCATTTTAAGTGAAAGAATATACATAAATTTGACAATATTATAGTGTCTTGTACGCGTGGCGCATGAAGTAAAATTTCGAGTTTAGAAAAGCCCAGAAAATTTGTCTCGGGTCGCTGCGCGACCCTCGACAAATTTTCACGGGGCTTTTCTAAACTCGAAATTTTACTTCATGCTTAGTCTGGCAGTGGAAAATACTCGTTTAAAGCTTCAAATTGAACTCTTGTAAAAATCAACGAATGTCAGAAAATTTACAGCTAAAATAATTAAGAAAAGATAATGGAATTTTATAAAAATAATGACATACCATGGAATTGATACAACAATTGCGGATATTCCCTGTTCTTTTTTAAGTTCAATTTAAAGCAAGTGTTTTCCGCTCCCAGACTAAGCATGAAGTAAAATTTCGAGATTAGAAAAGCCCCGTGAAAATTTGTCGAGGGTCGCGCAGCGACCCGAGACAAATTTTCTGGGCTTTTCTAATCTCGAAATTTTACTTCATGGGCCACGCGTATAAAACACAGATTTTAAGTGAAGTTAGAATATATAAATTTGACAATATTATAGTGTCTTATACCCGTGGCGTATGAAGTAAAATTTCGAGTTTAGAAAAGCCCAGAAAATTTTCACGGGGCTTTTCTAAACTCGAAATTTTACTTCATGCTTAGTCTGGGAGCGGAAAATACTTATTTAAAGCATTAAATAGAACTTTAAAAGGAACAGGGAATATCCGCAATTATTGTATCAATTCCATGGTATATCATTATTTTTATAAAATCACATTATCTTTTCTGAATTATTTTAGCTGTAAATTTTCTGACAATCGTTGATTTTTAAAAGAGTTCAATTTGAAGCTTTAAACGAGTGTTTTCCACTCCCAGACTAAGCATGAAGTAAAATTTCGAGTTTAGAAAAGCCCCGTGAACATTTGTCGAGGGTCGCGTGGCGACCCGAGACAAATTTTCTGGGCTTTTCTAAACTCGAAATTTTACTTCATGCGCCACGCGTATAAGACACTATAATATTGTCAATTTATGTATATTCTAACTTCACTTCAAATCTGTCTTTTATACGCGTGGCGCATGAAGTAAAATTTCGAGTTTAGAAAAGCCCAGAAAATTTGTCTCGGGTCGCTGCTCGACCCGAGACAAAACGGAGTTTTTTTCTGGGCTTTTCTAAACTCGAAATTTTACTTCATGCGCCACGCGTACAAAACAAAAATATTGTGAATTTATGTATATTTGAACCTCACTTGAAATCAGTGAAATCGAAATTTTGCTTCATGCTTAGTCTGGGAGTGGAAAACACTCGTTTAAAGTTTTAAATTGAACTCTTTTAAAAATCAACGAATGTCGGAAAATTAACAGCTAAAATAATTAAGAAAAAGTAATGTGATTTTATAAAAATAATGACATTTTTCTTGGATAGTGGAAATCATTTCGAAAACATTTACATTAATCAAGTGACTACGATATCTTTTGCCATTTTGACATCCGTAGTTGTTGTTTCAATTCCATGACATGTCATTATTTTTATAAAATCACATTATTTTTCTTATTTATTTTAACTTAGAGAAACGCAAAGTGATAAACGTTAACTCGAATGAATTCAGAATTTTTCCCTCCACAAAAAAGGTAAATACATTTTGTTTCTAAAATAAATAGGGGAGCCAAAATTTGATCATTTCAAAATTTACATGGGGTTGCCTATGTTGCGTCTGCCAAGTCAACAAACGGTATGTATATTTAAAAAAAATGTCTAGTATGTTTATTAAATTTTAGTGGTGGCAACGTCAGGGCCGAATTTGTTAGTTGACGTTGGTGAAACCCGGCATTAGTCTCCTTTCTTCATAAGAATTTATTTATTTTGCAAATGTGCATTTCGATCACAATGTGACGAAAGTGTTTTTTATTAGGGCTGAGAATTTAATATTCGAATGTTCTAATATAAAACTAATATAAAACATACTTAAAATAGTGGAATATTTGATAAATATTGGAAAAACAGACATTTTCTAACACTAAATGATTCAAATATTTTATTATTCAAATAGTTTAATTAATAAAATATGTGAAAAAGTGAATGGTTTTATATTATCAAATTTGTCAATAATATGTTGTATAAAAAATTTGAGCATTCGAATAGCCCAATGTGAAATTATGAACTGTGGAGGCTTCTACTTCGTTATACATTTCATTGAAGATGTTAGTTTTTATTGGCATATGTATTTTTGCAACAAAAATTTACGAACGTTTTAACGTATTATTTAATTTATTATTTATTGACTGACCAAAATGGTACATTTGTAAAGTAAATTAATTCCTGTAAAAACGAATCTGTTTTTGTTTTAATTAATTGTGCTAATAAATATTAAATTAAATGTTATGTTTAAATGTTTGTAAAATTGTGAAAATTCCTAAAATCTGTTTTTGTTTTAATTAATTGTGCTAATAAATATTAAATTAAATGATATGTTCAAATGTTTGTAAAATTGTGAAAATTCCAAAAATATTTCTTATAGTAAAAACAAATTGCAAGCATTTTAACATACCATTCCATTCTTTTTGAATACTTAAAATGGTTTGTTTCACCTTTGTTGATGTCATTTCACAAGTTAATTTTCTTGTCGAAAACTTCGTGGACACATCTCGGTCGCAATTATCACCGGGAATCTCGGCAGTGGCGGGATGAGACATCTCTCTTCCTGAAGAGCAGCCGTCCATCATCCACAATTAAAATTAAACGAAAAACATAAAAACGTCACGAGTTACATGAAGGAGCGCGGGCCATAAATAACGCCGGGCAAGTGTGAGCGTTTTAATTTCCACGAGAAAAGAAAAGAGGTGAGAAGAAGAAGAATAAGAAGTTGTGGTTTCTCGGGTTCACAAAGGAGTGAAGACAAGTGTGACCGCGACCTGTTATGGACACTCGCGCAAAAAGAAGTTTTCACTTCAGATGGGATAAATGTTTAAAAAATAAGAAAATACGGATGCAGTGATGGAATTGAGAGATGTAAGAGGATATTTTTTTAGATTGATATCTTTAAATAATTTTTAATTGAATGGTCATATTTCTTGACATTTGCTTCATGCAAATTATGAATGTTTTGAAGTTTAATAAATTTGAAAAAATTGTAACTTGAATAAATAAAAAATAAATATACATGCAGGCGGTTTCTGAGAATTTATGGTTTAAAGAAAATTTAACAAAAAGAAAAATTGAGTTTGTCAATAGTTTGCAGAATATTTACAAAATATAAAAACCAATTGAAATTAATATCGACTTTCTGCAAAAATGTTGTGTCGGGGTATTAGCTCGAGAAGTAGTTGTTTCAATGAATATTTGGAGACTTGTCTCAATGAGACAACAATTTTGCAGAAAGTCGATATTAATATTAATTCGTCTTTATATTTTTTACATTTCTTGGTATTCATTGTGTTCGGTATTCCGGGACCGGATACCCACAGACGCGTTTCGGATTTCAAGGTCCTCGTCAGTGTGGTCCTGACTCAGTGCTGAGGAATACTAAACATTTCTGACTATATCAAGCCAATATGGTCAGCAAAAAAAAAAAAAATTTTCGAGCCCTGACACCATTCCTGCTGATTCTTATGTAAAATGACCTCCTGAATCCGAATATGACCCCCGTTTTCCCCCATCGCCCACCGTTTTCAGGGGAAACCCCCCCCCACCTATTTTTATCACTTTTCGATAATTTGGAGGGATGAAAAGGATTATTTTAGCCTTTATGTTTCTTCTGAGGGGCTAGAGAGGTGAAAAGTTCCAAAACATGAACATTTGTAGCAAGGAGGTAGATTTGGGGGGGGGATTTGCCCCCTTAAATTGTAAAAAATCCTTAAAAATGATCGATTTTTCCGTTTTTTTTCGCAGTTTTTTCACTTATTTTCTACATATTCCAGCTTCCATCCCCCCTCATCCTCCCCCAAACAATAAAAATATATAGCAACAATAATAAAAATATATAGCAACAGTTCGGAAGATTAACTGTACCACGCTGGCGCTCTCAATACCTCGCGCGCACAGGTTTGCTCAGGAATTTTCATGCTTTGACAGGTTTAAACTTGCATTGCTCTTGTCACTATAGACCTGCACTGTAATCCTTATCTTCCCTCAGTACATCTCTAGCGATCGTAGAGTCAAATTGTCGGTGCTCTAGGCGGGGATTCTGTGTTTCCAAGTTGTTTAAATTGTGTATAACGGTAGAAATTTTTTAATTCCGTCTTTTTCCAAGTGAATTACAGTACGTGAGTGTGAGTTGTGATTAATATCGAGCATTTATTTACTGTTTAATTATGCCACGCGAGTGTAAAAATCATCCCGATAGCTTCTGCTATGTTTGCGGGGAATTGACTTTAAAAGCGCAACGAAAACCCCTTTCTCCGCTTCTTAAAACTGCTTATAAATTTTACTTTGATTGCCAAGTTGGGCTCCAACAGTTTTTCATGCCGACCAGTGTAGTTTTTATTAAAATCGTATTCAAATCCAAATATTTTGACATGAAACCAAACCGTAACGGCTCAATTAAAATGTTAATAGCTACACAATTCGGACCTAACTGTTTCTAAACTGTATTCCAGATACCAATAAAAAATGCTAAAACCTAAACCACAAATCACAGTTGAAATATTTTCAACAAACACAATAAATACTTCGAAAACCATAAAAACTTAAAAGCTCCAACATAAACATTCCATTTTAACGGTCTTCAAATTTACATTAAATACCTTTACAACCCGAGAAACTTTACTTTTTATTATTATTACAAAATGCTAAAATGAAATTAATGAATCATAAAAAACCGGTGCGCGCATTTCTTTCTAATCCCACAGCCACGAAAAGAAACGAAACAAAAAATAAACGTGATTATTAATTATTCAGTGTGATCTGTTTTCTGTTGCACTTGAACTTTCGGTTGATTTGTGGTCTAGAATTTCCAGTTTTCCGCATAAATAGGAATACGTAATTTTCGGTTTCGTTTTCGAAAAGCGTAAATCTCTCACGGCGTGTGCAAGGCCGCGGTCCCGAGAGTATCAACAATCGGATTTTTTTTTTGAATGGGAACGCAGGCGGGCGGTGGCCGGTTCGAAGGACCATTTATTAATGATTGTGTATTTGGTGCTAGGTTAAGGCGGTGTTGTGATTTATCGTATTGGGAATAGTGAATGGGGTTTTAATTTTTTTGTAACGTGTCTTAATAAATTAGGTGATTTATCAATATGCCGGTTGCGATTGCAGATTTATTGAATTACTGTTATATTTCATTTGTACAAAGGAATAAATATTTCATTTATACAAAGGAGAAATCTAGAACGCACATAAAACATGGCGCAGTCGTAAAGTATTAGTAGCAAATAAATAATAACCGTGCTTAATAATTCCCATAAGTAATAAGAAGACTAAATTAGAGCAAAAATGATGCATTCAATTAAATCATGACGCAGTCGTGAGTAGCAGCAGTCATAAGTAGGTAAATTAGAGCAAAAATAATGCATTCAATTAAAATATGGCGCAGTCGTGAGCAGGCGATTCTAGATTTATTAAATTAACTTGTACGCCTATAAATTTAATTAATTCAATAAACTGAGCCTCAATTCTTCACAAGAATTTATTTATTTTGCAAATGTACATTTTGTTTTAAATGTGACCAAAATGGTATTAATTAATGCTGAGAATTTGAATATTCAAAACAGTGAAACATTTAGGTAATTAATCTATTTGAATATTTGAATTACTTACTGTTAGAACCAAATTTTCAGGCTATTCTAAACTTGAAATTTTACTTCATGCGCCACGCGTATAAAACACTGAAATATTGTGAAGTTAGAAATACACTGAAAGCTTTTTTTGAGTAATAATCGAAATATTTGAATAACAAAATATGTACATTTCTCTTCACACATTCTCAAGTTATGTCAAATTATTCAATGTATCAAATTAACATATTTAGTAATTAAAAAAATATGTTGGGTATAATGGGCTGAATTATCAGTAGTCTGGAGAGATTTTTAGATGTAGTCTTCTTGATTTTATTGGACTTATGGAGATTATTGAACTTATTTTGGAAACATGGTGCACTTACAATACTATACCACTGCGCCATATTATAAATTAAATTTATCTGTCGCTCTTAGCTATTGATTATTATAATTTATCAATAGTCATTAGAGCTCCTTTAAAAAAGCCTTTTTGATTTTACAGGACTTATAAAGATTATTGAATTTGTTTTGAATACATGTTGAACTTAGTTTACTTTACCATTGCGCTGTTATAAATTATAAATTATAAATTCTCTGCTTACTATAACTGCGTACTTACTGCTTACTCTTAGCTATTGATTATTTTAAATTATCAATAGTCTTAATAGCTCCTAAGATGTACTCTCCAAGATTTTATAAGATTCATAGAGAATTAGTATACATTACCACTGCGCCATGTTGTAAATTAACGTATTCTGTTTCCTCTTGGGTATTGATTACCTTAGATTATCAATAATCTTAAGAGGTTCTTAGAAGTAGTCTGCTTGATTTTATGGAGCGTATATAAAGATTAAACATATTTTAATATAGCGATGAAACCATTTACAAAAATTAAAAATCATATTTTTAACCATAAGACTCAGATACCAAGTAGTTACAAATCAGGGATATATAAATTAACCTGTAATAATTGTAAGGGAGTGTATATAGGTCAATCTGGTCGTAATTTTAAGACCAGACTCAGTGAGCATCTTTACTCTTTTCGGCATAGATTACTTGATAAGTCATCTTTCGCCAAACATTTGATTGAAAATAACCATTCTTTTGGCGAGGATGTACTTTCAGTTATTCACTTTGCCGAGAAGGGTAGAAAGATGGACCTCCTGGAGTCTTTGGAGATTCACAGAGCCCGCGCTAATCGGGAAATTCCCGTAATTAACGACCAGCTTGACCTTAAATACACCCCCCTCTTTAACGCTGTTATTAGAAAATTTGCAAATATAAATAATGTTCCTTTGTAGTTTTTTGTTACTAACGGTTTGATAATGATACGTGTAGTATCGAAACTATAGTCACCAAATAAACCAATTGTTATACAAACAAAGTGATAAACAGTGTTTTATTAATAATGCTCATAGTAAATTTACAACTGCGCCATATTTTATATTAAAGTATTCTGTTCGCTCCTAGCTATTGAGTATTTTACATTATCACTTACTGAATCCAATTTGTTTTCTTGTAAAAGCCTTTGAAATATGATCATGTACTCACCTGAAAATGAAAAAAAATAACTATTAATATAACACATTCATATTATGAAGGGGAATTATTACAATAATTAAGCGATGCATGCGTGTAATTTTTCATGAGCTATTTTTGGATATCAAAATATGCAGATTAATTGAATTTCGCCAGCGGGCTATTTTAATTGGTCGAAAAAATGCGCGGGGCAGTAATGAGCTGGTTTTATGGGCATTTAGCCGGGATGAGGTGTACGTATGTAAATAGGATGAGTGTACATGAATATAATTAATTAGCGCATTGTCGGTTCCGCTCCGACAACGACAGGCGACCGACGTCGGGTCTTAATTGAGAATGTTCACACAACACTAAACCGAAGATAATGCTTCGTTGACTCCTTCCTCTCCTTTTTTTCTAACTCCTACAACCCACCGCGATTTACTGCCATTAGTGGCTAATTTTGTATTAATTACGAAGTAAAAAATAGCGGGTAGAGAATGGTAAAATGGTCAATCTCATAAACATTTTGAACAATAATCAATTGTAGGAAAAAAATAACACCAACATTTGTAATAATGATTTTTACTCAATAGATAAATATGTGTGTGTTTTTTAAACTAGCAATAGTAATTTGATCAACTTTTTCAACTCACGGAAATTCGAAAAATTTGTAACCCAAAACCAGTTTAGCTATAATTTTCCAGTAAATTGCAATATCGTTGTGTTAGGCGTTAAACGTCATTAAATACATGCAAAACTCCTTGATTAAGCATAAAGTAAAATTTCGAGTTTAGAAAAGTCTGGAAATTTGGATTTCGGCGCAGAGCGAAGCGTAGCGCCCAAATCCAAATTTTCAGGCTTTTCTAAACTCGAAATTTTTCTTCATGCGCCAGGCATATAAAACACTAATTTAAAGTGAAGTTCAAAAACATATACACAGCACTGATTATAGGCAACCCGATATACATTAACGGTATTTGGGTTGCCGATAATCACTGTATTAAACAATTGGTTCAATACATTGGGCCCCCGTTTTATCAAGGGGAGCCAATGCTTATAGGAGAACTGGATATCGAGTAGAAGAGGAGAGACTATGTTCAGGATGTGGGGGTAAGAGTAAGAAAGACGACTATATACACGAATCACTAGTCTCGCTTCTGGATGCAGCATCCAAACGCGGTTACCAAATTTTATATAGAGACTGGGTAGCTGGATATGTATGAATTGTGGTTTTATTCAGGGAAACATCCATTGTGTATACAGATAAAAAAAGTACTTTGCACACTAATTAAATAGCTTTAAGCTTTAATTTACCGGTAAAAGGCAAATTACGATTAAAATTAACGGCAAACCGGGTTAACGTATTGTAATAGTTAGCTTTGAAAAATCGAAACAATGAAGAGAAGCATGCATCATTTATACTTTGATTTAATCAATGGTATCCCACAGGTATCGATGTTTCTGCCCAATTTTACTTTCTCCTAAAGTTAATTAATTCCCCAAACTTTCAAAACGTATAAATATTTACTATTCCCCTCATATTTATTACGTAAAAAAACATAATTAATGGATCCCGCGTTCGGACCCATTTTGAGGTTGTTTGTTGACCCCCCGAGAGAGCGGGACCATTAACCATTATAATGCGTTTATTAGTAGGAAAAATGTGTGGAAACTGTTAGAACAGGTTTCTTCTTCTTCTCATCTCTGGCCAGCGTGTGTTGTGTTGTGTGTGTTATTGAATCGGTTAGTGAGTCAGTTTGGAGCCAGGCCATTCAGGAAGATAAGAAGTGGAGAAGAGAGATGCACGGCTGCATTTCTTGAATACATTAAAAATACTCGTTTGTAAAATGTTATTAATTATTTAATTAGCGATATGTGGTCGTCGACGTTGGCTTTTTTTTTCGTAAACAAACATATATTCCCACAGATTATAAGGTGTGAGTTTATGCATGTATAATTAAGGAGGAAGAAGGTAACTGTTTTATGGATTAAAATCAGGTGTTTTTAGTTTGAGAAAGTTTCTTTGATAAATCTTTACTACCGCCAAGATAACAGTATCTTTATGATATAAAATTGTTTGTAAAGTTCCTACATCTGAAGAATCAATAAATTTTGCGAAACAGTATTGGAAATACTAATGATACATATGAAATATGGCTGTGGTAAGAATCTAAATAAGGATAATCGAATCCAAGTTTTTTTTAAAAATACCAGTGGCATAGAAGATCTTAAATATAGTTCAATTTCAGTATATTTTAGTTGAGTACCTTTGTAATATATATTTCTTTGTAAACTTTCTACATCCTAAGAAAAACAGTTTTATACTTATTGTAGATACCAGTAGGATACTATATTTTCAACAGCTTTCAATTTCACCATTGTATTATTTATTTATTTATTATCCAACAGTTTACAAAAAAACTAATTACAGGATAAATTAAAATTAAAAAATATATATTCGCGCTACATAAAATAGTGTAATATAATAACCAAATTATTAATAACCTAACAGTGCGATTCAGAATAATACTAAAACTATAATAATGGCCGAGGAATAGAAGCAATTTAATGATTTATTTTAAATTGTAAATACATATTCTTTATGCTACCGTTTTGTTTCTTGACAATCTACTGGCAATTTTATCGTATGAATTAATACGATCAAATTTCAAAGCTTATTATGATTGGACACTTTCTGAACCGCCCGTTATATAACATTGAATAAGTGTATACTGACACCAACAAAAAAACTTAAATAATAGAAATCTAGATTAAGTAACAGAAAATAATTATTATAAATGTGAGTTTAAATGACACAGGAGACTTGGAAGATCTACATTGAAGATATCAATGTCATTGGAAATCGAGTTTACAGTATTGCACATTGATATGATGGGAGAATTAAGATGATGAGTTGAATTTGTCCTATCACAATAAAAGGTATATTTGTGTCTGCTTGCTTTCCTAGGAACACAGAAATTTAATTTTGACAAGATGTAGGAGTCTCGTATGTCATTATGTTCAATCTTATATATGAACATACTTTCAGCTATTCTACGTCTTAGTGCAAGAGAAGGAATATTAAATTCTTTTTGTAGTTCATGATTCGCGTAGCCTTGTACGGGGTAGTGATTATGACGTTTGTAGTATAATGCCTTTAAAAACTTCCTTTGAATATTCTCAATTTCGCAAATATGTACATGGTGATATGGATTCCAAATTATGGAGCAATATTCAAGTTTGCTTCGAATGAAAGCATAATAGAAATTTATGAGTGGATCTATACTTGTAAAAGGTTTACCATTTCTTAAAATGGTATGTGATCATTGAAGTTCAATTTGTTATCGAAAAATATTCCCAAGTCTTTAAAAGTTGTTACAACTTCTAGAAGTGTTGAATCTATATTGTATGAATATTGAATGCGATTTAGCTTGCGAAAAAATGACAATGATTTACATTTGGCAATATTTAAATTAAAGTCGATATTAATGCTCCAAGATTAGTCAAATCACGTTGTAGATCCAAACAATCGCCCGCAGTATCGATTTTTTTAAATAACTTTAAGTCGTCCGCGTATAGTAGACAATTTGACTTGAAACCGATAACTATGTCGTTGATAAAAAGTAAGAACAGTAAAGGTCCTAGATTTGAGCCCTGGGGAACACCACTTGAACAAACAAACTTTTGAGATTTGACTGACCGGTACTCAAAGATTACAAAGATTACAGAGTATTTTTGGATATAAAATATATTTCTTTGTAAACATTGTACACCCAAAGAACCAGTAATATTGCGAAACAGTTCGGTACTTACTGTAGGTACCAGTGGGATACCAGATTGTTAACACCTTTCAGTTTCAGCATTGTAAAATTAAGATAACAACGTAATCCACAATAGATCTGCCAAGGTCGCGGGGGTACAGGCCAAGAGGCCATCCCAACAGTTATCTAATTATCTAAGATAACAACGTATCTATGGTATATAAAGTATGAAAAAGATAATATCTCAAAATCTGAGAGTTACATTAAAAGGTGTATAGGTATATTAGTAAATAGCAAACATTTGCAGAATGTATTGTCGTAAGGATCAAACATAAAGGAGAGCTGTATTTTGAAATTCACTTAAAATCAGTGTTTTATACGCGTGGCGCATGAAGTAAAATTTCGAGTTTAGAAAAACCTGAAAATTTGGTTTGGCAGCTCCGCGCTTCGCGCTACGCGACCAAACCAAATTTGCAGGCTTTTCTAAAATCGAAATTTTACTTCATGCTTAATCTGGGATTGGAAACACTCGTTAGAAGCTTTAAATTGATCGCTTTTATAAAAACAACGAATGTCTGAAAATGTACATTGAAAAATCGTGATCTGTATACCTAACAGATAAATTCCCAGCTCTAAATACAGCAAAAATAGCTAAATTGGAAAATTAAAAATTCCAGATCACTGAGTGGGTTTATTAGAATTTACAAAAATTGGAAAAAATAAAAAAATCACGATTTTTATTTAACTACAAAAATGACAAAATTCGTTGAAAATATTTAAGTTGTTGAAAACCATTAAAATTATCTAAATTTATAATTAAAGCTTACGAATATGAAAAGAATACAAAAAAATATTGATAAAATATTTCAATTTCACTATTGCAATTCTTAAGAAATATTGGACGCCTGAAGAGGCAATAAAATCAAGAAACAGTTCAGTGCTTACTGTAGATACCAGTGGGATATAAGATCTTTAACACCTTTCAATTTCAGCATTCTAGAATTAAGATGACAAAGTATCTTCAGAAAATAAAATATATTTATTTTTAAACGTTGTACACCCGAAGAAAGAGTACAATTCCGAAACAGTTCAGGTCTTATGTAGATACCAGTGGGATACCAGATCTTTAACACGTTTCAATTTCACCATTCTAAAATTAAGATAACAAAGTAGGTCTCGAACATTATACACCCGAAGAGGCAGTTAAATTTCAAATTAGTTTAGTTCTTATATCAGATCTTTAGAATGAATACAGAGAATTTTTATTTTAAGTATATATATCCCGATCTATCCTCTGTAAATATTCTGGCATTCGTTGTTTTTATAAAAAATGTCTAATTTGTAGCTATAAACGAGTGTTTTCCACTCCCGAATTAAGCATGAAGTAAATTTTCAGGGTTTTCTAAACTCGAAATTTTACTTCATGCGCCAAGCGTATAAAACACTGAAATATCATGAAGTTAGGAGTTTACTGCCTTAGCATATTGCTTTGATAGTGTATCTTGAACTTTATAATATGTTAGTGGTTTATACGCGTGACGCATGAAGTAAAATTTTGAGTTTAGAAAAGCCTAACAATTTGGTTTGGTTACTTCGCTTCGCGAAGCGAACAAAATTTTAAGGCTTTTCTAAACTCCTGTATTCCTTGGTAAACATTTTACATCCGAATATACAGCAAAATTGAGAAGCAGTTTTAACCTTATTGTAGATACCAGTGGGATACCAGATTTTCAAACCATTTCAATTTCAGCATTTTTACGTATATCTAAACTTTTTTTTCCAACAACAAAAATTATCGATTGATGTTAAATAAACAAGTAAAAAAACGTATTAGTGCGTGAGAATTACGCACTAATACGATTTTCTACTTGTTTATTTGACATCAATCGATAATTTTTATTGGTATCTCTGTATAAGGAGTTATTGCATGCGGTGTTCACATGTCTAGGAAAAAAAGGCGAGCAATTAGCAGCGGATTCTCATCATCACATCGGATTACTGATTTGCATAAAAATCATCGCACACAGACGATAAAAAGTGCATCATCATTACGTCAAAGTGATGCATTTTACACGCACTTCATTCAAGCCCGAACCCTTTCACACATGAATAATTTATAAAATGTCGGGGTTTTGCGTTTGCTTTGAATATTTCAGATGTGTTGAACTGAGAAAGAAAAATATATAACAGCTGTTAAATGCTGTGTAATTGTTGCTAATGATGAAGTTTTTTCACTTAGGGCGAGTTGTACCAAACACGTTGAACTAGGTCAATTCTGAACTCGAGTTTAAACTGACATTAGAACAATAGGAACTGTCATATTGAACTCAAGTTCAGCTTAAGCTCGAATTCAAAGTGACATTAGAACAAAAGGAACTGTCATATTGAACTCAAATTTAGAATAAACTCAAGTTCAACGTTTCTGATACAACTGGGCCTTAATAATATTCAAATACTTTTTTCTACAGTACCTACTATGTGGAGATTATAGGGAATACATCATTCATGTCAAAATATTCTTTATATGTTTCTGTTATGGAGAACTTGAAACAAAATTGTCTTAATTTATTATAGTTTTAGAGTAATGGGAAACATTATATTGATGTCAAAATATTAGAACCAAGTTATGTAGAAAAATTTAACCACATTGTTTAGTAATTTTTCGACTTTTTACTTTTCTGCTAATAAAATAAACCTTTTAGATCAGTATATATTATTCTTCTTTAATGAAATTGTCCTGTAAATATGTCTCCTGTTGGACAATAAATGATATTATTATTGTTATTATATGCATGCTTTTCGTCGAATCAATTTAATACGATACTTTTGTTGTACAAAAATACGGTGCGATCATTTAAATGATGTTTTAGAGTAGGCGGCATTTCTTTGTGCGGTTGGCCAGACTGCTAACTGAATGATGGAATAAATTTGAGGGTATGCTAAACTATGTGTTAACAGTCAGTAGTGTCAATCTTATTTATAACTCAAAACCTACTCTAAATCATGCTTTAAACGATCGCACGGTATGTGATGTGATTATTTGAACCGCTTATTTTGAAAGTAGCCTAACTGCATTTTTTTTGTTGTTGACTGTAATAACCTATATAATTATTGGTTTTCATTCATAAAAAAACAATTTGTGGTTAAGTATATTCAAAATTTATATTATATATTTTGAATATACTCAACTAGAAATTATTGTTAATGGCAAAAAAATCTTAAATTATGAAGATTATTTCAGTCAACAACAAAAAATTGAGAAATGGAGTTGGCCACTTTTAAAATAAACAGCTCATTTATAAACATATAACGAAAGGGCGCATTTCTGTTTTACCTCAAATCAACCCCTATTTATTCCTCCTGTTTACACTGGTTGCGAGGACCAGTGACGGAAGCGCCGAAAATTCTCACAGCGAAATTCGTCGACAGAGAGCAGCAGGACGGATATTGTCAATATCCTGGCGGAGAGCAAAACCGGCGGCGCGGCGCGATCGTTTTTTGTTTTCCCGTCTACGGACGCGTGGGTGACGAGACTAAAAAAAAAAACAACACAAGACGCGATTTCGTGTGCGTGTTCAAACTGGTCGCGACTTGTTTCTTCTGTCCCGTGTGCAGATATCGGTACCTCGCAGAGTACTAAACATGTGCGTCCCATGCATGTGCATTCTTGAGATCGTGTTTTAGACTTTTTTACACTAGGTTAAGTGGGAAAGAAACTTAAAAGCGTAAACGAATTTATCAATGACAAGAGTTTAAAATATCACCACATAGAAAAAAGAGTCTTGAAGGGAAATTATCTTTGGATTTGAACAATTATAGAATATAACAAAAGGTAGTACTGACGTTCTTGGAGGATTTATAGATTATATTGACTGTGAGTATCACAACTCTAAAAGAGTAAAAGGCCTTCAAATGAGAATCTTTGGTTTTAAAGAATTATAAAATACACCAAAGATGAATAGAAGCTACTGTACTCTGTGTAGTACTGACGATATGAGAAGCATTTTTAGATAATGAGGACTGTGAATGTTAGAACTGTACAAGAGAAAAGTGACCATAAAATAAGAATATTGATCATATACCAAAATTACATAGACATTACTATGCTCAGCATAATACTGACATTTTGGGAGCATTATTGTCTAAAAAAAAAAACTTTAAAAATACCAGGTTTGTATCACCTTACAAGTAAAACATACACCGAACTGAAGTCGAAACAGCATTTGAAACAAACTTATTTGTGCTAACATTGTGAAATAATTGCCTAGAAAAATGGAGAGAAAACTGTAGTTAAAGTTTCGAGCTGCAATTAAAGTTTTGAGGACAAGAGAGGTACAAGAGAAAAGTGACCATAAAATGAGAATATACCCAAATTACATAAACATTACTAAACTCAATTTATAGATTACAGTATCACAACTCTAAAACAGAAAAATGGCTTTCAAATAAGAATCGTTGGTTTTGAAGAATTATTGAATATACCAAAATTGAATAGAAGATTCTGTACTCAGTGTAGTACTGACGTTTTGAGAAGTATTTTTAGATAATGAGGACTGTGAATGTTAGAACTGTACAAGAGTGACCTTGAAATAGAATTTTAAGAATATACCAAAATTACATACACATTACTATACTCAGCTAAATACTGATATTTTAGAAGCATTTTTGTCTAAAACAAATATTTAAAAAATATAAATTTGGTAAAAATGTCACCTTACAAGTAAAAAATACACGGAACTGAAGATGAAACAACATTTGAAATAAATTTATTTGTGCTAATATTGTGAAATAATGGCATAGAAAATTGCTAAGAGAGAAAGCTGTAGCTAAAGTTTTGAGCTGTAGTTAAAGTTTTGAGAACACAAAACTTGTTAAATCCCAAATGTCATGAAAATTTGACGTTCCATGTGGAATATTAAGTTTTTTTCTCATCAAAAAATATCCTTCCATTTTCTATACCTAATCCTCAAACCTATCGATTATAAATACTGTTCAATGTAACATATCTAACGAGTGTCTATAAACTGTCGGCATCCCAGTAGGTTCTGAGTATACGTCGAAATTAAATTTAGCACTGTAACACTACCCAATGACATATAATAAAATGTATTTGACGTTTCCAAGATTCACTGTTTCGCATGGCATAATCTAAGGTATGTGATTTATTTTTCAAAGCAACCGAGATGCTGACAGTTTATAGACACTCGTTATAATATACCTACAACGTCCTGATTATGGATACTTAAGGTATTGAGTTTTTGTCTCATCAAAGAATAAAAGAGATTTTTCTTTATTCTATACCATTCTGAGCCACACACTAAAGCTGTAGTTAAAGTTTGAAGAATAAAAAAACTTGTAAACTTGACGTTCCATGTGAAATCTTGAGTTTTTGTCTCGTAAAAAAATACCCTTCCATTTTCTACAGTAAATCCTCAACTCTATCCATTATAAAAACTCCTCCACGTACAATATCTGTAATATACCTACAAGGTCCTGATTGCGGATACTTGTGGTTCCTGTAAATTACGCTCGGGCACATTTTATTGCCCTCCCGCCCATCTTAATTATACATTTCGGAGACGAGTGAATTTATCTCTGCGCTACCAAAGTGCGTATAATCAGACACCTGCGCTTCAATCAAATGAAAAAATATGGAAGCTTTGGAAGCATCGATTTGTGCCCATAAATACACTTTAATTGCGGACCGAAAAAACGATTCACGCAGTGGGATTACCTTCATTACAGCTTCTAACCCGGCGTTTCTCTTTATGAAATATCTTTATTCGGTGATGTACTGTTGGCGCTGCCTACTTATTAAGATTCATTTATTTAGTTTGACACAAGAGGAAGGAGAAGACGTAGAGAGTTTCATAGTGGTGGGAATAATTAATGGTTAGTTGGTGTGCAGACGAGTGAAGGAAAATTGAAATATAAATATTGAATTAAGTTAAATAAAAATAACGACTAGGTACTTTTAGAAAATGAAGTCAGAATTTAGTTTACATTCGATGACCTCGAAAATGTTGCACTGTGTATAGAAAAAAAATATTTTAGTAAAGTGTGTTTGATTCACAATATAAAAGAAATAAAACATACAAAATCTAAGGCAGAAAATGTGATGAAACACTAAAAAAAAAAAAATTAGGCTATTACTTCTTTTTTGTTAAGAAACGTTTATTTTGTAGGTAATTTCGCTCCCATTAAAATTTTTCGCAACATTGGGGAAATAATTCAAAGATCGTTACCAATTATCGGTGAGTCAATACTAGCAATTGTAAACGGTGTAATGAAAGTTTGCGGTAAATCCGAGCCGTTCGGCCAGGAGAAACAAACGTATGGTTATCTAATTAATAGTCACTGTAACCACATCCTCGAGCAAGTTCTCATGACTCAAAAAATAGTCATGATCTCGCTTCTAGACCGCAAACTTCTTTTTTTCTTCACGCTGGGAGTTTACGATTAATACGGATTATTGCGTTTTTTTTTGCAAGTAATAAGATATGTTTGATGATTAAAATTTTGATTGAATTGGGTTAATGGATAAAAGAATGAATCGTCAGTTTGAGAGAAGAAATGTTTAGAAATGTAAATCTGTTCTCTTATTTTCTTAAAAAAAATTGAAATGACCAAAAAACAGATTCTTTGATTATCGCAAATTATTGCACTTAGTTTGACAATAATTATGGTGTAATTGAAACTAGTCACAAAAGCAAAAACTAGTCACTAAAGTAAAATAAAAGTGGAATAAAAAAGTTAAGTGTTTTCTTTATATCAATCGAAATAAAGTCATTGAATACTACCTGTGTTGAGCATTTTTTAATCTACTAATGACTAAGAGTTACGAATAATCATAAATATGTTAGTCATGACTAATAACTTATTATTTAGCAATTAGTCACAGGGTTGTTAAAAAACGTTTTATTTTAATTTTAATTAAAACAAACAGTTTTTTTACAAAACGTGTTTTTGCATTGAAACAGCGTTTAAAACATTAACAATTAAAAACATGTTTAAAACACGTTTAAGACGTGGTTAAAACATACAGGGCATTTTTCTTTTGAGTATACATGTCCTGATAATTACAGCGGTTTTTTTATGTTTGCGAGAATTTGTTGTTTTAAAGCGGTTAATTTGAGGCTATTAATGAGTGTCTTCCACTCCCAGACTAAGCATGAAGTAAAATTTCGAGTTTAGAAAAGCCTAAGAATTTGGATTGGCCGCGTAGCGAAGCGGAGCGGCCAATCCAAATTAGGCTTTTCTAAACTCGAAATTTTACTTCATGCGCCACGCTTAAAAACACTGATTTATAGTGAAGTTAAGAAAACACACACATACAACAATGATTATAGGCAACTTAATATACGTCAGAGTCATTGGGTTGCCTATAATCACTGTTTCAAACAATTTGTTCAGCGCAGAATTTGACTCGCGTTTTATTCACATCTACATATTAGCTAAAGCCGTATATTTTAAACTTTACAATTTTTCAGTGCTTTATACGTGTGGCGCATAAAGTAAAATTTCGAGTTTAGAAAAGCCTAATTTGGATTGGCCGCTCCGCTTCGCTACGCGGCCAATCCAAATTTTTAGGCTTTTCTAAACTCGAAATTTTACTTCATGCTTAGTCTGGGAGTGGAAAACCCTGGTTTAAAGATTAAACTTGAAATCTTTAAGAAAAACAACGCGTGTCAGAATATTTACAGTGTATGCATATGTATAAAAAATGTTTTCTAAAAGTTAATCGCTTGTGATTAGTCTAAAAGTATACACAGTGATATATATTATGAATAAAATACAATTCCACAACACGAGTTCAGTGACAAACAATGCTAAATTTATGCAAAAAGAACTACAAGAAAAAACATTTGTTTTGTTGATAATACACCTCAAATCTTTGACTAAATTTATTTATTGACTCATATAAATAATGTTTTGGAACACTATCTATTTTATATCAAAGTTAATCCAAAATGGACCATAAAAACCTGTTTATAATTTTTTTAGAGCTAAATACCCGTTAGAAGTTTCAAATTGAACAGTTATAAAAAATAAAACAACAAATGCCTGAACATTGCTTAAAAGAAAAAAAAACCTCTATATTACCGCGACTTGTTTTGTTCCAGGTGCAATGCAAAATAAAGTATAACTAACTTTATTTGTACTGCTGTTTCAGATAACATTCGAGTGAATCACACATTTCTCAAAGTATTTGTTTTCTTTTATTATCGTCTTTGCAGAAAACGAAATTGAAAACCTGAAAAAGACCCAATTAGCCACCGGTCCGAACCCAGGGGCTTGATCGGAGGAATTTGTCGCCCGAAATTCCGCTCTCGTTACGAACCGTCCAATTAATTTTGATATAATTGACTTTTGGTTTCGGCCGGCGGACATTCCGCGAAAATCTTTGTCTTTACATTTCCGACGATCGTTAGTTAACCAAATTGATTAGGCGACATCAACGGATATATTATACCCTTTCGAGATTTAATCAAAGGTCTAAAATCTTAACCGTTACTGTTTTGTGGTTTTAATCCCATCATAAGTAACATCAAGAAATACTAAAGCACCCCCTTTTAGTTGTTTGGTTTAAATGATGTCTTTTGATAAAATCTAAGACACATTTAAAATCACTGCATGTCTAGTTCTGTTTCCATAAAGTAAATAACATTCATTTGAAAAATCTTGAATTATTTACAAAATATAAAAAACGAATTAAAATTAATATCGACTTTCTGTAAAAAGAAATTAGTCTCGTTAATATATTTTACCAAATATTCATTGAAACAACTAATTCCTGAGCTAATACCCCGACAGATATTGAATTAAACAATGAATATTTGAGTTACACAACAGATTTACTGTTCTATGCATAATTTATATGCAAAATGTAACATCAGCTCAAATTATTCTCTTACCAAACTAAATGAACAAACAGGAAATTAAAATAAATTGAAAAAAATACAGGTAATAAAAATTATTTAAAATAATCTTAGGCTATCTTAGAGAAAAATATTAGCTCTAGAAGTAGTTGTTTCAATGAGTATTTAGAAAAGTCTCAGCGAGACTAATACATGTTTGCAGAAGGTCGATATTAATATATATACATCATTTTCATTCAGGCATACCATTTACAGTTACATTATTTATTTATACAAATATTTACAATTCTATAATGTGCAAGTACGTCTTTGTCTATCGACCATTGGTATTTCTGCCCTTTTGTAAAATAATTAAAAGATGTGTAGAAAATTATACTAACTGTCGAGATGATGCGAACTAATGAATTGATGTAAGGTTATTGTCGGATATTTAAATTTGGGTGGAATTTCTAGGTTACGAGAGATACAATACTTGTGGAGGATGAAATTGTTAATAGGATTTCTGGAGAATTTTCCGCTTGTCTAGTGTACGTTGCGTGATAGGCGTTATTTTGTTTAGTTCATATAATGGTTCATTTGATGGATTATGAAGAGGATTGTTAGGGTGGCGGAATTAAGTGATGGTTCGGAGGGCGGATCTTTCGGCTACTAGGAAGTGGTATACGTGTGGAAGGGCGACATTGAGTAAAAAGGATTGAGCCATAGCCTAACAAGGGACGGCATATTACTTGTAAATGTTTACCTCAGTTTTCATAGATATGCCTTGGTTTTTTAACATCAAGGAACGCAAATGACGGGCCCTTGTTGCATTTGATTAATAGGGCGTGAGGTTTGAAGGAGAGTTTGGAATAAAAAAGGATACCTAGGTATTTACAGGTATTATTTGGGGTGATGTGTGAGTTATAGATTTTTATTTTAGAAGAAGTTGGAGTAATTTTGTGGTATAGTATACAGAGTTTTGACTTGGACGTATTAATTTCAATGCGCCATTTGGCAAACCAGGTTTGAAGAGATTTGGTTTTGAAACAATGTTAATATTAATTCGTCTCTATATTTTGTAAATATTCTGCAAACAATTAGCAAATTTAATTTGACTTCATGTTGAATCATTTACTTTTTGATAAAATACTATTATTATAATTGACATTCAAAAAAATAATTCAATATATTAAAATATGTTGTAGCTCGTAAACACAAGGTTAATGAACCAAATTAATTAAAGAAAAACCAAAATTTCCTTTCAGGTTTCTTTTACCAATGTTTTATCTAATATTACAACATATGTAAGTAACGTTTGGTCACTTCGCGTGCATCTGTCCGTAGGTCATGGGTCAAACCCCGGGTCATTCCGTTGGTCACTCTTAATTAGACTAATGTTCTCTGCGGCCCTGCGGTATTAATTACTTGAAAAAAAAGGTCTACAAATTAATGAGACGTGCGCTCTGCAGCGAGGAAGCTTCGAAGAATTCAAATTTCTCCTGGTCCCTCTAATTGATAAACATCTGTAGAATGCGCCTCTTAACTTCAAACAGTCATTAAGGGGTGCCCATTTTAATAGGCCGCGACAGTTAACGAAGAGTTAATTAATTACACCACCGGGTTTTACACCGATTCTACATCAAAAATAGAAACTCACATTATTGTCCCTAGAGAAAGACAAACAATAAACTCGTTAAAAAGATTGAAGTGGAAGTGGAAAAAACAAAGTGAAATCAAAGAAGACAAATGCAAATTAAATGAATGTAAACTATAAGAGATCTATTAAATTCGCTTTGGAATAAATTAATGTAATTCTGATGTTATGATCTATTGGAGAATATTTTAATTACAATAAAATACAAAGAAGATTTAATTACATTTCATTCTTTTTAAAGCTTATCAGTCTGTTCTTCAACAATCTATTCAAACCTGAATGTCGATTTTTAGTCCATATTATTGAATTAACGTTTGTAAAGTCATAACCTAACTCCGAGAAGTAAGAACCAACATTCATATAATGGATTTCTGAACAATCAGTGGCTGTGGCTGTGAAATCAAACATGAATGTCGATTCTTACACCATATTATTGATTTTAACGTTTGTAAAGTCATAACCTAACACCGAGAAGTAAGAACGAACATTAATATAATGGATTTCTGAAGAATCGGTGTAAGTGTTCTTCGAGGGTTCTTTCTAATATTATTTATGAAATGGAACCTTGAGGAATACCTAAACTGTTTAAGAAGCAGTGTTTCTCGTTTCTATTTTTTACATATTGACCGTTTACTTTGAAAGTGGTGGTATTTTTAACGAGATAATATCTATTTTTTACAGTTTACACTAAATTATTCACAAATTAAGTGATATCTCATTTTTCTTTTTAAATGGACTTACACGACTTTTAAAATAAATGGTCAATATAAAAAATTATAATAATAATAGAAACGAGAAACGCTGCTTCCTAAACAGTTTAGGTGTTCCTCAAGGATCCATTCCATAAATAATATTAGAAAGAACCCTCGAGGAACACTTACACCGATTCTTCAGAAATCCATTATATTAATGTTCGTTCTTACTTCTCGGAGTTAGGTTATGACTTTACAAACGTTAAAATCAATAATATGGAGTAAGAATCGACATTCATGTTTGATTTCACAGCCACCCAGGACTTGTTAGATACCCGATAGAATAGATAATCACTACTTATTAAACAGTTTAGTGTTCCTCAAGGATCTAATTTATGTTTAATAATAATGTTAATTATATGAGTACTGTTAAACGTTGTCTTAAATAAATCAAAAAAAGTTTGCGGCGTCTTACATTTAAAACACAAAAAATATAAAAAATCTGATGAACATTTAAAAAGAGTGTAACCATTTAAATTATTTATACACACAGAATTTTGGCCTCCAACTACATATATTCTGATTTGAAATTTCGAACGAGTGTTTTTGCTCCTTGATTTAGCATGAAAGAAAATAACGAGTTTAAAAAGGTTGAAAATGTTCAGGCTTTTCAAAATTTTTCAAAATATACTGCAAAATCAATATTAGAAAAATTCTGCTAAATAAAGCAGGAATAAACACATACTACTAAAAAAATAATATTTTCAATTTCACAATATTTCAGTGTTTTATACGCCTGGCGCATGAAGTAAAATTGCGAGTTTAGAAAAGTTTGAAAATTTGGTTTGGTCACTCCGCTTCGCTACGTGACCAAACCAAATTTTCAGACTCTTCTAAACTCGAAATTTTACTTTATGCTTAATCAAGAAAGTTTATTTACAACATAACATGTGATCAATCTTGTCCTAACCTAAAACATACAACCTGCATCTTACCACTAATTTCTTGAAATGTCAAATTTGATTAGTCATATTAAAAAAAACCTGATTATACAATCAAGTGAATCATTTTATTAGTCTCAAATTGAATCCTTGAGGAACACCATACATATCAATATTTTAACGAACATTAAAGTAAATCGTTTGCATTTTATGCTTAAAGAATGTAACATGTTGATATTAATTAAAATACATAGAACATTCCAAATTTTATGTAACATCTTCGAAATATGTTACACTTCCTATAAGATCCAATTAACCCACCGACATTTCTCTAAAATTCCACAATCCCAATCAATTTTTAGTGTCCCGAAAACCCCTTGGAATCCGGCTCGCCTATCTTAACCCTACCATCGCACCGTGGAAGAAAAAGAATTCCTATTCACTTCCTCGACTTCATAATTCTTCATCCGCGCGTCCCCGCGCTTATCTAGACGTCCGATCGCCGAGATTCCTTTCTTTCCACTTTTCATCAGCGTCGAAACGAAAAACCAAACAACCTCTCCGTTTCGTTAATCCCCCCACACATGGGCTCTATTTAATATTCGGCTAATCCCTGACAGCGCCCTGACAATCGCCCTCTCTCGGGCAGCGAGATCAGAACTCTGGATAACGCTGACAAATTACGATAAGCCGATTAAATGCGCATTCGCCCAGGTTTCGAATAATGAGAAGGGTTCGGAAAAAATAAATGAGAAAAAAAATAAATAAGGTTGTAAAGTGAAGACAATCATGATATTCAAAATGTTCATAATCTGTATTACGGTTTGTCTTTACTTTACATAAATGATAATTTCGAAAAGTGATTGAGTAGGTATTACTCTTCTTTGGTATACAGATTATGTTAGATAATGTTGGGTTTAGATGGATTGACCCATTGTACTAATTTGAGTATAGCACTAGAAACTGATTATTTTTAATATACATTACAACCTCTGAAGAATGAACTAATGAACAGAGGTACATAGTGGGCAATGTCTCAGTTTCTTTAACTTTTTTACAAAACGTAACATTTTTGCATATTTTCCAGTAGATAATATAAAAAAACTTATTTTTCAATAACATGCTTGGGATCAAATGGGCTAAGCAAGTCTGAAACGAACCTTTTTCAACCTAATCTGTATTTTTATATGATTATTACGAAAGATAACATTACTTTTGTAACTTTTGAATAAGTCGCCCAGATGCAAAACCAGCCATAAGTGTCTCAACAAACTTGTGGCTAAATGCCAACAAATTATTTCGTGACTTTTGCTTTTTTTAAATATAAATCACATAAAAATGCCTTATTGGACTACAAAAGAATTTGATATCATGCTAAAAAAATAAGTTAGATATTATGGTTTTAAATCTGTAGTAGTAGGTTCAATATTCAAATTGTTATTGTTAATATTCAAATTGTTCATGGAAACTCTTCTTTTATAGTTTCCTAATAGAATCGATAAACTAATATTTTTAAGCTTTAATTAAGTTTGTACCTAATTCTAGTGATAAGAGATGTAGAGCTATAAATGAAGGAATTGGGTGGTGAACTGGGAATACTAGATTTTGGGAAATAATATCATGAGAACAACAAGGTTGTTGTTGGTCGTGAATGAAAGAGTATATGGGCAATTTGTCGGAAACGAGTGGAATGCCTGAAATGTCCACGATTGAATGGAGATGTTATGATTCCTCACGAAAATGGCGATGTGAATAAAAAGGGGCGACCGGTCATACGTGCCCGCACTGCGAAACAACTGCGCTACAATCACAATACCTATTCGAGCTTAATGGGAATCGCCAGCCACTGAAGACATTAACCTTGCCCACGGAAATCTCCCGATTCTTACCATCCGTTGAAGCGCAACCCGCCGGTAGCCGAACGCTGCTAGTCACACTACATATAATAATGCTGATTTAGAATCGCGAACCGCGAGAGAGGTGAGAGACGGTGTCTCTGAATGGATGACATCATGAGTGAGTCGGTCACCGTGGGAAAACGCCGAGGCGAGCGCTCATTGGTATTCCGCGGGGTACGCGCTGCCACCGCCGGACCGCAAATACAACACACACCAGCAGTGCACGTTTCCACTCCATCATCCGTCGGTCGGCCCTTCTTCGATGAACAGAAATCGCGTTCCCGTTTCCACCTTATCTACACAGCGTGTGATAAGACACAACGCGGGCTTATGTTAACACCCGATTATTTCACACCTGACAGAAATCTTATCTTGTAATTTTATCGCCCAAGCATTTTTCGCGACTCGAACTTGCTCAGCTCGATTCTTATCCACCACAAGAATAACATAAGTAACTCAAGACTACAATGTTTTTCTTTTTACTCTTTTTATTTATACGAATGCATTCATTAAGAAAAAAAAATTGCTTCCTTGCTTACCGCCACACTTTGTACTAATCTTTTATTTTTCTACATACATTGTAAAACTACCATTCCCAAGAATTATTTGAGGTCAATGTAATCTAATTGAATTTCCCACTTTAACCCCTTCAGCCCTGGAATTTTTCTGGTGTCCAAAAAAATGTTTTGTACACTGCATATTACTTATTACTATCTCAGATATACAAAGAGTTTTTCTATTAGGTACAGTATTGAGAGAATTAATATGAACACGACCAAAAAATGAGTATTTTGGTTATGGCAACACTGTTATGCTCATTCTGACAGTTGTCAGTTGATGGTAAATCCTTTAACCTCAATCGCCATTATTTTTAGGTTATATTTGAGAGGTTTTGATATTTTGCAATAATATTCGATAATTTCCAAGTTTTTTTTACGATTGTTTGGCATTATGGTTGTTACTCCAAGGAAAAGAGAAAAGATCATCACGCTTAGTGAGCATACCTCAATGACACAGAGAAGCATTGCAATGGAATGTGGGGTGAGTTTGGGTGCTGTAAATAAACTATTAAAGTAGAAGAGAGAGACGGGATCTCTTGAGGTGCAGCGAAAAGGAAAATGTGGAAGAGAATGGAAGACCACTCCTCGAGATGAAGCCACCCTTCTGCGAAACAGCAAATTGCATTAAAAAAAAAACAAGTCACGACCATCAGCAAGATTTAGAACGTGTTGGGGTGAAAATTCATGACTCTACAGTACACAGAAGACTCTTGGAAGGGGGAAGAAAGCCACGAGGCCACAGAAAAAACTACTATGATGAAAAAGAGACTGAATTTGGCCAAAAATATGCCAATTGGACCTAAAATGACTGGAGGAAGATGATGCTCTCAGACGAGATACACTTTCTAGTGCAGGGCCAGCGATCAAAATTCGTTCGTAAGAGGGTGGAAGAAAAACTTACTGCATCCCACATTGTTTAATCAGTCAAACATCCAGTTAAGAAGATGTTCTACGGCTGTTTTTTGTCCTCGGGACCTGGCAAACTTATTCCAGTAGAAGTAATGATGAATAGTGAAAAATATAAAGCAATGCTAGATCAATGTTTGCCCGAGGAACTGGAGAAAGTTCAAGCCAATGGCAATGCACTTTTTCAACAAGACTCAGATCCATGCCATACGTCGAAGACTATGGTGAAATATTTTACGGACGAGACGATTTGGCATTTTGGACTGGCCTGGAAATTCGCCTGATCTTAATCCTATTGAGAATTTATGGACAATCTGCAAGGCCAACTTATAAAAGATGGACTGTACGACGAAAACCAAGGTGGTGGACGAAGTAATTCAGGTGTGGTATCGAGAGGAGGCAGTCAAAAATAATTGTAAAAATCTAATTGACTTCATGCCGACGCGAGTTCAAGCCGTGATTACAGCAAAGGGAGGACATATTTTATAATAAATAATAGTATTTAAACCTTGTTTATATGTCTAACAATAGTTTTACTTCGAATAAACAATATTTACGAGAACAATCCTTGTGTTCACATTAATTCGCACAATACTGTATACATATCTCTAGTATATTGAGATATGTATACAGTATTGTGCGAATTAATGTGAACACAAGGATTGTTCTCGTAAATATTGTTTATTCGAAGTAAAACTATTGTAATAATATATAATATTAGACCGTAAACTAGTCTGTAAGAAATATATTGTAATTGGTCAAAAATAATGAAATCTCTACTTTTTTGCTGAAATGTACGTTATAGGAACTCGAATCAATTGTCTCAAGAATCTAAACGGTGTTGGTGTTTCTGTCTGTCGCTCTGCGTACCAATTTAAGCAAAAAAATCTGCTGCTTTTTTTTAAATGTCTTAAGATAATTACAGAGCACACTTAAAACTGATAAAATCTTGATAATTTTCTGGACGACCCTTAACTTATCATAATTCTCACATTTCAATTACCATTGGCCGCGTCGCCAAATTAATGATAATCCTTACCGGCACCGTTTACAACTTCTCAACCATCGAAATTTACGACCATTTAATCTCAATATCAATTCGAAATCGGGGAGAGAAAGAAGGGAAAAAGAAGAGTAAATTGCGTTTAAGAATCTTGATCGACCACTAAAACCTGAATTTATTGCCGCTAATTTGTCTCCATAAAGAGACGCGAGTCGTCCGTGCTTCCCATCGTAGTGACTCCCAGAGGAAGCGCATCGAGGCCATAAACGTGTTACTGGTCCCAACGGAAAATGTCGGAATTAATTCTTAATTACTTCGAAAATAATTACGACCTTCCGCATTTTTATCGCGCTAAGGGAAGATTGCTTGCGAAAGAAACGAAAGGACACGTACGATTTTGGTTCATATTTTAAGTATAATAATAACAGAAAAGTGTTCTAATTGCGATATTACTGGAAGTAATCTACGTTTAGTTTTGTTAATAAAGCTAACTATGAAATTAAACAACTAAACTATGAAGGGTTTATTCTTTTAGGTATCCGAAGAAAATTACTCGAGGTACTCGAATTTTAAAAGCGCAACATTTGTTTAGACGAAATGAACGTTAAATTTATAAAAGATAAGCAGTATATTTTAAAATTCACATTTCAGTGTTTTATGAATCTTAATACCGGGCATAAATTTACTAAATTATATTTTATACTATATATAACTTAGTAAATTTATGCCCGGTATTATAAACGATTAATAAATCATTGGATAACTATTTGTGGAGAAAATTTATTTACCTAGTAAACTAATAGGCATATAAAATTGCGTATTATAAAGCAAACCTACCAAATAAATAGCAATTCTAGAAATAAATAATTTAATTAGCAGATTACAGACCGAAATTGTACATTTTCATTGTGGCCTTAGCTGGAACCAACAATTTGTTAAATTGAATTGTCAATATTTCAAATTGAATAGTCAATCAAATTGGATATTTAGTATAATTTCTTATAATTATGGAGAATAACCGTGTAATAGGACAGAATTACACAGAACAAGAAAAAGATAGCTTATTAGAAATTATAAAAGACCTAAACGAGTGTTTTCCACTCCCAGGCTAAGCATGAAGAAAAATTTCGAGTTTAGAAAAGCCTGAAAATTTGGTTTGGTCGCGTAGCGCGAAGCGCGGAGCGGCCAAACCAAATTTTCAGGCTTTTCTAAACTCGAAATTTTACTTCATGCGCCACGCGTACAAGACACTGATTTCAAGTGAAGTTCACTTGTTCACAATATTTCAGTGTTTTCAGTGTTAAATACGCGTGGCGCATGAAGTAAAATTTCGAGTTTAGAAAAGCCTGAAAATTTGGTTTGGTCGCTCCGCGCTTCGCGCTACGCGACCAAACCAAATTTTCAGGCTTTTCTAAACTCGAAATTTTACTTCATGCTTAATCAAGGAGTGGAAACACTTGTTATAAGCTACAATTAAACTCTTCTATAAAATCAACGAATGCTGAAAATTTACAGTGTATATACATCGAGAGCAAATGTATATATAAAAGAAAAAAATTCTGGTATACTTAATTTCTGTAATTGGGAGAAGAATTTTTCCAAAATTGATTAGACATAGGTTTTATTATGACATCTAAGGCACGTGGTAAGCAACAATGTGGTTTAAATTTAGGCATATTTTTGAGAGTATTGAACAGTGTTTAAGTTTCTGTCAAGAGCTACTTGTATAATTGGGGCATATTTTGAGGATAAGCCAAAGACCATATTTTGGGAGTATTAAACTTTAAGTACATTTTTGCCAAAAGCTACAATCAAGGCATGTTTTGAGGATAAACAAAAGACGATATTTTGAAAATATTGAACTGTGGTTCAATTTATATCAAAAATTACAATTAGAGTATATTTTGTGGGCAAACAAGACAATAATTTTTTTGAAGACAAATAAAAGAAAACATTTTTGGAATATTAAACTTTCAGTACATTTTTGCCAAAAGCTACAATCAGAGCATGTTTTGAGGATAAACAAAAGACAATATTTTGCAAGTATTGAACTGTGGTTCATTTTATATCAATTACAATTAGAGCATATATTGTGGACAAACAAGACAATATTTTTGCGAGTATTGAACTGTGGTTAAATTTTTGCCAAACGCCACAATTGGGGCATATTTTGAAGACAAGCAGACGGGATATATCTTTCTGTTTGTGGTTAAAAGCAAGAATTAGGTTATATTTTGAAGATAAATCAAAACAAAAATTCTAGTAATATAAAATTCATGAATACCCAGGAGTTACAATTGGAGCTTATTTGGAAGACAAACAGAAGAATTTGAGAGTTTTCAATTGTTAAGAAAAGCTCGATTTGGCCATATTTGTAAAGAAATATTAGCGGTTTTTAATTATTATTGAACTGACGCGAAAAGCTATTAATTATTTTTCAAAGATAAAACAAAGGAAATGTGTACGGGAGTATTGAATAATCTAAGTGCATTTATGTTAGATTTAAGGCGTTTACCATCCAGTTAGGTCAATCATTCTTCGTTTTTGAACTTTACATTCATTAAATTCTTCATAGTTAGTTTGAATTACCAAGTATTTAAATCTTCACAGCTAACCTCGCATAGTTTACGTGCTTGCCATTTAGTAAGGTCATTATTTTTTCGTTCATGAATTCTACTTCAATACTTCTACATCAATTAAAATTTTCATAGATCAGGTTCGTTTAAGCGCTTATCATGAATCAAAATTTTCATAGTTAGAATGGTTTTAGAGCCTTTGATGTTATTATGTCTACCTTCTTGAACTCTGTACTTTGATAAATTGTGATTTTTTTTTTTACAAATATCGAAATCATTCATTACTTATAATCGATTTGTTTTTGTTTAGTGAGTCGGTGTGTGAATATAACGCTGCCAGCAATTCCTAGAATGTGAAACCTCCGCTGTGCAGGAATGCAAACGAGGCGTCTTGAATAATTTATGTCCGGCCTGAAAACTCGCACTTTTACTCCTTTGGACGTTAGAAGGTAGAGGAAGGAGTCGAACAATGCCCGCCGATTAATTACCGCCCGCGTACGCCGCCTGGATCTGCTTTCTAATTCCTCAAATTGCCCAAAGAAACTGTTCCTCTGCTCAACCGTTGCATAACACATTCTAGGTGTTCCACTAAGCGAATTTACTGTAACCGATTGTAAACATTGCACATCAACACATTCGGTTTTTTTTATATATATATTTATTGGTGAAAGATTTAGGAAATACCGTTCTAAAATTACCTACCACTTCTGCAAATAATTTAAGCAAGACCTAAGTTACTTGCCAGTTTAAAATATATATAGAGTAATTGTCCAAAAAAACATTCAATTATCCATTTACTTTCCCTTAACTCGAAATTTTACTTTATGCTTAATCAAGGAGTGGATACGCTAGAAAATTAAAGTTCAACGCTTTTAAAACACAACCAATGTCTGAACCTTCACTGCCTATACCGTCCTGGATGTGTATAAGAAAAATTATCTGTATGGTTAGTCCTAAAGAAATAAACAAATTAATGAATAATCAGTGTTTATTGATCCATACACAAAATAATGGATCCTCGAGGAACACCCTTATTAAAGACAATAATTACTTCACTTCTGCAAATAATTTATACAAGACCTAAGTTACTTGCCAGTTTCAAATATATCAAGAGTAATTTTCCACAAAACTCTCAATTATCCATGTTCTTTTCTTTAACTCAAAATTTCACTTCATGCCTAACCAAGGAGTGGAAATACCCCCTAGAAAATAAAATTGAACGCTTTTAAAACACAACTAATGTCTGAACATTTACCGCCTATACCGGCCCGGATGTGTATAAGAAAAATTATCTGTATGGTGCGTCCTAAAGAAACAGAAATTACTGAATAATCAATGTTTATTGATCCATACGTCTCTTCTACTGGCAACATAATGGATCCTCAAGGAGCACTTTTATTAATTAATAAACAATAACTACTTCACTTCTGCAAATAATTTGAGCTAGACCTAAGTTACTTGCCAGTTTCAAATATATCAAGAGTAATTGCCAAAAAAACTCTCAGTTATCCATTTTATTTCCTTTAACTCGAAATTTTACTTTATGTTTAACGAAGGCGTGAAAACATTTCTTAGAACATTAAAATTGAATGCTTTTAAAACACAACTGAACATTTATCGCTTATACCGGCCTGGATAAGAAAAATTATCTCTATGGTGGGTCCTAAAGAAACACACACATTAATGTTTATTGATACATACGTCTCTTTTATTAGAAAAATAATGGATCCTCGAGGAACCCTTATTAATTAATAAACAATAATTACTGCTGTGTCATCTTTTTCATTGGTCACAGATGGGATCCTTGAGGAACACTCCGCTTTGTTACGTATGGCGAATCCAAGTTTTGTGTCAACTACAAATTTTATTTCATGGTTATACGAAGAAAAGTGAAAATAAGATTTATGAGTGTATTTTTTCATATACCTTGCCTATCTATATTAAATAGGTTTAAAGTGTTGTTATTAAATGCAAGTAATTGTTGCATGTCACTAAAAGTGTATCCGTTGCATACAAATAAATCCTTCAAGAATTCCCTCTCAACCCAATATTTTACTTTTATCTAAAGCATTATATTTATATCCCTCGCATTGTTTTAGTAGTTCACGTGTACGGTACGAGTTTACCGGAGCGGACCTTGAGGCCGCTTATAGCCGATTAATTACGGTCTGAGTTACGGTTGTTAATTACTAAGGCATTCGACCAGTTTCCAATAAAGCGAATAGGGATTAGAACGAGAGAGAAGAGAAAATAACGAGGAAAAAAAGTATGACATTTAGATTACGATTATTTTTTTTCTCATTCTCTTCCACTTCGTCTCATTTCTCTCGGCATGGGAACGGACCAGTGATATATTAGTCCCGGACTGGCCGCGTTATGCGCATATTTAATGTTTTATTAAAGGTGTGTTACACACATGATAATTACTTTATGTAACCACATTGTTGCGCGACGTGCGTGCACTTTTAAATATTGAAATTTTTCATGTTAATTAATTGCTATGGATGGAAAACGTGAATAGGTAATTTTCTGATTGCGGTTTATTTTTAATTCGGTTAGGAAGTCGTTAAACTCTACGCATCACTTACGTTTATTGATATACTGCATTGATTTTGTTTAATAACAAATTTAAATTAGAAAAAACTTGAACTAGTGTTTAAAACTTGGTAAGACTTTTCTTTGATAAGCGTTTAGTTTAAATCTTCTAACAAGTGTTTCTACTCGCTGATCAAGCATAAAGTAAAATTTCGAGTTTAGAAAAGAATAATACAGTTTTTCTACTGCATTTCACTTTATATCGACACATTCGATATAAAGTGAAATGCAGTAGAAACACTCTGTATCATTCTTTTCTAAACTCGAAATTTTACTTTTATGCTTAATCAGTGAGTAGAAACACTTGTTAGAAGATTTAAACTAAACGCTTCCTTTATCTTGAATATATTTCTTATTTATCAAAAACATTTCCCTACATACCACTACATTTCCCTATGTGTCAAAATGCTACCAATAAACTAACAGGAGTTGTTATCCGCAGAATGGATGATAGCGTAAGTGGTGTTACATATGTATAAATAAAAATAACATATATCCAGAAGAAAGTTATTATTACTGCAATAATATCCAACAAAAATACACTCGACCGCAAAAAAACGCGCCACTTGAAAATTCACGTTTTTTCGTGAATATTCAAACAGCCATAACTTCGGTCGATGTGGATGAAATTTTATGAATTTTTGAGTTTTTGGAACGCTAAAGTTTTCTCTTTAAGGACACATAAGTGGATATAACGAAATTTAGGCACTTCTGCATTTAAAAGTCCTACCAACAATAAAATGTTCAGAATGTTAGAAATGATAAATGTTGAGAAGTTATACTGTGCCCAAAAAAATCGTAGCTCCACTTCAAAAAGAGCGCAACAAAATTCCATCATTTTCCTTTGAAATAAGCGAAAAATCATGTCGATCCAATGATTTGGCTCGAAGTTATGTCAGTTTTTTTAAAAAGTGTATTTTGGGGCATAACTTTGGCGGACAGGCATAACTCTGCTCGCAAACCTGGCAGTAGTTTTTTAGCAGTTGGTTTTTTTAGTAGAGGTGAAATGCAAGTTTATGTAAGGCTTTTGCCTTATTTCAGGCCAAAATTAACTTCTGCTCATTGAGTTTGGGGAAAAAATTAATTTTTCTCAAATTGTCATAACTTTACTCCAAATCAATTTATCGATCTGAATTTTTGCGCATATTAAAGGAGAAGGACTGAATATATTCTGGATATCCCTTGCTTGAAGCCACAATTTCTTTTGCGCATTGTACAAGTTAACAAAGTTAAAAGTTTTAAAGTGAAAAACGTTTCATCGCCTTTAGGGGGTAAAAGGGGGTAAAATGTGCATGTTTAAAGATCTGACTAACATGCCTCAAAGAGAAAACTTCAAGCTTTTTAAATCGCATAATGTCACAGGTTTGCGAGCAGAGTTATGCCTGTCCGCCAAAGTTATGCTCCAAAATACACTTTTTAAAAAAACTGCCATAACTTCGAGCTAAATCATTAGATCGACATGATTTTTCGCTTATTTTAAAGGAAAATGATGGAATTTTGTTGCGCTCTTTTTGAAGTGGAGCTACGATTTTTTTTGGGCACAGTATAACTTCTCAACTTTTATCATTTCTAACATTCTGAACATTTTTTTGTTGGTAGGACTTTTAAATGCAGAAGTGCTTAAATTTCGTTATATCCACTTATGTGTCCTTAAAGATAAAACTTTAGCGTTCCAAAAACTCAAAAATTCATAAAATTTCATCCATATCGACCGAAGTTATGGTTGTTTGAATATTCACGAAAAAACGTGAATTTTCAAGTGGCGCGTTTTTTTTGCGGTGTGTATGTGGAGAAAGGTATTTGGTAAATAGTGAAATTTATTTCATAAATCAGGAAATCTTTTGGCATATATTTGACAAGGTGAAATACATTTGGGATATAGTGAATCTCATTTGATCAATGGTGGAATGCAATAGAAAAACCCTGTAATTTGATTTGGTCGCATAGCGAGGCGAAGTGACCAAACCAAATTTTCAGGCTTTTCTTAACTACAAATATTACTTTGGGGTTAATCAAGAAGAAGACAACTAGGTTGTACTTATCTAAAAATAAAACAGGAGTTATGCTAACGATGATAACTAGAGGACGTTTTAGGGCCAGTTTGATAATCCCGGGAAATTAACATTAATTAGTGAATTATTAATTCGACTTAACAACCGTCGGCTCTCCGCGAACGAAAAACAACTTGACTCATTTATCCCATCATCCAACATCTACCGACCATCAGAGGACACGTAACCACTCGGAAGGGTAATGAGCCGTGGCTGCCGCCGCTTCCCTCTCTCTCCTCATCTCTCGACACAACAATTTTTAATTAACAAGAAAGACAAGAACTCAAATTGGTCGTTACTGCGCTTTTAACTGCACTGCAAACAAAATATTATTATTTATGAAGATGAAATAAATTACGGTGAGGTGACTGATGGTCATTTCAAGCAAGAACTTAAATGTTGAGCGGATAGAGAGGATTTATATTAGAAATGTAACGATTAGTAATTTGGCCTGATATCCGGCCAACATCTAGGCCGGCAATCAGGCCGCCGGATATTTGGTAAACATTACGCCGGTTATCCGGCCACTAGATTTCTGGTCAAAGCCTATGACGGAGTGCTTACAGCAGGCGTTCTCAACCTTTGTCGCACCCCACAGTGGGCGAATTACGTAAATTAGAATACAATAATTGAAAATCATAAGTTACTGATTCTCGTTAAAATATTTGTATTTGAAAAGAAACATGATTTCAGATGCCTCTTCTTTAAAAATACAACATCGAAGTTCAATTTTTTGTCTAGAAATAAAAAAGTAAGAGCTGTTTGTTTACCGCTATTCAGTTAATTGTTATTTGTATTTACAATAAATTTTTAATCCAGGATTAGATAAAGGCATGTAATTACTATATTTTTGGAATATTGACTTACCTTGTTCTAATATATTTTCCGAAAAAAAAGCAATTTTATAACTATCTCTTAAAAAGTATAAATTTAAACAAGATTTAAAAAAATCATATCTCGTTCATTCTCGGTAACTGAACTTCTTGCAGTTTCTGTCAACTTAACACGTATACTTTGCTATACCTATTAAAGTTTTTACTCAAAATTGCTCCGGTATTTTTGATTTATTACGTATTTTGAGCATACATGGGTTTTTTTCTTTTTGGAATACATATCCCATTTATGTGCTGTAAATTATCATATATACGCTGAATTTTTTGAAGTTTAATTGGAAGCGTTAAACGAGTGTTTTCCACTCCCAGATTAAGCATAAAGTAAAATTTCGAGTTTAGAAAAGCCTGAAAATTTGGTTTGGTCGCGTAGCGCGAAGCGCGGAGTGACCAAACCAAATTTTCAGGCTTTTCTAAACACGAAATTTTACTTCATGCGCCACGCGTCTAAAACACTGATTTGAAATGAAGTTCAGTTATTAACAATATTTCAGTGATTTCAGTGTTTAATACGCGTGGCGCATGAAGTAAAATTTCGAGTTTAGAAAAGCCTGAAAATTTGGTTTGGTCGCTCCGCGCTTCGCGCTACGCGACCAAACCAAATTTTCAGGCTTTTCTAAACTCGAAATTTTACTTCATGCTTAACCTAGGAGTGGAAAACACTCGTTTATAGCTTCAAATTTAATACTTTTAGAAAAAGCGTATAGGAGTTAGATTATCTTTTTTGTATACATATCCCAATTACATGTTGTAAATTATCAGCTATTCGTCGTTTTTTTTTAAGTTCAATTTAAAGCGTTAAACAAATGTTTCCACTCCTAAATTAGACATGAAGTGAAATTTTAAGTTTAGAAACTCCTAAAAATTTAGTATTTTCGATTTATTAGATATTTTGAGCATACATAGAGTTTCTCTTTTTGGGATAAATATCCCAATTATATGTTGTCAATTATCATATATTCGTTCATTTTTTTCAAGTTTAATTGGAATCGTTAAACGAGTGTTTTCCACTCCCGGATTAAGCATGAAGTAAAATTTCGAGTTTAGAAAAGCCTGAAAATTTGGTTTGGTCGCGTAGCGCGAAGCGCGGAGCGACCAAACCAAATTTTCAGGCTTTTCTAAACTCGAAATTTTACTTCATGCGCCACGCGTATAAAACACTGATTTTAAGAAAAGTTCACTTGTTAGCAATATTTCAGTGATTTCAGTGTTTAATACGCGTGGCGCATGAAGTAAAATTTCGAGTTTAGAAAACCCTAAAAATTTGGTTTGGTCGCTCCGCGCTACGCGACCAAACCAAATTTTCAGGCTTTTCTAAACTCGAAATTTTACTTCATGCTTAACCTAGGAGTGGAAAACACTCGTTTATAGCTTTAAATTTAACACTTTTAGAAAAAGCGTATGGGAGTTAGATTTTCTTTTTTGTATACATATCCCAATTACATGTTGTAAATTATCAGCTATTCGTCGTTTTTTTTTAAGTTCAATTTAAAGCGTTAAACAAATGTTTCCACTCCTAAATTAGACATGAAGTGAAATTTTAAGTTTAGAAACTCCTAAAAATTTAGTATTTTCGATTTATTAGATATTTTGAGCATACATAGAGTTTTTCTTTTTGGGATAAATATCCCAATTATATGTTGTCAATTATCATATATTCGTTCATTTTTTTTTTCAAGTTTAATTGGAATCGTTAAACGAGTGTTTTCCACACCCAGATTAAGCATGAAGTAAAATTTCGAGTTTAGAAAAGCCTGAAAATTTGGTTTGGTCGCGTAGCGCGAAGCGCTACGCGACCAAACCAAATTTTCAGGCTTTTCTAAACTCGAAATTTTACTTCATGCGCCAAGCGTATAAAACACTGATTTTAAGAAAAGTTCACTTGTTAACAATATTTCAGTGTTTTCAGTGTTTAATACGCGTGGCGCATGAAGTAAAATTTCGAGTTTAGAAAAGCCTAAAAATTTGGTTTGGTCGCTCCGCGCTTCGCGCTACGCGACCAAACCAAATTTTCAAGCTTTTCTAAACTCGAAATTTTACTTCATGCTTAGTCTGGGAGTTTTAAATTTTAATATCTAAAAATTACAGAATATATATATGCATACTTAAAATAAAAAGATGTATATAATGTTCTCTGTTCTAGAAATTATTAGAATTAATTATTAACTGCCAAACTAATGTTCGATTTCATACCGACCCTTCTTTGACAAGCCGATGCGGACGAAACGAGCAGGTCCTAGAAAAATCCCCTGTATTTAGTAATGCATAAAAACAAATGCCAACATACATTCCTACAGAGTGCCAAAGAAAACATGACATTCTCAAAGCAAACTAATTTGGTTACCAATTGTCTTCATTCAAACGAGAATTACTCAAACAATTCTGAGCACTTAATCAAATCCTCCAAAATCGTGTTTTGACACGAGTGGAGAATTTGTTTACGACACTTGACGGCGCCTCTAATGACAATAATTGTTGTCTTGGCTACCTGAATCGGGTGTACTTCTAGGAACGGCCTTTGGACGCACGGCGGCGTTTGCGGGGGCCGTAATTCTCTGCGTGGGCATCGAAATTTCAACGCAGAACGATTCAATTACCCGGTAATGGAGTGCGCGGGAGTGTCAACGCTCCCGATATCATTACCTGGATCTCTAGACCAAGACATTCTTAGGAAATTTACATTTACGCGACTCAATTCGATACATTACAGATGGTACCTTGTAATTCGAAGAGAACGTTAACATTAATCCAGTTCTATTGAGTAACTTGGACTCTCAATAGATGTTTGAATTGGCAATGAAAACCATCTACGTTGTGAAAAAAGTCACTCCTGAAGATATTGTCGAATATTATGTAATACAGGGTGAGCCGTGGAAATCTGGCGTTTTTCAAATGAACAGTACTCCTCTATTTTTGGGTTTAAACACTTGTTATTTACAGAAATGAGTGTGCCACAACATGCAGTTTTACAACTTTATTTGTGGAAAATAATGTCATTCAAATAGAGTTCATTATTACGTTGACAAATTCGGAGACGCTCCCTGAAGTTCGCCTCTACTTTCTCCAACAGATCTTGATCGATTTCAGAGATGTTTTGCTTTATTGCTGCTCGCAATTCGACTCGTGAACGAGGTTTGGTTTCATACACACGAGATTTTAGAAAATCCCACAGGAAAAAGTCACACATTCAAAGGTCCGGTGAGCGAGGGGAACAATGCATATCAGCGAATCTCACGATAACGTGATTAAAAAACAGCCGTCTAACAACAGCCATCAACCCTCGGGCTGTATGGGCAGTAGCTCCGTCCTGTTGGAACTAAACACGGTGGCAGTTGATTCGTCGTCTTCTCAGCTCATTTTGAAAGAAGTTGTAATCATAGTGAGATAGCGATCAGATATCACAGTCACAATGATCCTGTTTTCCTCAAAAAAATAAAGACCTATGACAACTTACCGATGCCATTCTGTGAGTTTGGGGCTGTGCAGTGGTCTTTGATGTAAAGTTTGTGGATTGTCAGCGGCCTAGTATCGAAAGTTTTGACGCTGAGTTTGTACGACTGTCTTGCCACTTCCACGTAACTGTCATATGCAAAAACGCGATGCTCCACAGTCCACTCTGGTATGATGGCAATTAAACAAGGTAGCCTGCGAAACTACAGGGTCAAGGCATGACACTAATCCCTACCCCAGACTATCACCACCTTTACCGCCTGACTACTACCCGTCCTAAAAACGTCCGTTTCTCACGGCTGACCCTGTATATTCACCAACAATGTGTTCCTGAAGAAAATCAACATCACGATTGCTGTAAGCTCCTATACTCATATATTAGGGATGGAAGATTTCCCAAAATTGTTTTTGGGGGTAAAAGTCATTAAATGCACTCAAAATTAATAGCATTTAATGACGTATCTGTAACGAGTGTTTTCACTTCCTGATTGAGAATGAAGTAAAATTTCGACTTTAGACAAGCCTGAAAATTTGGATTTGGGCGCGAAGCGAAGCGTAGCGCCCAAATCCAAAGTCAAGCTTTTCTAAACTCGAAATTTTACTACATGCGCCAGGCGTATAAAACATTATGGTAAAGTTCAAAACAGATAAATAAATTATCTTTAATTAGAATAACAGATATTTAGTCCACCATCAAACATTTTCAGTGTTAATAATAAATATTTAGGTTTTTTATGAAAATTGATAGCTCTTGGTATTAAATTAGCTCAACGATACAATAGCTGTTTTTAATATACCGAAATACCGATAAAAGTCGACAAATTGCCAGTAAATTTTGAAGAGCATTTTTTATAACTCTTATAATCCATGTACATTCATCCAGAGTTAAGCATTTTTTAATCGATTGATAACTAAGACTAAGTACTAATATTGCATTTGTTAGTCTTGACTAATTTTTTAATCATTTGACATGCATTTATTTTTTGATTGATAACTAATCAATTATAATTGGAAAACTACAAAAAAATATATTGCAGTCGTTGAGAATGGGTGGAATTTTATCTCATACATGATGATACTCCTTTTGTTTCGTGCCTTTTGACCCTCTTCATACATATTTTCAAGGAGAAAAAGCTCTACCATATATTCGATTTCGAGTATTCGACGCAGACTCAAAAAATGAGACGTTATACTTGAAAACAACGACCAGTAATGACGTTTTCTATGAGGGTAGTAAATATTTCATCTGAAACACCGTTGTTTTCAGTATTCATTCATCTGTCTCGAACCAATGAATTCGAATTCGACGATAGAAAAATTCCACAATACACACAAGGTCGAGTATTTGATAACGATTCTTAAAAAAAATCTATTGGTCTCAAAAATGATTAAAACATGTAAGTTTCTTCTCGGCGGTACTGTAATTTTCATTTCTACAAAAATGTTCAGGTTCTATAAAACTTGATAAAAAGGGATTAAAAATTTCGATGTATGATACAGCTTTTCCTTGAAAATTGTATGAAAAGGGTCAAAAGGCGCGAAAAATATGAGTATCATCACGTATGAGACTAAATTTCACCAATTCTCAACGAAAACGCCATATTTCTTTGTAGTTTTCCAGTTTTTATGCCTCATTTTCAAAGTTTTCGTCAATATTGTACTTGGTTTCAAGATTTATTAATATATTCAATAGTATTGAATAGTTTCAATAGTTATTCATTCCACTATTTATGCAGAAGTAGAATATGACAAATGACATTATCCTTCAATTATTCATATACAGTTATATTATTATTCAATTTAGTCACTCGAAATGAATCATGATTGAAAATTTAGTTGACTAATTTTCGCATCTAATTGACAAACTAATAATAACACATGACTAATGATTAATGACTAAATTAGTCATGACTGAATTATTCATGACTACATTATTCATGACTAATTTAGTCATTATTTTTAATCATAACTAAACATTGAGTTAACTAATGCCCAAGTCCGCATAGGGTGGGTTAATGCGGACTTGGGCATTAGTTTACTCAATGTTTAGTTATGATTAAAAATAATGACTAAATTAGTCATGAATAATGTAGTCATGAATAATTCAGTAATGACTAATTTAGTCATTAATCATTAGTCATGTGTTATTATTAGTTACATAAGTGTTATTTGTATCTCAACATTTTCAGATTCCATTTTTTTACGATTTAATCGAAAAGCACTTATCATAGGTGATTGGTTTAGAAACGAAGAGTCTTCGTGAAACAATTTTACCAATGTTGTTCACTTTTATAAATTATAAACATACTTAAATCCAACAATGATCTAAGTTCTGTGAAACAGTGCTATGTGATTGACAGACTAATAATAACATATGACTAATGATTAAATTAGTTATTTAATTAATCAATATTGAGACGTGTTTCAATGTTTTTTACTACTTTATTTTAATAATTCTACGACTTGAGTTTCGACAAATTTAGCGTCATTTTCAAGTTTGACAAATTCACAGTGTATTAAACAGTAGTGAATAAATTAGTCATTAGTTTTAATCATAACTATAAAAGAAGAAAACTAAATCCCAATTCCGCATTAACTATTATTTGCATTATTTGTATCACCACATTTTCAGATTCCATTTTATTAACTGTATTGTTTCGAGTTTACGTGAAGTGATTAATCACAAATAGAAAGACTGTTATTCCTTACTTCACTTTTTATTTTTATGTTAGATGTTTTAAGTTGGAGTCCAACTTAAAACATCTAACATAAAAATAAAAAGTGAAGTAAGGAATAACAGTCTTTCTATTTCCATTTTATTTCTATTTAATCGTAAGGCACTTATTATAGGTGATTGTTTTAGAAATGGGGAGTCTTCATAAAACAATTTTACCAATATTTTCCACTTTTATAAATGATAAACACATCAAAATTCAACGATGATCCAAGTTCTGTTAAACAGTGCTATATGCAGAGTTGCATAATCTTCACACTGTTTAATATTTATTGGGTGTTCAGGACATTAATAACATCGAATCATAAATTAAACAAAACAATTTAAATACAGCAGTAAATCATGTTATACAAATGTGATTAGAGTTAACACGAGGTTGAAAAAAAAATATGCAAATTAAACGGGACACCCCTGTCCGTATAGTAGCCCCTGTCAGGCCACCGAAATAATAAAAAGGAAACATCATTTTTATTATACCTGGCCTTCGGTTTCAGCTCTAACGCGTAAACCTGTTTCGTAATAAGAGAACTTATCACATCATTACCGGTGGCCCTCACCATCTTCTTTTACCCCCGAAAGAGCCCGGCCGAAGGACGAGGACGCAGCTACGAAAATATTTCGAGCGCACCAAACTGGTTACCCGGTGCGCAAACGAAAAGACGGAGAAGAAATGAAGAAGAAGAGTTGACCCCTCAGCTGGGTGATGTTGGTGTGCCCTTACCGACTGACCGAGACCGTCTTATTCTTCTTCATCATCATCCACTTCTTCGCCACACGTAAAAACAAGGCCCCGAGGAGACGTTTCAGATTCATCACTGCGCCTTCGGTTTATCCGCTCTTTACGATTCGTTACGTAAACACGGAAATTTTGACAGGTGTCTGGATCTGGAGGTGAACTCGTTTGTTCCCATGGAATGACGTGTTAGATGTGTACGCGCTTTTATTCAGTAATCACTGCAACTACATTCGAATTTAGAGATATCTAATCGTGTTGTGAAGCACTAATAATTCATTTTGTTTGAATTTAACATTGACGAAGCAACCTCATCAAAAGATAAATAAGGGAAGAAACAGAAGAACAAAACAAAGAAGGTGGAATTAAAATTGATGTATCATTACTACAGGCTCAAGATAAGGAGGAAGATGGATGGTGAAAAAGCTTGTTTATATATCATAGTTTGCATAATGAAGATATCAAATTATTCATAATTTAAATAAAACAAACAAGAGGGAGAACAAAGAAGAAATAAAATTGTTGTATCATTACTTCTGACTCAAGATATGATAGAAGCAGACATAAACATACTGGGCATTTTTCTGTACACATATCCTGATGCGTATGTATTTTAAGCCATTCGTCGTTTTTTTTTTAATAAGTTCAATTTGAAGATTCGAACGAGTGTTTCCACTCCTTGATTAAGCATGAAGTAAAATTTCGAGTTTTAAAAAGCTTGAAAATTTGGTTTGGTCGCGTAGCGAAGCGAAGCGACCAAACCAAATTTTTAGGTATTTGAGGCTTTTATATCTTTAACTTTAAATTATTCATTATCATGATGTTACCGAGAATATTACATAATTTTAAGTTATTGGTCATTTTACATCACTATGTATAAATACTGCAACCCCCGTAGCACTCATGGAGACATTTTGTAAGACTATTCAAAGACACATTTTCTAGTACTAAGTTTAATCATGTATGGTTGAGGTACGCCTATAGATGTAAGTCCTTAAAACTTTTTTAAAAATAATCGCTACGCGTATAATTTTAGCATTTTTGCAATAAATCGTAGTCGCTCTAATAGTTATCACCCTGTGAGAAAATGCACTAATTCTCTGATATTTGATTAAAACTAATGTACTAACGTTGCCTGATCGCGCTATTAATTCGCAATTTTTGCGAAAAGGCAGCGATTCCCACACGAAGGCGTCCTGTTTTTAATGTGAGAAACCCGCGAGGCGGGCGACCGTCCTAATTACGGATCCCCGAGAGACATCCGATCCCTTCGAGTTCCTTCAACTTGAAGAAGACCGTCCCCGACTCCCGTATTAGATGCGTGCTAGTGTGTGTGTGAAATGAAAAGTTATCTCCGCATTATGGTAGATTTAATCCGATCTAATTTATTCCAAAACCGGATTGACTTCCGACTGAGATCCCAATGCGATATAACCTAACGACGGTACTAAATCGATCTAAGTAGACTGGTACACGCACTTAGACTACTTAGAGCGGTACTCGGAATGTATTTATTGGACCTATTGGCATTGTCTTCCTTGTTAACTGAAATGTTAGCTGAATTATTCGTTGTGCCAGATTAATAGGCTTCGATGTTTTCAATGGGATCGCGTTTCTTCCTTCTCTCTTTCCAGCGGAGGTGATCAGTGTCTCTCGGGTCTCGGGGAATTTTATGGGAAATCTCTATTATTATTTCACGTAATGCTCTTGTAATTGTGCTCTTGTGAGAGAAAACGGGAGGTAAGATACAAAAGGCCGCTTCTCTTATTAGATCTCGATCCAGTGATAAATTCGAAAAACTCGGACATGGCGAATATAAATTTCATCCGTTGGTACGGTAACGATCCTCGTTAGTCGCACAATTGCTTTAACCTATTTCTACACTTTCTTTACTTATTGCTTACAAACCATTAATATTTAGGATGTTATTTTATAAGGTCATAACATGATCATTTATAAAACTTATCTATAATAAACTATACTAGTATGAGATAAAGTAGGATTTTGACCAGGAAATTCAGGAGATAAATACACTTAAAAAACAATCTGAAAAAAATCAATCATTCGTGTTTTAGTTCATTTTTTCAAAGATGTTTCTAATCCTTGATTAAGCATGCAGTAATGTGTAGATCAAAGAACGAGCCTCGTCCCACGTCAGCTGACATAGTCCTTTAAAATGTACTTACTAGAATTACAACGCTTGAAATGCAAAAATATCTTGATATTGATATTTGTAATATTTATGTCCGCTTAATACAGGGAGTTTTTCTTCTAAGTATACATACCCCAATATACTGTATACGCTGTAAATTTTCAGATATTCGTTTTATTTGAAAACGTTTAAATTGAAGCTTCAAACGAGTGTTTTCCACTCCCAGATTAAGCATGAAGTAAAATTTCGAGTTTAGAAAAGCCTGAAAATTTGGTTTGGTCGCGTAGCGCGAAGCGCGGAGCGACCAAACCAAATTTTCAGGCTTTTCTAAACTCGAAATTTTACTTCATGCGCCACGCGTATGAAACACTGATTTTAAGAAAAGTGTAAAATATACTACTGAAGCAGTATGGTCGCGCTACCAGACCAAACCAAATTTTCAGGCTTTTCTAAACTCGAAATTTTACTTCATGCTTAATCTGGAAGTGGAAAACACTCGTTTTAAAATTTAATTTAAAGTTTTTTCAAATACGACAAATATCTGAAAATTTACAGCGTTTACAGTGCATTAGGGTACGTATACTTAGGAGAAGAACTCCCTGTATATAGCAGAAATAAATATAATAATAGCAAAAAATGCTGTAAATTTCCAGATATTCGTTTTGTTTGAAAATAGTGGTAGTCAAAGTTTTAAACGAGTGTTTTCCACTCCCAGGTTAAGCATGAAGTAAAATTTCGAGTTTAGAAAAGCCTGAAAATTTGGTTTGGTCGCGTAGCGCGAAGCGCGGAGCGACCAAACCAAATTTTCAGGCTTTTCTAAACCCGAAATTTTACTTCATGCACCACGCGTATAAAACACTAATTTCAAATGAAGTTTCAAATATACTACTAACCCAGTATGGTAAAGATATATATTTTAAACTTTACAATATTTTAGTGTTGTATACGCGTAGCGCATGAAGTAAAATTTCGAGTTTAGAAAAGCCTGAAAATTTGGTTTGGTCGCTCCGCGCTTCGCGCTACGCGACCAAACCAAATTTTCAGGCTTCTCTAAACTCGAAATTTTACTTCATGCTTAGTCTGGGAGTGGAAAACACTCGTTTTAAGCTTCAATTTGAACTTTCTTCAAATACGACGAACATCTGAAAATTTACAGCGTATACAGTATATTGGGGTAAAAGCGTTGTGGTTCTAGTAAGTGCGTTTTTAAAAACTGTGCTAACTGACGTGGGACAGGGCTCGTATATATTACATATATATTTTAAAATTTATGATTTCAATTTATAAAATTTCTGTTGCCAAGGAAGTTTGTTTACAATTGTTATACTTCCTTAATTAAATTAAAACTTGTCCAAGAATGCGTTAAACAAAACGAACCACAGGTTAAATACGAAATTAATTCAATATTACGTATACTCTTTACAATGATTACTTAAACAATTTGTTTAACAATCAATTGTTTAAGTTAGAAGACAAGAATACATAACGGATAAATATATTAGTGCGGTCATCAATTATATTCTTTTTAAATGCGGATATAGTTAAGATGCCGATCAATTATAGTTTTAAACAAGAGATCATTTAGAGTTAGCATGACATTTAATTAAGTTGCACTACGACCCGACTAACTGGCACGGACACACGAGTGCCAACCGCGCTCTCCCTGGGAGCCAACCGTTGATTAGGACCAATTAGGCCCATTTGCGAACTTTTCCCATGCCGCGTTTTCTCATTTAACTACAAATTTTCTACAAAACCTTTCGTAGAACACATTTTTTTATTACACACAACAACCTGTGCCTCGGCAATGATAATTTTCCACACTAGCAAACGACAAAAAAAAATAATGAAAGAAGAACGAGGAATTGATATTCTAAAGAATTCCCATCGTATTTTCTTTCTTTCAACAAATACCTTTACGGAAGTTATTATGTAATTGTAAGGTATGTAGATGTGTAAATAAGGAAATCCTTAAATAATTACAATGTTACAACTTGGATTAGCAATAAGTACTACATTTTGCCAACATTGTATGAGCAAAAACAAAAAACTTAAGAATAATTGGATTAACCAAATAAATTTATGTAATTTATCTAAATACTGATAAAGAGTCACCAAATTACCGACCCATTTTAAAGAGTATTTTTTATAATTGCTGGTCTAAACCTAACATAGGCTTATGCCATTCAGTCGAGTCTATAAAATAGCATTTTCTAAGATTCATCCGCCCATAGAAGTTGAAAAGATCCAGATTTTTACAAGTCTGGGAAATATGACGCATTTTTAGAAAGAAGACTCAGTGTTTACAGAATCCACAAGCTGAAGTTTCAAAAACCCAGATGATCTGAACATCGAAGCTCAAAAGTTCCCGATATTCGCGAGTCTGTGAAGTATGAAGAATTTATAGAAAGAAGACTCAGTGTTTACAGAATCCACAAGCTAAAGTTTCGAAAACCTAGATGATCTGAAAATAGAAGCTCAAAAGTTCCAGATATTCGCGAGTCTGCGAAATATGAAGAATTTATAGAAAGAGGACTCAGTGTTTACAGAATCCACAAGCTGAAGTTTCGAAAACCCAGATGATCTGAACATAGAAGCTTAAAAGTTCTCGATATTCGCGAGTCTGTGAAATATAAAGAATTTATAGAAAGAAGACTCAGTGTCTACAAAATCCACAAGCTGAAGTTTCGAAAACCCAGATGATCTGAACATTGAAGCTCAAAAGTTCCCGATATTCGCGAGTCTGTGAAATATGAAGAATTTGTAAAAAAAAGACTCAGTGTTTATAGAATCCGTAAGCTGAAGTTTCGAAAACCCAGATGATCTGAACATAGAAGCTCAAAAGTTCGCGATATTCGCGAGTTTGTGAAATATCAAAAATTTATAAAAAGAAAACTCAGTGTTTACAGAATCCATAAAATATGAATAATTTGTAGAAAGAAGACTGAGTGTTTACAGAATCCACAAGCTAAAGTTTAGAAAATCCAGATGATCTGAGCATAGAAGCTCAAAAGTTCTGGATATTCGCAAGTCTGTAAGATATCAAGAATTTATAAAAAGAAGACTCAGTGTTTACAGAATCCGCAAGCTGAAGTTTCGAAAACCTAGATGATCTGAACATAGATGCTCAAAAATCCAGATGATCTGAACATAGAAGCTCAAAAGTTCTGGATATTCGCAAGTCTGTGAGATATCAAGAATTTATAGAAAGAAGACTCAGTGTTTACAGAATCCACAAGCTGAAGTTTCGAAACTCCAGATGATCTAAACATTGAAGCTCAAAAGTTCGCGATATTCGCGAGTCTGTGAAATATGAAGAATTTGTAGAAAGAAGACTCAGTGTTTACAGAATCCGCAAGCTGAAGTTTCGAAAACCCAGATGATCTGAACATAGATGCTCAAAAGTTTTCGATATTCGCGAGTCTGTGGAATATGAAGAATTTATAAAAAGAAGACCCAGAGTTTAGAGAGTCAACAAGCTCACAATCTACAAGAGAAGATAATTTTTTTAAAGATAAAAAATCTGATCCAAGGTTTCAAAAACCCGAACGTTCTGACGATTCAAAGAGCCAGATGATCTGATCATAGAAGTTGAAAAGACCTGGACCTTTTAAAGTTTATTTTGAGTGTGCGAAATATGAAAAAATTATAAAAAGAATACGACTTAGAGTTTACAATTCTATAAGCTAAGAGTCTACAAGAGAAATAATTCTTTTAAAGATTAAAAAAGTCTGAATCTGAAGTTTCATAGACGGATTACACAGGCCTACATTGAATTTAGTGCCGGAAAGACTGACACGCTTTTTGAGAATATAACAAGTATTCTCAAAACCTGATTGAAACTGAATATTTTTCTCATGATCCTATATGTAGTTTAGGAGATATGCGAAGAAGTTAAAAAAACAATTGTTTGTATTTATTACCATCTATTTCAATATTGGACAAATATAAAGCTTCGATTTTTCCTTTGTGTAAGATTTATCAGGACAGTCTTGCATTATTCCCTACCAATAATCAGCCATGATGTGCTCATCCTAACAGCCTTGGTACCTTGCTTTCATATTTTGTTAGGTCTTTGTGGAACCTCTCCCATTGATCCTTACTGTAAAAGCCAAGGCTTTCCGGGAATTTCTCGAAATGGCTGTGTAGGTAGTGGACTTGATTGCTCATATTACACCAGTGCTTTTTGTAACATTCTAACATGCTTTGTACCAGTTCATGATCATTTTTAGACATGTGATTTCCTAAACAATGTTTGACTAGATTGATAAAAAAAATCTAGGCTAACGATTATAAAAGACGAAATTATTAACTTTAATTAAAACTCTTTTAACTTTCTTCACAATTTTTATTATATACTAGATGTACATTTCGGCCACAAGGTGACCATTATGAATGGATTGATACTGACAAAATTATTGTCTGTGATTAAAGCCTGATTTGAGGACCGTCGAAAATACCACCTTTTACTTTCTCCTTACTTAACCGTAAAAATGTCCTTTCTATGTAACTAAAATATTGGAAATTTTTGCCTATAGCTTTCACGAACTGTCTCATTGGACCTAATTTTATCTGCAATGATAAACTCGCACCTTAGAGTAAAACAAACTAGCCTAGAAGAAGAATATTGACCATTGGAATGCAGAATACTATAAACTCACCATTAGTCAGTAGAAATAAAATAATTTTAATTCTATCTCTACTCACTAATGGTAAGTTTATAGTATTCTGGTTTCCAATAGTCAATATTCTTCTTCCAGGCCAGTTTATTTTACTCTAGGGTGCGAGTTTATCTCTTCTATCCCACAAGCAGAGTAACATTTAAACTTTGTATGACTTTCTTATGCAATAGAAATATACCTAAACTTCAACGGCACCAATTTTTTTATTTTATATTATAGACCTATGTTATCTGACAATAGATGTTCAAACGACCCATATTTTCAAGACTCGGCAAAAATTGAACAATTTATAGAAAGAAGACACAGAGTTTACTGAGTCTACAAGCTAATAATCGACAAGAGAAGACGATTCTTTTGAAGATTAAAAGACTGATCTGAAGAACGCCAACAATACTATTTAAAGGTTATGTTATTAAATTATATATGTTGCGGTTTTGTGTGATTTTTGAAGTTTTGGATACTCCGTAAACTTCCGAGTTATCTGACAAAATTGCATCGCATTAGGTTGAATAGTTCAAATGGTAAACTAATCAAAGACAACTGAGCCAATTGCAGATTCTGCAACGAGGGACAAGAAACAGCAGAGCACCTACTTTGTAAATGCTCTGCCTTGTCTCTTTAAAGAGGGAACTACCTGTCATCGATCACTTTAAGCCTGATGACATGGTACACATTAACCCTCAAGTTATTGTAAACTACGCAAGAGATCTAGACATTGAGGGACTCAAGTAGGTCAGCGATAATTACAAAAGATCTTTCAGGTCGAGGTAATTTCGGAAGACCACACAACCCACCGACGCCATAACATAACATACTAATCAAAACGATTGTCGACATTGTCGATGTCAGACACGTCGTACAAATATTGACGTTGTTGACGCCGCCCATCCCTGGATCTGACCATAGAAGCTCAAAAGACCCAGATCTTTGGGAGTCTGCGAAATATAAAGATTTTATAGATGCAAGCAGCGGCGGCTCGCAGCCTAACTTCAGGGTAGGTCCGAGACCCAAGGTAATATGTATCCGTTATTGAAAGGTGACTTTGTTGTGCAATTCCTTGTATTTATAAAGCGCGATCCCAACCTCAAATTTTGTGTGCCTTGGCGCTGTGGCTGACCCTGAAGTTAGGCTGCGAGCTGTCGCTGGATATATAGACTCTATATACTCTGCGTATTCTATCTATAACATTTTCATCCTTTGCAGACTTGCAAAGATAAGAATTTACAAAAGAAGATTCATATTTTGACGACCAAAACTGAAGATTTGAAGCCAATGACTTAGTTAATGTATTGTTATTACATCGTACTTACGTTTTATACAATTTTACTAAAATATCAATATTTTAATGTTAATTTAGGTAAAGGAAATAAAATAATGGACACTTTGCTGGTATCAAACACTATTCACTTGATTGTGACAAGTTTCGTCCTGTTTGTACATTATTAAACAATACGAATTCTGCAATATAGTGATTATTATTTTATTTTATCTAATTAGTTCAATACGTATTAAAAAGTAAAAGCTTCAATAATAAATCTTGTTATTTTTTTGTGTGATATTTGACTTACCGTCCATCTGAAGGTGAATGGCAAGACGAGCTTCCCCCTTTCCGGGTCGGCGAGAGTGAAGGAGTCCCTGCCGAGCACCGGGCTCGAAGTGTTCCCGAACGAACAGGAACCCGTGCTGGTCACGTTGCTCTGGTACTCCTTCAGGCACAGCCTGAAGAAGGTGTTGCACGGTGCGGTGCAGCGCGTCATCACCGTCGACCGCCCTGAGCCGCCGCAACAGTTCCCGTTGGACAGCTCCCCCAGCGGGTTCGCCATCTCCAGGACCTGCAGTTCGAAAAATCCCGAGCCATGCGCGCACTGAAACAACAAACAAGAAAAAATACAAAAAATATTAATACTCAATCAAAATAATTTAAAAAATATGTTTTAAGAAAATTTATAACAGTTATATCTAAGATGCTAATATCAATTTTTGTGTTGCTTGCTCTGGTTCCACAGGCATATGTTAAAGCTTGAAGCGAGTGTGAATGTGGCCCAAATGCAAAATGCTAAATTCTTTGTGAGGGAAAATATGTGACATTGTCAACGAAAACATATACAGGGAATGTTTCTTTTAAGTATACATACAGTGAATTTTCTAAGGTCGAAGCACTACGCGGTCAAACTAAATTTTCAGGCTTTTCTAAACTCGAAATTTTACTTCATACGCCACGCGTATTAAACACTGAAAGCACTGAAATATTGTGAACGACTAAACTTCGCTTAAAATCAGTGTCTTGTACGCGTGGCGCATGAAGTAAAATTTCGAGTTTAGATAAGCCTGAAAATTTGGTTTGGTAGCTCCGCGCTTCGCGCTACGCGACCAAACCAAATTTTCAGGCTTTTCTAAACTCGAAATTTTACTTCATGCGCCACGCGTATTAAACACTAAAAGCACTGAAATATTGTGAACAACTAAACTTCGTTTAAAATCAGTCTTGTACGCGTGGCGCATGAAGTAAAATTTCGAGTTTAGAAAAGCCTGAAAATTTGGTTTGGTAGCTCCGCGCTTCGCGCTACGCGACCAAACCAAATTTTCAGGCTTTTCTAAACTCGAAATTTTACTTCATGCTTAGTCTGGGAGTGTAAAACACTCGATTAAAGCTTCAAATTGACCTCTTTTAAGAAAACAACGAATATTTAAAAATCTACAACACATAATTAGGATATGTATACTCAAAAGAAAAACTGCCTGTATACTGTTTTATTGGTTTTTACTTATTGTGGCCCAAGACAAGTCGAATTTGGCAAATGCGACCCAGTGAAGGTAAAAGGTTGGACACCCCTGTATTAGTTAATCATTAGAAGAAGGTTTCGAAACTTATCCTGTTTTTTTTCTTGCTGGAGTTAGTTGTTTATGTTGATATTTATGTTTGTAAAAATGCCTGTGAATTATGTTAGAATTATAATAAAATAAAAATCACGATTTTCAGAATTCGCAAATTCAAGAAACTAACAAAGCGATGGAATACTTTATAACATTGACCGAGACAGAATAAAAATAACGCAGAGGGCGCTATTTTATAGAAAGGAATAATGTAATTGTACATTGGGTTGCGTACGTTTAGCGTCACCTAAAAATACCATTCAGTTGCAATTATTTATTCGTCATTCAACATTTATACGAAGAAAGAGAACATTCAAAGTTTGTGTATGATATTTATAGAAATGTATTAAACTCACAACGAACAACTTTTCTAATAGCAATATGTAAAAATTAAAATATAATCCTCTTTATGTTCTTTGTAATATTTTTAATTAGTACCTAATGGTCTTATAAGGCCTAAGCGCAGTGCCGACAAACACAACTCTCAAAGAACCAGAATCAGAACCAGGCTTTATACAGGGAGTTTTTCTGTTAAGTATACAAAACAAGTCTAATAACTGTAAATCTTCAGATATTTTTGCAAATTGAAGTTTTCGTTAAACGAGTGTTTTCCACTCCCAGGCTAAGCATGAAGTAAAATTTTGAGTTTAGAAAAGCCTGAAAATTTGGTTTGGTCGCTCCGCGAAGCGGAGCGGCCAAACCAAATTTTCAGGCTTTTCTAAACTCGAAATTTTACTTCATGCGCCACGCGTATAAAACACTAATTTTAATTTAAGTTCGAAATACACTAGTAAAGCAGTTGCGAAAGACGTACTTTTTGAACATTAAATCAGCGTTCTGTACGCGTGGCGCATGGAGTAAAATTTCGAGTTTAGAAAAGCCTTGGTTTGGTCGCCCGCTTCTCCCCCATAGTAATCTATGGAAACGCCCACTAGCACTCCCGGTGGCCAGCTGGATGAACTAATAGCACGGAACACAACCGAATAAAACTACAACGTAAGGTTTGCATCCACGCTAATAGCGGGAGTTTGAAATCCTTATTGTTATTTTTATTATTATTACCAATTAGTCATATAAAACATATAAAGACATTTTAAATAAAATTATACTATCACAATTATCACATTGTTTATTACATTGTTTACACGTAAGTTGTATTGCCTACAAAATATAATCAAGCGTAGGCAACTAAATTTACATATAACGCATTTTATAGGACTTGTACTAAGAAACGCAATATTCAAAGTTTACTTCTCACATTATTTATAATTGACTGTAATGTGCTGTTTATGTTGATTCTATTTGTCATTTTTCACATGCTAATTTATTGGAATGCAAATGATAATTGCCGGCAAATAAATTCAATTTTTTATGCACATTAATTAGTGCGAGCAATTATGCCAAACGTTAATTAATTCACGATACATACATGAATGCATGAAACATTAACGATTCTATGAATCACGAGAATTCAACAATTCATTGTGCAAACACTGAAACTCCTATACATTTCTACAAAATGAATCAAGCAGACAAGAAAGAGCATACAAAAGTAACGCAGGTAATAATTCTATGCACTTAATGAATTTTACCATTAGTCAGACAGTTTGTTTATTATCTGAGTGTACAAAAGTATTAAAGGTAAAAGCGAGTTTTACCTTTAAACATACAATTTGTTTATAACATCAAAACCATCGAGTTAAAATTAAAATTTGTTTAACATTTCGTTTTGAGTATAGACTGCATAGAACTTTGTGTGTTGGAAGTAAATCAATGAATAACGCAAGTATTTTCGTAAATAAAGAAATCAGGATGTTTCGTACACGTGAGGAAAGATCTCGATTTCCAATAGTGAAAAGAGGAAGCTGCGGTTTTCCGTTTGTCTACTCCATCTGCGTGATCGAATGTCACTAAAAGGAAGTATCAATTACGAGTGCTAAAAATAGAAGATGCCATTTATGTGTATTCACATATTTAGATTTTAACGCGAATTAAATTAATTAATTGAATACCTTACTGGTTGGAAAAGTCTGGTCTGGTACGCAGAACCTCAGATACTCATGATTTACAGTCTCAAGGAATTCAAGATGTGTATTAAAAAAATGAACGAACTTTTTTTAATACACATCTTGGGTTCCTTGAGACTGAGAGCTTAAGTATTATCTAAGATTTTTTTTTATTTTAGCATTTTTAGAAAAAAAACCTCATTCAATACCGAGTTTTAACCACTAAACGTAGCCGTGGAAAAATAGGATTATAGTCCAGTTCACGAGAGGTGTCCAGTGACATTTAAGTTAAAACTAAAATAACTATAATAATATTAATCTCCTAGTTAAGAGAGTTTAGCATATGTTGCAATTAAGCACACACAAGTACAAGAAATAACGTTAATATGAAGATGCCCCAAAGAAAAGTTGTATTATAGATTTAAAATTTGTATTCATAGGTCATCTCTCGTGAATTCTACTATATTTGAAATGTCAATTAATAAAATAAATATATTTGTAATTTGTATTACTATTGAAAATTAACACGTAGTGTTGGAAATGTATATTTAGTATAATAAAACTAATTAGTGAAGAAAGGAATTACTACAATAATTAATATTATTTAATTATAATGCACTCATGGACATAGCCAGGATTTTTACTTTCAGAGGGCAAAAATTAAAAAAAATGTCATATTTAGTAAAACATCATAAATCTAAAATAGTGAATCATTTGACGTTAAAATACAGCGAATTTTTCTTTTAAGTATACATAATAAGCATTAGCTGTGCAGTTTTAGGTATTTGTTGTTATTTGTAAAAGTTCCTTTTGAAGCTCGAAACGAGTGTTTTCTTCATGCTTAATCTAGGACTGGATTAAGCATTAAGTAAAATTTCGAATTTAGAAAAGCCTAATTTGGATATGTGGCTCCTTTTTTTTTAGAATCCCTAAGCGCAATTTAACCAAAAATGCACTTATTTATTCATTCATTTATTTAAAGCATCTACATTTTTTTATAAACGTTAAAAAAGTATTAACTTAGCAAAAAAGTTTCATGTCATGATTTATACAAAACATAAATAGAAAAGTTATTTCAGGTATTCCTCAAGCATCAATAAATCAATCCGGATTAATTTCTACGCCAACATTACAACCTTTGGGTACTCTCGTATAAGTAATTTAAAAAAAGCCAGAACATCTTTGCAAAATTTCAATTCACGTACATGCACTAAACAGCATCGCAACCTTTTTGTAAAATTTCATTTCACGTGCACGCACTAAAACCATTAAATCCATAGATGTTTCCCATTAATACGACCAGTATGAGTGACATTTCGAGAAAAATCAGTTAAACGTCCTCTGGAATCCAAAAGGTCTTATATTTAAATCACAGCAGACGCTCGAACAATCCGAAGAATGCGAACTCTCTGCGTGCCGTCCCGCTGACTTCTTTTCTGTTGTTATTTTTTCCTCCCGGCAAGCAACTTAGGTATTTATTGTTGCTGAGTCGTCGATGAAGAAGAAGAAGAAAAAAAGAGAAAACTCTCATAATCTATATAAGGATCGCATCTATGTCCCGCGCGCAATTACACGTGTCGTCATTGTTAAAACGATCATCTCTGTCCCTTTGTTCTTCCACACCACCACCTATTTTTCCATCTCCAGTCTGGTTACGCAGAGAGAAAGAAGACGGAGAAGAAGAAACGTATCTTCGGTTTGTATCTGCGGAATGGGCCTGGGTTCTCTCATTATATTAATAGACCGTGTGTATCCGATACACATTGATTATATTCCCGAGCGGCTATCGCGGATTGAGATCATCTAGACGGCCGATGTATTATTTATCGTGTGGCTCATTTGAAATGAAAGGGTAATTACCCTTTTCTTTAAGTCCAGTTGCAATAAATACAGCGAAGCTTGAAACAGTTTACGTTTAAAGTGTGAGATTAATTGATATTAATACAAAACTCGCTTGAGATTAATTGATTTAGGTAAATACGAAAGGCGAATATTTGTTCTTGAGTTCAAAGTGTGAAATTGATTGCGGTGAAAGCATCTTCCTCAAATGGGACGTCAGCTGGTATGCTATGATGGTACTTAAGTAGGGCACGGACGTGGTACCCCACAGGTTTCCACAATTGCTAATGGACTAGAGCTCAAGATGCATTTATGACTCTTATTTGCGCTCTGTTGCACCGCAAAATTATTTTCCACGTACAAACCTGATACTCGAGCTTGGGTGCATTTCATGAAATTGTATTTTGATACACCTTCATAATATTATTTGATACTTTGATTGGGAGATCAATATTTTTTATTAATTTGTAACTTTGTTAGTGGTTTCATTTTTACCTGAGTGTTAACGTTGCTAAGTTGCCTTACACTACTTGTACGTTATCATCTTTCTATTTATTTTCCCTTTATTATCACTGTCAAGTTAAGGGTGCCAATTGGATAATTGGATATAATAATAATAATAACTAACTAAAACAACAACTGTTTTTCACAACTCATTTGAAGGGGGGGGGGGGGTTGTTCCCTAATCCCCCCCTATTCTATCTATGCCACTGGCGAGTAGCGAAGCGGATTTCTCAAATAAACGTGATTGGTGGTTTTTAATTTTTAGTTTCGTTTTATGCCTAGTATTATGAGAATGGTTTGCCGAGTTCTTAGAGAAAGTTTGGTAATTATCGTTAACAAATAGAATACCATTAAGAAAATATATAAATGGTAAAGATGGCAAGCCAAATCTTATAAAATATTGTCAGCAAAACTCTCTAGGCATAAGTTAGCAAATGAGGCGTAGTATATTTTTTTGTACCCTTCGATTATAATTCTTAGCTGCGTTTCCTTATACTAATAATAAATTGTAATTCAAAAACGAGTAAGCCAATTAATAATTATTAGTAAAAAGAGTGGCCTTGTTCAATCATGATTTTAATTGTCTTATGACGAAAAAAGCACTCGAGAGTTTCCTGCAGACAAAACTAATATGGTCATCCCATCTTAAGTGTGTATTAACTATGGTGCCCAGACATTTTACTGTTACCGATAATCCAAAACTTACAAGACCTGCTGATGAAGTACGCCTATTTAAAAAATATACATATTCCGTTTTGGTGTTATTTAGTATGAGCATATTTTTAGAATACCTTGAGTTAAATTGCTGGTAATGCCAGTTACCTTTCTATGAAGTTCGTCAGGTGTCTGTGCTAAGACCAATATTGATAATGTCATCAGCATATATAATGAAGTTAACTGATGTTACCTATAAAGGTGAAGCAAAAATATTAACTACCCCAGCATTGATCCCTGTGAAAGCCCAATATTGACTGAAAATTAATTAGAGATGGACTCGTTAGGTGAGTCCATCTCTAATTAATTTACAATCAATATGGGGGTTCCACAGGGGTCAGTGCTGGGGCAGTTAATATTTTTCATTGACATAAAGCAAAAATATTAGCTACCCCAGTACTGACCTCTGTGGAACCCCCATATTGACTGTAAATTAATTTGAGATGGACTCGTTAGGTGAGGAAAACTAAATATAGTTAATTTATCTTAATCATACTAACATTTGATGGCAAATCTACTGCTTAAGAGCGGGTAACACGTCAGATGACATATCTTGGTACTGGGTTAGTTTTATGATTAGGGGTTTTCTTAAGCAATAATTTTATTGATACAGTATTTCAAGCTGCTGGAATCAATTTGATACAACATAATTCAAATATTCTATGAAATTATTCGATTTTTTTAAAAATATTGTGTGGAAATCAATAAATTGATAAATTCCAGGGATCGTACCGTGTCCGGTAATTGATATAAATCCGCTTTATAGGCCGTTAATAATATTATACGGTCGCGGACGGATGAAACTCGCAGACACTTATGCAGAACGGGCAATAAATCTCTCAGTCTTTTATTGGTCGTTAATAGATTTTTTAGCGTAGCCTCCACCGTCGACGGACATTAGTAAATTCAGCCAGATGTGTGTTTGTACCGTGTACCCGTTGAGTCTGTGTTGTGTGCGTGCAAGTGCAAGTGTGTGCACAAGCATTACACAACGCGCCGAGCGCAAGGTGTATTTGCGTTGCTTTTATTTAAATTATGTCCACAATACGGCCGAGGCGGCCATTTAAATGGAAATTTCTGCGGCGAGAAGACAGATAGCGAGCCGAATCACCGCAACACGACGACAAAGAAATTCCACAGGCGAAATCTATTAACTACATAAAGATTACTGCGGCCGGTATCGCCGATGGGGGAGCTATTGTCGATCCTTGGGGGATACCATACTAGTGACGCGGTATATTAGACTTATATATGTAAATATGCAAATTGGATATAATTTTTTAAGCATCACATAAGAGAGAAATTTTATGCTAAAACAAAAAGTTCTCACCAAATTAAACTCATCATAAACCTCATGTTACAAGAATAACCACACTTCCACACTGTAAAAAATAATACTGAATATTTCAAATTATAGCTGTAAATGTATAGAATTACGTAAAATTATCTAAAATCAAATTATTCACAATTTTTTTGGGGGTTTTTTGTGCTCTCAGGCCAGAACCAGATTGACAGGCTGCCTTAGAGTACTGTTAGAAAAGTATATGTTGACCTTCACGAACTTCAAGCTCTCACCAAACTAAATCCATGATAAATCTCATGTCACAAGAATAATCACACTTTCACACTGTAAAACATAATATGAAAATGTTTTACAAATTATAGTTGTAAATGTATAGAATTAGGTAAAATTGTGTGAATTCAAATTATTCACAATTTTTTTTTTTTTCGGGTTTTTGTGCTTTCTGGTACCGGTCACCAGGTTGACAGGCTGCTTTAGAGTACTGCTTAAGAAGTATATGTTGAACTTCATGATATTTCAGTGTTTTATACGGGTGGCGCATGAAGTAAAATTTCGAGCTTAGAAAAGCCTGAAAATTTGGTTTGATCGCTCCGCTTCGCTACGCGATCAAACAAAATTTTCAGGTTTTTTTAAACTCGAATTTTTACTTCATGCTTAATCAAGGAGTGGAAATACTCGTTAAAAGCTTTAAATTGAACGATTATCAAAAACAGCAAATGCATAAACAATTACATATATCTGAGATACAGGGAGTTTATCTTTTAAGTATACGTATTTAAAACTCAGCCTATTTTCTGTAAATCTTTAGATATTCCTCGTTTTTTTTTTAAGTTCAATTTGAAGCTTTAAACATGTGTTTTCCACTCCCAGACTAAGCATGAAGTAAAATTTCGAGTTTAGAAAAGCCCCGTGAAAATTTGTCGAGGGTCGCGTAGCGACCCGAGACAAATTTTCACGGGGCTTTTCTAAACTCGAAATTTTACTTCATGCGCCACGCGTATAAAACACAGATTTCAAGTTAAGTTCGAATATACATAAATTTGACAATATTTCAGTGTTTTATACGCGTGGCGCATGAAGTAAAATTTCGAGTTTAGAAAAGCCCCGTGAAAATTTTACTTGATGCTTAGTCTGGGAGTGGAAAACACTCGTTTAAAGCTTCAAATTGAACTTTAAAAAAAACAATGAAGGTCAGCAAATTTACAGTATATGTATGTTATATGTTTACCTAAAAGGAACATTTACTGTGTGTATACCTGAAATAATAATCCAAACAGTTAAGAACTAGGGTGTACAATGGATTAGTAATTTGTCTAATTATCGTTCAAAGTTCATCAACAATTACGAAATTACTGCTGTACGCCAGCAAGGATCAGTAATTTGTCTAAAGGGAATTCAAATTTTATTAACAATTAGAAATTGTAGCACAACAAGGATTAATAATTTATTAGAAGTGCAATAGTTTTCGTAACCTACAACTAATTTGTCTTACAAAGACGAATTCAAACTGCCATTGAAACATAAGTATAAAAAAGAAAAGAAAAGAATCGCACTTTTAATGCCATTGAAACAATTTCTCTGGCTATTGGATTATACGAAAAGTATTGCTCTATTAATATTTTTGAAACGTTCTACAAGGAAGTATTAGCATTTCATCATATTTTATGATCAGTAATTTGTCTAAATGGAACGCAAAGTTTATCAATTAGAATCTGTAGTAGATTAGATTAGATATTTGTAGCGGTGGCCTGTACCACCGCGGTTAATTGTTAATAATATAGGGGGTTAAAAAATATAAACATGCAAGATTATAAGGGTTTCATGTATCTACAATGGAGTGGATATGTTTTTTTCTCGAAATTTTTAATTTAATTTTTTTCCTCCAAATCCCCCCCTGGCGCTCGCGCTCGGATTTGGCACATTGTGCACCGCGACTTTTGCAGATCTATTGTGGATCTCTGTTATCCTAGACGACGTGCTTGAGCTTCGCCTCTTTGATTAGCCCTATTAACCCTGACAGTGAGCTTTGGGTGTAGCCCTCTGCGCTTGGTTTAGTGTTGCTCAGCTTTAGGTATCTAACCCTTGCTAGTGGATATGGAGAGGGTCCTCCTCTTCTTCCTGGTAGAATCTACATATTGTATCCTCTGCAAGACATATATTTCTCATGTATTTGTGAAACTGTAGTATACCAAGGATCAGTAATTTATCTAAATGGAATTCAAAGTTTAACAATTCGCTGGGTTAATATTACAAGGTTGTGTGTGTGACATTTTTTTGATTTACAATTCTTGATGTTACAAGGCTCTATGTATGCACATAGAGCCTTGTAACATCACAAATTAAAAATAGAAAAAAATATCACATAGAATCTTGTAATATCAAGCCAGCGAATTATTAACTAGGGTATACCAAGGATCATTAATTAGTCTAAAAAAAATGCTATGTAAATCAACAGTTAGCAACAGGGGTACACAAAAAATCAGTAATTTGTTTAAAGCGAATTTAAAGTTCATCAACAATTAAGAACTAGGAAACACCAAATATTAGTAATTTGTCTAATTTGAATTCGAAGTTAATCAACAATAACGAACCGAGGTACACCAAGGATCACTAATTTGTCCAATTAAGCTGTTGTCTGTTTTTTGTTTGTTCCCATTGAAGCATTGTAGAAGAATCTCCGTTCAAGGCTGGGCGCCTATTTCGGTAAATTGTGCCATAATGGCTTCACGATCTAGTTTAAACACGAACATTACCGAAAAATGATGAAACCTCATTGGAAGTGCGGTCACGCGATGCCCATTATAAACGTTATCCAATTTGGCGTTACTTAATTTTCGCAAATGAAACATCGCAACTGATCATAATTTATACAATTGTGATTCATTTTATAGCATTTAAAGAGTTCATCCTGCAAATACTTCCAGTAAATCATCCGTAAAACATTAATTTCTCTAAAATTAACAGGACCCGATCAAAACATCCACAAGGTCTCAATCAATCAAATCAACATGATTGATTTTTAATAAAATATTACTAGTTTGCATAACATTAACCCTACTATATTTAATTTAAATTGCATCTTTTAATGGAGCAACTGTGAAACTGTTTTAAATTTGTAAAAGTTAATACATGTATCGAACTTCTGTGCAATAGAATTAAGCACAAGTCTCATAACTATTTTTTACGATATTCTAGTTGTCTAATTCGGGTCTGCGTTAATTGCTTACCAGCAGTTTCAATAAATGATAAAACATAATAACTTGAAAATAACACTTTTATTAAAAAAACTAAAACTAAGATCTCTCGAAAACGCTCGTAATAAATTCAACAAAGCCAAAATAGAAAAACAATCTATTTTAGTTTTAATTCGAATTATTAAACTGTTGTCTAAATGACAGAGCATTTCGATATTAAGGAAATTGACATTTACATATTGTCGTAACTAGGAAACTCATCATGTACGTTCTAAACTATAACATATTTTGTGTGCTTAATATTATTGCACAGAAGTGTACTTAATATTTTAAATTATCAAAATTTTGCTAAAAAAAGTTAATAGAAAGCCAGCATAACGGGTTGTAAAAGTAGTATGGATGTTTTGATAGAGTCCCAAATTAACTGAAAGGATTGTTGATAGAAGAAGTAGGCGAAGCCTTTGATATTTGGCGGGGCTGTAAATTATCAGATGAAACTGAAAGGATTATTTGGAGGAGAAATACATAAAGTCTTTGATATTTTTAGTAGGTCGCGAAATTTATAGCTCGATTTATTCATGAATACAAAAATATCTAAATGAATAAAGATCTGTCAATTTAATTTAACAATAAAACACTTTTAACTTTATAAAAATATGTTTTTTTTTTAGTTACGAGAAGATTTCAACTAACTCGGAATGAAGACACTAACACTTTCTCTACAATATTTTTTTAAGCTATTGATAATGGGGACATAGTACTCGAAATATACATCTAGCAAAAATAAAAAATATTGTAAAGAAAATGTTAGTGTTTACATTTCAAGTTACTTTTAACTTTGTTGAAAAACACTTTTTATTATTACGTGACTGCTGTTTAATTTGCAAATCAAAATCTTTTCATGCCACACATCAATTCAACTCAATTTCCACGCCCCATGCTGCTTGAATAAAACCCCCCTTGTTCCCTCTTTTCCATAAACGCAAACATTATGTACAATAAAAGCGAACGTTCGTCCGTTCCAGAGGCAACAGGTGAACAATAAAAATCGAACGGCCGTCAAAATCGACAATGGGCGACCTGTTGCACACCTCATTTTTTCCGTTCCTTCGGTAGTCCATAAAACTGGTTCCACCGACAACAAAGCGCCTAATTTATTGTTACGGATTAGACATCACTCAAGAGATGAGAAGTGAGTGGAAAAAAATTGAAACGCTGACGGAAATCGATTACGTCCGCCGTTTACGTCTAAATTAATCCCGCCAGAAAACAAAACCAAATATTAATTGGCCGTGATTTTCATGTTCACACGGTTGTTAGATTAGATTTACCGTTGTTGATGTTATTTTGATTTCATCAATCATAATATTATTGGCTATAAAATTGTGTAATATACATATAAAGCATTTAAACGCATAAAGCTAAACGCATAAATCTGACCACTCAAAAGGATTAATAAATAATATGTGGATTGCCCATAAACTATAAAACGAGTTATTAGATTAAATATGATATTAAAATCCAAAGTTTAAGCTGCTAATTCTAGGTAAATATAGGTCATTTAGAGATAAAAATGAATGAATGGATATATGAGGAAATTGGCAAATTGAAAATACTTTCAATTTATTGATATTTGGCGCCCAACATGGGGCCAAAAGCTTTCGGCCCCATGTTGGGTGCCAAATATCAGTAATTTTAATCATATCGGCTAGAGATATGATTTATGTTAGGAATTCTTCAAATGAACACGTTTTATAGTAATATAATTGAATTTACAAAAATGGCATTCATTTTCCAAATACATAATTTCATTCAACAAAGAATCTAGATTTCAACTCAGACAAATAATTTCACAACCACAAAAAAAATTACAAGAATCGCACACACCTAAATTCCAAACCTTCTAATTGCCATTTAAACATCTATTTATACAATTGACGCCTACCCATTTTTTCTTCATCTTCTCACGAAGAAAGTGACCTAATCTGAAGATCTCCACGAATTATTTTTTTTTACAACAAACGCCTCCATCGGTTTTTATTGAGGCGTTAATCGCCCGGCGCACAGAAGTCACTTCTCACACACCTCAGAAAAACTTGAAGTCAAGAATGAATGGTTGTAAGATTGTAATCGTGTGTGAATTCTGGCTCTCAGTACGGATGAAATAAATGAAATTCGGACGCGGATTTGCATAACAAAACAAGCACTCTGGATGAGTGCGTGCGGTTTTGCCTAATTTCACCTCTACAGAAAGTTGGCGTTTAATTGTTGTTTTAACAGTGTTTTCACTCGCGTAAAGAAAGAAACTAATTTATATTTTGAAGTTATGTGTGAGTTACAGTAATGAGGAATAAGTCTCGAAACGCGTCTATGGATGGCTTAAGACAATTAATATTCATTCCCTGTATTTTTTTTTAATTTATACAATTTCCTGTTGGTTCATTTACTTTGGTGAGAAAATAATTTGACCTGATGTTGCATTTTGCATATAAATTATGCATAGAACACTAAATCTGTCGTTTAACTCAAATATTCATTGTACATATAATTCAATATCTGTCGGGGTATTAGCTCCAACAAAAGTTGTTTCAATGTATATTTGGAGACTTGTCTCAATGAGACTAAAGTTTTATAGAAGGTCGATATTAATTTTAATTCGTTTTTATATTTTGTAAATATTCTGCAAACTATTGACAAACTCAATTTTTCTTTATGTTAAATTTTCTTTAAGTAAAATAGAGATTAACTTCTATATCATTACAAAGAATTGAATTTCTACTTAAATAACTTTTTAGATAACTTCAAAATATTAATTATTGTCTGTTGCTATTCAAACAATTATTTTGATTCAAATAATTAGTCAAAGGGCAATTTTAATTTACATAATAAAAGAATTGTGAATTTGCCAATTTTTTTAATTTCAATGAAAGTTGTTAATCAAAGCCGGTTTACCGATAGAATACCGATTGATCAGAAAAACTTTGTTTTAGGGGTAAAAGTTATACAATACATACAAATATTAACAATATTTAATGACTACTTGTAACGAGGGTTTCCACTCCTTGATTAAGCATGAAGTAAAATTTCGAGTTTAGAAAAGCCTGAAAATTTGGTTTGGTCGCTCCGCGAAGCGGGGCGACCAAACCAAATTTTAAGGCTTTTCTAAACTCGAAATTTTACTTTATGCGCCAGGCGTATACAATATTAATTTAGTCTAAAATTCAAGGATCATACATCGTCTATAATTATAATTATACGGTAACAAATATTTAGTCATCAATCAATTGTTTTTATATGATTTTATACAAAACTTATCGTATTAAATTAGCTCAAAATAGCTTTATTTTTAACATTAATAAATACTACTAATATTTAATAAATATATATTTTTTTCTAATTATAGGTAATGCATAAGTTTTGAATATCACATTAAAATCAATGTTTTATACGCCTGGCGCATGAAGTAAAATTTCGAGTTTAGAAAAGCCTGAAAATTTGGTTTGGTCGCTCCGCGCTTCGCGCTACGCGACCAAACCAAATTTTCAGGCTTTTCTAAACTCGAAATTTTACTTCATGCTTAATCAAGGAGTGGAAACCCTCGTTACAAGTAAAGTCATCAAATACAATAAATTTATCATTCACCGAAATTTATAATTCATCGAAATACCGACAAAAATCGGAATATTACAGATTCATTCTAAGAAGCATTTTCTTCGATTTACCAGTTAAATCGATTTACCAGTATTACAATCATTACACCATTTTAGTATCTTAATTATTAATAAAAATTACGAACATGTTTTTTTTAAATGTAAACGATGTGTCTTGATATATTATATATTATATTTCAAGTGTGCAAACTATAAGAAGCGTAAGCTTATTTTCTCGAATTCAAATATTTTTAAACTGCAATTATTGGGACCTTATCAAAACATCCACACTATTTTTGCCAGCCGTAATGCCGGTCTTCTATCTACTTGTTTGGCATAATTTTGATAATTTCTTTGAAGTATAAAACTAAAGTTGATTGATAAGGCTGATAAATGTTGAAAGTTCATATTCATTTTTATACAAATAAAACGATTTAAACACTTTCAAATATATATTGCAATAACGCTACAATTGTTTCGCCACACTGTGGCTTCTTCAGGCGAAGAAATGATCATTTCTTCGCCTGAAGAAGCCAAAGTGTGGCGAAACAATTGTAGCGTTATTACAATATATATTTGAAAGTGTTTAAATTGTTTTATTTATATAAAAGTAAAACTAAAGTACTTATTTGTGTGCACTAACTTTTAGAAATGTAAATACCTGGAATATTTTGCAGTTTCTCCATTAAAATATGCAATTTACATTAAAAATTGTGTGCTTAATGTTTCGCGAATTGTAAATATTTCCTTTAAAACCAATCGTGTTGGTTTTGTTTCCAAAGCCCACTTTGCTTAAACAAAAGAATTAATTTTGTACAAGAAATCTCTGCTCTTTAAAATGTCATTCTTAGGCATTCTTCAGAGAAACTGTGTGGATGTTTTGATCGGGTCCTAAATTATTCCTAATTATTTGTTTGCCCTATTTGCCAACAAATTTAAAGACAAAAAAAGTATTTTGATTTTCAATGCTTACCATTGGAATACTTGTTTTATCTTTACTTTATTGAGCACAAAATATCTAATCTTTTGTTTAACTATTATATTTTAATGCAAAAACGCAGATCTTTTTGTTCATATAAATAAACATTTCCAGCAACAAGTCGACAAACTCTCCGTAAATATTTGACGACACCAAATATTTTGGATCACAATCATTTATTTTTTATTTCACCGTTTTTACCTTATTTGCACAATTACAAAACGATACGCAACAAAAATCTTTACCACACATCGTGGGAAACTGTCTCGTGTCAATAAACACGGAACAGATAATCTCGGGCCAGATATCGGATCAATCATTCCACCTAGCGGCGATGCGGGGCCCCTTCTCACTAATTGAAATTCCGTCCGGCCCTGATCGCCCGTTAATGTCTGTTGATTTTAACATTTGAAGATCTGAACAAATATAGGTTATGTTTATGCAGGGGCCGCGTTATTTGCCGTGCCGACAAAATAAACGTGCGCTATTAACGTTTTCTCTCTTCTCGTTTGTGTGTGTGTGTGTGTGTATGTGTTGTTGGTTTGGCTTAAGTTGTGAACTCTATATGGTCGATTTATATTATTGACTTGGATTATGTGCGCAGCTCCGCCAGGTGACACCCAGGGGGAAACAATTGAATAGTGCTTGGTTGGTGGAGACTAAATAGAATCGAAAGGTTTACAAACAAATTATAAATAGAGAGGAAATTGGATTGGAAAGGATACGTATTTTTGGATGTTTACAAAAACAAGTGTGGAGAGATGGTACATAAAACGTTTAATTAGGTTTTTTGGCGCCCAACGCGGGCCAAATCAATAGGCCTGTGCTTTACATGAACTAGTGCAGCACTTACACACTTTTTGCACTGAATCTGTTCGTTACATGAACTGGACTGCCTGCAATTGTAAATGTGAAGTTACAAACGAACGGACTTAATATCGCTATCTGAATGCAAAATTTATGTAACTTAAAATTGACCTAAAGTAACGTTTTAAAGTTTACAAAGGCTAATTCAGACACTTGAGGGGTATAGAAACAAAGGTGACAATCTCCACATCACGTTTTCATGCACTTATAATTTCTTATAGTATTTGTCCATTAACCTCTATGTGAATTTGGTTGAAACTTGCTATATATCTTCATCCAATTCTATTCTACTAAATAGAAAAACATACAATATAATAATATGTGTATCTTTAAGGATACAGGTTTTTGTTTTATTTTTACAAAAAACATTAAAGAGAAAAATGCTTACTTTGTTGGTATACCTCTCACTTATTCAAACAATAACTTGCCTAGGCAAAACCTCGACTCTATATAATCCAGTATCTGTCGAGTTATTAGCCAAGGAAGTAGTTATTAATAAATGTCTGAATTACTCATCACAAGGCAAATTTGTTGTAGTAGATTGCGAAAAGAATCGCATTTTTAATATTTTGTAATATTCTACAATCAAGTTCTGTCAACTTCATTCTTACTTTTTAAACTATTCCACAGTTCTTCATATTTTCAACAACATTTTTTTCGGGCCGGATTAAAACAACCACTGGGTCTCTCCGAAGAATGCACAATAATAACATTTTAAAGAACTCCTACGTTGGGCAGCTATGTTTCTAGTGTCAACAATAAGATTCGTTTACTCTAAACTACATTAAATGATTCATTTTTCATTTAGTTTGGTTAGAGAATAGTTTGACCTGATGTTGCATTTTGCATATAAATTATGCATAGAACAGCAGTGCTGTCGTGTAACGCAAATATTCATTGTATAATTCAATATCTGTCGGGGTATTAGCTCGAGAAGTAGTTGTTTCAATGAATATTTGGAGACAAACTTTTTGCAGAAAGTCGATATTAATTTTAATTCGTTTTTATATTTTATTGATTCATTTTTCGTTCAAATTGGAAGCAAACATAAAAATATATCTACTTTTTAATTAATAACGAAAAATTGAAGTTAGTAAAACAACAGTCACTGAAATTTGCAATTTTGAAGTAACCTAGTTCTCGCATTCATGTGACAATATTGATTTGGTCCCATGTTGTGTACGAAAGAACAAATCAACATTAAATTTTCCTAACTCTAAATGAAATTGAAACATTCATATTTACTGTAAATTTGAGGAAAACAAGTATCAAGTAACTTAATTTTTGCATTTATTATCGTCACATAAATGCAAAAATCAGGTTAATTGATACTTGTTTTTCTAATTTGGATCCATTATGGGCCCCAAAGAACAAATCAATATAAATTTTGTTAATTCGAAACAAAATTGAAATATTCATATTTGCTGTACATTCTAAGAAAACCGAAAAATAAACGTATTATTACCTAGAAGTAAAGGGGTGTACGTGACGAATACAAAAATATGCTATTAACAAAAAAAAACGGTCACCCTTGTATGTATACAGGGTGTCCGTATTCCGATACATTCATTCTATATATACATTCTATAGGGATCTGGGTTATTTGGAAAGATAAAGAGTCGGTTAAATTAGGGCAAACGTGCGTATTTTAGGACCAAATAATAATCTAAAAACAAATTTCAAATATCTTCATTCGTTAATTAATTTCTCACTTAACCCGTGGTGAAACATTTTTGAATATAATTCTGGATATTTAATTAAAACACTTGGTTTTGTTTCACTAATTAGTGAAACAAAACCAAGTGTTTTAATTAAATATCCAGAATTATCTTCATTCGTTTTAGAGATATTGTCAAAAAACTAAGTTTTTGAAACTTCGTTATTATTTTTTAATTTAAAAACCATTGACTCTAGACATTTACAACTTTGACACTTTTTAATGATGAATCTAGTAGCATATTTTATTTTAAGATAACTTTATCATTTACTCGGGGAACTTAGCCAACTTTTGTTTATCTTATGGGCGCTATTTTGGATTATCATATTTTTTTAAAGTATATATATTTTTTTAAAATCAGTGATGTACAACACTTATAATTTATTGTACAATTGATATGTAAAATGTTAATCTTTTGGTTTTTGTAAAAAGTGCCTTGGAAACAGTTGAGTAACTCACTCATTTGACAACTCCTAATTTGCTTACACAATTACTCTTGAGGAGCTGGTTCAATACTGTACTAATAGAAAAAGCATTTGTTTACAAACGAAATACTAGTAATAGTTATCATAAGTATAAAAAAACTATTTTAATAGAGTAATGAAACATTTTAGAAATTCATTTTTCTTGACATAAAATGTATACATTAGATTCGCAACGTATATCCAGAAATTAGATACAAAGCCACACATCGTTTACAATTATTTACCAAAATTTGTCCATATATCTATGACCGCTATGGCCAAATTCTGACACATGATACACTTCAAATGAAATTCGGCTTATCCTTTATGACAAATAATAAACTTTTATCGTTGTTTTGATTTTAACACTACCCTTTTTTTACTTTGTTATGAATAATAATTATTACTTATTATTATTACAAAAGATTGGCAGTTATTTATTAATGCTGACTGCAAAAATTGTATAACCACTGTCAAGATTTTGTTTATTAATAAATATGACGTCATTGTTTCCAAGGCACTCTTTACAAAAAAAGAAAATATAATAATTTTGAATATCAAATCTAAAATAAATTATAAGTGTAATACATCACAGAGTTAAGAAAAAAATATTCTTTCAAGAATATGAAACTAAAAAATGGCACCTATTAAAAAAACAAAAGTTGGCTATGGTTTTCGGGTAATAAATGTTATAGTCTTAAAATTAAATATGCTACTAGATTCCTCATTAAAAAGTACCTCTATAATGTCAAAGTTCTTAATGTCTAGATTTAATAGTTTTTGAATAAAAAAATAAAAACGAAATTTAAAAAAAATCAGTTTCTTGTGCTATCTTGAAAACAAAAGAAAATATTTCAAATTTGTTTTCAGAATATTGGTGGGCCCCAAAACACGCAACTTTGACCCAATTTAAGCGACTCTCTATCTCTTCAAATAACTGAGATCCCCATACATTCTGTCGAAATACGGACACCCTTGTATATTACAATTTTTTCAAATTGACACTTACACTCGTTTGCCTCTGAGTGCCTCATATCTATTTTTAGATTGATTGCAAACTAGAGTTAAAGAAATTATAGTCACATAATAAACAAAGTTAAAACTGTTTCATGTATAAATTCTGCTCACAATAACAATTCAAATTAACTATAATCTTTGTTTTAATCCGTAGGAAGAAAACGTTTAACTCATTCTGTTGCTTGTATGTATATGTATATTGTTATTTTAAAGTGGTAAGTACTAATCTTTAAGTACTTAACACGTGCATGGAAACAAGTATAAATAAAAAAAGTACATAATCTTTACATATGACTACGCCCCCTGTCCACATAACTTACTAAGGTATGAGCATTAAGCCAGTCTGGAGAAAATGACACTGCCTTTGATAAATGGCGTTGTTTATAAGAACGCCTTTTGGTCGTCGGCAGCGCGGCTTTTTCTTATAAATAAGCGAGGATTAGATATTTTTACCGCACCGGACGTAATCTTAAATAAAGATCTTTCTGATCAGCATCGAATCGGTTGAAATCAGGCTGTGATTTATTTGTTGAAATATTTTTTTGATATGATCGAAAGAAGCAAATAATTTAAAAAAAGATCTCCTATATGACCAAAAGAAAGAAATACTATATGTAAATAAATATTTAGGCTAGATCTACTATCTGAAGATATAATTGTTAATGCGTTAAAAAAAAACATCACAGATTAAGGAAAGCGAGTTCGAAGTAAATTACCGTCAATAGTTGTAACAAATTTGTATCGTCTTCATTATTGAATTTATGTTTAGCTGACGATTTTTTGAATGTGTTCATTATTGTTTCAATTTTAATCACTAACAATCAGAATTCAGCAATAAAACACTGTTTACTTTGTTTGTTTTTATTGAATATGGCTGCAGTTTCAACAAATTTAGCTTGTCATTATCAAACATGAAGTAACTTAAACTATAACTGTATGTTTTTGAGTTTACGTCAAGTGATTATTACACTAAAAAAGACTGTTATTCCTTACTTCACTTTTTATAAAAAGTGAAGTAATGAATAACAGTATTAAACAAGATAAATTCAAATTCAAAACTATTTGAATTCGAGAAAATAAGCTTACGCTTCTTATAGTTTGCACACTTTAAACATAATATATAAAATTACGAAAAAACTATTCGTGAAAATGCAAACAGTGTCTTAATATATAAGACAATTTAAGACGATAAATATCCATTGAAACAACTACTTCCCGTGCAAATACACCTCCGGATATTGATGGCCTAAGACATTAGTTTTAATCCAAGTCCTTTCACTTCTAATTTGTTGCTATCTCTCCTTTCATTTTAAATTGTATTGTTAGTTGGTTTGAAGAGAATTTGACCTAAACGTTACATATACTTTAATAGAGCGTTGTAACAAATCAAATTAAATAAGATTTTAAATATTTCATTGTATAATTCAATATCCGGAGGTGTATTTGCACGGGAAGTAGTTGTTTCAATGGATATTTATCGTCTTAAATTGTCTTATAAATTAAGACACTGTTTGCATTTTCACGAATAGTTTTTTCGTAATTTTATATATTATATATTAATAACAGTATTTTTTAGTATAACTTACACTAGATGACAGGTATTTATACAAAATTATAAAACAACAGTAATTTTGTATAATTACCTGTTTTATTGTGAAATTAATATATATAACGAAGTAAAAGCCACCACAATACAGAATTTAATCAGAATTTAATTGAATATCCAGTACATTCTTAAAGAGGACTTTTAAGGTTGACGAACAAGTTGCATATGTTATAGTGTTATTTAGTTCTGGCGCTAGGTGTCGTTAAATGGTAAAAACAATTGCGCTTTTTTAAAACATTCAACATTTTTCTAATTATTAGTTTATTTGTACATCAATCTATACAGTGAATTTTTCTTCTTTTAAGTATACATACCCCGATGTGTACTCTGTACATTTTTAGATACTCGTATTTAAAAAGAGTTCAGTTCGAACCTTCTAAGAGTTTCCACTCCCTGATTAAGCATGAAGTAAAATTTCGAGTTTAGAAAAGCCTGATAATTTGGTTTGGTCGCGTAGCGCGAAGCGCGGAGCGATCAAACCAAATTTTCAGGCTTTTCTAAACTCGAAATTTTACTTCATGCGCCACGCGTATATAACGCTGAAATATCGTGTGAAGTTTAAAATACACTACGAAAGCAGTATGCTAAAGCATATATTAAAATACTGTTTTAGTGGTAAATTTTAAACTTCACTCAATATTACAACGTTTTATACGCATAAAGCATACAGAAAGTTTTTTTTTTTAAGTATACATATTTCAATATACTGTATACGCTGTAAATCCACAAACGTTCGTTGTTTTTACAAATATTTCAAAACGAATTTTCAAACGAGTGTTTTCCACTCCCAGATTAAGCATGAAGTAAAATAAAAATATTGTGTTATGCAAACAAAGTTAAAGTGTTATATTTTATTTAATATTGTAGTATGTAATTTTAAAAGTGAGTTTTTTGTAACTTCGAACATGTTAGAGTACTTTTAATGTAGATTTTCGGATCTTCAAATTGCACTCAAGGAATGGGCGTATAAAACACTGATTTAACGTGATGTTAATATACAGGGAATTTTTCTGTCAAGTATACACATCACATGCTACATTTTTCTTTTAAATATACATACATCGTTTGTTTTTTAAAATAGTTTAATTTGAAGTCTTAAACGAGTGTTTACCAGCCCCAGATTAAGCATGAAGTAAAATTTCGAGTTTAGAAAAGCCTGCAAATTTGGTTTGGTCGCGTAGCGCGTAGCGCTACGCGGCCAAACCAAATTTTCAGGCTTTTCTAAACTCGAAATTTTACTTCATGCGCCACGCGTAATAAACACTGATGTTATGTAATGTTTAGAATACACGTTTTTAGCATACTACTTTAGTAGAATATTTTGAAAGTCACCTAAAATCAGTGTTTTACACGCGTGGCGCATGAAGTAAAATTTCGAGTTTAGAAAAGCCTGAAAATTTGGTTTGGTCGCTCCGCGCTTCGCGCTACGCGACCAAACCAAATTTTCTGGCTTTTCTAAACTCGAAATTTTACTTCATGCTTAGCCTGGGAGTGGAAAACACTCGTTTAAGACTTCAAATTAAACTATTTTAAAAAACAAAAGATGTATGTATATTTAAAAGAAAAATGTAGTATATGATGTGTATACTTGACAGAAAAATTCCCTGTATATTAACATCACGTTAAATCAGTGTTTTATACGCCCATTCCTTGAGTGCAATTTGAAGATCCGAAAATCTACATTAAAAATACTCTAACATGTTCGAAGTTACAAAAAACTCACTTTTAAAATTACATACTACAATTTTAAATAAAATATAACACTTTAACTTTGTTTGCATAACACAATATTTTTATTTTCGTGACTGCAGTTTCGGCAACTCAACTTGCCATTATCAAACAATATTAATTCTTGACCGAATTATGAATGCCAATGGTTATTGTGTGTTTAACTTAGATTAATTAATACCTTGACCTTTTCTTTTTTCTTTCTTTGCAAAACTCTTAATAAATATTTTTGTTCTCATGAAATTTTCTAACGGTTCATTTTTTTGTGGTTTTGTTTTACCATTTCGGTTGCGTTGTTTTGGTGATTGGCTCAGATTGAATTGCGTGCCCACACACACGCACTCACAACAATTCATTAAAAGGAATGATGAGGCGGATTGAAAAGTTTGGACAGACACTAATAGCCGTATTTCGACACTTTTTTCAGTTGTTGGCCGAAGAACAGAAAGAATACAGTTAGAATGTTCAGCGGGTTACGAAAACATAAACACGAGACATTGTAATTAGATGAGTTTGAGATGAATTAGAACAAATTAATAATGACCATAAGGCATTCGCACAAAAAAGCCAGAGGTTTTTATAAAGAAAAATATGTGTAAGCTGAATGAGTTTCTTTTCTTCCAGGTGGTGAAATATATTTTTGCTAAAATTAAAGAAAAAAACATTTAATCTTATAGTCTTACAAAGACTATATATATATATATATATATATATTTGTAGATTGCGAAAAGAATCGCACTTTTAATGTTTGAAGTATTCTGCAACCAAGAATTGGCAACTTCAATTATACTTAAGAATTTTACTTTCAAATGCTTTGTCTGAACCTGACTATGTTTTTAATAAAATTAATTTTAAAAATCTAATAGTTGGATGTCTAAGTTGCTACATTTTCGATGGTTTCTTCATGTAAAGTCCAATTAACAGTCGAAAATGCTGCACTCTGTACATTAAGTTGCCTAATACCTTACTTATTATAGGAAACTCAATGTACAACGCATGGGCTTTGAGTATATACACGTTGTCCCCTACAATTTTGAATATGACTAATGTAATGTGTTGTCCCCTAAAATTTTGAATACGGGCATTTAAATGCATTACGCTCGTTTTGTACATAGCTGAGTCAAATAGTTATTTTTAATTCGTTATAAAATAGATGATTAAAGTAAAAAATGTTTACACAATATTTGAATATTTGAAATTATACTTAAATTCTAACAAACACAATGCCAACTTAACGAATAACAAATAGCTACAATGTTCATCTTAATTAATGTCTAAAACATCTTCTTGTTGAACCAAACAATATCCCTAACGATCATAACATTCTTGTCGCACGTCTCTTAACGTCGCAGGAGTGATATTTTGAGTGGCTTAAAGAATTTTTAACCTGAGGTCATCCATGTTGTTAGCTCTTTGATTAAGAGTTTCCACTCCCTGATTAAGCATGAAGTAAAATTTCGAGTTTAGAAAAGCCTGAAAATTTGGTTTGGTCGCGTAGCGCGAAGCGCGGAGCGACCAAACCAAATTTTCAGGCTTTTCTAAACTCGAAATTTTACTTCATGCACCAGGTGTATAAAACGCTGAAATATCGTGTGAAGTTTAGAATATACTACGAAAGCAGTATGCTGAAGCATATATTAAAATACTGTTTTAGTGGTAAATTTTAAACTTCACTCAATATTACAACGTTTTATACGCATAAAGCATACAGAAAGTTTTGGGTATAAATTGTAGAATGACCTCCATAAAACCATTTAACAATTTGAGTTTTTTGTTGCAATAATATTTTGAAAAGAAAAATTAACTTCACTTAAGTGTATTAAATTTGAAGCTGTCTAAGTTAAATTGATATGCATTTTGCAGTAACAATCATAACAACCTATTATAACAATCTGTTCTTCTTGATTGTTATAATAGGTTGTTATGATTGTTACTGCAAAATGCATATCAATTTAACTTAGACAGCTTCAAATTTAATACACTTAAGTGAAGTTAATTTTTCTTTTCAAAATATTATTGCAACAAAAAATACCAGTGCCTACAAACACATTACATTACTCATATTCAAAATATCAGGGCACAATGTGTACAACAGAACATCTTAGATCAGTGGCGTAGATAGCTTTTTGTGTTTAGGAGGTATTTGAGTTAGTATTTTGATTCATAAATTTATTTTTCTAAAGTTGAACAAAAAAAAGTACAAAAAATTATGATGTGTCCATCGTAGCACTTTCTCCGTCATTTAAACAATAGATGATTGACCTAATAAACGTATTTCACTTGTTAGTTAGATAAAGACTATTTCACATTAAATCAGAGTTTTATACGCGTGGCGCATGAAGTAAAATTTCGAGTTTAGAAAAGCCTAATTTGGCTCGGTCGCTCCGCTTCGCTACGCGCCCGAGCCAAATTTTCAGGCTTTTCTAAACTCGAAATTTTACTTCATGCTTTGCCCGGGAGTGGAAAGCACTCGTTAGTCGATCAATCATACTCTTATTCTGCAGTTTTTTTTATTGTAAAATTTATAACGAAAATAAATAGAGTTAATGTTTTAGTCAACTTTTGGCGTATACGATTTTCCTTCCAGTTTGACTAATTTTCAATTTGAAAACGTTTAACGAATGGTAATAGTAGTTATATGAATTTCATACAAGTAAATCTAAAGTTAAGTTGATTTTTTTCAGAATAGGTATTATACTTTTACATACTGTAACTGAAAACCTAAAATTTTTCAAAAATTACCATTTTTGATTATTCAGTCGAAAAAACGATAATATCGTATCGTAAATTAAAGCTGTGAGACCTCCAAATTGAACACTTTATTGCAAAGGCTTACTAAAAATGTATGAATAGTCTGTTTTATTTAAAATTCTCAAGATCCGCTAAGAAATAAGCCTATTTTAATATTCGACACATAAAAATATATAATTCTTTCACATCAAGCTATCAGATCTTAAAGTACATTTGCATAAATAAAAATAATATATTTTTTTGAATATAACTTCATTAAAATGTTGAAATTTAATGTAACTAATATGTTCCGTTTTATATATTCAAAATCCATGCGTTGTACATTTAGTTGCGTATAATAAATACGCTATTAGGCAACTCAATGTACACTGCAAGAATTACTTGTATTATCGTATTGCATTTATAGCAGAACGTATTCAACTGTTTATCTTTAATTCTTTTCATTCAAGATCAAGAATGTTTGTTCAGACCACTGGCGGCTTGCGGCCTATCTTCATGTGGGGCTCAAATCCAAGATAAAAAAAATGAGGTTGAAAGGACTACGAATCCATTTTGTTTATCAATGCTCCTTACGTCATGGAATTGCGTCATTAATACATACATTTAGCAGCCCAACGAGCGCACCTTTTAATTCTGAGATGCATTACCTTGCCATTTTTGTTTCACAGCCGCCACTGGTTCAGACTGGAATCACTTTGACATGTAATATTTTATTAGATTGTTAGAATTTTATTTGTTCAAAGAGGAGTCACTATAGCAAGCAATATATCAGAACCGAGTGCGCATTATAAGATTCTATTTTATTCGTTTAAGATGTGTACTTGCTGTGTTTCCTTTCATTGCACAATTTACAATCTAAAAAAAAATGCAAAATTCTTCAGCATCATAAACTAATTGTATCCACAAAGATAGGCATAGGTGCATTTAATTAAGCGAATATCGCTCGGACTCGATTTTTTTGCGCGATTCCACCGTTTTCGCTGTATACGTTTTATTGTCAAGCACCTAATTACGGTCAATTAGCCACGGTATAAAATTCTATTTGCTTTTTAGTGCTCGGGTCGGCGCGGGGCCGATAAACGCCGGCACTAATTACACTCCGTGCCTAATACAGTACGACGAAAGGGCCATAAAGTCCGTTTTTAATTGGACAACCACCGGCCGCACTTTATATTCGATTATTCGAGGAAAATTGATTTCGCACAAAAGGCCGCACATTAGTTTTTTGCAACTAGGCTTTTTTAAACCGATTATTTCTGATTGCTAATGTCAACTTTTGTCATATTTTATTTTCTGTGTTACATAAGGTTGAGTTTTTTATTACGTGTGTATGAAGTCTTTAGTAGTATTTTTAATAATACAATTTACAAAGAGAAACATACAGGGAATCCAGAACGAATGGATTCGCTTATTCGTCTATTGCATTTTAATTTAAAATAACTAATATAACATATTTAGGGCCGTGATACCTACCTTCTAATGCAGTTCCTAGTAGTTAATAGAAACATAATAGCATATTATAAAACGAGAGTGTCTAACAAAGGCAAGTTTGGGGCACGACACCGTAGGCGAGTGCCCCAAATGCCGAGTGAGATATAAGCCATATCCACTCTTTTTTTAACAATATACTATAATATAATTTTTAACTACTAGGAACTTTATTAGAAGGTGGATATAACGGCCCTTAAAGAACTTGCGACAATGGTTCATAGTCAGCACCACATCATTATTTAGACGAGCAGTTGAGAAGATGCAGATAATGTTGATGATCACTAACGTCCTAGGAGGACACGGTACTTGAAGAAGAAGAAGAATATAACATGAGCAACTTGTTCGTCAAAAATCTAAGCCTTAAGTATACAACCTCGATGTATATGCTGTAAATTTTCAGGCATTCGTTGTTTTTATCAAAGCGTTTAATTTAAAACTTCTAACGAGTGTTTCCTCTAGCAGATTAAGCATGAAGTAAAATTTCGAGTTCAGAGGCGTAGCGAGGCGAAGCGACCAACCCAAATTTTCAGGCTTATCTAAACTGGAAATTTTACTTCATGCGCCACGCGTACAAAACACTGAAATATGAAATTCATATAGAGATCTGAACAAAACGTGAGGTAAATTAATTATCTAAAGCAGTGATTATAGGCAAACAAATATCGTTAATGATTTTTGGGTTGTCTGTAATCGTTGTGAGTGTTTTTGAACTATACTTTATATCGGTGTTTTATAGGCCCGGCGCATGAAGTAGAATTTCGAGTTTAGAAAAGCCTGAAATTTTACTTCATGCTTAATTAAGGAGTGGAAAGAATCGTGCGAAGCTTCAAATTGAAGTCTTTTATAAAAACATCTAGTGTCTGAAAATTTTCAGCATATACATCGAGGTTATATACTTAAGGCTTAGATTTTTGACGAACAAAAAAATGCAATAGACGAATTAGCAAATCCATCCGGTTTAGATGGAAAAAGAAAATATACCTGTATGTTTCTCTTTGTAACTTGTGTTACTAAGAATAATACTGAAGACTTCATACACACTTAATAAAAAAGGCTATCATATGTAACACTTAAAAGAAAATATAACATTAGCAATCAGAAGATATCGGTTCGGGGTTTTCTAAACTCGAAATTTTATTTCATGCTTAACAAGGAGTGGAGACCCTCGTTAAAAGTAAGTCATTAAATGCTATTCTTTGTACATGTATTTAATAACTTTTACCCCTCCAGACGACGAAATTGTGATGTAACAGTAAATTATCGATAAACCATTTGATTCACAAATGTAGCGAAATAACGGCAATTAAATAAAAGTCGGTAAATTTACAATCTGTAACTCGAACGAATGCACCAATTTTCCTTGTATTTAATAACTTTTACCCCTCAAGACGAAAAAATTGTGATGTATCAGTAAGTTATCGGTAAACCGATTTTGATTTACAAATGTAGTAGTGAAATAAAGACAATTGAAAAAGTCGGTAAATTTACAATCTCTAATTCGAACGAATGCACCAATTTTCCTTTTCCATGAACCAATTTTAAAGAGGAATAAGTTTTGCAGATAAATGTCTACTCTAATGCCCGTTTGCACCCAAATTGATGAACTTAATCAATGATTAGTCGTTCTTAATAACATAATAGATTTATTTACAAATTGCTTACACAATGGCAAATTGATGAAAGAGACATGTTTACAATATTATACAAAATTATAACATTCTTATATTCTAGAATTTTGATTAAATCAGAGGTTTAATCAACGATTGGTGCATGATTTAAGTTAATCGGTTTTGGTGCAGATGGCTATAATTAATTGAATCTATCATCCAGAATTATTTCTTTAAAACACTAACTAATCTGAATATATTTTTTGCCAAGATAGAGGAGGAATACATTTTTGAGTGATGGATTTAGTTGGTAATTAGAAATGGCCTGGTCAGTTGCGTCAGTTAATAATGTAATGTAATTATTGCGTTCAGAAAGTAAAGACGAGTTATGCTCCTCTCTTCACGCTTTTTGCCCACTTATTTTTAGAAAATGCCTCATAAATTATTTATTTTGCGGCCCGTTCTTCACTGGCGTCGATGTACTTTCATAAAAAAAATCCACACCTTCATCTTATTCCAAAAGAAACATTCGGAACATCTTAAACACCTTAAGTAATCCAAAATATTTGGAACATTCTATAAATATTTGAAAGTACAGAAAATTATACGTTTTATATATTTTTTTTATTGCTAAGAATCTTGGGTACAAAATGAAACACCACAATATTAATATCTGTATGTGAAAGGTAAAACTACGCCAAGTCAGATTTTTGAAAGTTTACAGTGCTATTTAATTCTTGATAGAGTAAAAAAATCCTGATTCCAACAATATACGAGAGGGGTCCGATATTAAAGGTACAAGCCAAAATTTACTAACATATATTTTTAAAGAAAATATTTATTACATTCTACACAGTTGTGGACTACTTTAATCGACTTGACAGGCAACACTATCATAAAGGAATGTTCAAACTACTGTCACGCTGGGATAAATGTCTCAATCTTTATTTAGAATATGTCGAGAAATAAACAAAAGTATATAGTTTTTTGTAGAACGTAGTAAATATTTTCTTTAAAAATATATGTTAGTAAATTCTGGCCTATACCTTTAATATCGGGCCCGCCTTGTATATATATAAAAAACGTATTTTTTTTAAATGTGACTTAATGTAGTTTACAGATATACATGATCTTTAAATCTTTGAAAGTAGGCATAAAAAAGGCACACAGCTTGTATTTTATTAATTGGTAAAAATATTGTATTGAGCAGTACTTTTCAACGACGTAGAAAAGGCCTTTGATTCAGTATGGCATCAAGGTCTGCTTTTCAAACAAAACTAAAACCTACCCGATCACCTAATAATACTATTAAATAGCATCCTATCACAGAGAACATCACAAATTAAAATCCGCTAATCATATTTATTTCAATTCCCCCTCCTACAAGGTGTCCCCCTTATCCCTAATATTATACAATTTATATTGCTGTGATATCTATAACCCGGACCCAACATACTTTAACCTTTCGCGATATTTCCTACTTTTTGCTGATGATACAGCACTCATCTCCCATGCTGCAACCCTAAAAAATTCCCAAAAATCCTTGGATTCCATAAAAAAATGGTGCGAATCAAAATAAACCCTGTAAAATCCCAACTATTTTAACCCTATCACAAAATTACTCCCAGAACACTATACATGTTCCTTAATAACACCCCAATTCGCCCAGTTTATTACTGCAAATACCTAGGTATCCTATTCGAGTCAAAATTATCCTTCAAACCACACATACTCTCCAAAAAATCTAAAATGAAGACAAGGGCGCAGCACTTCAGAGGATTAACATACAAAAATCAAGGCATTTCTACTAAGTTCATATATATACATCGATTTGCCACCCCTTGTTGGATGCATGTATTGATGCATCTTCTTCAACTAGATCGGTCCCTCCACATTGTATCATATCCAAGTAGCCGCAAGGTCAGCACTTAAAACCATCACCAAATTAAGATATGTCAACAATCCTCTTTATAACCCTTCGAACGAACTCCTTCACAAAACCACAAAAGTACCCCCAATAGAACAGCGTATATTCACTTTAAGTACCAAATTCTCCACCAACCCCAACAATTTTGAAATTTTGAACAAATTCTGCCTCCCCCAAAATATTGCCATCACTTCTAAATACAAATTTCCCTCAGAAACACTTCATCAAATTAATAGCTCGTTTCATACAGACAGTTAAACTACCTATTGATTATTAATCTCTATATAACAAGAAGTAAATTCAGACAGGGCAGAAAGACCGTTGGTCGATAGCCTAGACAGACTAACACATTATTAATATATAATAGATAAGTATAAATGTTATAAAATTAATTGTAAATGTCTGAATAAAGATGTTCTATATATATTGTATTATTATTACTAATAATAAGAAAATAATTAATACAAGAACTAAAGGCCAGTTACAACTTAAACAAACAACGAACTTCATGTCTGAACTGCACGTTTCAAGGAAATTGTTAAACTTTGAATCGAATTCCTCTTTGAATCAGAAGTAAAGATTTAGATAAAAAATCTATTGAGCATTTTAGGTAAAATCAACCTTCATAAAATAATAATTTTGTAAAATGTAGAATAGGCTATGAATAAAATACAGGAACTTTGGCTTTTAATCTTTTAAGATGAAATTACCCGCTATCTAAACGTATGCATATTGTCGTCTTAAATACAGCCTTATTTAGAGAAAAATATTTTTAAATAAATAGGTATACTTTAAGGAAAGTACATCCTTTATGCTTATCTTAATAAAATGTTTCCTTCCTACTTTTACCGTTATTTCATAAAACAAAATTAAGCATTGGTAAAGTAGCGTAATCACGTCTTAAATTTGATTTTTTACTGGAATATCTATAAAAAATATTGGAACACTAAATCAGTTACATTGTAAAAGGTTAATTTGCGAAAATTTGTATTTTTTCCAGTTATTTCTATCCTACAATAAATTCACTGAATATCACGCGATATTGAATTTTTCGAAAATTTAAAAAACTGTTTTACGCGCGATATGTTAGTGACATTATTTAAGTAAATACAGGGAGTTTTACTTTAAAGTATACGTATTCCAAATTCAACTTATTTTCTTTAAATCTTTAGATATTCGTGTGTTTATAAAAATAGTTCAATTTGAAGCTTTAAACGAGTATTTTCCACACCCAGACTAAGCATGAAGTAAAATTTCGAGTTTAGAAAAGCCCCGTGAAAATTTGTCGAGGGTCGCGCAGCGACCTGAGACAAATTTTCTGGGCTTTTCTAAACTCGAAATTTTACTTCATGCGCCACGCGTATAAAATACTAAAATATTGTGAAATAAATGTATACTTGAGCCTTACTTGAAATCAGTGTTTTATACGCGTGGCGCATAAAGTAAAATTTCAAGTTTAGAAAAGCCCAGAAAATTTGCCTCGGGTCGCTGCGCGACCCTCGACAAATTTTCACGGGCCTTTTCTAAACTCGAAATTTTACTTCATGCTTAATCTGGGAGTGGAAAACACTCGTTTAAAGCTTCAAATTGAACAATTAAAAAAACAACAATTATTTAATGATTTAAAGAAAACAAGCTGAATTTGGAAAATGTACACTTAAAAGAAAAACTCTCTGTATATGAATGAAAAAAAACAAAACAGAAATCTTCGAAAAGAATTCTTATACAATATGACTGAATTTGTTTTCTAATATATGTTGTAGATATTGTAGAAAAATGTAATTTATTTTCTTTAAATCTTTAGATATTCGTGTGTTCATAAAAAAAGTTCAATTTGAAGCTTTAAACGAGTGTTCTCCACTCCCAGACTAAGCATGAAGTAAAATTTCGAGTTTAGAAAAGCCCGGTGAAAATTTATCGAGGGTCGCGCAGCGACCCGAGACAAATTTTCTGGGCTTTTCTAAACTCGAAATTTTACTTCATGCGCCACGCGTATAAAATACTAAAATATTGTGAAATAAATGCATACTTGAGCCTCACTTGAAATCAGTGTTTTATACGCGTGGCGCATGAAGTAAAATTTCGAGTTTAGAAAAGCCCAGAAAATTTGTCTCGGGTCGCTGCGCGACCCTCGACAAATTTTCACGGGGCTTTTCTAAACTCGAAATTTTACTTCATGCTTAGTCTGGGAGTGGAAAACATCCGTTTAAAGCTTCAAATATTTAATGATTTAAAGAAAACAAGCTGGATTTGTATTAAAAGAAAAACTCCCTGTATATGAAGGAAAAAAAAATCAGAAATCTTCGAAAAGAAATCTTATACAATGTGACTGAATTTGTTTTCTATTATATGTTGTAAATATTGTAGAAAAACGTAAATTAATACGTTATAATGCTAATTAATCACAGTTTGTTAGCATAAACTTAAGCTACAATTTATACTTAGCTCTAAAAATAATTTTGAATTACACAACTTCTAAAATTTCACAAATTAAATGACTCCAAGTGTAATGCACACATAAAACAGTTTTCTCTCGTTTAAATAATCACCTGCAATAAGCCCATTCATTCGCACAATTGGTATACGCGGTTCACTTTACTTTAAGTGTAAGTGTTCGCGTTTAACATTTTCCCAAAGTGAACATTTTTGGTCTTGTTTCAGTTTTACGTAAGAGGCCAACTTTGATGATGTACTTTCACGCCGTCGCTTGGAAGAGATACAAGAAAATTGTCGCCGTAGAACAGCATTTCCTGGGCATGTCCGTGTCGTTCCCAGTAATTGCGGTTTCATTTTTGTGCCATTTCTATTGTCACGAAATACCGTGCCGGCGTTAATTAAAGTGAAATTAAATTAACTTGTAATAACTAGATAGTTACATCAGTGGATGGTCGTATTGTTGTCTAGATCTAAACTGATTGATCTATCTATCTCCGTACTTTCATCCTGGATCTTATATCATCACAAAAAGAAATTATTGAAGCAGAAATCTTCTCTTTAATTAATATAAGTACTGATGTAATCCAGATCATACAATAATTTTATTTTAAGTATACTTATTCCAATGCACATTCTGTAAATGTTTAAGCATTCGTTGGTTTTTATATAAATGTTCAATTTGAAACCGTTAACGAGTACGTCCACTTCTTGATTAAGTATGAAGTAAAATTTCGAGTTAAGAAAAGCCTGAAAATTTGGTTTGATCGCTCCGCGAAGATCTCTGTTTAACATCTATTGAAAAGAAATTATTGAAGCATAAATCTTCTCTTTAATTAATATAAGTACTCAGTACAATAAGTCACCTAGGCTGCAGTGCATCCGGATCCGAAAGGAAGACGGCCCCCACAGGAAAAAAAAAATATATAAGTACTGATGTAATCCAGATCATACAAGATATTTATTGTAATTGTCACGGTGCACAGAAGCGTTAAATAAAGCTAATTATTCAACTTCATCATAAGCCAAATCGCATTTTAAAAAACTATTTGGATGTAGACCCTCGCTTTTTGTAGAATAAATTATGTTTAAATATAATTTTAAGTATTGATATTCTAGTAAAATATTATACCTATTGGAGATTTTGTGGATTTCTTTTTTTTTTATTCAGGCGGTTTAATGAATGGCTTCATCTAATTATATAGGGTTGAAAGATAATTGGGGTCGATGGCCCGTCTAATATTTTATGCATGAGATGGTTTGATTGATCTTGCGCGGACGGAATATGCGTTTTTCGCATAAACTCGAATAATTTTCTAAAACAGCACGGGTCAACGGCAGTTTTTTAAATGCTTCATTATAACGATTCGTGAATGGTTTCGAAAATCATAAGGTCAATATCCGAATATATTATAATATATAAACTCTTGTAAAATAATAAACACATCTTGAACCATACAAAAATAATTGTTTCCAATAGAAGGTACTTATTTTTAACTGTGTTTTGTAAAGAGTATAAACTATAGTTTTTATTTAAAAATTGTTGCTGATTGAGATAATATTGACGTGTTTGTTTGTTCTATAATTTCAAATATTTTAAACAAAAAATATAACATTACAAAAATCCTAAATATTGATTAAAAAAACCTTTGAATTATTTGAAATAAATATAAAGAAAATGATAAAAGTATGATTTTAAACAAAAAACAATTGGTTAAATTTCACTAATACTTTGTTTTTTTATTCCAACGAGTTTCAACGTTGAGTCATTCTCAAGGATTAAATATATCTTTATTATTCAAGATATGATCAAAATATTTATTGATTGTAAATTTATGAAAGAATTTATGACTCTTGAAAATTGAAAGCATTGCATAAATTTATGATTTTTAAAAGGATTTGTGATATTTTAATAGGTTATATTAATTATGTTTGCTTTTGTAGTTTTGTAGTTAGATTTCTTACTTTAGATATAGTTTTATTTAAGCTTATTGTTGCGTATTCAGTGTTTTTTTTTTAAGTGATTGATGCTTATGAAACGAGTGTTTGTAGTTCTTATTTAAGCATGAAGGAAATATTTCGAGTTTAGAAAAGCCTGAACATTTGGATAAATGTATGGTTTTTAAAGTATTTGTTAAATTGTATTAAAACACTGAATACCCAAAAATAAGCTTAAATAAAACTATATCTTAAGTAAGAAATCTAACTATATAACTTCAAAAGCAAACATAATTGATATATTATGTTTGCTTTTGAAGTTATATAGTTAGATTTCTTACTATAGATATAGTTTTATTTAAGCTTATTTTAGGGCATTGGTGTTTTTTTAAAGTGATTGATATTTATCAAACGAGTGTTTGTAGTTCTTATTTAAGAATGAAGTAAATATTTCGACTTTAGAAAAGCCTGAAAATTTGGATTTGCAGGCACGAGCGAAGCGAGGCGCTGGCAAATTCAAATTTTCAGGCGTATATACAGTCGAAATATTTACTTCGTGCGCCAAGCGTTTAAAACATTGATTTATTGGTAAGTTCAAAAATATACACCATATTTAATAACAATAATACTGTATTAAATAGTATTATAGACCTCTTTGCTGATGATACGGCCCTTATCTCCCACGCTTCAACAATCCCAAAACCTCCTTCAAAATTCTCTTAATTCCATACAAAAATGGTGCAATAAATGGCGAATACAATTAAATCCTTCCAAAACAAAATTATTCATTCCTTTGCATAAAATCACTCCACGATCTCCTACAATAGTAATAAATAACACCACAATTCTTCCATCCTACTCCTGCAAATACCTAGGCATAGAATTTGATTCAAAACTTTCCTTCCTCCCACATACCAAATCCATTAAAACCAAAATGAAAACAAGGGCTAGGCATTTCAGATTTTTAACTTATAAACAACAAGGAATTTCCACAAAAACAGCAGTTAGGATTTACGAATCGATATGCCGGCCCTTGTTAGACTATGGTGCAATTTTATTCCTTCATATCCTCCTTCAATTTCACACCATATCCAAGTCGCCGAAAGATCAGCCCTACGAATCCTTACCAAACTCAGGCACCCAATAAATCCTCTTCATAATCCCTACGAAACTACCCAAGTAACACCAATTTCCCAACGCATATTAACCCTCAGCGAAAAATTCACTGTAAACACCCATAACCTAGAACTCCTAAACAAATTCTGTATTCCTATAAACCTAAATATCCATCCCAAATATAAACATCCTCCTCTCACAATACATCAATTCATTTGTACCGTTCATCAAGACAGTTCACAAGCCTAGCATACGATAAAATTTTTCAAATAAAATAAATTCAAGACAGGGCAGAAAGACCTCTGGTCGATAGCCCAGACAGACTAACCCCATAGTGTAATAATATATATATGTATTAAACTATACTACTGTAATTGTCTGAATAAAGATGTACTACTACTACTAGTATTATAGATATATTTAAATAATAAATATTAATTGTAAAAACAGTCCATCTTCAATTTATGATTTTTGTCAGATTTGGACGATTTGTCATAAATAAGCTTTTAATTCTTTACATTTATTAATACATTTTTGTTCTTAAACGTTTGCTAGATTATTTTTACTTAGATATTTATAGACTTCTAGTTTGATAATAACAAATTAAAGTTGTCGAAACTATAGTTACAATACAAACCTCAGATATACGAAGTTTAAGTGTCTTATTTGTGTAAATAATAATGTATAAGGAAGTAGAAGCCTCCACAGTTAACAGTTTATTATGTATTGTTTTTATATTACATTATATACAGGGAATTTTTCCTTTAGATATTACACATTACGGTTTTTCGCTTAAAGCACGAATTTAAAAATAGCAAGATTTGATAATACTTTTCTAAAATTTATTAACGCGAAATCAAACATAAGCATTCACCTGAAGAAGCAATACATTTGCGAAACAATTGTTGTGAAAATAAACACACTTTTTTGAAAATCAAAAAGTTATTCAGAATTTTATTTATACAAAATAAGCAGTATATTTTGAACTTTACAATATTGTAATGTTCTATACGCGTGGCGCATGAAGTAAAATTTCGAGTTTAGAAAAGCCTGAAAATTTGGTTTGGCCGCTCCGCGCTTCGCGCTACGCGACCAAACCAAATTTTCAGGCTTTTCTAAACTCGAAATTTTACTTCATGCTCAGTCAAGGAGTGGACGACACTCGTTACAAATTTCGAATTGAACTCTTTCATAAAATCAACGAATGCTTGAAACATTACAAGGTGTATATCGGGATGTACATAAATATTTAAAATAAAAATTACTTGATTGTCATGTCTAGATACTCAAAATGTCCAGAAAGTATAAAAAAGTGAACATTTTTACAAAATCTATTACACTTTTTGTGTGTTGAATTATTAAATTAAAAAATATCTAGCCGTTTTCTAAATATTGTTATTTTCATCACTTAATAAAACTTTACACCATTTTTTATTATTTATGCCAATTGTCTTAATTATTAACACATTTTTATGATTTTATGAAGAGACAATGTCTCTTTTTACAAAATCTATTTCACATTTTGTGTTTTGAATTATTAAATTAAAAGATATCTTGTCGTTTTCTAAATATTTTTACTTTCAACACTTAATAAGACCTTACACCATTTCTCAATATTTATGCCAATTATCTCAATTATTAACACATTTTTATGATTTTATGAATGCCAATGTCTTTCTTCAAAATATTTATAAAAATCATTAAAATGTAATTAATTAGAATAATTACTTGATTTGCAATAAATGTTTGTTTGTTTCGCAGTTTTTAATAATTTCCCCATTTTTAAAGTTTTATGATTTTGATCAAGTGTTCTGCACAACGTAAATTTATGTTAATTTAACAATCTGTTGATTTTTATACAATTTTTACTTTCCCTATATAACATTTTGTGTATCTCGGGAAGTATTGAGAATATCAATAAATATTTAAATAAAACGTTGTAAGGAATATTTGAAATTGTTTAGTTTTTTAGTTATAATTTATTTTTTGAAATTAATAAATAATAATAATAATATATTTATTGACGGGAACCCCCATTTTATACAAAATAGATATACAAAAACAAATAATATTTTAAAGCTTACAAAATAAATGTAACATTAATACATAAAATATATAAAAAGTCTATGAATATACCGTGTGAGTATATAATTTGGTTTTGAATAATTGCAAAGAGCCAGTAAATAATTGAAACCAATGGAATAGATATAAAATTTATGATAGCAGATGAAAATGCGCGAGATGCCAGAATTGTTTAAACAACAATTAAATTATCTCAACGCGTTTTCTTAAAGTATTAAGCAAAAGTTGAAATCATGCAATAAAATCAAAGTAGGAGAATGTTTTATTTGACAGAATTGTAAAAAATAACATATTTTCAAATAAAAATATAATATATAGAATCTACACAGATATGAATAAACTTTCATTGGCTATAATTGAAATTTATATATCGTTACAGGATATTTAAAAATATCAAATCAAAGTTAAATTTTGGTTTGTTAAATGTTTAATTTAATTTAGTTTAATTTAATTACAGAATCTCCACTTTACATTATATATTTCCATAAATAATTAACACTGTTGTATCCTTTCTTCACACTTTATTTTCTAATGGTTAGATATATATTTCAAGTGCTAAGCACTCATTTTTAATAACAACTAATTCTTACAACTGAAATCCAATACTACCTAGATTATACTGTTTACCTAAAGTACACAAACCAGGTAATAAATATAGACCCATAGTTTCCAATATAAATTCACCCACCTACAAAATAGCAAAATGGCTAGTAAATGAATTTCAAACATTACAAATTAAGGACGATTGCTCCATTAGAAACTCAATTGAATTTTTTAATAAACTCCGAGACGTAAAAATAGGTCCAGACGAAAAAATATTATCTTTAGACGTAGAATCACTGTTTCCTAGTATTCCAATCAAAGAAACATTAAAAATCCTTGAAAACATACTAACGGAAAATCTAATTGCAAGAAATAAAATAGACCAATACATTAAACTCACAGAAATTGTCATGGAATGTAACACTTTTGAATTTAATAATATATATTATAAACAAACTTTTGGCACAGCCATGGGTAACCCCCTGTCACCTTTTTTAGCGAATATTTTTCTAAACCACCTAGAAAATAAAGCCAAACACTCCATTGACAATTTCCCTAAAATTTGGTACCGATACGTAGACGATGTTTTCGCCATCATCAAAAACACCACTAACATTAATAATTTAAAATCAGAATTAAATAACCTTTATCCCAGTATAAATTTTACAGTTGAAATTGAAAATAATGGAAAACTCCCTTTTTTAGATATTCTTGTAAGTAGAAACGACAATAAACTAGATTTTAATATATATAGAAAAGGTACTCATACGTTTAATTATATCCACTCATCATCTTCGACACCGATTAAATATCAACTTTCAGCATTTAAAAGTATGATAGACAGAGCGATTAAATTACCACTTTCAGAAGAAAACAGGAAAGCAGAATTTAAGTTAATATTGGAAATAGCTAAATTTTTAGATTATAACCCTAATACCATTCAAAAATTAATTAATAAGAGCATAAAATATCACAAGATCAAATCAATAACGAGTTTGCAGGAGCAAGAAAAACAGCCTATTAAATATGCTAGAGTCATTTACGTACCTAGACTAAATAATCATATAAATAAGTTATTTAAAAAATTCAACCTCACGGCAGCACAATACACAAATTCAAAGAGTGGTATACTTTTAGGAAACACATTTAGTAAAAGAGAATTCATTGAAAAATCTGGAATTTATTCAATAAAATGTGATAACTGTGAGAAAGTGTATATCGGCCAAACAACCCGCAATTTAAATATTAGATTCAAAGAACACAGTTATCACATAAAAAACCAGAAACCAGAAAAATCTGCAATTGCACACCATAACTTTACAACAGGTCATAAATTCAACATCAACAATATGAAACTCCTAAAAGAGTCCAATAAGTATCAATTAAACATGTTGGAAGCCATAAAAATGCGTAAACATAAAAATAATTTATTGAACTTCGATGTTAGTCCCTTAAATAACCCGCTTCTAAATTTGTTACCTCCATAAACAACAAGCAATAAAATTTGTTAACCCACCCAAAGGTCTTCCCTTAATCTGGGGTTTTCCCTTTAATCCACTGTAGGTATAAAGAAACCGCGCAACAGTTGTAAGAATTAGTTGTTATTGAAAATGAGTGCTTAGCACTTGAAATATATATCTAACCATTAGAAAATAAAGTGTGAAGAAAGGATACAACAGTGTTAATTATTTATGATTATACTCTTCACGAAACTCAAAAACAAATATCGAATATATTTCCATATCAAAGAATGTTAATACTTACGATTATTTTTATTTATTTTATGAGTGTATTTATTTATTAAATTAAATTCTAATTATTTTGAATAACTGTTGTTCATTTTGAACTTTTGCAATTTTGTTAAAAGTTGTTCTATTCAATTTTTTTAAACGTTACAATAAAAGTTGTTAAATGAATAAGTTCTTATTTGTATTTTCTGCTTATATGAAATAAAGCTATTATTATTATTATTATAATTTATTAATCTGTTTGATTTTATTATTAAAGTTGGTTATTTAGTAGTTTATTTTATTTTACATAATTTCGGTATAATTAAAGCTATTTCAATTTGTTTATCAATGTTTAGTAACACATAAATAATGAACACGAATTTGTTTTTGTTCTAAATGTGAACTAAAAAAATAACATCAACTTTATTTATTTCATGTCATAAATCCTTCAAGAAAGGATACTGCAAAATAAGTTTTTGATTAATAGAACTTTTGCAATTTTGTTAAAAGTTATTCTATTCAATTTTTTTAAACGTTACAATAAAAGTTGGTAAATGAATAAGTTCTTATTTGTATTTTCTGCTTACATGAAATAAAGCTATTATTATTATTATAATTTATTAATCTGTTTGATTTTATTATTAAAGTTGGTTATTTAGTAGTTTATTTTATTTTACATAATTTCGGTATAATTAAAGCTATTTCAATTTGTTTATCAATGTTTAGTAACACATAAATAATGAACACGCATTTGTTTTTGTTCTAAATGTGAACTAAAAGAATAACATCAACTTTATTTATTTGAAGTCATAAATCTGACAAAAAAGGATACTGCAAAATAAGATTTTGATTAATCGTCTAAAGAGGGCCTCCACTCCCAGATTAAGCATGAAGTAAAATTTCGAGTTTAGAAAAGCCTGAAAATTTGGATTTGTTGGGGTGCGCGAGCGAAGCGAGTCGCGCCCCAGCAAATCCAAATTTTCAGGCTTTTCTAAACTCGAAATTTTACTTCATGCGCCACGCGTATAAATCACTAAGTTCAAGTGAAATCTTCAACTAATTGATTAGAGTGTAATAAATTTAGTACGTCAATTATCAATTGTTGAAATCAATACTATGATGGACACTTCGCCTCTCTATATATATATATTTTTTAATATGATTTAATATGTCAAATTCGTGTTCTGAACAAAACTAACAATCTAATTCTGGATATTTAGATTAAAAAATGCTTTACTACGGGTTAAGTGAGAAATTAATTAAACATACAGAACTAACAATTTGGTAATTCTTTAATCGTATTATTTGCATATTTATTGTTATTATTAATTTAAAAATTCCCTGACTGGTCGCTTAAAAGATCGAATTTCCCTGACGTTTTCAATACTTTTTCCGATCCTCTGACTTTCCTGATTTTCCCGGTTGGTCGCAACCTTGTTTAAAAGAACAAATTTCTATATGTATCTTCAATGTGTTTTAAATGTTAAGTCAATGGGCTAAGTTTAATTAACTAGCAACAAATCTATCAAGCGTATTTATATATATATATATATATATATATATATATATATATCAATATATTTCAAATGCACAATATATTCCAACTTTTTATGATAATTAATCGATTCATTTGCAATTTGTTTTGGAGTATGTAAAAGTATAGATAAAAGCGAAATTCGCTTTATGTATCTTGAATATAATTATAAATCGTACATCAAGCTGTTAAGTTTAATTAATTGACAACAATTCATTGAAATACATTTAAAGTATTTAATGATGTATTCCAAATGCACAATATATTCCAACTTTATATTTATTTATTTATTTATTTATTTACGGAATCTCCTTTTACATAAATGTACAAAGATTAGTTACATATATAGATGTAGTAAAAATTACATTAAATTATATAGAAATACAACAATAACGAAAAGTACCAATAACCTAACAGATAATAATACAAATATACTAACGTAAATGAATAATCAAGAGAACATACAAAAGGGCGCATCAAAGCGTGAAAGTTAATATCATATGATAATCGATTCATTTGCAATTTGGTTTGAAATATGTAAAAGTATAGTTAAAAGAATAAATCGCTCTAAGTATCCTGAATGTAATTATAAATCTTACATCAAGCGGTTAAGTTTAATTAATTGACAACAATTCATTGAAATACGTTTAAAGTATTTAATGATGTATTCTAAATGCACAATATATTCCAACTTTTTATGATAATTAATCGATTAATTTGCAATTTGTTTTGGAATATGTAAAGGTGTAGTTAAAAGAAAAAATCGCTCTATGTATCTTGAATGTAATTTTAAATCGTACATCAAGGGGTTAAATTTAATTAATGGACAACAATTCACTGAAATGCATTTAAAGTATTTAATGATGTATTCGAAATGCATAATATATTCCAACTTTTTATGATAATTAATCGATTCATTTTTTACTTCACCTATCAACACGTGGTTTTATATTATATTCAAAAACCGGTGGTTTTTGTTTATAAATGGAAACAGATAATTTTATACTGTTTCGGTATAACAATGAGTGAATTCGTTGAGATGAGAAATGAGCTTCTTCCGTGCGTCTACTTTAAAAATTGTGTTGGAAGCAAATTAAAAGGCTTCACCTTTTTCAGTAGTGCGTTTAAGTAAAAGAGCAGTTTAGGTCTTTTAAGTTTAAGGACCGGCAGAAATGCGTTTTTAATTGCGGCCCCGAGTGAAGAGTCCGGCACGCCATCGAGAAGAAGCTGCTCGTCGGCCGGCTCTCTTCTTACCTGAGCCTCGAGAGTGACACAAAAAGTTAACCGCACGTATTTTCACAGGTTGTAATTTACAACGCCTACAGTAAATCGTGTATTTATTCATTTAATTTTTTTGTGAAGACGATAAAATCCTTGAGTTGTGTTGTTTTACCTGTAGCAAATTGAGGAGTAGAAGGAAGAACTGTAATAAATATCCATGGGTCATGCTCCTACACAACAATCGCCACACGACACTGCACATCATCACAAGAGTAAGAGCGCGGCCGCATTGGGCTGAAGAGAGTACGCGTTGATCCGGGTGATCAAAGGTGAGAATGAAAAGTGCGGTTGATTGTTAAATTACGCGGACGCAACATACAGAAGACGAGGACATGGAGGATACGAAATACGAAACGCACTGAAGGACGACCGTGGAACTACTGGCGAGTCGCGCAGCCGCGGGCTCTCCCGCCCTCCACCGTAGGCTCTGCAAGAGAGTGGGACTCGCAGCATCCGATCGGGACCAATCGGGGCGGCCGTCCACAAACCGATGCTCGAAGAACCGGAGGATTCTTCGGTTCTCCTGCGCGCTTACCATTCTACCAGCTCCGAGACGAGAGTGTGTAGTCACCCTGTTGCGTGGTGCGTGCGCTATGGGAACCGGACCGGCGGACGAGCGCACATGACCGACTCCACACACTCGACAATAGTGAAAGTACAAAAAGAAGAAACCAGATGTAATTTCTTAATTCCGTGACAAAAGGGGGTTGGATGGACATATGCGGCACGAACATTCTTAACTCGATGCATTATTTACTTTTACATTGCTAATTCATCTGCATTACAAATAATTTATACAGGGTGATTATTTGAATACAAGTCACCCGTAATAAGGGGCGCAGAAAAAGATAAAATTCAAACACAATATATTATCTATGAATCATAATTAATAAGACTACTAAGATAATAAATATCCATTGAAACAACTACTTCCCGTGCAAATATACCGCCGGATATTGAATTATATAATGAAATATTTATCTTATTTGATTTGTTACAACGCTATATGACAGTATACATGGGCGCCCGCATATTTGGGCAAGGAAGCCCACTTGCCCCCCCTGGGATTTCATCTTAGGGGGCCCAATGAATTTTACAAATCATATATGGTAAAATAATGTAATGTTAAAATAAATTCATATATTTTAATATACAGGGCATTACTAATTTCTAGTTTAGAAAAAAAAAGTGAATAGAGTCGTCAAAAAACATTTTCAATAACAATTGCCTGAAAATTGACAGCATATGTATTGGGATATGTATACTTTTGATTATACGAATTATTTTTTTTATTATGTTACATAATTTCTCAGCAATTTCTGTTAGCTTTGTAAGTATCGTACGTTTCTTAATCTTATACAGGGGTCAACAATTTAAAAAAAAATATCAACTGTTAAATAATTTATTGAAAATAACCAGTGATGTAAATAAAACCGGTAAAATTCATTAAATTTATATAAATATTAATATTAGGAACCATATACTGTTTTTATAATTATAATATTTTGTCTTTTGCCAGCCTAAAAAATTTTTGATAATCCTTAACGCTTTTTGTAACTTTCACAAGATTTCCTTCAATTTTTAAAATTCCTGAATTTTTTTGATTTTTGTTAACTTTAAAAATGTTGATACTCTTCGTCAATTTTAGAGTTTTTGTGAATTTTCAAGATTTTGATTAATTTTTTTGATCTTATAATTTTGAAGCGTTTCATAAAGTTCCAAGATTTTCAATAATTTTTAAAATTCTGACTGTTTTCGTGAATTTCGTAAGTTTTAAAAATGTTGATACTATTCGTGTATATTCTAGATTTTCGTCAGATTTTAAATCATTAGCAATTTTCGTAAATTTCCTAAACTTTCGTTAGTTTTTATGAATTTCTACGATTTTAGTTAATTTTTAAAATTTCAACAACTTTGTCGTGAATAAAAAGTGTGCATTGGTTCCAAGAAGCTCTTTGATTATCAAAATGTATCATGCATTTTTAATAATTTTTGAAATTTGTTATGACTGTTTCAGAATTGCCAATTATTTACCTCCCATAACTCTTGAGAATTGCGTTATCAATTAATTTCAAAAGCTTTAGTTTCCTATAAAAGTAAACGTATACATGTAAGCAGCATATTTTTAACTTCGCATTAAATCAGTGTTTTATACGCCCGGCGCATGAAGTAAAGTTTCGAGTTTACAAAAGCCTGGGAATTTGAATTTGGACGCTTCTCGTCGCTCCGCGTCTAAATCCATATTTTTAGGCATTTCTAAACTCGAAATTTTACTTTATGCTTAATCAAGGAGAAGAAACACTTAGTAGAAGTTTTATTCACAAAAGTATATACAGAGAGTAAAATGTATATTCCATTCACTTTTATTGGGAATTATAGTTGGACTAAATTAATTTATTTTCTCGCATATCTTAAAAAATATATTTTTGAGAAAAAAACATAAAAAATGTCAGTCGATTTTCAGTATAATTACTTAAAAGATATAATATAAACTTATCAAAATTTTATGAACTTTATGAAAACTTGTGTTGTAAGAGATTTTATAAACTAGTTGATGGTTATATTCAATTATATCATATAAATAAATTACTCTGTTTTTATATATTTTACGAAAATGATATAAAATTTAATCGTGTTTTCATTTTCCAATTTTATATTGTATTGTCAAATGTACCAACCATAAATCCTATTATACCATCTTTTATGAATCTAAATAAATGTATTGATTGCTAGGATTATATTCCAAATCCTTAACTTTTCGTAACTTCTGAAGTTCCGCAAGGAACTCAATTCGGGCCACTATTATACAGAGAGTTTTATGTAACACCGAACATGCCAGAAAATTTTCACTGTAAATTTTCCTATGTTCGATGTGTTCTGGGACGCATCAAAGCATTGAGTGCTATGTGATTGGCCACGATTTCCAATGGTAATATAGTCAACCCAATTTACATTCTTCTGGGTGCGATTTCATTGGTTACGATTTTTATTAGTTCTAATGCAAATTAGGACTAATGTAAATAGGGTACATGTAACGTCAAAATAAAATATGTCACTTATTAAATCTTGTGCGTTTATGGTAAGTGCAGTGTGTGGGAATATGGAATATACTTTTTTGTCCAAAGCAAGACATCGGCATTTTAAAACAATCAAGATTAATACTGTCTATTTTTTGTAAATGTTTAGATACTCCTTGTTTTTTCTGTAGTTCAATATGAAGCTTTAAACGAGTGTTTTCCACTCCCAGACTAAGCATGAAGTAAAATTTCGAGTTTAGAAAAGCCCCGTGAAAATTTGTCGAGGGTCGCGTAGCGACCCGAGACAAATTTTCTGGGCTTTTCTAAACTCGAAATTTTACTTCATGCGCCACGCATATAAAATACTAAAATATTGTAATATTTATGTATATTCGAACTTCACTTGAAATCTGTTTTATACCCGTGGCGCATGAAGTAAAATTTCGAGTTTAGAAAAGCCCTGTGAAAATTTGTCTTGGGTCGCTGCGCGACCCACGACAAATTTTCACAGGGCTTTTCTAAACTCGAAATTTTACTTCATGCTTAGTCTGGGAGTGAAAAACACTCGTTTAAAGCTTCAAATTGAACTCTTTTAAAAAACAACGAATGTCGGAAAATTTACAGCTTATGCATGTTTACCTAAAAAAAAATTACTGTATCTTCAATTCATTGTAAGTTACGCAGTCCATAAAGTAATAAATACATCTACATTATTTTTATTGAGTATTATGTTAACAAATAAATGAAAATTGAAATGTTTGCCAAATGAAGAAGCACACCTAACACCCCAGTGTTGTTGTGCTAGACCTAGACCTAGGTGCGGTACTTGCAAACCAGCCTTGCCAGGCTTTTGAAATTTGGAATAATAATGCCGAATGGCAGTTTTGTGACAGCATTTTTGCTGGTACACCCAAAGCAACGTACTTGGGGTGGTTCTAATCAAATGGTTTACACAGTACGCTGAATCGAAGTTCTTAATAATCTTCAGGGAAATTGAAGCAATGTATAAACTTATCTTGAAATATTAGCAAACGTAGGTAACAGGCGTCTGTTTTTCTATCATTTTGGTATTTAAGCTAAATCTCTTCTGATCTCTCTTATTTTTCTTTTCTGTTTAATATTAACATTCCATTAGGAATGTAGGCGATTATTGAATGACACATTTTATTTTGACGTTAAATGTAAGTTGTGTTAGAACTACTAAAAGCAGAGCCAATGAAATCGCACTCAACGCTTTGATGCGTCCCAGAACACATCGAACATAGGAAAATTTACATTGAATATTTTCTGGCATGTTCGGTGTTACATAAAACTCTCTGTATAATAGTGGCCCGAATTGAGTTCCTTGCGGAACTTCAGAAGTTACGAAAAGTTAAGGATTTGGAATATAATCCTAACAATCAATACATTTATTTAGATTTATAAAAGATGGTATAATAGGATTTATGGTTGGTACATTTGACAATACAATATAAAATTGGAAAATGAAAACACGATTAAATTTTATATCATTTTCGTAAAATATATAAAAACAGAGTAATTTATTTATATGATATAATTTAATATAACCATCAACTAGTTTATGAAATCTCTTACAACACAAGTTTTCATAAAGTTCATAAAATTTTGATTAGTTTATATTGTATCTTTTAAGTAATTATATTGAAAATCGACTGACATTTTTTATGTTTTTTTCTCAAAAATATATTTTTTTAAGATATGCGAGAAAATAAATTAATTTAGTCCAACTATAATTCCCAATAAAATTGAATGGAATATACATTTTACTCTTCAGCGATTTACTTAATTAAAACAATTATTTAAATAATTAACTAAAGTTTGAGAATGACTCGCAGACGAATCAAAACTGGTCACAATTTAAAATAAAAAAGTGATAAATAAATACTTACAATGTATCACAAAGTAACCGCCGACACCACAAGATAATTTAAAAAAGTTTAGTTTTTATTTTAATCGTCATACAACGATTTTTCCCATAAAAATTGAACACAACGTATATAAAAAATAGTTGAGATATTTTTCCTCGAAGACTGTTAAAAGTTTATTAAATTCTTTGAATTTTTAGACCTGTTGATTGTGTACATATTTCGTCAAAATTTTCTTTATATTTTATATCAACTGAAGTTACTTTTTATTTTTTAGAAATATTAGGTAAAATAATTGTTTGTAAATTTATTGAATTTTATGTCAATTTTGTTGATTTTTTGAGAACTTTTTAAGCAAAACATTCTCCATTATAACTATTTTCTATGCACATTCAATTTAATTATGGCTTAATTATTTTAAAAACATGTTATAAAGTTATTCAAAATTAATAATCATAATTTAAAACTATGTCAATCGATTTTTATCAAAATGTCTTAAAATCTTGTGACACGCAATAGTTTTGAGTTATTTTGTAATTTTTTGTTATACCATTTTAGGTTAAAAAAATGGTATAAAAAAAAATCTAAGAAATCTACATTATTATTTAAATATTGTATGTACAATTTAGAGCAAAAAAATTACCCTAGAATTTACATTTTGTAAATGTGTCTCTTTGTTGCCATTAAACATTTATAAATCGTCACTGTCAGTAAACGAATTGAAGTTAAAGAGGCATAATTACAACAGGATTTTTACGAAAATAGGCCGCTTGCACGTGAAGTAAACTTTGCCTATATGTTATATTTTTGGAAAAATCTAATTTTTAACAAAGAATTGTTCATTGTTTATCTAATGCTGATCGGTCCCAGTTGAACTAGTACTAGTCTCCTCACAATTTAAAAAAAAAAAAATTAAATCTATAGAAGATAATAATTTGACACTTGAGCTTTTATAAAGTTTCATGTTTATCTAATTGCTGATCGGTCCCAGTTGAACTAGTACTAGTCTCCTCACAATTTAAAAAAAAAAAATTAAATCTATAGAAGATAATAATTTGACACTTGAGCTTTTATAAAGTTTCATGATGAGAGCATATAATTTTTATAACATTATAAAAGTCTTGGGAAATTTGGAACCAATAAACTATTCTTATTAACATAGAAGCAGTTTATTTACGTAATAACAAAATATTTTCAGAAAACATGAAAGACAGTTGAGTATTTTTAAAAATAAAATGTTACACTAAACATATCGAAATTGTTAAAATATCAATGAATATTGAAATAAATTAAAATCGTCGATTTATGCAACAATAGGTAGTCGACGATAAAAAAGATTTTTTATATATACAGAGTATATCTAGTGTTGGGAAATCAAATCAAATCAAATCAAATCAAATTAAAATAAAAATAGTATAAGTTTTTAATGAACAGAGATAACAAAAAAAATCTGTAACTTAAACTGAATAATTACAATAAGTGTTAGAAGTGATTTTCTTCGATTTCACTGCACAACTGAGCATATGGCGTAAACCAGCATGTTGCCGAATCGACAGCAGAATGTAATCGATTTCGCAACTCTTTCCCAGTACTCACTTCAGTTGAGTACACCAAACTTTCAAGTGTCCCTAAAAATAAAATTCAAGGGAATTTAGATCAGGCAATCTCGGAGGCCAAGCAGTTATACCTCGGAGACGACCTAATTTTTCTTTTGCAAATAAAAGCTCAAATTTGGCAACTAGTGAAAGAGAGTGACAGTTACAATTCAAGGCAATTGCAATAATTTTACTAGTTCACCTATCTCAACATTTTTAATTCGTTATCTCTGTTAATATGAAGCTTTTACTATACTTTTTTTTATTTCCCAATAATACACATCACGAACTATAATTCGCAATTATGCGTATAAGTCAAGAATCACCTTATATATATATATATATATATATATATATATATATATATATATATATATATATATATATGTTAAAACGTAGATTTTCGCGGGCGTAACATGTATCACTGTTTCTTCGGGTTTGGTCCCGCGTATTTTCTTGGCTCTGGTCCATTATATTTTTAATTCGACGTTTTGATGACGTCGCAGTCATCATCGTCAGGAATAACTATCAAAATTCCATTGCTCTAGCAACCACGCATCAAGTAGTACGTAAAAGTCAAACAAGTGGTTGCTAGAGCAATGGAATTTTGATAGTTATTCCTGACGATGATGACTGCGACGTCATCGAAACGTCGAATTAAAAATATAATGAACCAGAGCCAAGAAAATACGCGGGACCAAACCCGAAGAAACAGTGATACATATATATATATATATATATTTCTATATCCTCCATATCGATAAACTACTTCAAAAACCTCGTAGGTCCCGATTTTACAAAAAAATGTCTTCGTAGTTCAGATATTTTTAGTTTACCAATGTTAGTATATACATCTACTCAAAATACTTATTAAAAATCGCCCATGATGAAGTTATAAGTGCCATAAAAAAAAATCAGAAGGATTACGCAGATCATATAATAACTAACTAGTATTTTGTGCTCCTGTCAAATTTTACACTTACGAGGTTTCGGAAGTAGTTGATAGATATATTTCTATTATGAAGTGTCAACTGCCCAGCGCATCCACCAAAAAGATAAACAACACCAAGTATGATATCTAGTGATTCTTAAAAAATTAATCTCATTGAGCACTGTACACATTATACATGTAAAATTTACAGTTCTGACACAACAAGTATCCTTCTTAAAGACAATTATTAATCAATAAACGATATGTAATCAATTTATTTTCAAAATCTTAAATAATTTTTTGATTTTTCACGTAGTGAACGTTTTGAAAATAATAAAAGATAAATCAAATAAACTATTTTTCTTAAACAGGAAATTTTCATTACTTAAAAGAACAGGCATTTATGCCTGCATGCTTATACTTATCTCGATATGCAGTAGTAATTGAGATGATGTATACTTAAAAGAACAACTCTCTGTATACGCTGTACATTTTCGGGAATTTTTCGCATTTTTAAGACTTTCAATTTGAAACTGTCTCCACTCCTTGGTTAGGCATGAAGTAAAATTATGAGTTTAGAAAAGGCTGTAAGTTTAGATACGAAGTAAAGAGTAGTTAATTGAGTAAAAGAAATAACATACAGTTTCAACAGCTAACAACCTCAACTATACAATGCATAAAATAATTCAAAATTGAGTCTATTGAAGAATTGTTAACATTAAATAAAATAAAACACTTTAACTTTGTTTGTATATCACAATACTTATATTTTTGTGACTGCAGTTTCGGCAACTCAACTTGCCATTATCAAACTTAGTGATCACTAAGTTTGATAATGGCAAGTTGAGTTGCCGAAACTGCAGTCACAAAAATATAAATATTGTGTTATACAAACAAAGTTAAAGTGTTTTATTTTATTGAATTAACATGTATAACGAAGTAGAAGCCTCCACCGTTCATAATTTAATTGTTAACATGTTTGTATTAATATAAGGTAAATCAAGCGATTAGAGCGCTTACAATTTAGAATGATATAAATTATACATAAATACTTTTAGTAAATTACACCCTTAATTAAGAGTATTTTAAGATGTCACTGTTTATAAGTTGACACTGCAACAATTGTTTCACCACACAGTGGCTTCATCAGGCAGATGAATGATAAATTATACATAAACTGAATGTTTTTCACCACACAGTGGCTTCATCAGGCAGATGAATGATAAATTATACATAAACTGAAAGCTATTGTGTAAGAGACATTTTATTAAAAATATGAACATATTTTTTCAAGTAAGTTAAGAACTTAATAAGTGCTTATATTTAAAGATGAAATGACAGGAAATTTATAGACATTGGCGGCTTGAATACCAATCTTTTAACGATACACAATGCAAAAGTCTGATATCTGATGATCTTGGAGGCCAATGGTAGAGTGACAAATCTTAATTTCCAAATTATTCCCTATTTACAAACATGATTGATCAAAACGACGCACTGTTATCTTCTTAGTAAGCATTAGGCGAATCTACCGACAATGAAATAAAACTAGATTATTTTCTAACATGCCAGTTTTTTGCAAAGCATGCTCCGGTACTTGGGATTCAAACTACAGCTCTCTAATACTCCGATGTTTATCTTGGGACACCCCATGTTATGTTAAAAAAAATAATTCTAAAAATCATTAGGTATATGAAATATTATTAGATATATTTGAATGAGTTTTACCTTTTAATCTTTACTATTTAAGAGTATTTTCTATGCATGATTGTTCATAATAGAAATCAATAACCTTATATATCTCCTGATGAGCTCATCAGAGCTGAGAGAAAAAAAAAAACAAGAACGGACGACCTGGGGCCCAATTAAACCTCTCAGACTAAAATTAAAAGATATATCCTTCGCGCATAATAAAAGAAGTGTGCACGTATGGTATATGATGGTGTGTGGACGCGATAGTAAATAGGCGATGGGCGCTGGGATCCATGGTGCGTGGTCATGGGTCGTTATTCAGGCTGGGTAGTTATGTTAGTAGTGCCCCCCGTGAACACCATCCCATTTCAATACAAATGAGTTTACTGAAATATAACCGAAAATACGGCGGAGCCCCATCGATTCCGCCATGCAAATTAGCCCCGTCCTTTCTTTTCATCGCCCGAAACGTGTAGGCTAAACTGTATTAGCGAGATTTTTTTTGTTTTTTCGCGCGCTGACTTGTTAAAATGTTTAATGCTGGAGTGAGTTATAAGAGAGCTGGGTTTTATTTTTCAATTTTTATTAATGAAAATTATTTGCGCTATCTTTAATTCATAATTTACTGTATGTAATTTTTGACTTTCTAACAACCTTTAATAAAATCATGTTATTAAACAATTAACTCAACGTATAATTCAGTAAAATGTATCAAACTAAATGTTTTTTTTATATAAGCTAAAAATCAAGTAAGTACATTATCTACAGTACATTAAGTACAAGCAATATTAAATAGATGATTATGTCTAATACATTCGAAAATAAAGAGTAAGTGAGTGCATATAATGCACTGTTGATCCTTTCTAATCCTATTCCACCCATACGAATTAGTAACAGCAATTAATTTTGAGTAATTTCAACAACGGACTCTCGGTGTGTACACGTCGTATAATTAACAAACCAACGCTGGTTTGGTCTAATTATAAGGCATTCCACATATTTATAATATATTAATTAATAGTGTGAACTACGTTAGAAGGTACGCATTTTTCGTTTGTAAGGTGCACTCTCGCGCGCAATTATTCATAGGTTCCGGTCCATCGCCTGAAATTTCGACTGTAAATAAGGATTAATTAAGTTATGGCATGTAATTGAATTATGCGTTCGATCCGAAAGTAGACGTTATAAATTTCGGAGTTTTAATATCAACCGGGCCCATCAGGGGCCATTCATTATTTTTAATGAAGCACCGATTTATGGGGTGCATTTTCATGTTTTATAATTATGGGTTTAAGAACTTAGAATATTACGAACTCATTATTTATATATTACTATTATTATTAGAATCTAAAATGATAAATACTTTTATTCTGATAAGTGTTACACATAAAATTAAAGACCTATATTTTATAATTTTGCAATGTAAAATCTGAAGCTAAACTATAATGTTAAAAGATAAATCTCGAGATGCATCTATAGATTGCGTCAGACTTTCTCTTTTAATTTTAATTTCCTGTCAGTCTACAATTTGGTTTTTCTATCTTGAGTTTGGCTTAATGCTAATTAAACCTGAATGCTACATTTTTTCTGTTGAGTATATAGAGCGATTTGTTCTTTTAAGTATAAATTTGCATACGTTTTTTTCAAACAGTTCAATTTGAAGTTTTAAACAAGTGTTTTACAATCCCAGGCTAAGCAAGAAGTAAAATTTCGAGTTTAGAAAAGCGACCCGAGACAAATTTTCTGGGCTTTTCTAAACTCGAAATTTTACTTCACGCGCCACGCGTATAAAACACAGATTTCAAGTGAAGTTTGAATATACATAGATTTCACAACATTTTAGTGCTTTATACGCGTGGCGCATGAAGTAACATTTCGAGTTTAGAAAAGCCCAGAAAATTTTCACGGGGCTTTGCTAAACTCGAAATATTACTTCATGCTTAGTCTGGGAGTAAAAAACACTCGTTTAATGCTTCAAATTGAACTTAAAAAAGAAAACAAGGAACATCTAAAGATTTACAAAAAATAGGCTGAATTTGAAATACGTACACTACAAAGAAAAATACCCTGTATCTCAGATATATGCAATTTTTCATGCATTTGCTGTTTTTGATAATCGTTCAGTTTCAAGCTCCTAACGAGTATTTCCACTTCTTGATTAAGCATGAAGTAAAATTTCGAATTTAAATAATCTTGAAAATTTGGTTTGATAAATTTTTAGGCTAATCTAAACTCGAAATTTGACTTCATGCACCACGCGTACTAAACACCAAAAACACTGAGATATTGTGAACAAGTAAACTTTACTTAAAATCAATGGCAAATACGCGTGGCGCATGAAGTAAAATTTCGAGTTTAGAAAAGTGGTTTTAGTCAAACAAATAGCCTTAAAAATATATTCAAGTTTATCAATTTATAAATTCGGACTTTACTTTGACCCTGTGTTTTACACTCGTGGCGCATAAAGTAAAATTTCGAGTTTAGAAAAGCCCCGCGTAGAAAATTTGTCGAGGGTCGCGTCAGCGACCCGAGGCAATTTTCACGTTCTTTGTATAAATCCGGCTATTTGTTTGACTAATATTTCGCAGTGTTGGTCTCAATTTTTATTTTTGTTATTTTAGGTAATAGTTTAAATATGATTAGTCGAAGTTTTTATAAATTTTGGAGGATTCTTCTCAGATACTATTTTTGTTTCATCGAAACGGGAAGTTTTTGAAACTTTTTTAATTCTGGAGGGTCTAGATCAGTGGTTTTAAACATTACAGAACATTTACAAATTCCTAAGATTTTTGCGGAGCACAGCCAAAAAATATAAAACAATACAATACAATATCTTTATTATGTTTTTGCCATACATTGTATAGATACATTCGTCAGACTTGCTATTCATGTTTTTTTTAAATCACCGGTGTTTCGCGAAATATCGGCTCTACACTGCCGACTCAAAACTCTAATATTCAGACATTGATCTCTAAACTTAAACTCTAAGGCATACGACTCTAGAATCTAATATCTTAAAACAAAATACATCGACTGGCCAAAGTCTAAAGTCTAAACTTTAGAAATGACATTTATATTATTATTTTTCAATAATAACTTCATTGCCAAATAATAGCCAACTTAAAATTTGTGAAGAACTGCCTGTAATTTTTTGTTTTTATTATATTAGAGCTTATTTTTCTGAATCCAGAAATGCCCAATATGTTGCTTTTCAAAAATATTGTCGTCGAGAATAAAATAAAATAAATCGTCTATTTAAAATGATATACTTTAAAAATTAAATTAGTGTGTAAAGTGTGACTTTACTTTGACCCAGTGTTTTACATTCGTGGCGCATAAAGTAAAATTTCGAGTTTAGAAAAGCCCCGTGAAAATTTGTCTCGGGTCGACAAATTTTCACGGGGCTTTTCTAAACTCGAAATTTTACTTCATGCTTAGTCTGGAAGTGGAAAAGACTCGTTTCATCATTAGACATTATTTTTAGAGCTTACGTCGTTAAAATCTCCAGTGTTTGAATCAAATTTGAAGGTTACCTTTGTAAAATCCTGTTTGTTTACATCAAATTCGGAGTTTATATTTATTAAATCTAGTTTGTTTACAACAAATTTGTAGGTTAGGTTGGTTAAATATTGTTTGTTTACATCAATACAAAATTGATGTAAGCAAACAAGATTTAACTAACCTAACCTACAAATTTGATCTAAACAAACATGATTTAACAGCCTAGGGGGGCTAGGATTGTTTAATTCTGTTTCATAGCTTCAAATTTGAAGGTTAGATTAGTTGAATCTTGTTAATTTGGATACTGTATGTAGCATAGAGTAAATAAGTAGTGCAAGTGTTAAATTAATATTCTTTCTAAGAAATTAAGTATTTATTAAATATTAAAGTTGCGATTAAAATAATAACAAACTATGCATATATAATAAATTAGTTAACGGAACACCCGTATTAACTATCGTATGTTCAGTTAAATAAAACCTCTGGATTGCTATGGAAATATTGTGGGTTGGCAACTCCGAAATTATACAATTACAATTATTATGTCTGAAGTTTTATATGACAATTCCTAAAGCATGTAGCCAACATAAATTAAAAAAAAATCATAGCACTCTAGAGGTTTTTTTTATTGAACTAATGATATAAATTAATAAACAATTTAAACAATAATACAAAGACAACTTACAAACGTTGTTCTTTTTTTGGTTGACATTACTTTACAATAAATGATATTTGACAATATGTTTGTTGAATACATAACTTGCATCTCTTTACAACATCGTGTGTTGCATTTTTTTAAATTTCAAGGCATACTACATTTATTGCCAAAAAATCATGTGAACAAGATTTTTATTATTATGTGTTTACATGACTATTAGACAAGTCATGTAAACACATATACTATACAATCTAATAGACCAATAAATTGATTGATTGATTGATTTATAACTGAATATTTTGAGTTTACGTGAAGTGATTATTACACATAAAAATACTGTTATTCCTAACTTCACCTTTTCTTGAATTAAACAATGAAGTTATTAATTACAACAGTCTTGAGCAGTCGACCTCAGCTCTAATTTGAGGCCTCTAGGCAGCCCGTAAAATCTGGGAGTCTATTGACTCCATTCTCTAAACTCTAATTTGTAGACTGTAATCTCTAAATGCTATACTCTGGGCGCTCTAAACTTTACACTTTGGACTTATGAGTCTTTACTTTCTTGACTCTAAAATTTAATATTTCAAATCTCAGAATTTTAGACTTTGGGCAGTCCACCTCGGCTCTAAACGTTAGCTAGCCCGTAGAGTCTGGGAGTCTGTAGACTTCATTTTCTTAACTCTAATATCTAGACTGCAACCTGTAGAATCTAAGAAGCTGAAGACACCATTCTCTTAACCATGGGTTCTTAACCTTATTTTGCGCACCACCCAATTTTTTTTTCTAGAACCCCCTATTTTTTTTTTACTTTCCTTCTGTCTCGAATATAAAACAGCTATTGCCACGATTATATTTTAACGTGTAATATTATACGCCCCCTAATTTTCTCTGGGTTTTCTACTGCTTCCCTGAAAGTCTCAAACGCCCGCAGGGGGGCGTTATCGCTCACGTTGAGAACCTACGCTCTAAACTCAAATATCTAGACTGTAACCTCTAAACGCTGTACTCTGGGCTCTCTAAACTCTAGACTTTGGACTTGAAAGTCTTTACTTCCTCGATCTAATAACTCAAAACCTAAGACTTGAGACTTTGGGCAGTCGACCTCGGTTCTAAATTAAAGTCTCTAGGCATTCTGTAAACTCTAATATCTAGACTGCAGCCTTGTAGTGTAGGAGTCTGTAGACACCATTCGTCCTCGATCTAATATCTCAATAATCTAGACTTAAGACTTTGGGCAGTCGACCTCGGTTCTAAACTGAAGTCTCTAGGTAGCTAGTAGAGCCTGGGCGACTGCAGACTCTATTCTCTAAACTCCAATATCTAGACTGCAGCCTGTAGAGTCTAGGAGTCTGTAGACATCATTCTCTAAACTTTAACATCTAAACTCTACACTTTGGACTTTAGGCGGCCGATCTTGACTCCATTTTCTTGACGCTAGAATAATGACTCTTGACTAGTCTCTAAACTAGTTTTTAGTTTCTTGAACTCTAAAGCTAGACTGGATTCTAGATGCTTAACTCAAGATTCTGAGTCTAAAATCTGCACCAGGACTCTATATGTATTCCAAGGATTAATCTCTAGATTAGTTCTGGACTCTAATTTCTAGCACTCTGAAATCGTCATTATAGAGTATAGACAAGTGATTCGTAACCTCCAAACAAGTTTTGAGTTTCTTGGACTCTAAAAGCTTGATTGGATTCTAGAAGCTTAACTCAAGATTCTGAGTCTAAAATCTGCACCAAGACTCTGTATTCAATGTATTCAATGCATTAATTAGTTCTGGACTCTAATTTCTAGCACTCTGAAATCGTCATAGAATATAGACAAGCGATTTTTAACCTTTTTTAGTTCAGGGCTTCCAAACCCGAAATACAACCATTTTAAGGCACTCTGCTTGGAATTTGATAAGATATTTATACTTGATACTTCTGAAAGATCGTCAATAGTTAGAGAATTAAAAAACGAATATTTAATATGACATTTAGTAGTTTTTTGCCGTCAACTTTTCAAAAACTTCTATAAACTTTTTGGGGAAAAGAGGCAGAATTAAAAAATTATAGTTGTATTTTTCTAGCTAGAACTTTATTTTTTTAGCCAAAATTTCGCTGAACTTTTGTCAGCTTCTTCAGGGCAAGTTAAAAATATAACTGGGCTTTTTTAGATAAAATTAAAAATTGTCATTTTACACGTCGTATCTGACAATTTTTAATTTTATCTAAAAGAGCCCAGTTATATTTTTAACTTGCCCTGAAGAAGCTGACAAAAGTTCAGCGAAATATTGGCTAAATAAAAATAAAGTTCTGGCTAGAAAAATACAACTATAATTTTTGAATTCTGCCGCTTTTCCCCAAACAGTTTATAGAAATATTTTGATATGTTGAATTATTGAGAAAATACCTTTAATTTTCTTTCTATATCGATAAAATTCATAGAAGTGATTTTAAACAAATCAAAGAAAGTCAGTATTAAGAAACTTCGGCAAATACGTCAAAATCTTCAAAATCAACAAAAAATCAACAATTTTAACACAATAAAAAATAATTATATAAGTATAAATGAAATTGCCAATTCTTGGTTGCAGAATACTTCAAACATTAAAAGTGCGATTCTTTTCGCAATCTACAACAAGTTAGTCTTACAAAGACTATATCAAACACTCATTGAAACAACTACCTCCCGGGCTAATACCCCGACGGACATTGAATTATACAACAAGTGTTTGCTGTTACATACAGTAACCTACTGCAAATGTAACAATTTTGGGTCAAATTATTCAGGCCATCTATAGACGCGTTTCGAGATTTATCTCTCATCAGTACAGCACTTTTAATGTTTTGAAGTATTCTGCAACCAAGAATTGGCAATTTCATTTATACTTATGTTTGAACGGTAACGTGACCGCCAGTCTAAGGTGTCAATTTGTTTAGAGGGAATGGCAAAGCTGTACTGATGAGAGATAAATCTCGAAACGCGTCTATAGATGGCCTGAATAATTTGACCCAAAATTGTTACATTTGCAGTAGGTTACTGTATGTAACAGCAAACACTTGTTGTATAATTCAATGTCCGTCGGGGTATTAGCCCGGGAAGTAGTTGTTTCAATGAGTGTTTGATATAGTCTTTGTAAGACTAACTTGTTGTAGATTGCGAAAAGAATCGCACTTTTAATGTTTTAAATAATTATATGTTTCCTTATTTCTGAATTGAATTGTAAAAATATGATTAAATTTAATTGAATCCAATCAAAATTATAATGATTATTATTTTACATAAAACAAAAACCAATCAATTATAAGCAATAACAAAAATCCTCAAAATTGTTAAAATTAACACAAATTAAATATTTACCAAATAAAAAAATAAAAAACTTCAAATATCTAAGTTTCTACAGATAATAAAAAATAAATAAACAATGGCCAAAATTGACGGGGAAAAAATAGTATTTACTAAACAATACAAAAAGTAATAAAATGGATGGCCGCCAGAAAGGCTGCTGGCCGATTGCCGATTGCCAGTAATATTTGTTATTCTTCTTATTGTATTTTTTAAAATCTATTTTTTTATATAAAATATTGTATATTATACTGGCAATAAAGATTATTTATAAATTATATATAGATGGCATCAAAAAATATAAATCCTTAAAATAGACTAACCGTATGATGTGATGATATAAAAATTATAAAACAGTAAATATTTATAAAACAACTAAAACATCAACAAAAAAACTGTAAAGATTGGCAAATTCAATAATATTAATTACTTATGTATAATTTTCACAAATGGAAACATTGATAGCAATTGACAAATCGTCAAAATTGATTAAAGTGGGGGTTTTCTACAAAAAAAAAGTTATATTAATAATAATAAGTAAGGGAAAAAAATTCTTGAATCAAGAAAATGTCAGGGAAGAGTCAGATAACTTGGTCTTCACCATGCATCAGTTTTACTTTAAATTATACAAAACAAAACTTATTAGTCATTTATTGTTTTTATCAAAGCATTCAATTTGAAGCTTTTAACGAGTGTTTCCACTCATTGATTGAGTTAAATGTCGTGTTAACAACATTTTCAAGCTATTATAAACTCGAAAAAAATTTAGCTATCGAATCCATTAATAGTTTTCACATATTGGCTTGATATAGTCAGAAATGTTCAGCACTGGGTCGGGGCCACACTGAAGAGGACCTTGAAGTCCGAAACGCGTTTGTGGGTATCTGGTGTCGGAATACTGAACTCAAATTCAATTTCGACATTTTACTTTATGCGGCAGGCGTAATAAACACTGATTTAACGTGAAGTTCAAAATCAACAACAAAAAACAAACTTTCATGCGAATCCTGAGGATAAATTAGAAATATTTTTGACGATACGAATCTCTTTAAAGGATTTGAATCTGAAGTATTTGAATACCTCTTTTGCATCCTCTAAAAGGATTCGAATCCAGGAATCGAATCCAGAACGTTTTGGATCCTGCCTAGCTCTGCTTTCAACGTTATCAAATTGAAAATTGGTCAAACTGGAAGGAAAATCGTATGCGCCAAAAGTTGACTAAAACATCAACTCTATTTATTTTAGTCATAAATTAACAATAATAAAAACTGAAATTTAGGTTTATGATTGATCGTCTAACGAGTGTTTCCAATCCCAGAGAAAGCATGAAGTAAAATTTTGAGTTTAGAAAAGCCTGAAAATTTGGCACGGGCGCGTAGCGAAGCGGAGCGACCGAGCCAAATTAGGTTTTTCTAAACTCAAAATTTTACTTCATGCGCCACGCGTATAAAACACTGACTTTATGTAAAATTAAAAAACGTTTAGTTATTTTCTTTTACTTGAATTTGCTAGTGTGTATAAATAATACATATCTTATCAAATCTTATCTCATCACACTGGTAAATAAGCGTATTACGCCAATTTTCAATTGTTTCAATGATGAAACAAACGAGTGTCTTCCACTCCCAGACTAAGCATGAAGTAAAATTTCGAGTTTAGAAAAGCCTGAAAATTTGGCTCGGGAGCGTAGCGAAGCGGAGCGACCGAGCCAAATTAGGCTTTTCTAAACTCGAAATTTTACTTCATGCGCCACGCGTATAAAACACTGACTTTATGTAAAATTCAAAAACGTTTAGGTATTTTTTTTTACTTGAATTTGCTAGTTTGTATAAATAATACATATCTTATCAAATCTTATCTCATCACACTGGTAAATAAGCGTATTACGTCAATTTTCAATTGTTTCAATGATGAAACAAACGAGTGTCTTCCACTCCCAGACTAAGCATGAAGTAAAATTTCGAGTTTAGAAAAGCCTGAAAATATGGCTCGGGCGCGTAGCAAAGCGGAGCGACCGAGCCAAATTAGGCTTTTCCAAACTCGAAATTTTACTTCATGCGCCACGCGTATAAAACACTGACTTTATGTAAAATTAAAAAAAGGTTAATTAATTCTTTTTACTTGAATTTGCTGGTTTGTATAAATAATACATATCTTATCAAATCTGATCTCATCACACTGGTAAATAAGCGTATTACGTCAATTTTAAATTGTTTCAATGATGAAACAAACGAGTGTCTTCCACTCCCAGACTAAACATGAAGTAAAATTTCGAGTTTAGAAAGGCCTGAAAATTTGGCTCGGGAGCATAGCGAAGCGGAGCGACCGAGCCAAATTAGGCTTTTCTAAACTCGAAATTTTACTTCATGCTTCACGCGTAAAAATCACTGATTTAATGTGAAATAGTCTTTAACCGATTAACAAGTAAAATACGTCTAGTATGTTAATCAACAATTGTTTAAATGACGGGGAAAGTGCTATGATGGACACATCATCATTTTTTGTACTTGTCTTTTTACATAACTTTAGAAAAATAAATTTATAAAACAAAATACTAACATAAATCCCCCCCATGACAAAAAGCTATCTACGCCACTAACTAAAAGTCGAAACTAGTTGGAATAAATAACCAATATATTAGTAAAATTTAACTAGGTGTTTTTTTTTAAATCATAGTTAATAATATTTCACCACGTGAAATATGAGAAACTTATTGAAACTCAAATCCCCTCATTACAAAGAGCTATCTACGCCAATAACTAAATGTCGAAACTAGTTGGAATAAAAAACCAAAATATTAGTTAAATTTTACCAAGTGTTTTCTGTTAAAATCATAGTTAATAATATTTCACCACGTGTAGGTTAGGAACTTATTAAAGATATAAGATATGAAACTGTTAAACACCTATATTCTGAATCATCCTGTATATGACATTTTTAATTGCCCATTTAATTGAGAATAACCTCACCTGAAACGGTATAACAATTTGTGTGACAGACTGTATAATTTAAATGATCATTTGAAGACATAAAATTGTCCCAAAACTTAATAACCTAATGACACACATTCAATCCCATAAAAAAGTGCGAAGAAGGCCGGATAATTCTCCCCGACAAAAGAAAATATGAATGGTCCTGGGCGTGTGATTTCAGTACTCGCGCAGACACCCGATTTTCATTCTCCAAGGACCGAATCCAAATAAAGCGCCTATTACCTTAGGCCCGGTCTAATGATAGGGTCTCGGTAATAAGGCCCCGGATTGTGTTAGCGTTTGGTTTGTCTGACTTTTATCTGAATCTCGCTGCTCCTCGAGGGGCTCCAGGTAGAAAATGCTTGCGCCTTGTCTCGGCCAAACAGGTGACTACATTCTTTGACGCGGCCTTATCAATCAACGGGCTCTTACCTCTTACGCATCTTTCTACTTACTTTAATTAATTCTATTATTCCGCTCGATTTCGTTAATTAATAATAACTAGATTGTCACGGTTGATACTACTTGCTTGTCAAACCGAAATTTTTGGATACGTCCCGTGTGATGAATATTTTAGATAATATGGATCTACTTATTATGAAAAAAAAAAACAACAACATATGCCCTAAGGCTTTTAGATCGTTTCAAGAAGCTATATTGTAATATATTAAGCTGCACCTTAATGATGTAATAATAAAAAAACAAAAAAATTCATAAAATTATTTTAGTCGATAGTTTCTACGAGGTCTGTTCAAATAATAACCAAATTTTAATTTTTTAAATTTATTATTCATTTTACAGATTATTAGTCCTTGTACCTTTCAAAGTACTCCCCTTCCTAATTTACACACTTTTCCCAGCGGTGTTTCCATTTCGTGAAGCAGTTCAAGATAGCTTCATTTGAGATAGCCTGTAAGGTCAATGACGGATTTGCTTGGGGAGTAGGGATCCTTTGGTAATCCATTGTGATGATGGAACTTTTGTCTCAATATCGTAGCTATAAACCCAGCTTTCGTCTCCTGTTATAATTCTTTGCATGAATGTTTCATCGTCATTTGCTTGTTCAAGGAGTTGTCGACAAATGCCCACTCGATTTTCTTTCTGTTGTTCGGTCATCAAACGAGGAACAAATTTTGCTGCAACTCTACCCAGGTTCAATTTTTCAGTCAAAATCGCATGACTGCAAGTTCTCTGGTAGTTAATCGGTGATTTACACGCACCAAATCGTAATTTTGTGAACGTGGAAGTCATCAGTTAAAGTGGAAGGCCTTCCTGCTCGACGATCATCTTCAATTGACCGACGACAACTTTTACATCGTGAAAACCATTCGTCACATTGCGTACGACCCAGTGCATCGTCTCCGTAAACTTGTTTCAAAAGATTAAACGTTTCTGTGAACGTTTTCTTCAGTTTTACGCAAAACTTTATGTTGCCTCATTACTCCAGAAACTCGCATATTCTAAAAATGGCAACTAACACTTGAACACGTTGTACTCAAATAAGAATATCGCGAAAACTAAACAAGATATCAACAATCCAAGAACATGCGTTTACAAAGGAGGTTATGCACAAGGAAGTGCTGCCAACAGCATATCATTAAATATCTCCGTTGGCACGTAATTCAAAATGTTTGGTTATTAGCTGAACAAGCCTCGTATATAATAATAATAATAATAATAATAAATTGTCTTTATTAAAAAATTTAGGAATATTACAAAAGAGAATAACATACAGTAGTGCAGGCGAAGTTCAACCAGTCTGAATGACTTTAGTTGCTCTTCCACTTAACCTGCTTCGGTAAGAAAGATAATCCATAGAGGAGTACATAATTATAATAATAAGTCTTAAAAATTAAATGAACAAACAAAAGATACAACTTTAATTAAATGAGAAAAAAAAAACTACAATCAAATCATATCATTTCAACTTTCATTTCAACTCAAATTTAAAGTTGAAAAGGTATAGAATTGTTGATTACTTAGAAATTAGATTTATTGGAAATACATAACGATTTTGCTATTTAATGTTTAATAATTTATTTGTTATAGAATCTGTTTATCCAGCTTAAATGGCAGCTAGTTAAATTAGGCTAGGTTAGTTATCAATTTCACAACCTAACCAATAACTAACCTAAGTAACTTGCAACCAGTCTAACCGTTTGTTAAGTAAACCAAGTGATTGGCTTCTAATTTAACTAGCTGCCATTTAAGCTGGATAAACAGATTCTATAACAAATAAAATATTAACCACTTAATAGCAGAATCGTTTACATTTTTCTTAATTTTAAAAATATTGATTCATTTCGTCAATTTTCCAGTGAATTTCCCCAGGACTTTTATTAATTTTTAAAATTTTTATGCGTGTTATAAAACTCCCAGATTTTTGTTTATTTCTAAAATTCTGACGGTATTTGTGAATTTCGTAAATTTTTTAAATGTTGATGCTATTCATGAACTGTACAGATTTTCTTCTTCTGGTATAAGGGGAGTGCGCATTGCTGCACTGCACTTAGACCTCGTCATATTTTCGTCATATTTAAAACGTTAGCAATTCTCGTGAATCCTAAACGTTTTTTTTTGCTTTATGAATTTCCACATTTTAGTTAATTTTCAAAATCTATTTTTTCGTGGATTTTCAACCTTTTAGTCAATTTTAAAAATCTTGCCGCTTTTCGTAAATTTTCAAGATTTTCTATAATTTTCAACGTTTCGGCGGTTTTCGTGAAATCCAAAGATTTTCGATAATTTTCAAAATTCCAAGATTTCCGTTAATCTTCAAAATTTTCATACAAGCGTAAATTTGCAAGAAGTTATCAAACTTTTAATTAATTTTTAAAATTTATCATGATTTTTTCAGCATCGATTAATTCATATCTTCTTAATGAATTAATCGATGCTGAAAAATTCATGATAAATTTAATCGTTAACGAGTAATAAACGTTTTGAAGAAAGGCCTCATATATTTGGAGAAATAATTTTTTTTGAAATTTGCCAACCCGGATTTTAATGAGAGATTCGAAGCGTCTTTTTTTTGTTCCGGTTTTCCTTCAGAAAAAAATAACGGTTTTTGCGGTTTTCGGTTTTTGGTTCAGCTCCAAGTAAGTGATTGTTTTAATTTTTCACATGTTTTTATTTCATATTTAAAAAAAATTGTATGTGTCCTTGTTATAGATATGATGATTTAAATATTAAGAATATGGAAAAATGTCTCAATCTAAATTTGTTCTACTTTTATTATTATTGCCTTTACAAAATAAATATTTTATATATTTATTTTCGTTATATCTTATTAAATATCTATCACATCTCAGCAGTGTGTATTTTTAACTTTACTTCAAATCATTGGTTTATACGCGTGGCGCATGAAGTAAAATTTCGAGTTTAGAAAAGCCCCGTGAAAATTTGTCTCGGGTCGCTGCGCGACCCTCGACAAATTTTCTACGCGGGGCTTTTCTAAACTCGAAATTTTACTTCATGCTGTCTGGGAGTGGACGACACTCGTTTAATGTTCGCGAGATTTTCAACATATCGAGATTTTCATTAATTTTCATAAATTTTTCAGCATTGCTTAATTAATTTAGACGTTATATTAATCGTTAACGATTAATAAAAGTTTTGAAATTTGCGAGCCCGAAAATTAACGAAATTCTCGAAAATTCATGAATACCGGCTTTTTTTAAATTAACGATAATCTAGGGAATACATGAAAGGTCTCAAAGTTCTAAAAAGTAACCAAAGGAGTCAAGAATTTGTAAATCAGCAATAATCTTAAATAATGCATGATATTTGTCAACATTTTAAAAATTGTTATAAATCTTGGAAATTAAAAAAAAAAGTTTGCAAACTAACAAACGTATTAAAAACATAACGAGTCGTCAAAATTTTAAAAATTAATTAAAGCCTTGGAAATTTACGAAAATTGACAAGATTTTAAAAGCTGGACAAAAACGTAAAAACCCTCAAGATTTTGTAATCTAATGAAAATATTGTAAAAAGCATTGATTCTATTTTACGAATGTTTTCCACTCCCAGACTAAGCATGAAGTAAAATTTCGAGTTGAGAAAAGCCCTAAGAATTTGGATTTGGACGCGTAGCGTCCAAATCCAAATTCGGGCTTTTTTAAACTCGAAATTTTACTTCATGCGCCACGCTTGTAAAAACACTGATTAATTTTTAAGTTTAAAATATTAAAAACATTTTTATTATTATAGATTATCACTTTTCACATACTTCAAATTTCAATATTTCTTGACACTTCATCACTTTTTGAAATTGTTTCAACATTTTCTCAAATTTAAACATTTAATCAATTTTCGACAGTTTTAAATTTTTTCAAAATTCTAGCAAATTTCAACATTTTTACCATGACATTTAATCACTGTTTCATGGTTTTCGCATCACGGAGACAGAGCGTAAAATAGAGAAAGACATTAAACTCAATTAATATTATTATTATATCTAAAGGGTGGTGCATCTAGCGGTTTACTTTTTAATCATATGTTATTTTGACTCTGTCCAATCTTTAGCACTCAAAACATTGACAAAAACTCAGTATGAGCATACGATACTGAGTTCTTGTCAATATTTGCGGTAAGAAATGTACGAAATTGAACAACCTTGGGAAATATTTAAACTTATTCTTAAAGTTACGGCTCTGTTGCCCAAACAGTGCGAATTCTGAAAAAAAAAAAAAATCGGTCGAAATGAAGCACCAACCGCGCCTGCTGTACACAAATCTGTGCTAATAGTTCATAATATTGGAATTTTAGTGGACCATAGAAGCCGCCTCCCTCCTCATCCAGTACGTACAGACAAGAATATTGCTATTGTTGCCCAAAGTATGACAGCCAATTCAAAAACATCAACTCGTCATTTCGGTCAACGGGGAGCACTACTGAAGCATGATAATCGACTCATGTGGCCAGAAATTAAGGACATGGGCTTGAACGATCTTTCGTTTCAGCAGGATGGCGCGACATATCACAGCCTTTCAAACAATCGATCCTTTGTGCACTAAGTGCCGTAATCGCGTAAGTAGTCATTTTAGTGATATCAATTGGCCTTCACGCAGATGCGATTTGATGCCGTTGGATTTTTTTTTATATGGTGCTGTTAAATATCTATGTTATGCAGACAATCCACAAACGATTCAGGTGTTTAAGCACAATATTAGTCAAGCTATTCGTGAAATAGAGCCCTCAAGCATCGAAAATGCACTACAAGTTGGGTTGATAAGATGGGTTTCTGTCGTGCCAGCTGAGGCAGCCACATGAATGAAATTGTATTCAATTAAGAATGGGAAAGATTGCTCTTGCGAATAAAGCACTAACATTTTCAAAAATATTGATCCCAATTTATTTCATAGCATTTTTAAAAAGAAACCGCTATTTATTTTGGATTTGACGAAATTAATATAGTTATGCTAAGGCTATGTTGTCCCGTAACTATTCCATATGTCGAACATATCTTAAATAGTTGTTTGCTTGAATCAATTGATCGTAATTGCTGGAAACTCGCAGTCGTTAAGCCTATTTCAAAAATTAATAACCCAAATAACTATGATAATCTAAGGCCCATTAGTATTCTTCCCACCTTATCTAAGGTACTAGAAAAAATCATTAAAGCACAATTAACCTCTTACGTCAGTGAGAATAATATACTTCCTGAAATGCAATCGGGCTTTCGTAAGGGATATAGTTGTGAAACTGCCTTGATTATTATCACAGACGATATATTAGCAGCCACTGATCGAGGAGAAATTACCTTGTTAGTACTGTTGGACTATAGCAAGGCTTTCGATACTGTTAACTTTGACGTCCTTGAAAGTATATTAGAACACATTGGATTGGAAAATTCTGCTATAATTTTACTAAGTTCTTACCTCAGAGGAAGGAAGCAGTGTGTAGAAGTAGACAATAATAGGTCAAATTTTATCAGCATTATGCGAGGTGTTCCACAGGGTTCCGTTCTTGGCCCGTTGTTATTCACTATAAACACAAGTGCCGTTATAAATAGCCTACATCAATCTAAAGGCCATATGTACGTCGATGAAAGCTAAATTTATTTATCATTGACTCCCAACGAATGGCAACACGCGGAACAATGTCTGAACGCCGACCTTGCACGTATTCAAAGCATATCTACTCTTTTATGTTTAAATTTAAATCCCTCCAAAATGTCGTTCCAATTATTTGGCAAGAAAAAGATTTGTGATGCTTTAAAAGATTAGTTTAACATAATTATAAATGATGAATCAATTAGTTATTCAGAATACAGTAAAAACTTAGGAGTAATATTAGATAACTCATTTAGATACAAAAAACAAATAAATAAATACATTACTACAGCCTATATAAACTTGAAAAAGTTATATCCTCATCGATCCTGTTTACCAGTATCAACTAAAATTATGCTCTGCAACGCTTATGTACTTTCTCATTTTTCATATTGCTCTACCTTATACAACCCTGCTATTGATAAATCGACTTCCAAACGAATACAATATGTTCAAAATTCGTGCCTACGATATATTTATGGTATACGTAAATTTGAGCGTATATCTCACAAACTAATAGAAGCAGGCTGGGTGAACATGGAATCAAGAAGAAAAATTAAAACAGCCTGTTTTTATCACAAACTTTAGTGCAAAAGCACCTTCCTACTTGTTTGAGAAAATTAAATTCAGGAATGATGTTCACACTCTTAATATTAGATTCAAGGGGTCTTTATCACCGCCCAAACATAGAACCACCCTCTTTGAACGATCTATCTCTTTTCAAATTTATATTGTTTATAATGCCATATCTTCTGACTTAAAACGTCTAAATTATACAACATTTGTGAAAAGAATTAAAATGTAATGTTATGTGTAATGTTTGTTCGATCTGTCTATACAACGCGTGACTGATTTATATGTTCTTCTGTTACCATTTCATATATTAATATGTTCATTGATAATATTTAAGGTTTAGATGGAAGACCAGTTTAGCATTTTCATGCTAAACTGAATCTCGCCTTATGGTTTTCCAATTATTTAGAGTTTCATTCTTGTTTTATCATTATTGTTTTATATTTGTATTGTATTCGCAGAATGTACATTAAGAATTGAAAATAAAGTTAATTATTATTATTATTTGCAATATATATTTATAATGATTGTAATTCATAATTATATAATAAAAATAAGTATTGGAAATGATACAAGTAAAAGCAGTTGAATGCTTGTCGATTGAAATTAAAATCGTGAATATTTATTCATCTAGTTTACTTGTCTACTGAAATTTAATACCCATTCGCCCGGCGCTATCTAAACAAACAAACAACGCGCTCCGCACTCATAATTTTTTCTTATTCGTTGTGATAAAATTCGACAGTCACTATGAACCAATACAAAGTCAAAACTACTTTCAGCAATTTTGCTATCTCTGCTCCATCTTGTACTCTAGAAACACAGTACCAGCAAAAATTGTTCCTCTTAAGAGGGGTTTTATGTATAACTAAACGTTGTGTTTTAAGGAATGTACCAATTTAAGAATATTTAATGAGTAACTTATATAAAAATAACTAACAAAACTAGACATTTCTCATACCCTATTAAATTTAAACACTTTGGGTGATTTATGCTGGCCCATAGCTACTTCTCTATATGTAAATTTCAAATAAAATATTCACAACAAATTTTTGGTGAATATTTTTCGATATTTACCTGGAAGGTACAGAAATTTCGCAACTACTTTGTGCGATCCTTGAATCTTTTTTGCAGCTACGAATACATTAATCGAATTACCGCTTGAAAATAAATTAGCCCGGAGCCCATATTTCACGTAATAATAGAGAATTATCGTGTCGGGAGCATGTTACATGTAAACCGCAGACTTAGAACAGTGCTTTGCGAAACTGGTTGTGAGAAAGGATTGTTAAAATGGATTCACCAGGGATTGATTTAGGGCTGATATATTTAAAAAAATAAAAAGAACCAAACCTTTATTCCAAAAAAGGAAGCCGTTTGGTAAGAGACTTATTTGTAGCCAAACATATGTTCTTGGTTTTTGAATAAAAGTACATTGAAATTTTTTATATTGATATTATTCATTTTATTAACAGAATCTCCAATTCACCAATACATTAACATATTACAATAAATTGACAAAGAATAATTAAATAAATACAATTTTCGCCGTTTGCTTTGATAATGCATTACAGAATATATACATTATATTTTATATTTGTAGTAAAATGAATCTATTCTTCTTCTGTTTCCATATCTTTGCCTTTTCCTTTTCCCTTACCTTGTCCCTTGCCCTTTCCTTCGCCTTTACCTTTTCCTTTTCCTTCGCCTTTTCCCTTGCCTTTCTCTCCTCCTTTACCTAAATAAGATTTCATTTTTCAAATCCGTTACTTTTGCAATTTTATTACGTTAAAAAAAATGAAAAATGTAATTTTGTTGTATTATTGATGAAAAAATGCAAAAATTATTATGAAAAAGTGAGGATGCATGAAATTTTATAAGAGCATTATCTTTTTGTCATTTGTATCGCATGTTTGATAAAAAAAACCTCTAGAGCGCCATGATTTAATCTTTTTATAGATTTCAGTTGGCTACAAGCTTTAGGAATTGACATATAAAACGGCAGACATAATAATTTTAGTATATAATTTCAGAGTTGCAAACCTACAATATTTTCCATGGCACTCTAGAGTTTTTTTTTATTTGAACATACGGTATTTCTATTGTATCAAGTGTTCAGTTGAAAATCCGATCGAGTTAGCTGTGAAATTTTCAAAACATTGTGAAGTAGGTCGTACGTAAATTTGTCAGTCGCTCCTGTCAACGTTATCTAACCCATAACTTTATGTTTTTAAGTTTACGTGAAGTGATTATTACACTAAAAAAGATTGTTATTCCTTACTTCACTTTTTATTTGTATCGTTAGATCTACATTTCGAGACACAAAGTGCTCATTATCAATAACAAACTCAGTTTGTTATTGATAATGAGCACTTTGTGTCTCGAAATGTACATCTAACTATACAAATAAAAAGTGATGTAAGGAATAACAATCTTTTTTAATGTTATGAATGGGAGAGAGGGTAAATGGAGGAGCGAGAGAAGGAGAATGTATGAGAGAGTGGGTTTGTCGGAGGCGAAGGTGATGGAGTGGCTGGGGAATGGGGTAAAGATGGATGCGTGGGCGAAAGAGAAGGAGAAGGAGGTGGAATCACAGGAAAGGCAAGGGTATATAGAGAGGAGTGAATACAACGATAGGTACGGGAGGTGGCAGGTACATGGGAGAATGCCGAGGTATTTGATGGAGGGGGGATGGAGTAGGGAGGAAAGGGTGGTGCTGGCGAGGGCTCGGTGTGGGTCGGAGGAGAGAGGAAGGAAGGTGTGGATGGGGGAAGAGTATGGGAGGTGTGTAATGTGTGAACGGGGGAGGGATACGTGGAGCCATCTGGCAGAGGAGTGCGAGGGGGTGAAGGAGGAATGGGAGGGAATAAGAGGGAATAGAAGAGTGACGGAATGGATGAGAGAGGATGGGGCCGGGGTAAGGACGCTGGAGAAGTTAGGGGACAAGAGGGAAAGCAGAAGGAAGAGAGGGGGCAGTGATTAGTGTAGATATGGATGTAATAGAGTATTATGCCAATATAGGTCTTTTTTTAAATGTTATCTAACATAGTTTTATAAAAGTTTTCTATTTAATTCTATATTGCAATTGCTATTGTTCATTTCGCTGTGAAAACAGCTGATTTATAAGAAGAAATAATACAACAACTATAAGAACCAGATAAACTAATGAGTTACTGATTAACACAATGTGGTATTTATATCAGGTATGACGAAACGTAAATTAAGCTGCGACTTCACTTTATCATTCCATTTTATTTTATCAAAAAGCAACGCCTTTTCGATCGGGTTTTTTTATGTTTAAAAAATTAAGATAAATGATATCTGTGTACTAAAATTACCTTTATCTCCAGCTCCTTCTGGCCTAGCCCCAAAAACGTCTGAATATAATGAAGGGTTTTGCTGCATCATGAAATTTCTCAAAGTTAAATCGTGTTCGTTCATGAATCCTGGGCGTTGGGCTTCATTTTCCTATTGAATATTGAACAAATGTCAAAAAGAAACGTATTGAAGAATACAATTTCGAAGTAAAAAATTATACAGGGTGTTAGGTAAATGTACGACCAAAGTTTAACTGGTCATAGTATTCATCAAATGTAACATAAAAGCATTGTAAAATTTTTGCTAAAAGTTGCTCAAAAACCTTAAAAAAATTGGTAAAAAAAATCCACAAATGATTATGGGAACGGATGACTAATTGTCAAATTTGTCCATTCAAACTGACATTGATTCCCATTGATGATTGCCACTAACAGGCCCTTTATTGTTGCTACGTTTTGTGAAGGTAATCATAGGCGGGTAACAAAATTTGTAGCATTTTTTTATCATTTTTTTAAAAGATTTTTGAGCAACATTTGTCAAAAAAGTTTCTAAGCTTTTGTGTTACATTTGATGAATACTATTACCAGTTAAACGTTGGTCGTACATTTACGTAACACCCTGTATATGTAATATGAACAAAAAAACAGTATCTTTACCGATTAGGACTTTTATTCAAAATATTTTTAAAACCTCCTTCGATTTTTTTTTCTAAATAAAGGATTGCATGTGCTTTTTAAAATTTTTAATCGATTGAACATTTTTACATAATGACATTTATTCACTATTTGTCATCAAGTTGCCAGTTACGTTTATATAATTTGACGAATAAAGCACTAATTACCTTTCTTCACACGTTTAAACGTGAGAATAAAGGTTATTCGTGCTTTATTCGTCAAATTAATTTGATCTTCACGTAACTCAATCAATCAATCAATTTCGTTTACATATTTTTGGTTTAGAGGCAAGAATGTTATTAAAGAATTATAGAGTAATACGTAACTCAATCAATCAATCAATTTCGTTTACATATTTTTGGTTTAGAGGCAGGGATGTTATTAAAGAATTATAGAGTAATACTATTTGTATTTTTTTAATAAATCAAAAAAATAAATATATCACTAATTATTGTTTGCAGAGATAGAGCAATAAAATAATTTTAAAACATTTTAGAATTGATATTTTGTAATATAACTTTAAAATAAGTAAAACACATTAAATGTTTATGTCTTGATTCTCTACAACTATTATTTGACAAATTTTTCAATTATATTAATAGTTTACAGAATTCTAAGAAATAAAACTTACACTCTACATTTTGCGTGCATGTTTTCTAAAAAAACTAGTTCAAAACGCGATAATTTTGAAGCTTCTAATGAGTGTGTCCAAGTATAGTTCAAAATATACTACTTTAGAATTCCCAAGAAGTATATTCAACTTCACAATATTTTAGTGTTTTATACGCGTGGCGCATGAAGTAAAATTTCGAGTTTAGAAAAGCCTGAAAATTTGGTTCGGTCGTTTCGCTACGCGACCGAACCATATTTTCAGTCTTTTCTAAACTCGAAATTTTACTTCATGCTTATTTTGGGAGTGGACACACTCGTTACAATCTTAAAAATGAACGCTTTTCAAAAACAACGAATGCATGAAAATTTACAGTGTATATATCGAGGTATAGATATAGATACAACAAATGTGCTTTGAGTTATATGCAGGAATTTTACAAAAGTATACAAATGAAAATAAATCCTGTATATAACACAAAGCACATTTGGTGTATCTTGATATAGAGAAAAAAACAATGGTTTTTCTTACATATAGGGGAAGTAAAATTAATAATAACAAAAAAACTGGTGATTGTTAATAAATGTTAATTCTTTATAGATATGCAACTATATATTTGTGATTTAAAAAAGAAAACAATTGGATATTTGTTACTAATATAATAAAATTATATTAGTGAAATTTAACCAAGTGTTTTCTTTTTTAAATCACATTTAAATATGATTCACCACGTGAAAGATGAGAAACTTGTTCAAGATATATATTTGTGTATTTAATACTTACCGCAATGAAAGCCACAACAAGAACAGTGATGATGAATAATTTAAACATTTTTGTTTATTGTTTGGGATTTCGTTCTGCGAGTTGAACTGATTTATTCCTGGATTGTCAGCAGCTTATATAGGATCAAAAAATTAATGAACCACAACAAAATTAAAATATATTATAATATGTCCATTCAAAGCACAATAAGTTTAATAGCTCGATTTATTCAAATGTTACTCACGAAATTATATCATCAGACAGAATCATCATAAATAACAGAAAACAAAATTAAGCTTTTATGCACGTATACTATCTAAATAAAACTGTATTTAACATATAAAATTTTAATTGCACTCAGTGGAAGAATAAATATACTTAGTCTTCAATTTTATTCTCCTGTGCAGAAGCACATATTTATTGAACTTTTGCTTTACTTTGGGGCTGAAAAATTAATTGAATATTTGTTAACGGTTTAACCTTTAGTTTAACCTTGTTTGTATAACTGAGACTTTTTTTAAGTGACTATAGTTTAAACAACTTTTACTTGTCATTTTCAATCTTAAAGTTTTTTTAAGTTTGAAAATAACAAGTTAACTATAGTCACTTAAAAAAGTCTCAGATATAGAAACAAAGTTCAAATCGTGTTTTATTTGTGATTGAATATTTCCTTAAAAATATAGAAGCAATTATTTATTTGATTTGAAGAAAAAATCAAAACACGGTTTCCAGAAGCATATTTTTGTTTAAAAAATCTAAATGTAATATTATATTCTTCTAAATTTAACCTTGTTTGTATAACTGAGACTTTTTTTAAGTGACTATAGTTTAAACAACTTTTACTTGTCATTTTCAAACTTAAAGTTTTTTTGAGTTTGAAAATAACAAGTTAACTATAGTCACTTAAAAAGTCTCAGATATAGAAACAAAGTTAAAATCGTGTTTTATTTGTGATTTAATATTTCCTTAAAAATATAAAAGCAATTATTTATTTGATTTGAAGAAAAACTCAAAACACGGTTTCCAGAAGCATATTTTTGTTTAAAAAATCTAAATGTAATATTATATTCTTCTAAATATAACTAATGGTGGGCTGTACAATTTATAAATAAGAATAATATCCCTAACCAATTTTAAATAATAATAATCCATTTCTTTACAGATTTTACATCAAAGATTAAATAAAATTATTTATAGCAATTTGTGGCTAAAATATTGTTGAACATGTTTACATGGAATTTTTCTTTTAAGTATACATATCCCGATGAATTTTCAGGAATTCGTTGTTTTTCAGAAAGTTAAATTTAAAGTTTCTAACGAGTGTTTCCACTCCTTGATTAGGCATAAAGTAAAATTTCGAGTTTAGAACACCCTGAAAATTTAGGTTGTAGATGTATATCATTCCTTTGCGATATTTTTCAAAGTTCGAACTTTTAAAATGATCGTAAAGGATCGAAATAGGTGTGAAGCAACTAGAAAAAAAAAATATGAAACAAAAACGAGTGTTTTTCATTACCGAATATGGAAACAGGGTTCCATCAAGAAAGTAACACAAGTATCGAGTATCTTAAAAACAATGATTACTCAAACTTTTTAATTTCATTCTTAAATAAAAACAAAAACCATAACATTACCAAGATCGAGGTGGTCTTCCGTGCCATTGATCAATTACAAACATAGCACCGTTACAGAATCTACCGAATTACCCGATTCGCCATTCAACCAAACATTAATTCATCCTTTCCTCGCCGTAATTGATACTCTGCTACAACCTTTAATGATACTATACCTCAACAGTATGTAAAAATCAACTCGTGCATACGCTGATGAGAAAAAAGATCCAAACTCGCACCCTGGATGCACCGTCCAATTAAAAAGGCCCATTTGTATCCCACTAATAACTGGTCGGATTAATTAGGCAGGAAAAATTAGCAGGTGAGCTGATTTAAAGGGGGCTGCCACTTCAGGGGTTCAGGTAAGAGGCAGCGGTGTAATTAATAATCGGCTGAAGGATAAACACACGGGAAACGTAGATGTTAATTAAGATTTTTTTTGGAGATACAGTGGTTCAATTAATTAGATTAATTAAGTTATTGTAAACTTTATTTAAATTGTTGTTTTATTATTCCACCCCTCGAGTGTAAAGCAAATATTAAATAATAGATCGTTAACTTGTTCCTCATTGATCACTTGGTAAAAAAGAATAGTTTTTTAATAGAGTATATAAAGAAGAGGAGGGAATAAATTATGAAGTTCCTATTTTGAAGATTAACTGCTTTATAATGAGAAATATATTAATATTTCTCATTATAACGCAGTATTTCTTTAAAATAGGAACACAAAGCACAGGTAAATGTGTTTTGTATCACTGTGACTAGTTTGGACCAGTGGCATAGATAGGGTGGGATTTAGCGAATCAATGCCCCCCCCCCCTCCTCCCCTATGAGTCTTGAAAATTAATAGAATGAAATCAAAGGCTATTTATCCGTTGGCGATTTATTTTGTTATAACTTTACTTCATGAGCTACGCGTACATTAATTTTAAGTGAAGTTTACTTGTTAACAATATTTCAGGCTTTTCTAAACTCGAAACTTTACTTCATGCTTAATCTAGGAGTGAAAAAAATTGTTACACAATCAATCATAAACATATTTTGCAGTTTTTTTTATTGCAAAATTTATGACTAATATAAATCCCCCCTTGAGTCTTGAAAATTAAGAGAATGATATAAATGACTACTTTTCAGTTAGCGATTTATTATGTTATAATTTTATTTCATGATCTACGCGTATAAGACATTAATTTCAAGTTAAGTTTACTTGTTAACAATATTTCAGTGTTTTCAGTGTTTAATACGCGTGACGCATAAAGTAAAATTTCGAGTTTAGAAAAGCCTGAAAATTTGGTTAGGTCTTGTGCTCTATCAATCCACTCTAACTGTAAGAACCATAAAATTGATTTTGATAACTTACAAATTCTAGATCTTGAAAAAAATATAAAGCAAGATAATTTTTAAAAATGTTCTACATTAATAAACCAAATTCTAGCATGAACTATAATATAAAGCAGGTACAAATGGCTTACATTCAATTTATTCTTAATTATTAAAATGAAATAAATCATAATTTAAATCTTTATCTATTAGTATATTATTTTGTTATTATTTTTATAAAAAATCAATGTCTCCGTTTATATCTCTAAACTTTTTTATAAATAAACAATTTTAATATTTACATTATAATTTTACAACTTGACAACTTTTTACACTGCCCGACCTTGTAAATATTTTACGTTTTCGGCAAAATCTTTTAACTTATTATTGTTTGTTTCTGTTTTTGAATTATAGAAGAAGCCAACAACCATTGGCGAAACATTGGCACATATATTTAAAAAAAAAATAATTAAAAAATACATACACATTTCTAGAATGAAGTCTCCATTTTATTGTTTGTATTATTTCTGCCGCTAAAACCAATAATAACACAACTAATATTGTTTATCTTCTAATACTGATTCAGCAGTATATTTTTTAATTTCACAATACTTCAGGGTTTTATACGCGTGGCGCATGAAGTAAAATTTCGAGTTTAGAAAAGCCTGAAAATTTGGTTTGGCCGCTCCGCGCTTCGCGCTACGCGACCAAACCAAATTTTCAGGCTTTTCTAAACTCGAAATTTTACTTCATGCTTAGTCTGGGAGTGGAAAACACTCGTTTTTAGCTTAACATTGAATTCTTTAAAAAATGCGTATTCATATGTATATTTAAAAGAAGAATTCCCCGTATTAAATATTAACACGTTATCTTAATCTGTGTATGTTTTTTAATGTATTGTGTTTAATTGGAAATTCTATAATAAATAAACAAATACAAATACAAATACAAAAATGTCTAATAGAAAATCTATTATTTTCATTTACGCAAATCTACTTTAAAATACCTTTGCATTTCTACTAGTAGTTTTTCAATTACACTGCGCAACAATGAAAATGTTTCGGACTCAAAATTAGCTAATACTTATGTATTTTCACTCGCTGAATTCGAAAATGACATTTAAAATTACATATTAGCTCTTGCTCCTAAACAAGAGCTAATATGTAATTTTTAATGTCATTTTCGAATAAAGTTGTATGTTGTTTCTTAAGGGTGTAAATTTTAATTTTTTGGAAAATTTTGTATATGACATTTGGCATACCTGTAAACTGACAAAACTAACATTCCATAATGTTTGTAGGTTATGTTTATAACTAGTGAAGTGATTTATGTGAGTTTCCTATTGTTTAACTAGTGCGGAATTATTAATATAAATCAAAATGCCAAGGAATTGTGTAAATTCAGTAGACAATTTTTGTTACATATGTGGTGAAATAACATTTTCATCACAGAAGCGAAATATCACGCCTCTTGTGAAAACTGCTTACCAACATTCCTTTGGTATGAAGGTAGGGGACCAGGATAAGTCGTGGGTTCCACACATATGCTGTAACCAATGTTCGGTTATACTAAGAGAATGGCTGCAAAATAAAAAAAGATCTTTGGCTTTTGCTTTGCCTATGGTATAGAGGAAGCCTAAAAACCATAAAAGTGACTGCCATTTCTGCTCAACTTTGCCCATAAAAGCAGGATTGTCAATGAAGAAAAGGGGAACAGTTAAATATCCGAATCTTCCATCTGCCATTCGACCTATTCCTCATTCGGATAGTTTACCAGTTCCTACCCCACCACAAATTTATGATTTGGAAAATGAAGGTAGAAATGAGGTAGAAATGGAAGAAGAAGAAGAAGAAGCAAACAAGCGTTTCACATCAAATGATACTGATTTTAAGGTAAGAGATGATACACTAGTAACACCACACAGATTGAGTCAAGCAGAATTAAGTGATCTCATTCGAGATCTAGACTTGTCACAGGAGAAGGCAGAACTTCTAAGGTCAAGACTACAGCAGTGGAATCTTCTCCAACACGATGTCAGAGTTTCACAGTATAGAAAACGTCAGCGAAACCTGCTCTCTTTTTTCTATCTATAGATTAATGAATTGTCTCAAAATGAACTATGATCCAACAGAATGGAGGTTATTCATCGACTTATCTAAGCTAAGCTTAAAAGCTGTATTACTGCACAACGGAAACCGTCTTCCTTCTATTCCTATTGGCCATGCAGTTCACATGAAAGAGACTTACATTAACATGAAAACTCTCCTCGAATCAATCAATTACAATGAACACAAGTGGAAAATTTGTGGTGATCTAAAAGTCATTGCTATACTTTTAGGAATGCAATTAGGGTACACTAAATACTGCTGCTTTTTGTGTATGTGGGATAGTAGAGACAGAAGTTCACAATACATAAGAGCAGACTGCCCTGCAAGAAATCTCAATACTTAGGAAAAAAATATCGTTGCTGAGCCACTTGTGGACCCAAAAGATATTCTTCTTCCACCCTTACATATTAAATTGGGTTTAATGAAGAATTTTGTCAAAAGTATGAACAAAGATGGACAGGCTTTTAGGTATTTGAGAGACAAATTCCCGAAACTAAGTGATGCAAAGTTTAAAGAGGGTATTTTTGTCGGGCCACAAATTCGTCAACTTGTTAGGGATCCTGCGTTTGACGAAGTTTTGGAGGGGAAAGAAAAGGAAGCCTGGGAAGCTCTGAAGGGAGTGATTCGTGGATTTTTAGGAAACAAAAGAGATGAAAACTACAGTTAGTTAGTAAAAATACTCCTGGAAAAATACCATCAACTGGGATGTAACATGTCCCTAAAGATCCATTTTCTCCACTCCCACCTAGACTTCTTTCCTCGCAATTGTGGTGCGATATTTCTGTAATGGAACGAAGATATCAGGGTCGTTGGAATGAAGCTATGCTAGCGGATTACTGTTGGTTTGTGTGTAGGGATGCTCCGGAACTCGCATACAAGAGAAAAGTAAAAAGATCACGATAACGTTATACCTACTATGTATCACAGAAACTAGAGCTAATAAAACATTTTCATTGTCATTTTCATTTTTTTACCATAAAATGAATATAATTTGACTAATATGGTGCAGGAAACACGAAAAAAATATTTGTTTGTGGTGCAGTGTTATTAGAATCTCTATTATTTAGCTTCTAAAAAATGTATTTAATCTGTAGATCTCTTCTACCTCACCTCGAATGTTCTGTTTTATTCTGTGAGTGCCTTCTTCTTTTCTAGTGTATGCAACTTTTTTAAACAGGTAATTTCGGAAATTAAGCTATGTCAACTATTTTGATTCCAAATATATATTTTTAGTGTTTTCTTTTTTAAATCATAGTTAAATATGTTTCACCACGTGAAAGATGAGAAACTTGTTCAAGATAATATATTTTTAGTTCTTGAATCTTGGAGGCGTTCACTTTGTGGTTCTCATTTTCAATATGATATAAAGAAAACACTTTACTTTCTTATACCACTTTTATTTTACTTTTGTGGCTAGTTTCAAGTACTTAATTTGATTACCGTGTAATTAAAACTAATCACAAAAGTAAAATAATAGTGATATAAAAAAGTAAAGTGTTTTCTTTTTTATATCATATGTATGCATGTATGACAAAGTATTCACCAGAATGTGGGGTAACTTTGACAAATTTTTAATAATAAAATATAGGACTATAGAATTGAAAGTTAATAAATGAGATGCATCTATATTTTATTAAGTATTATGATTTTGTTACTAATTTATAATACATCAGCATTCCTGAATTCAAAAACCCTTTCAACTCAAACTTTTCGTGCGTTTTGGTCGAGTGCGTGCACGACGCTCACAGTGGGGGAACCTCGTTAAAGGAGGCCCCTTTCTGTGATCGGCTTTTTGCCAATCGCGATGGTTATGGTTTTTCGATTTAGCTTCTGTCACAACATTAATATCTCGGGATTACAATCGATAAATACCGGCGAAGGAAGACGAAATGAAAAAAAAAATATCGCTGATATAAAGCTGACTGGTAACAAGTACTAACCGGTATTACGTGAAACTGGTACATTAACCAAGCGCATTTTCTGTCGTTTTGCCGGAAAATATGAACATTACTGTTTATTGCCGCTTTAAGTATGGGAGTTTTAGTGTGGGCACGTTTTAGCTAATGCCGTAATAGATGTAATTTCAGTTTTTTGAGTGCTTAAGTTTTGAAGTTATTTCTTTATGGTAATCAATGATGGGTTTAATGGGAATTCGAATGGTTGTAATGGTTTGCGCAATCTATTAAAATTTGAGAGCTCTGCAATAAAAAAGAGAAATTCCTGAATTTAGCACTTAAAAAACAACTCGTTTGTCCTCTTTGAAGCGAGTTGTTCACTCATTTGTCTTCTTCACAAAACGAGTAGTTTTACTCGTTTATCTTCTCCAAAATGAGTATTTCTTGGCTCGGTTGTATTTAAAAAAACTGATTTTTTTACTCGTTTGTCTTCTCCTAGACAAACATTTTTTTCACTCGGTTGCATTTTAGAAATTGATTTTTTCACTCGTTTGTTTTCTTAAAATGAATATTTTTTGACTCGGATGTATTTATAAAAACTTGTTTCTTTTACTCGTTTGTCTTCTTCAAAACGATTTTTTTTTACTCGGTTGCATTTTTAAAAACTGATTTTTCACTCGTTTGTTCTCTCAAAATCAGTTTTTTTATTAATTTATCTTCTTACAAAATAGACGAGCTTTTTACTCTCGAATATGTTTACTCCCTGTCCAGCATGCCGCGAAGTAAAACAGTTTGGCAGGCGTTCGTGTAGTGTGTTTTTTGAGAAAATGCAATTTCTTAGTATGTTTGTTGTTCGAAAATGGAATTTCTACGAAAGTACGTATATCTAGTTATGTGTAAAACTCTTTGGGAATTTTTCACAGGTGATTGAATCGAATTATCGAAGTTAATGGAGCACGAATCAAACATATTTTCAATTAAGGATTTCTATTAGTCAGGAGCTGTGTTACCGGTGTATCTGAATACATTCCGTACACGATTAACATTGCAGCATACCTGGAATGGCAATTAAATTTATAATTGCCACTTGCGACGGAAACAATGATTCCCAATTAATCCTCACCCGACTACAACTATAATATTTATAAACGTTGAGAGAAGTGTTACCGTTCAATAATCAAGTTTATATTTAAGTATTATATACACAAGTTGTCAATAAATTTCAATACAGTTAAATTTGATCCCACTGTATATATTTTTTGTTGTTATAATATAAAGTGTACCTATTTAATGAGGTAAATAATTACATTAAATGTGTTGAATTAACATTTTCTTTGTGAATATCAAATAATGTCCGCTATCAAAATAAGTGAGGATTAAAATTTATATATCTGAATAGCGCATTCTTGAATACGTAATGATTACTATTTATCAGCAACAATGGCGCTTCCTGCAATTGAATGGGCCTCCTAATTACCGCCTAATTCTACGATTAATATGTTGATTTCTTTTGGCTGGTTGGTCTCGCTGTGAGAAAGGGCCCAATTATCTTTTATTTCATCGGCATTATTGTGCACTTAACCATATTTAAAAATGTTTACTTACAAAAACAAAGATATGTTTCAAATTTGCATAAGTGATATTCATCTAATTGTTTTTATATGAAATTTTGATGAGTTTAAAATATTTTATAAGCTCTGAAAAATAGTCTTTCAAATGGTTTTAAGCCATTCATCAACCTGATGAAGCCGCAATGTGGTGAAACAATTGTTGTAGTACAATAAATATAATTTTGAAACCTAAACAAATTAAGTGTGTTATTAATTAAAGTGGCAACAGATTGACTGTATTTAAGCTTTATTTGACGATATGCTGACATTGACGTTTATTAAAATACCGACAACAGCAAAATAAATATCAAAAATAGACCAAAAAGGGGGAAAAATAAAATTGTAAAATATATAATAAAATCTTTCAAAGACATAAATGCTTGTGTATAAAATTAATTAAATTGTATCGTCTTACTAATAAGAAGAAATTAATTAAGAAGAAATTAAAGAAAATGCTGATGTTCTGTTCCAGAAAACACTAAAACTTTGGAATTAAGGAGACAGTTTAAAGTTTTTTCTAATACCCATTAATACGAGCTTATGCCACTTAAAGTAATAAAGAATAAGGTAATTTTAATTCAACTTCAAAATTAGTTTCAGTACAATTAAGGATACTGAGTGCAACTGTGCCAGGAATACGTTTTCGTAGAATAATCATAACGAAAACCACTTGAGTTTATTTTTACAGGCAAGACTTGAATATTTTACTCAAACTTTATTATTTTTAACAAATTTAGCTTGGGAAAAGTCAGCAAATCGTTCGATCCACGGTCTCGCCAATTATGACATGACGAAACTAAATTGACGAAAATCTCGAAATATCAAAACTCTCGAAACATCAAAAATCTCGAAATATCAAAAATCTCGTAAAAATTTCATCAAAATAACGAAAATCTAAAAAATTTACGAAAACTGCCAAGGTTTTAAAAGTCGACTGAAAAATCAGTGTTTTAAACGCGTGGCGGATGAAGTACATTTTTGAGTTGAGAAAAGCCAGAATTTGGATTTCGACGCGCAGCTCTCGTTTAATTAATAAACAACAAAGTTTTCTTTAAATTTATATTTACTTTTGACTCAAAATAATAAAAGTCTAGTGGTTTTATTTATGAATATTGTCCAATTATAATTCTGCCAAATATAATAATAGAAATGTTATAATAATATTCCAAGAGCAAAACAAATTTAGGTTTATCTAATTCCTTCTTTTTTATTTTCTCATATATCGTGTACAAGTTAATATTATAAATTCGATTAATAAGTTAATATTATAAATTATATTATTCCAATTAGATAAATAAGTATATATATTTTAATTTACCACTCCTTTATAATCTCCTAGTACATGACATTTACAATCCTGATCCTAATCACATAAATAAATCTGCCTATCCTCTCCTCTACGCCGATGATACTGCGTTAATCGCACATGCCCCCACTCTCCCTAAAGCTCTCAGAACCCTTCAGGGCCTAATCGACATTATTCAAACGTGGTTTCCGAAGTGGCGAATTTCCATAAACCCAAACAAATCCCAGCTCCTGATTCCTTTCCATCGACAAAACAACTCCACCTTCTCAATTACCATAAACGACCAAGTCATCTTCCCCTTCGCCACCTGCAAGTACCTAGGTATTCACATTGATCCCAAATTCACATTCAAAACCCACTCCGCAATCCTTAAAACAAAAGTCAAGAATCGGGCGGCCCACTTTAGAAGTCTGACCTTCAAACAACAAGGCATCAGTACAAACACAGCCGTACATATATATAAAATGATCTGTGGCCCTTTACATGACTATGCCTCAATCCTTTATCACAACCCCCATCCTACCACCCTAAAGAATTTGCAAGTCGCCGAAAGATCGGCCCTTAGAGTGTTGACCAAAATCCGACACCCCCAAAACCCCCTACATAACCCATCCAATACCCTACTTAATGAACTAACAGCAGTCACTCCCATCGAAACCCGACTATCACACTTAGCTGAAAAATTCGCCTCAAATCCTATCCTCTACAATCTCCTTCACCTTTTATGTATCCCCCGAAACCAAAACATCACTCCCAAGCGTAAACGTTTCACCATCACCATTCATGATTTCATTGCATCATTCCATGACATTAGTGATCATGACGATTTGTGAACAGTAATCATCTGACAGACATTGGACGACACTAACAAACAAGAGGTTTTTTACACAAGAACGGACAAGGACAAACAATTAAAATTCAGGCGGAAAGACCAATGGTCGATAGCCAATTGGCAGAAGAATTTATTTGTTATTTTAGCCATCAGAATTATTTTTATGTTAATTATTTATTGTACAATCTGCCAATAAAGATTAAAAAACACTTAGAACCTTTCTTCAATACTTTATTTTGTAACCAAATGTACATTTCGGACACGAAGTGTCCATTATCAATGGTTTGATACTTTAGTATCAAACCATTGATAATGGACACTTCGTGTCCGAAATGTACATTTGGTTACAAAATAAAGTATTGAAGAAAGGTTCTAAGTGTTTTTTAATCAAAGTATAATTATCTTCAAGTAACTCAATCAATCCAAATGCCAATAAATATTTATATATATATATATATATATATATATATATATATATATATATATTAATTTACTGTTACCGAGAAAGGTCCATCTTGAACTATGCAATAGATCTTGGCAGGTACAAGGCGTTAAAGTCTTCAACAGAATTCCTCAAGAGTTATGTAAATTAAACTACACGCAATTTAAAATAAAGCTAAAGTCTGTTTTACTTAGCCATGCGTTTTATTCTATAGATGAATATCTCAACTGCAACAGTTTAATTTAATTTCATAAATAAACATTTACAATACAATATTTATATTTATATTCAATTGTTTGACGTTCCTGTAATTTTAGTGTTTTATGGTGAATAAATTATTAATTACACTAGATTTGGACGCTAGGTTTCGCTCTGCGCCCAAATCTTAATTTTCAGGCTTTTCTAAACTCGAAATTTTACTTTATGCTTATTCAAAGATTGAAAACACTTGTTGTAACATTTAATTTGATTGCTTTTATAAAAAAAAATCTGGGATTCCGCAGGGCTCAAGTGTTGGTCCCTTTCGTTTCCCTATGGTACGTATGAGATGACGCACGTGAAGTATTACTTTTATAAAGACAAACTAAAATTGTCCAAACCAGTGGCGTAGACAGCTTTTAGTGTTTCATCAATTTATTTGTCTAAAGTTATACAAAAACAAGTACAAAAAATTATGATGTGTCCATCGTAGCACTTTCTCTGTTATTTAAACAATTGATGGCTGACATACTAAACGTATTTCACTTGTTAATTGGTTAAAGATTATTTAACGTTAAATCAGCGTTTTATACGCGTGGCACATGAAGTAAAATTTCGAGTTTAGAAAAGCCTAATTTGGCTCGGTCGCTCCGCTTCGCTACGCGCCCGAGCCAAATTTTCAGGCTTTTCTAAACTCGAAATTTTACTTCATGCTTAGTCTGGGATTGGAAACACTCGTTAGACAATCAATCATAAACTAATTTTGCAGTAAAATTTATAACTAAAGTAAATAGAGTTGCTGTTTTAGTCACCTTTTGGCGTAAACAAATTTTCTTCAAGTTTTACCAATTTTCAATTTGATAACTTTGAAAGAATGGTAATATTAATTTTTATGAATTTTATACAATTAAATCTGAAGTTTATTTGTTTCTTTTTTTTCAGAATAAGGTATTTTAATTTTAATTCTCAAGATCCGCTAAGAAGCAAGCATATTTTGATATTTGACACAAAACAACATTTAATTCTTTCACGTCTTAAAATTATGACATGTAGGAACGTAGGAAGCTAATATAAAATCATTCCTAAAAAAAAAGATTAAAATCTTGGGTATTAACGATGGATTACTTTTTTTTAATTAGTGATAATGATAGAAATTCGCGCAAACTTAAAAAAAACTGAAAAAACTCTTGAATACAGTCGAGTCTTTAAAAAACAACTAAAAACCAGAAAAAGTCATCGATTATTCTCTAACGAGTGTTTTCCAATCCCAGACTAAGCATGAAGTAAAATTTCGAGTTGAGAAAAGCCCGAAGAATTTGGATTTGGTCCAAATCCAAATTCTGGCTTTTCTCAACTCGAAATTTTACTTCATGCGCCACGCGTATAAAACACTGATTTAGTGTAAATTTTCAAATATTCTGCTTATTTTATATATACATTTTCAGTCGACTTTTAAAACCTTGGCAGTTTTTGTAAATTTCTTAGATTTTCGTAATTTTGATGAAATTTTTATAAGATTTTTAATATTTCGAGATTTTTGTCAATTTATAAAATGTTTATGAGATTTTATAATAATATTCCATTTATAGTCAAACAGGAAACATTTCCCAATTACAAGTCAAAAACAAAACGAAAGCCTGGTACATATAAAAATATAATAATAATTAAATTACAATTATTCTGTAACAATATAAATTTTTATCTGTTTAAACATTAAATGCTAATTCTTTGATTGATTACAACTTTTAATTACCATATTTTTCCAATCCCAGATTAAGCATGAAGTAAAATTTCGAGTTGAGAAAAGCCCGAAGAATTTGGATTTGGACGCTGCGCGTCCAAATCCAAATTCTTCGGGCTTTTCTCAACTCGAAATTTTACTTCATGCTTAATCTGGCTTTTCTAAACTCGAAATTTTACTTCATGCGCCACGCGTATAAAACACTGATTTAGTGTAAAGTTCCAAATATTCTGCTCATTTCATATTAAAACTTTCAGTCGACTTTTAAAATCTTGGCAGTTTTAGTAAACTTCTTAGATTTTCGTAATTTTTATGACATTATTATGAGATTTTTAATATTTCGAGATTTTCGTCAATTTATAAAATGTTCATGAGATTTTATAATAATAATCCATTTATAGTCCAACAGGAAACATTTCCCAATTACAAAACAAAAACAAAACGAAAGCCTGGTACATATTAAAATATAATAATAATTAAATTACAATTATTCTGTAACAATATAATTTTTTATCTGTTTAAACACTAAATGTTAATTATTTGATTGTATACAACTTTTATTTACCATATTTTTCCAATCCCAGATTAAGCATGAAGTAAAATTTCGAGTTGAGAAAAGCCCGAAGAATTTGGATTTGGACGCGCAGCGTCCAAATCAAAATTCTGGCTTTTCTAAACTCGAAATTTTACTCCATGCGCCACGCGTATAAAACACTGATTTAGTGTAAAGCTCCAAATATTCTGCTCATTTCATATTAAAATTTTCAGTCGACTTTTAATATCTTGGCAGTTTTCGTAAACTTCTTAGATTTTCGTAATTTTTATGACATTTTTATGAGATTTTTAATATTTCGAGATTGTTGGCAATTTATAAAATGTTCATGAGATTTTATAATAATAATCCATCTATAGTTCAATAGGAAACATTTTCCAATTACAAGACAAAAACAAAACGAAAGCCTGGTACATATTAAAATATAATAATAATTAAATGACAATTATTCTGTAACAATATAATTTTTTATCTGTTTAAACACTAAATGCTAATTCTTTGATTGTATACAACTTTTATTTACCATATTTTTCCAATCCCAGATTAAGCATGAAGTAAAATTTCGAGTTTAGAAAAGCCAGAATTTGGATTTGGACGCTGCGCGTCCAAATCCAAATTCTGAACAAACTTTTTTCGTAAACTTCTTAGATTTTCGTAATTTTTATGACATTTTTATGAGATTTTTAATATTTCGAGATATTCGTCAATTTATAAAATGTTCATGAGATTTTATAATAATAATCCATTTATAGTCCAAAAGGAAATATTTCCCAATTACAAGACAAAAACAAAACGAAAGCCTGGTACATATTAAAATATAATAATAATTAAATTACAATTATTCTGTAACAATATAAATTTTTCTATTTAAACATTAAATGCTAATTCTTTGATTGTATACAACTTTTATATACCATATTTTTCCAATCCAAGATTAAGCGTGAAGTAAAATTTCGAGTTGAGAAAAGCCCAAAGAATTTGGATTTGGTCCAAATCCAAATTCTGGCTTTTCTCAACTCGAAATTTTACTTCATGCGCCACGCGTATTAAACACTGATTTAGTGTAACGTTTCAAATATTCTCCTCATTTCATATTTAAATTTTCAGTCGACTTTTAAAACCTTGCCAGTTTTTGTAAATTTCTTAGATTTTCGTAATTTTGATGAAATTTTGATGAGATTTTTAATATTTCGAGATTTCCGTCCATTTATAAAATGTTAATGAGATTTTATAATAATAATCCATTTATAGTCCAATATTATAGTTCCCAATTACAAGACAAAAACAAAACGAAAGCCTGGTACATATAAAAATATAATAATAATTAAATTACAATTATTCTGTAACAATATAAATTTTTATCTGTTTAAACACTAAATGCTAATTCTTTGATTGTATACAACTTTTATTTACCATATTTTTCCAATCCCAGATTAAGCATGAAGTAAAATTTCGAGTTGAGAAAAGTCCGAAGCGTCCAAATCCTAATTCTGGCTTTTCTCAACTCGAAATTTTACTTCATGCGCCACGCGTATAAAACACTGATTTAGTGTAAAATTTCAAATATTCTGCTCATTTCATATTTAAATTTTCAGTCGACTTTTAAATTCTTGGCAGTTTTCGTAAACTTCTTAGATTTTCGTAATTTTGATGAAATTTTTATGAGATTTTTAATATTTCGAGATTTTCGTGAATTTATAAAATGTTTATGAGATTTTATAATAATAATCTATTTATAATCAAACAGGAAACATTTCCCAATTACAAGTCAAACACAAAACGAAAGCCTGGTACATATAAAAATATAATAATAATTAAATTACAATTATTCTGTAACAATATAAATTTTTATTTGTTTAAACATTAAATGCTAATTCTTTGATTGTCTACAACTATTATTTACCATATTCTTTATATGATCAATATTAAAGAAAAATTAAAAAGCGGTAAAAGTAAACTATCACTTCCGGTTTTCGCATTTTCACCAAAAGGGGATCGAGTACTACTATTGTAATAAAAGGCTTAGGTTTATAGTGTCATCTTAACAGCTTAATCGGCTTAGACTTTATCGTGGCGAGAGAATTACAGAAGGACAAACAGACATTTTCCAAAAATTGTCTTAACCCATTAACGGCCGAGCAATTATAGAGTTAACTCTAAAAGTGGATTTTAGGTAAAATTCTACACTTCCTAATATGAGTTCTACGAATGATTTATTATATTACATTCTATGAATTTTTCTTTTAAATATTAATAATGTATACGCTGTAAATGTAAGGCATTCGTCGATTTTGTATAAAAAACGTGCATTATAAAGTTTAGAACGTGAAATTCCACTCCCAGACTAAGCATGAAGTAAAATTTCGAGTTTAGAAAAGCCCCGCGTAGAAAATTTGTCGAGGGTCGCGCAGCGACCCGAGACAAATTTTCACGGGGCTTTTCTAAACTCGAAATTTTACTTTATGCGCCACGCATATAAAACACTGAAATATTGTGAAGTTAGAAATACACTGAAAACATTTTATTAAAATGAGTAATAATCAAGATATTTAAATAACAAAATATTTACGTTTTTCTTCATACATTTTCAAGTCAAGTCAAATAATATAATATATCAAATTAAGTTATTTAGTAATTTAAAAATATTCGTGAAAACAATACTTTCCCTTTGTTTTGCATATAGGGGAAAGTAAAAAACAACGAATGTCCGAAATATTACAGCGCATACATGTACTTCGGAATATGTATACCTTAAATAAAAATTGCATTATATCTTATGTTATTAGAAAGAAAAAAAATCAGTAGCCTTATGTATTAAAGTACGGCCTACTATATTACCTTTACCTGCAACGCTGTTACGTTTTACGAGTCAGGTACTCGCATTTTGTTCTACATTTGTTAACTGTGACACAACACGCAAATTGTGAAGGCGATTTATTAGATGGCCACTGGGCGACAAGGCTCTCTCGACATCAACTATTCGGTCCGGTCTTACTTACTTTTAATTGATCGCCCGATTGCGAATAAATAACCCCATCGGTGGCTCTTTTTTCCTTCTTCATCCTCAAACACGATTTACTCGCCCAAGTTTAATTATTTAGAGCAGCCTTTCAATCCGCTCATATTTTACTGAATAAATTATGACCCCGTGCGGATATTTCCTTCCTGGATTGTTATTATCTATCGCGGGAACATTTCGAGGAGTTATTGCGCGAGAGGTGCATTTGATACACGGAAACGTGTTTATGTACGCATCCGAAGACGGGGCTCGACATTTAATGAACCGCCGCTCACGATGTGAAGAAATATGCCGTGCTTTTGGTCGAATATGAACGTATGAGTGCTGGTGAAGGAGGTCAATTCACCACTTGCTGGATGTGAATATATTATCATAAGCACACGATTAATGGTTTCAAATAAGCTTTGAATGTATATTAACCCATTAATCGCCATTCATGCATACCCGCAACATTTTTTTTCTTTTTTTTTTTAAATAAATAAGTTACTTTGATATGTTATATTATTTGACCTGACTTGTAAATGAATGAAGAAAAATTTAATATTTTGTTATTAAATATTTCGATCATAAAAAAATTTAATACACTTGTAAATAAAACACTTTTTACTTTGTTTAACCACTGAAGATTCAGTGGTTAAACAAAGTAGAAATTGTTTTATTTACAAGTGTATTTAAGATGTACCACAAAGTGAACGCCTACAACACCAAACCGTCAAAAAATTTAATGTATAACTAACTTCAGAATATTTCAATGTTTTATACGCGTGGCGCATGAAGTGAAATTTCGAGTTTAGAAAAGCCCCGTGAAAATTTGTCTCGGGTCGCTGCGCGACCCTCGACAAATTTTCTACGCTGGGCTTTTCTAAACTCGAAATTTTACTTCATGCTTAGTCTGGGAGTGGACAACACTCGTTTTTAGAAGATTCAAATTGAAGAACCACTCTAGATTACTAAGTTTATTACCATTTTACAAAAGCTACAGCTCGAAGGACCAATGACGGTCTTCGGAGACCGAAGGACTAGAGGGAATCTAAGTTTTTTTACAAGAAAACAATGAAAATCTGAAGGTTTACAGCATGGATAGGAAAGAAAATATCCAATTTTGAATAAATATCGAAGTTGGGTTGGTTTTCAGTGCGTTTTTAACTTTACTTTAAATCAGTTTTATACGCTTGGCGCATGAAGTAAAATTTCGAGTTTAGAAAAGCCCCGTGAAAATTTGTTTCGGGTCGCTGCGCGACCCGAGACAAATTTTCTACGTGGGGCTTTTCTAAACTCGAAATTTTACTTCATGCTTAGTCTGAGAGTGGACAACACTCGTTCTTAGAAAATTCAAATTGAAGAACCACTCTAGATTACTAAGTTTAACACAATTGTACAAAGGCTACAGCTCGAAGGACCAATGATGGTCTTCGGAGACTGAAGGACTTCAGGGAATCGAGGTTTTTTTACAAGAAAACAACGAAAATCTGAAGGTTTACAGCATGGACAGGAAAGAAAATATCCAATTTTGAATAAATATCGAAGTTGGGTTGGTTTTCAGTGCGTTTTTAACTTCACTTTAAATCAGTGATTTATACGCGTGGCGCATGAAGTAAAATTTCGAGTTTAGAAAAGCCCCGCGAAAATTTGTCTCGGGTCGCTGCGCGACCCGAGACAAATTTTCTACGCGGGGCTTTTCTAAACTCGAAATTTTACTTCATGCTTAGTCTGGGAGTGGACAACACTCGTTTTTAGAAGATTCAAATTGAAGAACCACACTAGATTACTAAGTTTATTATTATTTTACAAAGGCTACAGCTCGAAGAACCAATGACGGTCTTTGGAGACCAAAGGACTACAGGGAATCTAAGTTTTTTACAAGAAAACAACGAAAATCTGAAGGTTTACAGCATGGATAGGAAAGAAAATATCAAATTTTGAACAAATATCGAAGTTGGGTTGGTTTTCAGTGCGTTTTTAACTTTACTTTAAATCAGTTTTATACGCTTGGCGCATGAAGTAAAATTTCGAGTTTAGAAAAGCCCCGTGAAAATTTGTCTCGGGTCGCTGCGCGACCCGAGAAAAATTTTCTACGTGGGGCTTTTCTAAACTCGAAATTTTACTTCATGCTTAGTCTGAGAGTGGACAACACTCGTTCTTAGAAAATTCAAATTGAAGAACCACTCTAGATTACTAAGTTTAACACCATTGTACAAAGGCTACAGCTCGAAGGACCAATGATGGTCTTTGGAGACTGATGGACTTCAGGGAATCGAGGTTTTTTACAAGAAAACAACGAAAATCTGAAGGTTTACAGCATGGACAGGAAAGAAAATATCAAATTTTGAATAAATATCGAAGTTGGGTTGGTTTTCAGTGCGTTTTTAACTTCACTTTAAATCAGTGTTTTATACGCGTGGCGCATGAAGTAAAATTTTGACTTTAGAAAAGCCCCGCAAAAATTTGTCTCGGGTCGCTGCGCGATCCGAGACAAATTGTCTAAGCGAGGCTTTTCTAAACTTGAAATTTTACTTCATGCTTAGCCTGGGAGTGGAAACACTCGTTCGAAACTTCATATTGCACGTTTTTACACAGTAAGTTTATTTAAAAAAAAATTCACAGTATGTAATACAATAAGTCATTCATAGAAATCGTAAAAATAAGTGCCGAAGAATTTTACCTAAAATCAACTTTTAGAGTTAACTCTATAATCGCTCGGCCGTTAATGGGTTAACCATCGAGAAAATAACGTACTAGCTGAGGTGCGAAATTATTAAGTTTTGAGATCGTGTATATTATAACGTGCATAAAATAATTATGAAAACAGATTCTATAAGTATGTAAAGATCCAGTAAAACAGAGTATTGCAAAGTATTAACAATAGTGCTATGTCCGGATTTTTCCATTTCAAATTCTTCGAACACATAGGAATAGTATTGTATGTTCATTAAAAAAAAAACCTCTAGAGTGCCATGGAAAATATTGTAAGTTGGCAACTCTGATATTATATATTATAATTATCATGTATGACGTTTTATATGTCAATTCCTAAGGCGTGTAGCCAACTTAAATTTAATAATAAATAAAATCATGGCACTCTAGAGGTTTTTTTTTATTGAACATACGATATTATTAACATTAATACAATAAAATAAAATACATTTTAATTTGAATACATTGACAGACTCATTTAAATATTGTCACTTGATGAAGATTCGAAGCTCAAATTATATTTAAGATAAATCCACGCACATTCCTTTTGATCACATGCCGACACAAACATGTTTGTCTCGCCACGCTAAAAAACATAGTTAGAAATAAAGATTCTAATACCGGTAAAGCTGTTTACTGATTTACTAGTAAATGTTAGTCTAATTAAATATGATGTATGTGTTTTTGAACTTCCTTTTAAATCAGTGTTTTATACGTCTAGCGCATGAAGTAAATTTTCGTGTTCAGAAAAGCCTGAAAATTTGGATTGGTCGCTTCGCTTCGCTACGCGATCAATCCAAATTTTCAGGCTTTTCTGAACTTGAAATTTTACTTCATTCTTAACCCATTAACGGCCGAGCAAAATGACTCCTAAGTCCTTGAAGACATTAACCTTTTCAAGAGTTGTATTGGTACCCTTATATGAGAACTCCATAGGTTTAGACTTTTTGGTGAATGATATGAATTTACACATTATAAAATTAACTCTAAACATTTATTTTCGGTAAAATTCTGCACATATTTTTATGACTTCTATGAATGACTTATTATATTACATAATGCGAGTTTTTCTTTTAAATATACACTCGACCGCAAAAAAAAACGCGCCACTTGAAAATTCACGTTTTATTCGTGAATATTCAAACAGCCATAACTTCGGTCGATGTGGATGAAATTTAATGAATTTTTGAGTTTTTGGAATGCTAAAGTTTTCTCTTTAAGGAAACATAAGTGGATATAACGAAATTTGAGCACTTCTGCATTTAAAAGTCCTACCAACAAAAAAATGTTCAGAATGTTAGAAATGATAAAAGTTGAGAAGTTATACTGTGCCCAAGAAAAAATCTTAGCTCCACTTCAAAAAGAGCGCAACAAAATTCCATCATTTTCCTTTGAAATAAGCGAAAAATCATGTCGATCCAATGATTGGGCTCGAAGTTATGGCAGTTTTTTTACAAAGTATATTTTGGGGCATAACTTTGGCGGACAGGCATAACTCTGCTCGCAAACCTGTGACATTATGCGATTTAAAAAGATTGAAGTTTTCTCTTTAAGGGCATGCTAGTCAGATCTTCAAACATGCACATTTTACCCCCTTCTACCCCCTAAAGGCGATGAAACGTTTTTCACTTTAAAACTTTTAACTTTGTTAACTTGTACAATGCGCAAAAAAAATATTGTGGCTTCGAGCAAGGGACATCCAGAATAAATTTAGTCCTTCTCCTTTAAATTTATTCTGGATGTCCCTTGCTCGAAGCCACAATTTTTTTTGCGCATTGTACAAGTTAACAAAGTTAAAAATTTTAAAGTGAAAAACGTTTCATCGCCTTTAGAGGGTGAAAGGGGGTAAAATGTGCATGTTTAAAGATCTGACTAACATGCCTCAAAGAAAAAACGTCAAGCTTTTTAAATCGCATAATGTCACAGGTTTGCGAGCAGAGTTATGCCTGCCGCCAAAGTTATGCCCCAAAATACACTTTTTAAAAAAACTGCCATAACTTCGAGCCAAATCATTGGATCGACATGATTTTTCGCTTATTTCAAAGGAAAATGATGGAATTTTGTTGCGCTCTTTTTGAAGTGGAGCTACGATTTTTTTTGGGCACAGTATAACTTCTCAACTTTTATCATTTTTAACATTCTGAACATTTTTTTGTTGGTAGGACTTTTAAATGCAGAAATGCTTAAATTTCGTTATATCCACTTATGTGTCCTTAAAGAGAAAACTGTAGCGTTCCAAAACTCAAAAATTCATCAAATTTCATCCACATCGACCGAAGTTATGGCTGTATGAATATTCCCGAAAAAACGTGAATTTTCAAGTTGCGCGTTTTCTTTGCGGCTGAGTGTACATAATGTATACACTGTAAATGTTTAGGTATTCGTCGATTTTATATAAAAACGTGCAATATATGGTTTAGAAAGACTAAGCATGAAGTAAAATTTCGAGTTTAGAAAAGCCCCGCGTAGAAAATTTGTCGAGAGTCGCGCAGCGACCCGAGACAAATTTTCACGGGGCTTTTCTAAACTCGAAATTTTCTTTCATGCGCGACGCGTATAAAACACTGATTTAAAGTGAAGTTTAAAATGCACTGAAAACAACCCAATTTCAATATTTTCTTAAATTGAATATTTTTTTCCAATCCATGCTGTTAGGTTTACAGCATGGATGTTCGTTGTCCTTCGCTCTCCGAAGAGCATCATTGGTCCTTCGAGCTGTAGCCTTTGTAAAATGCTCCTTTAAGTAATAAACTTAGTAATCTAGAGTGATTCTTTAATTTTAAACTTCTAAGAACTAGTGTCGTCCACTAGTTTGTCTCAGGTCGCTGCGCGACCCGAGACAAATTTTCACGGGGCTTTTCTAAACTCGAAATTTTACTTCATACGCCACGCGTATAAAACACTGAAATATTGTAAAGTTAGAAATACACTGACATTTTTATTTGAGTAAATGAGTAATATTTAAAATATTTAAATACCAAAATATTTCCATTTGTCTTCATACATTTTTAAGTCAGATCAAATAATATAATATACCAAATATTTAGTAATTTTAATAACAAAAAATTAATAATGTTGCGTGTATGCACCAATGGCGCTCAATAGATTAATAAAAGAATATAAACACTCACTAGAAACTTAAAATTGAACTTTTCCACAAAGACCGAATGCTTGAAAATATACACCCTATGCATCGGGATATGTATGCATCGAGTATACTTAAAGAAAAAAATACCTGCATGTATAATTGTTATAAAAGATAACTAATATTAAAATAGCAGATATTCCACGAATGGCCGCCGTGACCATAATGAAATGTTTGCTCTTAATATGAGTTTTTCAGGCGCATATTGGAATGAGAAGTGCAGGAACGCGAGATGGCTTAACGAGCTTATTAAGGATTACTATATAAATACAGGAGGTGCGTGAAAGACCGTCAAGATCGCCAACTTGAAAAAAAGTATGCCGAAAATAAATTCTCTGGGTGCAGAGATTGATATGAAACGATATAACTTTCTGGTCATTATAAAATAACTCGAGATGGCTATTCTTTCATATCACCGAAATAACAGAAGGAGACTTTAAATGTTTTAAATAAATAATTCCATAAAGAATTATAATTAGTACACTTTTTAGAGATAAAGAAAGTTTTGCTTATAAGTGTACATATCCCAATTATGTGTTGTGAATTTTTTAATAATCGTTGTTTTTTTTAAGAGTTCAAATTGAAGTTTAAACAAGTGTTTTCCACTCCCAGACTAAGCATGAAGTAAAATTTCGAGTTTAGAAAAGCCCCGTGAAAATTTGTCGAGGGTCGCGCAGCGACCCGAGACAAATTTTCTGGGCTTTTCTAAACTCGAAATTTTACTTCATGCGCCACGCATATAAGACAGTGATTTCAAGTGATGTTCACTTGTTCACAATGTTTCAGTGTTTTTAATGATTAAAACGGGTGGCGCATGAAGTAAAATTTCGAGTTTGGTCGCTGCAAACCAAATTTTCACGTTTTTTTAAACTCGAAATTTTACCTTATGCATAATCTAAAAAACTTGCTTAAAGCTTCAAATGTAACTGTTTAAAAATAGTGTATGCATATGCATAGTTAAAAGAAAAAAATCCTGTATGTATACTTAAAAATAAATCGTTGTATTAAGCCTTGTATAAATAATTCTAAAGGGTGATCCAAATTGGGCTTTAGGAATTGAATGGCGCGCTATTTTCGTCCTATAAAGTTTGCACTTTAACAGTTGGTATCTAAACACACAACACATGGCAAATTCAAATTCAAATTCAACAAAAAATGCACTGTTTGGTGCATTGTGGGCTGCAGGAATCATTGGTTCGTACTTTTTTAAGGACGAAGCCCTGTTACAGTCAACGGTATACGCTATCGGGAGATGCTTAACAACTTTTTCTTCCATGAAACCAATGATTTGAACTTAAATGATATGTGGTTTCAACAAGATAGAGCCGCATGTCACACAACACGTGAAACAGCCACTTTACTTCAAACCAGTTTCCTGGTTATGTTATCTCTCAGAGGGGCATCAATTGGCCAGCGAGGTCTTGCGATCTAACTCCACTAGACTTTTTCCTCTGGGGCCATTTAAAAGTGAGGGTCTATGTCAACAAACCTGCTAAGATTCCAGAACTAAAGGAGAACATCAGACGTGCAATTGCTGAAATCGAACCGCATTTATTGGAACTTGTTACGGAAAACTTCGCTAAAAGAATGGTATTATGTCAGCAGAGTCGTGGAGGGCATTTGGACGACATCATATTTCATACATAATGGCCAAGCCTACACTTTACACTATTAACAATAAAATCCGGATTTTTTAAATATCTTGTGTTTTATTTAAAGAACAAATCCTAAAGTCGAATCTGGATCACCCTCTCTAAATAATTTAATGGTTAACTACAATCAAGATCACAAAGATCAGTTTTTAGCCAAACTGGATGTTATAGATATTTTTGGTCTAGTCTAATTAAGAAATCGAAATTATTTGGTTATAGTATCAGTTTTGAATATTTACACGTGTTAATAAAATATGTAATGTGAAAATTTAGACTAAAACAAAAACTTTTTATTAAATTGCAATGTTAAATCATTTAACAATACAACTGTCTTGTTACACATCTTTCTAGAATTCTCTTATACTCCGCTTCAAGAAGAGAGTCCTTTTCACTGCTTTTCCTTGAATGACTACTTTTCTCTGTAAAGTTCTTAGTTTCTACCTTATCTTCTTGTCTGCTTCTTTTCCGTAGAAAAAATATACGTCTTCACTGCTTTTTCTTTGATGTCTCCTCTTCTCTGTACAGTTCTAACTTTCTACTTCATCTTCTTCTCTCGAGAAGAATAGACCTTTTACCTGCTTCTTCTTTGACATCTTCTCTTCTCTGTAAAGAAGTGAGTCCTTTTCACTGCTTTTCCTTGAATGACTACTTCTCTCTGTAAAGTTCTTAGTTTCTACCTTATCTTCTCATCTGCTTCTTCTCCGTAGGAAAAATATACGTCTTCTCTGCTTTTTCTTTGATGTCTCCTCTTCTCTGTACAGTTCTAACTTTCTACTTCATCTTCTTCTCTCGAGAAGAATAGACCTTTTACCTGCTTCTCTGCAAAATAAGGCGTCAAAGGAGAAGCAGGTAAAAGGTCTATTCTTCTCGAGAGAAGAAGATGAAGTAGAAAGTTAGAACTGTACAGAGAAGAGGAGACATCAAAGAAAAAGCAGAGAAGACGTATATTTTTCCTAAGGAGAAGAAGCAGACGAGAAGATAAGGTAGAAACTAAGAACTTTACAGAGAAAAGAAGTCATTCAAGAAAAATCAGTGGAAAGGACTCTCTTCTTGAAGAGAAGCGGAGAATAAAAGAATTCTAGAAAGATGTGTAACAAGACAGTTGTGTTGTTAAATGATCTAACATTGCAATTTAATAAAAAGTTTTTGTTTTACTCTAAATTTCCACACTACATCTTCTCTGTAAAATTCTTAGCTTATACTTTATCTTCTGCTCTGCTTCTTCTCCTCAATAGAAAGATACATCTTCGACGTGTTCTCTTTTCTATAAAGTTCTTAGTTTCTACCTTATTACCTCCTCTGCTTCTTCTCCCCAAGAAGAAGATACCCCTTCTCTGCTTTTTCTTTGATGTCTCCTCTTCTTTGTAAAATTCTTAGTTTCTATCTCCTCTTCTTCTCTGCTCTTTCTCTGCTTCTCCTTTGACGTCTCATCTTCTCTGTAAAATTTTTAGTTACTACTTCATCTTCTCCTCTGCTTCTTCTCCTTAATAAGAAGATACATCTTCTCTGCGTCTCCTTCGACGTGTTTTTAGAAAGTTCTTAGTTTCTACTTAATTTTCTCCTCTGCTCTTTCTCCTCAATGAGATGATTTTTCTCTGCTTTCGCTGCTTCTCCTTTGACGTCTCCTCTTCTCTGTAAAATTCTTAGTTTCTACTTCATCTTCTCCACTGCTTCTTCTCCTTAATAAGAAGATACATCTTCTTTGCGTCTCCTTCGACGTGTTTTTAGAAAGTTCTTAGTTTCTACTTAATTTTCTCCTCTGCTTCTTCTCCTCAATAAGATGATACATCTTCTCTGCGTCTCCTTCGACGTGTTTTTAAAAAGTTCTTAGTTTCTACTTAATTTTCTCATCTGCTTCTTCTCCTCAACAACAAGATACATCTTCTCTGCGTCTCCTTCGGCGTGTTTTTAAAAAGTTCTTAGTTTCTACTTAATTTTCTCCTCTGCTTCTTCTCCACGGGAAGAAAATACCTTTTCTTTGCTTCTTCTTTGATATCTCCTATTCTCTAAAAAATTCTTAGTTTCTACTCCATCTTTCTCTCTGCTTTTTTCTTCTTTCTCTGCTTCTTTATTGTCTCCTCTTCTTTGTAAAATTCTTAGTTTATACTTCATCTTCTCCTCTGTTTTTTCTCTTCGAGAAAAATAAACCTTTTCTCTGCTTTTTCTTTAAAGTCTCTACTTTTCAAGAAGAACATACCTCATACAATTTGAACCATCAAACGAGGGTTTCCATTCGTGGCATGAAGCATGAAGTAACATTTCGAGTTTAGAAAAACTCGCCTGAAAATTTTAATTGGTCTCTCTGCGAAAAATATATTAAATTATAAAGAAAATCTCTGCGTAATATTTGAAACATTATTTCCACGAATCCAAATTATTCACTCCAACTATTGAATCACGTAAATGCAAATGAATATTTGCTCTTTTTATCCCGGTTTACATATCCAATAAAGTGATTTCTAAAACGGAATATTAAGTGTACGTTAAGGTCAAACGGCGTTTAAAATAAATACTCACCGCACACAATTCACAAATCCACACAATGAAATCAAACATCATCGTGACTTGACCAATTACGCAGTACGTATGTTCGGAAGAAAAAATGACCATAAGGCGCGCACAACATTTGGTCATCGAACATAACCGAAATTCTCAAGAGTTTAGCCCATTATGTAGATTTCTATGTGCGAGAGGAAAAATAATCGTTTCGTGTTGGTAATCGGCGACTTCCATAAAAAAATCCAAACACAGAGAGGGGATTTTTGTAATTGCGAATAAGGCGGAAAATAAAATAAAAGCAAGTTTCTATGTGTATGTGTGTGCGTGTGAGTGTGTGTGGTAATAAATATGTGTTTAAAATTATTTCATGTTTGTGTGTGTAAAGTTGAAGAGCCAAACACAATAGTTCCACCTTTTTGTGAGAAAGAATGTTCAGGGATATAAATTACGATTCACTTCATAAAATATTATGTACTATAAAAATGCTTTCGCCAAATGGAGCTGGAGTAGGAAAATGTCGCACATTTTTTATCCTATATTTGGTCCGCAGCACTTTCAATAAAATTTTCTATCGCCGTTCTCTGGATAAATCACTGCGTGTGTAAGGATATTGTTTTATTTGCAATTCTATTGGTGAAGTGCTGTTGATTCAACTCAATTCAGTTTCGTACGAATAAAATTCCACTTTTTACAAATAAATAAAAATGATCATGGAGTATCTTTACAGATTTCTTAAATATTTATAAAGATTTGCTTGTTACATTTTATTTACTCAGTGTATATTAAAGCTGGGTAGGATTATAATCATTGAGAATTCGTATCTTTTTAGAGGATCGTTTTAGATTAGATTCCAAAGAGGTATTAGTACACTTTTTTGAAAAAGAATTCCTAATCCGGATTCATAACAATTTGTTTAAAGGATTCGTATTCGAATCCAAGTATAGGTGATTCGAATGATTCTAACTTAACATGGGCGCCCGCAGAATCTTAAAATATAATAAAATAATAATAGAGTTTATTATCTTTATCTAGAATTGTATACTATGTCAGTGGAACCATGGAAAATAGTTGAAATGTCAAGATAAAAATATTGATATTTTCCAAAATTTAAAAAAAAATCGAAAAATCTCCAAAAACGATTAAATGTCTAAATTTAAGAAAATGTCGAAACAATGTCAAAAAGCGATCAAATGTCAAGAAATTTTGAAATTTGCGATTTGAACTGTGTCGAAAAGTGATAATCTGTAATAAAAAATGTTTTAAATATTTTAAATTTAACAATTACTAAGTGTTTTTGTACGCGTGGCGCATGAAGTAAAATTTCGAGTTGAGAAAAGCCTGAGTTTGGATTTGGATGCTACGCGTCCAAATCCAAACGCTGTTGTTTTTGTACGCGTGGCGCATGAAGTAAAATTTCGAGTTGAGAAAAGCCTGAGGAACTCGAAATTTTATTTCATGCTTTGTCTGGGAGTGGAAAACATTCGTTAAAAATAAGCTTTTCACAATATTTTCAATAATTTACAAAACCTTAAGGGTATTTGTTCAATTTTTAAAATCTTGGCAATTATCGTGAATTTCCAAGATTTTCACTAATTTTCAAATTTCATAAACAAAATCATAAACATTTTTCTTAAGTGTTTTATTTACAAATAGAAATAAACATATTTATTTAGAATAAAAAATAAGCAATGTTTAAAACTAGAGAGATTTAATGGTCTTTTTCAGCAAATCCACTTTTACGAAAAAATACATTTTCATAATTTATTTTTTAAATGTCAACAATTTTACATAGATTTTCATTAAAGCTATAAATATTGTAGTGTTTTTATTACCCTCTTCTAAAAAAAAAAAAAAACATATTCAAAACCTCCATTTGGAATTAAATCGTCCCAAAAAAGTTTACCTAAATACGATTTGTTGACTTAAAGCGCCTATCCTGAATCGCTACAAACATTTTTTTAGCTGAAATTAAAGCTTAATTTATTTCCTAGAGCGACGCTTTAAACAAAATTAAAATTTTATAAAAACTGTATTTTTACCAATTATTTTCTAGTAAAAGTCCGTTCTATAATTTTTGCACAATCTGTGTTTAAAACGCTCTCTTGTCCGAAACTCTATACAAATTTATTCTTTTCTTAAAGTATTTGATTTTTGATTGAATAAGCTTTACTTTACTTAAATTTGTCTCGGGTCGCTACGCGACCCTCGACAAATTTTCACGGGGCTTTTCTAAACTCGAAATTTTACTTCATGCTTAGTCTGTGAGTGGAAAACACCCGAAAAGCTTCAAATTAAACTTAAAAGAAAACAAGGAATATCTAAAGATTTACAGAAAATAGCTTAACCTGGGAGTGGAAAAAACTCGTTTAAAGCTTTGAATTAAAGTCTTTTAAAAAACAACGAATCTCGGAAAGTTTACAGCTTATGCTTATGTTTACCTAAAATAAAAAATCACTGTAACACTACTTACGCCATTCTCCGGATAAGGAGTCCTCTTAGTTCATTGCTAAGATGCATTGTTTTGACAAACTGCGGCTATTTTGCTTGACAAACTGTGATAAGATTTTGACATATAGGGAAAAATTATGATTTAGAGTAGGCGGCATTTTTTTGTGCGGTTGCCCAGAATGCTTATTGAATGATGGAATTAATTTGAGGTTATGGTAAACTATGTGTTAACAGTCAGTACTGCCAATCTAATATAAAACCAAAAGCCTACTCTAAATCTTTTTTTAAACGATCGCACGATATATAGGGAAATGTGTCTGATAAATAGGAAATATATTTGAGATAAAGGGCATGATGATATGATTTTATTTTTTATTGTAGTACAGTAAAAAATAAAATTAAAAAATAAAAAAAAACTCTAAAATGTTACTTCATCATTCCTCCACAGTGATTTTGTCAATATATAATTCTAATATCATTTTTTATAAAATGTATAGTAATCAAAAATTCAACTTTTTCTATTGAAAAAAGAACCGTTCATAATATCAACACAGACTATTTTATTGAATAATTAAATTTTTTTCAGCAAGAGTGCACAATTATGTACCAATATATATATATATATATATATATATACTGCCTTTCAAAAAAATCCGAACACCAAGTATTTATTGCACGACTTTAATAAAATTTACACAATTTGATCATGTAAACGAACTGTATCGATGATTAAAAAATCAACTTGAAAAACAAAAAAAACAAATGAATAAAAATTAATAATGTGTTGGGCCTCCACGATTTCCCAAACACTCATTAATACGTCGAGGCATGCTAGAAATCAGGCTGTCAATATCGACTTGGGGTATTTCATTCCAAACTTCGATAATTTGACCTCTAAGTTCCATTACAGTGTTAGCGGGGCGCTGTAAGTTACTTATTCTAACACCTATCATATCCCAAACATGTTCTATTGGCGATAGATCTGGAGAACGAGATGGGAAAGGTAACAAATTGATTTCGGCACTATCAAAAAACTGTCTTGTAATGGCCGCTGTGTGAGGTCGAGCATTATCTTGCTGAAAAATGGGGTTCTGCAAGCCATTTACATAGGGCACTAACACTGGCCGTAAAATGTTGTCAATATACCGAATCGCGTTAAGACTTGCTTCTAAAAAAACTAGAGGAGACCGACTACCATATGCTATCGCCCCCCAAACCATAACTCCCTGTGTAAGAGCCGTATGTCTTTCAACAGCAAATTGTAAAATTCTGCGTTCACCGCGTCGACGTCTCACTCTTCTGCGACCATCATGAGCCCATAAACAGAACCGAGAAGATAATGTTATTCCATTCATGGGTCCAATGTTGTCTTTCCCTGCACCAATCAAGTCTTGCTCTGCGATGCTGCGGAGTAAGAGGTAGACACAATTGTGGACGGTAGGATCTTATACCAAAACTGCGGATTCTTCTGTAAACAGTAGCCATGGATACTCTTTGGCCTTTTAGAGCCAACCAGTCATTTCCCAATGCCCGCGACGTTGTAAATCTGTCCCTTAAAGTTGTAAGACGAAGAGCTCGATCTTCACGCTCAGTGGTGCTTCTTGGACGTCCTGATCCAAGTCTACGTCGATTCTCCCCAGCTTCGGACCATCTAGACCAGCAGCGTACGATCACCGATACACTACGGCCTACCCTTTCAGCAATAGCACGAACCGAAAAACCCGCTTCTCGCATTCCAATAATGCGACCCCTTTCAAATTCACTTAGATGATGATATTGTGCACGCCGATGAACACGGGGCATCTTTTTACGTTTTACAAACTGAAACGTCAAACTTCTCAGAGGCTACTTGGATATTAGAAGCAATTACATTAAAAAATCAGCAGCTCTTCATAATGGTGAAATCAAGGAAAAATACCATTAAATAGTAACCAAAACAATTGATTTTTTGATCATCGATGCAGTTCATTTACATGATCAAAGCCCAAAATACACTGCGCCGCAAAATTAACGCAAAATTAGAAATTTCCTTTAAACAAATTAATTTTATTGTTTTTCCTGAATTGAGCCTTCTTCTCTTTTTTTGTTTATCACAAAAACTGGAAATATGTATTAGTAGGCTAAAAACAAACCTTATTATCTGCCAAACAGGTCTTTATTTTCTTGTTAAAAAAGGCGAGTATCGTTTGATAAGTAAGTTCTTTGATTTCTGGAAGTTTATTTAGAAAATTGTAAAAACAAACAAAAATGAATCCCCCTGGACGAGTTTCAAGAAATCTTACACATGAAGAATGTGCTGTTGTAGTGGCGCTGCAAGAAGAAGGGTATACTGCAACTTACATTGCCCAACGTTTGCATGTTGCTAATTCCACAATATCGCGAGTTCTTTCCCGCTTCAGAGAAACAGGACGTCACGAAAGAAGACGCGGCCAGGGTCGAAAAAGAATGACAACGCCGAGAGAAGACAGATTTATGCAACTTCAAAGTTTAAGGCAACGATTCCTAACGAGCACTTACCTGCAACAACAATTTGTTCTAACCTATGGTCGTCGACTAAGTCAGGATACGGTCAGAAGAAGACTTGCTGAAGTTGATCTTCGACCCTATCAAGCCGCTAAAGGTCCTTTGTTAACCAGAGAGCACCGACGAGAGCGCTTAAGGTTTGCACAGGAACATCTTAATTGGAACAATACTGATTGGGGTAGAGTAATGTTTAGTGACGAGTCCAGATTTTGTCTGTATAGTGACGACCGCCGTAGAAGAGTATATCGACGTCCTGGTGAAAGATACAGCCAGGCGTGCATACGAGGAACGGTGCAACATGGTGGAGGCTCTGTCATGGTATGGGCAGGCATCACGTCGCAAGCAACAACAGCGTTGGTACACATTAATGGTGGTCGGTTAAATGCACATCGATACATCGAAGAGGTGCTTGAGCATCATGTTGTACCATTTGCCCCATTTATTGGGGATAATTTCCTTTTTATGCAAGATAACGCCAGGCGGCATATCGCAGGAATTGTGAACCAGTACTTTGACCATGTGGAAATTGTTCGTATGAACTGGCCAGCACGAAGTCCCGACCTCAATCCCATAGAGCATCTGTGGGACATTGTAGGGCAGAAGATTAAAGACTTGCAGCAACCTCCTGCAAACCCTCCAGAGTTAACACTCAGATTAACGCAAGTGTGGGAAGAAATTGAGCAGCAAGAAGTCAGAAGTTTTATTATTTATGCCACGAAGGATGCGAGCTGTCATCAATGCTCGAGGAGGCAATACTCGCTATTAAGACCAACTGTACGACTGTTACACGCTATTTTGCGGATCAGAAGAATCATTATTTTTTTGTATTATTGCAGTTTGTTGTTTATTTTCTCATTTTTTGTTCACAAATAAGCAACTTAGTTTTAATAAGTATCTATTAGGAACCACTTCGGGAAAAAAATGGAGAAAAAAAAAATAAAAAACAATAAAATTAATTTTTAAACGAAATTTCGAATTTTGCGTTAATTTTGCGGTGCAGTGTATATTGATCATTTATGTAAATTTACTAATCATAACATAAATAAATATATTTGGTCGATTTTCAGCGTACTGTAATAAATAATTGAGAAATCAGAATTTCAGGGGGGTTGTGGCTAGTGCCCCCCCTGGCCCATTTGTGCGGGCGCCCATGAAGTATGTAGATAGAAAACTTGTGGATAGGAAACACAAACATTTAAAACAAAACAAGTTTTTCTGTTTACAAACTTGAAATTTAATTCACTTGTTACTACATTAGGTTACTGATGTTATGTCATGGCATGTCCATAATTGGTGTACAAGCACTTTCATTGTTTTAATGTTTAATCCGTATTATCCATTTATCAAATTTAGAACACTGTGAACAATAACCGTTAAAACAGTCATAAAAAAATAAATTCCAATTAATAATCAGAATCACGACAACGGTAGTTCTAACCGTAATCAGCGTGGCATCAGTGAAAGTACAACCTGTGCAATTTTCATCCAGAAAGAGGAAAACTCGAGCAAACACAAATACACACACACAGATAGCAAACTAAAACGCGCAAGAAGGAAAGATTTATGTAATTTTAATTGGCCGTTTAATGTCGGCGAACACGTCCGGCATTAAAATGGACGTGTGATAACATCGGATTGTTGTCCGTAACAATATTTTCTTTACACGCAGCCAGTATCAATGCCCGAGTTTCTATTCCGCGCCGTCCGCTGTGAGAATAGATTTTTTTTTACTTTTCAGATCCCTATCGTTTTGGTGTAAAAATGGTGAAAAGAAATTGTGTAATGAATTCGGTCCGCGGTGAAGAGCGTGCGACTTGCGCGAGAAGGCCGAAATTGTTGTTAAGTTTGGGTCGCTTCTTGGTGTTTGTGTGTGGTATGCGGTGCTTGTGTATATGTTTGTGTGTGTGCAGTGGTCAGTGGTCGCAGGTTCAACTTCACAGGTGTACAGACTGGCTGAAGGCAAGGTTGTCTGGGTGCGGAAGGCGAGAGCTTTTGCCTCAACACTTCAGTGAACAACGGATGGTACACGTAGTACTACCACCTATGCAACCATTTGGACTTTCGATATAAACACGAAAACCAACACAATTATTTTAAGAAGAATTGTATTACTATATGTTATAAATATAGCAGTACCGGTCGTGAGAATTTTGTTTTCGATGCGTATGTAATGAGTTCAATTCAAAGAGTAGCCAAACGGAGCGACGTAACCAAATTTTCAGGCTTTTCTAAACTCTATATTGTGAATTTCAAAATAATTTTGTTTAGCAGTATATTGTTAATTCTACTTTCAGCAGTACGATTTTAATAATAACATTAATGATAATATTTATTGCCCAACAAGAAACCATTTCCCAATTACAAGACAATATATTTTGTTTAGCAGTATATTGTTAATCCTACTTTCAGCAGTACGATTTTAATAATAATATTTATTGCCCAACAAGAAACCATTTCCCAATTACAAGACAATATACAAGACAATATACAAAATAACAACAATAATAAAGGAACTCAATATTATACATAAAATAAACTAAAAACTAATTATTTCATTGATATAAAGCGACTCTAGATTATAGTGATTCAAAAAATATATTACACGTCACAGGTAGTTGATTGAAATTACTGGTAATTATGCTGATGGGTAATTTTGCGCTAAATATATTGTGATTGATATGAAATGTGCTCTTATATCTATTGTTGAAAGTTGGGACCTGCAAACTGATTAGCTGTAAAATATCATGGCTTACGATATGATTATGAGTGAGTTTATGTATGAATGATAAACCTGACTTGTAACGTAGGCTCTCAAGAGATTCGACATTAAATATTTCAAGCAAACGAGAATGATCATAACCTCTCTCAGGATAATGCCCCTCAGTCTTTAGGTATAGAAATTCAAAACATTCAAAACAATTTCGCTGAACACTTTCCACCTGATTAGTCTTCAGTTGAGATTGCGGATACCAACTCAATGAAGCATATTCCAACTTTGAACGTACATAAACATTGAACAGAGATTTCAAAGCATTCGAATTTCGCCAGTTTGCAGAATTACGATGTATAAATCCTAATGCCTTAAACGAATTCTTAATAAGGAATTAAACGTGAGGATTAAATGTTAATTTATCATCAAACCAAACACCAAGGTCTTTGAAGACTCTGACTTGTTCAATAGAATTATTACTCACTACATAATTAAATGAAATGGGTTTCAATCTTTTGGTAAATGAGATAAATTTACACTTATCGCTGTTTAAATTAAGATTATTAGTAGTACAGCAATTCGAAATAACATTAAGTTGATTTTGTAAACTTTGACAACCATCTAAGTTAGAAATTGTTGAAAAAATCTTTAAATCATCAGCATATAAAAGATGTTTGCACATTAAAGATTTAAAGATATTTTCAACAACAGATTGGAAAGATTGTTAACAGAGAGATTGAACAGTAATAGACCCAGAATGGAACCTTGAGGGACCCCCGAACATGGAAAATAAGAACTTGATTTAAAATGATTTATTAATACATACGATTCAAGATATGAAAGATAAGATGGAATAAGTGAAGTTGAATGATTACAAAAACCAAAGTAACTGAGTTTTTCAAGTAACAGTATATGGTCAACTCTGTCAAACGCTTTTGACGTCAGTATATATTACATCAATCTGCTTGGATGAATCTAATGACCTAGCAATGTCATGTGTGATAATGGTCAAATTAGTTACCGTAGAAAATCAAACCGTGCTGATAATGAGATAAGTATGGAGAAATATAAAAATAAATTTGATCTTATAGTGTTTTTTTAATTTTTTTAGAGATATTAGAAAGTATTGCCATTGGTCAATAGTTTTCAATATTTCGATGATTAGTCGACGTCTTCGGTATAGGGCAAATTTACGTAGTTTTAAATTTGTTGGAAAATACTAATGTTTTTAGAGATATTTTAAAAATAAATGCAAGGGCATAGAGAAGAATAGCACAATCTTTAAGTAAGAAAGCTAGTAGGTTATCATTACCTGAAGAAAATCTATTAAATGTTTAAAGACCATTTTATCAGATATCTCCGCAAAAGTAAATTAAGGTATATTGTTAATGTTCTCAGTTGCAGTTGTTGCAGATGATCATATGAAAACAGATTCGAAGTACTTACAAAAGCCGTCTGCAATTCCTGCAGGAGTTTGATATACATCATACATTAGTTCAGGAAACCTCGAAAGGTTAGAATTTTTAGAATTAATATACGACCAAAATCGTTTAGGATCACTAGTAACCTGTAATTCAATGTTTAAAATATAGTCATTATGTGCAGCATTAATTTTTTTCTTAATGAGAGATCTAATTTCTTGAAATCTGCTTCAAATGTTAAGTCTCGTTTGATATTTTTACGGCAATAGTTTTTTTCTTTAATAAGTTGTATAATGTCATCAGTAAACCATATTTTCTCTTTTGTTTAAATTTATGTCGCGGAGTAAATTGCAAAGTGCACCGTTTAAGACATTATAAAACTCATTAAGTGCTAAATCAACATTGGAATAGCTTGACAAGAAATTCCAGAACCTAAATAGGGATACAGAGGTAAATAATTGCCTATTTTGAAGTTAAGTTTTTACTGATTTAGCAGTATATTTTTAATTTCACAATATTTTAGTGGTTTAAACGCATCGCGCATAATGTAAAATTTTGAGTTTAGAAAAGCCTGAAAAGTTGTTTGGTCGCTTCGCTTCGCTACGCAACCAAACCAAATTTTCAGGCATTTCTAAACTCAAAATTGTCCTTCATGCTTAATCAAACAGTGGAAACCCTCGGTCGAGATTTCAAATGGAACCAGATTTGTTATGCTTATGTTATGTTTTAAACGATTTTGTTTTAAACATGTTTTAAACGTTAAATTTCTTTAAAACGTTTTTTTTAATCTTAAATTATCCAAACTATATTTTATACTACTTTCGTTGCTAAATTTTCGAGCAATTTTGAATTAAATGTCGAAAACCGTAGAACTTTATAGAAATATTTAGGGAAATCAAAGTTTTAAACATTCGAAACATGGACATTTTTAAAGAAATTTTCATGAAATTTTGTGTGAATGTTAAGGAGACATTATGTTTTTTTTTTCAGAATATGCGAAAAACAAAAATAGGTCATCGGCAGTTTTCGAGATACTTTCAAATGAAAGTCGAAAAAGTAGAATGTTGTAGAAAATTTAGGCAAATAGTCGAGTATTTTAATATAATTGTCGAAAAATATCCAAAAACGTAGTAACTGTTAAAACATAACATTACTGTCAGCAAAAAAACATAGTATAAAAAAAATTATTTTAGACAAAAAAATTTCTAAAACATCAAAATTGTGAACTAAAACACGTAAAATAAAAATGTTGTTCAAATTTAAAACAAGCACAAATTCGTGTGCGTTAAAAAATCAAGTTTTATACAATTAACATAAAATTTACTTAGAATTAATTGAAACCAAATTTTCGGGCTATTCTAAACTTGAAATTTTACTTCATGCGCCACGCGTGTAAAACACTGAAATAATCTAAAGTTTAAAATACACTTTTTCAGCAGCATACTGGTTTAAAAGTATATTTTAAACATCACAAAACGTCAGTGTTTTATACGCCTGGCGCATGAAGTAAAATTTCGTGTTTAAAAAAGCGTACAAATTTGGTTTGGCCGCTTCGCTTTGCGCATGGATTTCTCCAAGATATTAAGCCAACGTTAAAATTATGCAATTTTTCTTTTAAGTTTAATTTGAAGCTTCTAGCGAGTGTTTTTCACTCTCTGATTAAGCATGAAGTTTAGAAAAGCCTAAAAATTTGGCTTGGTCGCGTAGCGAAGCAAAGCGACCAAACCAAATTTTTAGGCTTTTCTAAACTGGAAATTTTACTTCATGCGCCAGGAGTATAAAACACTGACGTTTTGTGATGTTTAAAATAAACGTTTTAATCAGTATGCTGCTGAAAAAGTGTATTTTAAACTTCAGATTATTTCAGTGTCTAGCACGCGTGGCGCATGAAGTCAAATTTCGAGTTTAGAGAAGCCTGAAAATTTGGTATGGTCGCGTAGCGCTACGCGCTACGCGGTAAGCGACCAAATCAAATTTTCACGCTTTTCTAAACTCGAAATTTTACTTCATGCTTAACCTGGGAGTGAAAAACACTTGTTTAAAGCTTCAATTTGAACTTTTACAAAAATAACGAATTCCTCAATTCAACGATTTTAAGAGAATGTTTATTTTGAGAGAATTGTAAATATTTAATCAATTATCAAATCAACCTAAAATTTATAGAATCTCCACAGAAATGAATAAACGTTGATCAGTCGTAATGGAAATTTAAATATCTGTACTGAATTTTTCAAAATATCAAGCCAAAGCCAAAGTTGAAATTATGCGATGAAACTTACAATTTTGGGAGAATGTTTTCTTTTCAACAAATTGTAAAAAATTAACATTTTTTTTCATTTACTGAATTTACATCTTATAGGAAGAAAATATAATTATCTTGACGTATTTTCCGAAAATATTCAGCCAAAGTTAAAACTATGCAATAAAATTAATAATTTTGGGGTATGTTTTCGTTGAAAAAATCGTAAAAAGTTTAAATTAAATACTATCAACGTGAAATTTACAGAATTAATTTAGAATTAATTGTACTTATATATTTTACAAAGAAAATTAAATTATCTTGCCACATTTTCTTAAAACATTCAGCGAAAGTTGAAATTATGCAATAAAATTGACAATGTTTGGAGAAAGTTACCTTTGAAAAAATTTTAAAAATTAAAAATGTATACCATCAACATGAAATTCACAGAATTTACTTAAAATTAATTGCACTTACATCTTATAGAAAGAAAATTATATTATCTTACCACATTTTCTAAAAATATACAGTCAAAGTTAAAATTATGTAATAAAATTAACAATATTTAGAGAATGTTTTCTTTGAAAAAATTGTAAAATATTAGAATAGAATCAAAACTAAATTGACAGAATATACTTACAATTGATTGGACTTACATCTTATAGAAAGAAAATATAATCATCTTGACGTATTTTCCGAAAATATTCAGCCAAAGTTAAAATTATGCAATAAAATTAATAATTTTGGGGCAACGTTTTCTCTAAAAAAATCGCAAAAAATTTAAATTTAATACTATCATCGTAAAATGCACAGAATTTACTTAGAATTGATTGCACTTACATATTATAAAAATTAAATTAAATTATCTCGCCACGTCTTCTTAAAACATTCCCCGAAAGTTGAAATTATGCAATAAAATTAACAATTTTGGGGCAGTTTTCTTTAAAAAAATCGTACAAAATTTAAAATTAATACTATCATACTATCAATTCACAGAAATAACATAGAATTGATTGCACTTACATATTTTAAAGAGAATATTAAATTATCTCGTCACATTTTCCAAAAAAATTCAGCGAAAGTTGAAATGATACATTAAAATTGACAATTTTTAGAAAATGTTTTATTTAATAAAATTGGAAAAATGAACATTTTACACCATCAACATGAAATTCACAGAATTTACTTAGAATAAGTCGACTTAATCCCTTTATCTATAAATAACATTCCTTGATTTTCACTCGCCCCAGTGTTGTTTACCTGTTTCGACGACACACTTCGACATTGCTGTAAGTTTCCTGTTTATTTTAATATTTTTTGTAGACTAAAGCATAGCTATACTGATGAGGGATAAATCTCGAAACGCGTCTATAGATGGCTTAAAACAATTAAAATTCATTCCCCGTAATTTTTTCAATTTATTTTAATTCCTGTTGTTTCATTTAGTTTGATGAGAATAATTTGACGTGATGTTGCATTTTGCATATAAATTATGCATAGAACAGTAGAGACAAAAATATTGCAGAAAGTCGATATTAATTTTAATTCATTTTTTTATATTTTGTCAATATTCTGCAAACTATTGACAAACTCAATTTTTCTTTATGTTAAATTGTCTTTATGTTATAATAAAAAGAAGGCCAGAATTTTTTCTAAAATTACATTTTTGTATCGACTTAATCATTGTATTTATGAATAAAAATGTAAATGATATTTTTAACCAATAATAATTCCAATTCAAAAATACTTGAATTCAAGAAAATAAGCTTACGCTTCTTTCAAATACCAGGGTGGTCAGGGAAAAAAGTCTAAAAATGTTGTTCCTAACCAATAAAAAATCGATTTTTACATGCTAAAATAATTAGAATTAACATTGTATGTGAATGGGTTAATCGACGCAATATTAGCAGAATATTAAGATATTATTGAAAAATAGTAGTGAGAATTTAATCTAGTTTACAAGAGCAGTCCATATTTGTTTTTAGATTAATTGATTAATTTACAACGCAAATATTTTATCAACTCGTAAAATATATGCAATGTAAATATTTAATTGGTTTTATCTCACAAAGACGAACACGCTAATTGTAGTTTTAATAATAATTAATGGGTATCCTTTATAATTGATGTTAATGAAAGCTTTCCGCATAAATTAAATGTTATGTTGATTTTATCACCGTGAGTACTTAACAACATTCAAATGTACTAAAGGTACATAAAACAAAATTATATGCAAAAACAAGAAGAACGTTCCTCTGTCGCTAAATTTATTTCCATATTCACGCTAATCGTTATTTATTTACATCGCTTAACTCGATGTTTCTTGCTTGCATTCTAATTAACCGCGTTTTGATCGAGAGGTGCAGAAACAAACAAGACGAATTGAGATGTGGAAAGAAGATGAATGTTCCTAGCTAGAAAATGTTGGTAATATATAAAATGTAAAAGATGGATTGATAATAATCAGTCTCGGGAGTCCACCTGTGTGTGCATATTAAGCGATGATCGACTTAACTATTTAAGCTCTAATAAGTTAAATAAATAACGTATTCATGAGCATTTCCACGAAATCTCTTCATCTTCGTGGCTGGTGATGTGATGGGAGAGCTCGTTATTGATCGCTGCCGGTCAGTAAGATTTCTAACTTGTTTTAATCACTGTTTTTCTTAATTGATAAATTGTGATATTATACGTTTTAAATGGCTCGTTTATTTTACTAAACATTTCTAACATTTTACTAAATTTCTAGGAGTCAAATTTAAAAAAGTTATGATATTAAAAGTTTCAGAATCTTTTCCTTATTATATATATTTTTTTCTTTATCCATTACCGTCTACAATTGTAAGTTACTATTTGTGTCTTCACAATTTATCGAAATGGGTAAATAAAATGTGTTATGTCACTCGAGTGTAAATTTCAAGTCCGATAACTCCAATTTAATAATGTATCGACTTCCATATAAAACCCTCCAGAAAAATGTGTACCATCTGTTAACTACAGCGCATTTAGGTGGCGACATAATTCCGACTCTTGTATTACTAATCGATCCCGGTCTTTTATAGAAACTCACTTCCTATATAGGATAAAACTAGTGGCGCACCGATGAAAGTAGTTTTAACCAAATAAGCGCTAAGCTCGGCTCAAGTCTTAACTTACGGGGCCCCCGTATCCCAACCGAACGGCGATTTATCGCCGCCAATTAAAACTAATTCAATAAACAAATTCAACGATACACGGCCGAAATAAATCAGTCCCGTGTTTTGAGTTTCACGTAATGTATTCGAATCGGCGCCCTCCGGTTACGAGATTCACTCAACAGGTGTGAGTTTTTTTTATAGATTCGGATTAATTCATTACTCCCACGATTATTTTGAGGATGGGATAACGTAACGGGAGATAAATTAGCGAATATGGTTAATGGGAACATTAATGTCAGGTAATAATAGAGATGCTGAATTTTTCTTGTGGAAGATTTACGTTTAGCATATTTTTGTCGTAAAATTAGGAACTCTATACTTAACGCAGAGAACAGGATTTATTAATTACAGTTAGATTGTCCCATATTGATTTGTCAAATTTATTAATATTGCCCATAAATATAATAAAATATGTTGTTATATGACTCACTCGAATCTTCTTCTTTTCTATTTTTATTTATGTAACGTGAGATCAAACGCGAAATCAAGCTGAGTTGGCTATGATTTATTAACACTCACTATAAAAAATTACGATTTTTATCGGTTCGCAGTAAACTCGTCGGGTTTAATATCAGTTTATGTAAATTGAGACATTTATCTAGTTAAATTATGAATATAATAAAGTAAATATAACGACTCATCTAAAAAAAAAACGATAAAGAGTTAGACAAGATGAGTAGAAGTCTGTCTTTTCAAAATCTAAATAATTTTTAAATTATTAAAAAATGCATATAATTCGCTTACTACAAATGTTTAGTCTAGTGGCGACTTCCAGATATTAATTAAAACGAACAATGAATATTTGGAAGTCTCAACGTTGGGGAAATCATCCGGGCTTTTAATAATTTCTGAAATGTTTTTTCTATGTTTAATTGAATCATCTAAAAACAATGGGTATAAGTGCCTAAATACTAATTATGAGAAATCCACCCATAAAGTTCATATTATATTAAAACCAACCAACTAAATAGCAGTGTGCTTAAGTAGATCAACAAAAGGTTTCGTATCTCTTTGCTACTTATCAAAATAACGTATCCCCTTGCGCTCACTTAGGCCCAAAAGGCCCCTTGTGATACCATAAGGGTGAAAAGGAGTCAGATCTCCCCTCCCTCCCCACTTGCGTGTACTTATACTTAAAAAAATGGTACTGACACCCCATTTGCATTTTACACGAATAGTCGTAATTTTTATATATTACACCCCTTTGCCTAAATACTTACCAGAGCTGTAACGAATCCTTAAAAACAGGATTTTAATTCACGAATCCGAATCACCTAATATGTATGAATATTCAAAAAATAGAATCGTTAGGATTTAAACCGCGAATACAAATCATTTAAAAATAAATTTGATTTTGTTATTTTTTTGCAACCACTAACATTTTAATATCGCTTTTTTAACAAAAATGTTCAAAACCATTGTTTTTAATATTAACACTAAACATCGTTGATAACAAATTTTTCAAAAAGTTTTAAAAGATCTCAGCTACATAAGTTTAATGCTACACTAAGATTTTTTTTTATACAGTGCCTTTTATAATGTGCAAGAATTAAGGACACGTTTTAATTAACGAATTGTATACACCTTGATTACCTGGTCTTAGATTAATTAGTTTCTGTACCTTATATAGTTTCTTTTCTTCTTATATTATTTTAAATGGTTTGAGTATATAAGTTGACATAATATCACGTCCTATGTAATGTTTGCAAATGTAAACCAAATACATGAATAAATATTAAATAAAATTAAAATCTAATTCCGTGTTGCTAATATTAAAAATGTATTTGTCTGTTTTTGTACTTCACTTTATATTAGTGTTTTATACGCGTGGCGCATGAAGTAAAATTTCGAGTTTAGAAAAGCCTAATAATTTGGATTTGCCGGCGCGACTCGCTTCGCTCGCGCGCTGGCAAATCAAAATTTTCAGGCTTTTCTAAACTCGAAATTTTACTTCATGCTTAATCAAGGAATGGAAACACTCGTTTGAAACTTCAAATCGAAAGATCTTAAAATACAGCGGATGCCTGAAAACATCTTAATTCTCTGTTTATCATTAAAACGAAAATTGAAGGAAGTTAGATTTTACAACCTTTTAAAATTAACCGTGAAATGTAACAAAAATTGTTGATGATATCAAGAATCATAAAATAATTTAAAAAAAATGAAGTAAGAAATCATGAATAAAATACTAATACTACCAACAATTATAGAAATCTGAAAAATTATTAAATTAAATAAAATTCGGTTATGTTTATGGAATTCGTCATTGTCTAAATTTATATAATTTATATTCATATTCTTAATTCATGTTAATAACAAAACCCTGTAACGGAAATAATAATAAAAACTGTTCATATTTAAAATAAATAACAAGTTATGTCAATGTTAACGAAAATTAACAAACACTTATTAATGAAATAAACTAGAATTGACAGAAATCTTTCGGAAATCCTTTTTTTAACGCTACTATTAAAAAATCTATTCAATCAACCTATTTAACAAACAATTGTCAAAATTGAAAAATTCAAGAATAATACGACGTCTTAATGAATAATTATGAATAATCAATAAAAAAAACTTGTAAAAGGTCAACAAAAAAAAGCCAAAATTGACAAAAGATATGAACATTAATAAATCATTATCAACATTTTAATTAATAATTTTTTATAGAACTCATAGCAGTGATTCTTACCAAATTTTCAAAATCTCTTAAAAAAAATAGTCAAAAAAATCAAAATCTATAAAACTTTAAATAAATTTGTCAATATCAACAAACATTGGTCAATACGTAAAAATCATTAAAATCAATAAAAAATTCAAATTTGAACTACATAGTAAAAATACTTATATTTTTTTAAATTCCTTTCTTAAAAAAAATGCTGATAAAATTAAATTGATTTCAAATAAAACATCAACATTAAATAACACTTGAAAACCAATATCTCAAAAATGATAAATTTTGAATTGCAGATAATAATTTTCATTTTATATCTTCAAAAGCTGAGATGTTGAGTGGGGGGGTGGATATTACAAAGAAAGATTTATTAACATTTTCTTGTTGGTAATTTAATTTATTTTTGTGTATATAATTTTAATTCTGAGAATAGAGTTTGAATTTATATAATTGTGTATAGTGGCATTCGGGAGAGAAGTCCCATAACTCATTGATGTGGAATGTGTGGTTCAAATTTTTTAGAGAGTATTTCGACAGTTGTATATGCAACGATTTTTACTAGTTGTGTCATATTTTGACGTTACATGACAATGTCATACCGTTTAGGTCGTGGGTATATTAGTATTCTTTCTTTTAGAAAGGCCTTAAATCATAATTTCTTGTGATTTTTTTCTTTTGAGTATACATATCCCAATTACGTGTTGTAAGTTTTTTAAATATTCGTTGTTTTCTTAAAACAGGTAAATTTAAAGTTTAAACGAGTGTTTTCCACTTCCAGGTTAAGCATGAAGTAAAATTTCGAGTTTATTAAAGCCTGAAAATTTGGTTTGGTCTCGTAGCGCGGAGCGACTAAACAAAATTTTCAAAATTTGCTTTGGCCGCGTAGTCTGGGAGTGGTCAACACTCGTTTCAAGCTTCAAATTAAACTTAAAAAAAGCGTATGCATATGTATACCTAATAGAAAATTCCCTGTATATATTACTTGTAAATATCAAAAATGTCTACAGAAAAAAAAAATGAATAAAGTGAATAAAAACAGAAAATAGTTGTTACTAAATTGACAAATTGAATAAACAATACAATGAGTAATAAAATAGATCATAAAAACAAATGTCAGCGAAATTTATAATTTCAGATTGGTCGCCACCATGTATCAGTTTTACTTCAAATAATATCAAACAAAGCCTGATTTTTCTATAATGAATCACTTCCAATTATGAAAAGTAGATTCAAGCTTTACTGAACTCGGAATTTGACTTTATGCTAACACCCTAAGAGCCTTGTGCCACAGGGTCTCACTTTAACAGCCATGACGTATCTCTATTTTGATGTTTTAGATGTATGTTTTCATATTTGATTGTATATGTTTTATGTGTAATGTTTAATGTATTATTTATTGTATATTTAATGTAATTCAAAAATTCCAAAAACCCCTAAATCCATTTGAAAACAATGGATTTATGTGTTTTTGGAAATAGGCGACTCAATTATTCTATGGTAGACCACCGTTAAATGAATAAATAAATAGATAAATAATTAACCTGGTGGAAATTTCAACCTGAACGATTTTCAAAAACACCAATTGCCTAAAAATGTTCAGAATTATACGTCGGGGATATGTGTAAGAAAAATTCTCTGTATGCAAAAATTGCTAGCTAAATTCTGTTTTTTTTTTTTAATTTGACTAAACTTAGGGTGCATTTACTGGGAACAGTTGCAGTCCTCCTTTAACAGTCAGGTATTTTAAATATCAAATTTTGAGATGTTGGTAAATGATTATCAATGTGACAAATAAATCATAATTTGTCAAATAAATTGCCACAATGCAAAGATTTTCAAAAAAGAAAACGCTACAACTTTCAACGTTACAACACATACAGGGATTTTTTCTTTTAAGTATACTTTCACATATTCCACATAAACATTTGTAAAATTAATGATCAAAACTAAGCAGTATATTCTGAACTTTACCTTAAATCAGTGTTTTATACGCGTGGCACATGAAGTAAAATTTCGAGTTTAGAAAAGCCTGATTTGGCTTAGTCGCTTCGCTGCGCTACGCGACCAAGCCAAATTTTCAGGCTTTTCTAAACTCGAAATTTTAATTCATGCTTAGTGTGAGAGTAGAAAACACTCTTTCGAGTTTTAAAATTGAAAGTTTTTAATAAGATCACGAGTGACTGAAAATTTACATTAAAAAATCGTAACATGTACATGTTACGATTTTTCAATGTAAATATGTCTAAAAGAAAAATTCCTTGTATTTAGAACTATTTTAAAATTTGAACATATAAATGGGCAGATAATAACGACGACAGATATTCCTGAGCAAGGAATATTACCTGATCCTCCTATCCTACCTGATCCTTTAAGACATTTTATTAAATTGGTAGTAGATATAAATAATTTGACGCGGTGATAGGTATATACATTTGTAATCGTAATCTTTGTGAGTTAGTTGAATTGTCATTTAATGTCAGATTTCCCTTTACATAACCTACAAATTAAAAGTTGATTTACAACACAACATGTGAATAATCTTGTCCTAACCTAAAACACACAACCTGAATCACACCACTAAATTCTTGAAATGTCAAATTTGACTGGTCATATTAAAAGAAAAACAGATTATATGTTTTATTTCAGTTTTATTTACATTTTCGTATAAGAAAATATATAATTTCAAACGTGTTGATCAGCTTTATTTTATCTTTTACATTTTATTATTAAAAAAATTTAATTATATATATATTAAAACTGGATATTTCTGTTATTATGGTGAAGGTGCCGGAATTATATTTTTTTAATAATAAGATGTAAAAGATAAAATAAAGCTGATCAACAAGTTTGAAATTATATATTTTCTTATACGAAAATGTAAATAAAACTGAAATAAAACAAATTGAATAAAAAGATCGCCCGAGCAGGGACTTGAACCCTGGACCCTTGGATTAAAAGTCCAATGCTCTACCGACTGAGCTACCCGGGCACTTGAAAATTAACCTTAGTTTTTCTTATTATTACTAATATTAATAATTTTCACTCAATCTGAAAATTCATCTATTAACACAACCAAGTTAGGTTGTGTTAATAGATGAATTTTCAGATTGAGTGAAAATTATTAATATTAGTAATAATAAGAAAAACTAAGGTTAATTTTCAAGTTCTACCCTTTTACTTAGGCACCGCCTTATGTAAGCCACAATAACTGTTTTTAAGAAGACATTCAAAATATAAAATGATACCTCTATATTTTAGGAGTCTCCAATTTTATTTCCACTTTAAAGTTAATACAAAATATCAATTTCTCAATAATCTGTGTAAATTTCATCAAAATGCGATATATTTTTAATTGTACTAAATATAAAATCGTACTTATACAGGGTTAAGAGAAAAAATTGTCTTTATTTCATATATCTTCGATGGAAGAATTTAGAAGAATACAATTTGGTTGTGTTAATAGATGAATTTTCAGATTGAGTGAAAATTATTAATATTAGTAATAATAAGAAAAACTAAGGTTAATTTTCAAGTTCTACCCTTTTACTTAGGCACCGCCTTATGTAAGCCACAATAACTGTTTTTAAGAAGACATTCAAAATATAAAATGATACCTCTATATTTTAGGAGTCTCCAATTTTATTTCCACTTTAAAGTTAATACAAAATATCAATTTCTCAATAATCTGTGTAAATTTCATCAAAATGCGATATATTTTTAATTGTACTAAATATAAAATCGTACTTATACAGGGTTAAGAGAAAAAATTGTCTTTATTTCATATATCTTCGATGGAAGAATTTAGAAGAATACAATTTGGCAGATAACTGTTCCTAAAAAATGGCACATTTTACGATTTTTGTAACCCTTATTACAAGGGGGTGAAAAATCGACCACTATAATAGTTTGCATCAGAACTTTTTAATGCGTTGAAATTTTTTTTATTACAAAACTTGATTCAAATGGAGCGATTTAATCTGCAATTTTTTTGTCTCTTGGCATTTTCTCCTAAAATTGTCAGTTTGATCACAAAAAAAAACAAATAATACATAGGCTCATTTGAAATAATTCAGAGATTGGTTATTATTTGTTAAAAAAATCAAGTATGCCGATGTCAAATGAAGTCACACTATTTTCTCAAACTTCTAGAGAGTTTAATGCGTATGGACTGAAAAAATGTTGCACAATTAAATAAGATTTTATGGTATTTTCTGTAACTTAGAGAGTAAAGGGTTTTTAACAAAAAATTATATGAAAGACCTTCCTTAATTTTTGTTGAAAAATTACTTATTAAAATCTTTGCATCAATTTAAAAACACCCCGTATATTTTAAGTTTCTGTAATTTTATATCTACTAGTTAATTTGTTTAAAAGTTAATACAAAGTTTAATAATTTTTCAGTAATCTCTGTAATCTTCATCAAAATTCAAACTAATTCTAATTGAAGTAGACACGAATGTTTTGATATTAAAAATCTTATATATTGTACTTTAAGTGTTTGCATTTTTATTTCCACGTGGACAATTTTAATTTGTTCAACGATCCTACAAAGTTTAACAATTTCTCAATAATCTTTGTAAATTTCGTTGAATTTTGTACAAAATATTAATCTTACATTTTAAATTTCATCAAAATTCGATATATATATATATATATATATATATATATATATATATATATATATATTTGAAATAAGACAACGCAGTTGGGAGGGTTTCACATTTATTGTTGAACACTGCAACATGTTTCACCACACAGTGGCTTCATCAGGCAGATGAAATAATGATTTTACAAAGTACAGGTAAAAGCTTATATACTAATGCAATTAAGTTAATAGAAGGGGGGGGGGTAATGAGGTAATTAGGCTGAAACTAATACAAACAATTTTGAGCGACTAAATATTGATTAGGGGTGAATTGTTTACTTCTATTTGGTCATTTAATAGAATACCTTTTTTGTTATATTTATTAATTTCTAATTCTTCTAATAAGTTTAATTTACGACTTTTGTTACATTCGTGCAAAATTTTGAATTTAGGGTTAAAGTTATGTTGGTATTCGATTAAATGATTGGCGTAGGTTGAGGAGGTTTTCTTAAATTGAAAGCATTTTTGATGTTCTGAAATGCGATCTGGGAAGCTACGTCCAGTTTGTCCAACGTATACCTTAGGGCAATCTCCACACTCCAGCAAATACACGCCAGAGTTCGTAGTTTTATCAGATTTGTCTTTAGAATTATTAATGAATTTATTAAGTGAATTGACGGTCAATAGAACGGTCAATTCACTTAATAAATTCATTAATAATTCTAAAGACAAATCTGATAAAACTACAAACTCTGGCGTGTATTTGCTGGAGTGTGGAGATTGCCCTAAGGTATACGTTGGACAAACTGGACGTAGCTTCCCAGATCGCATTTCAGAACATCAAAAATGCTTTCAATTTAAGAAAACCTCCTCAACCTACGCCAATCATTTAATCGAATACCAACATAACTTTAACCCTAAATTCAAAATTTTGCACGAATGTAACAAAAGTTGTAAATTAAACTTATTAGAAGAATTAGAAATTAATAAATATAACAAAAAAGGTATTCTATTAAATGACCAAATAGAAGTAAACAATTCACCCCTAATCAATATTTAGTCGCTCAAAATTGTTTGTATTAGTTTCAGCCTAATTACCTCATTACCCCCCCCCCCCTTCTATTAACTTAATTGCATTAGTATATAAGCTTTTACCTGTACTTTGTAAAATCATTATTTCATCTGCCTGATGAAGCCACTGTGTGGTGAAACATGTTGCAGTGTTCAACAATAAATGCGAAACCCTCCCAACTGCGTTGTTTTATTTCAAATAGTATTATGGAGTTTCATCATGTATCCGCCTCATCAATTAAATATATATATATATATATATATATATATATATATATATATGTTTTTAAATTTTTAAGTTGATACGAATTTTCTGTGTCTGCGTTTTTATTTTGTTTCGGTATATTGTTTACTAAATTATAATCTTAAATTATAAAAAACATCCAAATACAATCATTTTTTTTTAATTTCAAGAAGACATTGAATTTTTTAACATTTCTACAAAATTCATTTGTTAATTTCTCAAATAAATCTGTAAATTTCATGAACATTTGTTTCGGTAATATATTACAACATTACAATCTTAAAAAGCTTTCAAATTCAATTTACTATGAAATTCAGGTAAAAGTATTGAGATAAATTAATAAAATGTCTTTTAGTTATAGATGCTGAACATTGATTTGCGGTTATTGTAATATTAAACAGATAGAGCTAGTATATTTCAATAAAAAAAAACAATTATCCACTCTACTTTTTTTCACTCCTAATTTTACAATTAAGCTCCAAAATAGAGTTTTGAATATTGTCTAAAAAGTGTTTCCACTTCCAGACTAAGCATGAAGTAAAATTTCGAGTTTAGAAAAGCCTGAAAATTTGGATTTGCCGGGGCGTGCGAGCGAAGCGAGCAGCGCCCCGGCATTCCAATTTTTCACGCCTTTCTAAACTCGAAATTTTACTTCATGCGCCACGCGTATAAAACATTGATTTAAAGTGAAGTTCAAATTGGTGTATCGATTTGTTATTATTATTTCTTATAAAACAGCTGATTGTAATTAATTTTGTAACTGTCATTAACATGTTCGTGGCAATATTATCTATCTTGCCTTCACTCAAGATACAGGGAATTTTTCTTCTAAGTATACATACCTCGATATATACATTGTAAATTTTCAAGCAATCGTTGTTTTAAAAAGGGTTGAATTTGAAGCTTCTAACGAGGGTTTCCACTCCCAGGCTAAGCATGAAGTAAAATTTCGAGTTTAGAAAAGCCTGAAAATTTGGTTTGATCGCGTAACGAAGCGGAGCGACCAAACCAAATATTCAGGCTTTTCTAAACTCGAAATTTTACTTCATGCGCCACCCGTATACAACACCGATTTCAAGCGAAGCTCAAATAAATCTGCTTAACCACTATTTTTAAGCTGTATATTCTGAACTTCACTTGAAATCAGCGTTTTATACTGGTGGCGCATGAAGTAAAATTTCGAGTTTAGAAAAGCCTGAAAATGTTCAGGCTTTTCTAAATTCGAAATGTTACTTCATGCTTATTCTGGGAGTGGAAACACTCGATAGAAGCTTTCAAATTTTGAAAACAACGCATTCTCGAAAATGTACAATGTATAAATCGAGGTATGTATACTTAATAGAAAAATTTCTTGTATATAATTTAGCCACGAACATTTTAATGACAGTTACAAAGATACAATTTGCAGTATTTAATAGATATAAATATTAAATCTAAAATATCTGGTATCGAAAATCATCGATATTTTGAATATCGATACTTTTCACTGCGATATTTTACAGTAACGATACTTTGCTATGCGAGATAATCGTCACACAATACCGATACTTTTTTTAGGATCGGAATATAATAAACTCGCATTCCACCATGAAGTGAACAACAATAAAATGATCTAAAAAAATATATACATGCATTAGGAGTCATGTTCGATTGTTTTTTTGAAACCTAATTCATAGAATGTTTGTATCACTGTCACGCTACTGAGATAAATATGTGGCCGCCCTTAAAGGAGGTACCGTTTAAATTTCGTTCAGGCGCATCCTGCCTTTTTGCCTAGCTAAAATAAAAATACAATATCTTATCTTAATTGTACATTGATTCAATATTCTTCTTTTAGTTACGTAAAGTTTTTTCTATTAATTATTGTAGTAATTCCTTTCTTTACTGATTAGTTTTAACTGTATTGTGTCGAGTTTACGTGGTGATTAATCACAAAAAGAAAGACTGTTATTCCTTACTTTACTTTTTATTTTTATGTTAGATGTACATTTCGAGACACAAGGTGCTTAATATCAATAACAAACTGTAACGTATGCAGTTTGTTATTGATAATGAGCACCTTGTGTCTCGAAATGTACATCTAACATAAAAATAAAAAGTGAAGTAAGGAATAACAGTCTTTCTATTTCCGATTAGTTTTATTTACTCTATGTACATTTCGAAATGTACATATAGAAAATAAAACTAATCAGTGAAGAAAGGAATTATTACAAGAATTAATGTACAATGATTCATTGATATTTTTTCTTTTAAGAGATCCCAATGTAAATGGCATTTTATACGGTCGATCATTTCTGTATAACAGTAATTTTAAAATCTTCTTACATTACACAAGGATTTGATAGGCCATTAATAAACAACAATTACTGAATCATTTCAAAAAAACAATCGAACATGGCTCCTAATGCATGTATATTTTTTTCGTAGATAATTTTATTGTTGTTCGCTTGATGGTGGAATGTGAGTTTGTTTCCTGATCGTCTAATTAGAGGAGGCCGGGTAGTGAGTACACGTTTTCTCGGATATATCAACTAGTTCCACCGTCCGTCACTCTATCAACCGAAATCGTTCATTATACATGCGATAAAGGCGTACAATTAAACCCGAGGAACGGAGATCGGTATCGTGCTCACCAGAAAAGCCACGCTCTAACGGCCTACGATACTCTTCTACTCTTCTTCTTCCTCCATCAGCGATAATACGCCTTCCTTCTCCTCAATGTTGATAGTCTCTTATGGTTATTTTATAATCTTCTAATTATTTTGCATCTACCATTTTCTTTGAAATTTTAAATCGTGGACGTAGAAAATCCCCTGAATTTCTTTCTTAATTTTTACATCATGTTGATGATATTCCCCTTTACGTATTATTTTCATACAATTACCCAAAATTCATCTTTTCTCAGTCTTAGTCCTTAAAAATTAATCTGTAAACCGACGATATTCTTGTTCTTGAATCTTGGAGGCGTTTACTTTGTGGTACATTTTTAATTTGAGATAAGAAAACAATTAACTTTTTAACAATAAAACACTTTAAGTTTGTTTTTATAACACTTATTTATTTTTCGTGACTGCGGTTTCGGCAACTTTAGCTTGCCATTATCAAATGTATAGTGACATATTCAGAGAGTTTTATGTAACACCGAACATTTTCAATGTTAATTTTCATACAGAGAATTTTACTTTTAAGTATGCATAATATGCATACTTAAAAGTAAAATTCTCTGTATGAAAATTAACATTGAAAATGTTCGGTGTTACATAAAACTCTCTGAATATGTCACTATACATTTGATAAACCAAATTTTTAGGCTTTTCTAAACTCGAAATTTTACTTCATGCGCCACCGGTACAAACACTGACATATTACGAAGTTTAAAACACACCGCAAACTTCACATTGAATCAGTTTTTGTAGCGTTGGCGCATGAAGTAAAATTTCGAGTTTAGAAAAGCCTAATTTGGCTCGGTCGCTTCGCTTCGCTACGCGCCCGAGCCAAATTTTCAGACTTTTCTAAACTCAAAATTTTACTTCATGCTTAACCTGGGAGTGGAAAACACTCGTTTAAAGTTTCAAATTATTATTTTTTAATAAACCAAGTGTCGGAAAATGTACAAAGTATGCATATGCATTGCATATGTACAAAGTATGCATATGCATTGCATATGCATTCTTTGTACATTTTCCGACACTTGGTTTATTAAAAAAAAATAATTTTAAACTTTAAACGAGTGTTTTCCACTCCCAGGTTAAGCATGAAGTAAAATTTCGAGTTTAGAAAAGCCTGAAAATTTGGCTCGGGCGCGTAGCGAAGCGAAGCGACCGAGCCAAATTAGGCTTTTCTAAACTCGAAATTTTACTTCATGCGCCACCGCTACAAAAACTGATTCAATGTAAAGTTTGCGGTGTGTTTTAAACTTCGTAATATGTCAGTGTTTTGTACCGGTGGCGCATGAAGTAAAATTTCGAGTTTAGAAAAGCCTAAAAATTTGGTTTGGTCGCTCCGCGCTTCGCGCTACGCGACCAAACCAAATTTTCAGGCTTTTCTAAACTCGAAATTTTACTTCATGCTTAGTCTGGGAGTGGAAAACACTCGTTTTAAGTTTCAAATTGAACTTTATAAAAAATCAAGGATTATCTAAAGATTTACAGCACACACGCTATAATTAGGACTTGAAAGAAAAACTCTCTGTTTGTACAATTTGTACTGAAATAAGTTGGCGTTGATTACAATTGGCTCTAATTTTTAATGGTCATATAGACAACCCTGTTTACACACAACCTGAAAATTAAAGGTGTATTGAATGCTTTGGTTTGACAAATCGAACATACGAAATAAACATTGAAAATGTTCGGTGTTACATAAAACTCTCTGCATAACGAAGTAGAAGCCTCCACAATAACTTAAACTTTTTTATACCACTTTTATTTTACTTTTGTACTAATTTCAATTACACGGTAATCATTGTCAAACTAATTTTGACTTGGCTTGACAATGATTACCGTGTCATTAAAACTAGTCACAAAAGTAAAATAAAAGTGGTATAAAAAAGTTTAGTGTATTTTTTATATCAGATATTCTTTTTATTTAACTTTAACCCATTAACGACCGAGCAATTATAGAGTTGACTCTAATAGTTGGTTTTAGGTACAAATGTTGCACTTATTTTGATAATTTCTATGAATGACTTATTATATGACATACTGTGAATTTTTCCTCTAAATAAGCATAATGTATACGATGTACATTTTTAAGCATTCGTCGATTTTATATAAAAACGTGCAATATGAAGTTTAGAACTAGTGTTTCCACTCCCAGACTAAGCATGAAGTAAAATTTCGAGTTTAGAAAAGCCCCGCGTAGAAAATTTGTCGAGGGTCGCGCCAGCGACCCTCGACAAATTTTCACGGGGCTTTTCTAAACTCGAAATTTTACTTCATGCGCCACGCGTATAAAACGCTGTAATATTGTGAAGTTAGAAATACACTACCATTTTTTTTATGAAGAATAATTAAAATATTCAAAATAGCAAAATGTTTACAGTCTTTCTTATACACTTTCAAGTCTGCTCAAATAATCTAACATATGAAATTAATTTATTTAGTAATTTTCCACTGAGCAAAAAACAAACAAATAACGTTATATCAACATTGTAGCAACATTAAACGTTGTTTTAATGTTGATAAAACAACACTTAATTGTGTTTGCTCAGTGAGTTAATTAACAAAAAAATGATTATGTTGCATGTATGCATCAATGGCGCTGAATGGGTTAAGATAACAATTATTTACAGATGATACTCTTCTCATTGTTTCTATTTCAAAATTGACATTCAATAGTCTTCTCTTTGGTTATCTGATAAAATTTAATAGTATACACGTATTGATAATGGCATTAAGCCGAAACTAGTAGAAAATATAATACATATAAGTGAAACAAAACCAAGTGAATTTATTTTACAAACCATTATATTTTAAAATGTTTTACCAAGTGATTAATGAGAAAAAAGTGTCCGATATATACACGTATAGATGATACTTTCCTATTTCTTTGTCTTAAAGGATTAAATTGTGCAGAGATAATACTCTCGTGTGTGCTTCTTCTGGCTCTTCGTTTTTCCCGCGCTTAGGGGAATGAGATGGTGTGCTCGTTCGGAAAATACGGCCGACGGATTCCGCTCCGAACAACGAAATCGAGACCTGCTATGGGTTTTTAATTCAATTACGCATGGAAATCGTGTGCGTAATGTATGCTCGATGGTCACATCTTCATGAGATATATTTTACCGTATTACAGTACGTGGATTTTAGTATAAATGGACGAATGCATCTGTTGGGAATACAAATTTATTGTTTTGTTTTTGTAAACGGAAGATATGAGATTATGTTAATATGGATGAAAGATGTGGAAAATAAGAAGAAATTTCAAGTTTTTGTCTGTATTTCTTTGTTTAGCAATGTCTCAGGTCGCATTAATTTAAATCTCTTTCAGGCTTATTAATATAATTCCCGTTAATATCAATTTAGTTTAATGCTGGTTAAAGTTGTTGGGGCAGTCTTCAAACTTGGACAGTCCTTCGACATCTTCAGAAAAACGGGTGATGTTCAAAGTCCGAAATAAAGCTTCACAGAGGTAAAGAGAAATTAACTTTGGGGGAATCTAAAATATCAACAGTTGGGATTGTTGATATTTTAGATTCCCCCAAACAAAAACTAGCTCTAAAATGGTGGAGTTAAGATTTAGCTTATAAAAAAAAGACCTTTATTGGCATATCCCCACACCTTTACATTTGGTTACACATTTACATTTGATTGCCCCACTACATTCCCGTATCCCTCTTACCCTCCCTTCTCTTTTCCCTCTCCCTTACCCCGCTCCCATCCTCCCTCATCCACTCCACTACCCTTCTATTTCCTTTCACTCCCAGCCACTCTTCTTTCACCCCCTCACATTCCTCCACCAAGTGTCCCCACGTATCCTTCCCCTGTCCACACAACACACACCTTCCATATTCTTCCCCTATCCATACTTTCCTTCCTTTCTCCTCCGATCCACACCTCGCCCTTGCCACAATCACCCTATCCTCTCTACACCATCCCTTCTCTATCAAATACACCTGCCACCTCCCATACATATGATTATACTGACTTCTGTCAATACACCCTTGCCTTTCCTGCCCTTCCACCTCCTTTCCTTTCCCCCTCACCCACTCATCCACCTTCACTCCATTTCATAGCCATTCTATTACCTTCGCCTCCGACAGCTCTACCCTCTCATACATTTTCCTCCTCTCCCCCCTCCATCTACCCTCACCCTTACACACACTCGTCACCCATACATCCTTCACCAATCTCTCTTCATCCAGTTCCCACAATCTCATCTCGTACCTCACCACCCTCACCATTGCCTCCCACTCTAGCCTCTCTCTGTTGGTCTCCTGAAGCACTATGTAGCTGAGCGTGGACCTTTCCACCCCCAACATGTACTTCAGGAACCACATCTGCTCCCTCTCTATCACCTCGTACCCTCTCGTCCCCCACACTTCTACTCCATACATTAGCACCGTTCTTACACACGCATCCCATATCTTACACGCAACCTTCACATTGTTCCCTATCCACTTTCCCCACTTGCCCCACGCCATTCCCCACGCCTTCCTCGCCTTACCCTGCACCCACCTCACATGCTCCTCATACCCTCCCGTTCCTTTAAACCAAAACCCCAAATACTTGAAACTCTTCACCCTCTCAATAACTACCCCCTTCCACTCCAATTCTTTCACCTTCCCCTCCCTCCCTTTATTTCTAAATTTCACCCACTTCGTTTTCACTACATTCACATTCATTCCCCTTTTATCCATAAACCTCTCCACTCTCTTCAACATCTCTTTCATCCCTTCATACTCTCTTGCAACCAACACCACATCATCCGCATACGCCAGCATCCATACCTTCCTTCCTAAAGCACCCCGACACCTCCTTCCCCACTATCGCCACCACCCATGTCTCCTCATACACTCTCCTCACCCACTCCACCATCCCCTCACTCACCCCTCTCCTTTTGAAACATTCTATCAAGCTTCCCCTCGGCACCGAGTCATATGCTGCCTTCAGGTCCATAAACCATTATATACTCAATGACATTAGAAGCGTAACACCAAGAAGGAATGATTTTTTTGAATTAATATTTTAGCAACAGAGTGACTATATTTAAAGCATACATTGATAACAATTTCAACCTTGTGCCTTTTATATTTATTGTGAAAAAAAAAATATTTCACTTTTTCTTTTTTGATAAAACTATTTATATGAGCTGTTTAGTACAGATGTTTTTAGTTTTCGTGTTTCCGTTGAGTGTGTTAAGCTTAAATAAAATGCCTCGAGTCCGAAGACGTCCACAATATCACCATTTGAGCGATTTTGACCGGGGTCGAGTTGTTGCTTATCGAGATGTCGGTATGTCCTATCGCGAAATTGCCCGCCGTATTGATTCCACTGCAGCAACTGAAATACGTGTGTATCAGGTATGGACAGAAGAAGGTAGAGGAGCAAGAAGAAGACCAATTGGTCAACCAAGGCGTACCACAGAACGTCAAGATCGGCGCTTAAGACAAATAGCCCTGCGAGACCGTTTCGCTACTACGCGTCAAATCGGTGATCAATGGATTGGAGAAGAAGGTAGGCCCGTTAGTATGCGAACCTTATATCGCCGCATTCAATCCTTTGGGCTTCTTTCGTACCGTCCAAGATTAGTGCTTCCTTTAACAGCGAGACACTGTCGCTAAAGGTTGGACTGGTGCAGAGAACAGCAGCATTGGGAGGCAGAATGGCACGATGTCGTATTCAGCGATGAATCACGATTTTGTCTAGGCACGCATGATGGCCGTAGAAGGGTACGACGCTACCGTGGAGAACGACCTGATCTTAGGTTTGCTATTGAGAGGCATGTACACAGGACTGCTGGAGTAATGGTTTGGGGGGCTATTGCTTATGGTAGTCGATCACCTCTTGTATTCATTCGAGGCAGTATGACAGCTGCGCGTTATGTTGAAGACGTCATACGACCGACTTTGTTGCCTTATTTAGATGGCCGCCCAGACGTACTTTTTCAACAAGATAACGCACGTCCCCATATTGCTCGTCGAACTATGAACTTTCTTAATGAAGCTGGTGTTAATGTTTTGGCGTGGCCGCCCCGTTCGCCGGATTTAAATCCCATTGAACATGTGTGGGATATCATGGGAAGAAGAATATTCTCTTTGCACCATCCTCCACAGACTCTAGCACAGTTGATCGATGAAATTCAAGTTGCTTGGAACGAGATGCCTCAAGAAGACATCGACCATCTCATTTTGTCGATGCCCAGACGTCTACAGGAGTGTATACAGCAAAGGGGTCGCCAAACACATTATTAATTTTTTTTAGATTGTTTATTAATAAAATTTCTTGAAAATGTAATCATTTTATTCTTGATGTAAGACTACCATACTGGCAAAAAATCAAGTTAAAATAATAACTCCTTCTGGGTGTTACGCTTCTAATGTCATTGAGTATATTTAGCTTATATAATATCAGAATTTATATTCTGTTGATCTAATATTTCAGGAAGAGATAAATTAACTTTATTTCAACTATTTAGATTCTGCCTTAAACACGGTATAATTCAGAATCTGTTATAAAATTATACCCAAGTACGTTTTACATCACCTAGTGGCGATTTTTTACTTTTATATGCACACTGTTGTGTCTAGAAAAAAAAAGTTGAATCTATGCATTTTCGATTTATTTAAAGTGAATGTAATGTTGATTTCGAAAAAAGTAATATGGTTTATGTTTTGAAGAATTTGTTTTTATGACTGTAACATATGGGTGTAGTTCTATTTCATATCAGGAATTAAATTGTGATCATTTTCTATTACTGTACATATGGCACAGAAGGTGTTTGCATGTAAGTCAGTGGCGATAAATAAGTGTGTAACAATTGCGAACCTCCCGGAACCCCATTAACCCTATCCCCCAGTCAGTCAATACAAACGGCAATCATGAGCAATCGATGAGGTATGTAACACACTATTATTGGCTTCGTTATGCGGACCGCCCAAAGTCACGCAGTGAATCCACTCAATAGCACATACAATAAATTTGAAAGCCTCATCCCTGTTCCCCTGTTTCCTTCCCCTAATACAACACAATACAAATATACTTAAACCCATATGATACACCAAATTATCGAGTGTGGAATAAGATTAAAAAATAAATTAACATTTAACCCTTTCGCTACGCAGTTTGAATTTCAAATGCGTGCCCCGTGTACGGTGCTCGTAAACACAATGCGTATCCGTACGTATTTCGTACCACAGGCTCATACCGGCATATGCAGTGTGTAATCATTTCATAGGCTTGCATTACATTTTCTTTAAGGAATCAAAAAACTGATTTTACCCATTGTACGAGGGTAGATTGAAAAGTTTCCGGAATGGGCAAGAAAACGCAGTAATTGAACAGGTTTTATTTTTTATTTTTCAACATAGTACCCTTGCAGGGCGATACACTTTTCCCAGCGATGCTCCAACTTTTTTAAGCCTTCTGAAAAATATGATTTCGGGAACTCTGCAAAATAAGCTTCAGTGACGGCGATGACCTCCTCATTTGACGTAAAGCGCTTGCCTCCGAGCCAAGTCTTCATGTTTGTGAACAAAAAGAAGTCGCACGGGGCCAGGTCTGGAGAGTACGGAGGATGCGGCATCACCTCGTAGCCCAATTCAACCAATTTAGCATTGGCGATTCGGGATGAATGGACCGGCGCGTTGTCGTGGTGGAAGAGCACTTTTTTCCGCTGCAAATGAGGCCGCTTCTCCTTCAATAAGCCGTTGAATTGATCCAATAAATCGCTGTAGTATTGTCCCGTGATAGTTCTTCCCTTCTGCAAAAAGTCGATGTGCATCACACCTTGCGAATCCCAAAAAACGGTGGCCATGACCTTTCCAGCCGATGGGACAGTCTTTGCCTTCTTCGGAGCAGATTCGCCTGAAGAAATCCACTGTTTCGACTGCTGCTTGGTTTCTGGTGTGTACTGGTGGATCTATATTTCGTCCACGGTCACGAATCGGCGAAAAAAATCCGTTGGATTACGCTTTAACAAGGCCAAACACTCTTTCGAAGTGGTCACACGATTTGTTGTCCATAGTCAGCAAACGCGGCACCCATCGCGCCGACAGCTTCCTCATGCCCAAATGTTCGTGCACGATATTTGGCACACGTTCATATGAGATGCCCGTGGTCTCTACTATTTCGCGCAACTTCACTCGTCGATTGGCTAACACGAGATCATGGACTTTGTCGACCATTTCTTCATTTGTGGCCGTTTTTTGACGTCCACTGCGTGGTTCATCCTTGGTGCTCGTACGGCCACGTTTGAACTCGCTCGTCCAGAAACTAATAGTCGAAAATGAAGGTGTGGATGTGCCATGAACTTCCTGCAAAATATCTCGTATCTCCGTCGCCTTTTTCCCATCCATCCAAATGTTTGATGACTGCACGAAATTCGTTTTTATCCATTTTTCCTAAGGTGCCTGACCTGCTTCACAAGATATCCTAGTAAACAAAAACGAAACGACGCACGTGTCTGAAAATTTGACAGCTTACCTAAAATAGGTTAGCCTTGACAACCATCATAACAATTTCACGATACGCGCACCATCTCTTGCCCATTCCGGAAACTTTTCAATCTACCCTCGTAAATCTGTAATTTCGGTAATTTTGAATCACTTTATTGCCAAAATTTGATATTAGAGTGTGTCAAAGTTGTTTTAGAACCTAATATAGTCACATTAATACAAACATTTGACTTTTGTAGGGATCCACACTTTGTTTAAAATCAGAGTCTGCCTATTTTGGTCAAAATCTTCTTATAGTATTATTTGCAATCACTTTAACGCCAACATTTGAGTATTACATTGTTTTTCAGTCATTTTAAAACCTCGTATAGTCAGGTCGAAACGAATATTTGACAATTGTAGTGATCCACAACCAGTTTAAAATCATAATCTGTCTGGTTTAGTCAAAATCTGCTTATTTCAGTAATTTTTGTTTGTTAAATTTTTTGACGTATCTACTTTCTTTCAACTTTAAAAAAGTCGATCTTGTGGCAAAAAAACTTCGTTTCGACTTTAAACATCACGCATTTTGCTCATGGTATTGAATAGTTTAAATAGTTTGTCTTTCAGAATTTCAATAAAATGTTGAGTTTTCAATAAAGTTGGTTAAAATTAACAATCTCTCCATGGCTAGATTTTCTGTAGATCTGGTTTTTTACGAAATTAATTGCCCTAACTTCAAAGCCCTGTCGACTAGTCACAGCAATACCAGTAGACCTTATGCAAATATAAGTGGATCTGCGATTCATATTCTATTGTAGGCAGGCTACAGGTAGAGACGTAGTAGGATTATTATTATGATACTATAGCATACAATGAATGTCTACAATAGAATGTCAATGACAAAAAAACTTCTGTTGATATTTAAATAAACAAGCGCCCTATTAAACGCTAACACGAATTAGGAATTAGAAGAACAGAATCAACCAGTGCATTAATGGGTCAATTCCAGAATCCGCTCTTGTTGTATACCTGGAATACTAAAAAGGCGATCCGCCCGATCAATCTGTGTCCCACTGGATACCTGCGTATGCTCGCTGACAGAAAAAAAAGTGGTCTCGCGTGTTGACAGTGTCCACTCGACTCCGGTTCAAAAGCCCCAACACGAAGAAAAGGACAGAACTGTATCATAACTTTTTATCGTTTTCACTAAACAATAGCGTACATAGCTGGCAGGACCCGAATTATAATATTTAACAGCGGGAAAACGGGTCTTTAAACGACTTCGCTATAAAAAACAATCGACGGTAATGAGCGTTTTGTATTCGATTTGAGAAGTCGCCGAGGCGGAGAGATGAAGTATGGAATAATGCAGTAATGGAATTGGATCATATTGTTTAATTAGCGTCCGCGTCCGTATTGGTATTTTTCGTATGGTCGTTAAGCCGGTATAATGAGTGCATTAAGGGTACTGTTTTAATAATTGAATGCAAATCGCCTGTGCGATCAAACGATCGCGCTGCCGGCGATGTGAACCTGATTTATATCGCGCAATACGTTTATTTTATTTCTTTCATGACGAATGTTTTTGCAATAATCATATTGGAGATTTATACAATATTAAATTCTGTTTGCTTTGTTTTACTATTTCAACAATGATTTATACATCAATCTTATGTATAAATTCATAATTATATTAAATTTATATGAACTAAAGTTCATAGCGACTAATGGATCTTTCTTCAATCGAATTCTTTATTGGCATGAAAGCGTGTTAGAAACTAAAGCTGCTTAAGCTGGGGAGTTATTAACACGACAAAAATAAATCTTTTATTAGCCTCAATACACAATCAAACGCACCCTGGCGGATAAAGTCAGAACTTTAAGAAAACGAGTATATAGGTGAATTCGGGAGAGATGTCCTGTGACTCATTGATGTGGAATGTGTGGTTCAAATTTTTTAGAGAGTATGTCGACAGACAGTCGACTAGTTGTGTCAAATTTTGACGTTACATGACAATGTCATACTGTTTAGGTCGCGAGTATATTAATGTTCTTTCTTTTAGAAAAGCTTTAAATCATAATTTTTTGTCAATTTTTTCTTTTGAGTATACATATCCAATTAATTACACTCGTTGGAACTTCAAATTGACCTCTTTTAAGTAAACAACGAATACTTAAAAATCTAAAGTATTAGTTGTTATTTTAAAAGAGGTCAATTTGAAGTTTGAACGAGAGTTTTCCACTCCCAGGTTAAGTATGAAGTAAAATTTCGAGTTGAGAAAAGCCCGAATTTGGATTTGGACGCTGCGCGTCTAAATCAAAATTTTTAGGGCTTTTCTCAACTCGAAATTTTACTTCATGCTTAGCCTGGGATTGAAGAACACTCGTTCGACAATCATCAATAACTTATTTTGTCTTTTTAGATTTTATATAAAATAATTAAAAAAATCAAATAATTAAAGTCGTAAATTCGTAAAGTCGTATTAACAAAATAAATAAAGATTTAAAGAAACTGGCTTTTTTCCATTAAAACTTGAAACCTTCAATTTTTATAAAAATTCGTTAAAAATCTTGAAAATTCATAAAATGAAAATCAACGGAAATCTTGGAAATTCACGGAATATAAAAATAAACGTGAATCGTCATTATTTTTAAAATAACAAAAATTTAAAAAGTTCATGAAAACTGTCAAGAATTTGAAAGTTAACGAAAGCATCGATATTTTAAAAATTAACAGAAATTGTAGAAATTCACGAGAAATCCGTTGTGATTTTATAATTAAAATTAACGATAAACTTGAAAATTCACAAAAGGACTCGACATTTTGAAAATGAACGGAAATCTTGTAAATTGATGGTGTGCCGAGATTTTATTGATAGTTTGAACATTTGGTTAATTTATGATTTGAACTAAAAAAAAAAAAATTGTTACAATGAGCGTGAAATGTAACAATTTGTAAAATGTTAAAATATGAGAAATATGAATAAGTGTGAAAAACTCTCAATATTGTCGAAAATGTACAAATTGTTCGAAATGTCGAAACGTGATAACATGTAAAAAATTTTGGAAAAATACTAGAATTCTGAAAAAGTATAAAGATTTCTCAACAATTGTGATTATTTTTTACTTAATAGGCAGTATATTTTTAACTTTAACTTTTACTTCATGCGCGTGGCGCATGAAGTAAAATTTCGAGTTGAGAAAAGCCCGAATTTTTGGATTTGAATATTTTTAAAAATAAAAACTAAAACTAACTTTTTCAGTTAAAAATTAAAACCTTCAATTTTCATTAAAAATCGTTACAAATCTTGAAAATTCATACAGAAAAAATTAACGGAAATCTTGAAAATTGGCGAAAGATAAAAATAAACGTGTCGTCATTATTTTTAAAACTAACAAAAATTTAGAAAGTTTATGAAAACTGTCAAGAATTTGAAAGTTAACGAAAGCATCGATATTTTGAAAATGAACAGAAATTCTAGATATTCACGAAGAATTTGTCGTGATTGTATAATCAAAATTAACAACAAACTTGAAAATTTCATTTTGAAAATGAGCGGAAATCTTGTAAATTTATGAAAAGTGCCGATATTAAGAAAAACTGTTACAATTGGAAATTAATAAACGATAATTTAGGAAATTCATAATCTTAAAAATTCACGAATAGTATCAACATTTTTTTTTAAATTAACGCAAAAGCACGAAATTCGCGAACATTTTGAAAATTTGTAAAATCTAAGAAATTCACAAAAACTGTGCCAAAATTTTAGAAGTTTGTCAAAACCCTAAAAAACCTCAGTTTTGACATTTGGTACAAAAATGTTTAGCCAACTGTCTCTTGCAGTTGGCTAACAAAAATTGTGCCAAACGTCAAAACTGACCAAAGGCAGTTGATAAGGTAATATTGTGTCAAATCTAAAAAATAAACACTGTACTGATGAGGACCAGTTCGTTCAAAACACGTTTTTCGTGCTAGAATACTAAATACAAATCCAATTTTAACGCCTATTGTATCTGGCCTATATTCAAGTATTTTATAATCTTTTCGTGTTTAAAATTTCAAACCATACAATTACCAAGCAACATTTTCATGAATGTATTTACCCCAAATCCATAAATGTTTCGCAAACATTTCCTGAATAGAATAAATTAGTAGTGACAATGATGAGATTGCAGGAAGCGTCCAACACGACAATTACCCCATAAATGTAGTGGGCGAGCGTGTCGAGGGTCAATTAATCCCCTTCACGATCACCACTACGAAAAACTGGACTGTAACGAATTAGTATTATTGTATCTGCAAGCTAGCGTGAGGGTGATGCCGTTGCAATTTTGCAAGATTCGAAATTCAGGGCGTTAGATGGATTACGCCGGAATCGTTAATGAAGTGCATTCAGTGCATATGCTCGTTTTCCAGATGGGGGTTGCATGCACGTATTTGTGAAAGTGCACTTGCCCTACATTAAAACCGTTACGGTCAATAGGGGAAGGACGAACGCAGGTGCTTTTTATTGCGCTCTTAAAATTGATCGCTTGTAATGAATTTAACAAAAAAAACCGTCTGTACTTTTTTAATTGGGATGGAAATGAAAATTCGGTTTTAGGGCAGGTGTTTGTTTTATTAGTTTTAGAAATACCAGTATTATTAAAATTTCTAAAATTATCTTGGAAAACATTATCACTTGATAATAATGACATGATAATGGTTTATACAAGGCATTTTTATCTTAAGTATACATATCCCAATGCAAACGCTGTAAAATTTTAAACATTTATTGCTTTTTTTAAAAGCGTTCAATTTGAACTTCTAACGAGTGTTTCCACTCCCAGATTAAGCATGAAGTAACATTTCGAGTTTAGAAAAGCCTGAAAATTTGGTTTGGTTGCGTAGCGCGAACATTAGCTTTAATTGAGGTTCAAAATATACGTCTTTAGCATACTGCTTTAGTAGCATATAGTTAACTTCACAATACTTCAGTGTTTTATACGCGTGGCGCATGAAGTAAAATTTCGAGTTTAGAAAAGCCTGAAAATTTGGTTTGGTTTGGTGAAACAAAACCAAGTGAATTTTATTTACAAAATCGATATATTTTCAATTTAAAAATATTTAAAACTGAACAAAAACAACAAAAGATATAATATTTGCTGCTATAATTTTGCGAAAATATATATTTTGCGTTAAAAAAAAATCAAGAAAATGTATGAAAAAACCTAACTCAACTTAATTTAGAAAATTAAAGAAACATGTTTAAAAATTATTAAAATGTATTGTGACATTAGAAAAACAAAAGTGATATACCTGTAATGATATTACATCTGCTCATATTTATATTATTTGTATTTGTTGGTGCTTATAATTTATGCTTTTATTTACATAATCACAAAAAAAATCAACAAAACTTAGTTTGATATTACTTGTACGAGCTTACTATTGCTGAAATTTTACAGAAATATCTAACCTAACCTACACTAATCTAACCCAACCCAACCTACCCCAACCCACCCTAAACTAACCCAACCCAACCCAACCTAACCCAAGTATTTCTAAATTTGGTTTTCCTTAAAAAAATAATCATAGAAAAGCAAACAAGATTGCGAATTAAATCAAATTAAAAGAAATTTTTAAAAAATAAATAAACATTGCAATCGTTGAAAAAAAGAATAATAGATTGATTGTGTTAAATGAAAGTGGCTCAAAGTTAACTAAAAATGTAAGTTATTTTTTTAATGCCGAAATTTAGAAAATATAGTTTAAGCCAACTGATTGTGTAAAGTAAAGTTGCTCAAAGATAACTAAAAATGTAAGTTATTTTTCAAAACTCAGAAAACTAGGAAATATGGTTTAAACGAACTGCTAAAATTAATAAAAAAAATAGCTAATTCAAGCATTATAAATTATTTGAGAAATTGGGAAAAATAATTTTATATAAATTCGTCAATATTTACAAATATTAAAATTGGCAAATATTTTCAAAATTGGCAAAATTACCATTACATCAATTACGTTTGGCGAAAGTTAAAAATTTCAAATTTAAAGCAATTCTAATATTTAGTTTTTAGTATTTTCTTGGAAAAATAACAAAAACATCAAAATGCAAAAAATATAAATTAGTAAAGAAATTATTAAATCTCAAAATATTTATTGAAATAAATTTTTTCAGATTTATTTATTTCATAAACGATTTTTTTATTACATTTCACGATTATTAGTGACTGTTATTGATACATTAGACTTATTATGACATTTAACACGTTTAGTCAATGATGGCTTATTTAAAAAATGAATGTTACACATGTGACACTTGACATATTTCGACATTTGAGGCGTTGTGTTAATCACACGACATATTTTGACATTTATTGACATTTGACTTATTTCGACGTTTTACGAATTTTCTGTCCCATTTAACACGTTCATTTTGACATTGGACGTTTGTGTCAAATGTGGCGAGCGATGTCACATTTGACGTATTATGATTAAATATGACATTTCGATTTTTCACACTTTTGAAATTTCGACGACTCACATAAAATCTCGCATAAAATCCGAGATATTTCGATATTTTGTTGTTCAATCTGACATATTGAAACATTTTACATAACATTAGACATATTTTAAAATTCCGTCGTTTCATATAAAATTTAAATATATTCATTGATTTTCAAGAACATTTTTTTTCAGATAAATTCTTCAAAAAATTAATAAATTCTGATCAATTTATGAAAATTTCATTTCATATCGTTACCTTAAATCAATTTATATTATAACGAAAAATTGAGTTTGCAGAATATTTACAAAATATAAAACCGAATTAAAATTAATATCGACTTTCTGCAATTTTTTTTGTCTCAATGAGACTAAATTTTTGCAGAAAGTCGATATTAATTTCAATTCGTTTCTATATTTTGTAATTATTATTATTATTTAAAAATAAAGATATTTACAATTATTATCATAAGCTATCGATTTTTTTTTTATTAATTTTCAAAATTTAGATGATTTTCATATGATGACATATAAAGATATTTTGTATGACATTCGACGTATTTAGTCGATTATAAAATATTTTGACATTTTGTGTGACATATGGCAAATTTTCTAGATTTTTACATATTTAGAGATTTTATGTAACAGAACATTTCTATATTTATGACATTTTCAGACATTCGACATATTTTGACGTTTGTGAAATTTGATGTATTATGACATTTGCGTGGCGTCAATGTGAGTTTAATATAAAATTGAAAATTGATTAATTATTAAATTATTACAAACTATAAATTTGTAAATCGACGAAAATCTCGAAATATTGAAAATATCATGAACATTTTATAAATTGACAAAAATCTAGGAATATCGAAAATCTCATGATAGTTTTATAAATCGACAAAAATCTAGAAATATAGAAAATCTCGACATGTTGAAAATCTTGACGGTCCACTCCCAGACTAAGCATGGATTAAAAGTTCGAGTTTAGAAAAGCCCCGGGTAGAACATTTGTCTGACAAATTTTAACGGGGCTTTTCTAAACTCGAAATTTTACTTCATGCGCCACGCGTATAAAACACTGAAATATTGTAAAGTTTAAGAAATACGAGCCTTTATTTTGTTCGGTTAGTTAACAAATTGTGTTGGATCTTCTGAACTGATCATACATACTAATTCTATTAATAAATTTTGATCAATTTCGACAGCTTCTTGCCAATTTTCAAGTAGATAATTTCAAGATAGATAATTTCAAGATAGATAATTTCAAGATAGATAATATTAATAACAACATGACTGCAACATTTTTAAAATGTCTGATTTTTCGGTATCTAGAGGGGGGCCCGGGCGCCTCCTGCCTCCCTTGGCTACGCCCAAGGAATTGAAGAAACCACCCTTTAAAACTCCAGAAACAGAAAAAGCCAATCGCAGAAAGGGATTATTATTATCCTTTATTATTGCTTGTTTATTAGCTAAATGACAACAATGTAAGGCTTTGAGATCAAAAATAACATTATCCTATTTTTCAAATCCGTGTATTATCATTTTGCCAATATTTTTTATTTTTTCTTATTTTGGGTTTTACGTCATCTATTTCCGCTGCTAAGGCCAATCATGACGCCGGAGATTAGGTCTACAGCTATCCGGAAATTTTGCCGAACCCGGTGGGAGTTCCAACCCACCGGTAGGGATCTTTAACGTGCACGCAACATCCAGGCAGTACACGGGTCCTACATGCATTTAACGTCATATCCGAGAAGACGGAGTGTTTGGCATTTTTATCCTAACCTATATAAATGCAGACAACTTGTTAGGCTGGTATTTGAACCCCGGTCCGTGGCGTGGCAGTACAACACTCTAACCACTACACCACCAAGCTGCCCATTTTGCCAATATTAAAAATAAAAATTGTTGAACAACCGTCATGAACTATAAAACTGTATATTGAGCAAACAAAATCACAAAAGGACTTCTTCAAATGATGTATGTAGTGACTAAATTATATGCCACAATAAAAAGACAGGCAGATGGTGTGCTTCTTATCTTTAAAACAAAATATATGAGGATAACTACTTTTCGGGCATAATAAGATATGATAAATAGGAAGATAGTTTTGTAAAGACCATTCCTTTTCTTCTTCATCAATGACACATTATGATTTCAGATTGTGCAACGAACCGTACCATCAAAACCAAAACCATAGGAAGAAAAAAAACCTCAATCACATTGTTTAATTAGGCAATTCTCTCATTTGTACGTTGTCTTGAAAAGGTTGCGGATGTATGACGGTCGATAAGAGTCGGCATTACCAATCAATAAACTAATAATGTTACAAAAGAGAATATTGTCTGCTAGATCGATACCATCTCTCGCATTCAAATGCTAACACACAGACAGACACATTACACGAACACACACGCCGATACGGGAACAACACGCATACACCGTACACGATTCCTTTTAAGAGGCCAAAGAGAGGTGTGTACCAAACAATTTCACAGATTTACATTTCTAATTAACATTTACCGACCGCGGAGATGAAAAAAAATGAGCTTCGGCAATTATTTCAGATATGTGTGTGGTTCGGTACGTGTTGGTCTCGTGTATTTCTACGTACCGATTGATTGCTATCGATTTTCTACAAAGGTGTACTAATTGAAAGTTAATTATTGAATGTATTGGATACGGATTAGTTTTAATTACGTGTAACATGTTTGCAAAATAAATTTAAAAAAAAATCAGGTAGATACTCATGAAGAAATTAAATGGTAACCTAAATTGGGTTTTGTAAATAAATGCCTGAATATTCTGAACATATTTAATGGCGTCATTACGCCAATATTACCTTGCAACAGTTAATTTTAACAACACTGAAATTTGATGAAATAAAAACTTGCTTTATTAATATAAGCTAGAAGATAATGGTAGAGCTCTTCTAACAACTATACAGGAGAGGGACGCATACCCTTTAAGTAGGACATGATAGAAATATCAATTTATTTTCTTAATAATCTCCAAACCGCATTTAAGTAAAACTGCACAATTTTGAATATTTAATCAAATCTCTATCATTAATATTAACAATTGTACTCCTATTGTTAATATTAATGATAGAGATTTGATTAAATGGGCAAAATTGTGCAGTTTGTCTCAGATGCGGTTTGGAGGTTATTAAGAAGAAAATTTGATATTTTTATCATAGTACTTTCCCCCAGGCTAGATACTTGAAATCGATAGCTTTCACACCTTATTTTTCAACAAATGTTTCTTATTCCTGTTAAACTTTGTTTGTAAGCCTCACTCGTGTTTTCAGTTTTCCACACAAAATATTAATCATGACAAAGTTAAACTAACGTCATTTATAGCAATGGCTCAATTATTCAAAGTAATTATTTCGTAAAATTTACATTTTTAAAACAATTTTCATAAAGTGAAAATGCATTAAATGGTAATTTTTCGAATATCTGTAATAATAATAATTATTATTTTAACAGTAATGACTATGAAATATCCAGTTCTGTCATTGTTACTAATGCAGTAATTTCATAATATTACAAAATTACAGAAATCTCTCGAATGCATAGAATTAAATCGCGGTTAGTATTGCACAAAGGGATCTTGTTGAAGCTTAATGAACTTTTCCATCCTGATGATATGTTCCATTCGCATAAATGATTAAATAAGTACTATACTTTTGCAATCCACTTGCAATTTTCTTTGATTCACTCACAATACTAAAACAAGAAATGCATTATTATCACAGGAATATTTATATTTGCTGGCAAATAAAAAAAAAGAAAAGAATAATAATATGATAATATGGGTATTGGTGCTAAAAACAATATACAAGGAGTTTTTGTAAAAATACATTCAAGGCATTTTTCTTTTAAATATACATGTCCTGATGTATAGGTTTTAACTTTAAGGCTATTGAAATTTCTGAAAAGCGTTCAATTTTAAGCTTCTAACGAGTATTTCCACTCCCAGATTGAGCATGAAGTAAAATTTCAAGTTTAGAAAAGCCTACAAATTTGGTTTGGTTGCGTTGCGAAGCGAAGCGACCAAACCAAATTTTCAGGCTTTCCTAAACTCGCAATTTTACCTCATGCTTCATCAAAGATTGGATACACTCGTTAGAAGCTTTAAATAATCGATTTTCAAAATCAACGAATACCTAAAAATATATAGTGTATACATCGGAATATGTACCTATATTTAAAAGAAAAAATCCCTGTGTTTACAAAGGTCAGAACTGTAAAATAATACTTAAATTAATATATAATAATTTCAGAATAAATATATTATAGATTCTGAACAATTACAAATAGAAAGACTGTTATTCCTTACTTCACTTTTTATTTTTATGTTAGATGTACATTTCGAGACACAAGGTGCTCATTATCAATAACAAACTGTTTGTTATTGATAATGTTTGTTATTGATAATGAGCACCTTGTGTCTCGAAATGTACATCTAACATAAAAATAAAAAGTGAAGTAAGGAATAACAGTCTTTCTATTTGTGATTAATCACTTCACGTAAACTCGAAACAATACAGTTATTCTGAACAATTATTCAAAAATAGATAGACAGTGGCAACCCTATACACAATAATGGTATTGGGTTGCATGTAATCATTGTTTTAAACAATTGGTTCAATGTGAATACCTGAGTTCGTGTTATTCTAATTAGATTAAAGTATGTACGTGATTTTAGACTTCACTTTGAAACAGTGTTGTATACGCCTGGCGTATGAAGTAAAATTTCGAATTGAGGAAAGCCTGAAAATTTGAATTTGCCGGGGCTCGACTCGCTACCCTCGCACGCCCCTGCAAATCCAAATTTTCAGGCTTTTCTTAACTCTAAATTTTACTTCATGCTTAATCAATGGGTGGAAACCAGAGCTGAGCAGGATTCGAATCATTCAGGATTCGAATCCTGGATTCGAATCCATTTAGAGGATTCAAAAGAGGCATTCGAATACTTTAGTTAATCTGGATTCATTTTTTTAGGAGGATTCGTATTCGAATCCAAATGTGTGTGATTCGAATCCTTATAAAAGGATTCGAATTTTTATAAAAGGATTCGAATATTTATAAAAGGATTCGAAAATTTATATAATGATTTGAATACTTACAAAAGGATTCGAATATTTACAAAAGGATTTGAATCGTCAGAAATAATTTGAATTAATTGTAAGGATTACCATGAAAAATGTCGTTTGTGTGTTTTTAAATTTCTCGTTAAATCACTGTTTTATACGCGTGGCGCATGAAGAAAAATTTCGAGTTTAGAAAAGCCCAGAAAATTTGTCTCGGGTCTGAACTTCACTTAAAATCAGTGGTTCGTACGCGTGGCACATGAAGTAAAATTTCGAGTTTAGAAAAGCCCGAAAATTTGTCTCGGGTCGCTGCGCGACCCTCGACAAATTTTCACAGGGCTTTTCTAAACTCGAAATTTTACTTCATGCTTAGTCTGGGAGTGGAAACGCTCGTTCGAAAAATATTCAAAATAACTGGAACGAATTAAAGATATGTGTAAGCGAGACTGCCCAAGAATGTATAGGAGTGGAAAGAAAAAAGATAGAGAAAAAGTGGTACAATTAGACATGTAGAAAGATGATGAAAAAAGATAGACACTAGGAACAAATATGTTTTTAAAGATAATAATCTAGTTTTAAAAATTTTGTTCAATATTATTTAAAGTAAAACTGACATGGTATCTGGAATGTCAAACTTTTACGACATTTTCCTGATTCAAGATATTTTTCCTTGGCATTTTAATATAACTTTCTTCTGTGAGAAACCCCCATTTTGTTAAATTGTTTTCATTGTTTTTGTTAATATTTAAGTTCATTATATAAATATAATAATATCATATCGCTTTTTTGTTAGTGTTTTGGTCAATTTGAATATAACTCGAAATTTTACTTCATGCGCCACGCGTACGACCACTGATTTTAAGTGGAGTTCAGAAACACACAACTACATCTTTAATCAGAGCAACAGGGAATTAGATATTTAATCTATGAACGATGTTCAGTGTTAATAATACATAATTAGGTTTGGAATATTTTTGTTAAAACAACTAGTAACGATGTTTATACCGGGTGTTGACTTGGCGGACGCAACATAGGAAATCGCATGTAAATTTTAAAGTGTTCAAATATTGGCTTCCCTATTTATTTTAGAGACAAAATGTATTTCACTTTTTTGTAGAGGGAAAAATTCTAAATTTAAGAATGTTCACACCTAACACTTTACGTTTCTCTAAGTTAAAATAATTAGGAAAAAGTAATGTGATTTTATAAAAATAATGACATACCATGGAATTGATACAACAATTGCGGATATTCCCTGTTTTTTATTTAATTTAAAGCTTTAAACAAGTGTTTTCCACTCCCAGACTAAGCATGAAGTAAAATTTCGAGTTAAGAAAAGCCCCGTGAAAATTTTCTGGGCTTTTCTAAACTCGAAATTTTGAATCATGCGCCACGCGTATAAAACACTATAATATTGTCAAATTTATGTATATTCCAACTTCACTTAAAACCTGTGTTTTATACGCATGGCGCATGAAGTAAAATTTCGAGTTTAGAAAAGCCCAGAAAATTTGTCACGGGGCGTTGCGCGACCCTCGACAAATTTTCACGGGGCTTTTCTAAACTCGAAATTTTACTTCATGCTTAGTCTGGGAGTGGAAAACACTCGTTTAAAGCTTCAAATTGAACTCTTTTAAAAATTAACGAATGTCAGAAATTTTACAGCTAAAATAATTAAGAAAAAATAATGTGATTTTATAAAAATACTGACATACCATGGAATTGATACAACAATTGCGGATATTTCCTGTATTTTTTTAAGTTCAATTTAAAGCTTTAAACAAGTGTTTTCCACTCCCAGACTAAGCATGAAGTAAAATTTCGAGTTTAGAAAAGCCCCGTGAAAATTTGTCGAGGGTCGCGCAGCGACCCGAGACAAATTTTCTGGGCTTTTCTAAACTCGAAATTTTACTTCATGCGCTACGCATATAAAACACTATAATATTGTCAAACTTATGTATATTCTAACTTCACTTAAAATCTGTGTTGCGTATAACGCAAGCATCGTGATAACTGTGGTCTGCATAATACTACTTTATCAGGAGGATTTTTTCTTGTATAGTGTAAATCATTTCGAAAACATTTACTTTAATCAAGTGACTGCTATATATTTTGCTATTTTGACATGCGCAATTGTTGATTCAATTCCATGGCATGTCATTATTTTTATAAAATCACATTACTTTTTCTTAATTATTTGAACTTAGCGAAACGTAAAGTGATACTCGTTAAAACGAATAAATTCAGAATTTGTCCCTCTACAAAAAAGGTAAATACATTTTGTTTCTAAAATAAATAGGGCAGCCAAAATTTGAACATTTCAAAATTTACATGGGATTTCCTATGTTGCGTCCGCCAAGTCAACACCCGGTATATTAATCTTTGCAAAAAAATAATAAAATCAAATTTATTCTCAAAGGATTAGTATTCGTGATTCGAAACAACAGGATTCGAATCATATTTATCTCTTACGAATCCTTTGTTCGAGTATTCGTAATCCGAATCATATTAGGTGATTCGGATTCGTGATTCGAATCCTTTTTACGAGGATTCGTCCCAGCTCTGGTGAAAACCCTCGTTAAAGGTCATTAAATGCTAGTAAATGTATTGAATGACGTTAACTCCCAAAACAACGATATTGTGTAATTTTTGGTCAATCGGTTAATTCACAAATTTGCCGATTTACCTGTAATTAAAAAAAAATCGGCAAATTCACAATCTCTAAAAAGTAGGTATATTCGCGGATATTATCTTAGTACTTACACCAAAATACTTTTTGACAAGCATATCCTAATCAGAAAAGTAATCTGGAAACTATCAGCATTCGGCATTAAAAGCTTTCAAGATACGCGAAATTTATCATATTTAAAACTATCTGATGGATCTCTTCCTTTTTCAAACTTCTTATATATTACGCCCCTCTCTAATGTAGATGGAGATGCAAATGTAGCGAATAGAATAAAATGCCTAGAGCCAGTGTGCTTAAGTGGCGTGGCTTTTTACTTCTGCGCCGGTCCGAGAAAAATGACTTAATGGATTACAGGTAATGTTTCCCCATTAAGCTGAACTTAATAAATTAATCACACAACCGGCGGGATTCACGTTTGATAAATGCGAAAATATATTATTTCAGTCGTTTACACCGCACGGCCGCTAATGTGAAATAATCAAATTTATAAATACACGTATTCAACGGCTTTTCGAAACACGTTTCCGAACGCGTATGATACGCATTCATCTCTATCTAGAATTACATTTATACAAAACGGTTTTTTTTTGCACGGTTTGTTTTATGATTTATAACTAATACATGCTTGAAATAATACAAAAAAAATATTTTTTATTTTCTAAAGAAGGTATTATAAAAAATGGTTATGTATCCATTATGGACGTTCGCAGAATCTTTTAAAGCAGGGGGCAAAGTATAATAATAGTAATAATAAAGTTGTCATTATCTAGAATTTTATGCTCTGTCAGTGAGGACCCGATCAAAACATCTACACAATCTCTAAAAAATGTCTAATACTGAAATTTTAAAAAGCGGAGATTATTTTGTTTTAGCAAAGTAGGCTTTGAAAACAAAACCAACACGATTGGTTCTAAAGAAAAAGTACACCCGCAGAGTCTTTATGAGGGGAGGGGGTGTTGGCAAAATATAATAATAATAGTCTTTATTGTTTTAACGAAAAAAGTACAATGCAACGCAAAATCAATACAAACTGAAATATATATGAAAAGCAATATAAATAATTATATATACAGGGTGTCCCCGAATGGTCTGTACAACGCTATACCACATATTCTCTGAAACAAAATAAGACGATTTAACTAAACTTATTTCTATCCAAAAGTGGTTCCTAAGCCATCTACGAGGCCTCAAAGATATTATTTTTTTTCATTATTTTTCAAATATTTTTATTTTGGACTTAGGTAAGAAAACCTAATTTGGCACATTTAATTACATTGATACCATGCACTTTTTGCGATATGTTTCTTTATCCTATGTTTAAAGTAAGTGGTCAAACTAGGACCATCGACTTCTTAAGATACCTAAATATTTTTATTCAACAGGTCAAATCATAAGGAATACTTGTTTTTTACCTTACAATAAACACAAATTTATTAGTTTCACAACAAATGTTCAAACTGATTGCCATTTTCAGCAATACAACAATTTACACGTCGCAAAAAGTTAAAATGGACAAGTTGTAAAACACCAACATTGTTTTTAACTGTTTGAAACGCATTCTGTATTCGCGCCCATAATTCGTCGTGCGTATTTATGGGCTTACCATAAACAATAGATTTAATAGTTCCCCACAAAAAAAAGTCCATTGGGGTGATATCCGGGGAACGTGGAGGCCAAGGCACTGGTGCGTCATTGCCTCTCCCAATCCATTTACCGGGATACTTTTGGTTTAAAAAAGTACGCACTGGTAAAGTGAAATGAGGTGGAGCCCCATCATGCATAAACCACATATCACGCCTAAGTAAAAGCGGCACATCCTCCAGTAAGACTGGCAATTCCTGAAGATGTTGTAAGTACTGTTCTCCGTTTAAATTTTGTGGTAAAATTACTGGTCCTACAATAATATCATTTACTATACCGGCCCAAACATTTATTTTAAATTGCCGTTGGAAATGCATGGTTTTAGATGCATGTGGATTATCTTCGGAATAAACATGCTCATTTTTAAGATTTGTTATACCTCTTCGGGTAAAACACGCTTCGTCTGTAAACAAAATTATCTTGGCGAAATTCAAATTGTCAATTTGGTTATTAACAATAAATTGGCAAAACTGAAGTCGCTTATCGTGATCCTGAGGCATTAGCTCTTGAACTTTTTGAATGTGATATGGGTATAGCAGTTGCTCTTTAAACACCTTATGCACAACATTTTTAGATACGCTTAGTTCAGCACCTAAACGCCGGGTACTTTTAGATGGATCTTCATCTTACCGTTCTAAAATCTCTTCTTCAACATCCACAGTTCGTACAGTGCGTCTTCTACCACAATCCCTCGCAGAGTATTCTAAGCGGCCAGTTTCTCGAAGTCGCCTTTCTACGAAAGCAAATGTTTGATGGTTTGGTATTCGGCGATTGTAAATCTTTCACTGTACACTCTTACACATTTGCGGCCATTACCTTCACAAAACCCAAAAACTAAAACAATATCAGTTAATTCATTAATTGAGTACATGACTGACGTTGTCACAAAATCACCGATAAATGAATTTCACAGGTGTCTCAATTTCTATTTTTGTAAATAAAGAATCAGTTTTTTTTAGAATTTTATTTCTTTGTTGTTTTGACAAATAAAAATATTTTTTTTGTGGGGAAAATAGCAAAATTTTATAAGAGACAAAAATTACGTAAAATTGAATGATCTTGCAGAAAAAAAGTATTCCTTATGATTTGACCTGTTGAATAAACAGATTTAGGTATCTTAAGAAGTCGATGGTCCTAGTTTGACCACTTACTTTAAACGTAGGATAAAGAAACATATCGCAAAAAGTGCATGGTATCAATGTAATTAAATGTGCCAAATTAGGTTTTCTTACCTAATTCCAAAATAAAAATATTTGAAAAATAATGAAAAAAAAAAAAATATCTTTGAGGCTTTGTAGATGGCTTAGGAACCACTTTTGGATAGAGATAAGTTTAGTTAAATCGTCTTATTTTGTTTCAGAGAATATGTGGTAGAGCGTTGTACAGACCATTCGGGGACACCCTGTATATACATAAATGGGAACTCCGAATTCCAGTAGGGAGGAGGGCAAGGGCCCCCCTAATCCCCCCCATGCTCACAGTGCCGTTTTATAAATGTTAAATGATAACAAAAAGACACATTCACAAAATGTTAATTCTAGGGATTCCATTTTTTTGTACATATGAGTACGTACTTTAATTTTTTATTTAAAAGGAATTATCAAAATGATGTCAAAAAGTAGATAATTTTTCCTTACAAAGAATTTGGCAATTTGTGCTTGGGCCGCACTCACACTCACTTTGGGCCGCGGGTTGGCCAACCCTGCTCCAAGGCTTTTAATTTTTAAAGTTTTTACGAAAAGATTTCAAATAACGACGTGTAGTAGTCGCGATCAACCGTTTAAAACAAAGAAACAGAAATATCCTAATTAAATGTATATCAAAAGCTTAATAGTAAAAGTCATTAGATGTAATTAATTTCCGATATAATTAAAAACGTTTTTCTATTTACGGATCATATGTTACTTTTAATCCACGGCCATATTAATCTTTAAATCTCAATAAGTATTAGCATTTACTTTTAAAACAAAATAATCCTTGATACAAAGTAAAATAACTATAATTACGAGTAAAAAAAAACATATACATTTACACCCATTTCAATTAACTCAATATGTTATAAAAACGATCAACCTTACTTTTATCAACAAAGCGAGACAATTTGAGCAACAAATCGATAAAAGCCGATTTGATTTATTTACGGCGTAACGTAAGAGGACATAAATTAGCCAATACGTTACACACGGCGGTAATTTATGTAAGTATTCTAATTACTGGAAATAACCGAAGCCGGCACTTTACACCGATCGTAAACAGAGAATAAACATTCAAAACGAGTAAACAATCCGCGCGGGGGACTCGCCGACTTAGAAATCGCGATTTTATGCGCGTTCGGATTTCCGAAAAAGGCAATCGGCTAAGTAGAATTATTGGGTAATTCCGCGTGTACTGCAAGTGCACAGATACGGAAAAACATTATTGACTTATAAATAGTTTTGTTATTGATGTTAACTGCATTGTTACAATTGTAAATTTATACCAGTATGTTAATGTCATGCGTTTGTTGTAATAATTCTATTAGATCGGAATAAATTTGCGTTTATTTGTTTTATTTCCTGACATACACACAAACCTAGACCTATTTTTAGTATAATTGAGATCGTCGTGTCGATTCCAGTAGTTGGTAGAAAATACTGTTAGTTTAACACAAAACTTATAATAGATCGTATTTTGTAACAAATTCTGTAGTTATTTTCACAATCTTTACAATTTTTGATAATAGTAATTAGTAAATATTTGTTAGATTCAATTAATTTTACTTTATTAATAATAAAAATTTGTATTTGCCCCCCCAAATCCAAATTTTCTGGCTTTTTTAAAGTCGAAATTTTACGTCATGCTTAGTCTGGGAGTGGACGACACTCGTTACAAATGTCAAAATGAACTCTTTTATAAATTCAATGAATACCTGAACAGTTACATAGTATATATCGTGATATGTATAAGTACTTAAAAGAAAAATTCCTTGATTATCGTGTCTTGACGTAAGCAATTGAGAAATGTCCAAATTTAAATTCATGTTCTTCTAAACTCGAAATTTTACTTCGTGCGCCACACGTATAATAGACTGATTTAAAGTGAAGTTCAATAATACATAACTGCATCATATTTAATTAGAATAACACTGAATCAGATATTTAGTCTGTTATCAATTATCAACGGGTTATAGTTTTAATAATATTATTTTTCCTCCTGACTCATGGGTGCAAATTAGTGAATTGTAAATTTTTTTGCTATTGACTTTTTGTGGCCCAAAACAACAAGTGTTTGGCTAATTTGGCCCAGAGAACGTAAAGTGTAACCGCTAATCACTATAAAATAAGTGAATCTCGCGCAGCTTTTTTTTAAATATACACAATGTTTTCAATAGTGTGTTAAAGTACAGAATTTATTATAATTACCTCTAAATGTAAAAATTAATTAAACATTCCATCCCACGCGACCACCTAACGCCCAATTTAATAATTCAAACACCCAATAATAAAATGATAAATATTTACAAACGATACTGGCCGGAGCCAGCTCTGTCATTAAATTTAATCGATCCATAAACGCGACTTCATAATATTTTATTGATACATCAATGAGCGGTTCGACTAATTACTTATCTTTATGAATTATGTCAATGATTTATCAATTAAATTGTGGAAATATTTACACTAGCGCGTTTCGTGGACTGATCGATAGACGCATTAATTGGAGAAAAATCAACGGGCATCAATTAAACCGCAGGCAGACCAATAAGCGTATCCTGTTGGCCGATCCTAAGCGATGACAGGAGCAATTAAGGAAAAACCGATTGAAACGCGTTGTAAAATTACGAAAAGGAAGTCATTTGATATAGATAAACTTATATGATTCACATGAGTTTTTACATTTTTATTTCTGAGGATTTGTTACAGTAGCGTAACCAGAATTTTGGGCAATTTCTAACCCATAAATATTTTGACCAGTATAATTATTACCTATTATTTTGACAATGTAATTGTAATTGTAATCGGTATTTGTCTTGTCTATTGGATGAAACACGTTTATGACCAATATTCAGTATTGTATTCAGATCAATTTAAAAATTGAATTCAATGAAACTATCGTATGTTCAATAAAATAACACCTCCAGAGTGCTATGGAAAATATTGTAGGTTGGCAACTCTGAAATTATACATTATAATTATTATATCTGACGTTTTATATGCCAATTCCTAAAGCGTGCAGCCAACTTAAAATTTATAAAGATAAAATAATGGCACTCTAGAGGTTTCTTTTTATTGAACATACTATACAAGAAAATTAACCTAAAAACTTCATCTCTGAATTACAGATCAACATGCAATTAAGAAATTAAGTTCTTACATTTAGATGCAGATAACCCTAAGAAAAATAAACCGTTAATCGTAAATCTACAACTTTTTGTATCTACACTAATTCAATTTCATTACTTCTAATTAAGACATCTCTGATAAATACATCGTAATAATTTCCAATCATCATTAAATCCCTCACACACAAAAAAACCCAACTAATTCATTAATTGAAGAAGTCTAGTTTAAAGAACCATGTCTGCACGCACGTAAGAAGTAACGCGGGGAATTTATTACGCACTTATGCATATTTTTACATGCCCTCCATAAAGTTAATTAGATTGTAAAACTATTATATAAACAATATGTACGGTTTCACGGGATAATAAAATGCAAAATATTTTCGATCGGCATGCTTGAACAAACCGCCGACGACGACTATCAACATTTTTTTCGTGTTGTTAATTACGACCTGGCTTGGGGAAAAAAAGGACATTTTCACTGTTTATAGCGTAATTATGCCACTATTAAAATAACGCAGCAAGTGAGTTGTCTTTTTTTAAGATTAAAGTTTGTGGTTGTATTTTTTAAGCAGTTCTAATTAATCAAAATTAATCTATAGCTAGGTTTATGTAATTTTAGTATTAAGTATCTTTTTAAGTCATTTTATTTAGTGAGAGTTAAAAACCAATTAATATCAACTTTCTGCAAAAATTGGCAATTGGAAAATAAATTCAATTTTACTTCATGTTAATATAAAAATAGTAGGTTTACAGGGAATTTTTCTTTTAAGTGAACATATCCTGATGCATACTCTATAAATGTTCAGGCATTCAGGAGTTCAATTTAAAATTTCTAACGAGTGCTTCTACTCCTTAATTAAAGATTAAGTAACATTTCGAATTAAGAGAAACCTAATAATTTGGTTATTGAATTTTACAAAATTTTTCAAGATATTATAATTTTTTTATAAAATTTTGAGTTTTGAAAAGCGTAAAAATTTGGTTTGGTCGCTTCGCTTCGCAATGCAAAGCGACTATAACAAATTTTTAGGCTTTTTTAAACTTGAAATTTTACTTCATGCGCCACACGTATCAAACACTAAAAACTTGTCAAATTCAAAATATTCTTGTTTATCAGTATATTTTAAATCCTTTTTGTCAGTGTATTTTTCAAACTGATTTAGCATTGTATATTTAATTCCACAATATTTCATTGTTTCATACATGTGACCAAGGCCGGCCCGAGGGCGGTGCGAACAGTGCGACCGCACTTTTTTAATTAGAATTCTTTAACTTTTATCAACATACCTGCAGCATAAAAACGAAATCCGAAATTAAAGATCAATAGAAAATAAATTAACTTCATTTCTCATTTTCGGTATGACATACTGAATTTAAAAATATTGTGAGCAAGAAAGTTCAACATTCGAATATAGATAGCAGTATTGCAAACTCGTATTATTAACGTCTTTTCAAAATATCGTGAATCGTGATTCAAATCTTCTTTAATAATAGCAATGGAAATCGCTACCTAAATTAAAGAATTGAAAAACTGGTGTAAAAACGTAACAATTTTGTTGTGTTGGAACCGATCAACCGATTTTATCTTGCGAAGAAATTTGCCATTCAAAGACAGTTTTAAAATTAGGTTAAATTTTACTTTAAAATTTTACATTTTTGTTCATTTGGTAAATATTTTTACATTTTTAAATTTACCCAATTTTTACAGTTCTGAAGTGTTTGTAAAATTGTTTGTTGTGTGTTGGTTTTAACGATTTTATTAAAATAGTACTAATTATTTAAAATTTGTAATTTTTGTTAAATATTGACAGTATACTTTCACATATTCCATATAAACATTTGTAAAATTAATGAACATGTAATCAAACCTAATTCGAAGTATATTTTGAACTTCATTTTAAATTAGTGTTTTATATGCTTGGCGCATGAAGTAAAATTTCGAGTTTAGAAAAGCCTGAAAATTTGGTTTCGTCGCGTAGCGCTACGCGCTACACTACCAATCCAAATTTTCACGCTTTTCTAAACTCGAAATTTTACTTCATGCTTAATCTGGGATTGGAAACACTCGTCAGAGGCTTTAAATCGAAAGTTTAAAAAAAAAGTGTTTATCAATCAACAAAATGGAAAGATAAATACTGGGAATTTTTTTCAAGGTACACATATCACGATTTAAGAATGTAAATTGTCAGATATTCGTTGTTTTTATAATAACTTTTAATTTAAAGCTGCTAATGAGTGTTTCAAATGCCAGATTAAGCATGAAGTAAAATTTCGAGTTTAGAAAAGCTTGAAAATTTGGTATGGTCGTGTAGCGCGTAGCGCTACGCTACCAAACCAAATTTTCAGGCTTTTCTAAACTCAAAATTTTACTTCATGCGCCAAGCGTATAAAAAACTAATTTAAAATGAAGTTCAAAATATACTTTGAATTAGGTTTGATTACATGTTCATCAATTTTACAAATGTGTATATGGTCGCGTAGCGCGAAGCGCGGAGCGACCAAACCAAATTTTCAGGCTTTTCTAAACTCGAAATTTTACTTCATGCGCCACGCGTATAAAACACTGATTTACAGTAAATTTTAAAATACACCCACCCCTTATGTTTGATCCTTACGTCAATACATTCAACAAATGTTTACTATTAACTAATATACTTATACACCTTTTATTGTAACTTTTGGATTTTGAGATATAATTTTTTCCATATTTAATCGTCATTTTAATACCGAGGAAATAGTATTATAAATATATAATTATTATTTTAAATTTTTATCGTCTGACTAGTCATTTAGGGGCTAAGGAAATTCCTCCTAGTGAATCATGTTCAAGGCCCCGCAACTTAAATTTGCACTGGGCCCTGCTTTTGTTTGAGTCGGCCCTGCGTGTGACGCATGAAGTAAAATATCTAGGTTGGGCAACCAAATTTTCAGGCTTTCCTAAACTCGAAATTTTACTTCTTGCCTAATCAGGGAGTGGATACACTTGTTAAAAGTTTCAAACTGAACGCTATTCAAAAACAACGAGTGCCTAAACATTTACAGAGTACACATCGGGTATGTACCTGTATTTAAAAAAAAATCCCTGCATGGCTTTATGAAAATCTGATTTGAATTAGATCGCAAATTAATATTTATGTCGACGAACAAAAAGGTTTGTTCGTAATATAAAATATAAATCTATCTACTTCTATATCAGTCGTTTTTGTTTCTTTCCTTTTGACAATACATTCGATGGCGTACAGGCCAAGGCATCTACACAGCAACCCCTCGACTGGGATTCTATTCCCAAATGATTTTTTATTTTTATTGTTATAACTTTTTTTTAAAACCATTTCTCACAAAAATAGTGTTCGAACGCGATAAATCTAACATCGAGTTCTTATAGGAAATCAAAAAGAATATTTGTTCGTCATGACTTAACTAGTTAATATGGCATGGTGTCCAAGGCCATTACTAGGGGGTGATATGGGGGTTGTGAAGTTAGGTTAGATTATGCGTAATTATTTTCAGATTAGGTTAAGTTAAACATTTCTTCGGTAAAGTTGGACGCTAGCTTAGATAGGATTAGGTTATTCTGTCATATAATCTAACAATATTCAGATTTCTAAAATTATGTTATGTCATATGTAACTGTTTTTAGATTAGATTGTTTTATGATTTGTTAGGTTGAGTTTGCCAATTTGAGATTAAAACAAGTGTTTTCAACTTCCTTGTTAAGCATGAAGTAAAATTTCGAGTTTAGAAAAGATTGAGCGTCCTAATCTAAATCCAGGTTTTTCTAATCGTTAAATTGTTGTATGTAAAAACGGCCCTAAAAGAGCAAAAACTATATTACGAATATTATGAATTTTGTATATTCTAACCTAACCTAATCTAACCTACCCTAAAATAACCAAAATATCAATGCCAAATGTAATACTAAGAAATTAGGTATAAAAAAATCTCCTCGATCAAGAATCAAAGTTTAGTCTGCGCGAATTTGTAATGATCATTTGTTTTAAATATTATCTCAGTATATTTATGTAGTATCAAAACTCTTTTATGGAATTTATACATCTGTAATTATTTAAAATCATTCTGTAGAAGTTTTAAACAATTAACAGAAAAATAAAATAAACTAGAGCAATTAAATGTTTTGGAAAACGTTCTATATTGTGTCTCTTCTCTTGGGATAAAGACTCACCCCATGTATTCGCTTCGGCGGTACATATACCAAAATTGGAACGATACAGAGAAGATTAGCATGGCCCCTGCAATAATTGAAACAAGATTTAAAATTTATTCGACTATGCACAGTTTTTTTGCTACACATTGATTATAAAATTGCATCCTCCTCGATCAAAAATCAAACTCTACTCTGAGCAAATTTGTAATAAACATATGTTTAAAATATTATCTCAGTATATTTATGTACTATCAATAATCTGTAATGCAATTTATATATCTGTAATTATTTAGAATCATTCTGTAGAAGTTTAAACAATTAACTGAAAAATAAAATAAACTAGAGCATTTATATGTTTTGGAAATGTTCTATATTGTATCGCTTCTCTTGAGGTATATATACCGTAGGTAAAGCCTCACCAGATGTACTCGCTTCGGCGGTACATATACTAAAATTGGAACGATACAGAGAAGATTAGCATGGCCCCTGCGCAAGGATGACACGCAAAATCGTGAAGCGTTCCACATTTTTTGCAATAATTAAAACAAGATTTAAAATATATTCGACTACACAGCCTTTTGCTATACATTGATTATAAAATCGCATATCGGTTGTTGTTAAGTTAGTGTGTCACACAACATCTTATTAAACAATATCGTAACCTAACGTAACCTAACCTAACCTAACCTAATCTAATCTAACCTAACCTAACCTAACCTAACCTGACCTAATCTAACCCAACCTAAACTAAACTAACCTAATCTAAGGTAACCTAACCTAACCTAACCTAACCTAACCTAATCTAATCTAACCTAACCTAACCTAACCTAATCTAACCCAACCTAACCTAACCTAACCTAAACTAACCTAACCTACGTTAACCTAAAGTAACCTAATCTAACCTAAAACAGACCCACTAAAGAACAATGCAAACAATGTGTCTTAATTAATAACACAACTTAGGACAATAAATATCCATAGATACAACTACTTAAAAATTAAAATTAAAATTAGAAAAATCGTCAAAGTTTAAAGAAATAGAATATGTCTGGATTATGACAAATCGATAACCTGCTAGAATTGATAAACAAATAGTGTAATTAAAAAAAAAAACGGTATAACGTAATCAAAATTTAATATCATATAATTTTCTAGAAATTGTCAAACAATATGAATTATAAATGAAATCGACAAAAGTAACAAATGCATTTAAATTTACCAGTCAATAAAATTCGTAAATATTGACAATTTTAACCAAAAAGAAAATGTAATTATAATTTTTTCGATGTCTGAAATTTTTTGTACAAATCGATCAAATGTAATTTATTTATTTTTTAACGAGCTCCATCTACAATATAAAATATATAGACATTAGAATTAAAAAATTGTATAGAAATATTAAAATCCATAAAATGAAAAGATGAATACTAGGAATTTGTCTTTCAGGTATACATATCAGGATTTTTTATTGTACATTTTTAGACATTCAACATTTTAACAAAAACTTTAATTTTGAATCCTCTAACGAGTGTATTCAATACCAGATTAAGCATGAAGTAAAATTTCGAGTTTAGAAAAGCCTGAAAATTTGGTTTGGTCGCTCCGCGAAGCGCGGGGGAGTGTGCAGTCGCACCGTTCGCACCGCCCTTCAGCCGGCCCTGATTTAACCCATTATGCACCATTGATGGAATAACGAAAAAAATTTTTTTTTTGATAATTAAGTTACTAAATGAGTTAATTTTATACATTGTTATATTTGACCTGACTTGTGAATGTGTCTAGAAAAATGTAAATATTTTGTTATTTAAATATTTTAATTATTTCTCATATTAATAAAGTGTTTTGCAGTATATTTCTAACTTCAAAATATTTAAGTGTTTTATACGCGTGGCGCATGAAGTAACATTTCGAGTTTAGAAAAGCCTGAAAATTTGGTTTGGCCGTAAAATTCTTCACTCTTTTTATGATTTCTACGAATGACTCATTATATTACATACTGGGATTTTTTTTTATAAATATACATAATGTATACGCTGTAAATTTTGAGACATTCGTCGATTTTATAAAAGCTTTCAATATAAAGTTTCGAACGAGTGTTTCCACTTCCAGATTAAGCATGAAGTAAAATTTCGAGTTTAGAAAAGCCTGAAAATTTGGTTTGGCCGCTTCACGCTTCGCGCTACGCGACCAAACTAAATTTTCAGGCTTTCTAAACTCGAAATTTTACTTCATGCTTAGTCTGGGAGTGGAACACACTCATTTCAAGGTTCAAATTGAACTTTGTTAAAAAAACAACGAGTATCTAAAGATTTATGGCATATACGCTGTAATTGTGACATGTATACTTGAAAGAAAAACTGCCTGTATGTACAACTTGAGGCATTAATTGCGATTGATTGGCTACAATTTTTAATGGCCATATAGGCAACCCAGTTCACACATAACTTAAAAATTAATGGTGTCAAATTGTATTGGATGAAAATGTTCGGTGATACATAAAACTCTCTGTATGTTTAAATAAAATTAATTACAATTCCACGGAGACTAGTCTTTTTACTATTCGCAACATTCATTTTATTAGTGAATAAATCTTCACACATGTTGACCACTTAAACCACCCCAAACAAAGCAAACTCTATTTTGACAATGTACACCGGCAAGTGCACTGGTATAAATCATATCTATTTCATTTTATTTTTTAGATTAATAAAACATGTGGCCACTTCGTAGCCACTTCCTCGTTTCCTATCCTGCAATGAAACAGTTGTGAACTTCACAACAGATTTTATCTATTACTAACAAGTGCCCCTTGTTCAATAAGCCACAATAGATAACCCTCACCCCAACATTACACAATGAATAGCTTGAAAATCACCCCTAAACCACCCCACTTGTTAATTCAATGCGGATGTAAGTGGCTCAATGGGTGTGTGTTAAAAATATATCACTTGAATTAAACATTGGTTTATTTTCAATTGTGAACGGATTAAGGGATGAGATAAATCATATTACTTGGTTAATGCGAGTTAGAATGGGTGATTGAATTTAATACAGTGAATTATTTGAGAGAAGGTAGAAACATAATTTTTGATATACGATGAAAAACAATTGTTTTAAGGTGTAGCAAAAATAGATTATTAAATTATAAAAATGTTGTCCTATATCCGCAATGCACTTCTGATTGCGTTGGCGAAAAAACTTATAAAAGATAGCACGAGGTTAATAATTAAAGCAAAGAGCTTTTTTATTATTCATTTTATATGCTACTTTTAACACTTGTTTTTAATCTGTTGAGTTGCGTAGCGCGAAGCGCGGAGCGACCAAACCAAATTTTCAGGCTTTTCTAAACTCGAAATTTTACTTCATGCCCCACGCGTATAAGACACTGATTTCAAGCGAAGTTTACTCGTTTACAATGTTTCAGTGCTTTTAGTGTTTAATAAGCGTGGCGCATGAAGTAAAATTTCGAGTTTAGAAAAGCCTGAAAATTTGGTTTGGCCGCTCCGCGCTTCGCGCTACGCGACCAAACCAAATTTTCAGGCTTTTCTAAACTCGAAAGTTTACTTCATGCTTAATCTAGGAGTGGAAAACACTCGTTTTAAGCTTCAAACTAAACTCTCAAAAAAAGCGTATGCATATGTATACTTAATAGAACATTCCCTGCATGTATACTTAAAAGAAAAATTGCCTGTATTAACAGATTAATCCGATCACTATTTGCCAAATCTACTGAATTTAAGTAAAATTTTTATTTGAGCGTATATCAACATAAATGCATTATTTATTTCTGGAAATACCTAAACTATTTAGTAGATGTGGAAATTGGAATTATACCACCTAAACTCACATTTACAATAATTGTGCACATTAATTAAAATGATTTGTGGCTGGGTTTCTGCAAATTTAGTTTTACGAAGCCATTGTCAAAATGTGACGTTTAACCTTGAAATTTTAAAGCTGCATACCGGAACATACGTTTTCGCATGTTCCATCTAAAAACCGTAGCAGACATTTTATGAAGTTTTCTGTCTCTTTTTACACACGTAATCTGATGACGTCAAACTGTTTTCGTGTCACATGAATTGGTGCAGAAAGCACTACAAATCAAGGAAACCATGGGACACCTCTCGTGAATCGTACCTTATATAATTATTTCATGACAAGCATATTTCTACGCTTATATTCTATTAAAAATATGTGTATTAAAAAAATATCGGCATTGGTTTTTACCAATACAATATACAATTTCATTTTAAATATGATTTGTTATTGGATCTCCTCAGAACTGACCACTTTTACTGACCTCTACATTTACGTTTTCGAGATCACCCGCACGATACGTTTTATTTCGCTGCTGCGGATCTCTCTCTCAAAGGTCACTCTTTAATTATTAGTAACCTCATTGTTGCGTTTTTACGATACCCACCTATATTTTTCATAATTAGAAATGCGAAAGAGCGTTGTTATTGTAATAAATAACATGACTTGATATGCAAGCATTTCTGTAGCCATAAATTCTGACTCATTTCCTATAATTACACGCGAGGTGTTCACTATTACACATAATATTTTCTCATGTATTAAGATTGATACGTATTAGATCAATTTGTGTTATAATTTTATATAATACTGCACATTAGCTGTATAACATAAAAAGTTGATCACAATACGATCATACATGAAATTTTTCTTTTAACCCTTTCGGCTCTGACGGTGGCATTTGCGACCACTAAAATTTGGAGAACACACTGAGAATTTTACTTATAAATATACATACATGTATGCATGAAAATAATATCTTATTCTAGGAAAAATAATAAAATTGATAACGCTTATACCATTAACAACGTTGTTCTAGAGAAATGCTCTCAAATTAAGGATGTTAGTGTCATATTTGACTTCAAGTTAAGTTTTAAATCTCATATTGAATATGTATACTCTAGATCCTGCAGTACACTTGGTTTTGTCTTACAAAGTTGTAAACGATTCTCGAACATAAACACTATTACAAAGTTATACCTCTATGATTTGGTACCCTTATTATAAAAACCAAAATATGCTAATTGAAAAAATTCAAAGATATTTGAAGTACCTACACCTTAGAAGTTATGGTTTACATCCTGCTATAATTACAGATTATAAAGATTTGCTCACTGTATCTGGAGATACCACTCTTGAAACAGGAGGATAAGAACTAGTGCTCAATTTCTTATTAACATATAATACAATAGAATTGACTCTTCCTACATATTATCACATATAAACTTCCAAATACCAAGCCATTGTTTAGGACACATATGGGCAACCCCCGGCCCGAGGGCCGGATCCGGCCCGCTGTAAGATATGATCCGGCCCGCGAGTCATTTTGAAAAAACCCAATTAAAAAAATATTACATTAGGTACTTACACTCACGGGAGTGACAGTGAGGCGGCAAACATCAAATTCTTTGATGTTTACCGCCTCACTCTTTGATAATCGCCGCCACTCGACTTGCTCGATCAAATTCTTTGAGGTTTGCCGCCTCGCGGGCGACACATCAAAAGATTTATTGCTTCTCAATTATTCTAAACTAGTTTATTCCAGATTATTCGATCATTTTGCCTATATAAGCGGGTGGGTGGCCCGAACGTTAGTTCAGTTCTATTTGAGCTACCGAGGTGATAACTTGGACAAGCGATATCCTAGCGAACTGCTCGAGCCGTCAACTTGCTTTGTGACTTTGTGTGCATCTTGAGTGGTTACTAACTATAGTTTGTTATTAAGTTTATTGAACGAAAAGTAAACACAAATGACGTCTGGTGGAAAGAAACGAAAAGTAGATACAGAGGGGCGCCATTTTCAAGAAAAATGGACTGAAGAATTCTTTTTTATCTTGCACAATAGTAAGCCTATTTGTTTGCTGTGTAATGAATCCATTTCAGTAATGAAAGAATTCAATATAAAGAGGCATTACTCAACTAAGCATGCTACGCTGCACTCACTGACAGGACATTTAAAAACAGACAAAATCCAGAAGCTTACCGCAAATTTGGAAAAACAGCAACAAATGTTTCATAAACAAAGAACACAACTTGATAATGTTGTGAAAGCTAGTTTTATAGTTAGCTCAAAATTGGGAAAAGGCATTAAAACCATTTGCCGAAGGAGAATTTATCAAGGAGTGTATGTTAGAAGTTTGGGGTATTATGTGTCCTGAAAAGAAAAAAGAATTTGAAAACATTAGTTTGTCACGACGAACTGTTGTTCGACGTATAGAAATGATGGCTAATGATATAAAAACAACATTGACTGACCGTATGGCTAGTTTTGAATCATTTTCCATAGCATTAGACGAGAGCACCGATTTGTCTGACACAGCTCAACTGGCCATATTTATTCGAGGTGTTGATAAGGAGTTTACTGTAACTGAGGAATTGCTTGCTTTACAGCCGCTAAAAGGAACCACTACAGGAGAGGATATTTTTATTGAAGTTCAAAAGGTATTCACAAGTTTTGGCTTGCCATGGTCAAAATTAATTGGAGTATGCACTGATGGTGCACCTAAAAACCATCAACTTTATTCGATCCCGAGGGCTTAACCATCGTCAGTTCAAGGCGTTTTTGGATGAAATATCAGCTGAATATAACGACGTAACATATTATTGTGAAGTCAGATGGCTGAGCAAAGGAAAAATGTTGAAACGGTTTTACGAGCTTAGAAATGAGATAGCAGACTTTATGAAAATAAAAGATAAACCACTATCTGAATTAAGTGACCCAAAATGGATATGTGACTTAGCATTTCTGGTCGATCTTACAGACTATTTGAATGATTTAAATTTGAAACTTCAAAAACAAGGACAGTTAGTAAATGATTTATACAGCCATTTAAAAGCGTTTCAGATCAAACTACGCTTGTGGGAGTCACAGATGCTGTCTGGTAACAGTTACTATTTCAAGACGCTCTCTGCGTATGAAAATATTGCTTATGCTCAATATGCTGAAGAACTCAAGTTTCTGTCGGAACAATTTTCGAACAGATTTTGCGACTTCAAAAACATGGAAGACTGTTTCAGTTTATTTGCTACTCCTACAACATATATTGTACAAAATGCTCCAATACACTTACAAATAGAGTTGATCGAGATTCAAGAAAACTCACTCCTAAAATCCAAATTTGAAGACGTAGAGTTGTGCTATTTCTACAAAAAATACCTAGAAGAAGACAATTTTCCGCGGCTTAGAAAATTCGCAAGAAGATTGATTTGTGCGTTTGGCAGTACTTATAAATGCGAACAGTTCTTTTCATTGATGAAAGTTAATAAATCAACACATCGTACAAGACTGACGATAATTTGGAAAATTCTTTACGTCTTTGTGTCAGTAGAATTAATCCAAATATCGATGGATTAGGTTCCCAAATTCAAGGTCAAGTGTCTCATTGATTTCGGTGTATTTAACTTTCGTAGTTTATAACAATTGCAAATTTAACGATTTAATTATAATGTACCATTTTCTTAAATTTCATTTTGTTATTTTAATAAATTGTACTATAATAACATTGTCGTATTATTTCATGTCTAATATCTATCGCAAAAAATATTATCACTACTTTATAATGCACTAAGTACTTTTAATCGCGGCCCGCGAACTTATTTGCACGCTAAAGTTTGGCCCTCAACATGTCAAAGGTTGCCCATACCTGGTTTAGGATATCATACTCAATTCTATTTAAAATGTTCATGATTAAATGTTATGTTTAAAAAAAATGTCATTTGCTTTTGTAGTCATATGATTCATGGGACAATCATTTGACCACATAAGCAGATGACATTTTAAAAAATGAAGATATACCGGGTATTGACTTGGCGAACGCAACATAGGCAATCTCATGTAAATTTTGAAATGTTAAAATCTTGGCTCCCCTATTTATTTTAGAAACAAAATGTATTTACCACTTTTGTAGAGGGAAAAATTCTGAATTCATTCGTGTTAGCGTCTATCACTTTACGTTTCTCTAAGTTAAAATAATTAAGAAAAAGTAATGTGATTTTATAAAAATAACGACATGCAATGGAATTGAAACAACAATTGCGGATATCAAAATGACAAAAGATATCGCAGTTACTTGATTAATGTAAATGTTTTCGAAATGATTTACATTGCACAAGAAAAAGTCCTCCTAATAAAGTGGTTTTGAGTTATGTTTTTTGTCGTTAATTAAGTAACAGCAATATCTTGTGCTATTTTGACATCCGCAATTGTTTTATTATTTCCATGGTATGTCATTATTTTGATAAAATCACATTATTTTTTCTTAGATATTTTAGCTGTACATTTTTTAACATTCGTTGATTTTTAAAAGAGTTCAATTTGAAGCTTTAAACGAGTGTTTTCCACTCTCAGACTAAGCATGAAGTAAAATTTCGAGTTTAGAAAAGCCACGTGATAATTTGTCTCGGGTCGCGCAGCGACCCGAGACAAATTATCAGGGCTTTTCTAAACTCGAAATTTTACTTCATGCGCCATGCGTATAACTTTGACATGCGAAATAAGTCAAACTTATTTCGGAAGTTTATCACTCTTCCTCTTTTACCTTACAGTAATTAAACCATATTAGTTGGTAAATGTTTTAATTCTAACATCGTTTTGTTCTCTTCTTCTTCTTTCAAAAAGGCCATCCTTTTTCTTTTCCATCATCTACGACTACATTTGAGTCACGTATTTCCAAAAAATTTAGGGGTTTTTGGAAATAGGCGACTAATTTATTCGAACTGTTTAATCGTCTATTGTTCATAGGATTTCATATATTCAATTCTCTTTTCATAATATCATTTCATTTTAAACATGTTGTATTTCTTCATAACCTAATTACCTATTTGCTTCAGTTTACAAGACTCCATAAATATCCTTATTCTTTTTTTTTCTGGTTTTCTTCTTCAGACAATCCTACCAAACCGTATTTTCTTCTTCTACCTTTATATTAGTTGTAACTGTTTTAATCCCAACACAGTTTTACGGAACGAAATCCAGATGTTCACATCTTCATAATTTATCTGTCTGAAGAAGAATTCGAAAGGACCTCTTATTTTCTTTTTCATCTTCTACTATACAATGTATAGTAGTGTATTCGAACTGTTTTATCGTCATCTTGCGCATAGGATTTCATATATTCGCATCTCATTTCATAGGATTTCATATGTTCACTTCTCTTTTCATAATCATATTTCGTTTTTCACTTCGTCTTTTTCTTCATAAGAACATAAACCTGTTGATGCGAATTGAGGTTTTGTGATATCGCCAATATATCCTGCGCGTACTTAACGAAGGAATAATGCCAGACAAATATTACACTTTATAGTTCCTGTTGCGCCGGGATCCAATTATAACCCAATATTATTCCTAATTAAATTGCAAATAGTTATAAAAGCCCGTGTTTATTTTTACGTCAAACTTTATTATGAAAAGTACTGGATTGCGCGAATGAGAAGGAGATGCGAGATCCGAGATTTACGCGGATAAGGTCGATAAAAAGTGGTACAGTGGGAAATAAAGAGGCTTCGGAATATGTAAGCGAGCGCGACGCGCATTCCTGAGCGCCCTGGACTAGTTTTATTTATTGGTACCGAGAACCTTATTTAATTATACTTACTCTATCGATGCATTTCAATTAAATTTATCACTGTCCTTCCTCGTATGCACCGTCTTCTTTACTTTATTATCTCCCCTTTGGACACAATTTATAATTGATGCGAGGCTGAGGACGGGTCGCCTTTATTGATGCCGCGATACTTTATTGACTGCTTCGACAATGAGCGTGGAGAAAGAGGTGCATTCGATGTTTATAAGTTAATTTTTTAATAATAACTTGCCCAACATTTTTATTTTAAAATTGCAACAACAAGAAATAAATAATAATAATCTAGAAAACTACAGAGTCTATTGCATATGCACATAGAACCTTGGAACATCATAAACTGAAAATTGAAAACAATGTCACATACAGAGAGCTTTATGTAACAACGAACATTGTCATAACGAAAATTGTTCTTTTGAGTACACACAAGCATACGTTGTACATTTTCCGACGCTCGGTTTTTTAAACGAATTTAATTTGAAGCTTTAAACGAGTGTTTTCCACTCCCAGGCTAATCATGAAGTAAAATTTCGAGTTTAGAAAAGCCAAACCAAATTTTCAGGCTTTTCTAAACTCGAAATTTTACTTCATGCGCCACCGGTACAAAACACTGATGCAATATAAAGTTTAGCGGTGTGTTTTAAACTTCGTAATAAGTCAGTGTTTTGTACCGGTGGCGCATGAAGTAAAATTTCGAGTTTAGAAAAGCCTGAAAATTTGGTTTGGCCGCTCCGCGCTTCGCGCTACGCGACCAAACCAAATTTTCAGGCTTTTCTAAACTCGAAATTTTACTTCATGCTTAGTCTGGGAGTGGAATACACTCTTTTCAAATTTCAAATTGAACTCTTAAAAAAGAAAAAAAAAACGATTATCTAAAGATTTACGGCATATACGCTGTAATTGGGACATATATACTTGAGAGTATGTACAAGTCGAGGTATTAATTGCAATTGATTGGCTACAATTTATAATGGTCATATAGGCAACCCGATCTACACATAACTAAAAAATTAAAGATGTCAAATTGTATTGGATGAAAATGTTGGGTGGTACATAAAACTCTCTGTAGAACCTTGTAATATTGAACCAGCGATATGGCACTTTAATTAAAGTATACACATTTTAAAGCATTCTTCCATAAATAAGTGTTATCTTCAACTTTTATTAAAAAAATTGTTCAATATTTATTTTTTATTGTAGTGTATTATTTGAATTTTGTTTCCATTCATAGATTAAGCATGAAGTAAAATTTCGATTTTAGGAAAGCCTGAATATTTGGATTTGCGCGCGAGCGATGTTAGATCCAAATTTTCAGGATTTTCTAAACTTAAAATTTTACTTCATGCGCCACACATATAAAACATTGATTTCATTTAAAATCCAAACGGCCGTGTTTTAAATTTCGTAATAAGTCAGTGTTTTGTACCGGTGGCGCATGAAGTAAAATTTCGAGTTTAGAAAAGCCTGAAAATTTGGTTTGGCCGCTCCGCGCTTCGCGCTACGCGACCAAACCAAATTTTCAGGCTTTTCTAAACTCGAAATTTTACTTCATGCTTAGTCTGGGAGTGGAATACACTCTTTTCAAATTTCAAATTGAACTCTTAAAAAAGAAAAAAAACGATTATCTAAAGATTTACGGCATATACGCTGTAATTGGGACATATATACTTGAGAGTATGTACAAGTCGAGGTATTAATTGCAATTGATTGGCTACAATTTATAATGGTCATATAGGCAACCCGATCTACACATAACTTAAAAATTAAAGATGTCAAATTGTATTGGATGAAAATGTTCGGTGGTACATAAAACTCTCTGTAGAACCTTGTAATATTGAACCAGCGATATGGCACTTTAATTAAAGTATACACATTTTAAAGCATTCTTCCATAAATAAGTGTTATCTTCAACTTTTATTAAAAAAATTGTTCAATATTTATTTCTTATTGTAGTGTATTATTTGATTTTTGTTTCCATTCAAAGATTAAGCATGAAGTAAAATTTCGATTTTAGGAAAGCCTGAATATTTGGATTTGCGCGCGAGCGATGTTAGATCCAAATTTTCAGGATTTTCTAAACTCAAAATTTTACTTCATGCGCCACACATATAAAACATTGATTTCATTTAAAATTCAAACGGCCGTTTATATTCAGCAAAATAAAAATAATTTTGCTCTATATTAACAGGTCTTTGTGTGTGTTTGTTTTATAACTTTTGTTAGATTTTTAATTGCTTGTTAATCCCCATTATACCTTAAGGCCATATGGGTAAGGAGACTATTATTTTCTGGCACATAGTTCGTAATTTGCTATTTTTAGTTTTGTGAATCATTATGAATTAGACGATTTAATTGAAATTCCCATAACTTGACAATTTTTGACGTTTAGTTAAACACATGATAACAATTAATGAACTAAGTGTATTTATTCAATTAAATAATTATTAATTAGATATCCTTATAAAGAAATTATTAACATTTAATCGAATTTTATTTTCATTACTTCACCATATCCGAACGATTTTAATTATTCATGTATTCTATCGGCTGCTTTTGCTCGAGCCTTGGGATTTGCACTAATTAACTGAAAACCATATTTTATGCATATAAATATTTGAATTACACAACCTACACAAAACAATAAGTTATAACACCATTTGTTTTACTGGACACAAACTGTGTGTGTGCGGTTATCATCGGTGCTGCACCCACAAATTCATAATATGTCTCTGTGTAAAGGTAACTTTCTAGATATTATTGTAAATTACTGTTAGAATTATATATTGAATTTATTGTGAGTGTTTTATGTAGACATTGTTCATATGAACTACTGACTTTTTCACAAATTGTGAATTTGTGAATTAAAATAAGTTTAATTTGACGAATAAAGCACTAATAACCTTAATACGGTTTGATGAAATCACTTGGTTTGTTTCACTGATTTTTTATTTTCACTCGAACTAGTTTCGACCTTAGGTCATTCTCAAGGAGATATGTAAAAAATTTTACAAATGTATCGATATTTATACCAATTTTACAGCTAATTTCAGGTAATAATGGCCGTCGCGATGGCGGGAAAGCCAAATGTCTTCGATGTTATTAAGCGTGGTTTTTGCATTTTTTATTGCTCTGTTTATTTCTAATCCCTCTCGGAGATTCAAGTCACGTCCCTTATTACCTGAATACAAAATATTTAAATTACTATTATTGAAAAAATGGTTATTTTCTATACAATGTTGTGAAAGTCCGGTGGAAAATTTATTATTTAATATTGATTTTTTGTGTTCACTTAATCTAATTTTAAAAGTTCTTCCTGTTTGTCCTATATATACACAATCACAATCTCCGCACTTGATTTCGTATACGCCACTTATTTCAAATTTGTCTATGTCGGATTTATTATGCACTAAAAGCTTGTGTAGATTAATTGGATTCGTCATTATAACATTAAATTCATACCCTTTTAAACAACTTTTTATATTTTCTGGTAGGTTGTTAACAAATTCCAGTTTGCACTACTTATTTTTTTCCGTTTTGTTTTGCGCATAAAAATATTTTTCAAATTGTTTTAATTTTTTCTTTTTGACAAATCTATCTAATAATTGAGTACTGTAACCGTTATTAAATGCAATTGTTTTTATAGTTTTTAGTTCTTGTTTAAAATTATGTTGATTAAGGGGGATATGTATAAGTCTATGGATTAAGGAGTGGAAAGTGCTGTATTTAATTTTATGGTGTGTGTTAGAAGAATTAGGTATTATGGTATCGGTAAAGCTATGTTTTCTATAAATTTTAAAATCGAATTTATTGTCAATTCTGGATATGGTTAAGTCGAGGAAATTTAAACTATTGTTAACCTCCATTTCTGTAGTGAACTGAATATTATTATTAATGGAGTTAAGAAGATGTGTGAAAAGTTCAAGTTGACGAGTTGTTCCTTTCCAAATACAAAAGATATCATCGACATATCTAGCCCAATAAAATATGTTGGAAGTCGTTTTTTGTTTAAATAAATATTGTTCAAAATTAGCCATAAATATTTCAGTTAGGAGCGGCGATAATGGAGACTCCATTGGCAAACCGTATTTTTGGTAATATATTTTATTATTAAATTCAAAATAGTTTTTAATCAAAGCGTATTAATTAAATATGTTTCTCCACGGGTTAAGTGAGAAATTAATTCATCATACACTAATAACCTTTCTTCGCACGTTTATTTGAATTACCAAATGTAGACTGTGATTTTTAGGAAGAGCAACATTTCAAAGATTCATATCTTGCTAATTTTATGGAATATCATTATGAAATGTTGTGTGCTTATTAATCAGACATTGCTCATTTAAAATATATAAAAAACTAATACATCATCAATAGTTTTTGAGTATTTTCTAATCGAACGTAAAAATTTAATATTTTTCTACAATTTTTACAAAAATGAAAATTTCAAACATTCATTTCTTGATAATTTTGGCAATATCTCTGCAACATTTTATGTGGATATTGAGTAAAAGTTGCTTTTTTAAAATAATTAAAAATCTAAAAACACCCTATTACTACTTTCTGAGAAATTTCCAATTGAACGTAAAAACTAAATAATTTTATGCGATTTTTAGGAAGATAACAATTTCAAAGATTCTTATCCTAATAATTTTTAAGAATATCTTAATAAAATTTTGTGTGGATATTGAGTAGCCATTTGTATGCCAAAAAATCAAAACCTTTGTATTTTGTTTTTTTATCAAGTATATTGTTCCCTATTCAATTCATTAGGATTCCCTAAATTTCAATTAAATCGAACAGTATTTAGAGACCCATCAAGTCCAAAACGTGGTTTTAGATACTTTTGCCCAATTATTCACACGTATCATAACACCAATCTGCATTAATGACGGATCTGAATATGAAGATGAATTATTTCATTACAAAACAAAATATTGTGTGTTTCATTTGCCACATCCGTTCTTTGAAGTTTATATTGATAAATACAAGCCATTTTTGGAGGCCTAAAAGCGGTGATTTTTACTTTCCATTTTAATAACTTAATTTTTTTAGTGTCGCGATGTGCCTTATAAAGTTTTAGCTTTGAGTAATATTACATAGCTTTATGTATAATGATAATTTCCTTGCTAATCACAACGCCATTGAAGAGTACATAAGGAACAAGTTATTTTTATAACTTGTTTAGAAACTAACTTCTTTTGTTTAGAAAATGTATATATCCACATTGTTAAAACGTCAGCCAAAACATTATCAATATAAACTATAAAGAACGGGTGTGGCTAATGAAACGCACACAATATTTTGGGTTTTAATGGAATAATTTATCCCCATATTAGGATCCATCATTAATTTTAGGTAAAATTCTACACTTGTTTATATGAGTTCTACGAATGACTTATATTTATATATATATATATATATATATATATATATATATAACTGGCTGGAGTTTTTTGGGCTGCTTTCTCGCGTTGATTGATTTATTTGCGCTCTACGTTTCGGTAGCATCATTTCTGCCATCCTCAGGAGCTTATTTATATACTGAGTGATAGATGTCACGTTCACTGTTAGTACATTTGTTTTGTAAACTAGGGACTTGTAGTCTAGATCTGCTGCGTGTTATTGGTCCACTCGATGTAGAAGGTGCTAAAATTTCTTGATTTGTGTCCGATGTATCTTCATTGTTAAAATTACTTGAATTTGTCTGAATATTCCGAAAATTGTTAAATATTGGAGGCAAGTAATTTTTTTGTTGTTTTATTATATTCATCAAAGGTTTCCATGTGGTTTGTAATCTTGTGCCATCATCTCGTTTATTGAGGCACAAAAGATGTTTTTCTATTTCTATGGCTTCCCGTACGATTCTTTCTTCAAATTTTGGGATAGAACTAATTACCGAAGTATTTTCAAAATCTATGTTATGGTCTGTATCAAATTTATGTTGGAATAATGAAGAATTTTGGTCAATAAACGAGATGATGGCACAAGATTACAAACCACATGGAAACCTTTGATGAATATAATAAAACAACAAAAAAATTACTTGCCTCCAATATTTAACAATTTTCGGAATATTCAGACAAATTCAAGTAATTTTAACAATGCAGATACATAGGACACAAATCAAGAAATGTTAGCACCTTCTACATCGGGTGGACCAATAACACGCAGCAGATCTAGACTACAAGTCCCTAGTTTACAAAACAAATGTACTGACAGTGAACGTGACATTTATTACTCAGTATATAAAAAAGCTCCTGTGGATAGCAGAAGTGATGCTGCCGAAACGTAGAGCGCAAATAAATCAATCAACGCGAGAAAGCAGCCCAAAAAACTCCAGCCAGTTATATTTTGCTCGCGAAAACCTAAAAATAAATATATATATATATGTATATATAACTGGCTGGAGGTTTTTGGGCTGCTTTTTCGCGTTAACTGATTTATTTGCGCTCTACGTTTCGGCAGCATATATATATATATATATATATATATATATATATATATATATATATATATATAATATATAAATATATATATAATATCTATATTTATAAACTTTTTACAACTTCATTTTTACAACTCGAATAAATAATTTGATTAAATATGTCTATAAACGGGCTATCGACGATAAGTCTTTCAGCCTGTTTTGTATAAATACTAAAAATAAAAAATACGTTGTTAGTTTCAGTAAATTAGTTTGTCACAGTCCTGTCCTGTCATTGTCCATCAGTGTTGTTCAGTGTTGTCAAGGAGGTCCATGTGGAATGATGTGATGAAATTATAAATGGTGTCAGGGGAAAATTTAATTTTTGGGGTTATATTGAGGTTACGAGGAATGCACAGGAAGTTAATCGGTTCTAGGATATTTGAGTTGGAGGAACATTTTTGAGTTAGTTTTATCAATCTTTCTTTGATGGGAATAATATTCGTTTATTGATAAAGGAGTGCATTAGAGGGATTATAAAGTGGATTTAGGGGGTGTCTGATTTTAGTAAGTATTCTTAGTGCTGCTCGTTCTGTTACTTGCAAGTTTTTTAAGGAGGTAGGATGGGGATTGGGAAAGAGGATTGCTGCATATTCTAACAGAGGTCTACAAATTATTTTATATATATGCACGGCGGTATAAGTTGAAATGCCTTGCTGTTTGTATGTAAGAGTTCTGAAATGCCTTGCTCTGTTTTTTCTTTTTTCTTTCATGTTTTGGGTATGGGCTTTAAAGGTGAATCTGGGATCAAGGGCTGTGCCAAGGTATTTGCAGGTGTCATGAGGGGAAATTATTTGATTGGTAATGTGGATTGCAAAGCAAAGTTCGATGCGATCTATTAGCTCATGAAGTGTGCTAAGTGCTTTCTAAAGTGTGGGGCCGTGGGAAATAAGGGATGTGTCATCTGCATACAGGAGCGGATATAAATATTTGTTTAGGAAGTTTGGATTGTTGTTGTATATGTCGTGAACATAAATGTTATAGAGAAGCGGGGATAATGGAGAGCCTTGGGGTAGTCCTTGATGAGGAATAAAATATGCGGAAAACGTGTTACGGAATTTCATTTGTCAGGATCTGTTAAGTAAAAAACTGTCAAGGAGGTTGATAAGGTGTATAGGAATGTTTAAGGAATTACATTTAAACAGCAAGCCTTGGTGCCAGCGGAATCAAACGCTTTCTGTATATCTAAGAAAACAATAGCGGATTTTTTACCTTCAAGGCGAGCTGTTTGAGAGTTTGAGGTTGGAATCGTAAGGGGAAGGGCAGTAGAGCGGTGTTCAAGAAATCCAAGTTGATACTGAGGTATAAAATGGGAAATATGGTTTATGAGTTTGGATTTGATGATGGATTCAAATATTTTACCTAAAACGGAAAGTAGGGTGATCGGCCGGTAATTGGAAGCTGCTAATGAATCATTGTTAGGTTTGGGGATACACGTTATAACTCCTTGCTTCCATTGTGGAGGAATATTCTGGGTAGAATAAATGTAATTTAATATTTTTACGATATATTGCTGGATACTATCTGGAAGGGATCTTATGATGCGTCTGGGAACATTATCGTAACCAGGGGCTGAGTTTTTGTCTCATTAATGCTTCTTCCGTTATGTCATCATCGGGGGATAGCAGGGAAAGGATATAGTTTATAAGAATTGTACCAGGAATTAACAACGTTAAAGAAGTCATTGTCATATAAATCATTAAAAGTCATTGCGTATGATTTTTTGAAATAGTCAGCAAAGATATTCGAAATGTGAATACCATCAGCCACCGCATCGTTTGTAGTCGGGTCACGTATTTTATTTAAGTAGTCTTACGGTATTTGGAAAAATGTTTGATTTCATCCTAATAAGTTATGCCACGCATTGAATTGACATTTTCGCAAGCTATAATCCAACGATCTGTTTTGTATTCCTTGATAAGGTTATGAATATTTTTGTTCAGTTTATTGAATTTTTGTTTTAACGTACTATCGTCTGTCTGTCTAATGTCTCTGTATAATTGTCTTTTGTATTTATTGAGTTTTAAAATGAAGTTAGGAAGATGATATTTATAAGGTTTTCGAGTATATGTTGGAGTATGTTGTTTTATTGATTGCGATAAATTATCTAAAAATATCTGTATGGTATTTGAATTAATTGTCTGATTCGATGTCATAATATTTGTCAAGTCTTTTTTCACTTTAATTATGTCACAGTCTTTATAATTAAAAATTAGTTTAGGAAGGGTTGGAAGGGGTGGGTCTTGATTAACTAAAAAGAGGATAGATTAATGGTCTGAACAAAGGTCGGGAATCAGGGTGACATTACTAATAGGGTGTATGTTACTTGTACAAAACATCAGGGGTGGTGGATTGGTTTTGAGACATAATGAATGTGGAAGGGGTATGTATATGTAAAAAGTTAGAATGCGCCATAAAGTAGGAGAGCTGTTTTGACTTAATTTTGTTAGTGTTGACATCCCCTATCACGATAACGTGGTCATAGAGGGAAGCTTTAGTGAGGATAGTGGCTTCTATGGATGAGGAATGGTGGATGAAAACTAAGAAAATGTGTAATTTAAAGGAAGAGAGGTCAATAGTGCAATGTACACATTAATTCATTATGTTATTTATTTTAGGAGGGTTGGCTTTTCTCAGTGTGATTCCTGATTTAGCTGCTACTATTGAACCTCCTCGTCTATTTAAATTAGGAACAGAAGTAGGAATTTGGATAAAAGACCACTTATTGTAGGAAAAAGGTTTAATAGTTTTAGTTTCTACCATCATGTTAACATGTATTGGGTTGCAAGTAAGGTAATGAGAGACGAGATGGAATTTTGAAGGCAGGAAATTAATGTTGGTGTACAGAAAGTTAATCTTAGCTATTGCTAACAATATGGGTGAATCTTGTGTAAACTCCTGAGATCGGAACTACAGGTGGAATAATATTTGGGGAGTCAAGGTCGAACATTACTATGAACATTTTGTTACCACAAATATTCACATGTGTATCAATACGAAAAGAGTCTATGAATCGAGTTCTCAGTTTCTCGATTACGTTAAATTCAAGAATTCACTCCCCGATTACCTTACACTGACCGACAAGCGTCAGTGTAAGGTAATCGGGGAGTGAATTCTTGAATTTAACGTTAAGGTATTGTCAATTTTGGCAGATTTTTTATTTTGATTCATTATTTTGACGTTTGGGATCCCTTCTATTGGTTGTAGTGGTCTTTTGGGGCATTTTGTCGACCAGGCTCCATGGTCGGTGTCTCCGCAGGCTCTACATTTAATAGGTAGTGTGGTGTTGCATGTTGTTGTTGGGTGATCTCGAATTACTTATTATATTACATTCTATGAATTCTTCTTTTAAATATAAATAATGTATACGCTGTAAATGTAAGGCTATCGTCGATTTTGTATAGAAACGTGCAATAGAAAGTTTAGAACATGTATTTCCACTCCCAGACTAAGCATGAAGTAAAATTTCGAGTTTAGAAAAGCCCCGCGTAGAAAATTTGTCGAGGGTCGCTCAGCGACCCGAGACAAATTTTCACGGGGCTTTTCTAAACTCGAAATTTTACTTCATGCGCCACGCGTACAAAACACTGAAATATTGTGAAGTTAGAAATACACTGAAAACATTTTATTTAGATGAGTAATAATCAAGATATTTAAATAACAAATTATTTACGTTTTTCTTTATACATTTTCAAGTCTAAAGGTTTAAACCTTTAGTAAATTAAGTTAGCTAAATATTACTCATTGATCCATTTGTGATCAGATTGTAATTATAGTAAAATACAACTAAGTGTTTTGCAAATAATAATAAAAAAAATTTCAAGTTAAGTCAAATAATATAATAAATTAAATTAAGTTATTCAATAATTTAAGTAACATAAAATTAATAATGTTGCGTATATGCATCGATGGCACATAATGGGTTAATGCAGATTAGTGTTATGAAACGTAAAAAATTGGGAAAACATATCTAAAACGTTTTGGACTCGTTGGATCTCTAAATAATGTTCAATTTAATTAAAATTTAGGGAATTTTAATGAGTTTCAATAGGGAACAATATAGTTAATGAAGAGCAAAATAAAAAAATATCGATTTTTTTGGCACAGTCTAATGTACAGTCGACGCAACCCAAATGTAAACGCTCTTTGGTTGTCATGGTATTTGTTACTGAATTTCATTCCTGTAATTCTGGCTTTGGCCAGTGGTATTACAAAGAGAGGTGTCATCGGAAATTTTAGCAATAATTTTTGAGAGCTGTCAAATTTAATTGCGACGAAGGACTATGATGCAAAGTGTTAATTACACCATTAAATTTTTGCGATCAGATTTGGGTTGCGCCGACTGTACATACATTTCGGACACAAAGTGACCAATATCAATGGATTAAGACTATTGTCTCCAGTATAATATATATTACAAACCGTTTAGCACTCTATTTTAATCCAGACGAACGCATTTAAATCTACATAAATTAATTCAACTTGTACAAGAATCTCCGGAGCAATTATCAATCAACCAGACAAAAACAAACCAAAAACCAAACCGCACTTACCCAAGACCACCGCATTACATCTCAATCAGGAATCCGCCATTACTGCACGATAATTTTTTTCTCATTCGCGGCCCTTTAGCAATTCAAATTCCGGGCTGAATGCGTAATTAAATCATTTATAACAGAAACTGGCCGCGATAAAATTAATAAAATCGACCGCATAAATATAAATTGAATCGAAACGTGCTTAATTCACGTGCGGCGCAATTAAACGCTCGCTTCCATAACGAGAAAGAGGGAAAATCTTAATGGACCGCGCGATTCGCATAAATAAAAATTTAAACGGTTCTTTGAGTTGGTCATTATCTAATTTTAATATCTCGATGGGGATTATTAAAAAAAAGCAAAGGATGAGCTTTGTGTTTAATTAATTCATATCTCGGTTTTATGTCCCCACTGTGCGTTCGGGAGTTATTAAGCCGTAAAACCGTATCAGAAAATCGGTGCAGTAAAAATATTCTTTTATTTTTTATTATTGTTTATTAGGATTTTATTACGTAAGGTAATTTTGTAACAGGGTTATTAGGATTTTCTTTATTTTTACTGCGGTTTAATATAGATTTATATATCGTATGTTCAATAAAAAAAACTTCTAGGGTGCTATGATTTAATTTATTTTTAAATTTAAGTTGGCTACACACCTTAGGAATTGACATATAAAACGTCAAACATGATAATTATAATACATAATTTCAGAGTTGCCAACTTACAATATTTTCCATGGCACTCTATAGGTTTTTTTAAATGAACATACAATATCTATAGTATTGTTGTTGTTTTAAAAAATATACTAGTACATTCATACAGTGGCGTAAATAGCTATTTGCGGTGGAGATGGATTTAACTTACGTTTATGTTTCATAAATGTATTTTTTTGAAGTTCTTCAAAAACAAGTACCAAAATAATGATATTTTTTACGTAGATGGAAATAAATATGAAATGAAATTAATAACCAAATAAATCACTAACCAGGGTTGTAAAATGTTTGTTTTAATGTAAATCTCATGATTAAAAAAAGAACATTTCAAATAAATTAAACCATTAAAACACTTGTTTTGAATGGATACATAATCTGATTTAAAGCCCTTGAAAATGTTATCATATTTTGACATCATGCATATTTGTTTGACATCTTTAACTTCACTTTTCACAACAATAAAAGATGAATGAGCTGATTCTGAAGTTTAGAATAAAAATCAGTGTTTAATGCGCGTGGCGCATGAAGTAAAATTTCGAGTTTAGAAAAGCCCCGTGAAAATTTGTCTCGGCAAATTTTCTACGCAGGGCTTTTCTAAACTCGAAATTTTACTTCATGCTTAGTCTGGGGGTGGACAACATTCGTTCGAAACTTTAAATTAAATGCTTTTATAAAATGGACGAATGCTTAAAAGTTTACAGCGTATTTGCCATGTATATTTAAAGGAACAATTCTTAGTATGTAATATAAAATTAATCTTTTATAGAAATCATAAAACGTGTATTTTTAAAATCACAATATTTCAGTGCTTTATACGCGTGGCGCATGAAGTAAAATTTCGAGTTTAGAAAAGCCTTAAAATTTGGTTTGGTCGCGTAGCGCTACGCGCTACGCGTCCAAACCAAATTTAAAGGCCTTTCTAAACTCGAAATTTTACTTCATGCTTAGCCTGGGAGTGGAAGACATTCGTTCGAAAATTTTATATTTTGATAGGCAAAAAACGCTTAACATTAAAACAACAAAAATGTCGAGAATTTTTCTCTAAGTATGTATTTTTTTTTCGTTTTTATGTTTTAGTTTCACATGTAAATTATAATTAGTTTTGTATGTTTTTTATTAAATGGGGATTTTTATAATGAATATATCGTTATTACTGTTATTATTAATATTTGAAAAACTATTTTCTATACGAGATAATTTCATTTTTTTTGTTCGCATTTATGTTTTTTATTTCACATGTAATTTTAATTAGTTTTGTATTTTCTTTACAAACTGGGCATTTTCGTAATAAACCGTTTATAAAATAGTTATTCAAATATTAATAATAAAAATGAAAATAATATTTGAATAACTATTTCATAAGCGAGATAATTTTAAGATGTTGTTATTATTATTATTAATAGAAGTTTCTATGAAATTTGTATATAAATTTCATAGAAACTTCTATTAATACTAGAAGTATTATTTTACTATTATTACTAGAGATTTCTATGTATAAAATGAATCTGTTTTACATTAAATTGAAAATAACACGAAAACTTTTAATAGTGTAGTTTTAGATTTTTATATATTTTATTTTTAGTTATTTCATAAGTAAATTTGTGCAATATTTCATACAGGTCTCACTAAAAAAAATTATTTTTATACTAATAAATAAATACATGTTAAATTACAATATAATACAAAATAATATAATCAAAACATTATATTATTTTTGAATTTTGGAGGCGTTCACTTAGTCGTACATTTTTAATTTTATATATAGAAAACACTTAAACTTTATTTATTTATATATTTATTTCCCAACAGATAATACATCAAATTAGAGGAAAAACTTATACAAATATATGTTACAAATAATGCGCAATGTAAACTGAAATAATTTAATGAATAATAAACAAACAATATGCAAGAATATTAATATAACTCGTACGCGCTTATAACAACATAATTCTTTTGTTTGAAAATTGTACAGGAGTACAATTAAAGATATAGACAGATTGCTCAATTCTACCATACAAACGTTTCATAGTGTTTACCGGTGATTTATAGTAAACGTTAGTAAAGCTTCTATTGCAGATAAAGGTCGTTGGATGCTTGCTAGCTACTCTCGGCACATTAAAATTAATTAAATTTAGCAAGTTAGGGTCGTCTATTGTGCAATGCACAATTTCATATTACTATTTTTTTATATTACTTTTATTAATAATAATAATAAAAGTGGTATAAAAAAGTTAAGTGTTTTTATTATATTATTGTTAATTTGTATAATCTATAAAAGTAAGTTTTCAATTTCCTTGTATTCTATATTTTATAACCATTTTTAAATTGTGTAATCTATAAAGTTTGATTTAAGACGCACTTTTTGACATTGAAATGGAAATAACTCAAAAACTATTTATTAAAGGAAGTGTTTTGAGATTTGTACATATTGTGAAAGAGCAATGTTTATTTAATATCCACACAAATATTCTATACTTTTGTATTTCTGTGTAATACAATAAATGTAATTAGTTTTAAGATTTACACATGTACAAATATATTGTATGTTACTCTGTTATTGAATTGGTTAAACCTATTGGGTGAATAAATATATTATTATTATTATTAATATTATCATGACATTGATCTTTAAGAAAAATTGAATAAATTATTCTATTTATATACGGTCAATTATAAATTACTCAAAAACTATTGACAGAGTACTTTCCGATTATTATATATTTTAAAATACCAATGGTTACTCAATATCCACACAAAATTTTATAAAGATATTCTAAAAAACTATTAACATAGGAATCTTTGAAATTGTCATCTCCCTAAAAATCGCATAAAATTATTCAATTTTCACGTTAAATTGAAAATTTCTCAAAAAGTAGTGATGGGGTATTTTTAAATTTTTATATATTTTGATAATGCAATGCTTACTCAATATCCACATAAAATTTCGTGAAGATATCGCCAAAATTTAATAAGATGTAAATGTTTGAAATTTTAATTTTCGTGAAAAAAATGCATAAAACTATTCAATTTTTACGTTCGATTGGAAATTACTTAAAAACCATTGATGGAATATTTTTTGTGTTTTGCATATTTTGAAAGAGCAATGTTTACTTAATATCCACACGCAATTTTATAAGGGGATTCTAAAAAAATGATGATGACATAATTCTTTGAAATTTTTATTTTCGCAAAAATCGAATATAATTAATCAATTTTAAACGTACAATTATAAATTACTCGAAAACTATTGATAGGGTACATTTGGATTTTTATATATTTTAAAATACCAATGGCTACTTAATATCCACACAAAATTTTATAAAGATATTCTTAAAAATTATTAAGATAAGAATCTTTGAAATTGTCATCTTCCTAAAAATCGCATAAAATTATTCAATTTTCACGTTTAATTAGAAATTGCTCAAAAAGTAGTAATTGGGTGTTTTAACATTTTTATATATTTTGAAAATGCAATATTTACTCAATATTCACATAAAATTTCGTGGAGATATTGCCAAAATTTATCAAGATATGAATGTTTATAATTTTCATTTTCGTAAAAAAAATGCATAAAACTATTCAATTTTTACGTTCGATTGGAAATTACTGAAAAACGATTGATGGAAAATTCTTCGTTTTTTGCATATTTTGAAAAAGCAATGTTTACTTAATATCCACACAAAATTTTGTAAGGGTATTCTAAAAAACTATCATGACATAAATCTTTGAAATTATTATTTTCCCAAAAATCGATTAAAATTAATGTTCATACGTTCAATTATAAATTACTCGAAAACTATTGATAGGGTACTTTTCGATTTTTATATATTTTAAAAGACTAATGGTTATTCAATATCCACACAAAATTTATTAATTATGTTCTTTAAACTTATTAAGATAAGAATCATTGAAATTGTCATCGTCCTAAAAATCGCATAAAATTATTCAATTTTCACGTTCCATTGGAAATTGCTCAAAAAGTAGTAATGGGGTGTTTTTTGATTTTTATATATTTTAAAAATGCAATGTCTACTCAACATTTACATAAAATTTTGTGGAGATATTGCTAAAAATTATGCAGATATAAATGTTTGAAATTTTAATTTTTGGAAAAATTGCATAAAAATATTACATTTTTACGTTCGATTGGAAAATACTCAAAAACTGTTACTGGAGTATTTTTAGTTTTTTATATATTTTGAAAGATCAATGTTTGATTAATAAGCACAAACAATTTCATAATGATATTCCATTAAATTATCAAGATATGAATCTTTCAAATGTTGCTCTTCCTAAAAATCGCATAAAATTAGTCTATTTTTACGCTTCAAAATTGGAAATTACTCAAAATCTATTTACAGGGTATTTTTAGATTTGTGTATATTTAAAAAACAATGTTTACTTAATATCCACACAGAATTTTATGAGGATATTTTTTAAAAAAAATATCAAGATATAAATCTATTAAATTTTCATTTTCTTAAAACTTGCATAAAATTATTCAATTTTTCCATTCACAATATGTTATAAATTACGAACAATAAAATATCGTAAATATAAAACGTAATTACTTTATTTAAATTATTTATTTATATTATCGTCACATTAAATTATGTCTCTGAGGTTTATTTTAATGTTAAATGTGTTAAACGTGATAATATATAAACAAAGATTTAAATAAATACATTTGAAGAAAATTAAAAATGCCGCATGTAATATTTTTGGAGCTAATTAACCAAATGTTTCAAACGTGGCAGCTGTCAAAAATATTGGCATTCTAGGGACAGTCGCGTTGTCAAAATATGACTTTTAGCATTGCAGGAACAGTCACGTTGTCAAAATATGACGTTTGGTTTTGTTATGAAAATATCACATTCGACATTGTAGGGACAGTCGCGTTGTCAAAATATGACTTTTGTCGTTGTAGGGACAGTGACTATGTTCGTTAAATGTTAAATGTGTTAAACGTGGTAATATATATACAAAGATTTAAATAAATACATTTTAAAAAAATTAAAAATGCCGAATGTCATATTTTTGGAGCTAATGAACCAAATGTTTCAAACGTGGCAGCTGTCAAAAATATTGGCATTCTAGGGACAGTCGCGTTGTCAAAATATGACTTTTGGCATTGCAGGAACAGTCACGTTGTCAAAATATGACGTTTGGTTTTGTTATGAAAATATCACATTCGACATTGTAGGGACAGTCGCGTTCTCAAAATATGACGTTTGTCGTTGTAGGGACAGTGACTATGTTCGTTAAATGTTAAATGTGTTAAACGTAGTAATATATAAACAAAGATTTAAATAAATACATTTTAAAAAAATTAAAAATGCCGAATGTCATTGTTTTGGAGCTAATGAACCAAATGTTTCAAACGAGGCAGCTGTCAAAAATATGACGTTTGGCATTGTAGGAACAGTCATGTTGTCAAAATATGACATTTGGCATTGCAGGGACAGTCACGCTGTCAAAACAAGACGTTTGGTATTGTTGTCAAAATATGACATTTGACATTGTAGGGACAGTCGCATTGTCAAAATATGATGTTCGGTAAAGAAAGTTATGTATTTCGAAAATGTATTATCTTATCAAACTGTCGCTGTCTAGTTAAAAAAAACATGTGAAGATCGAGTCAAACGCGTCGTATAGTTGTCAAAATAGTCAAATTTTGGCAATTGAAAATTTAGAGAGCTGATTTTATCTCTAAATTTGAACCAAACTCAAAAAAATTAGAACAATGCATCATTTTAAGACTGACCGATTTTGTTTGAAACGAATTCAATCAAATCTAATCAAAATGTACAGGCTTCATAATATACTTATTGATAAATACTTTATTTTGTTTTTTTTAATTCGTTAATTATTACAAATTTAATGATTTTTCTTAATTTTAGTATTGAGAATTTAGTAGTTTTTCTTACGTTGTTTAAATGAAAAAACATCTGTTTTATAAAAAATAGTGTTTGAATAAAACAAAATAAAAACCTTTTATTGACCAATTCTATCGCTAACAGAAAAATAGCTTATTATTTCATCTAATATTTTTTAAGACTCATGGAAGGGATTGATCCCCTAAATCCCCCTCCCTATATCTACGCCACTGTAATCATAGTGTGTAAGATAATTAGAACATTAATTGAATCGGTAGTTTGAAGAAGGGAACAAACTTAAAAATGACAGTTTTGGAAAATAAATCAAAACAAAAATTGCAATACAACTATACGTAAGTGTAATGACGAGAATAGCGCATATAAAAATTGTTGATGTGTCCATCATAACACTTTTTATATCCACTATTCTCGTCTTTACAGTTACGTATGATTGTATTGCAGTTTTTGATTAGATCTTCCCAAACTGTCATTTTTGGATTTGTTTCCTTTTTCAAACTACCGATTCAATTGCTTTAGACATTTCTTCTCTAATGATTTATACTTTCTGATTATATTTAATTAAATCAAATTGTTTGTGGTGCTTTATTGTTAATTATTGCAATATCAAACACGTACTAAAACAATCTTATATGACATTTAATTACAATATGTTTAACATGACATATTAAAATATAAAAAATACACCGTATATGTATAAAATAATAAGTAAAACTTTGTGTTTATAAAAACGTTAAATTTAAGCATTTACCGAGTGTTTTTACTTCTAGATTAAGCATGAAGTAAAATTTCGAGTTTAGAAAAGCCTGAAAGTTTGGTTTGGTCGCTCCGCGAAGCGGAGCGGACAAACCAAACTTTCAGGCTTTTCTAAACTCGAAATTTTACTTCATGCGCCACGCCTATAAAACACTTATTTCAAATGAAGTTCAAAATATACTCCACACGGTAATAAATTTCGTCTAACTTCACAATGGATTTGAATTGTTTTTAATTGCTTTGCTTACAACAGAAATTCCTCCCGCGGGGCGTAAGCCCCACTGAGTTAGATTGCCGTAAGGTAACACAAAATTATATTGATAATTTTGTAGTCTTGTACCTTTTTTCTAAAATAACCAGGGAAGCAGGAAAATGCATAATATGGTTTTACATGGTAAACTCAAATGCATGCTTATTCCATTCAAAACCCAGCATATTTATAACTGGTTCATTAATACGTATTGTCTTACTTTGCATTAACAATATTTATTGCTGGCAGGATATATTGATTGAATTTCTTAAAAATTACATCCTTGAAAAATAAACGCAATCAAGCATATAATATTATTATGAATTAATAAGTAATCAAGCGGTAATTGAATTCGCATTCAATTACAAACTTAATTATTTCAAGTATATTACCGTTGGCAATTTTTAATCGCAATTTCCGAGAAAATCCTGCGATTTAAGTTTACCCCACAGCACGTCGGAAATTGGCACTCAATTAAACCATGGCCGCTAATGCCGTCCAATTAATTCACGCAAAATTTAATGGGTCCACCCATCCTCATAAAAACGACAGCTTAATCTCTTCTCTCCTCCTGTGCTTTAATAAATAAAAAAAATGAACAAATAAAATCCCCTACTGTGTGTTTATAAAATTAACAAATAAAATCTCCCACGGCGTACAAAAATAAAAATAAAATGAATACGAAATTGAAGAAATTTCGCTTTTCAGTGTAATAATAAATAAATAAAATTAAGAATAAGTGGAGGCATTTTTTTTAGTCAATTAGTACGCACCGAGAGGCCTCCATTCAGTCTCAGTGTATAATTTAATTGGCGAATATCGCTTCTTAAACGTGGATGATAAAAAATATAAATATTGGAATGGAAGCGAAAGAATGGATAATGATAATTTGGCCTTCGCATTAAGACCGGGCTCCTCCACTCGAGTCGTTCTTGCGCCACGCCGCTTCTTACTTCTTTTGCAAATTCCGCTTTTAATTAGTGCGTTACTTTTCTGGCATTTACTCCCCGACGATCGCCACACCGGTGGCATTTATTGCGCTCGATAAATTTTAATTTATATTTTATTTCATTATCTTTGGCATTATTAATGCCCCCATTCGGTTCACACCGGCATAAACAGTATCGACTCGAGTATCGTAAATATGCTGGCTTTTATTTTCATCACATTTTCTCAAGAGAAATACTTTTACAGTCAATTTTGTGCAAAGTGGAAAGTTGTAGGTTATTCCATAATTTGGCAGACGCCTACTATGAGAACTGAAGACACGCATATTGTAGTATTTTGAGACACGCCCACTATGATAGCTAAAACAAGCCTACTATTGTATCTCAATACAAGTTCACAATGATAGCTAAAGGTACGTCTAGTTTAGTATTGGATTAATCAGAGCTTGACTGGATTCACTGAACATATGCTCTTCATGAGATCAATTTTCCTGGAAAAGGAGCTTAAACGACGGAAAGCGTAAGATTCGATGTATGGCTGGTGGCTCCATCCTGTTGAGACCAAGTTTCCTCACACCTACTAACCATGACTAGATCGTCTGGATGCTTGGACATTGCTAGATATTGTGTAAATTAAAATTATTTCGGAATCTACAGCGCACAGCAGTCGCATAATTGTTGAGGTAATACTCTCGTACACAAAAAGCACGCTGCTCTCCCGTAAAAAGCTGCATGGTGAATGAATTTTCCAGATTCCTACTATTATTTGACACATTTCCTAATACTCTACCACAGCTAGCTATGATTTTATAGCGAAAACAAAAGTTAAGAAAATTTTGGACCTTCTTGTATTATCAGTTTATTCAATATGCATATTATTATTGAGTAAAGTGAAAATACAAGAAGGTCCAAAATGTTCTTAACTTTTGCCTTATATTTGTATTTAAAAATAGACATCTTTTTTTTAACGATGTAAAGTAGCACGCATATAACACAAGAAAGAAAGATATTATATATGTAGCACACAAATTAACTTTAACGAAAAAATATACTCTATAATTCACTACCAGACAACATAAAAACAATAGACGTTCTTAAAACATACAAAAGCGTAGTATATAATTTCTCATTAGACTCTAAAAGATGTAGCATTGATGATTTCTTCAATGTAAATTAAGTGTTATTGTTTGTTTTAATTATTTATTGCTTGTAATTATTTTATTTATGTTTATTAGAATTATTATTTCTTGAAAAAAAGTTAGTTTATTATTATTTTATTTCTTAAATCTAAGACGTAATTTCTGTGTTAATATTTGGTTACGTTATTGAACAAATATCAATCAAAAATGTTTGTTCAATAAAGTAAGCAAATATTAACAAAGAAATGAAGTCTTAGATTTATTAATTATAATAATAATAAACCAACTGTTTTTCAAGAAATGTATACAAATAAGAAAATCAAGATTTGAAAAATGTTAAAAAAAACAAATTTGTAGATTTTTATTGATCGATAAATCTTGTAGAATTAATAAACAAATAGTGAAATTTATAAAAAATAGTAAAAAGTAATTGAAATCAATTATAATACATTTTTTAAAAATTGACAAAACATTAAATTTTAAAAGATATCGTCAGAAGCAACAAACAAAAATTTACCAATCAATAAAATTTTTGAATGCTGACAACTTATTTTCGAGATCCATTTACAATATAAAATACTACAGTTTTATTAAAAATAGGTTTTAGAATGTAAAAAGTCGTTGTTTTAGTAAAATCTTTAATTTATAGCCTCAAACGAGTGTTTCCAATTCCAGACTAAGCATGAAGTAAAATTTCAGGCTTTTCTAAACTCGAAATTTTACTTCATGCGCCACGCGTTTAAAACACTGATTTTGAATGCAGTTAAAAATATACTGCTGAGGTTTGACCACATATTCGTTAATTTTTATAAATATTTAAGTGTAAAAGTAGGTAGACTTTAAACAATTTTTGTATGTCAATATTTAGCAAAAATCACAAATCTAAAATAAATATTACTATTTTGAATAAAATCGTCAAAACCGGCCACAACATAACATTCTACAAAAACTTCAGAACTGTGAACTAGGAAAAATTGACAAAAATATAAAAATTTACTAGACCTACAATCATTTAAAATTCCAAACTAGTAATTAGTGGAATTTAACCTAAACTATCTTTAAGAGATCTGCGCCTAATTGTTGGCACAATATACAGGCCAATATAAAATTCCACAATTTTATTGAAAATAGGTTTTATAATTTAAATAATACGTTAAGAAATATTTTTAAAAATATTACAACAATTTTGAAATTAATAGAATGAATCAAATCAAATCAAGATTTTTCGATGTAAATTTTCAGACATTCTCTGTTTTATTAAAAACTTCAGTTTGAAGCCTCTAACAAGTGTTTACAATCCCAGACTAAGCATGAAGTAAAATTTCGGGTTTAGAAAAGCCTGAAAATTTGGTTTGGTCGCTTCGCGGTGCAGAGCGACCAAACCAAATTTTCAGGCTTTTCTATACTAGAAATTTTACTGCATGCGCCACGCGTATAAAACACTGATTCAAAATGATGTTCAAAATATACTGCTAATGTTTATTAATTTTACAAATGTTTAAATGTGAAAGTAGGTATACCTAAAAGAAACAAGAAAAACATATATATATATATACCTAAAAGAAACAATTCTATTTAACAAAAATCACAAATTCAAATAATTATTACTATTTTAAAGAAAATCATCAAAATCTACGCACACAAACAACTATTATCCTCCCACTCGGAAAAAAGGGCAAATTGCATGTATCCACAAACCCAACACAAATCCTTCACTTGTATCTAGCTATAGATCTATCACATTACTCCCAGACCTTTGCAAAATATTCGAATCCCTCCTTAAAGACCAAATAAGCTCACACATCTCCAGATATATCCCTAAATACCAATTCGCATTCCAACACAAACGCTCCACCCAACTCCTATTCACAATCCTGGCATCCAATCTCCAAACCTCCCAACTCGAAGGAAAAAAAAAGCTTTTGACTCGGTCTGGCACCGAGGATTATTATATACATGTCTAGTCCTCAATCTCCCTACATATCTATCACGCATCCTTGGTCAATTCTTATCCAACAGATCCTTACAAATTAAATTTAAAAACCTCCTATCCTACTCATTTTATTCATATCAAGGTGTTCACCAAGGTTCTCTCGTATCTCCCTTACTCTTCAATATATGTACCGATGATCTGTACAATCAAAATCCCAAATATTTCAATCCAGCTCAATATATCCTCCAGTTCGCCGATGACATAGCCTTGGTAACCCATGCTTCTACCCTCAGTTCCGCAATGTCCTCCTTACAAGACTTACTAAATTATTCCAAATCTTGGTTCCTTAAATGGACAATATCCTTGAATTCCACCAAAACCCAACTATTAATTCCCAACCACAGAATAACTCCTAATTCCCCTACAATACTTCTTAATGGCACCCAAGTTTCCCCTTCACCCCTATGTAAATACCTTGGCATAAACTTCGATCCCAAACTCACCTTTATTCCCTACTCCAAAATAATTAAAAATAAAATTCAAAGCCACTTTAGAGGTTTAACCTATAAAGAGCGTGGAATATCAACAAAAACCGCCGTCAAGATATACAAATGCATATGCAGGCCGATACTCGACTACGGTTTTATCTTACTTGCTCTCACCCATCCTAGATCCCTTAACAACATCCTTATTGCAGAAAGAAGTTCCTTCCGTATATTGACAAAAATCCGCCACCCCTTAAATCCTCTATATAATAGATGAAATTTTACTGGAAAAGACACAAATAATACCCATGAATGAGCGCTATCCATACCTAATCGAACGTTTCCTTCTAACGCTTCTAAACATCCGCATCCTTAAACTGTTCTGTCAAAACAAAAGTCCCTTAATCCCACAAAAACGCAAATTTCCAAAATCCACTATCCTCCAAATATTTTATCCTTACATCATTAACTTAATAATTTGACATCATTTATTAATGATCGAAAATCTATTTCGCAGTATAAAATAAATACTATACTATAATGAATGTTCATGTAATGGAATATTTTATTTGTGAATAAAGATTTTGTATATATATATATATATATATATATATATATATATATATATATATATATATATATATATATATATATATATATATATATATATATATACACACATCATAACATTATACAAAAACTTTAGAAATGTCAAAATGAGAACAAATTGACAAATATTTACCAAATCAAAAAAAAAGATAATTCTAAACGAGTATTTGATTAATGGAATCTAACCTAAATTTTAAAACTGTCTTTAAAAGATTACTGTAGACAAAGTTAGGAGCACCTGCTCTAGAATAAAGCCACGCCTACTATAGTATTTAAGGCACGCCTACTACACTATTTATAGTTACATTGCACCTGTTTTGTTCATGTTTCTTTCACAAGACCATCTTTGCAATAAACTATTTCAATGGGATTCAACTTTTGAATAGATTTAGTATATCATTCAGGCAGTTTCGATATTAGTTAAAGATAAACAGGATTGTTTAGGTCCAATTAAGTTTATCTTCAGCGGAGCGTTATCAGCGGCGCTGTTCTGTCAGGACAAAGGATAGTTAGCGCTCGCCACGGTAAATAGAAAGGGGGGTTGAAGCGCCGATATATCGATATCGGGCAAAGAGCGGATGAAGTGCACAGAGAGGATCGGCCTCGTAAATCGGCCGGGTCCGTTCACGCATGAATGATCGTCCAGTTTTTAGTGGCGTACGGCCGCGCCGTGTGTGCGCTGAATATTAAAACCTTTCTTTATGTGAACGATTTTTAATGGCCGACAAATTTATTTTCTCACAGGGGTTGAGGTTTTACACACATGTACGCGAGGACAAAGAAGCTGGAAGTTGATGCCGTGTCATTTACGCTCTCGCCGCCCTTTTAATTAGACAAATATGAGTTGACGGGTCCACGAAAATTAAAGGCGCGAAACCGCACACTCACCGCCTCTAACGACCGGATTAACTCTGGACAAAGGGAATTTTATTTATTCCTCCACCCTTCTAACACAATACTTTTTGGGATTGTTATTTTTTTCTTTTCTTTTCGGCTCATGGTGGAATTTCTGTGTCTGCTCCACCAGAAATTCCAATTCGCTCAAGGCACATAATGAGCAGGTAGATGGTAATCAGAAATTATGTCGCTTGAATTAACTGATTTTGCTATTTTCCCCCAAGTTTACATTTATTGCGAATCTGTGGTTTCTATGACAAAAATGAATCAATCTTGTCTTTGTCTTTGGAATTTCTGTGTCTGCTAGACAAGAAATTCCAATTCGCTTAAAGTAGATATTGAGCAGGTAGATGGTAAGTAGAAATTATGTCGCTTGAATTAACTGATTTTGTTATTTTCCCCCAAGTTTACATTTATAGCAAATGTGCGGTTTCTATGACAAAAATAAATCAATCATGTCTTTGTCTTTCGAATTCCTGTGTCTGCTCCACCAGAAATTCCAATTCGCTTAAGGTAGATAATGAGCAGGTAGATGGTAATTAAAAATTATATCGCTTGAATTAACTGATTTTGCTATTTTCCCCCAAATTTACATTTATTGTAAATGTGCGGTTTCTATAAAAAAAATCAATATTATCTTTGTAATTCAGGGTTCGGACGGATATATCAGGGGTGCTCAACCTTTTGTTATACGCGAGCTACTTTTGCATACCAAGCTATTTTGCGATTGGCGGGTTATAGGTAATAAAAACAAATAAAAAAGATATATAGTGGAATTCGGGAAAGATGTCCTATGACTCATTAATGTGGAATGTGTGGTTCAAATTTTTTAGAGAGTATGCCGACAGTTGTATTTGCAACAATTATTCCTAGTTGTGTCAAATTTTGACGTTACATGACAATGTCATACTGTTTAGGTCGCAAATAAATTAGTGTTCTTTCTTTTAGGAAACGTCATATTTTCTTGTGAATGTTTTCTATTAAGTATACATATCTCAATTACGTGTTGTAGATTTTTAAATATTCGTTGTTTTCTTAAAAGAAGTCAATTTGAACTTCAAACGAGGGTTTTCCACTCACACGTTAAGCATGAAGTAAAATTTCGAGTTTAGAAAAGCCTGAAAATTTGGTTTAGTCGCGTAGCGCGAAGCACGGAGCGGCCAAACCAAATTTTCAGGCTTTTCTAAACTCGAAATTTTACTTCATGCGCCACGCGTACAAGACACTGATTTCAAGCGAAGTTTACTCGTTCGCAATATTTCAGTGCTTTCAGTGTTTAATACGCGTGGCGCATAAAGTAAAATTTCGAGTTTAGAAAAGCCTGAAAATTTGGTTTGGCCGCTCCGCGCTTCGCGCTACGCGACCAAACCAAATTTTCAGGCTTTTCTAAACTCGAAATTTTACTTCATGCTTAGCCTGGGAGTGGAAACACTCGTTCGAAACTTCAAATTAAACAATTCTTAGAAACGATAGATGCCTAAAAAATTACATCGTAATATGAATACGAATAGTACACGTTAGATTTTGAGGTAACCTTATTTAGGAAACTATAAGAAAATTATAAATTGTCAAATAAAGTCAAAAAACTTCATATTTGCTTAAAAATAAACCCGCTTTAAGATTCTAAAAGTGTAGTTAAAATATCCTAGCTAGTTTTTCTGAAAAACTGTGTCAAAGTTGAGATTTAGTGGAAACATCGTTAGATTTTGAGGTAATATCTTGAACAAGTTTCTCATCTTTCATGTGGTATAACATATTTAACTAAGATTAGAAAAATAAAACATTTGGTAAAATTTCATTTATAATAATATTTGTAAAATTTAACCAAGTGTTTTCTTTTATAAATCAGTTTCAGGAAATGTTGAATAATTATAAATAAATCATTAATTATTGAATCAACTTTGATAGCCCTATTTCATTTTAAAGTAAACAAGTTTTAAGAACCTGAAGTGGGGGTTACAATATCTCAACTGGGTTTTCTGGAAAATCTTGTCAAAGTTAAGATTTTAGTAAAAAAATCATCAGATTACCTCAAAATTTGATGATTTTTCTTGTTCGCGAAATTATAAAAGAAACACAAATTATTTCCTTAAGAATAAACAAGTTTTAATATCCTAGAGTAAGAATTGAAATATCTCAACTGTTTTTTTTTTTTTTTAGAAAAATGGTGTCAAACTTAAGACTTAGTAAAATCGTAATATTTTAAGGTAATCTTGTTTGGAAAACTATAAATAAATTATGAATTTATAAATCGACTATAAAAACAGTAATGTTGGTTAGATATAAGCACGTTTTAAAATCCTGAATTTAAAATTAAAATATCTTAACTTTTTTCTGAAAAATTGTCATAATTCAGACTTAGTAAAAAAAAAGTAGTTGGATTTTAAGGTCGTTTTAATTGGAAAGTGATTATAAAAATCATGAATATATTGAGTCAACTTCAAAAACACTCATTATGTTTAGAACTAAACATGCTTTAAGATCATAAGATGAGAGGGGGGAGGTAGAAAAATGTCTAATTTATAAAATTCGAAACAAAGAAAAAACATGTTGATTAAGGTAAAGTAATAATATCCCATTCATACAATTCAAAAGACCAAAAACATGGTGATTAAAGTACAGTATTATATCATTCATAAAATTTGAAAAAAGAAATGTTAGAAACTTACCCTTACCCTTTTTTTTTATACAACCAGTATGAAAAAAAATATATAAATTATGAACGGTGGAGGCTTCTACTTCGTTATACATGTTAATTCAATAAAATAAAACACTTTAACTTTGTTTGTATAACACAATATTTTTTATTTTTGTGACTGCAGTTTCGGCAACTCAACTTGCCATTATCAAACGGAGTGATTTAAATTACGGTATGGTACAGGTATATATACAAGAATGGTTATTTACTAAATAGCATTAAAAATGGGGGTATATACTAAATCAACTTGGTCGTTAATTAGGGGAATTTCCGGATTAGCGCAGTCTTTTTGTATTTCTAACGATTCTAAAAGGTTCATTTTTCGACCCTTTTCGGCATAATGAATGATCTTAAGTACATCCTCGCCAAAAGAATGGTTTTCAACGATGAGGTGTTTAGCGAAATTTGATTTTTCTGATTGATTTAGCCGAAAAGATCGCTGATGTTCTTTGAGCCGAGTGCTTAAAAATATCTCTAGAAAAGTACCATTAAAAATCCTGATATTTATCTGTTTCACAGAATAGTATTTTTGTTAGTTGGTTTGAAGAGAATTTTATCTTTGGGTGTTTAACCTAAAATTCCCCAAACTAATTAGCAGGAAAATATTTTTTTTAGTAAAGTAAATCTTCTTTCGAAAATGATTTAAAATATGTGTTTTTAAATCTGATGAAAAGTTTGAGCGTCTGTTATAACGTTTTTTTTTTTTACAATTAGGAAATTAAATGTTAACTATCATATATAATTTATAAAAACTTTACGGTTTTTAAGATTATTCCTTATATTCATCATTATCATTATTTTTTGTAAATAATTACGCTCTGATGAATGTCTATGATTTTTATTTTATTTTTTGGATCCTTGGCTATCGACCATCGGTCTTTCAGCCTGAGTTGTACTTGTCCTTGTCTTATCAGTTATGATTCATGTGAGATGAAATGAATTGATAAATGGTGGTTTTTGGGTTGTTGAAATTTTGAGAAATATTGGGGTTTCGTGCTAAACAGAGGTGATTAAGCATGTCATGGATGTGTGGGTTAGATGCGAATTTTTGGGATAGTTGGGTAAGTCGTTGTTGGATAGGGATTATTTCTGTTTTTTTATACAATAAGGTATTGGAGGGGTTGTGGAGTGGGTTATTGGGGTGTCGGATTTTTGTGAGGATTCTAAGGGCTGATCGTTCTGCGACTTCGATATTATTTAATGTTGAGGGACGAGGGTTAAGAAAGAGGATTGAAGCATATTCTAATAGGGGGCGGCAGATCATTTTATAAATGTGGACAGCTGTTTTTGTCGTGATCCCTTTGTTAACTATCATTAAATTATATTTGTGTTATTATAGTGTTTTGTAATTTTCAATATATTTTAGGTTATGTCTAATAATTTTAAGAAGTTGTACTACTTAAAATGCGTGTTTTAAAAGTTCTTAAAAATATAAAAATGTATTTGGGTATTTGCACGGGAAGCAGTTGTTTCAATGGATGTTTATTGTCTTAAGTTGTCTTAAAACACATTGTTTGCATTTTACACGAAAACCATTTTAGTAATTTTATATATTATGTATAAAAATTGGTTATATCTTAAAAATGGCGAATGCAATTTAAAATATGCATATGATTAAAATGTCGTAAAATATTTCATTCTTTTATAAAGAGTCTCTTTCAAAGTTCTGATGATCGAATGCCATTTTCTCACGCTTCTGACAGCAAAACCGTAATTATAAATGATACCAATTCCATTTTCATTTGAAGCCCTGAATAACATCACATTATTTACAACAAACGAAACAAAAAATATTTTTAGTTTCTTGTTAATTAGTCTGGGGATTACTAGGTGAAATACTCTGTATACTATCAGATAGCGTTGTAACAAATCAAATAAGATTTTAAATATTTAGCTTGTATTTGGACAGCAACACCATCAGTAGTAACACCATCAGTAGTAATATACAAAAAATTGATTTGTATTTTTGAACTGTGTCAACCCCCTTAGGTTGACACAGTTCAAAAATACAAATCAATTTTTTTAACAGCAGTCCAACTGTTAAAAAGATTTTCTGCAAGTGTTAATCTAATGTCATGAATATTGCAGTAACGTATTTTAAACAATGTTCTATTTTACGACTATATCACTTTATTAATAGTTGCAAAACATTTCAAATTATTAAAAGCAAGGCATTCAAAAGATTCTGTTGACATATCGGCTACTTTTTTCTGTAACATTGCAGTTATGTTCCATTTCAGTATAAATTGCAATATTTTAGATGAATTCGATTTCAAATCACTAATATATTGTTTCACTACCGTTCAAAGGGTTCTCTGGGATGTTTGTTACGTTACTAAAACATGACTGTAATGTATATAAAGCATTTTTTTCAGTATTTTCCTGTCTGCAAAAACCATTCGCTTGCAATATACGTTACGTTTTTAGAACGTTGCTGTAACGTATTTTATGCAATGCTTGAGTTTAGGATTATTTGCAATGTTTATTTACCTGCAGTAATATAACATAATACCGTTGCAACATTAATATTGTTTTTTAGTATATTACACAATGTTTCATTTTAGTATTATGTACAATGTTTCTTTGCCTGCAGTAATAATATCGTATGTTCAATAAAAAAAATCTCTAGAGTGCCATGGAAAATATTGTAGGTTGGCAGCTCTGAAGTTACACAGAGAGTTTTTCTTTAAAGTATACGTTTTCCAATTTTTGCTTATTTTCTTTAAATCTTTGGATATTCATTGTTTTTTTAAACAACAATTTGAAGCTTTAAACGAGTGTTTTCCACTCCCAGACTAAGCATGAAGTAAAATTTCGAGTTTAGAAAAGCCCCGTGAAAATTTGTCGAGGGTCGCGCAGCGACCCGAGACAAATTTTCTGGGCTTTTCTAAACTCGAAATTTTACTTCATGCGCCACGCGTATAAGACGCTGGTTTCAATTGAAGTTCATGCACTTGTTAACAATATTTTAATGTTTTCAGAGTACTCAGGTTCCGGGCCACTGTCTCCCCTAGACTACACATTACTTACTTACTAATATTAGTAAATATTCAATAAAAATATCTTTTTTAAGTTTTATGTCTAACTTTAAATTATCAATTGTTACCACGTTTCCGGTGATATTCCCTAATGTTAGTAATTTGAAATCACTAATAATTCAATTATTCGCTCAGAAAGTAATTGTTTCAATGAATATTTTAAAAACTCTCAACGAGGCAAAATAATAGCAGGAAGTCAAGAAATTCGCTCTTATATTTTACGAAATTTATTGATGAGTCAGTCAATTTAAACTTTATTATAACACACTATTTCCCACTGAGCAAATACATTCAAGTAACGTTTTTTCAATATTATAACAACGTGCAATGTTGTTATAATGTTGATAAAACGAATTTGTTTGTTTCTTGTTCAGTGGGTCGCTTAAGTTATATACACTGCTATTTTTTGATTTAAACTATTGAGATTGAAGTTTAGTGGCATTATAAACAGGATGACAAAATGTAAGTGACAAGTTTTAATAGCGCTTTTTATTTGAAGAAGAAGCCTCCGCAATTAAGCGTCTATCGCATCTACACCTCACGCAATTATATTTCAAACCAACAGCTCAACAGAAATCCCAATTAAAGCAGATTTTCGCAAAAACCAGCCCCTAATGAGACAAAAACCTAATTTGATTTAATTAGAAACGAAGCAGAGGAGTTATCTGTGCAATAAATCTGTGCGCGTATATCGGCAAGACCGATCGGAATCTCCACGTCTAGCGTCAGCCATCAACCTTCCACTATCCGAGAATCGATTGATCAATATTCAATTTCCTTATATTTTTCCCGTCGATTCTCGAAAGTCGTTAAGGAACAATTACCCGGGCCGCTTGTGTATTCCCGGCACAGTGCGAAGGCGCCACTGTCGCTCATATACAATGCGATCGGATTTATCGGACTCTCAGCAGAGACCTTTCTAGAGAAGAAAAAAATCAACAACTGGCTTTTATGCCTCATTCAATTTGTGGGATGTAAACAATGGCCAATAGAACGGTTTTATGTCGTGGAAAAAGTTATTTAATCGCAACTCACATATCGTCGTTTTATGTCGAGTGTACTGTTAAATATAAGAGATACAATTATAAACGGCAATTAAGTCTATGGTATTTATATACGATAGAAATATTTTCAATTAAACAATTGATTACTCTTAAAAAATACTGCACTTGATGATAAAGGTACATAATTACTTTCTCATCCAATAAGATTGATCAATTGTTACACTATTTTTATTAGACTCGGTGCCAGTTACATATTAAAACTGAACATATTTGAACTGCAGATCAATCCAGTTTCTTGTCATTTCAGGAGAAATAAAAAATGTCACTGTTCTGAAGTTCAAATATGAACTGCAATTGAAATGACACTCGGTTGCACACATATTTGAACAGTAGCCTATCGACACCACCACGGGCCTGGGTTCGAAATTTTATTTTGTACGTTTCTTTTGGTCGAATTTTTAGGATGTTTTACAGAAAACATATTTGAAATAAAACAACGCAGTTGGGAGGGTTTCACTTTTATTGTTGAACACTGCAACATGTTTCACCACACAGTGGCTTCATCAGGCAGATGAAATATTATTTCATCTGCCTGATGAAGCCACTGTGTGGTGAAACATGTTGCAGTGTTCAACAATAAAAGTGAAACCCTCCCAACTGCGTTGTTTTATTTCAAATAGTATTATGGAGTTTCATCATGTATCCGCCTCATCAATTAAAAATATAGAAAACATATTATAAGAGATAATACCAAATTTACAAAAAATATTGAAGTTATGTGGTATTTTTAAAATTTGCAATAAATTCATCGAAATTAATTAAATTAAATGAAAATTACCTAGTTATGACATTTTCAAACAACACTTCCATTATTTACACAAAATGCACAAGAATTAATTTCACATTTTTTATCGACATCGGAAATATTTTATAATTTGCTTTATCAACATTTCGTTATTTGTAAACATTACAAATATTGTGAAATTAACAAAATTCATACATTTTTGATGAAAATCTTAAATTTTGGATTAAATCGTTTATTTAAATTAATACCTTAACATTAATTTAAGTGACAGAATTGATAATTATTGATAAAACAATATTCTTGTTCTTTCCTGTAATTTTTTTTTTCGTCAAGCATTTCTTAATTTTAACAACCTTTGTAATTTCTTTAATTTTGACGATCAAAACGATATTTTAGTTTGAAACTTCAAGCGAGTGTTACCACTCTATATTGGAGCATGAAGTAACATTTCTAGTTTAGAAAATGAATACACTCTGGTTTTAGATTTAAATAAATAGAGCAACTAAAATAAAATTGTACAGGCTCCAAATTTACTAAAATAAATGTGTATCTTCTTAAAAAAAACTTTAAAAATTATAGATAATTCAAATTTTTTATAAATTGCCAGAGAATATTTTGAAATAAATAAACATTAGTTTAACGTAGGAAAATGAATAATTACGGACGAGCAAACATGATTTTCCTTAAAAGTAAAGAAAATGGAAATCTTATTGAATAGCATTTTTATGAACTAAACTAATATTTTGTGTTTGCACTTTTAAGAAAATATAAAACATAGTGTTTTAGCTTCGTATTATATTTAAATATTTAAATAATTAGAATATTCAAATATCTCGGAAATGTTTTTAAATGAATATTACATACAGCACATACATTTAAAAATTCTCAGCTTGAATAAATGAAGTTCAGGCCTTTCTTATCTCGAAATTTTACTTTACGCTTAATTTGGGACTGGAAAATACTTGCTTTATCAGTAAAACAATTGATAATTGATTGTAGTTTTATTGACAGAAAAAGTTTTATGAGGGTAAAACATAATATGTCAATTTTGATACAAGTTAAAGAGGAGTCTTTTTTTACATTAGATGTGAAAAGACAATACACTATCGATCAAGGGACTTAATGTCAAAATGCCATAATATTAAAATAACGTCGACAAAGCAAATTACAGTAAAAATGATACAATAGTAATTTAATGATGAAAATCAATTGAAGCGTTCAGAGCCTAAGTGGATCAAGCCCATAAATTATAATTTTCAGATAATCAATGTTAAAGTTTATTAACTTGTCTTAAACCTTAAAATGATTTAGAGAATAATTTTATTTTTATTATTGTAGTCTGGAGGCTAACTTACATATTGGTCATAATTTGAATATTCAAAAACAATAATTAAGGTGGCAATTTAAGTTTCAATCAGAATGTACTGGACTGGATCCACTTTGGCCCTAAAATGTTTTTTACATAAGGTCGATGCGTATCATAAAATAATCTAACATATTTAACATTCGGCTTTAAGTGGTGTCTTCAAAGAGAGATTTGTTATATCTGATTCTGCAATTTCCTTATTCACGGATGTAAAAACTCTTGAAGTTTAGTACAGAAGATCTAACTTCTTAACAAATTTAGAATTTTAGTAGACTTAGTTACTTTCAAAACGCCAATATCTGCAATAAAGTGTTTTCAGACTGCAGTGTCCCAGGTTCCTCTCGCCCAAACCTCATCCACATAATCTCTAATTACTTGACGGAATGACCTTTATTAGTTTTTTTTCTGTTGACTGTCATGTCTTCTAGTTTGGATAAAGTAAATAAAATTTCAGGTGTTGTTACCTTGACAACCACGAATGGCTTATTTGTATTCAAACAAGATAAATTTAAATTCAAATCTGTACCGTAAGGTAAATAATAAGGTCTCACATTCTTCATACCTGCTAATGACAATCCCTTTTTTACCTATAAATACCGACCATATTTTTCACTCATTCCATTTCTGTGTACCTGTTCATTCCACACACAACACTTTTTCTAAGTAAGTTTATTTTAATTTTATTCCAAAATTTTTAAAACGTCATAAGCAAAGCTATACTGAAGAGAGATAAATCTCGAAACGCGTCTATAGATGGCCTAAGACATTAGTTATAATCCAAGTCCTTTCACTTCTAATTTTTTTTGCTATTTCTCCTTTCATTTTTAATTGTATTTGTTAGTTGGTTTGAAGAGAATTTGACCTAAACGTTACATATACTTTAATAGAGCGTTGTAACAAATCAAATTAAATAAGATTTTAAATATTGCATTGTATAATTCAATATCCGGAGGTGTATTTGCACGGGAAGTAGTTGTTTCAATGCATATTTATCGTCCTAAGTTGTCTTATTAGTTAACACATTGTTTGCATTTTTACGAATAACATATTCGTAATTTTATATATTATTCTTAGTATTCGTTTTTTTTTTTGGTCACATGGATCAAATACTCAAGAGCATAAATTGGAATAAAATTTCTTGAAGATTCTGAAGGACCTAATTTCGTATTGCGAAAACATACAGTCTGAGGATGATTAAAAAAAGTCTACACATTCAAAAGCAAAAAACACGGGCTACGATTTTCGACTTGATCCACTTTAGCACGAAAATTTTATAATAGATTTTCCAGGGCTAAAGACAATTGTTGCCATCAGTTATAAAATAGCAATAGCTATTTATTTAGTTTACTATAGCTTTAAAACTATACACTATTAACAAGTATTAATCCGCAACAAACACAGTTTTGTATACTTTTGGACTTGATCCACTTTAGCTCCGAACGCTTCAATTAATACTGCAATGTAAAGTCACAATAATCAAGCTTATTCAATTATGTCACTTAAAATCAAATTGCCATGATAGTCAATACACAGGTTTGGTTAGAAAAAAAAAGTTTCTTTTGTTTGACTTGGCGGGTTTGAAATTAACTGAAACTAACTTTATAAGTTGTCATCAAAGAGAAAGCAGTCGTTTTTTTAACTTATTTAATAATGTATTAAATAAAACTAGAGGCACTAAAAACATGTATTAAAAATGCTAAGCGTTTTCTGTTCACTTGAAAAAAACATTAAAAAATATCGAGAACGTTCAAATGTTCAGGAATTTAGACAGATTATTGAGAGATGAATACACGCTGTTAATAGATTGAAAAAAAAAAAAATCAAAAAAACTGAAATAAAATGGGGCAGGCTCAAATTTTACTAAAATTAATATATATATATATATATATATATATATCTATATTTATATACTCAATGACATTAGAAGCGTAACACCAAGAAGGAATGATTTTTTTGAATTCATATTTTAGCAACAGAGTGACTATATTTAAAGCATACATTGCTAACAATTTCAACCTTGTGCCTTTTATATTTATTGTGAAAAAAAAATATTTCACTTTTTCTTTTTTGATAAAACTATTTATATGAGCTGTTTAGTACAGATGTTTTTAGTTTTCGTGTTTCCGTTGAGTGTGTTAAGCTTAAATAAAATGCCTCGAGTCCGAAGACGTCCACAATATCACCATTTGAGCGATTTTGACCGGGGTCGAGTTGTTGCTTATCGAGATGTCGGTATGTCCTATCGCGAAATTGCCCGCCGTATTGATTCCACTGCAGCAACTGTAATACGTGTGTATCAGGTATGGACAGAAGAAGGTAGAGGAGCAAGAAGAAGACCAATTGGTCAACCAAGGCGTACCACAGAACGTCAAGATCGGCGCTTAAGACAAATAGCCCTGCGAGACCGTTTCGCTACTACGCGTCAAATCGGTGATCAATGGATTGGAGAAGAAGGTAGGCCCGTTAGTATGCGAACCTTATATCGCCGCATTCAATCCTTTGGGCTTCTTTCGTACCGTCCAAGATTAGTGCTTCCTTTAACAGCGAGACACTGTCGCCAAAGGTTAGACTGGTGCAGAGAACGGCAGCATTGGGAGGCAGAATGGCACGATGTCGTATTCAGCGATGAATCACGATTTTGTCTAGGCACGCATGATGGCCGTAGAAGGGTACGACGCTACCGTGGAGAACGACCTGATCTTAGGTTTGCTATTGAGAGGCATGTACACAGGACTGCTGGAGTAATGGTTTGGGGGGCTATTGCTTATGGTAGTCGATCACCTCTTGTATTCATTCGAGGCAGTATGACAGCTGCGCGTTATGTTGAAGACGTCATACGTCCGACTTTGTTGCCTTATTTAGATGGCCGCCCAGACGTACTTTTTCAACAAGATAACGCACGTCCCCATATTGCTCGTCGAACTATGAACTTTCTTAATGAAGCTGGTGTTAATGTTTTGGCATGGCCGCCCCGTTCGCCGGATTTAAATCCCATTGAACATGTGTGGGATATCATGGGAAGAAGAATATTCTCTTTGTACCATCCTCCACAGACTCTAGCACAGTTGATCGATGAAATTCAAGTTGCTTGGAACGAGATGCCTCAAGAAGACATCGACCATCTCATTTTGTCGATGCCCAGACGTCTACAAGAGTGTATACAGCAAAGGGGTCGCCAAACACATTTTTAATTTTTTTTAGATTGTTTTTTAATAAAATTTCTTGAAAATGTAATCATTTTATTCTTGATGTAAGACTACCATACTGGCAAAAAATCAAGTTAAAATAATAACTCCTTCTGGGTGTTACGCTTCTAATGTCATTGAGTATATATATATATATATATATATATATATATATATATATATATATATATATATATATTCTTAAAAAAAACCTATAAAAATTATAGATAATTCAACTTTAGGTAAGTGTTCTATACGCGTGACGCATGGAGTAAACTTTCGAGTTTAGAAAAGCCTGAAAATTTGGTTTGGTCGCGTAGCGAAGCGGAGCGACCAAACCAATTTTTTCCGCTTTTCTAAACTTGAAGTTTTACTTTATGCTCCACGGGTATAAAACACTGATTTCAAGTGAGTTTCAACTACTTTAGACTACCTTTGAATAGTGCGTAAGCAGTATATTTTGACTTATATTATATATTTCAGTGTTTATACGGGTGGCGCATGAAGTAAAATTTCTAGATTAGAAAACCTAAACATTTGGTTTGGTCGTTTGCTTAAAACGGGGCGATTTAAAATATACACGTATTTAAAAAAATAAACACATCTTGTGTTGCATTAATATTTTTACGTTTAAATGTTAGACATAAGGTGTCCGGGAAGCTACCGCATTTTTTTAAAATATATCCTCTAACGAAAAATGGTTACCGACCCCTAATCTACAGAGTATTTAAAATAATTAAATATTAATAATAAAATATTCGATTGATTCCTATTATTTGCGCCAAGCTAAACATTTATACCGGTTGTTGACTTGGCGGACGCAACATAGGAAATCGCATATTAATTTTAAAGTGTTCAAATATTGGCTTCCCTATTTATTTAAGAGGCAAAATGTATTTTAAAGTTTTGTAGATTTATTAATATTTATTAATATTCACACTTAACACTTTACGTTTCTCTTAGTTAAAATAATTAAAAAAAAAGGTAATGTGATTTTATAAAAATAATGCCATACCATGGAAATGATACAACAATTGCGGATATTCCCTGTTTTTTTTTTTAAGTTCAATTTAATGCTTTAAACAAGTATTTTCCACTCCCAGACTAAGCATAAAGTAAAATTTCGAGTTTGGAAAAGTCCCGTGAAAATTTGTCGAGGGTCGCGCAGCGATCCGAGACAAATTTTCTGGGCTTTTCTAAACTCGAAATTTTACTTCATGCGCCACGCGTATAAGACACTGTAATATTGTCAAAGTTATGTATATTCGAACTTCACTTAAAATCTGTGTTTTATACGCGTGGCGCATGAAGTAAAATTTCGAGTTTAGAAAAGCCCAGAAAATTTGTCACGGGTCGCTGCGCGACCCTCGACAAATTTTCACGGGGCTTTTCTAAACTCGAAATTTTACTTCATGCTCAGCCTGGGAGTGGAAAAGACTCGTTTAAAACCTCAAATTGAACTTAAAAAAACAACAACGAATATCTGAAGATTTAAAGAAATTAATAAAATAATTTTATTCAGATAAACATACGCCTAAGCTGTACATTTTCGACATTTGTTGTTTTTTAATTGAGTTCTATTTGAATCTTTAAACGAGTGTTTTCCACTCCCAGACGAAGCATAAAGTAAAATTTCGAGTTTAGAAAAGCCCCGTGAAAAATTGTCGAGGGTCGCGCAGCGGCCCGAGACAAATTTTCTGGGCTTTTCTAAACTCGAAATTTTACTTTATGCGCCACGCGTATAAAACTCTGATTTCAAGTAAGGTTCAAATATACATAAAGTTCATAATATTTTAGTGTTTTATACGCGTGGCGCATGAAGTAACATTTCGAGTTTAGAAAAACCCAGAAAATTTGTCTCGGGTCGCGCAGTGTTTTTCACTCCCAGACTAAGCATGAAGTAAAATTTCGAGTTTAGAAAAGCCCCGTGAAAATTTGCCGAGGGTCGCGCAGCGACCCAAGACAAATTTTCTGGGCTTTTCTAAACTCGAAATTTTACTTCATGCGCCACGCGTATAAAACACTATAATATTTTCAAATTTATGTATATTCAAACTTCATTTAAAATCTGTGTTATATACGCGTGGCGCATGAAGTTAAATTTTGAGTTTAGAAAAGCCCAGAAAATTTGTCTCGGGTCGCTGCGCAACCCTCGGCAAATTTTCACGGGGCTTTTCTTAACTCGAAATTTTACTTTATGCTTAGTCTGGGAATGAAAAACACTCGTTTATAGCTTCAAAATGAACTCATTTAAAAATCAACGAATGTCAGAAAATTTAGAGCTAAAATAATTAAGAAAAAGTAATGTGATTTTATAAAAATATTGACATTTTTCTTGTATAGTGTAAATCATTTCGAAAACATTTACTTTAATCAAGTGACTACGATATCTTTTGCCATTTTGACATCCGCAGTTGTTGTTTCAATTCCCTGGCATGTCATTATTTTTATAAAATCACATTATTTTATTCTTAATTATTTTATGTTAGAGAAACGTAAAGTGATAAACGTTAACACGAATGAATTTAGAATTTTTCCCTCTACAAAAAAGGCAAACAAATTTTGTTTCTATAATAAATAGGGGAGCCAAAATTTGAATATTTCAAAATGTACATGGGATTTTCTATATTGCGTCCGCCAAGTCAACACCCGGTATACAGGTGTTACATGTAAATATATTAACGACTTAAGTTTCGACAGTGTGAGTGTCATTATCAAGTATATACTATACTATTTGAAATAAAACAACGCATTTGGGGGGGTTTCACTTTTATTGTTGAACACTGCAACATGTTTCACCACACAGTGGCTTCATCAGGCAGATGAATTCATGAAATAATGAAATCATAATTTCATCTGCCTGATGAAGCCACTGTGTGGTGAAACATGTTGCAGTGTTCAACAATAAAGGTGAAACCCTCCCAACTGCGTTGTTTTATTTCAAATAGTATTATGGAGTTTCATCATGTATCCGCCTCATCAATTAAATATATAATATACCATTATTTACAGTAAAGTACCAGTAGGTAATTACCGACGTAAATTACCACTAACATCACTATGAATTATACTTTGAATATTTGAGTTGCAAATTATTTATTTAACAGGTATGTTAAACTGGACCGACGATATACACCAAATTTTCAATATTTAAGTCAGCTCCACACACTTGTAGCTATCTATTTCACGTTTTACACATTATAAACAAAATTAAGTTATTTTAAAAAGGGCAAACATGATCTACTTAAAACCCATTATGATTATATTACAACATTAAAACAAGAAAAAAACCCACATGCGAAATGATTATAACTTAACTAACGTTTATAAGTAATTGCCGTCCAACTCAATTTACAAAATTAGCTCAATAACCTACCTCCACACTCGATCAACGAAAACAAAAAAAGTGTACAGCCTGAAACAATGCAGAGGCAATTTCCAACAATATATAATTGACAAATTGCTATCGGGAATATCGAGTCACGGCGTCCAATTTATACCAGCCTTATAATAACAGAGATATAATCTCCCATGCCCGGGCGATTTCCTAATAGATATTAGACGCAATTAGACGATTATTAATTGTGATTCTAACCTAATGATTCTCACACAGTAAATAATATTATAACTAATTGAGGATGGGGGGAGAAAAACCGAAGCTACTGCACCTGCGAGTGCAGGAATGAATTCCTGCGTGTAATTGATATATGCAGTATGGAAATGTTGGAGTATTATAAGCCATTTATATTAATAATTATTACAAAACATCCGATGCGATTTATTGCGATAAACGGCTCGGGAATGCCGTCGCCGTTTTGCAAATCAACTTGCTCAGCTCGGCTCGGCTCGTTGTTACTGAGTACGTGAAGAGCCTCATTATCGGTTCTCGGAGCCAATGGGGAATCCGTTTAAATGTGAACCTTTGCGTGAATAATGGGAATCAATCGGTGATTTAATTATTAGGGAGGGTTTTAAGTTGTTGCTTATTAATTTCATTTGATTCTAATAATTAATTATTCGTGTCACTAATTATTGTGAGAAATTTATACAGGGATTTTTTCTTTTAAGTATACATAAGCACATTTACAGCGTTTGCTTAGGTATAAAGGCTGGGCCATTTGATGGTTTCTTTTTAAAATTGCTAGTATAACTACACCGTTAAATATTTTTAAATGATTGTTGCTTTATTCAAGAAAGTACACCTTCCGATTAACAATTTCAGTTAACTTGACAGTAATCCATCCTTTTCACCCAATTTTGCTGTACATTGTCGATTGTTTGTGGCTTTATTTGACGAATAGTTCGACGAATGTTTTCCTTCAGTGCGTCAATTGTTTGTGGATCGTTAGAGTAAGAACGGTCCTTAACATATCCCTATAAAAACGAGCCCAACGGCGACAAATTTCAGCTGCGCGATGGCCAATTAATGTCTACAAAATGACTGTAAACACGGTTACCAAACTTTGATCGATAGTTTCACGGCTGGTTTGGCGTTGCTCCATCCTGCTAGAACCAAAGCTCGTCTAAGTAAAAATCGTCTAATTGCGGCCACAAAAAATCAGTCAGCATGCTTTTGCTCCACTCCATTGCGACACAGCACTCACTTTTTAATGTTTCCCAACGTAGTTCCAGATTAAAACGATTCATATCCTACAGCGGAGGTTTGACACTACATTTATGTCAATATGTCAAGCGCGTCAGTGTTGCCAATGTGAAAATAACACTCAGTTCAAAAATAACTAATAGATAGCTCACCCTTTACTCAAAAGAAAAAATCATTGTATACATTTCTCACAATAATTAGTGACACGGATAATTAATTATCTTTCAACATTCGTTGTTTTTTTTTCAAAGAATTCAAATTGCAGCTTTAAATAAGTGTTTTCTACTCCCAGAATTAGCATGAAGTAATATTTCGAGTTTAGAAAAGCCTGAACGTTTCGTTTTGGACGCAAAACGTCCAAATACAAACTTAGGCTTTTGTAAACTCGTTTTATTATATGCGCAGGCGTATAAAACACTGAAATATTGTGAAATTTAAAATATTCTTGTTTAGCAGTATATTTTTAATCCTGCTTTAGCAGTATATTTTTAATCCTGCTTTAGCAGTATATTTTTATTACTGAATTTAAAGTATATTTATAATACCACAATGTCAGTGTTTTATACGCGTGGCGCATGAAGTAAAATTTCTACGCGACCAAACCAAATTTTAAGGCTTTTCTAAACTCGAAATTTTACTTCATGCTTAGTCTGGGAGTGTAAACCCTCGTTTAAAAATTCAAATTTAATTCTTTAAAAAAAAACAACGAATATCTGATTATTTACAGAATATACGCTGCAATCGAGATATGTATACTTATAAGAAAACACTCCCTATATATAAATGTTAAGCTTTGCGTAAATAATAGGAATCAATAGGAGATTTTATTATTAATATTTGATAATAATAATAATAATACTTTATCTCCCAACGGAAGAATCAATACAGGGAAATATTAAACATTCGCATACAAATCTGTAAATAAAAATTATTAGATTACAGAAAATAATAATAATAATAAATTAAACTTAAAAATAAATGACAAAATATAACATTGCACAAAAAAAAACTTGGGTAGCAGATACAAGTTTTACCCGGTACGATAAATCAATAAATATTATTTTAAATACTCTGTAGATAAGGGGTCGGCAACCATATTTAGTAGGAGGATATACAGGGAATGGAAAACACTCGATGAAAGCTTTAATTATACTTAAAAAGATTTACAGAAAATAGACTGAATTTGGAATACGTATACTTAATACGTATTCCAAATTCAGTCTATTTTCTGTAAATCTTTTTAAGTATAATTAAAGCTTTCATCGAGTGTTTTCCATTCCCAGACTAAGCATGAAGTAAAATTTCGAGTTTAGAAAAGCTCCGTGAAAATTTCTGAGCTTTTCTAAACTCGAAATTTTACTTCATGCGCCACGCGTATAAAACACTAAAATCTTGTGAAATTTATGTATATTCGAACTTCACTTGAAATCTGCGTTTTACACGCGTGGCGCATGAAGTAAAATTTCGAGTTTAGAAAAGCCCAGAACTCGAAATTTTACTTCATGCTTAGTCTGAGAGTGGAAAACACTCGTTTAAAGCTTCAAATTGAATTCTTTTAAAATAACAACGAATGTTGTTTACAGCTTATGCATATGTTTACCTAAAACAAAAATGTATTTAAAAGAATGCGGTTGGTTTCCGAATATTTTATGTGCAACATTGAAACGTGAAAATATTAATGCAACACGAGATGTGTTTATTTTTTTAAATACAATATGCACATGTATTTAAAAAAATAAACACATCTCGTGTTGCATTAATAATTAATTAAATCGGTCCGTTTCAAGCAAACGACTAAACCAAATGTTCAGGCTATCTAATCTTCTTATGTCACGAGTCTAAACACTGAAATATCGCGAAGTTAAAATATACTGCTTAAGCAGTATTCTAAAGTAGTCTAATGTAGTTAAAAGTCAGTTGACATATTTACAAATTGGGATATGTAGGTAAACTTAAAAGAAAAGTTCTATTTAGCATTTTTCTATGGTAATATTTTTCCTGTTTTTAAGAATAGCGAAAAATGTTTTAACTTAAAGTTAGATATCTGTGGAAGTACTTAAAATTGAGTAAAATGAAACTATTTAGAACTTTATTTGCATTTTCAGACCTATACCAACCTGACAAGCATGCAATTTTTTTGTCAGATATGACCCTGAAATGGGCAAAACAAGAAATGATGAGCGCGCAAAATTGTAATAACTCTTGTATCTTGTCAAATTTTTGTCGGTCATTATGGATTTTTGTAATAACTCGAAAACTAATCAACTTGCAGAAAAGTAAAATATATGGATTTTCGTAATAACTGGAAAACTATTCAACTTGCAGAAAAGTAAAATATATGGATTTCAATAATTTCCAACAACCTACAACTTTAATTTGATACATTTATCGATATTGTACATACATCCTAATTATTTAAATATGTTCACAAAACCGATACTTTTTCTTTATATTTATTACATACAATGAAACTGAAAACTATATTAACCAATAATTTTTTTTAAATTAATTGACAATGTTCGTGAGACTTAAGTTTTGCAAATCCAGTAATTATTCAAATTATTTACATAATTAAAATTCGCCAATACGGTTAAAAATCATATGAAAACTATACAAGGTCATGATATGTAATAAATGTGAGCAATATTTAGGAGATTAATTAAAATAATACGCATAATTTCAAAAGAGCAATAAATGTTGTATATTTTAATGATTTTCATGGACATGCCAGGAAGGCGCCAACGCAACCAGACAACGTCAAAAATCATCAAAATGTGTTAATAATTGAATAATTGATAAAATTATTGAAAAGTGGTGGATAATCATGTAAAGCAATGAAAATCATAAACATTTCAAAATGATCAAAATATTCATTTTCTTATCTATTTTTATACTAACTGAAATCCATCAAATTTCCATCATTGGTTTTTCTTAATGTTTAAGATTTTCAACAATTTTTATACACGTGGAAGTAATGAAATGTACATTATGAATTGATTTATTCAACTTGTATTAATTTCCAAAGACAATCAATCAACTAAACTTCAATTTTGTGATTGAAGTTTTTTTTAATTTTATCAATGTTTGATAATTTGGATTTTATTTTTACACTACGAATGTTCAGTATTTTAACTGATATCGAGGCATCTTACAAGTTTTAATATATTTTTTTTATTTTTTTCATTTTAGTAATTATGGTCCAATTTTTATAAACACCGTCAATTTAATTCATTTTGTCATTTTGGCGATTTTAAATACATTTGATGGTTGTCATGCGCGTCATATTTGTCTTGTCATTTTCTTTAACTACATAGTGAACGATTGTTACCAACAAACAAAAAGCCAGGCATTCGCTGTTTTGCTTCACTGGAATTTCAATTAAAAACCTATATATTTGTTGTTTTTATTCAATTTGCAACTAGTAACGAGTGTCTTCCCCTCCTTGATTAAGCATGAAGTAAAATTTCGAGTTTAAACTCTAAATTTTACCTCATGCGCCACTTACCTATTTTAAAGTTTAAAGACATACTTTAATCTGCAGTAATAAATCACAAGATTTGGAAAACAATAATTTATTTTTCTGTTCATGTCTTTGTCTATCTAAAACCCCGACCACTCCCATGATCAGTCATTAAGTAATTGCACTGTTCATGTACTTAAGGATGTACTTAAGCCGCTGATTTTGCCAATCGTTCGCGGCGGTGATCTGGGTTCGAGTCCCGGCGGGGGCGAGTAATTTTTCTAACGAAAATGGATGTGTGTGAATGTGTTGTGACGTCCAAATATAGATATATAGTTAAACAACTAAATAAGTTAGTTAATAAATTAATAATAAGTTAAAAATTGAATGATGTTGGCTAATAATAGTTGTGAAACTAGGGCCAGGCAAAAGCCAAAAAAATATTTTTTTTTAACAGAAAGAAAGTATTTTTTATGAACATTTTCAAATAAGTGACAACTAAAATTTGTAGATATTGTTCTTTTTTAAATTTTTTTAAATGCAGTTTTAGAGATTGTTAAATGTTGTTTAAATTATTCTGCTATATTACAAAAACCTTATATTTTTCCGCAGAAATAATCTCAAAAAATGTGAAGAAGTGAATTATTTTGTATATTTAATGATCAATAAAAGTTATTTTTAAACAGATTATAAGAATTTTAAATAATTTTATCAATCAATAAATCTTGTTTTTTCTTTCTTCATAACTCCAATAACCTGAGTTTCAAAGAAAATAATTTTACTATTTGTGTAGGATAAAAATAATAAGTGGTAATTTTTGAAAGAATCCATGTTTAACTAATTTTTTAATAAAAGTGTACACGAAAATCTGAAAATCAACTATTTTTGTGCAAAAACCACTTTGTAGTCTCATAACTTAAATATTTCAGGATTTGTTAGGCTGAAATATTTAAGTTATGACACTACAACATGGTTATAAAAATAGTCGATTTTCTTGCAGATTTTCATTCAAAAACAAATTATATTTTGTTGTATATTAAACCATTGTTAATATGAATGGGAATTAAAATAATTTTGACTAGCGAGTTTTTAAATAAAATTGTATAAAAAAACATCTGAAATCACTCAGGTGTCTTTAAACTTTGATTTTGAACAGAATAATTTTGTTTTACTCAAAATTACATATAATTTTTGATATAATTAGTATTATTCTTAATACCTACTATAGTATATTTTATTATTAAAACAATGTTTCACTATTTTAATGCTTCGAGGCTATTTCTATATATAAACACGCAAATATAAATTCCCACTCAATATAAATTTTAAATTTATATTATCTTCGGGTTAATTAATCAAACTAATATACATTTATAAAAAAAAGTTTAATATGTTTATTGAATGTATACAAATAAATTGTAAAGTAAAATATCATTACAAAAACAACTTAATACTACGTTATACTTATATTTTGAGCTTCTTGAAATATTAATAAAAATAACACGGAATTAGATATTAGTCTGCTATCAACAATATGCAGTGTTAATAATAAATAATTGGGTTTTGAACAATTATTTTTTACTGATAGCTGTTGTATTTATTTTTGTAGACATTTTATATAATTAAAAGACCAAATTGTTTTTCTAAATATTTCTACAAGCTGTTCAAATATAAAGCTGTTAAAATATAAATAAAAGTGAAATATATCTAACTAAGAATAATCTAGAATAAAATCCCGGCGCCTCCACCAAATATATTAATATTGAAGCTGTCAACTCTATAGAAACATCTAATAATAACGCAGATTATGTATTAGGTTTGTGATTAATTACACTTTATTGAACTTAAGGAAACACAAATAGTTACCAGTAGAATCCAAACTGACCAAACCAAATGTTTATGCTATTCAAACTTGAAATTTGCTTCATGATTAACTTGGGAGGGAAAAATACTAGTTTGAAGACTCAAATTGAACACTTTAAAAAAAAAGATTTATAATTCTGATATGTACACTTAAAAGAAAAACTCTCTGTATATTAGTAAGAATGTTTATCCAATATAAAAAATACAATACTAAGCTGTAACAAACTGATTTTGATTTCGTATTGTGGACAGTATTACTCTCCCTAACTAAATGCTAAATATTTACAGGAATGTTTTCTTTTACGTATACAGATGCAGACGTTTTCTTAGGAGTTCAATTTGAAGCTTTAAACGAGTGTCTTCTACTACTAGGTTGAGCATGAAGTAAAATTTTAAATATTTTCAAACTTAAAATTTTACTTCATGCGCCAGGCGTATAAAACACCGAAATATTGTGAAATTAAAAATATTCTTATTTAACAGTTGATCAATTTTTAATCCTGCTTTAGCAGTATTTTTATTACTGATTTAGTAGAACATTTTTAATTTCACAATATTAAGTGTTTTATACACATTTTTAGTTTTGTGGCTTCTTAAGATGAGATACGTATTTCTGTCATTTTTTGTTTTAAATTATACCATTTTAAATTACTTCAAAATAATGCTATGTACAAATATAATTTTCTGGAGCGATCGTAGCCTTTCAGTCATGTTTTTTCTAAATTTTATTTATAAAGTATAGTAGTAAGAAATGGTACATTATATAGCATAAATAGTGTATTCGTGAGAAAGATGTTGAATGCATTAATAAGCAATTTTCCAGATGACACTCGCACAATCGCGAGGGATCGCTCAGATCGGAGCTTAATAGGCCGGACGGATAAGTTAATTGCATAAGTGCACCTTAAGTACGTAATACGTTTTAATTATAGTTATTACTGAGCGAGAGAGCGTTCCGTTGTTTTTCTGCGTTACGCATGTTACGAGGCAAGAAGAGACTATCATCGTGATCCACCATTCTTTACTCAATCTAGCTTATATCTCGGAAGATAATGCCCCGTAAACTAAGCGCAAACATAATTGGCCGTCTGTTCGACTCGAATGCTCAACTTATAATTTATGAAGCGTGTAAAGGCGTTAAGTTATTTTTCATACCATGGATTTAAATTCACACTTTAATTTTGTATTATAATATCATCAGTGGCGGTTGGTGAGAATTTTAATTGGTGGGGCTGCAGGCATAAACATCCAGGGAAGTTTTGTTTCAAGTATACATATCCCTCGACAAGGCCGTAGCCAGAAAAAAATTTCGGAGGGGGTAAAAATATGGTGTTTGCTCTAATGGGCCCTATTAGAGCAAACACCATATTTTTACCCCCTGCCTACAAAAATTAACGATTTCGAAAATTTCGGGAAGGGGGGGATTTGAACCTCTATATCCTTCCCTGGCTACGGCTTTATCTTCTGATGCCTTCAAATTTTGAGGCATCCGTTGATTTTTAATTAGTTCCATTTAAGGTTTCGAACGAATGTTTCTACTCCTTGATTAAGCATGAAGTAAAATTTCGAGTTTAAAGAAGCCGGATAACGAAGTGTCAAAAAAAATGTTTAAGCTTTTCCAACCTTGAAATTTGGAGACGCCCGTTAGAAGCTTGACATTGTTATTTGTCTGTGTTTCATATTAGTTTTTATTTTTGCTTAAGAAAGGACATACTTACATACGTTTTGATGTATTTATTATTTGATAACATTTAAAGGCAATGCTTTTGTTGATGTGTATGAATCAGTGTAGATAGAAGTAAACGGGGGGTTTTCAGGATGGTTGGATTGGCAGCAGGCAAGAGCGGCAACAGGAAAGAGGCACAAACGGCATATGTGGCGTTCGCTGGACCGTGGCGAACTTTGCGGTGTTAGTGGCGTATCGACAGACAATTACATTGGAAAACAATTAACGTGGGAAACCGAGCTACCAGGAAATTATATCGCTCTTTCTTGCTTGAAATATTAAGGTTTTCCTAACGTTAATAATACGTTCGTACAGTCCTTTACAAATCACGAAATATCCAACAGAGTCTCTCTCCTGTTGAAATGTAATAGGTTATTTACATAAACAGTTTCCACATAAACTATTTCAGCTTTAAAATAAATGTATTTCATTTTTACAAAGATGCTAAGTTATAAAGAAGTACGTTTTCGCTCTTGTTCTTAAAGATGAATAAAAAAAAACAATATTTTTGCATGTACATGTTTTTTGCAATCCTCGTTAGTCACTAATCTAGCCTAATCAACTATCTTACTCAGGGGTCGGCAAACTGTTTTTAATAAAACATTCTGTATGTTATTAAAAAAAGATCGTCATGCCTAATTACTAATTATAAACCTAATCTGTTATAATATTCTTATGAATCAATGCACCAATTTTCGTAATTACGATAGTGTTGTAAGAGTGAAGTAATTTTTATTAGTTATAAAAGCTAATTTTGAGCTAATTAGACTGTAATTAATAGTTAATTTAAAGGAAATAGTAAAACAGACCACATGCACAGATTTAAGTGCATCTCGAGAATGAACTTTACTAATTATTTTTAATTATGTGGATCATTATAAATTTAATAAAATATTCTTTATCGTTGCCATAAATACACACAATTCAAATAATTGTGCACTTAAACCTCCAATGCATCTAATATTTGAGTAAATGTATTGGCAGATTTTCGTAATCGTGAAAATGTATTTCTTCTGCTGAATTATTTAATTGTTATTTACTTCTAACGTGTGTTACCACTCCTTGATAAAGCATGAAGTAACATTTCAAGTTTAGAAATGCCTGAAAATTTGTTTGGTCGCCTAGAGAAGCGGAGACACTCTGTATATCAACTTCTTTATAATTAGTCGTAAATATTAATATTTATATTATTTATTTATTATATAAGGAGTTTTTCTTTTAAGTATATATGTCCCAATTTACAGCGTATATGCTGTAAATTTCAAGATATTGGTTGTTTTTTTTTAAGTTTAATTCAAAGCTTCAAACGACGGTTTTCCACTCCCAGACTAAGCATGAAGTAAAATTTCGAGTTTAGAAAAGCCTGAAAATTTGGTTTGGTCGCGTAGCGCGAAGCGCGGAGCGACCAAACCAAATTTTCAGGCTTTTCTAAACTCGAAATTTTACTTCATGCGCCACGCGTCTAAAACCCTGAAATATTGTGAAGTTTACAATATACTACTATCTCTTCTGCTGAATTATTTTATTGTAATTTACTTCTAACAAGTGTTTCCAATCGTCGATAAGGCATGAAGTTAAATTTCGAGTTTAGAAACGCCTAAAAATTTGATTTAGTTTTGCGCATTAAGTAAAATTTCGAGTTTAGAAATTTAGGAGCCATTTAAATGCATTTAAAGCCAAGATCCTAAATTTCTAAACTCGAAATTTTACTTAATGCGCAAAACTAAATCAAATTTTTAGGCGTTTCTAAACTCGAAATTTTACTTCATGCTTTATCGAGGATTGGAAAACTTGTTTGAAGTAAATTACAATTAAATAATTCAGCAGAAAAAATAGTATATTGTAAACTTCACAATATTTCAGTGTTTTAGACGCGTGGCGCATGAAGTAAAATTTCGAGTTTAGAAAAGCCTGAAAATTTGGTTTGGTCGCTCCGCGCTTCGCGCTACGCGACCAAACCAAATTTTCAGGCTTTTCTAAACTCGAAATTTTACTTCATGCTTAGTCGGGGAGTGGAAAACCCTCGTTTGAAGCTTTGAATTGAACTTTTAAAAAAACCACCAATACCTGAAAATGTAATTGATAAATAAATCACTAATAAATATGTGATAAAAGGTTATGAGTGCGCTATTTATTAATTAACCAAACCAAAATAATATATTTACGAATTTAATTCATATTGAAAATATCCTCCTTAATATTAAATATTTTACACGATTATCAATTTCAATTAATTATTAATACAATGAAAGTTTAATGAAACAAAATCCTATTATTGATTATTACACTTTCATCTATGTTATCGTTGCTAGTTTGAAAACAATGTAGCGCACTCGATAACGATTCAATTCATGAGAGCAACCGTTCGTAATTATAAATGACACAGTCGATTATGTGAGGCGATTGGATGTATAAATCAAGTGTGATCAATTTCAAAAAGTGGTCTAAGATTAGGCGTAATTTTCAATTAACAATTTCTCTCTCGGTCGACGCGTTTCGTTTCGTTTTCGATTAGCCGACAGAATTGTGATTTTAATTGAACGCTCGATCAAAAATAATCAGGATTCAATAACAAAACCTATTGGTACGCGTTCGACAAAATAAGTTTATAATTTTAAGCGCAATTAAGATAACTAGACTTTTTGCTTGAGAAATAGAAATGTAGTTCTAATTTTATTACATTGTAATAAAATTCAATAATTTGTAGTAGTAAACAAACATTTAATTAACTTTAACAAGGGGGTGGATTACATGGTTTACTATTTAATAACCAACTGTGTTCTTTTGTAGTAAATGAAAATAAAATAAATAAGGTATGTGTATTTTACAGGGAAATTTTCTTTTAAGTGTACGTGTACATATTCATGCGGAGTAAATTTTCCGACATTCGTCGTTTTTAAATAGAGTTGAATTTGAAGCTTTAAACGAGTGTTTTCCACTCCCAGATTAAGCACGAAGTAAAATTTCGAGATTAGAAAAGCCTTAAAATTTGGTTTGGTCGCGTAGCGCGAAGCGCGGAGCGACCAAGCCAAATTTTCAGGCTTTTCTAAACTCGAAATTTTACTTCATGCGCCACGCGTATAAAACACGGATTAAAGAAGGTGAAAATATACGTTTTTAGCATAGTATTTTAGTAGCGTATTGTGAACTTCATAATATTTCAGTGTTTTATACGCATGGCGCATGAAGTAAAATTTGGAGTTTAGAAAAGCCTGAAAATTTGGTTTGGTCGCTCCGCGCTTCGCGCTACGCGACCAAACCAAATTTTAAGGCTTTTCTAAACTCGAAATTTTACTTCATGCTTAGTCTAGGAGAGGAAAACCCTCGCTTAAAGCTTTGAATTGATATCTTAAAAAAACAACCAATATCTGAAAATTTACAGCATATACGCTGTAAATTAGAACATATATACTCAAAAGGAAAACTCCGTATATAATTAGTAAATAATAAAAGTATTAATATTTACGAATAATTATCAAGAAGTCGATATACAGGGTGTCCGTTCTCGGAAGATATCTCGGCACAAATTAAAGAGAGAAAAAAAGAGTCTGCACCAAAGTTGCTTGGCTTTAACCTACAATTATTTTTATGTATACAGGGTGCGCCATAAAGACAGTAGAGAATGAGTTTGGTCTAAGTTGTACTTATTCGAAGTTATTCGCAAATTTATGAATAAAATTGCCGTTCGCGGTGGATTCGTTAAATTGAAATTTCTCCAAAACTAAATAAAATAGAGAGTGGTTGCTATCGGTTGCTCTATAAACTCGCTTCTTTCGGATTAGGTGGTTGTGAAATATAAGATGTTAAAATTTGAAATGTTCAATCAAGGATAACCCTTTTTTTAAAATAGAACCACATAATTTCTTTGACAATGTTCGATTCACAATTTAAAAAATTACCATAAAAATAGCGGCGCTATCGGTTGCTCCATAAAGTCGCTTCATTGGGATTAGGTGGCCGTAACATAAAAAATGTTAAAATTTTAAATTTTCAATCAAGGATAACGTGATTTTTTTAAATGAAACCACATAAGTTCTTTGACAATGTTCGACTCAAAATTTAAAGCATTATCTCAAAAATAGAGAGCGCTATCGGTTGCTCTATAAACTCGCTTCATTGGGATTAGCTGGCCGTAACATATAAAATGTTAAAATTTGAAATTTTCAATCAAGGATAACGTGATTTTTTTAAATGGAACCACATAATTTCTTTGACAATGTTCGACTCAAAATTTAAAACATTATCATAAAAATAGAGGGCGCTATTGGTTGCTCTATCAACTCGCTTTATTGGTATTAGGTGGCTGTAACATAGAACATGTTAAAATTTAAAATTTTCAATCAATGATAACGTAATTTTTTTAAATGGAACCACATAAGTTCTTTGACAATGTTCGACTGAAAATAGAATTAATTCTCTTTTGTTTGAGTTAATAATTTGTATACGTAGATTTTTAATAATTTACTTAAAAACTGATAGAAGTACGAATGAAAATTATAAACTTATTCGAAAGAGAATTTAATTGTGCGTCGAATTGTGTTGGAAAAAATGGTGATGCGTCCATCATAGCACTTTCTTCGTCTTTAAACAATTGATAATTGACATCCAAAACTTATTTTACGGCGTTTTATACGCGTGGCGCATGAAGTAAAATTTCGAGTTTAGAAAAGCCTAATTTGGCTTGGTCGCTTCGCTTCGCTACGCGCCCAAGCCAAATTTTCAGGCTTTTCTAAACTCGAAATTTTACTTCATGCTCAATCCGGGAGTGGAAGACACTCGTTTCATCAATAAAATAATTGATAATTGATAGATTGTTGTTTTATTGGCGGAGAAAGTTCCATTAAGTCAAACATAATGTAAAGTTTGATACAACTTAAAGAGAGAAAACAAAATCAACCAGCTCCGAAATAATACGACTTAAAGTTATGTCAATAATCTGTCATTCATTTTTTACATGGAATCAAAAAAGCTAACAATAACCCCGTATAGTGTTAGCTTTTTTGATTCTATGTCAAAATTGAATGACAGTTTATTGACATAATCTTCGGTCTAAGTCGTATTATTTCGGAGCTAGTTGATTTTGTTTTCTCATTTATAATAATAAACTTGAAAGGCACCCAGGAAATTTGGAACACGCCGTATATACGAAAAGCATTTCAACTTGTCAAAAAAATAATTTCAACATTTATTAGTATTTTCGATATTCTAGAAATTCCCTGTATATTTAAAGCCAGCAGTTTTTCTTTTCCAATCTGAGATTACAAAGCAAATGTCTGATTTTATTTAAATCCACAGGGATTGTTGAGAAGTGAATAAACTTTGTGCAAACGTTGCAAAAAAATGATAAAATTACAAACGCTCAAACCTTAACAAAATTTCATCAATTTAATTGAAACTATTCAAAGATGTCAGTTTCATTTCCGGATCTAAAATTATCAAAGGTATTGTTAGATTTTGATGAAATCACCGAAGCTCGTTAAGAAATTAATGTAATTTATGCGAATGTAAAAATCAAAAAAAAAAAACAACATGACCGGTTTTTGATAAAATTACAAACGCTTAAAATTAAATGAAAAAAAAATCTATGTTTTATAAGCCAACAGTTTCTCGTTTTCTGATTTGAGATTACACAGGAAATGTCGGATTTTGTTATAATCAACAGGAATTGTTGAGAAATCAATAAACTTTGAGCAAAAGTTGAAAAAGAATAAAATCAATCGATGTTTGACAAAATTACAGACGCTCAAAGTTCAATAAAATTTGATTAATTTAATTTAACGTCAATAATGTCAAATAATAATAATAAGTTATTTTCCAACAAGCATAGCCTAATTACAGAGAAATATATATAAACTAAATATAGGTTTACAGTGTAAGTGAGTAGGGTATAAACTAATAAGTTAATTAACAAACTCAGAAAATATATTTGGTAACATCACACATAAACTGTTCTATACAGGGTGAAAAAATATCGACAAGCATTGAATTTCGTGAATTTAAAATAAAAACTAATGATACAATCTCACGTGGATAGACAATTTTGATATAAATAAGGTTCGATTTGATATAATTTGACATATTCGTAGTCCTAAATTGATTAAATTACAATTTGTGTTGAAATTCTCAATTTACCTCGAAAATTGAGACTTTTAACACAAATTGTAATTTTTATAGAAATCCGACATTTTTGACATAAATCGTCGTTTTTCGACGAAAGGTATCAGTATTAACATAACTAATAACAAGAATTGGCATTTTTGTTTCATAGTTTCGTTATTGGCGTAAATTAACGTCGTTGTTTACAACAAAAAAAGAACATTTGTACTTACAGAAAAACGTAATTTGTGTAGTTCTCTATCGGATCTCTGTCAGATTTTGTTAAAATCAACAGGAATTGTTGAGAAATGAATTAACTTTGTGCTAAAGTTGAAAAAAACTAAAATCAATCGATGCTTGACAAAATGACAGTCGCTCAAAGTTAAATAAAATTTAAGTAATTTATTTTAACGTTAATAGTGTCAAATACTCATTTAATATAAACAATACCGAAACAATCTCACATGGAAAGACAATTTTGACATACATAAAATTCGATTCGATAGAAATTAAATTTTGTCGTCTTAAATTGATAAAATTACAATTTGTGTTGAAATTCTTAGTTTACCTTAAAAAAAAAAATTTAAACACAAATTGTAATTACTATAGAAAACCAACATTTTTGGCGTAAATCGTCGTTTTTCGACATAAAGTATCAATAACAAGAATTGGCAATTTTGTTTTATATTTTCATTATTGGCGTAAATTAACGTCCTCGTTTACAACAAGAAAAATAAGAACTTTTGTACTTACCGAAACACGTAATCTGTGTCAGTTTATGATAAATAAATAAATTAATATTAAATTATGTCAGTTATGGTAATTCGTAGAAATAATATGAATTAATCCAAAAAAAAAAATCTTTGTTAATAACAAGAATTTAAGGGATAAATACATCGATTCATAAATATATCAATTTATGTCAATAATGATCTAATGATAATTCATCGAAATACTGTCCGCTGTCAATTTGTGATTAAAAAAATATCAATTTACGCCAATAATGTCAATCTATACCGGTTGTTGACTTGGCGGACGCAACATAGGAAATCGCATGTTAATTTTTAAGTATTCAATATTGGCTTCCCTATTTATTTTAGAGACAAAATGTATTTCACTTTTTTGTAGAGGAAAAAATTCTAAATTCATTAATGTTCACACATAACACTTTACGTTTCTCTAAGTTAAAATAATTAAGAAAAAGTAATGTGATTTTATAAAAATAATGACATATCAATGAATTAATACAACAATTGCGGATATTCCCTTTTTTTAAAGGTCAATTTTAAGCTTTAAACAAGTGTTTTCCACTCCCAGACTAAGGATGAAGTAAAATATCGAGTTTAGAAAAGCCCCGTTAAAATTTGTCGAGGGTCGCGCCGAACATGGAGTTGATACAACAATTGCGGATATTCCTTGTTTTTTTTTTTAAGTTCAATTTAAAGCTTTAAACAAGTGTTTTCCACTCCCAGAATAAGCATTGCGCTATGCGTATAAAACACTATAATATTGTAACATTTATGTATATTCGAACTTCACTTAAAACCTGTGTTTTATACGCGTGGCGCATGAAGTAAAATTTCGAGTTTAGAAAAGCCCAGAAAATTTGTCTCGGGTCGCTGCGCGACCCGCGACAAATTTTCACGGGGCTTTTCTAAACTCGAAATTTTACTTCATGCTTAGTCTGGGAGTGGAAAACACTCGTTTAAAGCTTCAAATTAAACTCTATTAAAAAACAACGAATGTCAGAAAATTAACAGCTAAAATAATTAAGAAAAAGTAATGTGATTTTATAAAAATAATGACATACCAATGAATTATTACAACAATTGCGGATATTCCCTTTTTTTAAAGTTCAATTTTAAGCTTTAAACAAGTGTTTTCCACTCCCAGACTAAAGATGAAGTAAAATTTCGAGTTTAGAAAAGCCCCGTAAAAATTTGTCTCGGGTCGCGCAGCGACCCGAGACAAATTTTCTAGGCTTTTCTAAACTCGAAATTTTACTTCATGCGCCACGCGTATAAAACACTATAATATTGTAAAATTTATGTATATTCGAATTTTCACGGGGCTTTTCTAAACTCGAAATTTTACTTCATGCTTAGTCTGGGAGTGGAACAAATTTTCACGGGGCTTTTCCCCGTAAAAATTGTCGGGGGTCGCGCAGCGACCCGAGACAAATTTTCTGGGCTTTTCTAAACTCGAAATGTTACTTCATGTACCACGCGTATAAAACACTATAATATTGTAAAATTTATGTATATTCTAACTTCACTAAAAATCTGTGTTTTATACGCGTGGCGCATGAAGTAAAATTTCGAGTTTAGAAAAGCCCAGAAAATTTGTCTCGGGGTCGCTGCGCGACCCGAGACAAATTTTCACGGGGCTTTTCTAAACTCGAAATTTTACTTCATGCTCAGTCTGGGAGTGGAAAACACTCGTTTTAAGCTTCAAATTGAACTCTTTTAAGAATCAACGAGTGTCAGAAATTTAATAGCTAAAATAATTAATAAAAAGTAGTGTCATTTTATAAAAATTATGACATTTTTCTTGTATAGTGTAAATCATTTCGAAAACATTTACTTTAATCAAGTGACTACGAAATCGTTTGCCATTTTGTCATCGGCAGTTGTTGTTTCAATTCCATGGCATGTCATTATTTTTATAAAATCACATTATATTTTCTTAATTATTTTAACGTAGAGAAACGTAAAGTAATAAACGTTAACACGAATGAATTCAGAACTTTTCCTTTAACAAAAAAGGTTAATACATTAATAATATACATGAGATTTCCTATGTTGCGTCCGCCAAGTCAACACCCGGTATAAATATATGAATAATCTCAATGATAAATAACAACAATTTTATAATTATGAATTGTGAAGAAGAATGGCGCTAAGAAAACGTGAAAGCTAAAGAAAAAGAAACGTAATACCAAAAAATAATTATCTCTGAAACTAAATTAGATAGAGAACTTTTATTTTTGTTACTCTCTTGAGCATAGAGAGCGCTGTTGTCTATTGTATGAAGGTTTTGCGCTGGAAATAGATGGCTTTGAAATAAATGCAATTGATTTTATAACTTTTCAGTAAATGGTAACTTGGTTTCTTTAAATTAAGCTAATCATTTCTATCCGCAGTTTCCTAAATATTTAAAATAAATATCTTACACACACGTATAATAATTACTAACAATATCGAAAGAGAATTAAATGTTGAGTCGAATAGTGTCAAAAATTATATAGTTACATTTAAAAAAAATAACTTAAACTTGAATAAAAATGTAAAAATTCAACTATTTTTATTTCGTAGCCAAACAACTTAAGCGCAAAAACTTTGTAGTGCAGCTCATATCGCCCTCTATTCTTAAGAGAATGGCTAAAACTGCAACTCTATATCATATTTTGTTTCAGAAATAATTTAGGTTTACAAAACCAATGCAAGCGTATTTTTTTTCAATAATATCAAATAACTCCGAAACGGTACGACTTAGACCATTTTTTTTTTAATGAAATGATATGCAATTTTTATGAGGAATTCAAAAAGCAAAACTGGGTGATCCATTTAAAATAAGCAAGTTGCATCCTCTATAGTCTTTATGGTACACCCTGTATACATATAAATAATTTCAGGTTATGGAGCTATTAAAACCAAGCAATTTTGGTGAAGAAACTTTTTTCTATCTTTAACGCGAGCCGAAAAATCCTCCAAGAACGCACTGATGGGACACCCTGTAAACCAGATAAATATCAATACATGTGGAGGCTTCTACTTCGTTATACATGTTAATTTATTAATAAAAAACGTGTTGTGTGTTATACAAACAAAGTTAAACCGTTTTTTTATTAATATCATGACATTTCTGAACTCTGCTTTCAAGTGTGAACAAGCCTACAAATTTGGATTTTAAATTTAAAAGTTTACTTTATGCGCCAGGCGTACAAAACATTGAAATATACTAAAATGTTTTGTTAATAAGAAAATGCTAATATTATCCTCAGAACTGCAATGAAGGTGTATGCTAAGGTCGATTAATAATTTCGAATGTAACATTTTAAAAGGTATTATAAATAAATAAAACCTTTTAGTTTATGTAACCGTAGTAGACATACGTTACAAAATCATATAGAATGCGTGCGAGCCACGATCTGATTTACAACAAACATAAAGACTCAACGAGATAAGGCATCGAACACATGTAGATAAGTTTTACGCGGTAGTAAAGAATATTACATATCCTGTTCCCCCGTCGACGTTTTATATTAAAGCGCTAATGGTACCAACAATCCGGTAAAATAAGTGAGGCACACACGCCTGCATCTTCATATTCGACGCGCGTGGAATTTAATTGAACGGCGATGCGCGAATTTCATTTCCGAGCGTTGTGAATTTACGTCCGCTATAAAAATGCCAGCATTTATTTTCCTCGCGTTTCATATTCTTGATGGAAGAAATATTTGATGTGGATTGTAATTTCAATTATGGATATCAATGTCGGATACAATGTATGTAATGAGATAGTTTATTGAACAGGAGGAATGGAATTTTGTGTGGAATTAATGATTATTTCATTGAGAAGTTTGCAGGTTAGTTTGAGAAAAATTTACGAGGGAAAGTCAGTAATTAGGGGTCAAAAACTGATACAGAAATTTACGACAGATGGCACTGTAATCATGTTTAATTTTTTTCTTTATAAGCGGTATATTTTAAATTTCAATTGAAATCAGTGTTTCATACGCGTGGCGCATGAAGTAAAATTTCGAGTTTAGAAAAGCCTGAGTTTGGATTTGGACGCTTCGTCCAAATCCAAACGCTCAGTCTTTTCTAAACTCGAAATTTTACTTCATGCTGAGTCTGGAAGTGAAAGACAATCGTTTGAAGTAAATTTCAATTGAAAATTCAACATTTTCACAAACATAAACAAAAACAGTGTAACGTAAAGTGTTTAACCATACACGACCACACACGACCATACACGACCATACACGACCATACACGACCATACACGATGATACCCGACCATATACGAATAAGCACCAGGTTTGTTCGTGTCTGTTTTCAGACTTCACTCTGAAACAGTGTATTCGGCTCATAGCGCATGAAGAAAAAGTTGTTTAGTCATTTAAAAAATTTCAAACATGAATACCATGCGCCATCTGTCGTGAATCGAAAAAAGTTTCGGATAAAAAGTACATATTTTTCGATGTAGTATCAGAATATGAGATAAAAAATGGGTATTCCTATTTAAGATTTCTTCTTTTTTCTATTTATTGCAAAAATCCTTGATATTGAAGAGGTTTCTTCAAATACGGCAACACTGTTCATGTAACTCATCAATTTAGATCACATTAGTAGTGGGACATGTTGCTTTGCAATTGTTACAACGATTGAGGCATAAGCATCGGTGGTTCAGTGGTAGAATGCTCGCCTGCCACGCGGGCGGCCCGGGTTCGATTCCCGGCCGATGCATTTGTTTTTGTTTAAAACATATATATTTTTTTTGTTAAAAACACACTATTTTCACAATTTATCAAAATATCATCTTCATTCAGCAGTAATATTTATAATACATCATGGACATCTTTCTCATTTTGTTGATTGCCCTGAGCTGCGACAATCAGTAAATTTTACTATCCCGCGAATTTCAGGCAGAAATTTTGATACATTTAAGATTTTGACTACCAATACAGATATTTATGAAGTATTAGTGTTTTATTGTAAGTATAAGGGCGATCTTAGATGGACGTTTTTAGCGCGATAGCGGAGCGGGACGGATCGTTTTTTCCGCTCCGCTTTTAGCTCTTATACGGAGCGTTTTGCAAGCGGGTGCTAGACGAGTTCGCCGCCGAGCCTTCGGTGCCGTCTATCATTCAGTTGTGCTACGCTGAGTAATAAGCATGGACGAAATAGATTTAATTGCGTCATATTATTATTTATTTATCCTTTATTATTCATAGACGTTACTGTATTTATGTATTTAATGTTTTTATAAATATAAATATTACTTACCTAAATTCCACATGCACTCCGCCCACTGAACAAAAAACAAACAAATAACGGTATATCAACAGTGCAGCAACATTAAACGTTGTTTTAATATTGATGAAACTTACTTAAATGGATTTGTTCCTTGGGCGGTGCCTGAATTTCTAAGATAAAACTTTCTGTACCAAACATACTTATAAAATCACGTTTTAGCGCTAGGATATAGACAATCACTTTTTTTTCCATTGTTTTAACCCGTAACCGGTATACAAATTTCTGTCAAAAGTTTCACACACTTTTATGGGTAATAACCTGCATATTAAAAATAGACTGTGAAATGGGCATTTCCCTAGTATGTTGGCCAATTGGAGAATCAGGGGAAAGAGAAGCTGCTGGTGGTACAAAATTTACGAGCACAGAGACCGCTCTCAAAAAAATGATTATTAATTACTTTTAATTATGTTATTCTCATCACACTATTTTTACAAGAGATTGAGGGCGATTTTAAATTGTTAGTTATTTTATTTTTCGCAATTTCTAGAAAATATCAAAGATTTTTTAAATATTAAATAAAATTATACTCATATCTTAGAGATGGAAGTTTACCTAAAAATGTATAATTTATATTTTTTGTTTATTTATTTTGTAATTTTGGAGACTTACTAAACGCAAAAATATTTATTTTTGCGTTACGACTAAATTTTGTAAGAAAAATATTACGAATTTAACTCGCTTTGGCCGATTTTTTACAAAAATATTGCAAAAAACGCCCGCTTTGAAAACGCGTCTCACCCGCCCGTATAAGAAGGCGCATAAGAAACCATGTGTTAAAACTGAAAAACGCGTCCGTCCCGCTCCGCTCAAATTTAAATAGACGCGAGTGCTGGCGTTTTCTCCGCCTCGCACCCGTCCGTCTACGGACTCTCTTATAAACCTATGTGTTAAAACGCAAACGCTTGCGCCCGCTCCCGTTCCGCCTCGCGTTCAAAACGTCCATCTAAGAGGTCCCTAAAAGTGTTCTTTTCCTTATAATTTATTTATTTATTTTTATCAGAATCTACCGAGACCCTTGATTTTTTTTGCGTTTCTTTATTTTAATAATTTTAACAAACTTTAAATTAAGAATATTTTGTATAAACAAATCGCATTTTTGTATATCAAAAAATATTATTTTTAACTTTAAATTATGAATAGATGGTAATGAATGTAAAGTATGAATAAATAAAAGTTTAATTGCTGGGTGTTTCTGAAATAAAGTCAGCGATGGTGGAATGAGGAAATTTAAATTTGGAGATTGTTTAGGGTTCCTGTGTACGTAATGGTGGTTTATAGGATTATGATTAGTGGGTCTAGGTACAAATTTATGGGCTAGATGGATAATTCTATAAGAATGACTTGTGTCTTATGATGAAGAAGGTTGTTGGAGGGGTTGTGGAAGGGGTTGTTGGGATGTCTGATTTTTGTCAACACTCTCGGGGTTGATCTTTCTGTAACTTATGAAATATTTTGTTGGATTTACATTTAAACATTTTAAATAAAAAATTTAAATAAACTAAATCCAGAAGTGGGAAAACTCATTAGAACTTTCAAATTGCGCTTTTATAAAACCAACGAATTTCTGAAAATGTACAGCGTATACATTATAATGTGCATACTTGAAATAAGATTCCCTGGATATAAACTAGCTACAGTAGACTGATTAATCTAGTACGATATCATTATTTCTACATATTTCAAGATTTGATTTTTTTACACATGTATTTTATAATTGTAACATTTCGTGATGCGAGAGGTTGACGTTTAAGGATGTGAGGTGAGTCGGTTCGGTAATATATTGAAAGTGGGTGATCAGATACGGTCGCGGTCATAACTTTTGCGCGAGGATTGAATAAATTATGTCCGAGCGCAGCGACGGAAATATTTATTTATCTTGAAATATCCCCCCAGATATCTGACAACTATCTACTTCTGCGGAGTTTAACGTACTCGAGGAGACCGTTTTCCATCCGCTCCGATGGATTTTCCAACATACAGCAACAAATTACTACCTACATCTAAATCCGCATCCAGATCAAATACAAAGATCCGCTCAACATCTGATATTTATATCAGACTCAAGATACTTAGTTTTTTTTTTTATCGGGTGTTTTTGCACTAGGATTAAGATTTTTTATAATACAGGGAATTTTTCTTTTAAGTGTACATATTCATGCATGAGCTTTAATATTTCAGGCATCCATTGCTTTTTTTTAAATCGTCAATTTCAAGTGTCGAACGAGTGTTTCCACTCCCTGGTTGAGCATAAAGTAAAATTTCGAGTTTAAAAAAGCCTGAAAATTTAGTTTGGTCGCTTTATGCGCCATGCGTATAAAGCACTGACATTGTGAAATTTAAAATATGCTTCTAAATCAGTATTAATAATAAACTGCTAAAGCAGAATTAAACATATACTGCTAAACAATAATATTTAGAATTTCACAATATTTCAGTGTTTTATACGCCTGGCGCATGAAGTAAAATTTCGAGTTTAGAAAATCATAAAAATTTAGTTTGGTCGCTCCGCTTCGCTACGCGACCAAACCAAATTTTTACGGCTTTTCTAAACTCAAAATTTTACTTCATGCTTAATCAAGGAGTGGAAACACTCGTTCGAAACTTGAAATTGACGATGTAAAAAAGCAATGAATGCTTTAAATTAAACTCATTAAAAAAAAAACAACGAATGCTTTAAAATGCATACGCATCGGGATATGTATGCAAGAAAAATTCGCTGTAAATTTATGTCTGCAGCCCTCCCAAAATAATTCTCACGAGCTGCCACTGGCTACTAGCCACTAGCTATTCTATACATTTGCTTCTAACACTAATCATAAACCCTTTTTGAATAGAGACCACGCCTACTATTAGTTCTGAATCGTACGAATTCGCCTCTCAAGCTTTAATCGTTATCATTGCGATAATGAGATCGCAATTTGGTAATGAGCACTTGCTGCTCGCGCTCCACAATTCCTCTTGTGACGGCAAGAATTCCTGACGATCGTCGGGAATGTTATTAAATCATGCTCCGTGCGGTAATCTCTGCGCCGTCATCTCTTAAACGATCGTCCGTCATCGGTACTTTCAAATATGTACGATTCCAATTCCATTGTTGACCAATAATGCGCATAATAATAATAATAATTTACACTCGTTCGACTGACGAGGTACTTTATGTACGGCGATTATTGTGTATTTTATGGTTTGTGCCTTTCGTTTATAATTTATTTATTGGATTTTCTTATCGTTTTATACAATATGATTAGTAAGATGAATCGTGTATATGTATTGTAAAAGGGAACACGCTATAGAATTTCCCAAAAGCATTCTGGACCATTAGAATGTAGTTTTCTCGTAATTGGAACATAAGCAACAAAAAATTGATTAGTAAGATAAGGTCAAACTGAAAAGACCGCTGCTTTTCAATGCTTTCAGTTGGCTCACGTGATTTTTCAAATTCTACCAACATAACAAACATAATAAATGCCATTACGTTTCAGGTATTTGAAACATTTTTGAGAATATTTGCTAGGTAAAAAATTATGAACTAATATGTGTTATAAGTTATAATAATAAATAACAAAATTATATCGTATCTTCAATTTAAAAAAACCTCCATGCCATGATTTAATCTTTTTTAAAATGTAAGTTGGCTACACGCTTTATGAATTGACATATAAAACGTCAGGCATAATAATTATAATGTATAATTTCAGAGTTGCCAACCTACAATATTTTCCATGGCACTCTAGAGGTTTTTTTAATTGAACATACAATACTTCCATGCAATCAATGGCCCCGTTCATCAGAGACAACAGTTGGGAGTTTACTGGCAACTGTTGGGGAATTTTCTGATGACCGGATTGTTAATCGTAAACGTGTTTGGGATTTGCACAATCGTACAAAATAGACCGACCAGAGTACCGTTCATTAGATACCAACACACATCACAATTAAATCCAAACATGTTGAATGTTGAACATTTTGATGAACGGGCTTAAGGGGAATATAACAGTGGTCTGAAATTTAATGTTAGGTTTATTTAAAAACTAAAGGTCCTAGAAAGTTGAAATTTTCACAGCGTATATTAAGCCCAATTATCTAGTAAAATATCGAAGTACTTTTTTTTTAACAATTTGCTTTCAGAGGTATGAAAAAAATAATGTTAAATTTTTCAAAATTAAAAAAATATTTCCATATCTTACTAGTTTATACTATAAGGCATATAATGTGAACATTTCATAAGGATGCGATAGCTCATGCCCGAGTCAGGTTAAAATAAAAATCTTGAAAAATAAGACCGTAAAATACCGCCGCCTTGCGGATTTTCTCTTAGTTGAACGCGTTGTACACTCATCTGCACAATTATTGGAGGGGCGAGCAGCATGCGGCCAGCGTTGTTTATCCCTGGGCCGGTGAACGCTGCGCGGCTTCGCTTTTTTTTTTCTTTTCTTTTCTCAATCATAGTTAACAAAAACGGCTCGCTTCGTTAGCATTTATTCTCGTAAAATGAATATTTCGCAATTATAATCGATATTTTATTGTACTAGTGTTTTATTTTCATGCTTTCTGACTACTAATGGAATAAGTATTTTTTTATACTGCATGTTCACTAATATAGAAAACACGAAATGTTTCACTAATTTAAATAAAGATGTGTAATATACCTTTAATATTGGCTTTCCTTATTATTTGACAGTGTCGGTATTATTAAATTATTTTTAAAGTTTTTTAAGCTGATTAATAAGCCAGAAGCAATCGAATAACAATCAGTCTTGTTCAAATCATTATTTCGTCTTAAATCTTTCGTTGTTAAAGCAGTTGTTAAATGCCATTAAACTTCTCGCAATAAAACTATTAAAGTAAATTGTAAAGTTTCTAGCAATCGGACCTATTTGAACCAACTGCGACTTCATCAATGAATCAATGATTTAAAAACTATAAGAATAACACCAATATGACGTTATCGTAGATTAATGTTACAAATCAACTATTTTTTACTGAGCACATGTAATATTTGTTTGGCGAATGTTTAAAAAAATGTAGGGTTTAACTGCGTGCATATTCATTGTTAATTATTTTAGAAAAAATAGAACTATAATAATAATAAGGTAGTTATTATAATGCATTTCAAATAACAAGCTTCTTGCTCAACATTGCACCGAGCCCAATATATTTTTTTTCAGATTTGGCTGATTTATGATGAGTCATATTTTGATAGTAAGTAAATAAGGAATAATGAATTGTAATTGAATGTTATTGCAATCCTCTATTTATACGGCTCAATCAACCTAGCCCCCCGAAAGTTCAAATCCCCGTAGTTTTCTTGTCTAAATGGCGCTAGCTCTAATTTTTGTGGCGCTAGCTAAGGCCGGTCTAGCGCAATCGCTTTTTTCAAAAAAGTCGAACTTCGGGGGGCTAAGTTGACTGAGCCTATTTATACACATCATCATTTTGTAAACCCTGTACTAAACATAAAAAAAACAGGGCAGCTTTCCGTTTAATTTTTTTCAATCTATTATTTATTTGTTGCATTCATAAAAACTAAAATATTTGACCGAATATAAATTGAAATTCTCCCCAAAATTTGGGGTATTTACCCAATTTGGCAGAGGCCAAATTAATACACATTATTTTCATGGCAATAGCAGTTAGGGAAGATAATATTCCCATTTAAAAATATCATTGAAAATCCTATGTTCCGTTTTTTTCATATATGTCCGGCATATAAATATTCACAATAAGCTTATGAACATGAATTACATTATTATTATATTTTTAAGAAATAATCTATAATTTAATAAAATAAAACACATAGTTTGTTCGGCTGTCGAAACTGGAGTCTTAAAAGTAAAAATAATGTGTTATAATGACAAGAATAAGAATCATCAGTTTTGTAAATACCGAAAAATTACACAGGATCCGATAACGCTTTCTAACGAATTGAAAACAATACATAGCTTGTATGTATTATCAGCGTGTTTAAATAATACGAATCGACACTTTCCTTCGATCCGTCTTTTTTATACGCTTTTTTTTCGTCTATTCCACGCGACGCGAGACCCCATCGGTTCATGCCAAGGAGCAATGCACAAATGCACAGCGAACTGCCGCTTTTCTCTCTGACTGTATTCGCCCCACTTGTGCTGTAAATTTGGCATCGGATGAGCTACTCTAAACTATGTGGGTCTTTCCAACACGATCGGCGTGTTACACTGCAATAATCCCCTTAATGACTTTTATCTGTCACATTCTTTTGAAGTTTGTCTAAAATATTTTTGTTTTAAATTTGGTTTGGTCGCTCCGCAAACCACATTTTCAGGCTTTTCTAAACTCAAAATTCTACTTAATGCTTAATCTGGGAGTTGAAACACTCGTTAGAAGCTTCAAAGCGAACGCTTTAATAAAATCATTTAATGGCTGAAAATTTACAGCGTACAACATCGGAAACATCGGAATATGTAGAAGAGAAATTTCCTGTACTGTAAATGTGTTTTTCAGTTATACAATCAATTAATACAGAAAACATAAAAATATTGATTATAGTAAAATATCTGTAATGGAATTGATTGTTAAACAGCAGTTACATATTTTATGAACACATATAAATGCTCTTTAACAAGCAAGCAATAAAATCAACTTAAATAACATTCCTATAGAATATGCTACACATTATTTCCTATCCTGGCAAGAATTACACAAACAATTCATCCTGTCAAATCAAAAAAGAGACATTAACTCGAATACCTTTATATGAAAATATCATTTATACTCAATTAACTCCAAACATCTTCATATGAAAATATCTAAGCAGATAATGAATACACAAACACCGACCGTAATTACACGAGGAAATGCTCTCGATTTTTCCGCGGTAATTACTTGAGACGAGAATGTCAATGAGCCAACAGGTGACATGCACTTTGCAGAATGCAGAGAGACCGGCGACGGCCAATTATGCATCTAATTAAATCCAACAATTATTATCACAACGCGCCTTGCAATTAATACAAAAGCGAACCCATTGTCATTACGCTGTTTATATAAACATGCACGAGGTGATAATTGACATGACATATGGTGGTATAATTGTTAATCCTTAGAAAATGTATGGGCTGCTTTAAAGTTGCTGGCGTTTAGTTGGAAAATTGTTTGTTAAGTGTAATTGCTGTTTACGTTTCAATCGATATAAGATCAATCATGTCACGTTTGTGTGGATATATAACACATTTTCTTTAATTGTTGTGTTGATTTAATGTAATTTATTATGTACAATATGCAGGGAAGCTTACCAACAAGAAAAAAAGTCTATAAAACAAGAAAACAGCTTAATTTTACAAAAAGCTACGTTTAAATACCATACTTTCGACAAATATATGGTTAACCATGCCTTCAACAAAAGCATGGTTGACCATACTTCCGACAAAAGTATGGGTAAACATTTATCGATAAAATAATTTCGAGAAAAGTATGGCTTACTATACTTTCCACAAAAGTATGGCGTACCAAGGTTAGGTTAGGTTAGGTTTCAATGGCAGCAGTTAGACCGTTCACTTAGACGCAAAGGGCCCCTTGTGATACCGTAAGGGTAAAAATGAGTCAGATCTCCCCTCTCTCCCCACCTATACAAACCAATCCGAGCACCTAATGAACCCGATCAGATTTCTCATATCTAGAGGTGTAAGGTCCGCTAGTCCATTCGCGTAGTGCATACCAAGGTACTTGATTCTTTTCCCTTCAAGACTCTTCCTCCTCCACATCCAGGCTTCCTCTGCAAAAATCGTTGTGCTCAAGACCCATCTTTTGTGCATGTCTGCCTAGGAGGCAGTGGCCCGTGAGAATGCCTACCGCCTTCGTTATGTCGATTCTGCTAAGTGCAATTAATCCGTTGCTGTTTATAATATCCCATATAGGCCATAGCTGCCTTGTTATGAGACATGTATCTTCTTCTCTCCACCTATGGTTGACTGATGCTCTCATTTGCTCCCTAAGTAATCTCTTGTATTCCACAAGAGGAATGTGGGTGGAGACTTCAGTAGACAGGTCCTTTATTCGTGCCCCCTTCCTTGCAAGGTCGTCGGCAATTGAATTCCCCCTGATATCACTATGACTAGGTACCCACATGAGTCCCACGTCACAGTTATTTGCAAGCCTATTTAGCGATTTTTTACAGTCTTTGACCACCGTTGAGGTGCAGTACGGACTATTCAGTATCTTAATGGCGGCTTGGCTATCAGTAACGAGCCTGATGCGGTTCCCCTGAAGGTCATTTTTGTGGGTGCAGTCCACTGCCACTCGGATGGCCATGACTTCTGCCTGAAGAATGTTACAGTGGTTTAGGAGTCTAAAAGACTTTTTGAGGTTGAAATCGTGTGAGAAGATTCCTCCGCCTACTCTGTTTTCAGACTTGGAACCATCCGTAAAGAGCCAGACATCCTTGCCTTGAACTATCTTGCCTTCTAAGCATTTGGTTTTGTCCGGGATGGAAGTGGAGAACCTATTTTCAAAATTAAGTTCTGGAGTGCAGCTGTCAGTCTTCAGGGGGAATTTGGACAAGCTAATTCAGGATCCTTCAGTGGCCCTGTCAACTAGTGTTCCATATGCCAACTGAGATGATTCTGATCGCCATGGTAGCTGCAGCATATTTGCAGTAGAGGTCGACTGGAGCTAGATTTAGAATTATATCTAGCGCTTTGGAGGGAGTGGACCTGACCGCCCCCGTTATGAGCAATTCGGAGGCTCTCTGAGCCTTGCCCACTGCAGTTTGGTGGATCCTTTTGTCCAGGGCAGTCCACCAGACTGCGACTCCGTAGAACATAATCGGCCTTACCACCATAGTTTTGTCGAAAGTATAGTTAACAATATTTTTGTCGAAAGTATGGTTGACAATACTTTCGACAAAAATATGATTAACTAAACTTCCGAAAAAAGTATGATTAAATATCTTTCGACACAAGTATGCCTAACCAACATGAAAAAATGTCTATAATACAAGAAAAAAAGGTCAATTTTACAAGAAGTAACGTATAATTAATAGAAATTACCGGGTCTTGGGAGGACAGTACCCCCAATACTCCCCTCCCCTTTGAATACGCGCCTGGTCACCTGGCTTCAATATCTTAAATGTGAGGATTTAAATAAATTTAACTTCATCTTAGAATTAGTTACGTAAGATGTCAATTTCTTAGGTTAGATAGCTGTAACTTGAGTTACAGATACTTAGGAATGTGGCTATTTCATAAGAAAAGTTACTTGACAGTTACTTAAATTAGATTGCTTGACAGTTACTTGGATTAGCTTACTTGACAGTTACTTAGGTTAGGTTAGGTTAGAGGATAGTTACTGAGGTTAAATCAGTGTTGGGAACTGAATAGCATTGATTTTTCCATAGAATATAAAATATCCCTATTTTGAATAGAAAATCTCTCCCATCTTTTATATATTTAGAAAATGTTTCTTTTAAGTATGCATATTCCGATGTGTACTCTGTACAGTTTCAGACATTCGTTGTTTTTGCAAAAGTTACATTTTTTCACGAGTGTTTCCACTCCCTGATTAAGCATGAAGTAAATTTCAAGTTTAGAAAAGCTTTAGAATTTGGTTTGGTTGAGTAGCAAAGCGGAGCGAACAAACCAAATTTTCAGGCTTTTATAAACGCGAAATTTTACTTCAAAAATTCTACGCTACGCGATCAAACCAAATGTTTAGGCTTTTCTAAACTTGTAAGGGTATACGCATCGCGCCCTATTTAGTTCAAGAGCGCTCCGCAACTACCCTCTCCGATAGCGCCACCAACATACCCGACGTACCGACCACCGCAACTCCCACCAAACACCACCACCGATTAAGGGAAGGGCACAACACAAACGACATAAAAGCAGCCGCAACACCCCAGAATCGGCAGAGCAACACGAACTCTCATCTTGGACTCTTCCTGCATCTATGTACGGTCTCGAAGTTTGCCAAGTCTGAGAATAGTACGCTCGAAATATCTGCGACGAAGTGCCGTCCTATATCGCCTACAGCTCCAGACCGAGGACCACCCACCTGGTGAACACCCGACACCTCCACCTGTTGGACACCCGGCACCTCCACCCTCTGGACACTCGACACCTACACCGACGATTTTGACATTCTGTATATATATTTCCTAACGTACCCACTGTATATATTGAAATAAATCAGTTTTACTAAGAACTAAAACATTTGGAAACAACCCGCCCCACAAACTTTAAATTTTACTTTATGCTTAACCAAGGAGTGGAAACACTTTAAAAGCTTCGAATTGAACGCATTTATAAAAACGACGAATGCCTGACAATTTATTGAGATATGTATATTATTATTATGAATGAACTAAAAAACAAAGTCAATCGCAGTTTCAATATCATAAATTGACACTAATTATATATTATTTCAATAGAACCTATAGCCAAGTAATGGTCAATTTTTTAAATGGCTGCAAATACTTTTCATATTTTATTATGTTGCACATTATTTTTTTAAATCCAATTATGCTCGACACGTTCATATTGAATTATATTTATGCTAGAAAAAAATTTAAATAAATGTTGTTTACATGATTTTTTGGCAATACATGTAGTGTGCCTTGAAACAAAATTTGACTTACAATATTGATCAAAGTTTATAAATAGAATTAGTATGTACATTTAGCTTAGAAGATTGAACACAATTTGTCAACCAACTGAACAAAATATAAAGGCTAGTGTTTTTTAAACTTTACAATATTAAAAGTTGTTTTGTAAGCGTGGCGCATGAAGTAAAATTTCGAGTTTAGAAAAGCCCCGTGAAAATTTGTCGAGGGTCGCTGCGCGACCTTCGACAAATTTTCTACGCGGGGCTTTTCTAAACTCGAAATTTTACTTCATGCTTAGTCTGGGAGTGGACGTCAAGATTTTTAACATGTTGAGATTTTCGATATTTCTAGATTTTTGTCAATTTATTCACAGTTTTTTACTATAATAATTGCAACTTTAATATTTAATAAATATTGTTTCTCTTAGGAATAGAATATTAATCGATTAAGAGCCGAGCAAATTATAAAGTTATCTCTAAAAGTTGATTTTAGGTAAAATTTTGCATCCTCTTTTATGATCTCAATGGGTGATTTATAATATTACTACATACGTCGATTTTATAAAAGTGTTAAATTTAAAGTTCAAACGAGTGTTTCCACTCCCAGACTAAGCATGAAGTAAAATTTCGAGTTTAGAAAAGCCTTAAAATTTGGTTTGATCGCGTAGCGCTGCGCGACCAATCCAAATTTTAAGGCTTTTCTAAACTCGAAATTTTACTTCATGCGCCACGCGTATAAAACACTGAAATGTTGTGAAGTTATAAATACACTTAAATAATTAGTAATAACCCTAATAGTGAAATAAGAAAATATTTACATTTTTCCTGCACTTTTATTCTACATTAAGTTGTAACGTAGGTACTTATTTGTTCTATCATTATTATTAATGGCATAAACTCACAATAAATAACATTTGTCACTTTTTTTACAAGGCACAGTAATAACAATTTTAAAAAAATATAATTTTAAATAGAAGATTTTAAAAAAATCGACCAAAACATTGAACAAAAACAAGAAATCGGGCGTTATTGGATTCCGAAAAATAATGTCTAATATAATAAAATTATAGGCAGAGATTTAAAAATCTTAAATTGGCTATTATTTGGGAATGAAGTTATTATTACAAAAAATCAATATGCATGTTATGTTTTAGTATCTAAACGGCCATTTATTTTGGTTTTTAGTTCAATAAAATCGGTCAATTAATACAAGAGTTATCGCGTTGGGGCGTTTTTTATAGAACACCCGGTATAAATATAAATATTTTAATTAAATCGATCGATTATAAAAAATAAAACCGCTCCATTATCTTAAACACATTTTATTAATTTGACAAAAATGATGAAACGTCTAATTAAATTTCAATTTCGGAACGGGTGCCCGCATTTGTCATTCGACGAATTAATTTTTGGGAAAAAGCGATCGATCAACGTCGGACGGGCTCTGGTCTTACACGGAAATTTCTCTTCTCTAATCGGGAAACGAATTTTTTGTTAATCGACGATTCCGTTATACAAAATAATCGATGGATTTGGGAGAAGAGGAAAAAAAACGAGTGAACGCATTAAAGAAAAATGTGGTAGTACAAACAAGCCGAACTACTTTTATGGGAGATCATTTGTCAAACTGTTTGATAGTAATTAATTAGATATTAAGGGGATTATAATTAATTAAATTATTTAGGTATTATGATGTATTAAATTGAACTATGAAGATCGTTGAGGTAAGCTGTAGTATTAAATAATTACTATAGTAAAACTCATTACAATCCGTTCACTCTAGAAATGAATTTGAATACAATAAATAATAATAATGTCTACAATCTTTATTGTCTAACAGATATACCATAAAATGACAAATAACAAAAAGTATATACAATTCATTATAGAATTACAGACAAAACAAAAATTAAGCGAAAAATTGGGCATTCGCAGCCTAATTTTTCAATTAGTTTTTGTTTTGTCTGTAATTGTATTTGAATTCACCAAATTTACTGCGAATACGCAAACATTTGTATGAATTTATGAAATCTAACCAGAATAAGCATGGGCCACTATGTAATGGGGGGCAAAATTATTCAACATGAGATCAAACCGAATTAATATATTTTGAACTTCAAAACATTTCAGTGTTTATACGCTTGGCGCATAAATCAAAAAATGAGTTGCAGAAAAGTTTAGTTTATTTGAATCTTAAAAATTGAGAAATTGAATAAATCAATAAAATATTTATAAATAGTCGAATATTTTAAAAATATTTCTTTAATTTGTTTATTTTGTAAATGTTGATGAAATTCCTCTATTTGCAATACTGATTTATTTTGTCATTGTTTCCGATCATCTCAATTATTACCAGTTTTCGGTGATTTTTAACAAAGAATGGTAAATCATTATCTGTGTTGGATTAACATGGAATTCTCTGACTATATTCACAAAAAATATACCGAAAATTGACACAAAATGTATAATTATTGTTTAATTTTTTACTTAGCCCGTGGGTTAACAATTTTTAATCTAATTCTAAATATTTAATTAAAACACTTGGTTTGTATAAATGAAATTGCCAATTCTTGGTTGCAGAATACTTCAAACATTAAAAGTGCGATTCTTTTCGCAATCTACAACAAGTTAGTCTTACAAAGACTATATCAAATACTCATTGAAACAACTACTTCCCGGGCTAATACCCCGACGGACATTGAATTATACAACAAGTGTTTGCTGTTACATACAGTAACCTACTGCAAATGTAACAATTTGGGTCAAATTATTCAGGCCATCTATAGACGCGTTTCGAGATTTATCTCTCCTCAGTATAGCTTTGCCATTCCCTCTAAACAATGGCAAAGCTATACTGAGGAGAGATAAATCTCGAAACGCGTCTATAGATGGCCTGAATAATTTGACCCAAATTGTTACATTTGCAGTAGGTTACTGTATGTAACAGCAAACACTTGTTGTATAATTCAATGTCCGTCGGGGTATTAGCCCGGGAAGTACCAGTTGTTTCAATGAGTGTTTGATATAGTCTTTGTAAGACTAACTTGTTGTAGATTGCGAAAAAATCACTTGGTTTGTTTCACCGATCTATATTCTCTCCGACTACTTTCGACCATTGGTTATCTTCAAGGAAGAATGTAGAAAAAATATCTTAGCTAAACTAGTCGGAGAAAATATAAATCTTTGAAACCAACCAAGTGCTTCAATTAAATATCAAGAATTAGTATAATTATTAATTCAAATAAATCTTCCAATCAAAATCTAAGAAATCCTTTTATCATGACTAAATAATCCAAACTAAAAAAAATTACAAAAACTTGTAATGCTAATTTGTTTAATACATTACCTGAAAAAATTATAAATAATTGCTTTGATAGACGAATTCATCACTCATACCATCACAAAAAAAAGGTTGATGCGAAGATTTATTAGCGTCACTCAAAACATTTCGGAATAATTTCAATAAAAGCCGATGAACCCGAATGATTTATCGTCCAACTTTATTATGTAAATAATTCAAAACTCATGTACGCCGTGTAGCAATAAAATCCTTTTCATTTTATTAGTGTTAATGAGATAATTACCCATGCCCGAAAAAATAAAAATTAAAAAAAGCGTAATAATCCTGAGTTCAGTTTTTATTGCTGGGAGAATGGTGTACCTACAAATTTCAATAGTCGATAATTTGTATTACATTCATATAATCTTTTCGATCTTTATTGGTAGGTCATAACCGAAACGGAACGATAAAATAATGAATGGGTGACATAAATTTCGGATGAAATTTACGATGGGGTTATTAGATTTCGAGATTTTAGATTAATCAACATTTTATTGTGCGTCTTTTTAATGATGAATAGTTTATCTTTTGATGATTATTTCGATTAAAATTGGAGAGAATTACTGAAAAAAAATTATTATTCGTTAGCTCTAGATGATTATTTTGATTAAAATACGAAAGAATTTCTAGAAAAATTATTAAGCAATACTTCTTGACGATTATTATGATTAAAATACGAATGAATGTTTGATTTGACCTAGTAAAGAAATACTAAATTTACTGGAGATATTTTTTTATTATACCCACTTTTCTAAAACATAATAAAATGTACAATCTATAATGATGAAAACCAGATTTATGATATAATTGCGGATGATTGGTTTTAAAAGTAAACATTTAATTAATTCAGTCCCAATTATTTTATATATACCGGGTGTTGACTTGGCGGATGCAACATAGGAAATCCCATGTAAATTTTGAAATGTTCAAATTTTGGCTTCCTTATTTATTTTAGAAACAAAATGTATTTACCTTTTTTGTAGAATGAAACATTCTGAATTCATTCGTATTAACGTTTATTACTTTACGTTTCTCGAAGTTAAAATAATTAAGAAAAAATAATGGGATTTTATAAAAATATTGAAACAACTGCGGATGTCAAAATGGCAAAAGATATCGTAGTCACTTGATTAAACTAAATGTTTTCGAAATGATATACACTATATATACTAAAATATGTAATTATTTTAATTAAATCACATTACCTTTTCTTAATTATTTTAGCTATTAATTTTCGCACATTCGTTGATTTTTAAAAGAGTCCAATTTGAAGCTTTAAATGAGTGTTTTCCACTCCCAGACTAAGCATGAAGTAAAATTTCGAGTTTAGAAAAGCCCCGTGAAAATTTGTCGAGGGTCGCGTAACGACCCGAGACAAAATTTCTGGGCTTTTCTAAACTCGAAATTTTACTTCATGCACCACGCGTATAAAAAACAGATTTAAAGTGAAGTTCGAATAAACATAAATTTGACAATATTATCGTGTTTTATACGCGTGGCGCATGAAGTAAAATTTCGAGTTTAGAAAAGCCCAGAAAATTTGTCTCGGGTCGCTGCGCGACCCTCGACAAATTTTCACGGGGCTTTTCTAAACTCGAAATTTTACTTCGTGCTTAGTCTGGGAGTGGAAAACACTTGTTTAGAGCTTTAAATTGAACTTAATAAAAACAGGGAATATCCGCAATTGTTGTATCAATTCCATGGTATGTCATTATTTTTATAAAATCACATTACTTATTCTTAATTATTTTAGCTGTACATTTTTCTGACATTCGTTAATTTTTAAAAGAGTTCAATTTGAAGCTTAAACGAGTGTTTTCCACTCCCAGATTAAGCATAAAGTAAAATTTCGAGTATAGAAAAGCCCCGTGAAAATTCGCGCAGCGACCCGAGACAAATTTTCTAGGCTAGTCTAAACTCGAAATTTTACTTCATGCGCCACGCTTATAAAACACAGATCAAGTTAAGAAAAGCCTAGAAAATTTGTCTCGGGTCGCTACGCGACCCAATGGGCTTTTCTAAACTCGAAATTTTACTTCAAGCTTAGTCTGGGAGTGGAAAACACTTGTTTAAAGCTTTAAATTGAACTTAGAAAAAACAAGGAATATCGGCAATTGTATCAATTCCATGGTATGTCATTATTTTTATAAAATCACATTACGAGGGTTGCCTTTTATATTTCGGGATTAGAGAACAAAAATAAATATTTATCATTGAAAATCGCTTTATTGTTTTTCAAAATATTCCCCATTAAGATCTATATACTTTTGCATGCGTTTGAACCAATTGTCGAAGCACTTTTGCCACTCTGAGGTATCTCCAAAACATGCATTCTGAACGCATCAACCGCTTCTTCAGGTGTCGAGAAACGTTGACCTCTCATTTTATTTTTTACGGATGGGAATAAAAAGAAGTCATTCGGTGCCAAGTCAGGACTATATGGCGGATGACTCATCAAATCGATGGTTTGCGTGCTCAAAAATGCAGTTGTTTGAGCCGATGTGTGAGAGCTCGCATTGTCGTGGTGAAGAGTGATCCGTTTTCGGCGGTTGGTTTTCCTGATTTCTTGGATGACAACTGGCAAACAAATGGTTGTGTACCACTCAGAATTGACTGTTCTGCGTTGTTCTAGTGGTACGGTTGCGACATCTCCAGTTTTTCCGAAAAAACAGGCCACCATTTGCTTGGAAGTGCTTCGTGCGCGAACAACTTTTGTTGGATTTGGCTCATATTGAAACACCCATACGGTCGACTGCTGTTTACTTTCGGGCTCATACGCGTAAATCCATGATTCATCACCTGTCACGATGTCATAGACGTGTTTCGAAGCACCGCAATCGTATTTTGGAGCATTTCTTTGCACCAATCGACACGAGCCTTTTTTTGAGCGATTGACAAATTGTGTGGGATCCAACGCGAACAAATTTTTTTGACAGTCAAATGTTCATGCAATATTGAATGTATGCTGGTCCCACTAATGCCTAAGGTTGTCTCAATCTCATGATAGGTCACATGACGATCTTGCAATATTTGTTTGCGCACAGCATCAATGGTTTCCGGAACAACAACTGATTTTGGACGACCTCCACGAAATTCGTCTTGGAGTGAATTACGACCTCGGTTGAATTCACCATACCATCGATAAACACTGGTCCTTGATGGAGCTTCATCGCCAAAAATTGAATTAAGTTCATCCATTCACTGTTGTTGAGTTAATCCACGTCGAAAGTTGTAAAAAATAATCGCACGAAAATGTTCACGATTTAATTCCATTCTTTGGCCGAGATAAATCTTTTAAGTTAGTGTAAACGACACAAATAACGCTCATATGTCAAAACGTTCTGAGTACGTATAACCTCAAAAATGTCAAACTTTACGATAGAGCTCTCAGTTGCCAGATTGCAACATTAGGGTTGCCCAATCCCGAAATATAAAAGGCAACCCTCGTACTTTTTCCTAATTATTTTAGCTGTTAATTTTCTGACATTTGTTGATTTTTAAAAGAGTTCAATTTGAAGCTTTAAACGAGTGTTTTCCACTCCCAGACTAAGCATGAAGTAAAATTTCGAGTTTAGAAAAGCCCCGTGAAAATTTGTCTCGGGTCGTGCAGCGACCCGAGACAAATTTTCTGGGCTTTTCTAAACTCGAAATTTTACTTCATGCGCCACGCGTATAAAATACAGATTTTAAGTGAAGTTCAAATATACATAAATTTGACGATATTATAGTCATTTATACGCTTGGCGCATGAAGTAAAATTTCGGTATTAGAAAAGCCCAGAAAATTTGTTTCAGGTCGCTGCGCGACGCTTGAAAGATTTTCACGGGGCTTTTCTAAACTCGAAATTTTATTTCATGCTTACTGTGGGAGTGGAAAACACTTGTTTAAAGCTTTATATTAAACTTAAAAGAAATCAGGGAATATCCGCAATTGTTGTATCAATTCCATGGTATGTCATTATTTTTATAAAATCACATTACTTTTTCTTAATTATTTTAACTAAGAGAAACGTAAAGTGTTAAGTGTGAACAGTAAGAAATTTAGAATTTTACCCTCTACAAAAAAGTGAAATGCATTTTGTCTTTAAAATAAATAGAGAAGCCAATATTTGAACACTTTATGCGATTTCCTATGTTGCGTCCGCCAAGTCAACACCCGGTATAAATATCTTTATTTACAGAAAGTAACAAGATATCGTACCGATCTGTAAATCGGCTATTGACCTGTGGTCTTTCAGCCTGTCTTTGTCAATAGTGTCGTTATCTTATTATATGTCATATTGTCAGCGTTGTGTCTATGTCAGTTATTCAGTCGTTCCCTATGAAAAATGATGATATGAATTGATGAGTTGTTGTGATTGGATGTTTGTATTTAGGGCTTATGCTGGGATTGCGCGGTATACATAGGTGGTTGATTAGTTCGTGGATATAAGGGTTTAAGGCACATTTTTGTAATAGGTGGATGATTCGTTGTTCTACTGGAATTATATTGCATTGTTATAGGAGGGCACTGGAAGGGTTGTGTAACGGGTTCTGTGGGTGTTTGATTTTGGTGAGTACTCTAAGGACCGATCGTTCAGCAACTTCTAGGACTGAGGGCAGAGGATTCTGATTAAGGACAGCAACATAGTCGAGCAAAGGACGATAGATCATCTTGTATATTTGAACGGCAGTTTTGATAGTAATACCTTCGTTACCATACGTTTATGCTCTGAAATGTTGTGCACTTCATCGAACTTTACCTTTGAGGTTTTGAGAGTGTAGTTTGAAGGAGAATTTGGAGTCAAATGTAATTCCAAGATACTTGGCGGTATTAGCTGGGGAGATGCAGTGATTATTTATGGAGACTGTGAAAGGTGAGTTGTTGGGTCGATGAAAAGATATTAGGAGTTGTAATTTGTTGGGATTGATGCTTATTTTCCATTTAGCAAACTAAAGTTAAATGCTGTCGATCAGACCCTGCCGAGTACTAAAGGCTTTAGCTAATGTGGGTGCATGGAAAACTAAGGCAGTGTCATCGGCGTACAGTAAAGGATATAATGATTTGTTGAGGTATTGGGGGTTAGGATTGTATAGATCATGAACGCATATATTGTAGAGGAGCGAAGATAGAGGAGAGCCTTGAGGCACACCTTGTTGGGAAGTAAATGGGAGAGAAAAAGAGTTGCGGATTTTTACTTTTAGGGATCTATTATTGGACAGGAAATTATTTAAAAGGTTGAGTAATTGTTTAGTGATGTAAAGGGAGTTACATTTAAACAGAAATCCCCGATGCCAGACGGAGTCAAAGGCCTTCTGAATGTCTACAAATAAGATGGCTGACTTTTTACCTTCTAAGGCAATTATTTTATTTATCTGATTTTAGATTCTTAGTTTTTGTGATTCATAATTTAAAAAAAAACACTATCTTTTTTATTCAAATGGAAATTAAGTAAAAACTATCCAAGGGGTATTTTTAACGTTTTATATATTCTGATTAAATTTTTAACCATTTTTATAAAATTTCACCCAAAATTGTAATTTTTAACATCCATAAAATTTGAATAAAAAACACACTTTTCGACATTTATGGCGTATTGTCATAGTTTCCAATTTAGATATATTCTATATGAGCAATTTTTTCTTAGTAGACACAAAAATCAAATTTTAAAGTTAGAAATCATTTAATATTTAAAATCCATACAATTTTAATAAAAAATTACACTTTTTAACATTTAAATTAATTCAGTCCCAAATATTTCATTTATCTGATTTAAGATTATTAATCTTCATGATTCATAATTTTAAAAAAAACACACATTCACACGCATCCAGATGGAAATTACTTGAAAACTTATTATGGGGTGTTTTTATATTTTTAACATTTTATATATTCTACAAGAGCACATTTTTAACCATTTTTACAAAACTTTGTAAAAATTCCACCTAAAATTGTTATTTTTAACATCCAGACAATTTGAATAAAAAAAAACTTTTTAGCATTGCCCCATGAATGCCAAATCGGGTTTTATTCAAATTTTATGGATGTTAAAAATAACAATTTTGAGTGAGATTAATATGAAATTTTGTAAAATTGTCGTATTTTCCAATTTAGACATATTCCAATTAAGCAATGTTATCTTAGCAGATACAAAAAGTTCTTATGGAAAATTTTAAAGTTATAAGTATATAATTTCTTGAATTAATTTCTCATCTGGCACTTGTTGAAACATATTACTCTATGTAAAGTTAATTAAAGGAAAGGCACTTGGTATTGTTTCACAATTAAATCTTTATTCCGACTAGTTTCGGTTTGTTAGACCATTTTCAAAGGAATGTACAGAAAAAATTATTTCCTAAGTATATATACAATATTTTTGTTTCAGGTAATAAGAGAAGTCAGAATTGGGGAATTCCAAATCTCCTCGTTGTCGTTTACGATATTTTTCCCCATTTTTATGGCCCTGTTAATCTCCAGGCCCTCTTTGAGGTTTAGTGCGTATGCAAAATCTTAAAATTATGCGGATTAAAGAAGTGATTGAATGCGATGCAATGTTTGGAAAAGCCAGTTGTTGGTTTATTATCTAAAACAGATTTTTTATGTTCTTTCATTCTGATTTCGAAAGATCTGCCGGTTTGTCCAATATAATATAAGTATATAGTATTATAAGTACTATAACGCTTTCTAGATATTTTAAAAAAATAATGTTTTCTTAATAGACTCGCATAACTTTATAAAGTTCTCACTCAACATTTTAAACTTATATTTTTTTAGTGATTAAAATAATGTTTACCTAATCAAGGAATGGAAAACACAGGTTATTTTTAACATCCATAAACATTGAATAAAAAAAAAAACATTTCAGCATTACCCCATGAATGCCAAAAAGGGTTTTATTTCAAATTTTATGGATGTTAAAAACAACAGTTTTGAGTGAGATTGTATTGATTTTTTTTTTAAAAACGTTGTATTTTCCAATTCAGACATATCTTAATTAAGCAATGTTATCTTAACACCAAAATTTCTTATGGAAAATTTTATAGATATAAGTATTTTAATTTTTAAATCCATGCAATTAATATAAAAAATACACTTTTCATAATTTAGATGGAAATAACTCAAAAACTATCAAGTTTTCTAGATATTTTAAAAAATAATGTTTTCTTAACAGACTCGCAAAATTTCATAAAGTACTCACGCAAAATGTTACTGTTAATCTTAATTTTTTAGTGCTTAAAATCATGTTTACATAATCAAGGAATGGAAAACGCAGGTTATTTTAAACATCCATAAACTTTGTATAAAAAAACTTTTCAGCATTACCCCATGAATGCCAAAAAGGGGTTTATTTCAAATTTTATGGATGTTAAAAACAACAGTTTTGAGTGAGATTTTATTGATTTTTTTTTAAAAAACGTTGTATTTTCCAATTCAGACATATCTTAATTAAGCAATGTTATCTTAACACAAAAAGTTCTTATGGAAAATTTTATAGATATAAGTATTTTAATTTTTAAATTCATGCAATTAATATAAAAAAATACACTTTCCATAATTTAGATGGAAATAACTCAAAAACTATCAAGTTTTCTAAATATTTTAAAAAATAATGTTTTCTTAACAGACTCGCAAAATTTCATAAAGTACTCCAGCAAAATGTTAATGTTAATGTTAATTTTTTAGTGCTTAAAATCATGTTTACTTAATCAAGGAATGGAAAACGCAGGTTATTTTATACATCCCTAAACTTTGAATAAAAAAAACTTTTCAGCATTACCCCATGAATGCCAAAAAGGGTTTTATTTCAAACTTTATAGACAGTTTTGAGTGAGATTTTTTTGTAATTTTTTAAAATCGTCGTATTTTCCAATTTAGACATATTTTAATTAAGCAATGTTATCTTAACAGACACAAAAAGTTCTTATGGAAAATTTTAAAGTTATTAGTATTTGAATTTTTTAAATCCATGCAATTAATATAAAAAAATACACTTTTCGTAATTTAGATGGAAATAACTCGACAACTATCAAGTTTTCTAGATATTTTAAAAAATAATGTTTTCTTAACAGACTCGCAAAATTTCATAAAGTTCTTACGCAAAATTTTAAACTTATATTTTTTTAGTGATTAAAATCTATAAAATTTGAATAAAAAAAATGTTTACATTTAGGTGGAAATAACTCAAAACTATTAATCGGGTATATTTAAATCATCACATATTTTGAAAGAGCACTGTTTTTTAAAATACTCACAAAATTTCATAAATATCATAAGCAAAATTTTAAAATTATGATATTTTTAATTTTTAATAGCCAAAAGATTTGAATGTAAATTACACTTTTAACATTCAGATGGAAATAACTCAAAAAGAATTGATGGCCTAAATTTAGACTTCCACATGTTTTGATAGAACATTGATTTCTTAATATACATACCAATGTTCATACAAATCATACGCAAAATTTTAAACTTATAAAACAATTTATTTTCAAAATTCGTAAAATATTAAAAAATACACGTGTTTGGATTCAAATAGAAATAACTCAAAAACTATTCATATTCAGATTTTTACATATTTAATAAAACAATATTTACACACAAGAATTCATAAAGATTTTTCATAAAATTTAGAAGTTCTGTTATTTAAAATGTTTAAAACTCATAAACTTCAACACAAAAACACACTTTTTGACATTCAGATGGAAATAAATTGAAAACTATTGGTTTTAGATTTTCACATATTTTAATACAAAGAACTTGATATACTAAAAAAATTCATGAAAATTACGACTTTTTTTTTTAGTTATTAATATAAATAAAATATAAATAAAAAACTACAATTTTTAACATCCAGATGGAAATAACTTTAAAACTATTTACGTAGATTTTTACGTATTTTAAAAGAGCAATATTGTTTTAACATACATCCAAAATTACACAAAAAATTTTAAAGTAGTGATTTTTAAATTTATTTCTTGAAAGAACATTTCTTCTAATATACAGGAGGTTTTCTTAAAGTATACATATCTCTATTATATGCTGTAAATCTTCTGTTTTTAAAAGAGTTCAATTTGAAGCTATAAACGAGTGTTTTCCACTTCCAGACTAAGCATGAAGTAAAATTTCGAGTTTAGAAAAGCCCCGTGAAAATTTGTCGAGGGTCGCGCAGCGACCCGAGACAAATTTTCTGGGCTTTTCTAAACTCGAATTTTTACTTCATGCGCCACGCGTATAAAACACTAAAATATTGTGAAATTTATGTTAATTCGAACTTTACTTAAAATCTTAATTAAAAAAAAATTGAAGGATTTTCTGTCCACCTACGCATTTTTTTACGAACTGCATGTTAATGTAACAATTGATCAGCCTTTGACAGTATCATACAAGCCTAAGCTTGTATGCATTAAAATCTTTTACAATTTAATTGAAAACTAGGCGTTATTGTTCAACTTATCCCAGTACATGTATGCGGCAATTTATTCGTAATCACTCTTTATATTTTATATACATTTTTATATGTTAATAAAGGTAATATTATTATTAATTACCCAAGGTTACCAAAAGTGGAGTTACAGATCTAAAATATAAGAGATAGAAGTTGTAATTCTTATTTGAAAACTGAATTTAAAGTCGTAGCCCAAATTTACATAAAATTACTAAACTAAATGTTTAAAATGAAAGCGTTCTGAAAACGTTTTCAGATAAAAAAAGGTCGCAGCGATTTTACTTGTTCCAGAGTTAGAACTACATATTGTGTGAATAGTATATGTTTAGGAATAAAAGTGGTAAAATAATATATGTAGAATGGTAAAATCCAGGGCAAATGTTATAAAAGGCCAGGCACCGCAAAATCGACCTTTTGAAACGTACTGAAGGCATACCTCGATAAATCAAACAGTGAATAGATTGAGTAGAAGTCGCTTCGCTAGTAGTGCATTACATATCGGTCGTGACGGTTCAAAACTACTAGGAAGGACCATAAACAGCCAACAGTACACGCTCTTTATACTCCTCAGACTGTTTATACTCCCATTCTAGATATACACATGCACATATCTACGTCGTCCTTTATTCGAGATTTTCTCTTCCTTCTCTCGGGTCGGAAAACTTGGTTAATCATTACACGCAATTCCGCCGTTCGTTCGTTCGTTGGTTCGTTCCTTCGGTCGGGCCGTTTAGGATCACTTCATTACAAATAATACGACAGACATGGGGACATGATTCGCAATGGGAAAAGCTCGCCCGAGAGAGACTCGAGAGTCTCGAGGCTTTGCGAGAAGGCGAACAATTTGTTTTGCCATATATGAGGCAAAATGTTGAAACGTTTTCTAAATAAGATGGTCATTGTTATAATTTATTGTTTTGTCTTGAATTAACTGTGGTTTTACTTGTTTTATTCATGTCAGCTTAATTTACATCTCAACAAAATGTCGTTGAGACAATATATCAATATTTCATAACAAAAACGTGAGAACTATTGAAATGTTAGATTGCTAGATTTTGGCAATAATTTACGTATCCATTATTCATTAAAGGTATTATTTTAATACCAGGGTAGTTAAAAAAAAGTTTTTTTTATTTTAATTGAAAGAAATAGTTTTTCTTTCAAAACGTGTTTTTTCAATAAAACAGTGTATAAAACATGAACAATTAAAAACGTGTTTAAGACATGTTAAAAACATAACCAGCCTTATTAATAGACGTTAGCATTCTAATAATACTGGTCGGCATGAAAATCGGCCCTGACACCATTCCTGCTGATTCTTATGTAAAATGACCTCCTGAATCCGAATATGACCCCCGTTTTCTCCCATCACCCACCGTTTTCGGGGGAGGCCCCCCCACCTATTTTTATCACTTTTCGATAATTTGGAGGGATGAATAGGATTATTTTAGCCTTTACGTTTCTTCTGAGGGGCTAGAGATGTGAAAAGTTCCAAAACATAAATATTTGTAGCAAGGAGGTAGATTTGGGGGGGGATTTGCTCCCTTAAATTGTAAAAAAATCCTTAAAAATGATCGATTTTTCCGTTTTTTTCGCAGTTTTTTCACTTATTTTCTACATATTCCAGCTTCCATCCCCCCTCATCCTCCCCCAAACAATAAAAATATATAGCAACAATATATAGCAACAATAATATAAATATATAGCAACAGTTCGGAAGATTCACTGTACCACGCTGGCGTTCTCAATACCTCGCGCGCACAGGTTTGCCCATGAATTTTCATGCTTTGACAGGTTTAAACTTGCATTGCTCTTGTCACTATAGACCTGCACTGTAATCCTTATCTTCCCTCAGTACATCTCTAGCGATCGTAGAGTCAACTTGTCGGTGCTCTAGGCGGGAATTCTGTGTTTCCAAGTTGTTTAAATTGTGTATAACGGTAGACATTTTTTAATTCCGGCTTTTTCTAAGTGAATTACAGTACGTGAGTGTGAGTTGTGATTAATATCGAGCATTTATTTACTGTTTAATTATGCCACGCGAGTGTAAAAATCATCCCGATAGCTTCTGCTACGTTTGCGGGGAATTGACTTTAAAAGCGCAACGAAAACCCCTTTCTCCGCTTCTTAAAACTGCTTATAAATTTTACTTTGATTGCCAAGTTGGCGATCAGGACAAGAATTGGGCTCCAACAGTTTGCTGCACTACTTGTTACAGTAGCTTGACCAAATGGCTCAAAGGTACCCGTAAATCAATGCCATTTGCTGTGCCCATGGTTTGGCGCGAACCTCGCTGTCATCTCACAGATTGTTACTTTTGTATGACTTCCACCGTCGGGTTATCTAGCAAAAGTAAGCATACAATTCAGTATCCTAATATCCCTTCAGCTCTAAGACCAGTTCCTCACAACGAATCTTTGCCAATCCCAGTGCCCCCAAATACCTATACTCTAGAGCCAGCAACGGATTTGAAAGACTTTGAGCCATAGCCTGGACCATCTTATGATACGTTCACCGATGATGAAGAGTGTTCTGCTGATTCAGCTCATCGAAAACCTCACCTCGTTATTCAGTCGGAATTGAATGATCTCGTCAGGGATTTGGAGTTACCTAAGAGTAAATCTCAACTTCTTGGATCTCGACTTCAGCAGTGGAATCTCTTAGAAAAGGGTGTGAAAATCTCTTTTTACAGGACTAGGCAGTCAACCCTGAAATTACTTTTTTCGGCAGATGAAGGCTTAGTGTTCTGCCCTAATTCAAATGCATTGATGATAGAACTGAAGATGCCATGTGACCCAGACAAATGGAGACTGTTTATAGACTCATCAAAGACAAGCTTGAAAGTTGTCCTATTGGCCAATGGGAATGAGTTACCATCACTCCCGGTTGCAAACTCTGTGGATATGAAGGAGACGTACGAAAACATCAGCCGGATCCTTGATAAAATTAAATACCATGATTATAATTGGAAACTTTGCGCTGACTTAAAAGTTGTTGCTCTACTCATGGGCCTGCAATCGGGATTCACAAAATACTGCTGCTTCCTATGCGAATGGGACAGCCGAGCCCGAAACAAACATTACATCGTACGGAACTGGCCTCTGCGAGAAAGTTTTACTCCCGGTCAGAAAAACGTCGCTCACGATCCTCTGGTCCCGAAGGAAAATATTTACTTGCCGCCTTTGCACATCAAACTCGGATTGATCAAACAGTTTGTGAAAGCAATGGACAAGACCGGTGATGCATTTCAATTTTTGAAAACTAAATTCCCTCGTCTTAGTGAGGCTAAAATCAAGGAAGGAGTTTTCGTGGGCCCCCAGATTAGACAACTTTTCCAAGATTCGACGTTTATTGAACACCTGAATCGAAATAAAAACGAGCTTGGATTGCATTCCAAAACGTGTGTGAGAACTTTTTGGGTAACAACAAAAGTGATGATTATGTCGCTCATGTCGAGGAATTGCTGTCAGCGTACAAGGCCATGGGGTGTAACATGTCTCTTAAAGTGCATTTCCTTCACTCACACCTGGACTTCTTCCGTGAAAATTTAGGAGCAGTTATGAACACGGGGGAACGGTTTCATCAAGACATCTCTAAGTTCGAGAGGAGATTTTCGGGGAAGTGGAATGCGAGCATGTTAGCAGAGTACTGCTGGTTTTTGATACGAGAAACTTCTACCTCAGGGTACAAAAGGAAAGCAAGCACCAAATGAAGGTACTTATCTTAGTTATTTATTATTCTTTACATTTATTATTTTACATTTATTATTTTACTTCTTATTTATTATTCTTTACAGCTAAAATAATCTTTTTCACCCCTCCAATGGATGGGGGAAACGGGGGGAGTATTGAGAGCGCCAGCGTGGTACAGTGAATCTTCCGAACTGTTGCTATATATTTTTATTATTGTTGCTATATATTTTTATTATTGTTGCTATATATTGTTGCAATATATTTTTATTATTTAGGGGTGTTTGGGGGAGGATGAGGGGGACTGGAAGCTGGAATATGTAGAAAATAAGTGAAAAAACTGCGAAAAAAACGGAAAAAATTTCTTATAAAAATATTTTTGTTTGTTATGGCAATGAAAGCCTGCGTATTCTCAATTTGTTATATTTGTTTTTTCTCAAAATATTTATAGACAATTTTACGGTAAAAACGAAAAAAAAAACGATGTGAGGTACTTAATTTTTTACAATCCAATTTTTAAGACCCCGACTTTAAATTATATTTTCTTATAAAAGTGTATTTAACCCATTAACGGCCGAATAATAATAGAATTAACTCTAAACGTTGATTCTAGCTAAAATTCTGTACTTATTTTTATGATTTCTATGAATAACTTATTATATTAAATACTTGGAGCTTTTCTTTTAAATATATATAATGCATACGTTCTAAATTTTCAGACATCCATCAATTTTATAAACACGTTCAATTTAAAGTTTCAAACGAGTGTTTCCACTCCTAGATTAAGCGTGAAATAAAATTTCGAGTTTAGAAAAAGCTGAAAAATTAGTTAGGTCGCTCCGCGAAGCAGAGCGGCCAAATAATATTTTCAGGTTTTTCTAAACTCGAAATTTTACTTCATGCGCCACGCGTATAAAACAATGTAATATTGTGAAGTTAGAAGTACACTCAAAATTACTTTACTTTAAAAAAAAGCTCTTTTATTAAACGCAATACTTATATTACAAAAACACAATGAAGTTTAAATGAAAATAAATGTCTTCAAAATAAGCTACTAAAAAGTGATTTTTAATTTTCTTAAAATTTATAGATTTTATTTACGATTTTCTAATAATTAGCATTTACGTGATTTCGTATTTGACGCATTTAACACACCCAAAATATTCTCAAAAATTTCATCAAATAAACTTTAACTTAAGGTATAATACGTCAAATATTGATAATGGTCACTTTGTGTTCGAAACGTACATCTGGTAGGGATAAATTTGTGAAGAAATGTTTAAAGTGTTTTATTTTTATAATACGTTATTATTACTTGAAAATTGTTTATTAGCAATACAAGAACTGTAATGTATTGTCAAATTATATTTTTATTGTATTCTGTCAAATAATAAATATAATTTGATAATACATTACACTTTTTTTTATTGTTAATCTCAAACAACACAGTCTAGTCTCCCATAATAAGAATATATATATATAATATTAAAGCAGCGGGGATCCGAGAAGGCTGCGATTCGGTCGCCATGGCAACCACTTTTACATTGCTCTTATGGGAGACGACTGTCACCGTGGAAAAATCGAAGAATTCATTTTAGAAAGTTCAAATTTTCACAGGACCGAAAAAAAAAATTCCGCGTGTCTTAGGCTAAGCGGCGTTCAAATCCGACAGCGTTTTCAATTTTAAATCATTTTTTTAATTTTACGCCGGGCGGAAGATTTCCTAACCTCAATACTTTACACGCTGGTCTTGCTTCACACGGAACTTTTTCAGGTCGCGCATAGCACAATTTCGATGGGATTTGACCTGGGCTTTCCAACGCGACACTTCCGAGCGCTCAAATCGCCCGATTAAAAAGATATCGCAAATAATCGATTTTGCAAAAAAAAAAAAGAGATTTTCAAAATTTTGCGTCTATCGTGTTCAGAATTCCATTAGAAATACGACCTATCTATCGAGAATTTTTTCTATCGAGGAAAAGTTTTTTTTTTGCAATTGAAATTTCATAAAAATATATACCGGGTGTCTAAATCAATGGTTTTTATTTTTTCTTCAAAATGTTTTGTTTAAACGCAGATCGCTAGGATTAAATTTAGCGGTGTTGGGACATGTTTTTTTTTTTGTTATTGGCCGCCTTCACGGGCTGTCAGCACATTTTCGGTCGAAAAATTGCGATAGAGGAATTTGGTTTTTACATTTCGATTTCGAATAATTATCCGCAACCGACAAGATGAAACAAGACAAAACAAAACAATTAAAATTAATTAATTTTTAAGTTTAACGTGTATATACAGGGTGGTCTAAAACCGTGATTTTCTTGATTATTTTTTTTGACCGACTTAAAATGCTCCAAAACGATTTGTTTAAACGTAGGGTGGTATGGTTTGACCTCGCGGTGCTCAGCAAATTATTTTCGAGCCAACAAATGGCCGCCTTCCCGGTGTTTCAGCAAATTGCGCTAGAGAAAATTTGTTTTCGCGGGGATAAAGGAGCAACAACCCTCTCTATGTGCGAGCGAAGCGAGCAAGGCAAGCGAGCGAAGCGAGCATCTCTTCCAACCTTTTCACGGACCTTTACATCCATCCACTCCATAACCACTACAATACAACGATTTACCTTGCAGTCACCACCATTCGGCTCATGCACCAACACCTCTCCCCCTCCCTTTCCCCTTGCTACTATTATACATATATTTTTCTTCAACATCATTTATTTATTTTTTTAATTATGCAATTCTCTTTACATTTCTACATTTCCTTGATTCGGCCCTCGGCTCCCCGGTTGGTAGTTATAAATAAAAATAAATCCGCAGCCATTAATTTTAGAAAACAAAAAATGAAAATCAAGCGACAAGATTTCTTGAAATAAAAATTAAAGATAAAGTGATTAAATACAGCAAAACACCCCGAAAGATGGATTTATTTAAATTATATAAATTGAATTTATATAATTTAAAAAAAAATCCATCTTATATTATATTTAAATTGAATTTATATAATTTAAAAAAATCCATCTTTCAGGGAGTTTTGCTGTATTTAATCACTTTATCTTTAATTTTCATTTCAAGAAATCTTGTCGCTTGATTTTTATTTTTTGTTTTCAAAAATTAATGGCTGTAGATTTATTTTTATTTATAACTAGACTGTGTTTTTTGGAGATATTTATTGGATCTTGTTATGACAATCAAACTAAAAAATGTTGGTTAAACATATTTTTCTGGCTAAAAAGAAGTATGTTGATAAAAATGAATACTCACAAAAGTTGAAATTTAGAGAAAAGCATTAGTTTTAATTCTTAAAAATATTTGAAAAATGTATACATTAATAAATAGAGTAACTTTTTGGTACAAAAGTGTCGCACAGACTTCAAGTGTTAATTAAAGTTTTTTAAAAAAGTTGCTTAAAAATCTTAACTTCGACTACTTATACTGAATGCACTTTTTAATTCACAAAAATGCAGTATAGCTTAAATTGAAGCCTGTTTTATCCTAAATAAGCGGCTTTAAACCCATTTTTAAGTTTCATAAAAATCGCGAGATTGCCTGTCGTATGAAATTAAATTTTGTCCTCTAATTCTCCAATTTTTTTTTTACGTTAATAATTTAAAACGTGTTTTTTTTTAAATCGCAATATTGTTTGTTGTATGAAATTAACTTTTGTCTAATAATTCTCCTATTTATTATTTGTTATATCTTTTTCATTTAAAACGTAATTTTTCAAACTTACAACTTGCGTGGGCAGCATAAATGGGGTGCATTTAACACTCAAGTACAATAAACACCGGATTTGCGTGATAAATGTGGTTTTTTAACACGAATATAAATAATTGCCTAGTTCGATTTTTTGCCGCTATGCAGTAACAGCACTGTGCTAGTCAAATCAGCTTCATTTGTCTTACATTTGACCATGGTGGTAATGACGTTGTCAGTAGGATGTAACGCGTCAGCATCTCCGCCGTCCTCAGTAGTTTAACCCGCGTAAAATGCGTTTGTAAACAGAAATCATTCTTAAATCGGTTAAATATGTGTGCTTCTATCCGTCGCGAGTGTTTTTTAATGCAGAACAAACGTTAACACTGTGAAAACTCCATTCAAACGGAAGAGTTCGTTTTTTGTGCAAAGAGCGTGTTTCTATGTAACTTAGCTGAAAGGGTAGAGTGTGTGAGTATTATTTATTGTTGAACGATATTTGTGTTAAAGTAGAATTAACACATTCAAATCATAGTACCGCAATCTGTCATCATATACCTGTCAAATTATTATAAAACAAAACATATATATAAGAAATGTTATGTTATATATTGTTGTTGTTGCGAATAAAGTTTAGTGTATAACTCGCATGTAATCACTCGAACGTCTTGCTCCACTCGCCTTCGGCTCGTTCCGCAAACCTCTTTCTCGTGATTAATAGCTATCATTATATGCTCGTTGTACAATATATTATTTAAAAGGTAAAGTTGTATTTAAGCGTTCAAAGATTTTCGAAATAAAAAGGTTAAGGTTTGTAGATCAAAACTTAAAACTTTATTGTAGGGGTGAATTTGTTTCAATTACTAGTAAATTTATCAATGAAAATCGGACTACCGATAATTTACGGGTAAATCACAATATCCCCGATTTAATTCAAAAAGAAAACATTTACTACGTATATTTTTACAATTTTTATTTTAAATTGGTCAGTCGTAATTACAATATCGCTGTTTTAATTCAATATAGCTAGAATTTACTTCGCATTTTTTTACAAATTTAATTTGAAATTCGTCAGCCGTGACTAAATAGTGAAAACCTAAGTCGAAAAAGTAAAAACAACTATTTGTTCCTATTTCTGTAAATCGTAAAAATGTTTAGGTGAAAATCACCATTTTTCACACACAAATCTTAAAATGTCGAGTGATTCTTAAGAAACAAGTAAATAATATCATTTTAATTGCTGTTTTAATTCACTACAGCAAGAATTTAGTAAGATTTAATTTATAAATCGTCAGCTATGCTTAAATACCTAAATCAAAAAAGTTAAATGCTAATTTTAAACTATAATAAATCGTATGTAAATTTATTTGTTCCTAATTGCTGTTTTAATTCAATACAGCAAGAATGTGGTACGCATTTGTTACAAAAATAAATTTTTAATTCGTCAGCTATGCCTAAATACCTAAACCAAAATAGTTAAATGATAATTTTGAATTAGAATAAATCGTATGTAAATTTATTTGTTCCTAATTGCTGTTTCAATTCAATTCAGCAAGAATTTAGTAAGCATTTGTTAAGAGAATTAATTTTTAAGTCGTCAGCTGTATTTAGGCACAGTCTATATCAAACCTATATCAAAAAAGTTAAATGATAATTTTGAATTAGAATAAATTGAATGTAAATGTATGTTCTTAATTGCTGTTTTAATTCAATACAACAAGAATTTAGTACGCACTTACTAAGAAAATTAATTTTTAATTTGTCAGCTATGCCTAAATACATAAATCAAAAAAGTTAAATGATAATTTTGAATTAGAATAAATCGTAGGTAAATGTATTTGTTCCTAATTGCTATTTTAATTCAATACAGCAAGAATTAAGCACGCATTTGTTAGGAAAATTAATTTTTAATTCGTCAGCTATGCTTAAATACCTAAATAAAAAAAAGAAATGTTAATTTTTAAATAATATAAATCGTATTTAAATTTATTTGTTCCCAATTTCTGCTCAATTTTACTTAAAACAACTGTAAATGTATCGAAATTTGCTCCAAAATGTAGTCGTACATGACTAACGTTGAAAATATTTGAAAACCATTTAATTTTTTTTTTCTATTGGTAAATAAATTATAGACACTCCATGTAGATAATAACAAATGTATTCCATTTGAGCTTTTAATGTAAATCGCCACAATTATAACAACCTGCATTAACATTCCTCCAAACTACCGTTTTACAGAAATCCATGGTTACATTTCGGAAATTCTAATTCAGAGTATTTTATACGATTCAAAAATATTTCGTAATCGATTATAACGGAATAACTGTAATAATATATCATCACCTCAGACACTTTAATCCTCGTTAAACAGGAATTTCGTTTTGAATACACCCGAATTACAAGAAAATCAATTCAAAATTGTATCAAGCAATCATTTGCATAAATGAATGTAAAAGAAGTGGGGTGGATTAAAAACGTTATTCTCTTGTTTATAATTCTATGTCTTACGAGCTGCCACTAGGAATAAACTTTGTTTTTGTTATCTGTATGTTTTTGAGTTTACGTAAAGTGATTGTTACACTCAAAAAGACTGTTATTTCTTACTTAATTTTTTATTTGTATCGTTAGATGTACAATTCGAGTTACAAGGTGCTCATTATCAATAACAAACTCTTTTTATTACCGATAATACAAAATCTATTTACTAGAAGTGATGTTACGAAAGTTTTAAATATGATGAACATATTATCACAACAAAATCATTTTTCTATTTAATTAAAACGAAGGGCAGTAATACCGCAGATCGATATCCCAAACAGACTAAACAATTATTGTTTTAAAAATGTATATAAATTTAATATAAATGCATATATTGTAAAGACCTGAATAAAGATAAGTTAAAAAATCGTTTTGAGGGAGGGAGATGGCTAAAAAGCCTGGCTAGTGGTTAAGCGTATACAAAATCGTTTCACAGAAGAGGACATAAAAGTGCATGTTAACTCGATAATCGGCCACAATCATATCAGTTGTGAAAAGATAAACTCAAACGAATTCTGCTCAGTATTTAAAATTGAAGTCGATTTCTCCGAGTATGACTTAGTGAATAATCCCGATAACTGGCCGGAGGGTGTCATCGTCGGTAGATATATTTTTAAACGAGGTAGCCGAGACCCAATCGGAACCTAATACAATCTCCCGTAAAACTTCTATATCTGTGTACTTCACAAACATACAAAGTATACGAAACAAAGTAAACCAATTTGAAGCTTTTCTAATCGAAAATAACAATGAGTTCGACGTCATCTGTTTATGCGAGCATTGGCTGAGGGAGGAGGAACTATCCGGGCTCAAAATGGACTCGTTTAGCACGGGCTCGTCCTTCTGCAGACAGCAGTTCCTGCATGGGGGTGTGTTACATCTATTCAAAAGCAACATTCAACACACTGTTGTGGAAAATGCGCTTCAATTATCCAAAGAAAAAGTTTGTGAACTGGCAGCGTCGTTTATAGCTTCATTCAATATTATTTTAATAACTGTTTACCGTTCTCCATCGGGTGATTTCAATGATTTTATTCAATTTTGTTAATTTAAATCGACATTATTAACTCCATAACAACCGTAATAAACAAGGTTTTATTCACTAGTGAACTAAAATTTTTTAAGGTCACTAGTGAGTTAAAAAATTTGTTATATTATTTATTATTCAATTTTGTTAATTTAAATCGACATTATTAACTCCATAACAACCGTAATTAACAAGGTTTTATTCACTAGTGAACTACATTTTTTTTAGGTCACTAGTGAGTTAAAAAATTTATTTAAAAATAAATGTAAAGTACATTTTCTTTACAATTTCGTCAAAATTGAATAAAAACATATATACGCCACGTGAATTAAACACCTTTATTCACTCAAAGAAATGATTTCACTCGCGCCGAGGCGCTCGTGAAATCAAAAATCTTTTCGTGAATAAAATCGTGTTTAATTCACTTGATGTATAATATTTATTATTATTGTTTTAGGGAACTTTTTGGACAATCTTAATATGCAAAGGACCATAATAGTTGTGGGTGATTTTAATGTAAAATTTAATAGCAATGACCCCTTGGCGATAACTCTAGGGGAGGTCTTAGCCTCATACGGCCTATTTAGTATGGTGGAATTTAACACGAGGAAAGGTAATTGTCTTGACAATATGTTTGCGAATATTAGCACAGAAAATATTACTGTAACACCTCTTGACTCGGGACTGTCGGATCATATAGGAATTTCTCTCAGGATTGAGTTAGATATAGCACCACAGGTAAGGAAACCACTGATTATCCGACCTATTACTGAGCTGGGTACTTTTAACTTATTCAATACATTAAATGAACAAAATTTTAATTTCATTGATGATACAAAGACAAACATTGATTTTAAATTCAATACATTTATGGACATAATAAGCGAGGGCATTGTCAACAGTTTTCCAGAGAAGAAAATTAACAATACAAGTAATAATACTAGCAGAATATATTGGTACAATCAAAATTTAAAGGAAATGAGGGAAACACTGCTACTACTGAAGGAAGCAAGTAATAGATCCCCTGATATAAAAATAATCTACGTAAATTATAAAAAATCATACAATAACGCAATAAAATCAGCAAGAATAAGTGCAAACGTAAACTTTAAAAAAATCAAATAACTACCCCAAAGCTCGTTGGTCAATGTTTAAAAAAAGAAAGGTGCCACTAGTATTATTCTTATATCACCTGATGAGTTAAATATTTTCTTTAGCACAGCTGCAGAGAGGATAGTCGAGAGTCTTCCGGTGTCTGATAATGATCCTATAAAATTGATGTGTGCAAGCCCTATATGCACCGTACATTATTTCAAATTTCATGAGGTTAGTCCGATTGAGGTAAGGAATACTATACAGAGCTTAAATAATTCAAATGCTAAGGATATTTATGGCATGACAACAGGGCTCCTAAAAAAGATCACTAATGTACTTATACTCCCCCTTACTAAATTATTCAACTACTGCATCAATTTTTCAGTTTTTCCGGATAGCCTCAAGGTGGGTTGCACCATTCCAGTCTTCAAGAAAGGCTGCAGTACAGACCCTAATAACTACAGACCGATCTCTTTACTGCCTATTTTTTCCAAAGTCCTGGAAAAAGTATTATTCAAACAGATTACTGACTTCATTGACAGATATGACATACTAAATAAAAATCAATTTGGCTTTCGCAGGGGAATGTCTACTGCTGACGCGGTCGGTGCCTTACTGGATAACGTCCTGGATGGATTTAACTCTAGCGAGTCAACAATGGCATCTTATTTCGATCTCAGTAAGGCATTCGACTGTGTCTCACACGACGTTCTTCTGCGTAAGCTTTACTTTTTAAACTTCCATCCTACCAGTAGCCGTCTCATTGGGTCATATCTTGTCAATAGACGCCGACGAGTAAAATTAAATGGCTGTCTGTCGGCGGAGGTGAGTACATTTTATCACAGGGTACCACAGGGTTCAATTTTGGGTCCCTTATTATTTCTGCTTTACATAAACGATCTGCCGTATCACGTGAGGAATGCAAAACTGATCCTCTACGCCGACGACACCACATGCCTGAATCAATCTTCTGGAATCCAGAAATCTTGAAGTACTGGAATGGTTCAACACCAATAGACTTTCTTTGAATGCGGGAAAAACTGTAAACCAGGTATTCTCTTTAAGCACAGATGCCACAAACAACCGTTCAATAAAGTTCCTGGGTATAAATTTAGATTCCAAATTAAATTGGCATGCCCATGGTGACTACATTTCAAAAAAACTATGCTCTGCTATCTTCCTGTTACGCAATCTGACGAATTCCTTACCTCAATCTTCTCTAAAAACAGCATATTTTGGTATGTTTCACAGCCACATAACCTATGGAGTAGTATTGTGGGGACACTCGTCTATGATGACTCGCCAATTTTCTCTGCAGCGTCGTGCCATCAGAGTGCTGGCAAATGCCAGCTACAGAGATGATTGCAAACAATTCTTCATTAATATGGGAATACTCACTTTACTCTCTGTCTTTATTCTGGAGTCATTAAAGCATATTCGCAAACATATCGACTCGTACACTACCCATCAACACATTCACTGCTATTCCACAAGAAATAGCAGCCTACTTTATCCTGAATATCATCGCATATCCAAGGCGAGAAGTGCCACCAACTATTATGGTCCTAAGTTGTTTAACTTATTGCCACAGCACATAAAACACCTGTCTGTGACAAATTTTAAGACAAAGATTAAAGCCTACCTCTTGAAAAAGGCATTCTATACCATCGATGATTGCTTGTGCAATAAGTTCCTAGATTTTGTGTAATTGTTTTTCTTATATCTGTCCATATATATACATATATACATGTTCATGTTGATTGTCTACTTTTATAGATCAAAACATGTTAAAGGTTTGAACTCTGACGTGTGTAAACTACTGTAATAACACAAATTTTATAATAAATAATACAAAAAAATAAATAATAAAGATAGACACACAGAAAGATAGGGGCATCTCTTTCTGTGTGTCTATCTTTAGCTAGCTCCCTCTCTCAAAACGATTTTTGAAAAATAATTAACTTTGCTTTAGTTCTGCAAATTTGTTTAGTAAATTTCGATGATTCTCACCAATTTTCATGATTCTTGTTTTAATATTTAAATTGAATACTATTGTAACAGCAAATGCCTAACAATTTAATACATTTCAATAAAAAGGTAAAAGTAGCTAAGCGCTATACAAATTAAGTTTAAAGTGTGTTATTATTCTTATTTATCAATAAATTCGTAGATTTTTAAAACTCTTCACTAATAGTAGTGATAAATAATTCAGGCAAATTAACATTGTAAGTTGTATAATATTTACCGTGTAGTGAAAACAAAATAAGTAAGTAATTCAATTCCAAACATAGAAATAAGAACATCAACTAAATCCAGCAATTACACCAACAGATTTATATCAATGATAAGCCAATGCGAATGCATTAATTGCATAAATGCGCGTTAACTGCCCGATATATACGATTTAATTACAGTCATTAGGCTGGTACGTTGATGCGATCATCTCGATGCGAACACGCTGAAGGAGATTTCGCCTTTTTATTTTCATCCGAGCGCAGTCGGCTTAATAGAAAATTAATGTTGTTTTAGCGCTGAATAAATTATTTCGAGCCGTTTCTCGTGTTAACCGCGCCGCAAATTTATTCAAATTTCTGCATAATTCGACGCTAACGCGTGGAAATGGTCATAACGGAACAGCCGACTGAAACACAAGACATTCGAGAGTGATTGATGGTATTTTGTTGTTGTACAAGGTTAAATGTCAAATAGTATCATTTATTTATTTTTTCTTCTTGATAGCAGAAAAAATATTAATTACACTATAGTAAATCAGTAAATTAAAACTTCATGCATATGAGAATTTTTATGAAATCATATCCTAGGATTTTTTTAAATAAGACAGATGGTTATTTGATTTTATATAAAAAAAAATGTATCCAATAAAAGTATTTTATAACTAAAAGTAATATGAACATCTTTACGAACAAATATTATAAGTTCATGTCATATTTACTAATCTCTCAATGGTTTCTTCAAAAATTAAAATATTTATTAAAAATGCGCATTGCCATTACGGCCAAATGTATATATTCAAAATTAGTAAAAAAAAATGAGTAAAAGAACTAGAAAAAAGTAATAAAAAATTGCCCAAATAAAAGTACTGGGTAAAATTTGCATTGCCCGTCAGGGCAGATTTTATCGAGTACTTTTATTTAAACTTTTTTTATTTAAACTTTTAACAAAAATTGCTCTTTTCGTCCGCTCCTGCATGGCAATGCAATACAGTATTGCATTGCCATGCGAGAGCGGACCCAGAGAGCAATTTTTTGTTCAGGGGGAGAATTATCTTTTAAAGCCAGTATTAAAATTTAGGGTAGATTCCACTAATTAATTGCTCGTTTGGATTTCTTTATTTTTGTTAATTTGCAATTTTTTATAGATTTTTGTCAATTTGAGCTAATTTTTACAGTTCTAAAGTTATTGTGAAATTTGATGATGTGTGTTGGTTTTGACGATTTAATTTAAATTAGTATCAATTATTTAAAATTTGTGATTTTTGTTAAATATTAACATATAGGGATTTTTAAATTTAAGAATATTTTTACATATTCCATATAAACATGTTAAATAAAATAACATGTAACCAAACCTAAGCACCTATACGCGTGGCGCATGAAGTAATATTTCGAGTTTAGAAAAACCTGAAAATTTGGTTTGGTCACTCCGCTTCGCGGAGCGACCAAACCAAATTTTCAGGCTTTTCTAAAATCGAAATTTTACTTCATGCTTAATCTGGGATTGGAAACACTCCTTAGAGGCTTCAAATTGAAAGTTTTTACTAAAATAATGACTGTTTGGAAAATTACATCGAAAAATCGTTATATGTATAACTAAAGAAAAATTCCTTGTATTTATCTTTTCATTTTATTGATTTCAACATTTTTATACTATTTTTATTATTATTTTTTAACGTATTTTTTACACTCAAATACCTGTTTTTAATAAAATTGTAGTATTTTATATTGTAAATAGATCTTGAAAATAATTAAATAAATTTAATTTGATCGATTTGTACGAAACTGTACAGACATACGGGAATGTTTTAATCTAAGAATACTTTCACATATTCTTTATAAACATTTATTAAATCAAAGAACATTTAATCAAACCTAAGCAGTATATTTTAAATTTCACTTTAAATCAGTGTTTTTTACGCGTGGCGCATGAAGTAAAATTTCGAGTTTATAAAAGCCTGAAAATTTGGTTTGGTCGCTCCGCGCTTCGCGCTACGCGACCAAACCAAATTTTCAGGCTTTTCTAAACTCGAAATTTTACTTCATGCTTAATCTGGGATTGGAGACACTCGTTAGAGACTTCAAATTGAAAGTTTTTAATAAAACAATGAATGTTTGGTAATTTTCATCGAAAAATCGTTATATATGTATCTAAAAGAAAAATTCCCTGTATTTATCTTTTCATTTTATTGATTTCAACATTTTTATACTATTTTTATTATTATTTTTTAACGTATTTTTTACACTCAAATACCTGTTTTTAATAAAATTGTAGTATTTTATATTGTAAATAGATCTTGTAAATAATTAAACAAATTTAATTTGATCGATTTGTACGAAACTATACAGACATACGGGAATATTTTAATCTAAGAATACTTTCACATATTCTTTATAAACAATTGTTAAATCAAAGAACATTTAATCAAACCTAAGCAGTATATTTTAAACTTCACTTTAAATCAGTGTTTTTTACGCGTGGCGCATGAAGTAAAATTTCGAGTTTATAAAAGCCTGAAAATTTGGTTTGGTCGCTCCGCGCTTCGCGCTACGCGACCAAACCAAATTTTCAGGCTTTTCTAAACTCGAAATTTTACTTCATGCTTAATCTGGGATTGGAGACACTCGTTAGAGACTTCAAATTAAAAGTTTTTAATAAAACAATGAATGTTTAAAAATGTACATCGAAAAATCGTTATATATGTATCTAAAAGAAAAATTCCCTGTATTTATCTTTTAATTTTATAGGTTTCAACATTTCTATACTATTTTTATTCATATTTTTTTAACGAATTTCTTACATTCAAATGCCTGTTTTCAATAAAATTGTAGTATTTTATAATGTAAATGAATCTTGAAAATAATTAAATAAATTTTATTTGATCGATTTGTACGAAAAATACAGACTTCGAAAAAATTATAATTGCATTTTATTTTTTTGAAATTGTCAATATTAACGAATTTTATTGATTGGTAAATTTGTATGTTTGTTGCTTTTAACAATTTTTTAATAATTTTTGGGTCATTTTAAACTTTGCTTAATTTAATTGAATCTGATTTTTTATATCGATTCTCATTATTTCTAGTAGATTTCTAAATTAATGTTTTTATTTTTTTATAACTTGCACAAATCTTGTTAATGTTGGTATTTTTTTTCGAGTTGCACAAATCTTGTTATTGTTTGTATATATTTATAACTTGCACAAATCTTGTTAATGTTGGTATTTTTTTACAAGTTGCACAAATCATATTATCGTAAGTCAAATCCAGTAATGTTTAATTATACAATTAACGCCAATCTCATTAACAGAACAACCGAGATGTCTGATCTTGGTGTTATATTTGACCAACGTTTAAGCTTTGTGCCCCATCTCACTAGTACGATTCAATCATCATTAAGAATGTTAGGCTTTATTTTAAGAAATTGTAGACAATTTAATAATGTGGAAAGTATTATTCTATTATTTAACTCATTCATTCTAAGCAAACTTAATTATTGTGCGCCTGTTTGGAGCCCTTACTATCGCTGTCATATTCATTCCTTGGAAAAAGTTCAGAGAAAATTCCTTAAGTATCTATATTATTTTAAACATGGTGCGTATCCTTTTGATACTGTCACTTATAACATGCTACTTAATGAATTTTCGATGCCATCAATGATACAGCGTCACAAATATATATTGCTACTAACTTTATACAAATATGTGCACTACCATTTGGACAATCCGTTTTTCCTTAACATACTTTGCGTTCATGCTCCTAGATTTATCACACGCAATTCGTTAACGTTCTACAGCAAAAAACCTAATACTCTTCACTTTTCTCAATCACCTATGCATAATATGTTAAATTGTTATCATAGTGTTGAAGATTATGTCGATGTATTTATTTTGTTTTGAATTTTTTTATAATTATCGTAATGTACGAGTATATATATATGTATATAAATATATTTTTAGATTAGTCTTTATATACAATTTAGTTTAATTTTTCATATGTTATAATAGTTATATTTTAAAATTTTCCCTGTAATTGGATTATTTCTGTTGGGAATAAATAAATAAATAAATCTTGTTAATGTTTGTATTTTTTTACAGCATGCACAAATCTTGTTAATGTTTGTATTTTTTGAGAACTTGCACAAATCTTGCTAATGTTTGTTATTTCTTATATCTTGCACAAATCTTGTTAATGTTTGTATTTTTTTACAACTTGCATAAATCTTGTTAATGTTTGTATTGTTTACAACTTGCACAAATTTTGTTATCATTATTTTTTGTAATATTTAAAATTCTATTATTATTTGTAAGCTTTATTTATAAACTTATATAATGTTCATGGTTTTCAACAACTTTGACATTTTCAACGAGTTCTGTAATTGTTTAAGTTATATAAAAGTTGTGAAATTTATAATTTTTCACAATGTTCGTAAATTCTAATAAACTTACATTTGTAGAGATTTGGTCAATTTTCTCGATGCCAGTTTAGCTATTTTTGTCCATCTGGGCCGGGCCACTACAGGGAATTTTTTTTGTAGGTATAGATATGACGATTTTTCGAATCAATTTTTAGACATTCGTTGTTTTTATAAAAGCTGTCAATTTGAAGCTTCTAACGAGTGAAGCAAAGCGAGTCGCGCCGGCGAATCCAAATTTTCAGGCTTTTCTAAACTCGAAATTTTACTTCATGCGCCAAGCGTGTAAAACACTGATTTAAAGTGATGACGCTGGGCATTTCACAAGGAGTAATGTTGTTAACTGTAATGATAATACCATATTTTCAATTAAAAAAACCTCTAGAGTGCCATGATTTAATTTATTTTTAAATTTAAGTTGGCTACAGGCCTAAGGAATTAACATATAAAACGCCAAACATAATAATTATAATATCTAATTTCAGAGTTGATAATTTACAATATTTTCCATGGCACTCTAGAGGTTTTTTTTTTATTGAACAGACGATATAATTATTATGTGTCATAAACTAAATGTGCCATTATAGACTGATGTCAACTGGGATTATCGACAAATTTCAATATCGGTAGTTGTCCGAATGTCTGAATATCAATATTGACTTATCGCTGATGATTAAAGTGACGTCAGACGTAAAAAAAGGTATATATATATATATATATATATATATATATATATATATATATATATATATATATCACGATTTTTCAATGTAAAACATTCATTGTTTTCATGAAAGCTGTAAATTTAAACCAAGTGTTTTCAATCCCAGACTAAGCATGAAGTAAAATTTCGAGTTTAGAAAATCCTGAAAATTTGGATTTGGTAGCGCGCGAGCGAAGCGAGTCGCGCCGGCAAATCCAAATTTTCAGGCTTTTCTAAACTCGAAATTTTACTTTATGCGCCAAGCGTATATAACACTGATTTACAGTAATGACGCTGGGCATTTTATAACGAGTAATATTGTCAACTGTAAGGATAATATAATTGTTATGTGTCATGAACTAAACGTGATATTATAGACTGAATGTCAACTGTCATTATCGACAAATTTTAATGTCGGCAGTTGTCTGAATGTCCGAATATCAATGTCGACTTATGGCTGATGACTAAAGTGACATCAGACGTATTAAACGACACTATCTGCTTGTACAAGAAAATAGTATACTATTTTCTATCATGGTGTAATACACAAAATATGAACACACGCAAATCTTGTACAGTTTTGTTATATAAAAATAGGATATGTTCTATTTGGTAAACCATGAAAACAGTATACTATTTTCTTGTACAAGAAAATTGTGTAGTCTAACACAAGCTTAAGGTTGCGATTTATTATGGGTAAAATCCAACTTTTTTGGTAGTCACTAGTTCCAGCACTATTTATGTTCGGATTATGCGACAATATTACATGATACATCAAAATAATCCTAAAACTTGGGGGATTTTAATGTCACCAATTTAAAACAAATAAGATACTTAGTTTTTTGTAAAAAAATCCTGAAAAAAAGCAATTTTTGAGTCATTTATTTACACCTATTTAATCAACAAAAACTTGTACCACGTAAAATTCAAGGGTGTCCATACATTCTGCATTCAATTAGCTCAAAATTCATAAAAAAAATGTCCATGATATATTACGTTTACCATTTTATGCTGAAATTAGAAATATAAATCTATCTCACTCTAGCAAATGGCTGGGCATTGGTCTTACTCTAGTAAACCGCAACCCTAAAGCTCCCGGCCCGGGTTTTGTAGAACCCGCAAAAACCCCTGTAGATACGCCACTGCGTGGTCCTAACTATAATACAAAGTTTAAAGTTTTTTATTATTGTTATTCATTTCTTCTTAATAAAACAACAAATCTATTGTAAGGATGTTTGGGATTTTTTTATTGAATAATTTAGTAACAAAAAACGGGTTTTGTAAAACCAACTTCAATCATAATATTTACCGGAACCGAAATGATTGGCTTGTGATAACTCAAAATTGTGTTTCGTCCAGAACGAACGGTGCCTAATGAATTATTTATTGCCTCTAATTGATTTTATTACGAGGTATTAATCGCATTCTGTGAATTTACATAAATTAGCCGAGAAACAATGTCGTTCCATGGGAATCAGAAAAAAAGTGTGCACTTGTATAGCGTTTGGCATGATTTATTGTACGCAATTACAGGTGTGTGTCAGAAGAGGAAAAAAATGTTCTGATTTAGATTGCTAATTTATTATAATTTCTAATCTTAAACGTATACAGCAGTCGTAATTTTATCGAATTAGAAAGATCATACGATTTAAATTAGTTGTGTATACAAAAAATAACAATTTGAAACAGATAATTATTATAATTATTTTAGAAATTAAGTATGGTAATATTAGTATTTTTTAATATTAAATAGTATCAAACAAGATAAATTTAAGTTCAAAACTATATACATAATATATAAAATTACGAAAAAACTATTCGTGAAAATGCAAACAATGTCTTAATTAATAAGACAACTTAAGACGATAAATATCCATTGAAACAACCACTTCCCGTACAAATACACCTCCGGATATTAAATTATACAATATACTTTAATAGAGCATTGTAACAAATTAAATTAAATATGATTTTAAATATTTCATTGTATAATTCAATATCCGGAGATGAATTTGAACAGGAAGTAGTTGTTTCAATAGATATTTATCGCCTTAAGTTATCTTATTAATTAAGACATTGTTTGCATTTTCACGAATAGTTTTTTCGTAATTTTATATATTATGTTTAAATAGTATATTCTACAACGAGCATATAATGTTATCTATTAATCACGAGAAAAAGGTTTGCGAAAGGAGCCGAAGGTGAGTGGAGCAAGTCGTTCTAGTGAATAATAGCCATTATATGCGAATTATACACTATACTTTGTTCACGGCTGATAAATGATGACAGATTGCGGTACTACGATTTTGGTATATAGCCAACATTTTCATAGGAGACAGCTCCTAAAGAAGAAAAGGTTTTCTAACAGGAATTAAAATAATCTAATTTTACACCAAGTTTTTTGCTTAGGTTTTACTATTTACTAATAAATTGCTGGACAGGTTTGTAATTCAAAATTGGTGTTACAATTTATTATTAACAATAAATGTCTAGCTACTTGTTAACGATAAAAGCATCTTAATTGCAGATATGATTGATTTAGACGTGATCCGATATGTGATTATTCCAAATACACTGTACACACTGATGATTCCATGAACATAATGTGCATCTATGAGGATGATGATGCAGGATGTATGCAAAAGGTGGACGGGTTAGGTATGCAAGAGCAATAGTCATGACTGTACGATTTTCCTAATATAATGTAAATTTCGTAAGTAATGATCCACGCCGGGTCATAATAGCGTACCGGCACAGTAAAATAGGCACAACATGGTGGTCGAGGAGAACAGAAGAACAGAAGATGTTGAGGGAATTTACATGCGGCAATGATTTAAGTGATTGGTCGCACACGGACCCATATATACCTACACATACTGTATATATATATAAGTTATACACAGTGTATGTGTATGTAAGATACATAGACATAGAGCATTTGTAAATAAGATATACATATACACGAAGAGCTGCATATGGAATTGTTGTTATTAGATTTATAGAGCCGTCATTGGGAGAACTTAGAAGGTAAATGAGAATGCCGCACGATCCGGACAATTGTTGGCGATTGTTTAGGTGTCGAGATCATTAAATGATCCATCCAACCGTATTCTCTTCTTCGCTTTACCTCTTCTTGGGCCACTTACCGACACTGCTCGGCGTATTACAGCCAATAAGCCAATAATGCCCGAGCCCAACAGCAACAACAGATAAACCATCATCATTGTTATGTAAGGTGATTGTTATCTTATTAGGTATCTTCATTGTGGGGTATTGAAATGTTGCTTGTACACACGGCCGAAGCGATAATTACCAGATGACCTCTAGTTAACACGCTAATAACTGCGACCAACATAAACAAGTGTTTCGGTATTTTTTATTTATTATTAATTTTAATGGTTCTAAATTCAAAAAAGGCTAGTACATAGAGTTCAAGTACTCAAAGCTTCATAATATACTTTATTGTCTAAGTACTTTTTTTTGTTTTTGTAACGGTTTTCCTTGTTATATACTAATTTATTATTATACAGGGTGTTGATTCGTTTAGGTATACATAGGGATTTAACATATAAAATCGCATTTATGCATTTTCCTGCTTCCAGGATCATTTTAGGGAAAACGTATAGGAGTGAAGAAAAAAATAGAAAAAAATCCCACTAACTTTTGTCGCTACTTGGTTAAAATCCGACGTTGTTTACTATTTTACACGAATTTTTGAAATATACGCAAATTTAATAAATTAGCCCCAAGCCGGGTATAAGAAAATAACATAGGTATGTACAGCACATAATCACGGCTATTGAGAGGTGAAATACTTGACTTTTATGCCCAAATTCATCAACGCTGCATCCGCAGCTTTCATGTAATGCCCCTTCCGCGATTCTAGCACATCTATATCGAAAATCTGGAATGAAGGAGGGTGTTCATGAGACTATTTATTTTAAATTTTCGTGATCTTTAAAACTGAATAAAAAAATAGTAAACGACGTCGGATTTTAACCAAATAGCAGCCTAAATACTTAAGATTTTTTTCTTAATTTTTGTTTACTATTGTATGTTTCCTCCAACATGACCCAGGAAAACGCATAAATGAGGTTTTACATGTTAAATCCGTATGTATACCTGATCGAATCAACACCCGGTATGTATGTATATCCTAAAAAAATAAATGGCTTAAGTAAGCAAGTACCTACTCGCTTAGACCGAAAAGTTCAACGACCGAAATCTGAATTTCGGGTAAATATAATTAACAAAGGATTATTGGTGAAAATGAATTGGGTTTGCGTCCGAAAAAAAAGAGTGGTAGATGTAATCTCGGGGCGGTGGAGAAAGAGAAGTCTCCGGAGGAGGGCCTTGGTTTGTCAAAGAGCTGATGGACGCACTCGTCCTGAATTCCAGGAATACTTCATGAGCGCTCCTGCTGCGGGAGTTTTATTGCCCCGCTGATATGTATAAATACTGCCTCCTCCTAATTAGCCACTTTATTATATTCATTCGCCAATTAAAAAGCCACACTTTGCGAATAAAACTCATCCTTTGTCCGCGCAGATACCCCGAGCGGTTTAACATACCTCACGCCACCAACAAATGGACTACCACTATCTATACCTCTACGAATCGTCCGTTTAAAGGTAAGCATCATTAGGTGCAGAAAAATTAATGTTTTTATTTGATTTTTTTGTAAAAAAGTCAAGCAAACGTCAGATATTGAAAAACATAAACATGTGAAATGAATTAATTTTAGTTAAAAGTTTGAAAATAGAAAACACTATAACGAACAAATTTACAGAAAGTTAAGGTTAAATAAAGTGATTTTAATTGCCTTGATACAATATCTTTAATTATTTTGTTGAGAGTTCAGCGAAATGATATGTTTTCTGGCCAAAATTTCATCTGATCATCTCTTTCATCTTCAGCTTGATTTTAACCCTTTTGGCCATAACGGTGGCATTTACCACCACTAAAATTTGGTCAACATACTAGGAATTTTTCTTTTAAATATACATACATGTATACATGAGCTGTAACGTTTCCGATAACCGTTTGTTTTTTAAAATAGTTTAATGTTAAAGCTTTAAACGAGTGTTTTCCACTCCCAGATTAAGCATGAAGTAAAATTTCGAGTTTAGAAAAGCCTGAAAATTTGGTTTGGTCGTGTAGCGCGTAGCGCTACACGACCAAACCAAATTTTCATTCTTTTCTAAACTCGAAATTTTACTTCATGTGCCACGCGTATAAAACACTCGACTTTAATGTTTAAAATCAATGCCGCACCCGTAGCTTTTATTTAAAACCCCTTCCGCGATTCTAAGTCATTTGTATCAAAAATGGTAAACGAATACTTCCTAGAAGCAGGAAGATGCATAAATATGGCTTCTCATGTTCAATATCTATGTATACCTGATCAAATTAACACTCGGTATATTTTGAACTTTACATTATTTTAGTGTTTTATACGCGTGGCGCATGAAGTAAAATTTCGAGTTTAGAAAAGCCTGGAAATTTGGTTTAGTCGCTCGGCTGCACGGAACGACCAAACCAAATTTTCAGCCTTTTCTAAACTCGAAATTTTACTTCATGCTTAATCTGGGAGTGAAAAACACTTGTTTAAAGCTTCAATTTGAACTTTTTTCAAAATTGAGGAATATTTAAAAATGTACAGTGTATACAGTATATTAGGGTATGTATACTTAGAAGAAAAAACCCCTATATATAGCGGACCTAAATATTACAAATATATCAAAATATTTTGATAATTCTACTAGGTGAATTTTTAAAGGCCGTACCAACTGATGTTCGACGGTGCTCATATGTTTTCTACCATTATATATTTGTCTCCTCTCATCACGTAGCCTACGTCTAATAAAGTGAGACCCGCTTCGCTACCCTCGGCAAATCCAAACGTTCGGCCTTTTCTAAACTCCAAATTTTACTTGAGCTTAATCAAGGAGTATAGCATTTGCTGGAAGGTTCAAATTCAAAAACATCAAATGCCTGAAAATGTACAATGTATGCATTGGGATATGAATAATTAGAAGAAAACATTTTTGTAGTTGTAGTAAAAATAATTTATTGGTAAAACTATACATAATATAGAATGAAATGCCTATAGTTTTCGTAATCTACAACCAATTAGTCTTTATAAAGAAAGACGAATTCAACACTCAATGGGTATTTGAATTCGTCTTTCTAAGACAAATCAGTTGCAGATCGAGAAAGGTATCGTACTTTTAATATATTTATAATCATTATGGTGATTTTTTCGATAGCCAATTTTTTCTTGAGCAATCGTACCAAACGTACTCGCCTTTCCACTCGATCGGTTCAAGGCACAGCATTAATGGAGCTTTTACGCCTTCCTCCACTGTTAACATGCCAGTGTTATTAGTCATGTCGGTAATGACATAACCCGGGTGCACATGATTGATGAACAAATTACGATTCGGATCCTCTTCGGCCAATTTTTGATTGATCCTCGATAGCGCGCTAAAGCCGACCTTTGATACACCGTAAGACGAACCTCCCCAACCTTCTTTCATATGTGTCCGCTTTTCAACAGAACTATAAGAAAAATAAAGAGAATACCTAATAGTAATCACAGTGTAAAAATATTACTTCAAAAAAATATAAAATAACGTTTTCCGTTTTAAACAGATCTATAATAATTAAAGAAAACACTATATGATGAATTAATTTCTCACTTAACCCGTGATGAAACTTATTTAATTAATATTAGAACACTGATTAAAAAACTTGGCTTGTTTGACTGATTTTTATTACTCCAACTAGTTTTGACCTCAGGTCATTATTACGGAGATATCTCCTTGAATCGCTTATTTTATCACAGCGGTGATAGAATTCTTTCACCTTGTTGTGGTCGTTCCTACGAAAATTATTTGTCAAATCTGAGGTAAAATTTCAAGTTTAGAAAGGTCTGAAAATTTGGATTGGTCGCTGTTTTATTCGTTATATTCTCTCATCGAACAAATAAATCTCGTGGTATGATTAATAATCGATAATATTCATTCGTGAAACCGGAGCAGCACATTCTGCAGCTCGGTTTCACTCATGAATATATATCGATGATACCACTTGGTACATTATAGCAGGTACCTAAGGTCGAAACTAGTTGGAGTAAAAATAGAAATCAGTGAAACATACTATGTTTTTTAATCAATGTTCTAATATTAAGAAAATACTATATGACAACGTGAATATTTTCTTCTTTTTGAAAAAGAAGGACTAAAATTGAAAGTATGCTTGAAAAGCATCTCTTAAAAATATCACTAACCTCAGAAATTCGTTCATCAAAGCTGTAAGTTGATCAATGGTCAAGTCAGGATTAGTAAATTTGGCCTGTATTTCTCTTGATGGAATTTGTGTGGGATGTCCCATATCACTCGACACATTAACCACTCGCGCATTGTTTCTCAGCAATGGGAAAAGAGTTTCGCAAACGTCGAGACTGCCAAAATAATTAGTCTTCAGTGTTTTTGGAGCTGCTGATGAAATTGGTTTATGATCAATCTAAAAAATAATCTGTTATACTTTTCAAATATATGTAGAGTGGGAAACTTGAGCAAATGCAATTAATACAAAAAAATAGCCATTCAAAGAATGTTCGCATATAATTCACGAGAATAATACAGGTTGCCTGTATTTCGACAGAATGTATAGGGATCTCAGTTATTTGAAGAGAGAAAAAGTCGATTAAGTTTGAGCAAAGTTGCGTATTTTAAGGCCTAACAACAATCGGAAAATAATTATGAAATATCTTTTTTTGTTTTCGAGATATCAACAAAAAACAAAAAATCGTTTTTATTTTTTATTTAAAAATTACTGAATCTGGACATTTAGAACTTTGACAATATAAGACACTTTTTAATGAGGAATCTAGTAGCATTTTTTTTAAGATAACAATAACATTTACCCGGGGACCATAGCCAACTTTTGTTTTTCTTATGAGCGCCATTTAGGATTTTCATATTTTTTTAAAGAGTATTTTTTTCTAGACTCAGTGATGTATCATACTCATAATTTATTTTCGATTTGATATTTAAAGTTATGATATTTTCTTTTTTGTAAAGAGTGGCAGCAGTCAATCATTGTTAGCGCTCAAAATTAATTAATAACTGTCAATCTTTTCTAATAATAATAAGTATCGATTATCACATAAAAGTTGCACAAACTGAATTTATTCTACTTTTATTATTATTATTCCAAAACTATTCGCAAAAAAAGTAATTCTTGCATTTTTTTCGCTACATCTCGGTAAATATTGATCACCATCACATCTAAGCGTTGTATATTTTTACCTTTACTGTAAATCAGTGGTTTATACGCGTAGCGCATGAAGTAAACTTTCGAGTTTAGAAAAGCCCCGTGAACATTTGTCGAGGGTCGAGAGATATTTTTATACACATCTTTAAGCCAGTACTTTCTTGTCATAGTGAATTTGGTAGATTTGGAGGTATTAAGTATACTTCTTTAGTTCAGTACATATTTTTTTTTACTAGGATGCATCTTATTGTCTATAGAGGCCAATACCTATGTAGCCAGATGTGCTGATATTTTTAAATGACGACTAGACGATTTATTGACGACTGTCTATTGTTAATATGACAATTGGCTGTTTTTGTAAAATTATGTTTTTGTTTAATTTACAACTTAACTTCGAATCCTCATTGGAAATCAAACAGAAATTTTGTACGTATTTATGAAACTTCACATTAAATCAGCATTTAAGCGCCTGGCGCATGAAGTAAGTATCAAACCCAGGGTTGTTAAAATAAATCGTTTTTTATTTTTTTATTTTAATTAAAACAAACAGTTTTTTTTTTAACGAAACGTGTTTTTTTCAGTGAAACGGAGTTTAAAACATTAACGATTAAAACATGTATAAAAAGTGTTTAAAACATGTTTAAAACACGTTTAAAACGTGTTTAAAACAGAGCACAAGGCATTTTTCTTTTGAGTATACATATCCCGATAATTACAGCGTTTCTTTAAATTTGCGGGAATTCGTTGTTTCAAAGCGGTTAATTGGAGGCTTTTAACGAGTGTTTTCCACTCCCAGACTAAGCATGAAGTAAAATTTTGAGTTTAGAAAAGCCTAAGAATTTGGATTGGCCGCGTAGCGAAGCGGAGCGGCCAATCCAAATTAGGCTTTTCTAAACTCGAAATTTTACTTCATACACCACGCTTAAAAACACTAATTTACAGTGAAGTTCAAAAACACACACATACAACAACAATTATTGGCAACCTAATATACGTTAGAGTTATTGGGTTGCTTATAATCACTGTTTTAAACAATTTGTTCGGCGCAGAATTTGAATTACGTTTTATTCACATCTACGTATTAGATTACTACAGCCGTATATTTTAAACTTTACGATATTTCAGTGCTTTATGCGTATGGCGCATGAAGTAAAATTTCGAGTTTAGAATAGCCTAATTTAGATTGGCCGCTCCGCTTCGCTACACGGCCAATCCAAATTTTCAGGCTTTTCTAAACTCGAAATTTTATACTTCATACTTAGTCTGGGAGCGGAAAACCCTAATTTAAAGATTTAAATTGAAATCTTTTAGAAAAGCAACGAATGTCGTAAAATTTACAGTGTATGCATACGTATACCTGAAAGAAAAATTCCATGTATTTAAAAATCATATTAATGCACACTTAGTTGTGATATTTTGTTGTAATAAAATGTCAAGTTTAATAATGTAATTTGAAATATCTCCAACAATTTAGTTATAATTTAAAAATGTAACAAAAAAATCTTAATGAAGTAGTATAAAATATAATTTAGCAAATTCAAGATAATAAAAAAAAACGTTTTGAACAAAGTTAACGTTTAAAACATGTTTTAAACAAATTTAAGATTTAAAACATCTTTAAAACAAAACCGTTTAAAATACGTCGGCTGTTTTTAAACATGTTTAAAACACTGTTGTAAAACAAAGTGTTTTAAACATAACAACTCTGACCAAATCGTATAGAGTAAAATAACGTAATTTTAGTGCAACTTCTAACCGATGGTAAATTGCATGGGTGCTGTGAATAGCCAAAAGTAGAATGTACATTTTTAAACGTGAATTTTAAAAATATGTTTACCTTGCTTTTTTTACTATTTTCATTAATTCTAAATTACATAGGTGATTTTTAACTACTTCATTCGAATTTGTGGCTATCTCCTGTCTAATACATCTGGCAACACTGCCAGGCAATACCAATCTATCATTATATAAAAATACTTACATAAATACCTGCATTATTAACCAACAAATCAATCCCTCCGTGTTTCTCTTTAATAAAATCACGAAACTTTCGCACACTCTCCGGATTATCGATTTCCAAAATGTGAAATTCCGGTTTCAAACCCAACTCATTTAATTTTTTCACCGCTTTGAGTCCACGGTTGGCATCACGCGAGGTTAAATAAACAGCGCCGTCGAAACGCTCACACAGACCTTTAACAATCTCAAGGCCGATTCCTTTATTTGAACCAGTAACCTGCAAATAATAATTATTTTCAGTATTTAAGGTAGAGTATTTTTAGGTTGCATACTCACAATTGCTACTTTTTCACTCATGTTGACGATTTGCGTGGAAGTGATTGGTAATGCGTATCGTTGTTTGTGTTTACAATCTAGATGCGCGATTGTTTTGTTTTATTTTGGTCGGGTGTGGATTATACACGCTTTCGTGTGTTCTCGATTGAAAGGCCTTGACGTAAAGTATTGACCAGTGCTGACAACTTAGAAACAAGCTTGCATTACCCAAAGGTGATAAAATATAAAGTGTAGTTTAGGATCGCTAGATTAGAATGCGAAATAATGGAAGTGGGATCTCCAGTCCTATGACGCGATATTAACACACGTTGAGCCACATTATCTACGTCACAGGACCGAGAACTATGTGTGTGGGGTAAGGTGGCTTGCGAAAATGATACAGACTGCGGTGAAGCATACCTTATACACATATGTCACTTGATGTACACCAAGGACAACCGAGTATACGGTAAGAAGGATCGACAAAATCGAATATAAAATAAGTTTTATACGTTAACCTGTAAATAATTCAAATAGTTTACTTATATAAATATTTGACTAATTTGTAAGTTCTAATTCACACCCTAAATTTATAATAAAATTTAAGGCACTGCCAACTCTAACTTACTCCAATTTAATAATTCCAGGAGTAACAATAATAGCAATTTAATAAAAGAAAACACTTTAACTTTGCTCGTAAAACATTTTTTTTTAAGTTATGACTGTAGTTTCTATTATACAATACAATTATACGGGGAATTTTCCTTTAAGGAAAAGGCAGATAACAGAAAAAAGTGTACCATAAAATGTAAAACATTTTAAGTTTACATGTTGGTTCATTTCTTATTACTCCGTCGTAATGAATAAAAAATAGTATTTGCTACTGTAAAATTGCATTCGTTTAGCATCGATTTATTAACACCTTTTTTTAACATTAAGAAAACACGGATTTATTAAATTTTAGTATCATTCAATATTATCCATAGTGATATTTGAATTTTTAATCAAGAAACAACATATTAGATATAGTTTAGCAAGCTATGTATTTATGTATATTATCTCCGTTGAAGAATATTATTTATAAAAGTGTAACATCATATCAATAATAACTTGAATTCCCGCTCCACAATTCTAAATAGCAACCAGGGTTGTTAAAAAAGGTTTTTTTTATTTTAATTAAAACAAACAGTTTTTTTTTTTAAACAAAACGTGTTTTTTTTTCATTGCAACAGCGTTTATAACATTAACAATTAAAAACATATTTAAAACGTGTGTAAAACACGTTTAAAACGTGTTTAATAAAACAGAACATACAGGGCATGTTTCTTTTGAGTATACTTCTCCCGATAATTACAGCGTTTTTTAAATTTGCGGGAATTCGTTCTCTCAAAGCGGTTAATTTGGGGTTTTTAACGAGTGTTTTCCACTCCCAGACTAAACATGAAGTAAAATTTCGAGTTTAGAAAAGCCTAAGAATTTGGATTGGCTGCGTAGCGAAGCGGAGCGGTCAATCCAAATTAGGCTTTTCTAAACACGAAATTTTACTTCATGCGTCACGCTTAAAAACACTGATTTATAAGCAACCTAATAAACGTTAGAGTTATTGGGTTGTCTATAATCACTGTTTTAAACAATTTGTTCAGCGCAAAATTTCACTTACTTACTTATTTTAAACTTTACGATATTTCAGTGTTTTATACGTGTGGCACATGAAGTAAAATTTCGAGTTTAGAAAAGCCTAATTTGGATTGGCCGCTCCGCTCCGCTTCGCTACGCGGCCAATCCAAATTTTCAGGCTTTTCTAAACTCGAAATTTTACTTCATGCTTAGTCTGGGAGTGGAAAATCTTTGTTTAAAGATTCAAATTGAAATCTATTAAAAAAGCAACGAATGTCGTAAAATTTACAGTGTTTGCATATGTATACCTGAAAGAAAAATTTTCTGTATTTAAAAATCACATTAATGCACACACAGTGATATTTTATTCTAATAAAATGTTAGGTTTATTAATGTAATTTGAAATATCTTCAACAATTTAGTTACAATTTAAAAATGTATACAACAAATCTCCCACCGCTTAGAGTTCCGCCCAGCCGCAGCGATAAGAGTCACGTGCTAAATTCACATCCACAAACAAGTCAAATTTTGTGTAGAAAATTTCTCAAAAACTTAAGTGTTCATAATTTTCTTGTTTGCGGGATTTCATTAAGGCAATAAGTATATATTAAATTAATTTCATTGCAAATAAAAAAAAAATCAATTTTAAAAATAGAGTTTTTCTCTTACTAATAAACATTTATCTCTAACATTTTTCAATAAATGGAGTGAGTCATGGTAAAAAAGATACAGAAAACATATTTTCTTTATCTCGATTTGTTTTCGAAAAATTTGCTACACGCAATTTCAGACACGAATTTACCCCTCTTAACTTAATAGTTTATGTTCTTTTTATCTATCTTTTTGTACTGACAATTGTAATTTACATGTTGTATATATTGTATCCACTGTGTTTATTTGAATGAAGTATATTATTATTATTATTAATATCATGTTCATATTTGGTAATAAGTAGTTAAAACAGTAAATAAATTAAGTACTTTTATAAATTTAAACACTAACAATTTATATAACACGTAACAAACCATTATCAAGAAAATTCCACACATCCACATCTACTATTGATTGTATCCATTAGGAATTTTATGAATACACTCCATCACTGCGGGCATCATTTTTTATAAGTGACAAATGCAGGAAATGTACATGCGTACGCACACCGTGAAAGTGCTTACCATAATTCGATTATAATCGTGTGTGAGTATGTGTGTGATTTGATTGATAATTCTTCATCAAATCCAAATGAACATTTAATGGTTATTAATCCCAACAACGCACCGGGATTCGTCTGTTGCTCCTCATGCCGGGCGCATCAGCCTCATTTTATTGATAATAAATTGAAGGAAAGTGCGCGGATATACACAAATATTTCATCATGTTTATGAATTATTTATTACTGACACGGTTTATCTGTCGTTTCGTATGTACACCGTGGGAATCAGTTAATGCGTACTTACTTAAGTATTCATCAAATTTACTTTAGAATAATAGACGAAATATTATGTTCATTTGAAAGCAGAGCTGGGCAGGATTCGAATCGTTTTAGAGGATTCAAAAGGGGCATTCGAATACTCTAGTTAAACTGGATTCGTGATCAGGATTCGTTACATTTTTTGAAAAGAATTTGTATTCGAATCTAAGTGCGGGTGATTCGAATCCTTATAAAAGGATTCCGAATATTTATAAAAAGATTCGAATATTTATAAATGGATTCGAATACTTAAAAAAGGATTCGAACACTTAAAAAAGGATTCGAATCGTCAAAAATAATTCGAATTAATTATGAGAATTAACATAAAATATGTGTTTTGTGTATTTTTTAATTTCCCGTTAAATCACTGTTTTATACGCGTGACGCATGAAGTAAAATTTCGAGTTTAGAAAAGCCCCGTGAAAATTTGTCTCGGGTCGCTGCGCGACCCTCGACAAATTTTCTACGTAGGGCTTTTCTAAACTCGAAATTTTACTTCATGCTTAGTCTGGGAGTGGAAAACACTCATTAGTTTAAAACAGGGATCTCCAAACTTTTTCCTTTGCGGGCCACATATACAATTCTACATAACCAAATGGGCCAAGTTCCGAATAATTGTATAAGCATTTTTTAAAACTTTAATAGACAATTGTATTTTTGTTTACTGTTACATAATGATGATAATTATTAAAGTAATTTGTTTAAAAATAATGAATAACAGTCTATTTTGAACTCCACATCAAATCGGTGTTTTATGTGTAACGCATGAAGTAAAATTTCGAGTTTAGAAAAGCCTAAAAATGTGGAAAAACAAACTTGCAAATAACTCAATGACTAAAGGGAATACAGAAAAGTTATTGAAATAAATGTTTTAGATAATTAAATTTTGGATAATTTATCTATCCACAAATTTTTTTGTAGCTATCTTTTTTCTTGGAGAAAAATGACAGTCAATTTGGATTTAGTCGCTACTTGCTAATAACTTAATGACTAATAGAAATACAGAAAAATTGGTCAGAGTAAAGTTTTAGATAATTAAATTTTGGACAATTTTTCTATCTTCAAATTTTTTCGTAGCTACCTTTTTTCTTGGATAAAAACGACAGTTTGTTGATAGATTCACAAAAACTTATATTTTTCACAAAATCATTGAATAACTGCTTAGAACTATTTATTGGAATTTGTGTATGTTTTTGAACTTCAGGGTAGATTAGCGTTTTACGCGCGTGGCGCATGAAGTAAAATTTCGAGTTTAGAAAAGCTACGCGCTACGCGACCAAACCAAATTTTAAGGCTTTTCTAAACTCGAAATTTCACTTCATGCTTAGTCTGGGAGTGGAAAACACTCTTATATATAATATTGATAACTTTGATAAATTATTGCCTTCTTGATTTAAAAAAAAGAGATTTTATTTTAGATACTTTATGGATTACTCTGTATACAAATAAATAAGCCCAACTTGTAGATCTCGTTGAAATAGCTGAAATGCATGTATTATACTTTTCTGTAGCTCTATTCGTTTTTGAGTTATAACGTTTTTTGTTAAAACTAAAAAAGGCGAGAATTTGCGCGACTGCGCTCGCTTTTTTGTATTTCGCAAAAGTTGCGAATGACTCAATAACTAATGGGAATACAGAAACATTTTCAAAATAAAAGTTTTGAATAATAAAATTTTGGACAGTTTTCCTATCGTCAAGTTTAATCGTAACTATCTTTTTTCTTAGAGAAAACCGACTGTTTGTTGAAAGATTCGTAAAAACTTATAATTTACACAAAATCAACAACATCCAACATACACAAGTTCTAATAAATACTAAAAAGTTATTTAGAACTATTTATTGCAATTTGTGTATGTTTTTAAGCTTCAGGATAAATCAGCGTATTACGCGCGTGGCGCATGAAGTAAAATTTCGAATTTAGAAAAGCCTGAAAATTTGGTTTGGCCGCTCCGCGCTTCGCGCTACCCGACCATACCAAATTTTCAGGCTTTTCTAAACTCGAAATTTTACTTCATGCATAGTCTGGAAGTGGAAAACACTCTTATATATAATATTGATAACTTTGATAAACACTCGTTGTCTTGATTCAAAATAAAAACAATTGAAATGTTCTTTTAGATACTTTATGGATTATCCTGTATGTAAATGAATATGCCCAGCTTATAGATCTCGTCGAAATAGCCGAAATGACAATGTATTATACTTTTCGGTAGCCTAAGTAGTTTCTGGATTATACCGTTTTTTTTTGTGAAAATTAAAAAAGTCCAGACTTTACGCGCATTTTTGTATTTTGCAAAAGTTGCGAATATCTCAATAACTAATCAGAATATAGAAAAATAGTTTAAACAATAGTTTTAGATGATAAAATTTTGGACCATTTTTCTATCTTTACGATTTTTCGTAACTATCTTCTTTATTAGAGAAAAATGAGTTTGTTGTAAGATTCTTAAAAACTTATAATTTTTACAAAACTATGGAATAAATTATTTATTATTTATTGGAATTTGTGTGTATTTTATGTCTAACTTTAAACTACCAATTGTTACCATGTTTTCGATAATATTATTGGGCTTAATGGAAGATCAATCACAGCAAAAGGTTTACACCGAATGCCGTGGATGATCTAAGTCCCTTTGACAAATTAAATTGTATTGTTAAGTTAGTTTTCTACAGAATTTAATTTTATATTATTGTAAAAATGCAATTTGTTGATAGATTCGCAAAAACTTATAATTTTTACAAAATCATGGATTAACTTCTTAGAACTATACTCAATGACATTAGAAGCGTAACACCAAGAAGGAATGATTTTTTTGAATTCATATTTTAGCAACAGCGTGACTATATTTAAAGCATACATTGATAACAATTTCAACCTTGTGCCTTTTATATTTATTGTGAAAAAAAAAATATTTCACTTTTTCTTTTTTGATAAAACTATATATATGAGCTGTTTAGTACAGATGTTTTTAGTATTCGTGTTTCCGTTGAGTGTGTTAAGCTTAAATAAAATGCGTCGAGTCCGAAGACGTCCACAATATCACCATTTGAGCGATTTTGACCGGGGTCGAGTTGTTGCTTATCGAGATGTCGGTATGTCCTATCGCGAAATTGCCCGCCGTATTGATTCCACTGCAGCAACTGTAATACGTGTGTATCAGGTATGGACAGAAGAAGGTAGAGGAGCAAGAAGAAGACCAATTGGTCAACCAAGGCGTACCACAGAACGTCAAGATCGGCGCTTAAGACAAATAGCCCTGCGAGACCGTTTCGCTACTACGCGTCAAATCGGTGATCAATGGATTGGAGAAGAAGGTAGGCCCGTTAGTATGCGAACCTTATATCGCCGCATTCAATCCTTTGGGCTTCTTTCGTACCGTCCAAGATTAGTGCTTCCTTTAACAGCGAGACACTGTCGCCAAAGGTTGGACTGGTGCAGAGAACGGCAGCATTGGGAGGCAGAATGGCACGATGTCGTATTCAGCGATGAATCACGATTTTGTCTAGGCACGCATGATGGCCGTAGAAGGGTACGACGCTACCGTGGAGAACGACCTGATCTTAGGTTTGCTATTGAGAGGCATGTACACAGGACTGCTGGAGTAATGGTTTGGGGGGCTATTGCTTATGGTAGTCGATCACCTCTTGTATTTATTCGAGGCAGTATGACAGCTGCGCGTCCCCATATTGCTCGTCGAACTATGAACTTTCTTAATGAAGCTGGTGTTAATGTTTTGGCGTGGCCGCCCCGTTCGCCGGATTTAAATCCCATTGAACATGTGTGGGATATCATGGGATGAAGAATATTCTCTTTGCACCATCCTCCACAGACTCTAGCACAGTTGATCGATGAAATTCAAGTTGCTTGGAACGAGATGCCTCAAGAAGACATCGACCATCTCATTTTGTCGATGCCCAGACGTCTACAGGAGTGTATACAGCAAAGGGGTCGCCAAACACATTATTAATTTTTTTAAGATTGTTTTTTAATAAAATTTCTTGAAAATGTAATCATTTTATTCTTGATGTAATTTTTGTAATTTTTTGAACTTCGGGATTAATTAGCGTTTTACGAACTTCGAACTTCGAGTTTAGAAAAGCCTAAAAATTTATTATTATTATTACCCAATTTTAAATTACCGGTAATGTTACATCACTAATTGTATAATTATTTTAAAAAATGTTAGCACTAAATCGTTCTAAAAATATTTCATATACGCAAAATGTATCTCTAGTCGCGGGCCAAAATCATGATAGCGCGGGCCGGATTTGGCCCGCGGGCCGTAGTTTGGAGACCCCTGGTTTAAAACATGTCACAACTTTAAAAATGTGTGTCACAAGTACATAAAGAAAAACAATAACATGACCTAATGATATATTTCAAATAATTATTGGCATCGGTTATAGCAGCAGTTAACACAATCTCCTCAGAAATGTTAGACAAAGTTTTAAATTCAACTGTACAAAAAGCATATTTGTGTCTGGAAAATATTGGGAACTTATTTGAACATTTGCAATAATCTTTGAATTCTTTTTCCAACGCCTACTAGATTAAGAACCTATAAAAATATTAAAAGTATTTTTCTCTGTTTTTTTGGCTTTAAAAGTATAATGTGTGATACATCCTTGAATTTGTAATAAAAAATGGTACCGTATAGAAGGTTATTTTACTTTTGTGGCCATTTAAAAAAATGAAGTTGATGATGATATTTCGGAGAAGAAACATCGGATAAAAATTTTAAGACGCCATTTTGTAGAGCTTTAAAAGTGACAATGCCAAAGTGCCATTAGTTTTTTTAAAATAAATACAAAAATTAGAAATATCAAAAATCCGAAAAATGACATTCTTTGGAAAATTTCTAAAACGATAAACAATCATTAATTTCTGCGATCAACATGTAAACATTCTCTAAATAGTGCAACTTTATTCTAATTTAACCACCCTTTATCTTTTACCGTTTCTAAGATCCCCATGCTGTGCATTCTTATCTTGGACACAGTGTATATTTTCAACTTTATTTCAAATCAGTGGTTTATACGCGTGGCGCATGAAGTAAAATTTCTAGTTAAGAAAAGCTCCGTGAAAATTTGTATATCAAACTGAATTAGTTCTACTTTTATTATTATTATCGCCTTTACAAAATAAATATTTTTTACATTTTTTCGCTATATCTTAGTAAATATCTACCACATCTCAGCCGTATATATTTTCAACTTTACTTCAAATTACTGGTTTATACGCGTGGCGCATGAAGCAAAATTTCGAGTTTAGAAAAGCCTCATAAAAATTTGTCTCTGGTCGCTGCGCGACTCTCGACAAATTTTTTACGCGGTGCTTTTTTAAACATAAAATTTAACTTTATGCTCAGTCTGGGAGTAGACAACACTCGTTTAATTTTCGGTGTTTCCACTTTTGTGATCATATAAAAAAATGATGTTAATGATGATTTTTGGAGATGAAACATTGGATAAAAATTTGAAGGAGCCATTTTGTAGAGCTTAAAAGGTGACTATGACAAAGTGCTATTAGTTTTTTTTATATCTCTTAAAATAAATACAAAAATTGGAATAATCAAAAATCCGAAAAATTGCATTTTTTTAGGAAAATTTCGAAAACGATAAACAATCATAATTTCTGCGATTGGCATGTAAACATACTCTAAATAGTGCAACTTTTTCCTAAATTAAGCCCCCCTGTATCTTTTACCGTTTTCAAGATCCCCATGCTGTGCATTCTTATCTTAGACACGGTGTATATTAATGAATTTGATAAATTAAGAATTCATTTTCGAAAATTGTTCTAAATCTGAATAAAAATATTGAAAATCTGATGAAAATTTTATAAATTGACGAAATATTAAAGTTGTTATGAACATTTTACAAATTAATGGAATTCTCGATATATTTAACTTTAACTTTACTTTATTTACGGAAATCTCCATTATAATGTTTACATTATACAATCATTTACACACTTGTTCATTAAACTTATTAAAAACATCGTACATAATATTATTAAATAGAGAAAATTTAACGAAAATTAAACAAGTGTCGTCCACTTCCAGACTGAGCATGAAGTAAAATTTCGAGTTTAGAAAAGCCCCGCGTAGAAAATTTGTCGAGGGTCGCGCAGCGACCCGAGACAAATTTTCACGGGGCTTTTCTAAACTCGAAATTTTACTTTATGCGCCACGCGTATAAACCAGTGATTTGAAGTAAAGTTGAAAATATATACTGCTAAGATGTGGTAGAAATTTACGAAGATATAGCGAAAAAATGTAAAATATATTTATTTTGTAAAGGCGATAATAATAATAAAAGTAGAACAAATTTAGTTTGAGATACGAAATTTGTATAATTCCCTCTGATTTTTCTTCTGGCCACAGCCTTGGTTAGGACTATTGGCGAGACAAAACGAGCTTTAGATTACGAATCTGGCAACCCTAGCTTTAACTAGGGATCTTAATGCTCGGAAAACCAGGACAAACATTTTAGAACTGCATTGCGAGGAAATCCGAGTTTTAACCCTTTCTAGTCCAAATTATTATTTGTAAATAAAAAAATAAATAACAAAAAAATATACGATGCTCAAAATTATGTTGACGATTAGTTTTGTAAGGTATCCTGGAATTTACTGCACTAATGATGGTATCATCAGGCAATATATAAAGTGCTGATATTGATTATTAACAACAGAGTACTCAACGACTAATCTGATAAACATTAAAAAAATGAACCCAAATTTCACACTCTTTTTAAATGTTCATCTATGGTGCATAAAATCGAGCTTGGGATATAAGACACTTATGCCCAGTTTAACTCGAGGTTATAATAATAATAATAATAATAATAATAAGTATTTATTGCCCAACAGGATATTTCCCAATTACAAGACAATGATAATACAATAAACAATGTATGTATGTACATAAATAAATTTAAATCTAAACAATATGAAGACGCTCGTGAGTGTGACATCTATTTGACAGATTGTTCATCAACGATTTAACAGAGTCGTGCATAATATCACAACAGGGTGGTAATTTATTACACATGCATGACATGATAACAACAGGAGATTTTAATCTCACGTTAGTCCTATGGTTTGGGATGCTAAACATAGGTTTTTGCCTGCTGCAAAAAACTGGAATATGCAGCCCAATCTGATTTAATAATTCTGGTGAATCTATTTCATTGTGTAATAATTTATGCATAAATAAGATAGATGCCTTATGCCTACGACATTCAAGAGAGTCTAAACTAAATTTATTGAGTAGTATGTCATGATCAAATCCTCTTACTGGATAGTATCCTTCAGTTTTATGAAATAAAAATTTAAAAAACCTGCGATGTACGCTTTCAATCATCTTTATTTGGTTCTCAGTTTGAGGAAACCAAACTAAGGCTGCATATTCCAGCTTTGAGCGTACATACGAGTTGTACAGGGTTTTTAATGCATTGATGTTTTTAAGACTAGATGAGTTGCGATGAATAAAACCCAATGACTTCAATGAATTATTAACGATTGCCTCAATGTGACGACCGAATGTCAGATTACTGTCAAAATAGACACCCAGATCTTTAAATACCGTGACTTTCTCTAAATACATGTCATTAATTGAATAATTATACGTGATAGGGCTAGATTTTTTAGTGAACGACATATATTTGCACTTGTTAATGTTTAAAGTAAGTCCATTATTCTCACACCATGAAGCAATCAATTTTAACTCATTTTGGAGCATTAGACAATCGTTTATGTCTTTGATCGAAGTATATAATTTTAAATCATCTGCGTAAAGTAGATGACGACAGGTTAACAATTCTGAGAGGTCATTTATGAACATGTTAAATAATAATGGTCCTAAGATCGAACCTTGGGGTACCCCTGACGAAGGTGTATATGCAGTTGATTCAAATGTGTTATATCTAATTACCGCTCTACGTTCAGTGAGATAAGAGTTCATCAGTGATATTGATGACTCGCAGAACCCGAATCTGCTTAATTTGGCCAGAAGGATGTTATGAGGCACTTTGTCAAAAGCCTTTGACAGATCGGTGTAAATGACATCAAGTTGCCCTTTAGAATCTATAACTTCCGCGATGTTATGTGTCATTAAACAAAGATTTGTAACCGTCGACCGTCGCGGAATAAAGCCATGCTGCGTATTACTCAGAATTATTTTCAAAATTCTGTTGCACCAATTCTGACATTTATTACAATACCTGAGTTATAGTATCACCGGATTATATCGAACATAACCCAGAGTTTAAAGTAAATTTCGGTTGCACCATTGTGTAACCAATGATTATTACTAATATAACCCGGAGTTATTTGAACTCGTCATATAGCACGGGTTAAATATATAATTCGTTGTTATTAACATAAACATTTTGGTTTCGACAATAATTTGAACCAGCAACATTTATAAATTTTTTGTTTAAATTCAAGATGTCAGATTCTAATAATACATCACTAGTTTATCTTGCAGATAACAGCCTGAGGAATACCTTTTTTGGAGTCTCCTCAACCACTGCAACAACATTCATTGGTACATTAGGTTCCAATGCATCTGAAAATTAAATCATTATATAAAAATTAATTCTAAGATTACCAAAATAAATTTTGCAATAGAATATTATCTAATATATATTCTTTTAATTTGTTAGTTAAACAACCAAACTTTATTTCTATAACAGTATTTAGTTCCTGGAATACATATTTCTGATCATTAAATAAAAGTAAATACCATGGTATGCTACATTGTCATCATAAGAATTAGGTAGAGGTCTCATTTGGTCCTCTACCAAGGTTAAGATATGGGCACCATGCTCACTTAACTTTGACTGATAACTTCCACCACTCGTTTTAAAAAGTTCCTTCTGTAAGGAAAGAAAAAGTTCAATATTTATTGGACAGAAACCATTATATGGTACTTCCATTGTCAAGTGCTCTCCTTTTGTAGCTCCCTGATAAATTCTTCGTTGTCATCATCTTCATCCTCGTTACTAACAAGTAGAAGCTCCTAGGACATGTACAATTACAAGTTATTGAAAAATTGATTGAAATTGCACCATAAAATAATATATACAGCATAAAACATACCTTATCAAGTGAATGTCTTTCTTCTCTGCTAACATTTTTAAGATAATTTTCCTTCTACAATAAAAGAATGTTTATAATAATAATTTAACATATGACATAAAATAGGTAAAAGACAAACAAAACATTGAATAGGTTAGAATACCCAAATTTAGCCATGAATACAATATATACTCACATTACAAACTGCCACATCAAGCTTGACTTTTTACATTTTTAGAGAGAGTTTTTATTTGGGTAGAATTTCTGTTCCCATCTACATCTGTAGTAACCAAATTAAATTCTGTGCTTGTTTTCTCACGCAGCATTTTTTTGGGCTACTGTTGTCCCATCAGTTTTTTTTATTTTCAACTATATTTTTGTATGTGCAAATAAATATAATAGTTGCGAACAATAATATCTCTATTGCAAATTCAGTAGATACAAATTTATTGTATAAAACTTAAATGAATCGTGCGACACATTTCCATAAATATGAACTGATAATACCGTTTTATAATTTGTAATAACGCTTCTTTCTCGACCTCGTTATAAATTTTGGTTTTTTGTCGTTTATTGTTATTTATTTTGGCGGTTTACTTTGACTTACTCTGACTTTTGACACACTTTTGACAGAACAGACAGGTTTACAATGTACAATATTCGTTCTCCGAGTTACATAAAAGAAAACTCTAGGGTTTCGTAACTCTGACCTGTGAAACATTATTGCAACTGATTCGAAAACTAACTCTAGATTGTAAATAACTCTGGGTTATTTCACTAAGGGTTATAGCGATCTCGATGCAACCGGACACTAAGGTTGGAAGATTACAAAATGACAAGTAGAAGAAATGTTTTTTTCTGTGGTATTACAAGTACCAATTTCTTCATGTAATTATTTGCTGTAAGGTTAAAAGCTCACTACCTATTCCCAAACCCATAATCTTCGCCAGCGTCTAGTAATTAGTGTATGATTTAATAAACAAAACAGTCAATTCCGTCCGGAGAGAGATTTTCTCATGCGGAGCCGCTGTATTAAATTACCGGACTCGGATTACACACCTAAGCACGATTTAGATGTGAAAGGAATTAGAGCTATGTTCATGTCGGGCATTCCGAAAACACAAGGAGAAACTAGAAACTGGGGGCAACGTAACCAACAATGGGTGGTGCCCGATTGTTCGACCATCGGGCTTTCACTCGCCCCCTCCCGCCTAAAATCGAATTTCGCACATGGTTATGACCGCCGTTATAGGTTTAACATTTACCCACCAATTATAGACGCCTACCATAAATGGACTAATCGAAACACGGGTTACCATTGCGTCCGACGAGGTCTATATTGTGCAAGTTTCGAGAGGAGAAAAAAATCGAGAGAGTTGTGTAATGAGAAGATTTATGAGTGTAAAGGGAAACACGAACACGCCCGCAATCAAATTTACTAGATAGTAAATACTAGAAGTTTTATAGTTGTTCATAAATATTTTCATTATTTTATAAATAAATGATGTAGGGTGTAATTAATTCAAATACACCTTGTATCATTATTTGAATATGATACATATTTCCCACTGACCAAACACATTTAAGTAATGTTTCGTCAACATTAAAACAACGTTTAATGTAGCCACAATATTGATATAACGTTATTTGTTTGTTTTTTGCTCAGTGTGTTAATAAAATAAAATATTAAAAAATATACTTAGAACCAACTATAATTAATATACATGGTGTCCTAAAGTGAATATCAGAATTTCAAAAAGGCGATATTTATTTAAGGTTTGAGGCATATACCGGGTGAGCATTTTCAATCTGGAACATATAATATAATTAAGGGTGAACATTTTCAATCTGGAACATGTAACAAAATGCATTATATAAATGATTTGTCTACTGTTATAAGTTATCCAACTTTATTTGAAAAATGAATATCAATTATACCACTAAAGAAAGAATATTCATAGTTAAAACGCTTTACGCTGGAGGCCGCATAAGGAATATGCGTGATTTATTTAGTTTTTGCACAAGGACGCAGTACCCTGAAAGAATCAATATTTGAGCGAACATTTTCAATAATACAAATATTGCACCATTTGAAATGATCGGAAATTAAATATTTTTTTTAGAACTTTTAGTTAACAAAGTTGTCCTTGCAGTAGAAGGAGCATCACGTAAAAATTAGGAGGTTTGGTTTCAACAAGACGGCCGCTGAGCGCATTTTGGAGTAGATGTTCGGGAATATTTAGAAAAAACCTTTCCAAATCGCTTGATCTCTTGATTTAGCGCCTTGTGATTATTTTCTGTGGGACCATATAAATAGCAACATTTATCAAATACGTCACTCAAAATATTTATTCTAAAAGGAATGCAATTTTTGAAGTATGTGCGCTTATTAACGCTGAAACACTAACGAATGTGATTAATGGATTTAATAATAGGCTAGGGCAGAGGTCTGCAAACTTTTCCTTTACGGGCCACATTCACAATTTTACATAATCAAATGGGCCAAGATTTAAATAATTGTATAAGCATTTTTAAAAACTTGTATTTCTATTTACTGTTACATAATAATAATTAATAAGGTAAATTATTTATAAATATTTAATATCAGTCTATTTTAAACTTCACATCGGTGTTTTATACGCGTGGCGCATGAAGTAAAATTTCGAGTTTAAGATAGAATAAAAGTTTGGATTTAGTTGCTACCATGACCAAATTCTAATTATTACTTCATGTTTAACCAAGGAGTGGAAAACACTCGTTTGTAAAATATTCATAACTTTAATTAACGCTCGCCTTCTTGATTTAGAAAGAAAAACAATTGACATTTTCTTTTAGGTGCTTTATGGATCACCCTGTATAAAAAGAAATACGCCCATCTTGTACAACTCGTCGCAATAACAGAAATGCATGTATTATACTTTTCTGTAGTTTTTAAGTTAAATCGTTTTTTTGTCAAAATTGAAAAATGTCGAGAATTTACGCGAGTGCGCTCGCTTTTTTTGTATTTCGCAAAAATTGCGAATAACTCAATAACTAATGGGAATACAGAAAAATTGTAAGAATAAAAGTTTTAGATAATAACACTTTGGATAAATTTTCTATCTTTAAGTTACTTCTTAGCAATTTTTTTTCTTGGAGAAAATCGACAGTTTGTTGAAAGATTCACAAAACTTATAATTTTTACAAAATCATGTAATAACTATTTATTGGAATTTGTGTATGTTTTTGAACATCGGGATTAATCAGCGTTTTACGCGCGTGGCGAATGAAGGAAAATTTCGAGTTTAGGAAAGCCTGAAAATTTGGTTTGGAATCTTTAAATTGATCACTTTTATAAAAACAATGAATTTATCAAATGCTGTAATTATCGGGATATGTATACTTAATAGAAAAATTCCTAGTATGCATGCAGCCAAATTGCTGAACTTAGATATACGATAAATACAATTTAATTTAGTCCAAAAGAACAGTTTTGAGAATCTGTCTAGAAAATTGTACAAATCTAGATTTAAAACTATTTTCTTCAATTACCAACCTCAATTTATTTTTTCTTTTTGTTTCCTTTTGTACTAATGTGTACTTGTATGAGATCAGAAGAGGTCATTGTAAATGAAAAATTACACGTGTCAATATTACACGGTGTTTTATTAATGTGTAACTGTGCTCTCAAAGCTGAGAGCAAAGATAAAATCTCCGCCTGACGATTGGAGGAATTTAATCGTTTTATTATTGCAAGTAATTATCTGGCGGCCAATGATTCATCATCGTCATCGTGGAGTCGATCGCGACTTGGCCGAGCCGGATCGAATCGGCCTCTTCGAAGAATGCCATTTCTTGAATTTTTTCTACGATTTCGCCAAGAGTTCAATTCAGGCTATTTTTTACACGTATAGTAAAAAAAGCAATTACTAAATCCAATTTTATCTATTCTTGTTATTAAATATTTAATATTTATTTCCAGCCTAGTGACGTCAAATGGAAACTTGGAAGTACTCTACTATTTATAAATAATCAATGTCAGCACTTTATATAAAACCCAATGACGCCATATGGCATTGTTGGTTCTGTAAGGGCTAGGGCACTTTATAGATCTAATGTTTGACTTAATTTTAAACATTAAGAATTTGTATTTTATTTCTTTGAACTTTATTTATATATAGAAAATACACATATTAAATAAATTAGTCAAGAGTAATGCTGGGATTCAAATACGAATAATTCAAATAGTCGAATATTCAAGTATGAATATAAATATTTCAACAGAGCTGGCATGAATCCTCAAAAATAGGATTCGAATTACAAATCCGAATCACCTAATATGATTCGAATCACGAATACTCTAATAAAGGATTCTTAAGAGAAAAATATGATTTGAATCAAAGATTCGAATCCTCTTTTTTTAATCACGGATACAAATCCTTCAGAAATAAATTTGAATGTATTATTAACCGTTAACATTTTTATTATCGCCGTCAGTTTTATTAACAAAAATGTTCAAAACCTAATTATTTACGGACTAAATATCTGATTAATTAATTATTTTAGTAAATGATGATATGAGTTATTGAACTTTAGGATAAATCAGTGTTTTATACGCGTGGCCCATGAAGTAAAATTTCGAGTTTAGAAAAGCCCCGTGAAAATTTGTCTCGGGTCGCTGCGCGACCCTCGACAAATTTTCTACGCGGGGCTTTTCTAAACTCGAAATTTTACTCCATGCTTAGTCTGGGAGTGGAAGACACTCGTTAGTTTAAAATATATCACATCATAGTGAAAAGTATCAATATTGAAAATATCGGTAATTTTCGATACCAGATATTTGAGATGTAATATTTACAATTATTTATTGCTGTAAATTATTTTTGATTATTTTTGATAATATTGCCAAGACTAGTTTTATGACGGTTACGAAATTATCAATTATTCACCTTTTACAAGTGGATGGATAGAAATGAACTCGACTTGTTTGTTACAAAAAAAAGACTTGTAGAAAAGTTTAAAATATGTTGGTTATTTATTTAAGGAAAAAATTTCTTTACAAATTGAAAATAATTAAAAATATAAGTTTATTCTACAACTAAAATTACTTGAAAAAAACTACTTAAAAGTATACTCCAAAAGATCAATTTTGAAAATTTAATAATGTTTTGATATATACTCATTGAAATTAGAAGCGTAACACCAAGAAGGAATGATTTTTTTGAATTCATATTTTAGCAACAGAGTGACTATATTTAAAGCATACATTGATAACAATTTCAACCTTGTGCCTTTTATATTTATTGTGAAAAAAAACATTTCACTTTTTCTTTTTTGATAAAACTATTTATATGAGCTCTTTAGTACAGATGTTTTTAGTTTTCGTGTTTCCGTTGAGTGTGTTAAGCTTAAATAAAATGCCTCGAGTCCGAAGGCGTCCACAATATTACCATTTGAGCGATTTTGACCGCGGTCGAGTTGTTGCTTATCGAGATGTCGGTATGTCCTATCGCGAAATTGCCCGCCGTATTGATTCCACTGCAGCAACTGCAGCAACTGTAATACGTGTGTATCAGGTATGGACAGAAGAAGGTAGAGGAGCAAGAAGAAGACCAATTGGTCAACCAAGGCGTACCACAGAACGTCAAGAGCGGCGCTTAAGACAAATAGCCCTGCGAGACCGTTTCGCTACTACGCGTCAGATCGGTGATCAATGGATTGGAGAAGAAGGTAGGCCCGTTAGTATGCGAACCTTATATCGCCGCATTCAATCCTTTTGGCTTCTTTCGTACCGTCCAAGATTAGTGCTTCCTTTAACAGCGAGACACTGTCGCCAAAGGTTGGACTGGTGCAGAGAACGGCAGCATTGGGAGGCAGAATGGCACGATGTCGTATTCAGCGATGAATCACGATTTTGTCTAGGCACGCATGATGGCCGTAGAAGGGTACGACGCTACCGTGGAGAACGACCTGATCTTAGGTTTGCTATTGAGAGGCATGTACACAGGACTGCTGGAGTAATGGTTTGGGGGGCTATTGCTTATGGTAGTCGATCACCTCTTGTATTCATTCGAGGCAGTATGACAGCTGCGCGTTATGTTGAAGACATCATACGACCGACTTTGTTGCCTTATTTAGATGGCCGCCCAGACGTACTTTTTCAACAAGATAATGCACGTCCCCATATTGCTCGTCGAACTATGAACTTTCTTAATGAAGCTGGTGTTAATGTTTTGGCGTGGCCGCCCCGTTCGCCGGATTTAAATCCCATTGAACATGTGTGGGATATCATGGGAAGAAGAATATTCTCTTTGCACTATCCTCCACAGACTCTAGCACAGTTGATCGATGAAATTCAAGTTGCTTGGAACGAGATGCCTCAAGAAGACATCGACCATCTCATTTTGTCGATGCCCAGACGTCTACAGGAGTGTATACAGCAAAGGGGTCGCCAAACACATTATTATTTTTTTTAGATTGTTTTTTAATAAAATTTCTTAAAAATGTAATCATTTTATTCTTGATGTAAGACTACCATACTGGCAAAAAATCAAGTTAAAATAATAACTCCTTCTGGGTGTTACGCTTCTAATGTCATTGAGTATATATATCTTACAAGTGACAAGAAAATATGGTAACTAAGTGTATAAATATTTTTTTCTGTTAAGTACACATGCAGATTTTTCCAGGATAGGTGGACACTTTTTTATTTTCAACTTTACTACAAAATATTACTCTATATAAAATCATTTAGATGTTTTTACAACAGAATATAACAATTTTTCACAAGTTTATTATATACAGGGTGGTAATAAACTATTTAAAACCTTAGACGAGTGTTTCCACTCCTTGATTAAGCATGAAGTAAAATTTCGAGTTTAGAAAAGCCACGCGTAGAAAATTTGTCGAGGGTCACGCAACGACCCGAGACAAATTTTCATGGGACTTTTCTAAAATCAAAATTTTACTTCATGCACCACGCGTATAAAATACTGATTTATCCTGAAGTTCAATAACTCATATATTATCATTTAGTAAAATAATTAATTATTTAGATATTTAGTCTGTAAATAATTAGGTTTAAGTAACCGAAATATGCGTAACCGAATATGCGTTCACAAATATTGTATTATTTGTGAAATTTTAAATATTTAAATTTTCGATAATGCAATATTCGTTTAAAAACAAATTTAAATATGAATAATTTTGTGATTCAAATATTCATATTAGAATATTCGACTATTTAAAATAATCGGATTCGAATCCCAGCCTTAATAGCGGTGATTTGAATTATTTGGGAGAATTTGAATCCTTTATGAGGATTTAAATCGTTTTATAAGGATTCGAATCACCTACCTCTGGATTCGAATACGAATCCTTTAAAAAAATGTACCGAATCCGAATCACAAATCCGTTTTCACTAAAGTATTCAAATACCTCTATTGAATCCTCTAACAGGATTCGAAACCGGTAATCGAATCCTGAATGATTCGAATCCTTCCCAGCTCTGTATTTCAATCACTGAATTATTAACAAATTTCTTTTTGTTTTTGAATGAATATTCGAATAATTTAAATATTTTAATATGTTTTTGAATGTACATTCGAATATTATATCTTGATAAATTCAGTGCGTTAAATGTAGTAGTAGTTTTTTACACCTGGCGCATGAAGCTCCCGGGCCTCGACAAATCCAAATTTTCAGGCTTCTCTAAACTCGAAATTTTACTTCATGCTTATTCAAGGTGTGGAAAACACATGTTAGACAGCTATTTGAACCTTTAATGATAATACTGATTTTTTAAAGAAATTGGGAAACAATCACAAACTGTAGTTATTTTCATACTCCTTATGAGTTTCATTAATTATCTTGCTATTTTTTTAAGAATCCTGTATTGTCAGTTAAGGTTTTAATAGTTTTCTAACAGAGGTTTTTCAGTCCTTGATTAAGCATGAAGTGAATATGTCGAGTTTAGAATAGCCTGAAAATTTGGTTTAGTCCAATTTCTAAACTCGAAATATTTACTTCATGAGCCAGGCGTGTAAAACACTGATTTAATATAAAGTTCAAAAACATACTTAGTTATTTTAAATCCACCACAAGATTAATATAAAATAAGGATACATCTTTTAAATATAGCGTGACATTTTTTAATTGAAGTATTCGAATAATTATTCGAAATCAGATTTAAACTCGACAATTTAAAATATTCACATATTGAAGTATTTGAATACACGAGTAATTCGAATATTTAAATATATTCAAATACTTCAGTTTAAAAAATTTCGAGGCTTAGTATAGAGACACAAAAAGAGCATCAAACAATAGGCACGCCCGGCGGGTCCACCATAAATGCAGAATCTAAACAAAAATCGTTGACAAGTTTGTAATTATGGTAAGTTTTAGTAACAATCAATAAAATGAATATGTATTTATATGTGGCGCCTAAATTTCATGTATAACTTACTTCATTATCTCGAAAAAAAAGTCATTAAAGATAGATGCAATTAAATCATGATGATGGTTGTGACCGTAACTACGTGGTAATTCATAATCACTGAATAAATCACTTACTATGTTTTTTACCACAAAATATTTATTGTATGTATATATATATATATTATATTACACAAATATACACATAAATTCACGACTTAAGTTTCGACGTTTGACGGTCATTTTCTTGAAAATTACCATCAAACGTCGAAACTTATGTCGTGAATTTATGTGTATATTTGTGTAATATAATATATATACATACAATAAATATTTTGTGGCAAAAAACATAGTAAGCGTTTTATTCAGTGATATATGCAATTCTTTATATATGTCGAATATTGATTATTTATTTATTTATTACATATCGTGTACTTGACTAAATTTTAAAATAAGTAAATTATGTTGGGTTTAACCAACGTCAGTTAAGCCGAACAATTGTAAATGCTTAAAAAATCAATAAATTCACTTGTTTTATATGTTGATTGCAAATAAATATCTATAAAGTTTGATTGAAATGAGTTATCATTTTTAAAGACTACTCGTTTTGTTTGGGTATTACACTCATTAAACATATGTATCAGAAAATCGGCTATACCTTCTTAGTCGTTTGACATAAACCCATCAAACCCGGTATCTGTATTCCTAATTAAAATCTCTAACCTATTGTAACATGAAATACAGGGTGTTCCATTTAAAAAATCAACTGCTATCCAATAGTTAATTTATTTTATACACCCTGTATATTTGAATATGGTGTATAAAATCTCGCTAAAAAAACTATTTCAAATGTATTTCAAAATGTTCAAATCAGTTTAGAAATAATCAAGTTAGAGGGGGTGAGCATTGATGATCAATCACCCTGTACAAAGTATTAACAATTATATGTTCAATAAAATAAAAGCTCTAGAGTGCAATGATTTTATCTTTTTTTAAATTTAAGTTGGCTACACGCTTTAGGAATTGACATATAAAACGTCAAGCATAATAATTATAATACATAATTTCCATGTTTTTTTTTAAATGAACATACGATGGATAATAATGTAGTAAAACGAAAAAAGATAATTATTAATTATAATTATAACAAGAACAATGATAGTCAATAGGTAATTATTCTAAAATGTAGCACTCAATATTAAATTGAAAACTACTAAGAGACCTTTCGCAGCTGGTGCATACATTTTCTGTATTTTATTTAATTAAAATTGGCATAATTAGTAAGGATTCTTCTTCTCATTATTATTATTATTACACTATACTTTATTTTAAACATCTATAGTTGGGTTTAATTGTATTCTGAAAATAAGCTTTCAATAAAATTAAATTGATTACCTGAGAAATTACACGATATATGCCTATGTAGAAGAATCAGGTTTTTGCTAATAAATTCTAGCCTGTTATTAAGTTTATACTCAATTTCCTGCAATTTGTACCACCTTAGTGATATTTATTCAAGTTTATTGCCGGCGAGCGCTTAATTGATGACTTAAAATGTATGCTCTACTGCTATTAATTAAATCACAGGCACTCGCGAAAATTTGCAATTAGGATGATTAAACGTGTCAATTTATTACATATTTATTCAAACTTATTTAAAATTCCTTTAGTTTTGTAGCAAGTACAGTAAATCCCTAAATATAGTCGTTTCCTACAAAATTACGATATAATTATTAATTCGTTTATGTTCTGTAACATGGGATTTCATCTATAATGTATTTACCTCCTCATTTGCTACGCCTCTGGATGTGTATCCAATTTTTCTTATAAAAAATAATAATATAATTTTATTTAAAAAAAGAAACATCATTGCGCAAGTGGTTTCGAGAACAAATTAAATTATAAAAATCCTAATTAATCCGAAATTGAATCCAATTATCCCGCAATATTATTCGCCGCTATTTAAAGTAATTACCTTATTAATTAATTTCGTGAGTTGATACATACGCGCGCATTTAACAACCGACACGGATACGAAAAGTAATTTGAGCTAAAATTTCACGAACCCGAAAAAATTAATATTCATATCCAAGAGGATTGCGCAAGAGCGAAACATCGTTATTGAATTTCGTACATGTGCATAACGACCTTATGAGAATGCTTAAAAAGATCGAATCTTAAAATATTTTGAAGATTTATTTCCGGAAAATGAGCAAAGTGTGAAATCCTTTCCGCGTGTGAAATGAGCAAATGAGTTGCAGAAATAAAGGAGTTTAAGATTAAAGGAGAATGCTTAAAAAGATCGAATCTTAGCAAAAATTTAAGATTTTTTTCCGGAAAATGAGCAAAGTTGAAATGAGCAAATGATCAAATGAGTTGCAGAAATAAAGGAGTTTAGGAGTAGAGAGGAGTCGAAGAGCGAAGGAGCAACGACAGTTAATGGTTATGTTAAATGTTATTTTATCCGTGTTTCCTCATAGCTGCGGCAACATGAGCGCCGCCAAGAAGTGGATATCTGTCGAAGGAGGTTGTCAGAGATGGAGAGGCCCACTGGTGTGGTCGGCCCATCCACTTCTTCACTTCATTCACTTCTTATGCACTGCCGCGATGCGTTCTGCTCTCCACATTTCTTCGCACAGCCTTACATCTTAGGCATATAACAGAATTTTTACCACAGGATATAAATTACTGAATGGGATTTTCTATTCAATAATAAATGGACTAACTTATTGAAAAAAATGACAAAAAGTAGATCTTTGTTGGGCCAATCAATATTTAAAAAAAAAACAATAGGCTTTAGAGGGTTTCACTTATTATGTTTATTATATTGAAGATTCACTTAAAATCTCAATTCATACTTGTCGAACTAAGAATGTTGTTTCTAATTGTTAGTATATCTAATAAGCATTTTTAATTTATTTCGAAATAATCTGTTAGTTTTATTATTATTAAATGTTTTTTATACAACAATATATTTATTCAAACATTAAAAGTGCGATTTTTTTCATAATCTACAACAAGTTGGTCTTACAAAGACTGTACCAAACTCATAGAAACAACTACTTCCCGAACTAATACCCCGACGGACATTGAATTACACAACAAGTGTTTGCTGTTACATACAGTAACCTACCGCAAATGTTACAATTTGGGTCAAATTATTCAGGCCATCCATAGACGCGTTTCGAGATTTATCTCTCATCAGTTCAGCTTTGCCATTTCCTCTAAACAATTTGACACTTTAGACTGGCAGTTACGTAACCGTGCGGTTCAATCATAAGTATAAATGAAATTGCCAATTCTAAATATAATATATACAGAATATATTTATTGTCCTAAGGGCCAGTTGTTGAATCGTGGCTTAAGCTGCAGTTTGCGTTAACTGTTGTTTTAGATAAGCTAGGCTTTATTTCGTAATGTGTTTCTGAATCACATGTTAAGCCAAGCTTATTTAAGCGTAGCTTAAGTTATATTGGTAGTGAATTCCCTGTATTTACTACCTTTTTCGTTTAAGTATACGTATTTTAAATTCAGCCTATTTTCTGTAAATCTTTAGATATTCCTTATTTTTTTTAATGATCATTTGAAGCTTTAAACGAGTGTTTTCCACTCCCAGACTAAGCATGAAGTAAAATTTCGAGTTTAGAAAATCCCCGTGAAAATTTGTCGAGGGTCGCGCGACGACCCGAGACAAATTTTCTGGGCTTTTCTAAACTCGAAATTTTACTTCATGCGCCACGCGTATAAAACACAAAAATATTGTGAAATTTATCTATATTCGAACTTCACTTGAAATCTGTGTTTTATACGCGTGGCGCATGAAGTAAAATTTCGAGTTTAGACCCTCGACAAATTTTCACTGGGCTTTTCTAAACTCGAAACAACAAACACAAATTCAATTTTTATATTAAAAATATATTTAAAAGAGGCCGAACTACATCTAAAGGTAACAGATCGTATTTTTCTTAACGTGTTCTCAAATCTGTGGTTTCTTAGCTCCCATGTTTCTTTTCTTTTTGAATAAGAAGTTGTGACTACGGTTTAATTTTGACTTTTAGGCCTCGTTGATTGAGTAAAAGGGTGCAATACAAATATTGTGATCCTGCTAAAATTATAATCGTGCAGTTCTGGGATTTGGTTCTTTTTCGAGAGAGATGGTGCTGTTCGATATTTTGACTGCTGACGGTGGTGGCTGTTTTATTGCTGATCGGGAGGCGTCTTAGACATTCTTGGACGAGGAGCAAGCGAGGCAGGGGGAGACCGTCAACGGGAAAAATAGGATTCCAGATAAGTAAAACCAAAATACCGTTGAAAATTTATATTCTTTTAAATAAATTTTGAGTTTTTTTATTCTGCCAAATAATTAAAACTGTCGATTTAAATATCGCCTATTAAATGACACATTCGTGGCGGTTTTAATTGATTAATTAATTTTTCTAATTGTGTTTAATTTAAGTGGGAGAGTGAGCGATATTACTTGTATATAAAAAGTGTAAAGGAAAATTGACGTCAATTTTTTTGGTGAATTTAAATGTACTTGTCGCTCTTTAAGCACTATATATCGATTGATATTTACTTGTTAAATTAACTAATTAATACTAAGGTGCACTCGTTTTTTTGTCTCGATAGTTCTTTCGTTTCGTTTTAGCTATTATTTTTGTTTGTTTTATTATTACTTATTATTATTGTTTTTTTATCTATTCCGACTTTCTTGGTTAACGTGGGGGATAGAGATAACGGTAAATTTCTTAAACCAAGTGGCGCCCAGAAGATATTTTTATATTGTTTGCATTTATTTAATTTTTTTGAACCACGACTTCGCCTCCGATTAAAAGCTGTCGAAAGCGGTTATAACCTTAAGTAAAATAATTAAAAACAATAAAGACAACGTTAATAAAACTCAACAAAGTGGCGTCTATTTACTAAATTGCAAAGACTGCCCCAAAGTATATGAAGGACAAATCGGAAGGTCGTTCCAAGAGAGGATAAAAGAACATTTAACTAGCTTCCAACAAAATAAAACCAACTCCACATACTCTAACCACCTCATAGAAAAAAAACACCACTTCGATCAAAACTTCAAAGTCCTACATCAAGAAAGAAATGGCCGGAAACTCAACATCATGGAATCCATGGAGATTAATAAAAGAAAATACACGCGACATCTTATCAACGAGCAAACGGACTAAACAAATTCGCCCCTCTTAAATATTAATTTTTTGAAAAAACCCACCCCACATTAACATTGTATACAGAGAGTTTTATGTAACACCGAACATTTTTATAACAAGAATTTTTTACGTATACATAAGCATACGTTGTGCATGCTCCGACGCTCGGTTTATTAAAATATTTGAAGCTTTAAACGAGTGTTTTCCACTCCCAGGCTAAGCATGAAGAAAAATTTCGAGTTTAGAAAAGCCTGAAAATTTGGTTTGGTCGCGTAGCGCGAAGCGCGGAGCGGCCAAACCAAATTTTCAGGCTTTTCTAAACTCGAAATTTTACTTCATGCGCCACCGGTACAAAACACTGATGCAATCTAAAGTTTAGCGGTGTGTTTTAAACTTTGTAGTATGTCAGTGTTTTGTACTGGTGGCGCATGAAATAAAATTTCGAGTTTAGAAAAGGCTGAAAATTTGGTTTGGCCGCTACGCGTCCTAACCAAATTTTCAGGCTTTTCTAAACTCGAAATTTTACTTCATGCTTAGTCTGAGAGTGAAACACACTCATTTTAAGTTTCAAATTGAACTCTGTTAAAAAAACAAGGAGTATCTTAAGATTTACGGCATATATGCTGTAATTGGGACATCTATACTTGAAAGAAAAACTCCCCGTATGTACAAGTTGAGGCATTAATTGCGATTGATTGGCTACAATTTTTAATAGTCATACAGGCAACCTGAAAATTTGGTTTGGCCGCTCCGCGCTTCGCGCTACGCGTCCTAACCAAATTTTCAGACTTTTCTAAACTCGAAATTTTACTTCATGCTTAGTCTGGGAGTGAAACACACTCATTTTAAGTTTCAAATTGAACTCTGTTAAAAAAACAAGGAGTATCTTAAGATTTACGGCATATATGCTGTAATCTATACTTAAAAGAAAAACTCTCCGTATGTACAAGTTGAGGCATTAATTGCGATTGATTGGCTAAAATTTTTAATAGTCATATAGGCAACTTAATTTACACACAACTTAAAAATTAAAGGTGTCAAATTGTATTGGATGCAAATGTTCGGTGTTACATAAAACTCTCTGTATATACCTGACCCGACAAAGTGTGGCGAAACAATTGTAGCGAATGCACAATATATATTTGAAAATGTTTAAATTGTTTTATTTATATAAAAGTCATGAGTTTTAATCTATTTTAGTCATATTAGTTTATTTAATTCACGTAATTTTAAAAGTAAAAACATCTCTTGTATAACAATTTCTACAAGACCTACCATAGAGTTAACATGTCTGTCTACAAACGAGCAAGATAAGGAAAACCGTACTCTTTGCATAAATTACTTCTTTCCCGATGTGATTTTTTCCAGTGTAAGACGAAATAGTGCAAAGGCGTAAATCTTTGTTTCAACGTTTAACCTTCTTTTCAAGGCGCATTTGCCAATACGTTAAGTGGTAAAGTTCAATCTCGATTAGTGTTGTCTGTGTACATACGTATTAACGAGCCGTTTCTATAAATACGGCGAGTTTTTCGCCGGGTGCGAAAGTGAAAACGGCATAAATCAGGTCCCCCAGAATGATGTTTCACTGGAACATTAAACCGTGCTCAAATACCGAGCGCAGGATGTAATTTTAAAAGATAAATCTTTACGGCTAATCACACCTATTCTAATACGGTTAAATTTTTTTTTTAGATGGGATTTGGATTGGTGATTAATCACATCCCTTTTTGAAAAGGAGCTAATTTTGAACTAGTTCTAATTTGTAAGAGTTGCTGGCTTTTTTTCGTTAATTGATAAAGATTTTGTGAAAGTAAAGATTTTTATAACATATGATAATCTGTTAATCGAAAATGTAATTAATAACAGTGCTCAATAAATTAGAAAATAATCTTGTGGCTAAAAAGATTATTTATTTATTTATTTATTTATTTATTCAACCAACGGAACAAGGTCTAATTACAGATTGAAGTTAATACAAATAAAGAAAAAACACAATAATTTTAATTAAAGAAAATTAACATTGTAAATAAACGAAATTTTCAGGTTACTAAGCTAATAACAAGAAATAAACTAAAAGTAAAAAAAAAACTAAGAAAATAAACTAAGAAAATAAACTAAGAAAGATACTCAATGATCACATTGAATAATTCTTTCGCTGATTTAAAGTTGAATATATCCACATCTGTATTTGTATTAATGAGTTTGTTGTACGTAGCGCACATAGAATACATCGGCGATCTGACCAGTACGTTCGTTTTGGGTATTGGTAGCTGAAATAGACGTTTAGTTCTTACACTACAGGGCACCAATATATTCAGTTGCTCCAACAATTCAGGGCAATCAATTTGACCATTGAGTACCTTAAACAGCGTTGTCACTAAATTCGCCTTACGGCGACATCGTAAGGAGTGCATTTCAAATTCATCTAACAACGCAGCATAATCGTAATTAAAATCAGGATAAGGCCCGTACTTCTTAAAATGGAGATACTTAACAAACCTCTTTTGTATAGCTTCAATCATCGAGGAGTACTTAGAGTAGTGAGGATCCCAAACACTTGAAGCATACTCCAGCTTACTACGCACAAATGCAAAATAAAGGGTTTTTATTGCACCAATATTCCTAAATGACTTACAATTCCGTATTATAAAACCTAAGGAACGGTTGGCGGTTGAGACAATTTTCATAATATGATCATTGAAAGATAAATGATCGTCGAATATCACACCCAAATCTTTAAACAATACTACACGGGACAACACTGTACCATTGATGCTATAATCATAAGTGATTTTTGATTTGTTTTTAGTATATGACATAACCTTGCATTTGTCTACATTCAATGAGATATTGTTATCCCTACACCAGTTAATTATTATCTCAAGACTATCCTGTAAATATTGGCAATCATTCACAGTAAATATTAGATTAAACAATTTTAGGTCATCTGCAAATATCAAGATGATATGTGATATTTTATCAGCTATATCATTTATGAAGCAATTAAATAAGACAGGTCCTAGGTTGGATCCCTGCGGGACACCTGAGGATACGATAAATTGATTTGACTGATATCCCTTATATTCCACAACTAAATGTCTGTTACTATGATAACTCTGAAATAAATCACATAAACCAGTGGAAAACCCAAGCCGTTTGACCTTATTTATCAGGATCCCATGATCAATTCTATGGAAAGCTTTCGATATGTCAGTGTAAATGACGTCCACCTGAGTACGATTATCCATAAATTTTGAAATAAATTGGGTTTTCAATAAAATATTTGACACAGTTGATTTCATGGGCCTGAAGCCATGTTGATATGAGGACAATTTATTATTAACGTAAGGATTAATATATTTACAAAGAATAAGTTCAAAACACTTTGCAACGTTAGAGATAATAGCAATAGGGCGATAGTTCGGAACGTCCCTTTTATTGCCCGATTTAAAGACGGGTACAATACGTGCACTTTTCCAACATAATGGAACTTTGCTTTATGTCAGCCATAAGTTGAAGATATGCGTTAAAGTTCTAGCAATAATATCACGACAATCTTTTATTATTAGAGCTGGAATTCCATCCGGGCCCGCACTTAACTTGTTATTTAACTTCCCGAGTGCTTCAATTACTACACAAGTACTGACTTTACATATATTTAAGTAATCAAAGTTATCGTAAGATACATCATTTATTTCGTCAACTTTTCGTAAAGATGATCCTGCATAAGATTTGGAAAAGTGCGTAGCAAAGGCATTGACTATTTCATATGGGGATGATAATTTTATGTCGTTATATTCCATATATGGAGGAATTGAGGACTCATTACGCAAAATATTAATAAAATTCCAGAACTTGCCCGGTTCTTTGGAAACCTTATCTTCAGTGTTCATGATAAATAACTTAAAATCAGCTGCAGAGAGTAATCTTACTTGAGTCCGCAACTTATTAAATCTTTGCTTAGTAAATTGGGATAAGGGATTCTTTTTTTTTTAGTTTGAGGAATTTATTTTTTTCTCGAATTTTCTTTTTAAGTTTATCCGAGAACCACGAAGGGAATTTGCATTTACTTCCGGATACTAAGGGAACATGGTCATGAAATACTTCAAATAACTTATTATAAAAAAGTGTACACGAATCTTCAATGGAATCCGTATTCAGAATATCAGACCAATCAATTAAAGCAATTGACTCATACAGATTAATAAAATTCGCTTTCTTAAAATTAAAAGAACGAGTGTGAGTATTACTTTCAAAAGTTGAAGATGAACTAGAACCCTCAGTCAATGGAATGGTAATACTCACTACAAGTGCAGGGTGGTATTTATCTTCTTGAGTAATAGGATCTTCAAAACGATTTACTTTGCAATGCATGTTACAAATCTATACAGGGTTGCTGATTTTTTCGTGTCCAGCTTATATCTGCTAAAATATTAAAGATACAATACAAAGATTAATATGAAATAGAGTTGGACAGGATTAGAATCATTCAGTATTCAAATCCTGGAATCGAATCCTTTTAGAGGATTCACAAGAGGCATTCGAATACTTTAGTTAAACTGGATTCGTGATCCGGATTCGTTACATTTTTTTAAGAGGATTCGTATTCGAATCCAAATGCGACTGATTGGAATATTTATAAAAGGATTCGAATACTTACAAAAGGATTCGAATACTTACAAAAGGATTTGAATCGACAAAAATAATTCGAATTAATTGTGAGGATTAACATGAAAAATTTGTTTTGTGTATTTTTAAATTTCTCGTTAAATCACTGTGTTATACGCGTGGCGCATGAAGTAAAATGTTTAGGCTTTTCTAAACTCGAATTTTTACTTCAAGCTTAGTCTGGAAGTGAAAAAGCTCGTTCGAAACTTCAAACTGAATGCTTTGATAAGAACATTAAATGACTGAAAATTTGTCAGAACTAGTTTAGTATAAATGTCAATGTCAATAACCGCCAAAAATTACGAGTTACGTCAAAACAGATTGAAATTTTTTAAAATCGTTGGTTGGAATTGTCGGTCGAGACGAAATTGATTCAGTTTTTCATTATTCGTGTACAATGTCATTGTTATATATACAGTCCAATAAAAATTAAATTGATAAATTGATTGTTATGATATTTTTTCCAGCGAGTGTCATTATAGTTTGAATGTGCTAACGCCGACTTATGTGGAGCTGGCACGATGGACTCATGTGGAAGACATGATAGAGCGGCGACTAATGTAAAGTTGAGTTGATAGACTACTTACAGTCATAAAGCCACAATAGTGAAAATACAGCCGACAGCGTCATTTAATGACAACATCGTAATTAATTAAAAGACAGTCAAACAAGTGACTAAGAGTCACAACAGTCAGATAGAGAAATGTACAATACAGTCGATAGAGAAATGTAATGACAAAATCCTGTTAGACTGACATAATGTCACAATAGTCAATTGCTAAATAGTCAATACAATTGATAAATACATTCTATGACATAATCTTACCATGACAAATCGTAAAGACAGTCAACGAAGTGACTTAGAGTCGTAATATCACAATAATCAAAATCCAGTCAATAGAGAAATGTAATGAATAATCTAATTATAATCATAGAACAGTCAACCAAGTGACTTACAGTTATGTTGTCACAATAGTCAAAATGCAATCGATAAAGACATTTTATGACATAATTGTAGCATAGTCAAAGGACAGTCAACCAAGTGACACAGTTATAATGTCACAATAGTCAAAATACAGTCGATAAAGATATAATATAAAAAAAAAATTATGATAGCCCAAAGACAGTTAACCAAATAATTGTAAAAATGTCGCAATAGTCATTATACAGTCGACAGAGCGATTACATGTTGATTATATTTGCTGTCTATTATATTGATATTGAATTTGTTAACTGTGATTTTACAACATTTACTAGTAATCTATTTACGTCAATTGTTATACTGATCGGACTTTGACATGTTTCTTCAATATTTGTTTGTGATAAAAATTATATTTTATTAGAAAAATGTTAATTTACGAAAAGGCCGTATTAGCTTTTTCTTAAATATTTTTTTGCCACAAAGGTCGCTACAAATTTTGACAATTAACAATTCTAACGTTTTTTCAGATTTTCGTCTAACATAATCATGGATCTAGATTTATTTCTAGAGCCTCAGTTTCTAGAGCTTCAATTTCTAGAGCCTCAATTTGGAAAAATAGAATAACTGCAAAACTATTAAAGCTTTAGGAAAGTATAATATACGGATTTTTAGTATTTAAAAGAGATCTACAACATATTATTTGAAATATTGTTCGTTATTGTCTATTTACCGAGATTGAGCGAAAATTCACTTTTATTAAAATGTGTCTTCACAATGAATGTTCATTTTTTGATTGTCGACAGTTTTCAATTTAAACAATGTTCGATATAATCAATATTTAAGAAAATATCAAAAAAAAATCGTGAAAACGCTAGGAGTAAACCAAGAGCTTCTCAGATTGTAAAAAAAGCTTAAGCTTAAAGTTTTATTTCAATATCTTTAGCGGTTTTTGCTGTACAAACAGCACAAACAAAGACAGCCAAATAGTCAGTCAGACAGATAGAAAAACATTCTTCAAAATGATCTTAATCGGCTTAGAAAACGTCAACACCGATATTTCCGCAAGAAAAATAAATCGCGAAAACAATCCTACTGTATCACAAATGGGGAAAGTAAAAATAAACTGCTAATGCAGGATTAAAAATGTACTACCAAACAAAAATAGTTTGAATTTCACAATATATCAGTATTTTAAACGCCTGGCGCATGAAGTAAAATTTCGAGTTTAGAAAAGCCTGAATATTTGGTTTAGTCGCTCTGCTTCGCTGTGCGACCAAACCAAATTTTCCGGTTTTTCTAAACTCGAAATTTTACTTCAAGCTTAATCTAGGATTAGGAACACTCGTTAGTAGCTTCAAATAGAACTCCTTGAAGAAAACAACGAATGCCTTAAATTGCATACGCTTTGGGATATGTATAATTGAAATAAATTATTATTGGTGGTATGGTATGGGGTCGGTGGGTCGTGTGGCCTCTGGGCCTTTCGAAGTTACCTCGACCTAAAAGATCTTTTGTAACTATTCCTGACCTACTTGAGTCCCTCAATGTCTAGACTTCTTATGAAGTCCACTATAACTTGAGGGTTAATGTGTACCAGTTCCTCGGTGTTTAAAGTGGCCGATGACAGGTAGTTCCCTCTTTGAAGGGACAAGGCAGGGCATTCACAAAGTAGGTGCTCTGCTGTTTCTTGTGCCTCGTTGCAGAACCTGCAGTTGGCATCAGTTGTCTGACCCATCTTGGTGAGGTGGTACTTCAGAGGACAGTGTCCAGTTAGAAGGCCGGTTATGAGCCTTAGGTTGCCCCTGCTTAACCTGAGAAACTGTCCGGCTCTTACGGCAGAGAAGGCGATGAACCTTTTCGCCTGCCGCAGACCAGGTGTGTTTCTCAGGTGAGCACTTTTGGCAGCATCTTCCCATTCCCGGATCATCCCCTTGATGCGGACTTTAGTTATTCCACTGTAAGGTTCTGGTTCGACAAATGGAGTCTTGGACCCTTCCTTGGCAAGGTTGTCGGCAATTTCATTGCCTTTGATCCCGGAACCCAGACCAGTTTGACTCTGTTGTTCCTAGCCAGCTGCTTTAGGGATAGCTTGCACTCCCAGACAGATTTAGACTTGCATATAGGCGATTTTATTGCCTTTAATGCAGCTTGACTGTCTGAGCAGATGCAAACCCTCTGTTATAAAATTATTATTACTTAGGCTGTTAATTTTGAAAATATTTTTTTTTCATAATTATAGCTCTTAAGATATAGGATGGCTTTGATCAATTTTAAAAATATTGAACAATTAATTTGAATTGCTTTAATTACTGGATAAGAACGATCATATTTAATTAGGAATAAATTAATATAAATATTTTAAATCGCATTCCTAATGTTGATGTTCTAGTGGTCAGCAATTCTATTCAAGAACATTGCTGTTAGAAAGTTTTAGCAAATAAAGCGGCGATAGCACGCTGTGGGTGCATTAATTAAAATTTATGTTAATGAAACACCGTGCTGTGAGTAACTCTTAAAAGAGTCACGAGAGATCCGCGCCCTCGTGACCCATGACCCATCAACCAACAACCATCGAACCCAGCCAACCGACCAACCAACCACCAAACAGGTTGCGCAAGATAATTATTAAATCGCCGATGGAATCCGAAACATTCACGATAATTTCATTAAGGCGGGCATCGATCGCCCCCGCTCCTTACCTTTAGTACCATACCCATCGAGTAAACACACGGTGTACGTACCATGGGTTTATATGGTTATGTGGGTAGGAAAAGCCCCTTAATTAGGAGAGGACTGATTGAGAAAAACCGCGAGCGCTCAGATAAGTGCCTGTTACATTTCAACTTCATTACCGTTTTTCTACTCCGTAATTAAATTTACGTATTAACGTACGCACTCATTACCGAGGCCCGTGAGGTTAGTAATTATCTTTTCAATTTACTAATAGCCAACGCAAAAACCCACCACTCGGTTATTATTTTCTATAATTTTACTTCTTCACTACGCAAACATAAATACACTTACAGTATTTCTACATTAAAAGATAAATACACTCATATCTTTTCAATTATGACTTTAGATTACGTTAGGTCAGAGAATAATTATTTGCTATTATTAAAAAATCTAATAATATTACTTTTCCCGTAGTTCTCATGAATGTTTCATAGAATTTAATCCAAATTGAAAAATTGGAACGATAGATAAGTCTAAAAGTTTATTTTTTATAATTTGTCTTACATGTAAGTTAACTTTTATTCTACAGTTGTTGCATTGTACATATCATAAACTGTTGACTATAGATAAAGTGCATATCTCAAAATCGAAAACCTACCTAGTTTTTAGTAATAAAAAAAAATTGTGTTCAAATTGCGATTGCGATTGTTAACGCGTAAAGAAATAAATCTGTAATACCCATAATGTGGTTTTGTGTTTTATATATTGTCAATTTTGATACAAGTTAAAAAGGATTCCACTACGATTGTGATTTTTTTTTTTTTTTTTGAAAAAATAGTAATGTGTTCATCATAGCACTTTCCCCAACTGATAATTGACATAATAAACTTATTTCACTTGTAAATTGGTTAAAACCATTTCAAATTAAATCAGTGTTTTGTACGCGTGGCGCATGAAGTAAAATTTCGAGTTTAGAAAAGCCTAATTCGGCTCGGTCGCTCCGCTTCGCTACGCGCCCGAGCCAAATTTTCAGGCTTTTCCAAACTCGAAATTTTACTTCATGCTTAACCTGGGAGTGGAAGACACCCGTTTGTTTAATCATTGAAACAATTAAAAATTAACGTAATAAGTTTATTGTAGTTATATTAGCGAAGAATGTTCTGTATTGTTAAAACAAAATGTTAATTTTGATACAAGTTAAAGAGGATTCAAAAGATAATAGGCAAATTACAGATACAGATAAATGATAAAATATTATTAAAATGCCATAATAGTGAAAATACAGTCGACAATGATGAAATCCTATCAAAATGTCTTAATAGTAAAATTACCGTTAAAATGTTACAATTGTAATTTAATGATGACATACTACAGTGTGATCAACAATGATTGTAGACAGGTTAAATTTCCCGCCAAAAAATGTTGGTACAACTGATTATATGAAAATAAAATCCCCTAGATTGCTTTTCCATTGGCGTAGCAAACATTTTTGCCCAATATAAATTAAATATTTAATCATAACTATATATAAAATTTTTACAATTTTAATTAAATATACAAAGTAAAGTGAAGTAAGTTAAGGTTTTGTGTATTTTTAATAAACGTAGAGTTAGCATCCCTAATTTTATTATAAATGTTGAAAATGATGGCCTTCATTTTCTAGGCAAATGTTAACTCTACGTTTTTTATTTTTAAATACTCGTTGAAGCTCCTTCGGATTTATGTTCCTTATCTCTTCTTCGATTGCTGCTTTAAGCTCGTTTAGGGTATGCATTCGATTTTAAAAACCTTATTTTTTAAATGCCCGAATAAATAAAAATCGCACGGAGTGAGGTCTGGCGAACGTGGTGGCCATAATCCGTCGCTTACCGAGCATCGTAAAATTACCTCAAGTAATTTAATGTCGCCAACGCAGTATGAGGAGTGGCTCCATCTTGCTGAAAATAACCCATTATCTGTTCGTCATCATGCAATTGATTCAAAAATTCATCTAGAATGAGTGTTCGGTGGCGCTCCGCATTGATTATTTCGTTGAAAAATATTGGGCCAATTATCCGACGTCTCGAAATTGCTACCCAAACACCAATTTTTTGTGGATGTAAATCCGTTTCAATAAAAGTATGAGGATTTTCTGTAGCCCACGTACGATAGTTTTGGCTGTTCACATATCCTGACAAGTGAAACCACGCGAAAAGGTCTTGTCCAACATACCATTATCATTTAAAGTCTGATTAAACCAATTGCAATAATCAATTCTTTTTTGGAAATCAAGTGGCTGAAGTTATTGAACTACCGATACCTTATACGGGTTCAAATGCAGATTTTTTTTTGCGGCTTTTATGTAACTCCCATACGATACTCCTGTAAAAGGATTAAACATAAACATTAAAATTTGTGCGCACCTTAAAATTAAGAACATACCCGTTTGAGCTGAAAGTTTTCTTAATATTTTCTAATTTAAATATTTTTAATTACTCCTGTAAAAAAGATATTTTCAAGTGTTTTATAACTTCATAATATTTCAGTGTTTTATACTCGTGGCGCATGAAGTAAAATTTCGAGCTTAGAAATGCCTGAAAATTTGGTTTGGCCAAATTTTAAGGCTTTTCTAACTCGAAATTTTAATTCATGCTTAATCTGCGAGTAGAACCACTCTTTCTAAACTTCAAATTGAACGCTGTTATAAAATTGACGAACGCCTAAATATTTACTGCAATCCAGTATGTATATTTAAAAGCAAAAATATAAAATATAATAAGTCATTCGTAGAAATCCTGATAAGAAGTGCAGAACTAAAATCGCCATTTATAGTTAATATCTTCTAATTTTTTTGATAAAATGTCAACTAATAATATAATGTAACAGAATGAAATAATTTTACAACAAAATCTGAGAATTTTAAAGTAATTTTAAATACTTAAAATCAAGTGTAGTTCTGAACTTTTACGTTGTGTTTGTGTAAATAATTTAATAAACAAATTGAGCGGGAATAATATTACTAAGAGCAAGAACCATAAAATTTATTACATTTGCAGAGAAATTAATAACCTTTTTTATAGGACATTTAAACTGAGATATTTTAATAGACTTTTTCTAAATAATTACAACAAAGTTAAAATTGTGTAATAATTTTAATGAATTTTAGAGAATATTTAATTTAAATTAAAATTTGTGTGAATTAAGCGGGTTTGATCAAGTAGAAATAATAATAATAATAATAATAATGTTTATTGCCCAACAGGAAACAAATTCCCAATTACAAGACAATTTAGTATAAACAAACAAGTTTTAAAACTATGAACTAAAAATAATAACATTTTAATAACATTTTACTACGTAATTAACAAAATTCTAATAAGGATGTCAATGGTTGAAAAAATACGTCACAAGTTGGTGGAAGTTGATTAAACGAATTGCACTAATTTTACCAAGAATTGAGTAAATGTTCATATGTTGCAAAAAAAGTTAAAATAATCTTAAGACGTTTTCATACATTTTTAAGCCAGATTATGTAAGAGGATATTTTACTTAAAAACTTGTAAATAGCAAATTATCGTTGTTTAATCAAGTCGTATAATAATAAAATACTAATATGACACATATTTTACCAGTTGCGGTGTATTTTAAACTAACGAGTGTCTTCCACTCCCAGACTAAGCATGAAGTAAAATTTCGAGTTTAGAAAAGCCCCGCGTAGAAAATTTGTCGAGGGTCGCGCAGCGACCCGGGACAAATTTTCACGGTGCTTTTCTAAACTCGAAATTTTACTTCATGCGTCACGCGTATAAACCACTGATTTATAGTAAAGTTAAAAATATATGACGCCTAAATGTGATGGTGATCAATATTTATTGAGATGTAGCGAAAAATGCAATAATTACTTTTTTGTGAATAATTTTTGAATAATAATAATAAAAGTTGAATAGATTTAATTTGTGCAACTTTTCCATACTGTTGATATTTAAGTCATCACATCTTAAACGGGGAAAGTGCAATGATGGAGAAATCACCATTTTTTGACTTAATGTTTTGTGCAATAATCGATACTTATTATTATTATTACAAAAGATTGACAGGTTTTAATTAATTTGGACTGCTAACAATGATTGACTGCTGTCAATATTTTATTGATTAATAGATATGACGTCATTGTTTCCAAGGCACTCTTTGCAAAAAAGAAAATATAATTTTAAGTATCAAATCTAAAATAAATTATGAGTGTGGTACATCACTGAGTTCAGAAGAAAATATTCTTTCAAAAAATATGAAAATCCAAAATGGCGCCCGTAAGAAAAACAAAAGTTGGCTATGGTCCCCGGGTAAATGTTATAGTTATCTTAGAAAAAAATGGTGATGTGTCCATCATAGTACTTTCCCCCGTAAATTAAAAAATATTTGTAGCAGTATTATTTTCAAAATGTCTTCAACTTTTTGATAACTACAACTTTTATTTGAAACATTTTTCAATTGTATCAACACATACACTGAGACAAACCAATGACTAGATAAAAGAACATTATTTATTAATTATCTCAAAAACTAAGAGTGCTATGACAAAAAGTAAAGATACAAAAACTTTAGTATTTTATTACCTACAACTTTTATTTGAAACATTTTTCAATTGTATCAACACATACACTGACACAAATCAATGACTAGATAAAAAAACACTATTTATTAAATATATCAAAAACTAAGAGTGCTATGACAAAAATGAATCTACAAAAAATCTTTAGTTTTTCATTTCCTATAACTTTTATTTGAAACATTTTTCATTTGTATCGACACATACATTGTCACACACCAATAACTAGATAAAACACACAACTTTTGAAATATCTCAAAAACTAAGAGTGCTATGACAAAAAGTAAGTAAACAATACATCTTCATTTTGTTATTATCTACAACTTTTATTTGAAAGAATTTTTTGTTTGATAAACATTTATTGAAAAAATCTGAAAAAACTGAATAACGCTAAGAGTAAAGTACCACTTCCGGTTTTCCGATTTTCACCAAAAGCTTTTCAGTTCTTCCGATTGTAACAAAAAGCTTAAGTTTCAAGTTTCATCTCGATATCTTTAGCGGTTTTTGCGGTACAGCGCACACAGACTCACACACAGACACACAGACAGACAGACATTTTTCAAAAATGGTCTTATTCGACTCAGGGGACCTCAAAACGGATATTTCCGCAAAAATTTTTGATTCGAAAATTTTCACGAATACAATACTTTCCCTTTGTATTACATACGGGGGAAAGTAAAAATATGCTACTAGATTCCTCATTAAAAAGTGCCTGTATATTGTCAATGTTCTAAATGCCAGATTCAGTAGTTTTTGAATAAAAAAATAAAAACGATTTTTCAAAAACAGTTTTTTGTCGATATCTCGAAAACAAAAAAAGATATTTCAAAATTGTTTACAGATTATTGTTAAGCTTTAAAATATGCAAATAACCGAGGTCCCCATAAATTGTGTTGAAATACTGGTAGCCTGTATACATTTCATTATTAAAAAAAACATTTTAAACAAATAATATATTTAAAACATAACCGTTTAAATTACAACATTCGTTTCCAAACATGTTAAAAACACTGTTTTAGAACAAATCATTTATACTTGTCAATTTGAGTAACTTACTATTCACTGGGATCGAGAGCGAATGAAACGCAATTGTGTGAGAAATTCTTCATTTAATCTTATAAAGAGAATAATTATGAAACAACTATTATAATGGTTATCAATCGGATCTCCCATGAACAAGAATTAGCAAATACAATGAAATCATCTCCATTTTCTTAATTAAACAGATTTCTTTCAATGTTTTTGTAATCAGGCCAAATAAATGCAATAATCCGTGTTGCAATAAAATTAGAGATGACAGCGAGCGATAATACTCCATTTGAAATCCTTGCAAGAACTCTAAAGTCGTGTACTCGAAGTGAGTGATCAAGGTAATTTCATGAAGTAATTAAGGGAAACCCGGCCGGAATCAGAAACCACCATAACTGTTAGCCGGTAATGGCCCATAAATCTGTTATACTTTATTGATACGAAATCCGAAATTATATTACAACTACTACGAGCACAACGGAGCCCGATCGTGCTATTGGGCAACGGCTACTTTCTTTATTTGGTCTTATCCACCTAATTAGGAGAATTATGATCACGCGAAGAGTCCGCTCGGCTCGGCGAAATTAACAAGACAACACTGCACACTCCGCGAGAGCCATTACCGTTACGTAAAATGATCACCTACAACTGCCGTATTATACCCTTTCTAAATAAAAAATATATATATCCACCAACAAGCAACAACTAAGAAACAACAACAGTTATATGGGTTTCCATAGATTTCCTGGACTGTAATTGGCGGGATTACGAACTCAATCTATAATTGACAGTTACAGGATGTAACACATGGTAATTTGATAATACTTGCCTTGTACATCACAGTAAATTCTTACAATGATGCAACTACTTTAATTGAACATAGATATTAATATATAGTGTAAACTATTTAAAAAAATCATATAACTCAAATTGATTATACTGTGCGACCATTTAAAACATGATTTAGAGTAGGCTTTGAATTTTAAATTAAATTGGCACTACTGACTATTACCATAACCTCAAATTTGTTCCTTCATCCAATTAGCATTATGGGCAATCGGGATCATTTAAATTATGATTTAGAGTAGGCAGCATTTTCTCGTGCGATTGTCCAGGATGTTGCCTACTCTAAATCATAATTTAAATGATCGCATAGTAGAAAAATTATATGCTTACATCTTAAGAATCCAGGTTTAATTTAAAATTAAGTTTGTGTAATTATTATGTTTTTTATTTTCTAGAAAATTAATATTTTCTTTTCATTTAAACATTTTAACGTCAGTTGGCACTACTGGCGTAGCGTGGATTTCAGCCGTCCGGGCGCAGGCCGAATTCGCCGCCCCCTCATTTAGGTATTTAAATCTAAAAGGCTCCAAAATTTACAGTAATCCTAAAGATTTCTTAGCAATAATACATTTGTTATTGTGTGTTATACAGGGTATAAATAAAGAAGTCATGCATGCATGTTTATTAATAAACTTTAAGATTTTTTTTCCCTGTTATTTTAATATAAATTTATTTTGCATAAAACCCCCATTCCGATCAATTTTGAAAATTTGTCAACTGCTATCAATATCAATTGAATTTCCAAGATTTATATAAAATAAAAATTATTATTCAAAATTCAAAGTTTGTAATTTTTGAAATATTAGTATTTACGTTGTAAATAATTTTTGATGTTTGATTTGGATACTATCAAATTGGATCAGTTTCTTTACAAAAATACACAGAAATCGGACAAAATATAATTATTTTTTTTAGTTACAAGTCAGAGCTGGGCAGGATTCGAATCATTCAGCATTCGATTCCCGGATTCGAATCCTTTTAGAGGATTCAAAAGAGGTATTCGAATACTTTAGTGAAAACGCATTCGTGATCCGGATTCGTTACATTTTTTGAAAAGGATTCGTATTCGAATCCAGACGTAGATGATTCGAATCCTTATAAAAAAGGATTCGAATCCTTGTAAAAGGATTCGAATCCTCATCCACGGATTCAAATCCTCCCAAATAATTCGAATCATCGCTATTATAACAAGATAAATTCAAATTCAAAACTATTTGAATTCGAGAAAATAAGCTTACGCTTCTTATAGTTTGCATACTTTAAATATAATATATAAAATTACGAAAAAACTATTCGTGAATATGCAAACAATGTCTTAATTGATAAGACAACTTAAGACGATAAATATCCAAACGCGATAAATCTCGAAACGCGTCTATAGATGGCCTAAGACATTAGTTTTAATCGAAGTCCTTTTACTTCAATATTTTTTTTTTGTTAATTCTCCTTTCATTTTAAATGTGTATTTGTTAGTTGGTTTGAAGAAAATTTGACCTAAACGTATATGTAACGTTTAGGTCAAATTTTCTTCAAACCAACTAACAAATACACATTTAAAATGAAAGGAGAATTAACCAAAAAAAGCGCGTTGTAACAAATCAAATTAAATAAGATTTTAAATATTTCATTGTATAATTCAATATCCGGAGGTGTATTTGCACAGGAAGTAGTAGTTTCAATGGATATTTATCGTCTTAAGTTGTCTTATTAATTAAGACATTGTTTGCATATTCACGAATAGTTTTTTCGTAATTTTATATATTACATCGCTATTGAGGCTGGGATTCAAATTCGATTAAGTCAAATAGTTAAATATTCTAATATGAATATTTAAACCACTAAATTAACCATATTTGAATATAAATATTTAAATTTTCGAATAATTCAAATATTTGTAATTACATATTTGGTTACTTAACCACGAAAAATTTCCAACCTTAATGGTATATTTTTAACTTCAGTTGAAATCAATGTTTTATACGCGTGGCGCATGAAGTAAAATTTCGAGTTTAGAAAAGCCCTGTGAAAATTTGTCTCGGGTCGGGGCTTTTCAAAACTCGAAATTTTACTTCATGCTTAGTCTGGGAGTGGACAACTCTCGTTCTTAGAAGTTTCCAATTGAAGGATCACTCTAGATTACTAAGTTTATTACCATTTTACAAAGGCTACAGCTCGAAGGACCAATCGGGGTCTTCGAAGATTTTTTACAAGAAAACAACGAATATCTGAAAGTTTACAGCATGGATATTAGGAAAACATCCAATTTTGAAAAAAATATCGAAGTTGGGTTGGTTTTCAGTGCATTTTTTAACTTCACTTTAAATCAGTGTTTTATACGCGTGGCGCATGAAGTAAACTTTCGAGTTTAGAAAAGCCCTGTGAAAATTTGTCGAGGGTCGCTGCGCGACCCTCGACAAATTTTCTACGCGGGGCGTTTCTAAACTCAAAATTTTACTTCATGCTTAGTCTGGGAGTGGACAACACTCGTTCTTAGAAGTTCCCAATTGAAGGATCACTAGATTACTAAGTTTATTACCATTTTACAAAGGCTACAGCTCGAAGGACCAATTGTGGTTTTCGGAGACCGAAGGACTACAGGGAATCGAAGATTTTTTACAAGAAAACAATGAATATCTGTAGGTTTACAGCATGGATATTAAAGAAAACATCCTATTTTGAAAAAGATATCGAAGTTGGGTTGGTTTTAAATGCATTTTTAACTTCACTTTAAATCAGTGTTTTATACGCGTGGCGCATGAAGTAAAATTTCGAGTTTAGAAAAGCCCCGCGAAAATTTGTCTCGGGTCGCTGCGCGACCCTCGACAAATTTTCTACGCGGAGCTTTTCTAAACTCGAAATTTTACTTCATGCTTAGTCTGGGAGTGGACAACACTCGTTTGAACTTTAAATTTAACTCTTCTATAAAATCGACGTATGTAATATAATAAATCATTCATTGAAATCATAGAAAAAGATGCAAAATTTTACCTAAAATTAACTTTTATCGTTAACTTTATAATTTGCTCGGCTCTTAATGGGTGAATATTCTATTCCTAAGAAAAATCGTATTTATTTAATATTAAAGTTGCATTTAAAATAATAACAAAGTGTGAATAAACCGACAAAAATATAGAAATATCGAAAATCTCGACATGTAGAATATCTTGACGGTCCACTCCCAGACTAAGCATGAAGTAAAATTTCGAGTTTAGAAAAGCCCCGCGTAGAAAATTTTCACGGGCTTTTCTAAACTCGAAATTTTACTTTATGCGCCACGCGTATAAAACACTGATTTGCAATGAAGTTAAAAACGCACTGAAAACCAACCCAACTTCGATATTTTTCCAAACTTGGATGTTTTCTTTCCTATCCATGCTGTAAACCTTCAGATATTCGTTGTTTTCTTGTAAAGAAACTTTGATTCCCTGTAGTCCTTCGGTCTCCGAAGACTATGATTGGTCCTTCGAGCTGTAGCCTTTTTAAAATGGTAATAAACTTAGTAATCTAGAGTGATCCTATAATTTGAAACTTCTAAGAACGAGTGTTGTCCACTCCCAGACTAAGCATGAAGTAAAATTTCGAGTTTAGAAAAGCCCCGCGTAGAAAATTTGTCGAGGGTCGCGCAGCGCCCCGAGACAAATTTTCACGGGGCTTTTCTAAACTCGAAATTTTACTTCATGCGCCACGCGTATAAACCACTGATTTAAAATGAAGTTCAATAACACATATATCATCATTAATTAATCAGATCTTTAGTCGGTAAATTAACATTTTTGTTATTGGAAACTGATGGAATAAAATGTTACTGGCTGCAAATAATAGATTCAAATTTATTTTTAAAGGATTTGTATCCGTGATTTCAAAAATGAGGAATCATATTTTTCACTTACGAATCCTTTATTCGAGTATTCGTGATTCGAATCATATTAGGTGATACGGATTCGTGATTCGAATCCTGTTTTTGAGGATTCATCCCAGCTCTATTACAAGTATTATGATATCGCTGCTTTGCTTTGATAATGGCACAGGTGAAGTTTGTTAATTTTTTAAAAGCAGCCTACTAAAGTGTGCAAGACACTTTTATTCAAATATTGAAGTCTCTATCTACACTTGATTTATCTTATTTTTTGCACGTATTTTCATGTGCGTCTCTTAAAGCTGTATTTATTAAATAACTGCATTGAAAAAAAAATACTTTTTTTTATTTTGTGCCACTATCAAAGCAAAGCAGCGGTATATTTCAAACTGACTCCCCCTAGTGAATACGCTCATGACAGTTAACATTTAGTCTGTAATGTCACATTTCATTTATATGTTTAATGTTCATCTACGAAAATTCCATTTAAAGGTTCATAATACTTAGCACTAACAATAAATTAAAAGTAATAAAAATGTTAGAACATAAAACCACAAACAATATACAAATAGAACAAATAAATGTAATTAATAATTCTGTATTGTGGAGGCTTCTACTTCGTTATACATGTTAATTACACAATGAAACACTTTTAACTTTGTTTGTATAACACGTTTTATTTAAATAAAACGTGTTATACAAACAAAGTTAAAAGTGTTTCATTGTGTAATTAATAATGTTAGATTTATCTTATAAAAAAAAAAACCTTTATTGGCATATAAAAAAATAAAATTACAAATAAATAATAATAATAGAACACAAAATTATATCATATCCTTTCTTTTTTCCACCCTCCGCCACCCCAGTACCGTTACCATCTTTACGCCAGCTCCGTCCTCTCTTATCCATTCCGTTACACTCCTTTTCCTCCCAGCCATTCCACATTCACCCCTTCACACTCCTTTCCCAAATGACTCCATGTATCTCGTCCACTTGCGCCCAACACACATTTACCATACCCTTCCCCCATCCAGACCTTCCTTCCTCTCTCCTCCGAACCACATCTAGCTCTTGCCAGGTTTATCTTAACCTCTTTCGACAAGTCATTATTGGATAGGTACCCTGGCACGCTCCCATGCACTTGCCACCTTTCGTACATTGGATTGTAGCCGCTCCTCCCGATACACCCCTGCCTCTCCTGCACCTCTTTCCACTTCTCTTTCATCCAAGCTGCCACATTCACCCCCTTCTCTTATTTTTATAATTATCTTATAATGTCACGTGACATTTAGATTATTATAACAGTTGGCATTCTTGATATTTCTCAGTTTGAAATACCAATATTTTCACTTTAAATCAGTGTTTTGTACGCGTGGCGCATGAAGTAAAATTTCGAGTTGAGAAAGCCCGAATTTGGATTTGGACGCTGCGCGTCAAAATCCAAATTCTTGGGGGCTTTTCTTAACTAGAAATTTTACTTCATGCTAAATCTGGGAGTGGAAGACACTTGTTAAGTTTTTCGAAAATTTTGATTAATTATCAAGATTTTAGAATTTCCAGTTCTAGTTAATTTTTAATGCTATTCGTAAATTTCTAAGATTGTTTTTAGTTTTCAAAATTCTGACGGTTTTCCTAAATTTCCCAAATGTTTGTTAATTTGAAAAATTTCGACACTTTTCATGAGTTTTCAATTTTTTTTTTAAATTTCAAATTCTTGGTAACTTTCATAAATTTATTCTTTAACTTAAAATATGTTAAAGTTTTTCATGAAATTCAAAGATTTCCTTAAATTTTCGGCAATTTAAATATTTTACACTTTTCATGAATTTTTGTTGATATGTTTAAATCATTTTTGTAAATTCACTTAATTCTCGTTAAATGTTTAAAATTTTGATAGTTTTCATGAATTTTTAAAATTTTCGTCAATTTGAATATTTTTCCTGACTTTTTGTCATCTTTTTTTAAATCAAAGCTTCCGTAAATTTCCTAAATTTTCGTTTCATTTAAAATTAAATTTTCCACAATTTTAGCTAATTTTAAAAATCTCGACGATATATCATGAATTTTTAAAATGTTTAATAATTTTAAAAACTTTTCCTAAATTTACTTGAATTTTTATTTTATAGATCTTGACAGTTTTCGTAAAATTGAATTTTCAAAGATTAGACGCCAATCGTGATTTGTTTTTCAAAATTTTCATTATTTTTTAAAATATTGACGCTTTTCAGCAACTTCCAAGATTGTCGTTAATTTTTAATATTTCGCCGCCTGTCATGATCTTTTTAAAATTTTCGCAAATTTTAAAAATAATGACGTTTATTCGTGAATTTCCAAAACATCCGTTAATTATGAAAATATTGATATTTTTCGTAAATTTTAAAGATTTTTGTTATCTTCCAAATTCTTGACGGTTTTCGCATTTGCTAATTTTTTTCATGAATATCCAAGATTGCCATTGATTTTCAAAATCTTGATGTTAAAACAGCGTCAAGGATATTTCAAGATCATTATTATATTATTATTATTAGATTATTATTGATACTATATTATACAGGGCATTTCATCGAGGACGGAAAGTTCTATATCTCATTTAATATTAAAAATACGAAAAAATGTTTCAAATGAAAGTTGCAAGAAATAATTTTGTTCATAACATAAAATTATATTCATTTAAACAGGGTGTCCCATATCTACTGGACGCCATTTAACTTTGTTATTTTAAGTAGAACATCCTGTATATTATTCACTATCCAGAAAGTGAATAATATACAGTTATTATCCTTGTTAAAAATAAAAGACAGTTTGTTAATATAATATTCGGTCTAAGTAGTATTATTTCGGAATGATTTAACATTTTTGAATAAAAAATGACAAGATAAATTCAAATTCAAAACTATTTTAATTCGAGAAAATAAGCTTACGCTTCTTATAGTTTGCACACTTTAAACATAATATATAAAATTACGAAAAAACTATTCGTGAAAATGCAAACAATGTCTTAATTAATAAAACAACTTAAGATGATAAATATCCATTGAAACAACTACTTTCCGTGCAAATGCACCTCCGGATATTGAATTATACAATGAATTATTTAAAATCTTATTTAATTTGATTTGTTACAACGCTCTATTAAAGTATATGTAACGTTTAGGTCAAATTCTCTTCAAACCAACTAACAATACAAATTTAAATGAAGTGAAAGGACTTGGATTAGAACTAATGTATTAGGCCATCTATAGACGCGTTTCGAAATTTATGTCTCTTCAGTATAGCTTTGCTTATGACGTTTAAAAAAATTAGGAATAATATTAAAACAAACTTACTTGGAAAAAGTGGTGTGTGCCGAATGAACAGGTACACAGAAATGGAATAAATGAAAATGATGGTCGGTATTTATAGGTAAAAAAGTGAATTATGTCATTAGCAGGTATGAAGAATGTGAGACCTTTTTTTTCGTACAAGAGACGTGAATTATTTTAATATGTAAAAGTCGATTTTAATGTTTAATCGCTTGAGATTTGTATAGTTCAGGAACCAAGTGTTTGACATAAAATGCTATTTAAAATAAAAATAAATATATTTTTTTTATAAATACATACAGAGAATTTTTATTTGAAGTATTTTAGTATTCGCTGTACATTTTCATATATACTAACGAGTTTCCAATCCTTGATTAAGCATAAATATATAGAGCAAATAAAAATAAAAACTATCCGACTTATATAAATGAAATTGCGGTTAATCATAGTCAAGTTACAGTTGATGAGTCTGTTCGATGTTTAGGTGTTTATTTGGACAGTAATTTAAATTGGAAGCACCACATCGAAATCCTCTGTAAGAAATTAAGTACCAAGTGTTTTTGTTTGGGAAAACTAAAAGATGTTTTAGGGATCAGCGGATTACTGAATGCTTACCACGCTATTTTTATGTCTCACGTCCGTTATGGTATAATTCATTGGGGGGCTTCGGCAGATATTATGCAGGTTTTTCAATTGCAAAAGAGAGCAATCAGAATTATTTTCCAAATAAAACAACTATCATCTTGTAGAGGAAAGTTTAAAGAAAATAATATATTAACGGTCCCAGGTTTATACGTCTTTGAGTGCATTATATTCTGTCAAAAATTTAAACATCTGTTTGATACAACACAAAGGCAAATGCCGAGATACAAAAATTACGTAAATCACAAACTGACTCTATCGGAAAAGTGCGCGTTTTATGCTTGTGTGAAATTTTATAACAAACTACCGATGAATTTAAAAGGAATAATTAATTTTAAGGAATTCAAATCCAACGTATTTGATTTAATTTTAACTATTGAACCATATTCAACTGTAGAATTTTTAAACTATTTTATTGTGTATAATTAGTATAAGCATTTGTATTTTACTATATTTGTATATTAACCTTTTTTTTTTATTGACGCCATCAAATATGTTATCTGTTATGTTCATTTCTGTATTGATGTATTTCATGTTTCATATATTGAATAAAGACTATTTATTTATTTATAAAGTAAAATGTCGAGTTTGGAAAAGTCTGAAAATTTGGATTGTCAGCTCCGCTTCGCGGAGCGATCAATTCAAATTTTCATGTTTATCTAAACTGGAAATTTTACCTTATGCGCCAGGCATGTAAAACATTGACATATTGTGAAGTTTAAAACAAACTGCTTGTATTTGATCTCGTGTTTGTTAATTTTACAAATGTTTATTTTGATTAATTCGAACGTCTGAAGGAATTTATTTTGGATATGTAAAAGTATACTTAAAAGAAAAATCTCCGTATGTTTTTGAAATTTAATTTTAAATCATGTGTTAAGGGTATACCTAAGCAATAGTGATTGTATGGGTTTGTTAACTAATTTTATAAACGTGTTTTGTAAGTCTACGTTTGCTGGTGGTTATAATAAAGAGTTAGTAAATAACAAGACGCCATATTAGTTAAAATAGTCCATGGACATCAATAAACATGATCTATGTGAGAGTGTAAATTATGAGAAATAAAAAACCAAACGGTAACCGTTAATTACACACGAATTAGAAATTAGACTAACGTTATTGCAAAAAAGCACTTCGAAGAATCCAGTGGGCGGTGATCCAATGAATTATCTCCTCACCGTAAAAAAAAAACTTTCTAATTGCACCATTTTTAGGGACATGAGATGAATTATCTAGATTTTGGGAATGAAATTGACTAGCGAATAATTCTCCAAGAATCATCAAAACTTTAAAATAAAGAAAATAATCATCCTTTGAATTTCATATAGGCACAATAAAAAAACGTTCGTATTTACAAAATATATTTTTATTTGAATATTTGTGTTGAAAGTTGAACAAGTAACTGCTTATATCATTACTTAAGGTCGGAAATTCACATGTTATTTGGCCATAAGAACGAGCAACAATTAATCTTCCACAATAATGAAAATAGATCTTTGAAACATACATATTGCACATTGAAGCTTTTCGAATAAATTGACAATATTCTTTTTTTTAAATGTTTCTTAAATTATATATAAATCAAATAATGAAACACTCTTAAACGATCACGTAAATCCGTGCATAATTTCCATAGAAAACAATATTTCTTCTTCATATTGCTTTAATTTATTGAAGTAATTATTATAAACATGTTCTGTTAAATAGATTAATCTAAAATAAATGATAAATAAAATTAATCGTTGCTTAGAAATCTAGATAAGAGCAATGTAAATTTTGATTATGCTTTTAATAAATAGGGGGCAGCATCGTGCTATTTTAGTAATATCTTAAAATTATACTGTAATTTCCAAAAACATGTGAAAAAAAATTAGGTTTAATATGTAGAATTCATGTACGACATTTGTCGCGACACGGGTTTCCGGTGCGCGGCCTTGAATTGCGAATGTAATTTTTCTGCCGCGGACTGTTGATTATGTTGTTGATAAACAACAAAGAAAGACATTATTAAAATATTTCCCGATACATTCTTTAAATATAAGTGCATTTTTGGATTCATGTTTTGAATAGGAATGTAGATTGCCGGTATGTGTTTATTCAAGTGATAAGTCGGAAAAATTCCTTTTTCATTTATTTACCAAATTGAATGTGTGACACTTGGCGATTTGATTCCCGAGGCACTTAGTCAGCTAAGCGTCTAGAGTTCGAATTGGGTTATTGTAATTTCTTATTTTTTGCACGACGCGCGGCGGCTTAACCTATTCAGCTTGAAGTGTTGCCTACCCAGCTTAGAGGGTAAACCTCCTCTCGTGTTCGCATCTATTCCTTTTGTGAGCTTTATTGCAATTTACCAAATTAAGGAGTGCAGCACGCGACAGTCATGTATGATATTTGATTTTTATAGTAATCATTTAAATCATGTATGTTATTGCAAATAACATAAATATATACAGAGAGTTTTATGTAACACCGAACATATTCATCCAAAACAATTCGACAATTTTATTTTAAAAGATGTGTAAATTGGGTTGCCTATATGACTATTAAAAATTGTAGCTAATCAATCGCAATTAATGCCTCAACTTGTATACACAGGGAGTTTTTCTTTCAAGTATACATGTCCCAATTACATCGTATATGTCGTAAATGTTAGATAGTCGTCGTTAAAAAAAAAATACTTTGAAACTTGAAATGAGTGTGTTCCACTCCCAGACTAAGCATGAAGTAAAATTTCGAGTTTAGAAAAGCCTGAAAATTTGGTTTGGTCGCGTAGCGCGAAGCGCGGAGCGGCCAAACCAAATTTTCAGGCTTTTCTAAACTCGAAATTTTACTTCATGCGCCACCGGTGCAAAACACTGACATATTACGAAGTTTAAAACACACCGCTAAACTTTACATTGAATCAGTGTTTTGTATCGGTGGCGCATGAAGTAAAATTTCGAGTTTAGAAAAGCCTGAAAATTTGGTTTGGCCGCTCCGCGCTTCGCGCTACGCGACCAAACCAAATTTTCAGGCTTTTCTAAACTCGAAATTTTACTTCATGCTTAACCTGGGAGTGGAAAACACTCATTTAAAGCTTCAAATTAAATTCTTTTAATAAACCTAGCGTCGGCAAATGTACAACGTATGCTTATGTATACTTTAAAGAAACATTCTCGTTATCAAAATGATCGGTGTTACATAAAACTCTCTGTATATATTATATATTGCCAGAATTTAACTGTTTATCTACAATATAAATACAGTGAATTTTTCATTAAGGCAAACATGTGCATAAGCTGTACAATTTCTGACATCCGTTGTTTCCTAAAAGAGTTCCTTTTGAAGCTTAAACGAGTGTTTTCCACTCCCAGACTAAGCATGAAGTAAAATTTCGAGTTTAGAAAAGCCCCGCGTAGAAAATTTGTCGCGGGTCGCGCAGCGACCCGAGACAAATTTTCACGGGGCTTTTCTAAACTCGAAATTTTACTTCATGCGCCACGCGCATAAAACACAATATTTTAGTGTTTTACGCGTGGCGCATGAAGTGAAATTTCGAGTTTAGAAAAGCCCAGAAAATTTGTCTCGGGTCGCTGCGCGACCCGAAACAAATTCTCACAGGGCTTTTCTAAACTCGAAATTTTACTTCATGCTAAGTCTGGGAGTGGAAAATACTCGTTTAAAGTTTCAAATTAATATCTAAATATTTAAAGAAAATAATCTGAATTTAGAATACGTATATTTTAAAGAAAAACTCCCTGTATATACTCATATGGAATATCACACTAAAAAGACATCTGTTTCGTTATACAGTTATATGTGTTTCGATAATAATTAAAATCGTGAATATTAATCCAGTTTACTTGTGTCTTCTGTAATTCAATACCCATCCAATCATCCGCACGGCGCTATGTAAACAAACACACAACGCGCTCCGCACTCATCATTTTTATTATTCGTTGTGATAAAGTTCGGCAGGCACTAGAAACCAATATATAATCAAAACTACTTTCTGCAATTTTGCTATTTCTGCGCCATCTCGTATCCCAGAAACACACAACCAGCAAAAATTGGCTCTCTTAATAAAAGCACTTTTATATTGTGTTCTTTATTATTTATTGCGAAATTGTGAAGAAAGAAATATATTCAAATGTTTATTATATTTAATTTCTCACCTAAGCCATTGTGAAATATTTTTAAATACATGGTTATTAGTTAAAAGCCAATGATTGGTTGTAAATAATTTTCTAAAACAAATTTTATAAATAAATCCATATCTGAAATTGGTTGCAGGTAATTGTTTAAGATATCGGTAATACGGTATCGGTTGTCGTAGTTAAGGAATTGGGTTACAAGCTAATTGTACGCATGTAATTTAATCTTTTACGCCGCGTTTCGCGTTTCGTTTTCCATATTTACTGCGTTTGTTACGAATCAATTACACCCAGGCAAAAGAGGAAATGTCGCGTTGCGAGGATTAAGTTGTAAATCTCGGTTTTTACAGTTTGGTTTTCGATTGGCGACTACTGTGGTCTCCCGTGTCCCCTTTCTTCTCCATAAATTCTAGATTCTGTAATTGCCTCTTATGTAATAAGGACTGTTCTGCTTGAAATATGTTGGATCTTGTGTAATTATTTTCATTAAAATATACTATTCCTTATTTTGTCAAAGAATATTAGTTTGCTTGCTTGATTTGCTTGTCATTCTTAAGCAATAATATTATTTTCATTCAAAAGATATCCTAAACTATATATATCAAGGAATTTTTTAATTATTTTAATACGACTCGAATTTATTTTCGTCGCCTACAAAGTAAGTGTGTGTTAATCCATCCCAGCATAAGTAATTAACCATTACCTTGTTTTTCTAGTTTACACTCTCACAACTCATGTCTCCTATCAAAGATCTTATCACTAGTGGAAGATAAATAGAGGATAGGCGCTGCCATTAACCGCTCTCCTAAACTTTAATTTAAATCATCATTTTATGACTCCTGGCAGATAGAGCTTAATGCCTTAGAATGAATATTCCGTTCCGTTGTCGATGTTTTATTAATTATAATGATACGTTCGTTATCCTTCAAAATATTTTTCCCGTTCGGATCCTGAAATGCGTGCACGGAGTGCAAAGCGGAGGCGAGCACGCAAACGGGTTAAAGGTGAGCTGGAACCGCTCCAGAGGCCACTTCCGCCTCATCGGCCAACTAATGACTCCTCTTTCCTCCTCCTCCTCCACCTCCACCACCTTCTTAAGTTTACTGCCGCGGTATCAACAACCATGCGTCGTTCCAACTTAATGTTCCCTCTTAAGATGCCATCCGATCGTTCGTCCGGCAATTAAACACTAACTATTACATATATTTAAACGAGGAATGGGATGTTGAACGTTGGACGTTGGACGTTGTCTTCTTCTAGCCTTTCCACAGCACCAGGTGACCAATGGGATGCATGGTAATGTGAACGTGATTTTAATAACGAAACAGCTCGGGGGCTCAGATATTTTTACTTAACGGACGGATGATCAGATAGGATTAATTGAGGTGTTATTACATTTATCGGTGTAATTAAAAGATTAATAATATAATGGCACCATTATTTTCTTCTCTTCATTACTACTTAATATATAATAGTTACATTTTCATTTAAATGAAATGATAAGTCAAATAACATAAGAAATGTCATTTTTTGAAAAACGAACTCACAGAGCGTTTGGATAAAGACATAGTGAGGCGGTAAGCTTCGTGCGGACTGGCTAATCTTCTAGAATCCTCACTATGTTGTCACCTTTAGGATTGAACAGCGGCGCTGATCGTCAATGTCGAACATTTAATAGCTGTCAAAATTTGGTTATTTGGACGCTTTTCTCGTTTGCTTTGATAGTCGATCGCAAATGTCAAACATTTGACAGCTGTCGAAATGAATTGATTTAAGCGCGCAGATCGTTGGTTTTTATAGTTTCAGCGATCTGTTTCAGATGAAATTTGTGTAGACTTCACTTAAGTTATAATTTGCTTCGGTGCAATTATAGGAGAAGTCACCGTTGCTGAGTAATTTGTTTGTTTTGGAGCAAATAACATTTTGGTGTCAAAATTTTACTCCATGCGCATGGAGTAAAATTTTGACACCAAAATGTTATTTGCTCCAAAACAAACAAATTACTCAGCAACGGTGACTTCTCTTAAAATTGCACGGAAGCAAATTAAAACTTAAGTGAAGTCTACACAAATTTCATCTGACGCATATAAAACACTAAAATATTGTGTATGTATATTTGAACCTCACTTGGAATCAGTGGTTTATATGCCTGGCGCATGAAGTAAAATTTCGAGTTTAGAAAAGCCCAGAAAATTTGTCTCGGGTCGCTGCGCGACCCTCGATAAATTTTCACGGGCCTTTTCTAAACTCGAAATTTTGCTTCATGCTTCTGAGAGTGGAAAACACTCGTTTAGCTTCAAATTAAACCTAAAGGAAAAATTCACTGTTGCTTGTAATACGATTTTGTCTAGGAAATTGAGGATTCCATATTCATATTTTATATTTTTGTGGCAAAACTGTACAAGATATCAAACATTATTAACAGACAAAAAAGCTTTGAAATGAACCAATCTTTGAAGTAATATTTTTTATTGTTTTATAAAGTGCGCCAGTAAAAACATATTTTACTTTTTTATGTTGTGGTACTACTGTTTTTTATACTTCTTTGTAATCAATGATGACCATAATAACTTAAATGTGTTGTGTTGTGTTGTATTATGATAATCAACCATAATAAATTTCAGTCAAATTGAACATAGCGCTCAATTGTTACAAATAAAATTAATAATATTTTTTTTGACCTTTAATGACTAACTCCGGCTTAGCCGTGAAGTTTTGGATATAGATAAGTTGTGTTAAATCATCATTTTTTTTTTCAGGAATCTATGGTTAAGCCATTTCCCCACATTAACGGGACACCCTGTATATTGAATTAATACGATTTATTTTATACACTATTCGTTTACTTCATTAAGAGTTTAATTTTCTTATAATTAATATTCAAGTGTTAATTTTTTGTGATTGTTATTGTTGGTCGTTTCGCTACCGACATTGATATGTTAAATACAACAATAACACACTCTCATAAAAATACTTCAAATGCGTCTCTACGGAGATTTTTAACGAAGGTACAGATTAATTAAGGGCCGAACGACGCTATTAGTGGGTTCAGGTGCGGTCGCCATAAATACATAACAATGTTAATAAAGGCGCGTTATTAATAAAATATAAGGCGAGCGAGAGCGGGAATGCGAGTTTGCGACTATTACAAATGCTCGGGGAGGTTTTTATTGGTACGTGACGCCCATTTTTAATAACGGCCCGACGTCGATTAAGAATCCGACAATCCGGCAACCCTCTCTTTTTGTGGAGTGGTTTTACAATGACCGCACGGATGAAGATAACATCTCCACCGAGTGATTCGTTTTATTAGTATGAGGATGAGGATTCCTATGAGTTCCAATGGTTTTATGCCAGACTGGTTTTGTAGAGTAAATAACACTAATGAATTTCAATTGGTAATTAATGTTTCGTTTCAAAACGCGATTCAATATTACAGAACTGTGATATAGAAATAATGATGTGTAAAATCGAGCCATATTTCTCCACCATTTTGCCCTCCAATAATCTAAGCTAAACCAATTAACGTAGGGCATCAGTGGAGCAGGGTTGCCAAATCAATTTTCAATTTTAATTGGTAATTAATGTCTCGTTTCAAAACGCGATTCAATATTACAGCACTGAGATATAGAAACAATGATGTGAAAAATCAAGCCATATTCCTCCACCATTTTGCCCTCCAATAATCTAGGCTAAACCAATTAACATAGGGCATCAGTGGAGCAGGGTTGTCAAATCAGTGATTTTGTCATCAAATCTAGTGTTTTCCACTTTCGGATTCAGACAAATTGTTTGTGATTCAGACGTGGCTAAATTCTGGTGTTTGTTGGAAGTTGTTAGTGACAATCTAGTGATTTACTGTCACCAGAAAGTGATTAAAAGTAAAACAGTCGAACGTGGCAAAATACTGCCCAAACTATCAAAAATTGGGAAATATTCATCATATCATTCATAAAATCGTCCATGTCCAAATAGTCGAACATTTGCAAGAGAATCCTTTTTGATTAATCTTGTATGAGTTATTTCTAAGGAGTTTATTTTAAACGTCATTTGAATTCAGTGTTTTGTGTGCGTGGTGCATGAAGTCAAATTTCGAGTTTAGAAAAGCCCCGTGAAAATTAGTCTCGAGTCGCTGGCGCGACCCTCGACTAATTTTCTACGCGGGGCTTTTCTAAACTCGAAATTTTACTTCATACTTAGTCTGGGAGTGCACGAAACTCGTTCGAAAGTGATAAAACCAGAAATCAAGTAAATTGATGATTGTGTTGTACAAGGTTGGCGCATGAAGTAACATTTCGAGTTCAGAAAAGCCTGAAAATTTGGTATAATAATAATAATAACTTTATTTGCCCAACAGATAACCAATTACAGGACAAAATTAAGTACAATATATGTGTATAAAACGTTTTAAAAATTACAGCATTAAATACATAGTTTCAAATAAGTAAAGAAATAGAAAATAAATACATATACCGGTGAATATTTGACTTTAAAGAGACATATTAACATAATTATGCTTACAAGTTTTTTACAATAAAAGATAAAAGAGTATTCCTAAGTTGACGAAAATGGCCAAATTTTCAGGCTTTTCTAAACTAGCAATTTTACTTCATGCTCAATCTGGGAGTAAAAAACTCTTGAATGGAATTCTTAAAAAAAAAACAACGAATATCTGAAGATTTACAGCATATATGCTATAATGGGGATATGTATACCTAAAAGAAATACTCCCTGTTTTATATCGGGTGTTCGATGAAAAAACGCCCAACACCATAACTCTGTTATTTATTGACCGATTTTATTGAACTCAAAACCAAAGTAAATGGCAGTTTCAATACTAAAAAATGACATCAACTTTGATTATTTTCATTAATAAATTAATTGCCAAATAATAGCTAACTTAAGATTTTTGAATGGCTGCCTATATTTTAGTAATTCTATTACATTAAACATTATTTTTTTGCCCAATTTCTTGTTTTTGTTCAATATTTTTGTCGAAAAAAAATGTAATAAATCTTCAATTTAATATTATATTTTTTTCCTTCATGTAAATATTTAGGTATTAACATTGACTCTAAGCTATCTTTTTTGGAACATATTCAAAATTTTAAAAAATCTACCGTAGCCAGAGCTAAATACTTCAAATCTCTTACATTTAGAAATCAAGGTATTTCCAGAGAATGAGCTATTAAAATTTATAAATTTATATGTCGGCCATTATTAGATTGTTTTTCTTACTTTCTCACTCTTATCCTAAATCCTTCAACAATATACGTTTTGTGGAACGCACATTCCTCCGCATCCTGACAAACATTAAACATCCCGATAATCCAGTTTAGAATCCTAGCAACATCCACCTATATGAACTTACAGAACTAACTCCTATAGAAGACCGCTATCCATTCTTAATTGAAAAATTTTGCAAGTCGCGATCAAATTTCCAAATTCTGTGATTATTTTGTAAATACAAATATCCAACTAAAATTCAAAAAACCCTTATCATCTATTTTCGAATCCTATTTATCAATACACCAATCTATCCAGAATTAAAGACTTAATTATTATCTTACAAAATATTTTCTAACTGAAGAATCAATAAACTAGATAAATATAGGCAGAAAGACCACTGGTCGTTAGCCTGTAGTCAATTCAAATTTTATTACAATTATTGTCATACTATATTACAATATTGAATTGCTAATAAATATGTTATTGTTGTTGTTGTTGTTGTTATGTTTTAAAAATTATAATTAGTGTGCCTTCTAAAAAAAGTGACGAATGTCATTTATTGTGAGGTGATGTCAAATATGAATAATAACGATCCAACAAATAAACCTATGTTACAACTAAATGTAGAATAGAGCTAGCAATAATTTAACTTATTAATCGCCATTGATACAATAACTCAACATTATTATATTATTTTTAAATTACTAACTAAATAAGTTAATTTGATATATTGTATTATTCATGGGCGTAGGCTCGATTTTCACTATTTTTAAATTTAAGTTGACTACAGGCCTAAGGAATTGACATATCAAACGTCAAGCATGATAATTATACTATATAATTTCAGAGTTGCCAACTTACAATATTTTCCATGACACTCTAGAGGTTTTTTTTTATTGAACATACTATATTTGTTAGTGTTTATAATTTTTGTTTTTATTTACAATATTACAAAAAAAATCAACAATACATAATTTGATATTATTTGTACGAACTTACAGTTGCTCAAATTTGACACAAATACCTAACCTAAGCCAACCCAACGCAATCTAACCTAACCCAATTAAACTCAACCCAACCCAAGTATTTCTAAATTTGTTTTTTTTTTACAAAAAGAAAAAAAACACAGAAAAGTAAACATGCGTGCGAATTAAATCAAATTAAAAGACATTTTCAAGAAATACGGGGTGGTCCATTTAAAGTGTTTTCAGGAAATATTTCGGAAACAATACATTTTACCCAGAACTGACCTGGGCAAAAAATAATCGTACAGAAGGGGGCCATAATTCCGTAATAGTGGTTTTGTCCTAGATGGCGCTGTTGTCGCTAAAACAAGGTCAACTCAATTTTCTTAGATGGAAACCCCTATTTTTGATTGCAGATTCAGATTCCTCGTTAAAAAATAAGAAGAATTTACTTAACTTATTTTTTGTCAGCATGATAGATGGCGCTGTAATCGCGAAAAAATAATGATCTTCTGATTTGACGGGAGACACATTAAAATGGCGCAGTTTACAATCGCGGAAAAAGTCGATATGATTTTTGTGTATGGTGAAGCTAGACGCAATGCACTTGCTGCGTGTGCTTTATACGCGGAGAGGTATCCCGATCGAAATCATCCGTGTCACATGACTTTTCTCCGGGTCGTCAACTTATTTGCGGAAACTGGCAACCTAAAACGAACCAGGTATCGAAGACGCACTGTGACGAGCGTCCGAACGCATCATCATTTTTTCGCGATTACAGCGCCATCTATCATGCTGACAAAAAAATAAGTTAAGTAAATTCTTCTTATTTCGTAACGAGGAATCTGAATCTGCAATCAAAAATAGGGGTTTCCATTGAAGAAAATTGAGTTGACCTTGTTTTAGCGACAACAGCGCCATCTAGGACAAAACCAATATTACGGAATTATGGCCCCCTTCTGTACGATTATTTTTTGCCCGGGTCATTTCTGGGTAAAATGTATTGTTTCCGAAATATTTCCTGAAAACACTTTAAATGGACCACCCTGTATATAAATATTGCAAACGTTGAAAAAAATATTAATAGATTGATTGTGTTAAATTAAAGTTGCTGCTCAAAGTTAACTAAAAATCTAAGTTATTTTTCAAAATGCCCGAAACTAAAAATATAGTTTAAGCAAACCGTTGAAATTAATAAAAGTATCTAATTTATTAATTCTAAGTTATTCTTTGACATATTTCGTCGATTATGACATATTTCGACGACTTGCATAAAATCCGAGATATTTCGACATTTTGTTGTTCAGTCAGTCCGTCAAATGTTTTATAAAATGCTTCAAAAGAAGCATTTTACAAAACATTTGAAACATTTTAAAATTCCGTCGTTTCATACAAAGTTTCAATATTTTCATTGATTGTAAACACATTTTGTTTTTAGTCAAATTCATCAAAAAATTAATAAATTCTGATGAATTTATGAAAATGTCATTTCACATTATTAATTTCCATCAATTATTATTTAAAAATAAAGTGGGTTACAATTATTATCATAATCTGTCAATTTTTTAATAATTTTTTAATATTATGACATTTTGTGTGACATTCGACGTATTTAGTTGATTACGACATATTCCGACATTTTGTGTGACATTTGGCTTTTTTTCGGTTTTGTCATATTTAGGCATTTTGTGTAACGTTAAGTGAATTTCTATAATTATTACATTTTCAAACATTTGTCAATTTGTCAACCAACCGAACAAAATAAAGGCTATTATTTTTTAAACTTTACAATATTTCAGTGTTTTGTACGCGTGGCGCATGAAGTAAAATTTCGAGTTTAGAAAAGCCCCGTGAAAATTTGTCTCGGGTCGCTACGCGACCCTCGACAAATTTTCTACGCGGGGCTTTTCTAAACTCGAAATTTTACTTCATGCTTAGTCTGGGAGTGGACTGTTAACATTTTCGACATGTCGAGATTTTCAATATTTCTAGGTTTTTGTCGATTTATAACATTTTCATGAGATTTTCACATAAATGTGACATTCGACATATTTTGACGTTTGTAACATTTCATATATTAGGACAATTGCGTGACGTCAATGTGAGTTCAATAAAAAATTATAAATCGACGAAAATTTCGAAAAATTTAAAATTTTAGAAAAATGTTTATAAACTGATAAAAATTTTGAAACATCGAAAATCTCATGAAGATTTTATAAATCGACAAAAACCTGGAAATATCGAAAATCTCGACATGTTGAAAATCTTGACGGTCCACTCCCAGACTAAGCATGAAGTAAAATTCGAGTTTAGAAAAGCCCCGCGTAGAAAATTTGTCGAGGGTCGCGCAGCGACCCGAGACAAATGTTCACGGGGCTTTTCTAAACTCGAAATTTTACTTCATGCGCCACGCGTATAAAACTATGAAATATTGCAATAAAATGTAATGTACTAAAGTGATAAGCTTGGACTAAAATTACATTTGCTCCTATTTATATCATATGGTTTGGTTAATGCTTATAATTTTTGTTTTTATTCACAAAATCACAAAAAAATCAACAACACGTAATTTGATATTACTTATACGAACTTACAATTGCTCAAATTCAACACAAATACCTAACCTAACCTAACCTAACCCAACCTAACCTGACCCAATCCAACAACCCAACCCAAGTATATCTGCATTTTATAAATCGACAAAAATCTCGGAATATTGAAAATTCTATAAAAATGTTATAAACTGGCAAAAGTCTAGAAACAGAAAATTTTATAAATCGACATGTTGAAAATCTTGACGGTCCACGTACAGACTAAGCACGAAGTAAAATTTCGAGTTTAGAAAAGCCCAGAAAATTTTCACGGGGCTTTTCTAAACTCGAAATTTTACTTCATGCACCACGCGTATAAAACACTAAAAATATTGTAAAGTTAAAAAAAACTAGCCTTTATGTTGTTCGGTTGGTTAACAGATTGTGTTAAATATTCTAAGCTGATTGTAGATACTAATTCTATTTATAAATTTTGATCAGTATTAAAAATCCAATTTTGTTTCAAGGCACACTACATTTATTTTCTAGCATAAATATTAAATTAAAATCAACATATCAGGCATAGTTGGATTTAGAAAAACATTGTCAAATGTAATAAAATAAGGAAACAATATGCAGCTATTTATAAATTTAAAGTTGGCTATTATTTGATAATAAAGTTATTTTTGAAAAAACATATGAATACTGTCCATTTATAGTAAAACGGCCATTGAGTTTGCTTTTTAGTTCATTAAAATCCTTTAATAAATAGCAGAGTTATGGCGTTGAACGTTTATTTTTATCGAACACCCGATATATACAACATCAAATAGAAATTAATTTTTTTCATGCTTAATCTAGGAGTAGAAAACACTCTGAAGTTTAAATTGAAATCTTTAAAAATAAACAACGATTAACAATAAGTATATGCATGTGTATTGTGTATACGTGATAATAAAATTCCCGGTATATTAATGTTGTCTATTTAAACTAAAAATTCTTGGTTAGGTCGGAATTTGTTTAAGATGAGATTTTTTGATGCCACGTGAAAACATTTATGCCACATTAAGGCATATTTATTCTGCCACTTTAGATTCCGCCTGCATTTTATGGAATAAAATATGAAAAATATACGTGACTGTTTTCGCATTCTAATTTGATAAGTTTCTGCCGCGGAGATTTTAATCTACTTTCTGCAACTTTGAATAACAAATAGTGCTTTTAGATAACAACCAGTTCATCAACTGAATTTAATAACGACTAAAATAAAAATAATTCTCATTTTTATTTTCTCTTTCTTTTTTCTAAACAATTTTATGTCATTTATGGGTACATAAAAAATATGTTGCGAAACCGGGAATGATAATGCATATTTTGTTGTTTGGTGTTGTAGGCGTTCACTTTGTGGTACATCTTAAATATACTTGTAAATAAAACACTTTTTACTTTGTTTACCCACTGTGGTTAAACAAAGTAAAAAGTGTTTTATTTACAAGTGCATATTTTGTTAGAAATATACATATCCCGATATACAGGGTGTCCGTATTTGGACAAAATGCATGATGATCTCAGTTATTTGAAAATATAGGGAGTTGGTTAAATTAAGGCAAATTTGCATATTTTAGGGCCCGCCAATAATCTAAAAACAAATTTGAAATATCTTTTTTTGTTTTCGAGATATTAACAGAAAATGATTTTTTTAAATTTAGTTTTTATTTCTTTATTCAAAATCTTTTAGTTCAAGACATTTATAATTTTGACATTTTACAGGCACTTTTTAATAAGGAATCTATTAGTTTATTTTATTTTTAGATTACATTAACATTTACTCGGCAACCGTAGCCAACTTTTGTTTTTTTATTACGGGCGCCATTTTAGATTGTTATAGTTTTTCAAAAAGTGTTTTTTTCTGAACTCAGTGATGTATTTCACTAATAGTTAATTTTTGATTTAATTTTTAAAATGATATTATTTCCTTTTTTGTAAAGTGCCTTGGAAACAATAAAGTCATATTTATTAATCAACAAAACCTTAACTTTTTCCGAGTGTTTTCCACTCTCAAATTAAGAATGAAGTAACCTTTCGAGTTTAGAAAGGTAAAATGATGACAAAAATTACGTAGGGACATAATGTTTGATCATTTATGCAATATCAGTCCCTTTTATTTTTTTGGAACAACGGAGATTCACGAACGTCATTCGTTCTGCGAAGTAACTGGATTCTATAACCCACCTATAAATAATATAGAAGCAGTTTATAAGGAATTTGCCAACAATTTAAAGAATATACTCTACATTTTTGCAACTGCACAAATCGAAAATTAATGATTTATGCAATTGATCCCGAACAAATCTAAATTATTTACAAATTCTAAACTTTTTAATTGAAATCCTACAATACATAACAGTTATCAATAGGAAAATAGAGAAAAATATGAAAGTCAATCAAGTAGACAAGAGACCCATTGAACAATACAATACCTCACACGATTCTAAAATAAGTTAACAAAAAAGTATATCGCCTCATTACATTAATAAACCGTTAGTTATTTGTATATATTGAATATTCTCTCGGATGACTTCCTGGTGAAGAAAACGAGCAAAAAGTCGAACGCTTCGGCCGAATGGTAATTTATTGGCTGAAAAGAGGCACACAAAAGAAAATCCGCTTAAACGGTGCAAAACCTTCTGTAAATGTCAAACTTTACAACGATCTGCGGTTGAACTTATGCCTCCATTGCGGGCGCACTTTTTTCCATTCATCAAATACAGCGGTTCACCACAACAACGTTTCCATCCCGAGAGTTTATCCTGACATTTTAGTATACGTATTTTGCGGTCTCATCTAATTCCGGAATAAATGATTGTATATAAAGTTGTAAATATTGCAATGCAAGTTCAATACCTTATTACCTTTTATATAATTTAATCATTATAAGCATTGCAAGGAAAGCCGTTTTCTGTTAACATTGCATGATGAATTTTGAGTTTATAATTTTCAGTTGTACGTAATTTTTTATAAAGGAGCTGCATGACTTATCTACTCCAAGAAAAAATAATCTCAAGGAGAAACTTATATCTATAACAGTAATTATCTTTTAGACTAGTTATTCTTAACTAATGGTCGGACGGAGGTCACTTCTAAAAATTGATCATTGTAAGTATTCCATGATTCTAAAATGGTTAAGAGACTAACATTCAGGGACTAGTCTAAAGATTAAAATTTAGAGACTATAGAATAGACTCTTAAGATACTAGAGTTAGCGTCATCAGAGTCCAGAGTCGAGTATCTATTCCATAATCTAGAGTCTATAATGACGTGTCTAGATTTAAGCTAGAGATTAGAGTGAATAAACTAATCTAAAGCACGAAATTTAGAGTTTAGTTCTGGACTATAGACTTTAGAGATGAGAATCAATAAACTCAAATAGACACTAACGCGTCGACCCTAGGTGTAAAGTCTTGAGTTGTCTAGAATCTAAAGTTTAGAGTTCTAGATACTAGACTAGAATCTTCATCCTATCATCTAGAATCCAGAAATTAGTCTAGAATATAAATCTAGAGTAAAAAGTCTAGAGTTTAGAGCACCTAAAGTACAACGTTTAGAAATTAGAGTTTAGATACTCGAATTTCCAAAGTCTAATCATTTTATATAAACTGTATGACGTATCTACTTCAAAAAAAATAATCTCAATAAGAAACTTATATATATATATATATATATATATATATATATATATATAGTTGTTCTTAATTGATGCTCCGACGGAGGTCAACTTCTAAAAAACGTTCATCAATATTTGAAAATCTAATGAAAAATAATACGGTTGTTTAGACAAAAAAACATCTTGTTTTCTATGATTCTAAAAAGGTTGAGACTAATGTCCAGAAACTAAAAGATTAAAATCTAGAGACTATAGACTAGACTCTCTAAACACTAGAGTTAGCGTCATCAGAGTCCAGAGTATCTAATCCATAATCTAGAGTCTATAATGACGCGTCTAGATTTAAGCTAGAGATTAGAGTCTATAATCTAATCTAGAGGACGGAATTTAGAGTCCAGTTCTAGACCTTGGACTTTAGAGATGAGAGTCAATAAACTCAAATAGATACTAACGCGTGGACTTCACAGTCTAGGTCTAGAGTCTTGAGTTGTCTTTAGAATCTAAAGTTTAGAGTTCTAGAAACTAGACTACAACCTTCATACTACCATCTAGAATCCAGAAATGAGTCTAGAATCTAAATCTAGTCAAACGTCTAAAGTTTAGAGCGCCTAAAGTACAACGTTTAGAAATGAGAGATTAGATACTCGTATAAGACCAAGTTAGAGTATAGGTCGACAGCTTAATTTAGAAAGTCTAGATTTTAGAGCATCTAGAGGAAAATCTTTAAAGATTAGAGTTTAGTTATTAGAATTGTGATACAAGAGTCTAGGCTGTCAAAAGAGACTCCAGTTTAGTCTAGATCAATAGCTTAAAATCAGTCTAGAGTTTAGAACGCCTCGGAAACAAAGTTTAGATATTAGAGTCTAAATATAAGAGTTTAGATACTGGAGTTAGGCTGTCTAGAGATACCCCAGTTTAGTCTAGGTCGATAGCTTAAAGTCTAGAGTTAAGAAGGCATAGCGTGCACAGTTTAGAGATTAGATTCTAGATATTAGAATCTAGAAACAGGAGAACGTCTTTAGAGAGACATCAGTTAGTCTACTTCGACAGCTTGAGGTCCAACGTCTAGAGGTAAGAGATGTTAGTTTCTAAAGTCCAGAAAGCAAAGGCTAGAGCCTATGCCCAGCGCAAAGTCAAGAGCTTCTAAAGTTTAAAGTTGAGAGATTACTTTATGAACTGGAGTCTAGGCTGCCTAGAGAGACTCCAGTTTAGAGTCTCGGTCGTCAGCTTAAAAGTTTAAAATCTAGAGTTTAAATTACCTGGAGTATAATGTTTAAATATGAAAGTCTAAAGTGTTTAGATATTAGTATACAGTTTAGACTCTATCCCATAGGTTCTCTATCTTATTTTGCCCACCGCCCACTTTGAGAATATATTTTTTTTTTAGAGCCCCCCATTTTTTTTTAACTTACCATCTGTCGCGAATCTGAAACAGCTATTGCCACTATTATATTTAAACATGTAATATTATACGCACCCTAATTGTCTCTGGGTTTTCTACTGCCCCTCTGAAAGTCTCAAACGCCTAGCAAGGGATCTCAACGTTGGCGATAACCCCCCTCTATCGCCAACGTTGAGATCCTATGCTCTAACCTAAACTCGAAACTAGGCTACCTAAAGACACTCCAGTTTAAAGTCAACAGCGACAGTTCAAAGCCTAAAGTCTAGTTTTGAGGTATTATATTCTAGAGTTTAGAAAGAAAAATCTATAATCAAAAGTTTATAAATAAATGTCTAGATACTTGAGTCTAGAGTCCAGTCTTCAGCTGTAGTTCTCGATAAATTTAAAGGCAGAGTTTCACCCACATTTGAAAATGGGTAAAAAATTACAACGGTTATTAAGAAGGAAAAAAAACAACGAAAAAGCAAAAGGTATTACGACTGTGTTCCGCAAAAATATTATAGTTAGAAAATGTTCCGTGATTCTAAGAAGCTTAAGAACCTTCCAGAATATTAATTTTATTCTTTAATTAATCTGCATAATCTATCAGATTTTTAAAAGATTTACGCAATTTTTATTAATTGTGCAGACTCTATCAATTACCGAAAATTCGGCAAAATAAAATCGGTTTACTGACCAATCACAATACCGTCATTTTAGAAAGAAAAGTCATTAAATACATGGAAAATTAATACAATTTAATGACTTACCTTTAACGAGGGTTTTAACTCCTTGATTAAGCAAGAAGTAAAATTTGGATTGATCGCGTAGAGAAACGAAGCGACCAATCCAAGTTTTCAGGCTGTTCTAAATTCGAAATTTTACTTCATGCGCCAGACGTATAAACAATGAAATGTTGAAAAGTCGAAATATACATCATAATAATATTAAAGATGATCTATGCGTTTTAATACTTCACCTCAAATCAGTGTCACATACATGTGGCGCATGTAGTAAAATTGCTAGTTTAGAAAAGCCTGAACATTTTTATTTGTCAGAAAAAAAAGGCTTTTCTACACTTGAAATGTTATTTTATGCCTAACACGGAATTAGATATTTAATCTGTTATCAACGATTTTGAGTTTTACTAACAAATAATTAGGTTTTGATATGTTTGATCTCTAAAATGTATAAACATGTTTTTATATCTTATTTTTTATATGCTTTTGTACAAAAATAATTTTCATACTACATTTACCATAGGATTTTTAAAAGTTATAAATATGTTTTTACATCCTAATTTCACATGATTTGGTACAAAAATAATTTTCGTATTAAATTGACTTGACGAAACAATTAAATTTACCGAAATACCGGTACAAAATCAGAAAATTACCGGTACATTTTGGAGAGAATTACAATCCCTATGTGCGACTTGTTTTCTCCAAGAAGAATCTATTTCTCAACTCCGAGAAGAAATGTCGGTGTCTTATAAAAGACTTATTTGCAAACGAACATCGGAACCAATAGAAAACGAATCACTGTAAAAGGACAGTGGAATACGACAAAGCCGATGATAAATCACTTTAATTTATTGGAAATTTACGTTCGAAATGGCGCAGAATAATGGAAAAGGCTACAAATAATTGCCCATTCGAATCAATCCAATGCGTCTAATTAAGTTCCTGCCTCTATTTACATTTTCCAATTCGAAATAATCCAATTCGCGACACAGAAAAAATCCACGTAATGATACAATTAAAGCTAATTCATGATAAATGCACGGACATTTCATTGTTCAATTAATACGCCATGATTTCGCTTTCTGGCGAAGGATAAAATAGTACTGAAACTAACAGACGAAATAAGCAAAAGACAAATATGAAATAGAGTGATTATTGTAAAAATGAGGCTGAAAAACTAAAATGTTGACACATTTCGGATATTAAAACTATTTTATTAACCATTTTATCACTTTAATAAAATACTTAATTTGTTTAGGTTTCAAAACAATATTTATTGTACTACAACAATTGTTGCACCACACTGTGGCTTTATCAGGTAGATGAATTACCATTCATCTACCTGATGAAGCTACAGTGTGGTGAAACAATTGTAGTAAATAAATATTATTTTGAAACCTAAACAAAATAAGTGTTTTATTAAAGTGATATAATAAAGTTTCAACAACCAACGGCTCAACTATACAGTATTAATCATTTTTTTAACAAAAAGTAATTCTTTATAAAAAGTTTTGGATGACTCAAAAACAACATTTTTATTATCAAATCTTAATTCGACCACAGAGGGCGCTCAAAAATTAAGAAAACAAAAGGTAAGATAAGAGAGAAGTATCTCTAATTATATTTTTTGGGGAAAATGTTATTGGAAAAAGTAATTTTTAATCGAGAGTTAAGTCTAAATACAAAATTTTATATTTGTTATTTATATTTTTTCAATCTTTGTTCGTATATTTGTTAACATTTATTGTAGGAGGAAGTTTTTTATTATCGTTTTTCAACAAGAAGTAATTCTTTTGCTTCTCCTAAAAAACCATTAACATAAAGACATTACAAATTTGGTATGAGGGTCTTTACAATGCATAAAAAATAAAAGTGGCTTAAATTTTGGATTTCAAGAAAAGTGTATTTAACATTTTTTTCGGCATTCGTTTTATTTATTTTTTGTACTTCAATTTTAAGCTTTAAACGAGAGTTTTTCATTCCCAGACTAAGCATGAAGTAAAATCTCGAGTTTAGAAAAGCCCCGCGTTGAAAATTTGTCGAGGGGCGCGCAGCGACCCGAGACAAATTTTCACGGGGCTTTTCTAAACTCGAAATTTTACTTCATGCGCCACGCGTATAAAACACTGGTCTTAAGTGAAGTTCAAAATATATATCAGTAGAATCCTGCTTTAGTAGCATATTGCGAACTTCACATTATTTGAGTGTTTTATACGCGTGGCACATGAAGTAAAATTTCCAGTTTAGAAAAGCCCTGTAAAAATTTGTCTCGGGTCGCTAGCGCGACCCGAGACAAATTTTCTACGCGGGGCTTTTCTAAACTCGAAATTTTACTTCATGGGAGTGGAAAACCTGAAAATTGACTACGGACGTATTTAAAAGAAACATGCTTTGTATATCAGAATTAAGTGTTTTATCCTAAAAACCTAGAAATAAAACCTACATTTTTGATTTTTTTTATAAATGCTCTTTAACTTTAGAAAGTTAAGGTAAACATCGAAGTTTCATGCTAGTTTTCTTCGATAATATGTTCGAACTACTTAAATAAAAAAACTTACATTTCACAATCGTATATAGAAATAAAAATGCCCATTAGTTGCTTTTATAGTTGCGGTATAAACACGTTTTAAATTATATCAGAGAATTCAACAGAATAGAAATGAATTTCAATGACGTGATGTTTTTAATTGAATTGAAATTCTTTTAAAAAATGCTATCTAAATAAAAAAAAACGCGTTCCGTTAATTTTTATAGTTTAAACATTATTGTGCAATTTGTGGGCAGTAAAGCGACATGTAGAAAAAAAGCAGAGCCACAAATATTTACCCGTGTTTTATACTACTGTTTTTATTAAGTGGCTATTAAACCAATTAACACTATCTCGTTGGGCTTTTTTTTGCCTCTCAAAGATTTATTCGTGGGCCATTAAAACGTTCCGTTTTCCAAATCGCCAATAGAAAGGCAGTTAAAGTGTGCATCCACCTGTGAAATCTTTAAAACTAGAGTTTTAATTGGGAAAAGGCGATTTTGTTAATCTGAATAGGATTCATAAAATATTGTATGGGTTTTTTTTATAATTGATTGCTGGTTAATAAAATCAACTATTAAAAATCATGTTTGTTTTATGTGGCTGATTTTATAAGTCATAAAAGTGATATATGTGGGTTCACTAATTTTAAATATATATTTAAACACAAAATAAATATTTATTAGATGGAATTTAATTTGAGGAGTTTGTAATCAATTGACTAAAACATCAAATTGATAAAGATTTATATTCTGTATTTCTTATTTAGAGTTACTTTAATATACATCAATTCATTTGTTTCGTTCATTAAGACAGCTCATAAGCCTAGCACTCAACTACATATATATACAAACATCTTTATTCAGACAATACAATATACGTTACAAAATTTTATATACCTATCACACATGTTAGTGTTAGTGTGTCCGGGCTATCGACCAAAGGAATTTATGGTGATGTGCAATGAAATGTCTGTGCTAGCTAGCTTAACTGTTTTTGAGCGAACTAATGAATTCATGAAATGTGAATGTAGGATATTTGTATTTAGGAGGGATATTAAGATTTCGGGGGATGCAGAACTTCCTAAGAAGGGATTGATTATAGGGATTACACTGGTCTGCAAAAAAAAATTTTTTTCGAACCCTGACACCATTCCTGCTGATTCTTATGTAAAATGACCTCCTGAATCCGAATATGACCTCCGTTTTCCCCCATCACCCACTGTTTTCGGGGGAGGCCCCCCACCTATTTTTATCACTTTTCGATAATTTGGAGGGATGAAAAGGATTATTTTAGCCTTTACATTTCTTCTGAGGGGCTAAAGAAGTGAAAAGTTCCAAAACATGAACATTTGTAGCAAGGAGGTAGATTTGGGGGGGGATTTGCCCCCTTAAATTGTAAAAGAATCATTAAAAATTATGAATTTTTTCCGTTATTTTCGCAATATTTTCACTTATTTTCTACATATTCTAGCTTCCATTCCCCCTCATCCTCCCCCAAACACTCCCAAATAATTAAAATATATTGCCACAATATATAGCAACAATAATAAAAATATATAGCAACAATAATAAAAATATATAGCAACAATAATAAAAATATATAGCAACAGTTCGGAAGATTCACTGTACCACTCCCCCCGTTTCCCCCATCCATTAGAGGGGTGAAAAGGATTATTTTAGCTGTAAAGAATAATAAATAAAAATGAAAATTCCTGGGCAAACCTGTGCGCGCAAGGTATTGAGAGCGCCAGCGTGGTACAGTGAATCTTCTGAACTGTTGCTATATATTTTTATTATTGTTGCTATATATTTTTATTATTGTTGCTATATATTGTTGCTATATATTTTTATTGTTTGGGGGAGGATGAGGGGGGATGGAAGCTGGAATATGTAGAAAATAAGTGAAAAAACTGCGAAAAAAACGGAACAATCGATCATTTTTAAGGATTTTTTTACAATTTAAGGGAGCAAATCCCCCCCCCCCCCAAATCTACCTCCTTGCTACAAATGTTCATGTTTTGGAACTTTTCACCTCTCTAGCCCCTCAAAAGAAACGTAAAGGCTAAAATAATCCTTTTCATCCCTCCAAATTATCGAAAAGTGATAAAAATGGGTGGGGGGCCTCCCCCGAAAACGGTGGGTGATGGGGGAAAACGGGGGTCACATTCGGATTCAGAAGGTCATTTTACATAAGAATCAGCAGGAATGGTGTCAGGGCCGATTTTCATGCCGACCAGTGTTATTTGCGAACTTTTTAGTAAGGTTGGTAACACGTTGGGATATTAGTGTGATTTAAATGGAGTTGTAAAGGTATTGATATGGAAGGATTGTGGAGAGGATTGTTGGGATGTCTAAGTTTAGTAAGGATTCTTAGAGAGGATCGTTCGGCAACTTGAAAGTGGTATAAAGAAGGTTTTATGAGTGTAAAAAGTATAGCTTCGCAATCCAATAAGGGCCGGCAAATTGTTTTATAAATATATGTGGCGGTTTTTATGCTTATGCCTTCTTGTTTATAAGTAAGCGACCTGTAATGGCAGGCCCTTACTTGGATTTTTGTTTTCGTAGATAGGATGTGGTGTTTGAAGGAAAGTTTGGGATCGAAAAGGATGCCTAGGTATTTGCATGTGTGGGAGGGAGAAATTATGAAATTGTTAAAAGTGATTGTGGGGGATCGGGGTGTGATTTTGTGGAATGGGATGAAAAGTTGGGTTTTAGAAGGATTTATTTGGATCCGCCATTTGGAACATCAGGCTTGGACGGAATCAAAGGATTTTTGGAGGGCTTGTTGGGCTATCTGGAGGCAAGAAGTGTTAGTAATAAGTGCGGTATCGTCTGCAAACAAAAGGGCGTATTGAGAAGGGTTAAAATGTGTAGGATTAACGTTATGGATATCATGTCAGTAAATATTAGAAAGGAACCTTGAGGGACTACTTGTAAGATAAGGAATGGGTGAGAGAGTGTTTGATGATATCTTACTTGGCAGGATCTGTTGGAAAGAAAGTTATGGATGCGAATCATTAAGTGGTGTGGAATTCGTAGAAGGAAGCATTTGTAGAGGAGGCCAATATGCCAAACCGAGTCAAAAGCTTTTTGTATATCTAAGAAAAGCACTGTTGATTTTCGTCCATCCAGATGGGTGGCTTGTAAATTGGAAGTGAGAATGGATAAAGGAAGTGTGGTTGTTTTTTTGGGAAGGAAACCAAACTAGTATTCTGGGATACATTTAATGGATGCTGTAAGGAGTTTTTTTATTAAGGATTCAAATAGTTTTCCAATTACTGGGAGAAGGGTAATGGGGCGGTAGTTGGATACTAGGGAGGGATCGTTATCTGATTTGGGAATGCAAGTGATTATACCTTATTTCCATAGGGGAGGGAAATACTGGTTGGAGTAGCAATAGTTAAATATTTTGAGAATTTACATGTGGATTTCATCAGGAAGTTCTTTGAAGATAGATCTGGGAATTTGATCAAAACCTGGAGAAGAATTTTTACGGGCATGTAATATAGTTAAGTAATCTATTTCATCTATTGTATCATCCATAGGAGATAGAGAGGATAATATATAGTATGCATTGAACTAGTCTTTTACAAACGTATTTTCTAAATATCGGGTAAAAGCCTCTGTAATTAAAAAGTCGTCCGTCATTATTGAACCGTCTTTTTTTTCACTTGTATATTTTTCCTTTATATATTTTGATAATTTTTTTATTTCAGTCCAATAAGTTTTTCTGTTCATGTCGTTTATATTATTGCAAGTCTCAAGCCATTTCGATTGTTTGTATTGTAAGATTTTTTATTTCTTTTGTCAGTCTGTTAAAAGTTTGTCGTTTGTATTTTATTAATCTAAGTATGTAGTTCGGTAAAGGATATTTGTTATGTTGTTTTTTTTTTATTTTAGGAGTATGTTGGGAGATAGAATGAGGAAGAAGGGAGTTAAAATGGGTTATGCTTTTGGGAGTTATGTCTTGCATGTCGTTAAATTCTAACATTTTATCAGCTGTCACTTTTTTCGTATCAACTCAACTACATTTTTTCAAATAATTAACGTTACAAAAATAAAATAACGGAATATCGAAGTTGAAACCAATTTAAAATAATTATTTTATATTGACAAACGCCTTCGTTTAAAGAAAAAAAAAAATGGTTGAAAATTTATAAATTAACAAAAACCTGTACAATTTTTAAAATTTCTGATATTATTAAAATAAATACAATATTTTATGAGAAATGGGATTTGGGTATAATTTTAATATTGAAACATCAAAAATATTATATGTTGGACTGGTCAGACCACATACATTTTTTCAAATAAATTAAATTCAAGACAGGGCAGAAAGATCTCTGGTGGATAGCCCAGATAGACTAACCCAATATTGTATGTAAATAAATAAATATACATCTATTATAATATTGTATTATAATTGTCTGAATAAAGATGTTCTATATGGTTATTTTATTAAATTTACAAACCAATTTTTTTTTTCATAAATCGAAAAAACTTGACAGAACGTCTGAATTATCACATGTATAACTTGCTAAATAGTTTTCGTTTTAGTGATAAATAATTATAATTTTGTATTTCTTTATTTCTCATGCAATTTCAACATTTTAGAAAATTCTGCAGCGATTAATTATTGTTCTACCATTTTTATTTTTTATATAAATCAAAACTACAGACGCGTTTTTAAGTTTCTTTCTTTTTCTAACATCGAAAAAGAAGGAAACCTAAAAAGGCATTTATTGCTTTGCTTATATAAAATAAAAATGGTAAAACATTAATTATTTTCTAACTTACAAAAAAATCAAAATTGACGGCATACGTATAGCCGTCAATTTTGATTTTTTTTAAATTTATTGATTTATTTATTCAACGGATAACACCTTTTACAATCAATTACACAATAAAATATAAAAACGAATTAAAATTAATATCGACTTTCTGCCAAAAGTTTGTCTCCAAATATTCATTGAAACAACTATTTGGAGACAAACTTTTTGCAGAAAGTCGATATTAATTTTAATTCGTTTTTATATTTTATAAATATTCTGCAACCTATTGACAAACTCAATTTTTCTTTATGATAAATTGTCTTTATGTGAATTACACAATATATCTATAACTATAATATTTTAATATATGTTCTCAAGCGAATAAACAGTAACATAAACATAGCTTAAGTTTTAACAAAACATGAAATCTGTAATTTAATATATAAAGTAATCAACTATTACCGCAAACAAGAGGATACAATACATGATCATTTTTACATATAGGTTTTAGTCTACAATTATAGACAAATCAATACGTCTGAATTGACACTTAAACAGAGATAATGTTATGTTTAATTCATTTATATGATTGTATTTAAAATGGAAGATATTAATCAGTTTAAGTATTCGGCACAAAGGATTGTTAATTCCATAGTTAGTAGAATGAGTTTTTAGAAGGAATAATTGTTTTTAGCGAGTTGCATTGAAATTATATCTTCCAGTAGACTGGAACAATCAAGATACCCGCTAATAAGCTTGAATCTAAAACATAGGTCCAAAAATATTCTTCAATTTTTTAATGGCTGCAATCTTAAAGACTCTGTATAACCATAATGCTCCCTGGGAATTCCGCTACTTGACAAAATTTACTTTGCACAGTTTCTAAATTTGATGATGTATTATTATAGAACGGTGACCACGCCTGACTTGCATACTCAAGATGTGTTCTGACCAGTCCAACATATAATATTTTTGATGTTTCAATATTAAAATTATACCCAAATCCCATTTCTCATAAAAGATTGTATTTATTTTAATAATATCAGAAATTTTAAAAATTGTACAGGTTTTTGTTAATGAATAAATTTTCAACCATTTCTTTTTTCTTTAAACGAAGGCGTTTGTCAATATAAAATAATTATTTTTAATTGGTTTCAACTTTGATATTCCGTTATTTTATTTTTGTAACGTTAATTGAAAACATCAACTCTGTATATTTTATGTCATAAATTTTATAATAAAGAAAACTGCAGAATAAGTTTTTGATTGATCGTGTAACGAGGGTTTCCACTCCCAGACTAAGCATGAAGTAAAATTTCGAGTTTAGAAAAGCCCTGTGAAAATTTGTCGAGGGTCGCGCAGCGACCCGAGTCAAATTTTCTGGGCTTTTCTAAACTCGAAATTTTACTTCATGCGCCACGCGTATAAAACACTGCCTTTAAGTAAAATTTTTAAACGATTGGTTAGAGTGAAATAAATGTATTATGTCGATTATCAATTGATTAAAAGCCCCGTCTTTAAATCAATTGACAATTGACATAATCCATCTCATGAAGAACAACATTCATAACGCATAGATATTTTACACAAAGACTACTTGTTAGTAGTTTCAAATTTTCCGTTTTTCTAAAAACAGTAAAGGCCTATAGCATTTTTCAATTTCAAATAAATTGTTTCAGATTCCGAAAATATTATATACGTATGCGTTTTAGTTTATATTAAGTGTCTTATTTTGTCATCTTCTAATTAATTATTACTTTTTCTTTTTGACGTTATCGATATTTTTTTCGTTCATGACTTGTCTTGAATTGTGTATTTAGAAATGTATCTTTGTTTTTCTCTCTCTCTAATATTAATTATTTTAATAAATAAATTAAGTGTCTTATTTTGTCATCTCCTATTTAATTATTATCTATTTCTTTTTAACATTATATTTCTTTCGTTCATAACTTGTCTTGAATTGTGTATTTAGAATTGTTATCTTTGTTTTTCTCTCTCTAATATTAATTATTCTAATAAATAAATTAAGTATCTTATTTTCTCATCTTCTAATTAATTATTATCTGTTTCTTTTTGACATTTTCATTTATTGATATTTTTTCCTTCATGATTTGTCTTTAATTGTGTATTTAAAAATGTTATCTGTTATTATCGATATTTTTTTTGTTCAAACAAGATAAATTCAAATTCAAAACTATTTGAATTCGAGAAAATAAGCTTACGCTTCTTATAGTTTGCACAACTATAAGAAGCGTAAGCTTATTTTCTCGAATTCAAATAGTTTTGAATTTGAATTTATCTTGTTTGAACTGTACCGTAAGGTGAATAATAAGGTCTCACATTCTTCATACCTGCTAATGACATAATCCCCTTTTTTACCTATAAATACCGACCATCATTTTCACTCATTCCATTTCTGTGTACCTGTTCATTCCACACACAACACTTTTTCTAAGTAAGTTTGTTTTAATTTTATTCCTAATTTTTTTAAACGTCATAAGCAAAGCTATACTGAAGAGCGATAAATCTCGAAACGCGTCTATAGATGGCCTAAGACATTAGTTTTAATCCAAGTCCTTTCACTTCTAATTTGTTGCTATCTCTCCTTTCATTTTAAATTGTATTGTTAGTTGGTTTGAAGAGAATTTGACCTAAACGTTACATATACTTTAATAGAGCGTTGTAACAAATCAAATTAAATAAGATTTTAAATATTTCATTGTATAATTCAATATCCGAAGGTGTATTTGCACGGGAAGTAGTTGTTTCAATGGATATTTATCGTCTTAAATTGTCTTATTAATTAAGACACTGTTTGCATTTTCACGAATAGTTTTTTTCGTAATTTTATATATTATTTGTTTTGTTCATGACTTGTCTTGAATTGTGTATTTAGAAATGTATCTTTGTTTCTCTCTCTCTCTAATATTAATTATTCTAATAAATAAATTAAGTGTCTTATTTTCTCATTTTCTAATTAATTATTATCTGTTTCTTTTTGACATTTTCATTTATTAATATTTTTCCTTCATGATTTGTCTTGAATTGTGTATTTAAAAATGTTATCTTTGTTTTTTTCTCTCTCTCTAAAATTAATTATTCTAAAATTGTAAATAAAAATAGATTAGTCTTTAACGTTTGACGTGTGGAATAGAATTTCTGAAACATATTTCATCTCACATTCGACGTATGGAGAAGTGAACAAAATGTTGCAACAGCGTGCACCGTTCCTGTATCCGCGTGTAATTTTGATAAATTACCCCGCATAATTAATTAACAAACTGGAACAGCTCCTTATTATTGGCTAATTATAAATTACAGAGAAGACCGTGTCGATTCATTACAAATCTCTTTTCGGTAATCAATTAAAACCTGAAATAATTCAAGTTTGAAATATCGGCTAGAAATTTTCGAAAATACCGCCTAGTATAACGAAAAGTGGTGTGAAATGGAAAAATGAGACGTTACCTCTTAACTCCGCTCATAAATAAGAGTTGAGAGTTAAGACCGCGGTGCAAATTATCATTTTTATCCGTTTCCTTAGCAAGCAAGGATTAACGGAGGCGTTATTTTGGTGATTTGTAATTAAATTTATAATTGCCGGTGGATAAATATAAAGTGCTTTTTTGGGCGCGCCTATTAGATTTTCTCACACATAAATTCTTAAGTATTTGGCTTTTTGAATTGATGGTGGATTTGCCATAATTCAAAGATTTTACAGTTTTAGAACGCGCTTTTTGGGCGTGGCTACATTACTGCTTATGGTTTGGTAATAGATTGTTTAATTAATACTAATTAATAAAAGTTAATTAATTTAACACTAGCATTTTAGACTATTTATTATAATATACTGTTTAAAGCTTGGTTTTAACTCAATTAAAAAAGATATCAAAAATATAATAAAATACTGTATAGTTGAGGCTGTTAGCTGTTGGAACTCCATAATATCACTTTAATAAAACACTTCATTTGTTTAGGCTTCAAAATTATATTTATTGTACTACAACAATTGCTTCACCACACTGTGGCTTCATCAGGTGGATGAAGCCACAGCGTGGTAAAACAATTGTACTACAACAATAAATATAATTTTGAAACCTAAACAAACTAAGAGTTTTATTAAAGTGATATGATAAAATGTTTTTATGAGATATATTAGTTGTAGATTTGCGAAAGCGCACAAGAAAAAATAGTTAATATTCTCGTAAGGGATTGCAAATTAATTATTTCTTTGCCGGTAATTCTGCAAATTTGTCATTCAAAACCAATTAATCGGAAAATCACAATATCATTCTTTTAGAGGTTAAACTCATTAAGCACGTAATTGACAAAATTACTTGATGTGTTGATATTGATAAACAGTTTTCGTTGGAAAACTTACTAACTCATATTAATATTACGTTATTTTTATCGAATTAGAAAAAAAATGCTGTAATAAAACTCGATCGGATTTGAATTATTTGACCATAAGAGGTAGTAAAATTGCAATACTAATTTTAGATATTGCTAAAAACTTTGACTAATTCCGTTTTATACGAATAATAAAACAAAACAACAACAACTTAATGTAGAATAAAAGTAAAGGAAAAATGTAAATATTTTGTTATATCAATTATTAATATTTTTTTTTTAGAGTATTTATAACTTCACAACATTTCAGTGTTTTATACGCGGGGCGCATGAAGTAAAATTTCGAGTTTAGAAAAGCCCCGTGAAAATTTGTCTCGGGTCGCTGGCGCGACCCTCGACAAATTTTCTACGCGGGGCTTTTCTAAACTCGAAATTTTACTACATGCTTAGTCTGGGAGTGAAAACACTCGTTCGAACTTTAAATTTAATTCTTTTATAAAATCGACGTATGTAATATACTCGTAGTAAATCATTCATTGAAATCATAGAAAAGATGCAAAATTTACCTAAAATTAACTTTTAGAGGTAACTTTATAATTTGCTCGCCTCTTAATAGGTTAATATTTTATTCCTAAGAAAAACAGTATTTATTAAATATTATAGTTGCATTTATTATAATAAAAAACTGTAAATAAATCGACCAAAATCTAGAAGTATTGAAAATCTCGACATGTTGAAAATCTTGACAGTCCACTCCCAGACTAAGCATGAAGTAAAATTTCGAGTTTAGAAAAGCCCCGCGTAGAAAATTTGTCGAGGGTTGCGCAGCAACCCGAGACAAATTTTCACGGGGATTTTCTAAACTCGAAATTTCACTTCATGCGCCACGCGTATAAAACACTGAAATATTGTAAAATTTAAAAAATACTAGCCTTTATTTTGTTCGGTTAGTTGACAAATTGTGTTGAATCTTCTAAGCTAATTGTATATATACTAATTCTATTTATAAATTTTTATCGGTATTAAAAGTCCAATTTTGTTTTAAGGCACACTACATTTATTGCCAAAAAATTATGTGAACAAGATTTATTATACATTTTTTCCAGCATAAATAATAAATTAAAATCAACATATCAAGGGTAATTGGATTTAGAGAAACAATTTCCAATGTAATAAAATAAGAAAAGTATATGCAGCTATTTAAAAATTTCAAGTTGACTTTTATTTGGGAATGAAGTTAATTTTGAAAAAATATATAATTAGTGTCAGTTTTGGTATTGAAACTGCAATTGACTTTGTTTTTTGGTTTATTTAAATCGATCAATAAATAACAGAGTGATAGCGTTGGGCGTTTTTTATCGAACACCTAGTATACAGGGAGATTCAGTTTGGTGTTCAACCCACACCTAACTACTTTTTAATTTTGAGAGTAAATTATAACAAACTATATATATTTGTAAACGGCAGGATTTTATCTAATAAACGGCGTCATTGAATTGACAATATGATGACAACTGTCAAGATAGCGATAGTCAACTTTTTTCTCTAACATGACATGATACCTATTTTTTATTTAAATGGGATAGAGGGCACTTTCCTGCATCCGAATATCCATCACAACTATTCACTTAGATAACAATAAGTGAATAAAATAAGATATTATCCAAAAAGAGTTATTTTATAAAATACCATATGTGGGTACAAAAATTATGAAAAATTAAAAAAATATATTTGATTAAGTGTTCAAAATGTCCAGCCCCTATTTCTAAGTATAACGCCCCTGTGTCCGAAATGAACATTTGGTAATTCAAATAAAAGTGTGAAGAAAGGTTCTTAGTGCTTTATTCGTCAAATTAATTTGATCTTCACGTGACTTACAATCAATTTATAGATTTATTTTTAACGGTCCTCTTTGCAAGACTCCTTGAATGCAGACTCAAAACATACCTACCGATTCAATCGACGGCATTCAATACGAATTCTGTTTTTCAGATAATACAATATCATTTAATGGTGTCTTATAAATCACTTCTCTTAAATAAGGTCGGAGAAAAAAATTTAAAGGAGTAAGATCTGAATATCTTGCAGGCCACTTGATCTCATTTTAATTTCCGAACCATCTACCAGGAAACACTTGGTTCAAGTATTTCTTTTCTTTTAAAATAATGACCTTATTTCTTAAATAACCCACCTTTAAGAATTAAACACCTAATGATATAGTTTGATTAATTTTTTATAATTTTCGTAGCCACATATGATTTTTTTATAAAAGAAACCGATTTGGATATTTTCTTATTTAATTCATTTTTTTGTTATCTAAGTGTATAGTTGTGATTAATATTCGGGTGCTGAAAAGTGCCCACTATTCGAATTAAACAAAAAATAGGTATTGTGTCATTTGAAAACAAGTTGACTATCACTACCTTGGCAGTTGTCATCGTATCTTCAATTTAGTGACAACATTAAATAGAAAATTTGCTGCTGCTTAAGAATATATATGGTTTGTTATACTTTACTCTCAAAATAAAAAAGTTAGAAGAGGGTGGAACACCAAACTGAATCACCCTGTTTATACATCATATGTTTATTCCGATGTATATTTTAAGAAATTTGTTGTTTTTATTTTAAAGCTTTAAGGAATGTTTCCACTCCCAGATTAAGCACGAAGTAAAATTTCGAGTTTAGAAGAACCTGAAAATTTGGCAGCGCTACGCGACCAAATCAAATTTGCAGGCTTTTGTAAACTCGAAATTTTATTTCATGCGCCACGCGTATAAAATGGCTAATTTTAGTTACAGTTACAAAAATACAATTTGCAGTATGAAATAAATATATATGTAAATATTTAATCTAAAATATCTGGTCCCGAAAAGTATCGATATTTTAAATATCGATACTTTTTATTGAGATATTTTGCTGTATCGATACTTTGCTATATTGTTGAGGCAGTTAAAAGTTGAAAGTTCATTTTCACTTTGATTTAGTTCAAATAAAACACTTACTACTTTCAAACACTTTATTGTACTCGCGACAATTATTTCGCTACACTGTGGCTTCTTCAGGCGAAGAATAATGATTATTATTCTTCGCTTGAAGAAGCCACAGTGTGGCGAAACAATTGTCGCGAGTACAATAAGGTGTTTGAAAGTAATAAGTGTTTTATTTAAACTAAATCAAAGTCAATATCGACACATGTTTCGGGATTTAAACAAAGTTTATTCATTACTGCTGAACAATCTTTAAGAATTTTATTAAAAATGTTGTTTATATTATGAACAGTGTTGTTAAAAATGAAGAATATTTTGTACAGAACTGACTGGTTATGGTGTGGCGGTGGCCATTGATCCTTTTGAGCGTTTATTTTAACATTTTTTTGGCACCAAATTTTTTAAATTATTTAAAAGTCTTCTGGATCCGCCACTCCATTAAGTATGCTCATGAATTCTACTATTTATATTTTAAACTGCAGATTTAAAGTGCTCAGTGCTCTTATTAAATATCACATCGTTAATTATTTATAATTCCAATGAGGATTGAAAACGATCGTGTTAGTAAAAAATGCTGAATTCATTAATTATTCTCTTGCGGATTAAAATCCTTTCTTCTTGAGTGTAGATTTAGAGGAAGAGGATGTACTTCAGTGTTCTCACACAATATTGTGTGTGAGTGTATAAATTCGCATCATAATTATCGACGTATATTGATTTGCGGAGAGATTTGCATTTTGTGCGGATATATAAAACAAAACGTAATGCACTGGTAATTGACAGTTCTTTTAATAGGGATTTAGCGCTGAGTCTTTCGCTGTTGGGAAGAAGTAACAGCTTCCTTTCAGAATTCAGGTGATGATAGGAGAAATAAAGCGATACTAATGTTTAATTCTTAATAATGTCCTTCTCTTTCTTTATACGAGAAAATCATGAAGTAAGTGATTATTATCGATATCTACATTTCTTAAGCTAAAACTAATTGTAACTGTTAAGAATTAATACGTAACTAAATATTTCTTTGAGAATTTTCGTGTATCAAGATTTACATACATTTCTATTTTTGCGAGCTATATGTATGCTTCTAATTTCAAATTTTGAAAACGTTTGGTTAGACGGAATAAACATTTGTAGAATTAATTAATGTGAAATTGAACATAAAATCAAGTAAAATATATTTTGAAGTTCACTTAAAATCAGTGTATTATACGCGTGGCGCATAAAGTAAAATTTTGACTTTAGAAGAGCCTGAAAATTTGGATTTGCCGGGGCGCAAATCCAAATTTTTAGGCTTTTCTAAACTCAAAATTTTACTTCATGCTTAATCTGGGAGTAGAAAATCAATCAGATACTTATTTGATCAGAAATTATTCAAAATTAATGAAATTTATTGAAAAGATATAATATATATATATATATATATATATATATATATATATATATAAACAAATTAGAATTAACGACCCACCTATAAGTACCAAATAAGAAATAACAGCGCATTAGGTTATGTCGTAAAAGTTATTTTTTTATCAAGTGAGTGTGCAAGGAGGACAGAAGACGACGACGATCGTTTTGCTCTTTTTATGAGCTCCTCATGCCGCCACATCCATCATCCTATACACACTCACTTGATAAGTAGAAGTTGTATACAACTTCTACATATCAAGTGAGTGAAACGATCATCGTCGTCTTCTGTCCTCTTTGCACACTTACTTGATAAAAAATTAATTTTTATAACATGACCTGTTATGGTATATATATATATATATATATATATATATATTGTAACGTTCCGTTTTTATTCTTTTGTTAAATATATTTAAATGCCGAATCATTAGCTACGACTATGAGTTTTTTCAAATTATCAGCGTGAGGTTTTCGAGGAATCGAGAACGCGCTGGGAGGGGGAGCGGTGGGTTTGAGAAGAAGGCTTTCGGGAGGTTGGATGCGCGGCGTGGACGGATGTGTGTGCGAGGTGAGCCGGCTTAATACTTATATTGATTAGAACAAATTAAATGATTTAAATGAACTCTTTATATTATTATTCAAATATCAAACTATCGTCGGATGAGCTGTTTGAGCGTTAATGTGTATTAAGAGTGGCTTGAGGCGCACACAACGTCCACCAGCGCTGTTTATTAGTTTTTGTAGATTGCATGTTTTTTTGTTAGAGTTGTGTCGTTGTGTTGCCCCGTTTCCTTTCCTAATTTATTTTGTTATTTGCGCTGTGCGTAAATTTCGCGTTCTGTTACGCTAAGTAGCCACGTAGGGCCTTCATTAAATGCACTAGTTACTGCCAGTATTTTCACCGTAGCTTCACCAGAGGACCAGGGCCCCGTTCCAGAAATAGGGACACTGCAGGAAGGGAACCGGAACCAAGCAAACAGGGAATCCCGTTCGAAGGAGGCGCTGCATAAAAAGGCATCTGGGAGGGTGCATCACCGCTTACCACCCTTAGCTGCTTCTAGACAGGCCAACACCTACCCGCATGCGCTAGACCCTGCTTTAATCCCACGCTGCTTAACACGGAACTCCGCTTGAAATTGGTGAGACGATTCCATTCTCTAGTTTCTTTTACGAACGGGCCAAAACCAATTCGAACTCAACGAGCAGGCAGTCGTCGAATCATTCATTATTATTTTTTAGTATTGTGGCTACTTTTAATACTTGTACAACCATTTAATATTTCACTCATTGCTTAATTGTTTAATTAAATTGTTATTGTTGAAACGTGACTTAGATCTTGACTAACTTTGCTATTAAAATTAACAGTTTATTTCCCCTATCTGTCACATTTGTGGCTGGCGCCCAATTGATGTTGAAGTAAGTAATAAGTAAGTACGAACCACGACCCAGCGCCGCAATAAGCTAACCTAGCCGTGAGCATTTGTGAAGGCGAACGTCACAATATATATATATATATATATATATATATATATATATATATATATATAAAAACGTAGATTTACGCGGGCGTAACATGTTGCACTGTTTCTTCGGGTTTGGTCCCGCGTGTTTTCTTGGCTCTGGTCCATTTTATTTAGAGTTCGATGTTTTGATGACGTCGCAGTCATCACCGTCAGGTATAAACTTTTAAAATAATATCACTCTAGCAACTACTTGTTAGATTTCTACATACTTGATTTTCCAAATTGGTGGCAATCTTTTGGCATAATTTCTTTTATTTAGACTATTCGGCCTCTTTTCGATCTTTATAGCTTCTCGAATAATTCTTGCGTGGAAGAAGTCAGTCTTTTTCAATATTCTCGTGTTTTAGAAATTTATTTTGTGTTTTGAAATTTTGACGTGTTGAAATAAGGATGATTTTCGATCGGATTTTCTGGCTGCAAAATATGTTCATCTCGACGAGTGCTGATTTTTCGGTTTGTTTGTCCTACATAGCTCTTCTCACACATACCACATGGAATTTCATATACGCCTTGAGCTTCAAGTGGGATAATTTCTTTTGGAGTACGGAGTAAATTTTTAATTTTTGTATGTGTATTGAAGCATGTTCTAATGTTGTATTTTGAGAGGACTTTTCCGATTTTGTCCATTGTTCCTTTAATGTAAGGAAGGGTGATATTGCCAGAAGGATTTTTTTTTTGTTTTAGGATTTTTGTCTCTGTCTAATTTATTAATCGTTTTTTGGAAAACCCATTTTGGATTAATGCCTTTTCAGTATTTAAGTGGTGGTCGTCCGTTAAGGACGTGCTCTTTTTAGAAGCGATTGGGTCACAGACGCTGGATGGTGATGTGATGCGCAACATATCTGCTCATAAGTAATATGCTGCATACTACTCTCGTTACGTAATATATTGTTATATATATTTTTTGCTCGGTGTGATTTTACAGATGGTATGAGGAGTTAATAATTATTCTTCTCATCAGTACAATAAGCAAACATTTTTTACAATTCTATTATAGTAAAATTCATCATTATTACAAATTACTTACACGCTTTATGAATCACGAAGTAATATAAATTAATATCTTGTACCCCAACGAGTAAAATCAATAAAGACCGCAATGATGAATACATTTCCATTATACAAGAATATGAAAGAGATATTGGTTTTATTGGGTGGTAATTTATCTATTACATATTGATTACTCTCGGACAATGGTATTATTCCCATACGCCACCGTCTCACGTAACTTTACCATTGATCATTCCATTCAAGATCGCACAATGCCTTTGTAATGAATTTATAAACCGCTCATAGATGGAACTCGTAAAAGTAACGACGAAGATTTAACAAAAAAGAGAGCCACCGTAAATCAAAACGAGCCGAAGTATTTACGATAATTGGATCTATCGATCACTATTTATTGAAGAGTAGAATATAGTGTTTTTTTGTTAATTAAAAAGAAAAATATAATAAATTGTTAATGATGAAAGACCTATCGCGATAACCATTTCTTAATTCTATATACAAAATTACTTTTTCTTCGATTCAAATGAAATAATTATTTAAGCATGCAATAATTAATGCACCTAAAACATATATTCAAGATTAAATACATTTTTAGGCATTCACTGATTTTATGAATTGAAATAACTATCAAGTGTATCCACTTCTTGCTTAAGCTTAAAGTAAAATTTTAAATTTAGAAAAGCCCTAAAATAGTTATTTACAATCAACAAATCTGTGTATATTCTGGATATATTTAATTAATTTGACCTGATGTTGCATTTTGCATATAAATTATGCATAAAACAGTAAAGCTGTCGTGTAACTGAAATATTCATTGTATAATTCAATATCTGTCGGGGTATTAGCTCGAGAAGCAGTTGCTTCAATGGATATTTGGAGACTTGTCTCAATGAGACAAAATATTTGCATAAAGTGGATATTAAATTTAATTCGTTTCTATATTTTGTAATTAAAACCCGTTATCACTTAGAAATTTTAGAAGAAAAATATAATATTTTGACTACATAATATAATTGTTTATTGTGGTCAAAATATTATATTTTTCTTCTAAAATTTTAAAATGATTAAGGGTTTCAATTGCAAAGAAAATGTAGCCAATTTTTAAAAATGTATTAGACACCGATTTGTGACTCAACGACACCGACTCTGACTCGGGATACAATTCCGGATAAACTCAGACTACAACTCCGAGTCCACAACCCGGGTGGCTTGAAATACATTCTCCTGAATATTAGAAATTCTTGCTACTTATCTACAAGAGAAGTAGTGAAGCTTTAAATATGCCGAGTGCGTATTTATGTTGTTTATTTACAATTATAGGCTGAATATAATTATACATATAAAAATATTTAAAATAATGATGTAATATTGTAAATTCATTAATCACTACCGTCGTGAATACCGTGACCAGTCACACTGAAACGATTTCCTCTGGAACGCACCGGCATTAACTCAGGATGATGCTTTATTAAAATGATTAAAAATGACTTCCTTTTCACTTCTGCACAACTACCGTTGTTGTTTCACGCACCATTTCCGCGACTCGTCGATACGCGGCCAATCGGATGGCACTCAATATTTTACCTGTTTAATTGCCGCTTTAATTATTCCCTTTGAATCGGGCCTGCATCCATAATGCGACAGAGATTTATCGCGTACAAGGCTCCGCTTTATTCATACGCGATTATGTTTAATGTTTATATTTTAGTTCGTTTGCATGATAATGGCTCCTGCTTGTATTTTATTTATAAAATATTGCTTTTGGTGTGTATGTTCTATGCGTGCCTTTTTTAAATAAAGAGTTTGCTGATATTTCATTGCAATTTATGTAAAGTGATTCATTTAAAAATTATAATTAAAATCTTCGAGAAAAAATTGGTTTATATTTTACGTATACAGGGTGCCCGTGTATCAACAGAATGAATAGGGGATCTCGGCTATTTGATGAGATAGAAATTCGGTCAAATTGGGGTAATGTTACGTATTTTAGGGCCCAATAATAGTCTAAAAACAAATTTGTAATATCTTCTTTTGTTTTTGAGATATTGTCAAAAAACGGATTTTATTAAATTTCGTTTTTATATTTTTATTCAAAAACTATTGATTCCAAACATTTACAACGTTGACATTATAGAGGCACTTTTTACGAAAAATCTAGTAACATATGTTATTTTAAGAAAACTATAACATTCACCCGGGGACCGTAGCCAACTTTTGTTTTTCTTATTTTTTTCTTTTCGATTTTTTATTTTTTAGAAAAATATTTTTGTCTGAATTCAATGATATATCAGACTTATAGTTTATTGTACACTTTATATGTAAAATTTTATTATAAAGAGTGCTTTGGAAACAGTTAAGTAACTCACTCATTTGACAACTCCTAGGACCCATAATTTGCTAACATATCACACCCTGAAGACAGGCATCTAAGTGATTAATTACTGTACTGATAGAAAATGTATTTGTTTAGAAACAAAATACTGGTGTGACATTTGCAGGCTTTTCTAAACTCGAAATTTTACTTCATGCCTAATCTGGAACTGGAAAACACTCGTTTATAGCTTCAAATGGAATTCTTTTGAAAATACAATAATTATCTGAAGTTTTACAACATATACGCTGTAACTGGGATATATATATATATATATATATACTTAAAAGAAAAAAACTCCCTGTAGGTTAACTCCTTAGGAATATTATACGCTAAAATACAGGGAATATTTCTTTTTCTCAATGTGAACTCTGTACATTTTTAGGCATTTGTTGTTTTGAATTGCGTTCTGTTTGAAATGTTTAACAAATGTTTCCACTTCCTCATTAAATATGGAGTAAAATTTCGAGTTTAAAAATGTTCGCGTATAAAACACTCACATATTATTCACAAGTATAATAAATAAATTGAATTAACGTTCCTCTTCCTTAAAAAGTGTTATGTATTAGATATATTAATAAATGAGATGTTGAAATAATATAGGTAATAAATACGCTAACATTAAATTTATAATTCGTATCGAATCGTTCGATGGCGAAGTGTCGATAAGTGTACAAGCTCCTCGATTTATCTCCCCGGTTCTCATTCACTTAACTCAGATTAAAGTTATTTATCCAATTTATATAGATTACGGTATAATAAAGTAAACAAGGTAGAACAAGACGAACCTGCGGCGCTGGTAGCGTTGATGACTGAGTGCGGCCGGTTCGGACTTGGCTACAACTCCAAGTCCGAGGAAGACGATTTTTAGCATTCCCGATCATATGAGCTGGATGCACGTGTGTACATATCCTCTGCGTGTGTGCACATGTACACATCCATACACGTCCGTGCGTTTGTGTTAGATGCTGATCTATCCAGCGTGAGAACCGTCTTCTTCGTCTTCTACTTCTTCTAGTTCTCCGCACTCCGGATCCGCAAAAATGCCGGGCATTGATACGTGCTCTGCTTCTTGAATATATTTTCCTAGTTTCGCGAGGATGACGGTTGCTGACTGCTGATTGTTGACGGGCTTGATGTATGGAAATACCGTGCGGATACAGTATTTTGATATGTGGGGAATTAAGAAGGGAATGCGTTTGGAGTTGAACCCACAACTGATCCCTCAGTTATGTGGCGTTTGAAATTTCTAGCAGGAATCGCGAATAGTTTTATGTTCCGGGTGAGCTGGATTTATTATACAGGGAATTTTTCTTTGAAGTATACATATGCACACGGTGTAAATTTTAGGACATTTGTTGTTTTTCAAAATCACTCCCAGATTAAACATGAACGAAGATGTTGAGTTAAGAAAAGCCTGAGCTAATTTTCAGACTATTCTAAACTCGAAATTTTACTTGATGTTGTAAAAAACACTGATTTGATGTGAAGTTCAGAATGTACAACCTTAGCATTCTGCCATACTAAAATATTTTGAACTTTACTAGAAATGACCAAACCAAATTTTCAGTCTTTTATGAATGCGAAATTTTACTTTATGCGCCACGCGTATTAAACACTGATTTTAGGAGAAGCTCAAAATATACTACTAGTAGCAGTATGTTAAAGATATATATTTTGAACTTCACAATAAATCAGTGTGTATTCAAATCCTGCCCAGCTTTGATACTAATTATCAGAGCTGGTATGAATCCTCAAAAACATGATTCGAATCACGAATCCGAATCACCTAATATGATTCGAATCACGAATACACGAATAAAGGATTCGTAAGTGAAAAATATGATTCGAATCAAAGATTCGAATCCTCATATTTGAATCACGGATACAAATCCTTTAAAAATAAATTTGAATCTATTATTTGCAACCAGTAATATTTTATTCCATCAGTTTTTATCAGGCTTGGCATGATTTTCCCCAACCCAAAAAAACCCAGTGGGTTTTTTCGGATTAAACCCACTTGAAAAAACCCCTGGATTTTTTCGAATAAAACCCACCGGATTTTTTAAAATAAAAAGTAATCATTTTAATAAAAACGGAAATTAAATTAATGGAATTTTTCTTATTTTGAAAAATACATATTGAAATAAACATGTTTAACTCATGTTTTGTTTGAAATCCCAATCATTTATTTTTCCTTCTAAACTTTCACATAAACAATAGGTAAACTCGAGAAAATACAAAAAAAGTTACATAAGCCTAGTAGGTACATATTTATTTCAAAACGAAAATACTTGTGAAAGACATATAAAACATATGTAATGTAATGTTCATTGTCAGTTAAATCTGGTAAATGTGAATTGTAAAACTAAACTAAGAAAATGTAATCATAATTATAACGTTTAATTTAATTCTACCACTCGCTCTCGCACTGATTCTTATCACGAAGATATCTATATACAGTTACAAGCTTTTGCGCCTTTTCCACTCCCAGCCCATTTCGTAATTTTGACCACACCGCACCAAATGTTGAAAATAATCTTTCTATGGAAGCTGAACTAGCCGGGCAAGTATGTAATGAAGAAAAAAAATTGCAAAATCCTTCAGGCAAGGTATTGGTTTTGTCTGTTTTCAGCCGAGCTATTTTCCACCACTTTGTTGGCAAGATGTTTGAAACTACCGTTTCTTGAAATAGCGTAGGTGGAAAAACATCTGTATCCTTGATTGTAAATGCCATCACCCCAGGCAGGTACTGAGGGTATTGATCCTTAACCCAATTTTCTGCAGCTTCCTCTTGCTTAGTTGTCAGGCGTCTACCTGTATACCGCGGATCCATCATGTTGGCCAAGAAGTGGAAAGGTTCCATGGCATCTTGAAATCTCGCTCTTATAACTTCTTTGTATGGCTCCAGTTCATGACTTTCCAACAGATCGAGCCATATCTCAACAGCATCTGAAATTGTTGCGTTGTCGGCCTGCAATTTATCAAGTGTGACAGATACTTGATTAAGTTGTTTGTGAAGATGTATTGCTTGTGTATGAAGCCCAACATTGTTCAGTACGTGGGCTACCCCTTCATCAAACTTCACCTGTGGATCGGGATCAGCTTCAACGTCCATACGAATCTCAATGTACTTGTGGAAGTTTGTAATAAATGTGTTGAGACAATCCCCCTGTGAGTTCCACCGTGTATCGTTGGGTAGTTGCGGCATCAAGCCACCCTTCTTCTTTAGCCATGCATGAGGTTGGTGGTGGTTGCGAAAATATTTGTGTACTATTACAATTTGTTTTACAACCGATGCAGGAGACACCTCTTTCTCCAACAAATTCACGTAATGCGCATTGCAGCCGTAGGTTAACAGTTTGGGGAATTTTTCGGGTTGTTTGAGAATCTGCTTCATCTTCTTCATCTTGTTCTCGTTGTCCGTGCAGAGCGCAAACACCTTTTTGTTGTATTTCTCTTCAATTTTTTAAATTACTTCTTCAGCAATTGTTGCACAGTATTACGCTGTTTTCTTGTTATCTCCTGTGTCTATGGCGTCGACGAGGTATACCTTGGAACCAGTTGCCAAACTTGAAGCGATAATTGAATCATTGGTTACACTGGACCATCCATCTTGAATTAAAGTAATTGTAGCATTCTCCAATTCCTCCTTAAAATGTCCCTCGATTTCACTCGCCGCTTCGTCCAAGAGCTTCCCTCCAAGCTGCTTTCTATTTGGTGGTTTGTATCCAGGACGAAGAGCTTCAACCATATCTACACATTCCTTATTTTCAATTACATTGAAGGGAATATTACAGGAATAAAAGAAAGACGCAATTTTACGATCTAGTATGTCCTTTTGAGCTTCTGTAGTTTTGATAGCGAACTCATTCATAGTAGTCTGCTTTATCTTCATTAAATTAGAGCCCTCACTGACACTGTCACTTGCAAACTGCTCCATTGACGATTCGGATACTAAGCGAGATGTTCCCGGGGGGACGGCGGTGGATGATACCAATGAGTCTAATGACACCGAACTTGCCGAAGCTAATGCTTCATCTAATGGTTCTCGTTCCCGTCGACGCAATGTACACTTTTTCAAATGTGTTCTTATTCGTTCAATTTTTCCACTAATTTGAATTTTACAGTTTTTACACTCAACTTTGCTTTTATGTATTTGTATAACATCACTCCATTCTGGTGCTCCTTTTCTACCACTTCCCGTAATTTTCGGCATATTTTTGGATAAACTTATACGTGTTCACTCTGCACAAATTAGATTGAAACTGACGAAACTGTATTACTTAAGAATATACATCAAAATTAAAATAATAAAGCAAAATCATCTTAATTGCTCTCACAGACCCAATGTGCGCTCGTATTTATTTTAACTTTTTATAGGTAAACAAAATCTTACACGAGCGCCTGTGTTTGTTTTACCGCGGAACAAAAAAGTACGTTGCATACACTTATCTATTTCTAACAAACAAAATGTCAGTTATTATAAATACTAATACGATAAAATTTTATTGAAGACATTTTTTTTTTTATTATGATGGGCATAAATTACAGTTTTTTTTTAATATATATTATATTTAAAAAAAAAACTGTAATTTATGCATGAATGTTTGTACACAATTACATATTTTAATTTTAACCCAGCAAACGGGAGCTACTATAGTATTCGAGATTTTTGTTATTGATACTGCTAATGCTAATACTCAATGAAAATATTATTTGGAATATTATATTTTTAAAAATATTCTCGTTAATAACATGGTTTTTGAGTTATTAATAAAAGACCTGAAAATCGTAATTGAATCATTTTTGTTTTTGTTCGACGTAAATTAAAAAGCCCCGAAAAAACCCAATAAAAACCGAAAAAACCCAATAAATCCCGGAAAACCCCACCGAAAAACCCACTGGGTAGATAACTTTTGAAAAAACCCGGATTTTTGCCAACCCTGGTTTTTATTAACAAACATGTTCATTTACCGACTAAATATCTGATTATATAATGATTTTAATTAACCCAAATACTCCTGAATTAATTTTTTTAAGAAAATTAAAAGTTTTTTGCAATTTTATGATTAATTGGTATTTCTTGAATATTTTTTAATAAGCACTTTATGTTATAAAGTTAATAGTTTACCAGATATAGACCGTCCTTTATAAAGGACAACGGGAAGGTTAATATCTTGAAAGTAAAAATATATCTATATATAAACTCTGCAATATTCCAAATATATTTTAAAGAAATAATCTATATTCAACAAAAAATAAATATAATTTATATATTTACAGACAAATAAAATTAGAGCGTATGATATTCCAAAAAACAGTTTTTTGGATGCAAACCTACATTGCACTTATTGCACTGAAATTGCACTTTTTTGTGGCATAATCGGCATCTAATTTGTGTTTCTTTGTATGCAATTAGATGATCCATTCCGTCGAATCGGGAATATTCATTTGGTTGTGCACTAGGTCGTCCTCGTTTCGTTGTTTTCTTGTTGTTTTCCAAAATGCTCATTGCAAGGGATCTACGGAAGGTATATTGATCCTGTTTTCCACCATATTCTCGTTGAAGCTGCCATGCATTATGAATTGCCATATCAAGGCAATGACTTATTATGGGAAAGTACCATTTTTTGCCTCTAACTCCGACTCTATAAAGACTAATATTTTGGTCTGCCCTGTCGACACCTCCCATATTTTTGTTGTATTTTTTTATCAAATCCGGCTGAGGTACAGAATTTTTTTTCTTTTCTTTCAGGGAAAATCGAGCCACATTACATGTCGGCAGCACGCTATCTGAATTGGAAGCTATTGTAACTATATTGTTATCATTCCACTTACATACTATTATGTTTTCCTGTTTCTCCAAGGCATACACAAAGGTTCCCCTTGGCTCTTTCTGTAGTTCTTTGGCAGTTTTTATTGCAGATACATGTATTCTATTTTCTCTCAGTGTTCCAGTAGCCTTTATTTTTCTATCTCTGAGTACCAAAAGCAAATCCCAAGAAGTAAAAAAATTATCGAAGTATAAATGATACGGGTAACTACCTTTTTCTTCAAGAATACTATCGACAAATGTTAGTACCACACTCGCACCCAATCCTAAGTTCTTGTATCGTTCTGACAGCTTTGTGCTGGAACCTTGATAAGGTTGAAACCATTCTATGTAACCTGTTCTAGAAGTAGCCATCCAAAACTTATAACCCCATCTAATAGGTTTTCCTCTGATGAACTGCTTGGAACCATGTCCGCTAAAGTAGGGCACCATTGACTCATCAATACTATGATATTCGTACAGAGGGGCAAGTGAAATAAACTTATTGTTCAAAACGTCTAATAATGGGCCGACTTTAGTAAATTTATGTGAAACATTTAAATTTGTATTATCGCTACAATGCAGATTTTGCATTATAAAATTAAAACGGTTTCTTGAAATTGCGTCATATACTATTTTGTGATTAGCATCAGAACTGTTTTCCCAATACAGTGATCTTCTTGGGACAGTAGTATAACCACTATAAATAAGGACTCCAAAAAAAGCTTTCATTTCTTCTCCACTTATGTCTCCACATCTGTTATTTTATACTGCGTAAAGATTGCTATAATCAGTTAACATTTGCCAAACATCCTTATCGAAGAATAGGTAGAAAAATTCTAAGTTTGTAAATTTATTATTAGGCTCACATGCTTGGTTCGAGATCGGCAAACGATTTGTAATGTCGCTGTGACTCCATTCATAATTTTTTGGTCTCTTCTTATATTTCATGAAATTTGATAAGGGAATTTCATCGTCACTGCTATCACTGTCGCTACTATCACTGTCAGTATCGATAATATTAGTTTTGAAAGAAGGTTCAGCCATCGAATTTAAAATACTACCAGAAAGGTTGTCCATGACAACATTTTCCTCATCGCCGGAGTCTTCATCGGTAACAACTTCATTTGCATTAATAGGTGGAAAAACAGCTATACTATCTGGTAGTATTGCATCACATTAATGTTCTCTGCTTCCTCCAACAATTCACTTAGAGTCAAGGGTCTGTGTCTGTTCCAATAACTGAAAACACAGTATATTGAGCCACTGGCCTTTATAAAGGACATTTATGATTTCGTGCGTATATTCCAAATACAAAATGAAAATCTAACCTCACAAACCTGTGGTTAATTAAATATAACTATATTAATTACATTTTATGCAACGAAGAACATATTTAATTTATTATGATTAAATAATTCTTACCGCAATCTGTCCATGACACAAAAGAAAAAACTCGATGCACAACAAATACTTTTCTGGATGTTATACGCAGTTAAAATGTGTTCAATTTTGCTAAAATGTATCACATGTACCTTATTTTTAAAGAATGTGGTGCCATCTTACTATCATTACTTAAAATAATACACAAGAAACATAGGTTTCTGTAACACATATTGGCGACCTTTTAAAAGGACAATGGAACCATTTGGGTTAATGATGATATATGTGTTATTGAACTTCATTTTGAATCTGTGTTTTATACGCCTGGCGCATGAAGTAAAATTTCGAGTTTAGAAAAGCCCCGTGAAAATTTGTCTCGGGTCGCTGCGCGACCCTCGACAAATTTTCTACGCGGGGCTTTTCTAAACTCGAAATTTTACTTCATGCTTTGTCTGGGAGTTGACAACACTCGTTCTTAGAAGTTTCAAATTAAAGGATTACTCTAGATTACTAAGTTTATTACCAATTTACAAAGGCTACAGCTCGAAGGACCAATCATGGTTTTCGGAGACCGAAGGACTACAGGGAATCGAAGTTTATTTACAAGAAAACAACGAATATCTGAAGGTTTACAGCATGGATAGGAAAGATAACAATCAATTTTGAAAAAATATCGAAGTTGGGTTGGTTTTCAGTGCGTTTTTAACTTCACTTTAAATCAGTGTTTTATACGCGTGGCGCATAAAGTAAAATTTCGAGTTTAGAAAAGCCCCGTGAAAATTTGTATCGGTTCGCTGCGCGACCCTCGACAAATTTTCTACGCGGGGCTTTTCTAAACTCGAAATTTTACTTCATGCTTAGTCTGGGAGTGGACCGTCAAGATTTTCAACATGTCGAGATTTTTGATATTTCTAGATGTATGTCGATTTATTCACAGTTTGTTATTGTATTAAATGCAACTTCAATATTAAATAGAAACATTTTTTTTTAGGAATAGAATATTCACCCATCAAGAGCCGAACAAATTATAAAGTTAACTCTAAAAGTTAATTTTAGGTAAAATTTTGCATCTTTTTCTATGATTTCAATGAATGATTTATTATATTACATACGTCGATTTTTTAAAAGAGTTACATTTAAAATTCAAACGAGTGTTGTCCACTCCCAGACTAAGCATGAAGTAAAATTTCGAGTTTAGAAAAGCCCCGCGTAGAAAATTTGTCGAGGGTCGCGCAGCGACCCGAGACAAATTTTCGCGGGGCTTTTCTAAACACGAAATTTTACTTCATGCGCCACGCGTATAAAACACTGATTTAAAGTGAAGTTAAAAATGCACTGAAAACCAACCCCACTTCGATATTTTTTCAAAATTAGATGTTTTCTTGCCTATCCATGCTGTAAACCTTCAGATATTCGTTGTTTTCTTGTAAAAAAACTTCGATTCCCTGTAGTCTATCGTTCTGCAAAGACCATGGTTAGTCCTTTGAGCTGTAGCCTTTGTAAAACGGCAATAAACTTAGTAATCTAGAGTAATCCTTCAATTTGAAACTTCTAAGAACGAGTGTTGTCCACTCCCAGACTAAGCATGAAGTAAAATTTCGAGTTTAGAAAAGCCTCGCGTAGAAAATTTGTCGAGGGTCGCGCAGCGACCCGAGACAAATTTTCACGGGGCTTTTCTAAACTCGAAATTTTACTTTATGCGCCACGCGTATAAATCACTGATTTCAAGTGAAGTTAAAAATATACTATTAACGTTGGATATTTTTCATAGTTAAGTAACCATATATGCATTCACAAATATTTGAATTATTCGAAAATTTTAATATTTATATTCAAATATGAATAATTTAGTGATTTAAATTAAATATTCATATTAGAATATTTAACTATTTGAATTAATCGAATTCGAATCCCAGCCTTAATCCTGATTTTAAAAATAAAAATAACATTTTATTCTGGAGTAGGTATGTGGATGATATTTTTTGCATTTGGACAGGCACAAACCGACAATTAAATTCTTTTGAACAATATTTAAATTCAATAAATCGAAAAATTCAATTTACATCAGAAACAGAAATCAACAATAGTTTAAACTTTTTAGATTTAACAATAGAAAAAACTGACACTAACCATTTAAAATTTAAAATATATAGAAAAGATACATTTACTGACACAAAAATCCCCAATTCTTCAAATCACACAAACCAAATTAAGATTAGTACATTTAACTCATACATAAATCGACTAATAAACATTCCATTGAGTAATCAAGATTTCGCCATCGAATTAGCAACTATAAAAACAATAGCTCGCAACAATGGGTATAATGCTGAAATTGTTGATAACATCTTAAAAAAGAAAAAGAAAAAACAATTGATGAAACACTTCTATATCGAAGAAATTAATGAAATAAAACGGGCCAAACTTAATTATGTTACGGATTTGTCAAATAAAATTATAAACAATATAAAGGGTAATGAATTTCGCATCATATGCACTAACCAAACAAATTTAGGAAAACTACTAATAAACAATAAATCCCCCATAGACAAATTAAAAAAGTGTGGAGTGTATGAACTAAAGTGCAGTGATTGTGATTATACATTAGGACAAATAGGAAGAACTTTTCAGACAAGACTAGCAGAACATAAAAAATCAATTATAAATAACAAACAGTGTACAGGGATTTCAAAACATTGTATAATTAAAAACCACTTTATAGATGTTAATAATTTCAAAATTTTATATTCAGGTAATAAGGGCCGTAATTTAAACCTCAGGGAAGGCCTAGAAATAAATAGGGCAATAAAAGACGGAAAACACCTCGTCAACGACAATAAGGAGATTTGGAATTCCCCAATCTTAAAATCCCTTATTACCTGACTATATATAAGCTTGTCGGTATCTTTTGTAATTCACTCCTGATAATGCTGTAAAACGCGAAACTAGTCGAGTAAATAGTAAAGTAAAAAATTGTGAAACAAACCAAGTGTAATTTAATTTAAACCTTCATTATCAATATTTAATAGCGATGATTCGAATTATTCAGGAGGATTTGAATCCATGTATCAGGATTCGAATTTTATAAGGATTCGATTCCTTTTACAAGGATTCGAATCCTTTTATAAAAATTCGAATCCTTTTATAAGGATTCGAATCCTTTTATAAGAATTCGAATCCTTTTATAAGGATTCGAATCATCTACATTTGGATTCGAATACGAATCCTTTTAAAAAATGTAACGAATCCGGATCACGAATCCGTTTTCACTAAAGTATTCGAATACCTCTTTTGAATTCTCTAAAAGGATTCGAATCCGGGAATCGAATCCTGAATGATTCGAATCCTGCTAATTATATACTATTTAAATATTGTTCATTCTAACGTAGCGGATATTAATAAATTCCCATGTAATACTTTTTTTAAAAACAACCTCACGCCGATCATTTATCTAATCTCAAGAAAAAAAAAAGAAAAACTATCAATGTCAGTCCGACTTTTAAGATTTGATTGATTCGCACATCATTAATTATCGAATGTATAATAATATTATGTTCGCTTTCACCCGCTCACATTAATTATGATGATTACGTGTACTAATATGGCGAACATATCAAGAGGCGTTCCACAACACGGAAAATGCTTAATAAGTTGCCCGTTAAGAGTAAACTAATTCCATATATCTTTGCCAACTTAACTAGATTACGCAATTAAGAGAAACCTACAAAAATAAACTAATACTCGATTTGTTTTGTTCTATAAGAAGTAAATTGCAAAATGGATGGATAATAAATCATGTTTAATAAGACTTTTATAATTTGTATATTATTTGAGTAGTTTATTTTCAATGTGTTAACTCATTTTATTTATCTTCGCCAACTTAACTAGATTATGCAAATACAAGAAACCAACAAAATAATAACTAATGTACAGTCGAATTGTTTTGTTCTGCGAAAAGTAAATTAGAAAATTAATGAAAGATCAATTTTGTTAATAAAACTTTATGATTTTGTAAATACATATTTTAAACTATTGTGTTGTGTAAGTTACTATTACAAATTTTAGATGTTCAATTATTAGTGTAATATTTGTTTGGTAATATGAATTCAAGACACATTTTCATAATAGCATAAAAATTTATATTGAATTCATAAAATCAATGTATTGTTTATTAAAATTATATTATTTTGTCAATTAAGATGTATTTTTATTGTAACATTTCCAGAAAAGTATAATACCCCAATTAATTAAAATATTATTGTTAAAACCTGATGTTTTAAATATATAATTGTCAAAGTATTTATTAATTAAAATTCCTAAAAAAAAAATTATTTGAAATATTATTAAAACTTTCCTGCCAATTTTTTTTTGTCAATTAAGATGTATTTTTATTGTAGCATTTTCAGAAAAATATAATACCCCAATTAATTAAAATATTATTGTTAAAACCTGATGTTTTAAATATGAAATTTTCAAAGTTTTTATTAATTAAAATTCCTAAAAAAAAAAATTATTTGAAATATTATTAAAACTACCCTGCCCGTCCTTGGAAAGCTGTTTGAATTCTTACTAAAATAAAAAGTCTTCTCTCAAATAAAGAATCATATTCCTATGTACCAATTCGGCTTTCTTCTAAAACGCTCCACTTCACTTCCTTTAACTATCCTTACTTCCAATTGTCAAACTTGCCATCTAGAAGGAAAAAAGACTGCAGTGTTATTTCTGTTCATAGCTAAGGCATTCGATAGTGTATGGCATAGGGGTCTTCTCTATAAGTGCAGTATCCTTAACATTTCCCTTGACCTCATAAAGCTCATCCAAAAATTCCTTTTAAACCGCTCACTACAAATCCGTATCCAAAAAATCATATGTTCTATTTTTCACCCAGAACAAGGTATTCCCCAAGGTTCTCCTCTATCCCCACTACTATATTATGTATTCTGTTATGACCTCTACAATCCTAACCCTAATGTTATCGACCTTACCAAATATCTTCTACAATTTGCAGATGATTCTGCCCTAATTTCCCACTCAGCTATCCTAACCTCAACCATAGAATTCCTTAAAAACTTAATCAAAAAAAGCTCCGAATGGTTTTCCAAATAAAGACTCAAAATAAATCCTAATAAATCCCAACTGTTCCTACCCTACCACCGGTTAACACCAAATTCCCTATCGATATCCATAAACAACACCATAATTCATCCCTTTCCTAAATGTAGATACCTTTGCATCCATTTCGATAACAAATTATCATTTAAGAAATACACATCATTAACTAAAACAAAGACAATTAAAAGAGCAAAATATTTCTACTGCCTCGCGTACAAAAATCAAGGAATAAATACAAATACGCGTGCTATTATAAACAAAATGATATGTCGCCCTATCTTAGAGTACTCCTACATCCTGTACTTAAATCCCTGAAAATCCACCCTCAACAACCTCAAGGTTGCGGAGAGATCATCACTCCGTACTCTGTTATGAGATATAACATAAAGATGCGTTATGTTAAATACAAATCATAGATTTTTTTCGAGATTTTATACACAATACCCAAATATACAGCGTGTCCAATTCAAATAAACTATTGAGTAGTAGTTATTTTTATTTAAATACAACACCCTGTATTTCATTTTATAGTCGGTTAGAGATTTTAATTAGGAATACAGAGACGCAGGGTTCGATGGGGTTACGTCAAACCACTAAGGATATATAGCTGATTTTCTAATACATATGCTTAATTAATATGATGCACACACATAACAAAAATGTATAGTATGGTGAATCACAGTGTACATACAAAATTAATTTTTTTACAATTATTTATATCTAAAAAATAATGCGTTTATTTTAGTAAATAAACAGATGAAAAACTCGCAAATCTTTACAAAGGTACATTTGAATCTAAATAAATAAATAAATACGTTTGTTGTCCAACAGATAAACTAAAAATCCTCTCTATAATCCCTCAAATATCCTTCTCTAATAAACAACAAAAGTACTACCAATTAAAGATAAACTTCGATTCTTAACCGAGCGATTTGATTATTAAAACCTGAAGAAATTGTCAAAATTATAATATAAATGTATTCTGTAGATATTAAAATTCGGCTCTTCTGGTTCTCTTCTCTATCACAAATTGAAACATTAAAATCGCAGTGGGCCTCATTAAAACGGAGTAATTGAAGCAGTAATCGTATCTTATAATCATAGATTATTCAGATTTATCTCCGCGTCCCATCGATATTAATATTTTCAGATTGCATCTACATGAAAATTAGATTCGGTCCATCGGGCAGCTTATAATGACATGTTTGAAGTTTTTTTTAATGTATTCATGTCAACACTGGAGATAACGATGTTTATTATAGAGTTATTATTATTAATATTAGATGTTTTTTTGTTAGTGTATCATTTGTTTGATTTTATGAATTCAACGCACATTTTTATGCTACTATTAAAATGTGTCTTATATACATATTAATAAACAAATATTACACTAATGCCCGGTATTATAACGATTAATAAATCATTAGATAACAATTTGTGGAGTAAATTTATTTACCTAGTGGGCAAATAACTAATGGGCAAATAACTAATGGGCAAATAACTAATGGGCAAATAAAATTGCGTAATATAAAGCAAACCTACCAAATAAATGGCAATTCTAGAAATAAATAATTTAATCGGTAGATTATAGACCGAAATTATACATTTTCATTGTGGCCATAGCTGGAACCACCATTTTTTTTTTAAATTGAATTGACAATATTTCAAATTATATTGTCAATCAAATTGGAAATTTAGTATAATTGTTTATAATTATGGAGAATAACCCCGAAATAGGACAGAATTACACAGAACAAAGAAAAAGAAACCTTATTAAAAATTACAAATGACTTAAACGAATGTTTTTCACTCCCAGGCTAAGCATGAAGTAAAATTTCGAGTTTAGAAAAGCCTGAAAATTTGGTTTGGTCGCGTAGCGCGAAGCGCGGAGCGGCCAAACCAAATTTTCAGGCTTTTCTAAACTCGAAATTTTACTTCATGCGCCACGCGTACAAGACACTAATTTCAAGTGAAGTTTACTTGTTTACAATATTTCAGTGTTTTCAGTGTTCTATACGCGTGGCGCATGAAGTAAAATTTCGAGTTTAGAAAAGCCTGAAAATTTGGTTTGGTCGCTCCGCGCTTCGCGCTACGCGACCAAACCAAATTTTCAGGCTTTTCTAAACTCGAAATTTTACTTCATGCTTAGTCTGGGAGTGGAAAACACTCGTTTAAAACTTAAAATGGAACTAATTTAAAAAAAACGTATGCATCAGTAAAAGAATCCCTGGTTATGTCTGTAAGGTTTTTATATTTTGAGGGTATATTTTAATTTGGGACAAACCAAAACATTTTCATGTAGATGTATTTTGAAAGATATATTTAAGACAGCCGCAACAATAACATTTTGAAATAATTTAAGTATTTTAATGTTTAGGAACTGTAATTCTTTAAAAATTAAATACAGTAATAAATATTTGAATGCACAAGTATTGTTCACAGATTGATAGATTCATCAAAATTATAGAAAGAAGTCATTCTAGATGGCTGCGTATATTTTTTAATGCTTGTTTGTGTTGCCAAGCAACAGTTAGAAAGATATAGGTATTTTGTAGAAAAGTATGAGAGTTCGTAGTGAGCAATTAAAAATGTAAAATGAGAATCAAAGTTTATCATAATTTTATTTTCAGGATAATTCCTACAAATATTAAACATCCTGACAATCCAATTTATAATCTTGACAACACTCCTTGTATGAGCTTTCAGAACTAACTTAAATAGACGACCACTGTTCATTCCTATTGGAAACATTTTGCAAGTCTAGATCAAATTTTGAAATAGTTTATTTATTTTGTAAAAGAGAAACCCATGTATGTAACCAACATTTTTGAAAAAGTTTTCATCCTACTTGATAATACACCAATTTCTCAAAGTTATTTATCTTAAACCCTCAATGTGTTAATAATCAATTGATTATAAACTTATATACACATAGACCTCTAGTCGTAAGCTATTTAAAATTTAATATTAATAATACTATGTTGTATTTATCCATTAAGCGCCATTGATGTAATAACGCAATATAATTATTCTTTTTTTTAATTAAATTACTAAATAATTTGATGGGCAGGTGGTGGCCGAGCGGTAACGTCGTCGGGCTGTATCGCTCGGCGAGCCACAAACTCGGGTTCGATTCCCGTGCACGGGGAGACTTTATTTAAAAAATAATTTCTCGTCGTGTCCCTGGGTGTGGTGTGAATGTGTCGTGACGTCTAAATATATGTTAAATTAATTAATAAAATCATCGTTAGTAGCTGAATGGCTAGAACCTCTGCCAAACAAACAAACAAACAAACAAAAAATAATTTGATAGATTGTATTATTTGACCTGACTTGAGAATGTTTGAAGAAAAATGTTAATATTTTGTTATTTAAATATTTCAAATATTGCGCATTTACAATTTTTTAAGTTTATTTCTTACTTCGCAATATTTCAGTGTTTTATACGGGTGGCGCATAACGTAAAATTTCAAGTCTAGAAATGCCTAAACATTTGGCTCCGCTTCGCTACGCGACCAAACCAAATTTTCGGGATTTTCTAAACTCGATATTTTATCTTATGCTTAATCAAGGATTGATAACACTCGTTAGTAGTTTCCAATTAAACTCATTAAAAAAAAACAACGAATGCTTCAAGATGCATACACATCGGGATATGTATACTTGAAAGAAAAAATCTCTGTATACACATATATATTAAATTAAATTTTCTTTGTGTGTTTTAATTTTAAACATTAGAATATAAACAAACATAGAACATCGATAATCAAAGTTTAAATCAAAATGTACTTAATATTTTTCTTACTTTATAATATGACAAACATTTTGAGCAGAATTCTTCTCTACTATACTGTATTTCAAAACGTTTCAATTTCAATTTTTTATTAGAAAACAAATGATTTTCTTACTTATATGTTATATTTTATTGTAGAAGCTAAGCAAAGTCATTAAAAGAAGTTGTCTTTCGGGTAAAGCGTGGCGAAATCCGTGCGAAATCGACGAAGAATGTGTCGGTGCGGGATCAGAAATTGGCGAAGGAAAATAAAAACTGAGAAAAACGAAACAGTTTTACGGCCCCGAACTGAAATTTACTGCGGACTCGGAGTTACGTGCCGGGAAGACGTCCACGATCATCATCACTGACGGGATTTCGTTCGTTTAAGTGCCCCGCGCGTTAAACGGATTCGTTCCATCGCGAATGGAATTTTATCATCCGTGATCCCCGTAAATGAACACACCTGCGATATCCCACGATACGATGACAAATAATAATCTTATTATTAAGTGATTATTTTATCTAAAATATTTAAAATGCATCTAGATATAGTGCAGCATATACTTTGTTTAGGTGTACAAACGCATCCGCTGTGAATCTTTAGATATTCATTTTTTTAAAAGAGATAAAATTGAAGCTATAAACGAGGGTTTTTCACTCCCTGATTAATAATGAAAAATTTGTCTCGGGTCGCTGCGCGCCTCTCGACAATTTTTCTACGTGAGGCTTTTCTAATATCGACATTTTATTTCATGCTTAGTCTGGGTGTGGAAACGCTTGTTCGAAACTTCAAACTGAATGCTTTGACAAGAACATTAAATGACTGAAAATGTTTTTAAATATAATAATCTAGTTTTTCTAATTTAATATTATTTGAAGTAAAACTGGCACGGTAGCAACAATCTGAAATGTTAATTTTTCCGACATTTTCCTGATTCAAGATTCATTTCCCTGACCTTTTCATATACCTTTTTTCTGTGGGAAACCCCCATTTTGGTAAATTGTTTTTGTGAATATTTAAGTTTTTTTAAGGTTTTGTACGTTTGTACGTGTTTTGTAATTTTTATAATGCCTGTTGATTTTGACAAATTTAATAATAACATATGGCTTTTTTGTTAGTGTTTTGGTCAATTTGAATTAAATTCCATGACTGTTCTCTGACTTTCCTGGTTTTAATGATATTCAGTAAATTTTTTATTCACGTAATTTTTAGGCATTCGTCGATTTTATAATTGAGTTCAATTTGAAGTTTTGAACGAGTGATTCCACTCCCAGGTAAAGCATGAAGTAAAATTTCGAGTTTAGAAAAGCCTGAAAATTTGGTTTGGTCGTGTAGCGCGTAGCGCTACGCAACCAAACCAAATTTTTAGGCTTTTCTAAACTCGAAATTTTACTTCATGCGCCACGCGTACAAAACACTCATTTAATGTGAAGTTCAAAAAGACACAAATACATCTTTAATCAGAGTAACACGGAATCAGATATTTAGTCTGCTATCAATGATGTTCAGTGTTAAATAATTAGATTTTTAATATTTTTGATAAAACACGATATTTATATATTAATGTTTGCAAAAAAATAATAAAACCAAATTTATTCTTAAAGGATTTGTATTTGTGATTCGAAATAACAGGATTCGAATATTTGATTCGAATCATATTTATCTCTTACGAATCCTTAATTCGAGTATTTGTGATTCGAATCATATTAGGTGATTCGGATTCGTAATTCGAATCCTTTTTACGAGGATTCGTCCCAGCTCTGCTTAGTATATACGTGTTATTTAAATTAAGGCTGGGAATTAGAATATTTAAATATCACATTTTCTAACATTACATTTTAGTGGGGGAAGGTGGGGGTAGTACAAACCAAATACAATAACGGTTTTTTTTTATAAAATCTAATGTGCCTAAATTATGCACTTAATAAATTGAAAACTGACAAAGAGTTCAAGAAATTTTATCAAAAATTGACAAAAATCTTAGAAAATTATAAAACTCTATTCGCATTCGATTTACTCTTCTATATTCGTATTTATCAAATTTACTGCGATTACTCGAATATTAGTAATTAATAAATATAGCAAGAAGAAGTTAAAATAGAAATTGTCGATTTATAAACACGAACAATATCAATCTCTTAATACTTTTTTTGTTTATTTTGTGCATATTAACTAAATGAATAAAGTGTTTTTAAAATTCTACACTCGAACAGTAAATATTTCGAGTTTAGAAAAGCCTGAAAATTTGGATTGCTCGTGTAGCGAAGCGGAGCGAACTCGAAATTTTACTGCATGAACCACGCGTATAAAATACTGAATTTAAGTGAAGTTTAAATATATATAAATTTAACAACATTTTAGTGATTTATACGCGTGGGCGCATGAAGTAAAATTTAGAGTTTAGAAAAGCCCAGTAAATTTGTCTCGGGTCGCTATGCGACCCTCGACACATTTTCACGGGGCTTTTCTAAAATCCAAATTTTACTTTATGCTTAGTCTAGGAGTGGAAAATACTCGTTTAAAGCTTCAAATTGAACTCTTTTAATAAACTACGAATATCCGAAGATTTAAGTATATACGCTGTAATTGGGAGATGTTTACTTAAAAGAAAAACTCCCTGTATAAGCCACATGGATATTTAGAAAACACATATTTGATATAATTTTTTCTGTTATGCTATATTATTTATTATAGATGCTGTGCTTGGTTAAAATGTAATAGAACTTCGATTAAAAAGGGTGTTAGGCCATGTATGTTGTATGTTGGGACTTCGGTTCCAGCGTTGTTATAAGATAATATTTTACTAATGTTCTTTTACAAAAATATGCATTGAACCGTTCGTAACAAAATAACAGAAATAGATTTTTTTAACTGTTTTATTTACTGCAGAAATATTGTGTGCTTAGAGGTCGATATCGACATGAAGTAATTTATTATTTATATGGAAAATAAAAGTTGATATAAAAATTCTATTTTCATCATTTTATTATATAATGATCACTCTTAACGTGTTAAAGACAGAAAGCAATACATCGAACCGATAATCTTTCTGGATCCGAAGTAGTTTTGCTTCCAAATAACCAATTTAAATGTTCCGCCATCTTATATGATGTTAAGGAGTGACATAAGAAGTTCAAGTGACTTGCCCCCTCCTAATTTGAAGTTCTGCTATCCTAAATGACATTGAAAAGTGGCTATGAAGTTCAAGCGATGTTTAAGCCAAAATTGATAACCGAGCACCTAATCCCCCTCTTAACCTATTACATTTAAATCAGGTACATACAACATAAATAATAATTTTGGTGTATAAATTATAGTTGAATCTTGAAAGTCATACGCAATATTTTCCACGACAAGTGTTTTCTTTTGTAGAGTGTATCCTTCAGTTTAGATTTAAATGCATCTGTTTGTTCTTTTTTTGGCTTTCTCTCTTTGCAGTAGTTATCCATGACTGAATTTATGATTATGTAATACGTGATAGTAAAAGACGATTCAGTATTGGTTTAATCAGAAACTATTCTTGTTACTGGTTATTTCTTAGCAGTAGTTATCCATTTTAATTTGTGAATATGTCATTTATGCTTATACATAACTGCATCTAAAAAGCTGCTGTAATTCTCTTCTAATCTTTCAAACCATCATGATTCAACTGCAAATTTTCAGGCATTCGTCTATTTTATAAAAGCGTTCAAATTGAAGTTTAAAACGAGTGTTTCTACTCCTAGATTAAGCATAGTTTTAAAAAAAAGCCTTAAAATGTAATTAGGTTTTCAGGCTTTTCTAAGCTCGAAATTTTACTTCATATGCTGCGCGTACGAGGGTTGCCTTTTATATTTCGGGATTCGAGAACAAAAATAAATATTAATCATTTAAATCGCTTTATTGTTTTTCAAAATATTCCCTATTAAGATCTATACACTTTTGCATGCGTTTGAACCAATTGTCGAAGCACTTTTGCCACTCTGATTGAGGTATCTCCAAAACATGCATTCTGAACGCATCAACCTCTTCTTCAGGTGTCGAAAAACGTTGACCTCTCATTTTATTTTTTACGGATGGGAATAAAAAGAAGTCATTCGGTGCCAAGTCAGGACTATATGGCGGATGACTCATCAAATCGATGTTCTGCGTGCTCAAAAATGCAGTTGTTTGAGCCGATGTGTGAGTGATCCGTTTTCGGCGGTTGGTTTTCCTGATTTCTTGGATGACAACTGGCAAACAAATGGTTGTGTACCACTCAGAATTGACTGTTCTGCGTTGTTCTAGTGGTACGGTTGCGACATATCCAGTTTTTCCGAAAAAACAGGCGACCATTTGCTTGGAAGTGCTTCGTGCGCGAACAACTTTTGTTGGATTTGGCTCATCTTGAAACACCCATACGGTCGACTGCTGTTTACTTTCGGGCTCATACGCGTAAATCCATGATTCATCACCTGTCACGATGTCATAGACGTGTTTCGAAGCACCGCAATCGTATTTTTTGAGTATTTCTTTGCACCAATCGACACGAGTCTTTTTTTGAGCGATTGACAAATTGTGTGGGATCCAACGCGAACAAATTTTTTTGACAGTCAAATGTTCATGCAATATTGAATGTATGCTGGTCCCACTAATGCCTAAGGTTGTCTCAGTCTCACGATAGGTCACATGACGAGCTTGCAATATTTGTTTGTGCACAGCATCAATGGTTTCAGGAACAACAACTGATTTTGGACGACCTCCACGAAATTCGTCTTGGAGTGAACTACGACCTCGGTTGAATTCACCATATCATCGGTAAACACTGGTCCTTGATGGAGCTTCATCGCCAAAAATTGAATTAAGTTCATCCATGCACTGTTGTTGAGTTAATCCACGTCGAAAGTTGTAAAAAATAATCGCACGAAAATCTTCACGATTTAATTCCATTCTTTGGCCGAGATAAATCTTTTAAGTTAGTGTAAACGACACAAATAACGCTCATATGTCAAAACGTTCTGAGTACGTATAACCTCAAAAATGTCAAACTTTACGATAGAGCTCTCAGTTGCCAGATTGCAACACTAGGGTGGCCCAATCCCGAAATATAAAAGGCAACTCTCGTATATAATACTGAAATATTGTGAAGTTAGAAATACACTTAAAAATACTTTTTAAAAATGAGCAATAATCAAAATATTTACATTTTTCTTCACACATTCTTAAGTCAGGTCAAACAAACAATGTACCAAATTAACTTATTTGATAATTTAATTAACTAAGAATTCATAATGTTGCGTTATTCCAAAACTAACAGATCGTAAAATTCACTGAATTTCTACAGAATTAAACTGATTAATTTTAACATTCTTTAAGAAAAGTTTAAATATTTTAACTAATTTTTTAAATATCTAAACTTAACTCGAATACATTTTAGTTTAAATCTCTATGTCTTTTATTTTTGTTGGAAAGACGATTGTTGAATGAGGAATAGTAAAATGTTTATGCATTTCATTCAATTTTGTTAGCAATTGGCTATCCAATGTCATTGACTGTTAGATCTCTAGTTCAGTAATAATTTTGGTGGCTGTAATCAATGTAACTCTTTATATGGTTTTTGTTATTTTTGTTCAGTAATAATTTAGTCGATTGTAATCAATGTAATTCTTTATATGATTTTTATGTTTTTTGTTATTTTTGTCATATATTACAATATGTATATGTACACTTATGTAATAAAATGGAGATTCCGTTAATAAATAAATTGTATGTGTACTGAATTGAATAATTTATATTTTTGAGAAAAGAATACATGACAATGTAAGTTTGTTTTCAGTATTATTAAGTATTATAATTTGAAAATTAAAATTAAATTCATTTGGTTGGCGTTCACTCTGTAGAACATCTTTATGAAAATAATATAAACTAATCATTATTAAATTAAGATTAATAATGACTAGCCTTGTAGTCGAAAGTATAGTCACTGTAAAAGTTAAAACACAAGTTACTGTTCGTATTAATAGATATATATGTATTCATGAGTTATGTGAAGATTGTTATAATAGTAATAAAAAGCGGTTAAATACCTTTCTTCATTGTTTTTATTTAAGTACTATATGTACATTTCGGACACTACGTGTCCATTATCAATAGTTAACTAACCAAATTAATAGATGTTAATAGAAAGCTTCAAGATGCTCTACTAAGGATAAATTATGTTTTGTAATGTCCCTAAATCTGTCTACTATTAGATCTGACTAAGCTCTAGTTAATCGATAGTTCAGTATTTGATTAAATAATATTTTAATAGCCTACAATAGTTTTAAAATTATCCACTGACTTCTATTAATACGGCAATACGTGTTTTAAATTACAAAATACAAACATTTCGAAATTTTACGAGTTTTGTGAAAACTTGTGTTGTGGAGTTTATTTTATAAATTTTTTGATAGTGATAATAAATTCTAAACGAATTACTCTGTTTTGATATATTTTACAATAAACAAATCAAAGTTTATCGTATTTCGTTTAGGTAACATCTGGGATTCCTCAAGGAACCCACTCCGGACCAATACTATATACACTTTCAATGATTGAAACTTCTATCGAGTGTCTCTATTCTTTTAAATATAACGAAATTTTACTTCATACTTAACCAAGGAGTAGAAACACTCGTTAGAAGTTTCAATCATTGAAAGTGTAAATAGTTTTTTTTTTCAAGTTTAGATAAGCCTGAAAGTTTGGATTTCCGGCGCGCGAGCGATGCGAGTCGCGCCGGCAAATTCAAATTTTCAGGTTTTTCTAAATTGGAAATTTGCGCCAGCCGTATAAAACACTGATTTATTGGAAAGCTCAAAATATACTGCTTAGGATGTGTGCGTCAACTTTTATAGGAAGCTAATGTTTTGAAATTTATTTTTATATTTATTACTATCATTTAAAAATAGTTTGTTTTGTTTGTAATACAAAAAATAATGTTTTGGCTGCGCCGCTGATGTACAGCCAGGGTTGCTATGTTTATAACACTTTGTTTTAAAACATTGTTTAATACATGTTTAAAAACAGCCGTCGTGTTTTAAACGGTTTTGTTTTAAACAAGTTTTAAATGTTAAATTTATCTAAAACATGATTGAACGTAAAATTTGTTTAAAACGTTTTTATATTGTGTTAAATTTACTAAATTATAATTTATACTACTTCATTAAGATTTTTTGCTTAAATTTTTAAATTTTAGCTAAATTGTTGAAAATACACTGCTCAAAACAATTAGCGGGTCATTAATTTGTGCCTCCATAAAATTCAAACGGGAAATTACATGCAAATAAAATTAAGGATATCTGAAAGACGCTCTATTTAATTGTTTTAATTGGCACATATAGAAGTGTCAGCATCACGTACTTTTAAAGTACCTGTAATAATTAACAACAACTACCAAAACCAAAGTGCAAAACGAAATTAAATTAATTGTCAATGTAAACTTTTGTACATAAAGTGGTAACTTAATAACGAGTATGTGCTCCCATAGCACGAATAACGGCATTACACCGTCTTGGCATGCTTCGCAAAAGTCTTCGAAGGTCTTCCTGTGGTATAGCGTCCCAATCTTCAATAAGAGCCGCCGTTGGCTGCTGGACGGTCTGAGGAGGATGCGGGCGACCACGAACACGTCTGTCGAGCATATCCCAAACATGCTCTATGGGAATTAAATCAGGACTTAACGCAGGCCACACCATTGTTTGAATTTCCAGTTCTTGTAGGAAGTCTAAAGTGATTCGCGCAGTATGTGGTCTTGCGTTATCCTGCATTAACAAAAAGTTAGGACCTATTTCATATGCCACAGGGACAACATTTTCTCCTAACACAATGTCAACATAAAGATTAGCGCTAAGATTTCCTGGAATTACAACAAGGTCGGTTCTGCTGTCGATACTAATCCCACCCCAAACCATAACTGAATCACCTCCAAATCTTTCAACGTTCTGGACAGTAGCAGCTGCATAGCGTTCTCCTGGGTGTCTGTAAACACGTACTCGGCCATCGCAACGAGTAATACGGAACCTTGATTCATCCGTGAAGAGCACAGACTTCCATTGTCGAAGTTGCCATGCGACATGTTCACGGACAAAATTAATCCTTGCTTTTCTGTGGCGTCGTGTCAAAGAGGGTTTTCGGACGGGTCATCTTGCCCTCAAATTTGATTCCCTCAACCTATTCCCAATTGTCTGGTCTGATACAGTGACTCCATGCGCCGTCCTGAGGGAAATTAAGAGGTCTTTCGCCGTAGAAACTCTATTGCGAAGACTCGAAATCAGTAAAAATCGGTCTTGATATTGAGTTGTATTTCGCTTGCGACCTTGCCCACAATCGCTGAATCACAGACAGGCTTACGTTGAAGTTTCTTGAAACTTGTCAAAGGCTTTTGACATTTTCAATTAATGTTATAGCACGAACAACTTCCACTTCATTGAGATGCCTCATTTTCACTTAACTTAAGTCAAACTGTCAGTTGCAAACATTTTCGTTTCTTTATTGATCTCAACAAGGCTTTCCTAGGTCTTTGAATCAAATTTGGGAGACATTATTTCACTTTAGTTTTGGTAGTTCTTGTTCATTATTACGGATACTCCGGAAGTATGCGATGCTGATAATTCCCTATGTGTCAATTATAACAATTAAATAGAGCGTCTTTCAGATATCCTTAACTTTATTTGCATGTAATTTCCCGTTTGAATTTTATAGAGGCACAAATTAGTGACCCGCTAATTGTTTTGATCAGTGTATTTCAAATTACTGTATTAAACATAACATTTTATTATAATAAAATATCACAGCTGTTTGTGCATAAATGCGACTTCTAAATACAGGGAATTTTTCTTTTACGTATACATATGCATACATAAATTTTATGACATTTATTGCTTTTATTAAAGATATCAATTTGAATCTTTAAACGAGGGTTTTCCACTCCCAGACTAAGCATGAAGTAAAATTTCGAGTTTAGAAAAGCCTAAAAATTTGGATTGGCCGCGTAGCGAAGCGGAGCGGCCAATCCAAATTAGGCTTTTCTAAACTCGAAATTTTACTTCATGCGCCACACGTATAAAACACTGAAATATCTGTAAGTTTAAAATATACGGCCTTAGCAATCTAATATATTGATGTGAATAAATCGTGTCAAATTCTGAGCTAAACAAATTGTTTAAAAACAGTGATTATAGGCAAGCCAATAACTTTAACGTATATTAGGTTGCCTGTAATAGTTGTTGAATGTGTGTGTTTTTTGAACTTCACTGTGAATCAGTGTTTTTAAGCGTGGCGCATGAAGTAAAATTCCGAGTTTAGAAAAGCCTAATTTGGATTGGCCGCTCCGCTTCGCTACGCGGCCAATCCAAATTCTTAGGCTTTTATAAACTCGAAATTTTACTTCATGCTTAGTCTGGGAGTGGAAAACACTCGTTAGAAGCCTCAAATTAAACGCTTTGAAATAACGAATTCCTGCAAATTTAAAAAACGCTGTAATTATCGGGATATGTATACTCAAAAGAACATACTCTGTATGTTCTGTTTTAAACACGTTTTAAACATATTTTAAACAATGTTAATGTTATTTAGTAACCGCATCATACCACACTGTCATCTTGACGCGTATGATTGACATTACCTACACATGCACGTAATAGCTTGGACAAGTATATTATATGTTGACAGCTGAACAGCTGATTGATTACCGCACAACCAAATGACATTTCTTTGATGTATATTGATCAAGTAGTAATTTAATTTTCATCAATGTCATGTTACTATCAAAAATTATTGAAGAAATAAGTTGTTCTTTCATGCTCATTGTTTATTTTGTTAGGACGTAGGTAAAGTATCGTACGTTTCACGAGTGGTATAGTAATTACATACTCGAGGAATAATGCCCTCGCCGCTGCGCGGCTCGTGCGCAACATATCCGCTCAAATGTAATATACTGCATACCATGCATTCATTGAAACAGCGCTTATACTATATTATGTCAGGAGAGACATAATATAGTATAAGCGCTGTTTCAATGAAAAAAAAACACGTTTTGTTAAAAAAAAAACTGTTTGTTTTAGTTAAAAAGAAAAAGAACTTATTTTTAACAACCCTGTATACAGCGTATATATCTGGATATGTAAAATAAACAATGTCTGTATAGTTATACGGTGTACTAACACTTTTTAGTATTTTCAGAAAAATCATATTTAAGTAAAACAGTAAACAGTTTCACATAAATTCCTCAACATGCAATATTTGTAATTCTACTGAATTATATCTTAGTAAAAATATAAATATAAGAAAATAACAGTAACACAAGTAAATATAGTCAATACAAAAAGTGTAAATATTTCATAAAAATCTGATTGGTAACACAAGTGAATGTAGTCAATACAAAAAGTGTAAATATTTCATAAAAATCTGATTGGTAACTACTGAACATTTCAACTTATTTACATTTTATTTTAACAGCACTGCAATCATTCATGACTCAAGAAATTCACAGATAATATAAAAGAGTAATGATTATGTTTACGATTAAACATCGGCGAACCGATAAGAAGTTTAATTTTAGTTAATGGTTTTATTTAATGGCAAGCTGCTTGATTTACACCGAGAGTTTTTATAAGCCACGAGCCTTGCGATGATAAATTTAGCGAAATTAAAATTTTAATTACATTTCGGCGTTTCTCATCACTTTAGTAGCACCGACAATTTTTTATAAAAATGGGGGATAATTTATGGCAATATTTTTTAAGTCAACTTAATAAATCAACAATTTTTAGGATGGTTCATGGAAACATTTTCATATTAACGTAATTTTTATAAATGTGTTTACAAATCACCCACACACACACAAATTAAAGTATACTTCGCGAATTTACTCGTGTTTAAACTATTAATAGTTTATAGTTTAAAATGTTTCACTACGGGTTAAGTGAGGAACTAATTAAAGAATTTACTCGTTTTAATCACGTTTCAGCATTTTTTATAAGCAACGAGCCTTGCGATGATGAATTTACCGAAATTAAAATTTTAATTACATTTCGGAGTTTCTCATCACTTTAGCACCGACAATTTTTATATGAATAAGGGGGATAATTTATGGCAATATTTTTTAAATCAACAATTTTTAGGATGGATCATGGAAACATTTTCATATCAACGTAGTTTTTATAAATGGGTTTACAAATCACCCACATACACATAAATCAAAGTATACTTCGCGAATTTACTCGTATATAAACTATTAATAGTTTATAGTTTAAAATGTTTCACTACGAATTAAGTGAGGAACTAATTAAAGAATTTACTCGTTTTAATCACGTTTCAGCATTTCTAATCTCTTTAGCATTTCTCATCTTTTCAGCATCAACAACATTTTTATAATAGAGGGAAATAATGTATAGAAATATTTGTTACATACAAGACTGGCAGTAACGCAGGGTGTCAAATTGTTTAGAGGGAATGGCAAAGCTATACTAATGAGAGATATATTTCGAAACGCGTCTATAGATGAAATAATTTGACCAAAATTGTTACATTTGCAGTAGGTTACTGTATGTAACAGCAAACACTTGTTGTATAATTCAATGTCGGTCGGGGTATTAGCTCGGCAAGTAGTTATTTCAATAAGTGTTTTATATAGTATTTGTAAGACTAACTTGTAGATTGCGAAAAGAATTGCACTTTTAATTTTTGAAGTATTCTGCAACCAAGAATTGGCAATTTCATTTATACATAATATTTGTTATGTCAGTTTTATAAATCAACAACTTTTAAGAATGATTAAATTCATGAAAATATTTTTGTATCAGCATACTTTTTAGTAAAATTATTAACATTTAAGCTTTTTAAAAACTAACAGCCTCAGCTATACAATATTTAAATTTAATGATTCTACTGAGATGTTATTTTGATTACATTCGCACATATTGATTTACACGCCGCATTATTTTATGTTAGCCGTATATCATCCATAGTAATCCGTGACAGTCCTTCATTAATTTTGCTGTAATAAAAGCGAGATCGCGCGCTAAATAAAAAAAAAAAATCGGCACTTAAAAATGTTCTTTCTGTTGGTGGGTTTTTGCGTGCTGACGGCCGGTTACGGTTAGTTAATATCGGCATTTAGCCTGGACGGCGCAACGGTTAACTGTTAAAGCAGCGCGGTGCAATAAAGTGTCAAAAAGTGCATTATATCATACCGAGATAGTCTCATGCGCCGGGCAGTAGATGCAGTCTTTGGACCGTGTAATAATGTAATAAATTTACGTTGGGCGCTATCGAGAGGATGGAACTACATCTCTTCCAGACGATACCGCTTAAAATAAGACAAATAAAATTCGAGATAATAATAAGAGAGATTATATAATAAGAGTTCATTCCAAAATATCAAATAATAATAACAAAATATAAATACTTAGATACAACAGTTTTTCATAAATCGATCTTGCTTCATTTTAGAATAAATCTACACTATATTAATTTGCAAGGCTTCGCCTTATTTAAAAAAAATATTAGGCGCAATAAATACAGCATGCACAATTTTATAACAACCTTTTTGGATTAAGAACGAAAAATCAAATACCCGGCTCCTTCACCAAAAAAAAGTACTACGAATTGGGAGATTATAGAGTATTGTTAATATAGATATTTATCATTGATCACTTGTTGAAATATTATTAAATGAAAAAAACAATATGTACCAAATCTTCGGTTGTAGGAGATTCGAAAAATATAGCTGAGTTTAAAGAAATAATTTCTTATAAACAGAACACGTCCATTCTGTTTAAAAGAAATTAATTTCATTAAACTTATCTATATTTTTCGTATCTGCTACAATGGAAAATTTGGCACATGTTGATTTTTTCAGAATAGCAAAAGACAAATTGTAGGTTAAACCAAGGCCGTAGCTAGAGGGGGAATATGGAGGTTCAAATTTTAAAAATTTTAATTTTTTGTATGTAGAAAAGTTACCACTTCTTTATGGGGCACTCTGTATTATGATTATAAGTTACTGTGTTGACTGTTTTTATCACAATGATGTATCAAATGTATAATAAAGAAAAAACTCTAAAATGACTCTGATTTTATATAATAAATGAATGGCACTCTAGAGGTATTATTTTTTTATTGAACATGCGATTTAGTAATTACGATTCTTAATCGACTGTATATTGACTATTGCAAATTTAACTATTAGTCTCTACGTATGAGTTCGTTATTAAATCGCTCTGTTGACTGTATATTGACATTTGCGAATATTTGATTGTAAGCTGGCTGACTTTAGGCTATAATAGGATTTTGTCATGTTATATCTTTATCGACTGTATTTTGATTATTGTGACATTATTATTGCAAGTCACTTGATTGACTGTCTTTTGATTATGATTGGATTTTATCATTAAATCTTTCTATTTACTGTTTTTTGCTGTGTGCTAGGGTTTTATGATAAAATGTCATATTTTGACTACTGACATTATAACTGTAAGTCGCTTAGTTGTCTGTCTTTTTACTATACTAGGATTTTATCATTTCTCTATGTCTCTTTCGACTGTATTTCGACTATTTTGATATTATGACTGTAAGTCACTAGTTTGACAGATTAAAAAATAATAAAATGTCAAAATTGACGAATTAGGTGAAAAATATTGACAGATCAAAAATAATAAAATGTCAAAATTGACAAATAACAGTTGATACTAGTCGACGCTAGCCAACATTTACTCTACACTGCTAAAACACTGACATCAATTGCAGTTCATTAGACATTTGACATTTTACATTGACATTCATGTCACAGTTGACATATTCTTTATATGTCACTTATAAATTACCGAAAAATTGTAAATATTGAAAACATCGAAATGTTAAAAAATCGATGTTTTCAATATTTCCAATTTTTCGGTAGTTTATAAGTGACATATAAAAATATATCAACTGTGAATAACATCGAAATATTAAAAAATCTGACTAGATTCACAAAGTTTTGAAAATCTCATGAAATTTTTCATAAATCGACAAAAATCACAAAGTATTGAACATATATAAATTGACGAAAATCTAGAAATATAGAAAATTTGAAGAACATTTTATAAATTGTTGAAAATATCAAAATCTGATAAACATTTTATAAATCGTAAAAAATTACAAAAATATCAAAAATATTGAAATTATTAAAAATTACAAACATCTCGAAAATACAAAGTTTGAAAAAAATCAAGCATGTCAAAAATACAACATATTGTAAAAATATCAAAAATTTCGAAAATATCAAAATTTAAAAATTGTTAGTCATTTTCATTCAATGTCAAAAGTAACATTTATTGTCCAGACTGTCATTGCTTATCAAAAGTAACATTAAAACTGACATTTAATGTCAGAAGCGTTGTCTAATATCGAACATTTTATCAAATGTCAAAAATAGTGAAAATGTTAAAAATATATAATTTCAAAAATGTTAGTTTACATCAAAAATGTTAATAAATATAAAACTATCGAATATGTCCAAAGTGTTGAAAAATATAAAAACGAATTCAAATGAATATCGACTTTCTGCAAAAATGTAGTCTCATTGAGGCAAGTCAGAATTGTCGATTTTTTCGAGATTCGTCATTGTTTACAGGAAGTCTCGCTCTTGAGATAATTTCATTTTTTCGACACCAAAAAAGTATGTCTTGTTGAAAAAAACACTCAAATTTGTGTGTTGAAATAATATATATATATATATATATATATATATATATATAATAATAATAATAATAATAATAATAATAGTATTTATTTACATAAACAAATGATACAAAAATATAACATTGTATTGTAAATACGTCAATAAAATGTGAACTTAATTATTGTTTCTTAAAGTAATCTTCTACACTGTACGGTTCTAATTGGATTAAATAATTATATAGCGCTTGTTTACGTTTATTATAAGTGTCTATTTCTTTTATTTGAACTGGCAAATTGTTATATAATTTTATTGCTGCATAAGAGCAACTTCGTTCGTATTTGCTTAAACGATGTTGAGGCAAATTATATATTTGACCCTTTCTTTTAGAGTATTTCAAATTAGTAAATATATTGTTAAAATAATTGCTATGCTTCCAAAAGAATTTCAACGTTTCAAATATGTAAATGCCATACACTGTCAGCATAGCAGCCTTTCTAAATTTTCCTCTGCAACTTTCATTATATTTTAAGTTAAGCAAAATTCTCAACGCTTTCTTTTGGATTACGAATATCTTTTTAGTGTCGACAGATCCCCCCCAGAATATTATACCATACTTGAGATGGGAATATATATTTGCGTAATAAAATATTTGTGTTATTTTTATCGACGCAGATTTTCTTAATATTCGTAATCCAAAACAAGCACTACTTACTTTATTGCATAAATTACTAATATGCGGAGTAAATGTAAGCGTATCATCAATTACTATTCCTAGAAATTTTACGGCGGCTATTAAGTTGTAATTTGTATTATTGAAATTTATATAATTAGGTGTTGGTAAACTTTGGTTAGTTTTAAACAATACACAAGATGTTTTGTTTCTGTTTAATACCAAATTGTTATTGTTAAACCACGTCTCCATTCTCTGCATATTTGTGTTGTATTTTTGATATATTTCAGGTAATGTGTATCCCTTTGCCAACAGATTTGTATCGTCAGCATAATTAATTAGCTTACAGTCTGATGACGTGGCGTTTGTTATATCGTTTATATTAAATAATAAACAGTATATAATTATATATATATATATATATATATATAATTAAGATCTAAATAAAAATTGATAAATTGACGAAATATTAAACATTCCATGAACATTTTATAAATTAATCAAAATCTTGATACGTTGACAATCTAACGAAAATTGAACGAGTGTCGTCCACTCCCAGACTGAGCATGAAGTAAAATTTCGAGTTTAGAAAAGCCCCGAGTAGAAAATTTGTCGAGGGTCGCGCAGCGACCCGAGACAAATTTTCACGGGGCTTTTATAAACTCGAAATTTTACTTCATGCGCCACGCGGATAAAACATTGATTTTATCTGAAGTTCAAAATATACTAGTGAGGTTAATTTATGAATTATGCAAGATCGCTAAAAAATATCCTCTCTTTAAGATACCACACTTTTGACGAAACGATCACAACACGTACACGACATAAGCACGACACGAGCACGAGACGTTGATGACACGAGTGTGTTGAACGCCCCGTGCTAGTCTTATGCTCATCTCATGTCATGCACGTCTCGTGCTCGTGTCGTACTCGGCTCGTAATTGTCTAAAAGAACTGAATTGAAGCGAAGTCTCGTGTCGTGCACGTCTTGTGCTCATCTCGTGTCGTGCACGTCTTGTGCTCATCTCGTGTCGTGCATGTCTCGGGCTCGGATCGTACTCGTCTCGTAATTGTCTAAAAGAAGTGAAGTGTAGCGAAGTCTATAAGATATCATGAGTATCATGTTCAACATTAGAGCAATGTTTATAATGTTTCCGGGTTCAGTGGGTAGTTACGAGTTACTTAGCTAGTTTATAAAATCGTCCAATCGAAGCTTTAAACGAGTGTCGTCCACTCCCAGACTAAGCATGAAGTAAAATTTCGAGTTTAGAAAAGCCCCGCGTAGAAAATTTGTCGAGGGTCGCGCAGCGACCCGAGACAAATTTTCACGGGGCTTTTCTAAACTCGAAATTTTACTTTATGCGCCACGCGCATAAATCGCTGATTTATAGTAAAGTTGAATAAAAATAGAACAAATTTAGTTTGAGACACATTTCTATATTATTAATATTTTAATCATCATAACTATAACGATGGACACAATAACATTTTTTTTTTTAATATGAAATAATAACATTTGAAAAATTAAAGCTGAACCGAAAACCGCAAAAAACCGGAGAGAAAAAAATAACGGTTTGAAGCCTTGATTCCGCGACATTTTTATAACCCCCTCTGATTTTTTTTTTCTGGCTAAGGCCTTGGTTTAAACAACATTTGGTTTGGTTTGGTTCGAGAGAGAAAAATATCACTATTCAGATTATAACATTATAAACAGAAATAATATTATGATCGCCAACTGGCTATAACTTCTGGCTAGATTTTGTGAAAAAATAATGTTTGGTAAAACATTATTTTTTCACAAAATCTAGCCAGAAGTTATAGCCAGTTGGCGATCTTTATATTATTTCTGTTTTTAATGTTATAATCTGAATAGTGATATTTTTCTCTCTCGAAAGCGAACTTATAAATAAATACCCTTGAACCCGCTTGAAACTATTTATAAAAATATGTTAGAGGATTTAAGTGTACAACTTTAGTGCATTAATTCGCTATCGTTATTTCAGTAAATTAATCGGGCGATTTGGAGTAATTAATAATTTTTACGCGAACGCGCGCATTAATTAACGCATAAAATTCGATACCGGTCCCACTAATTGAAGAAAATTACGGACCTCTATCACCATAAACGACACACTCTCCATCAAGATCAACGTCAATTACCCCACCATCCCGATAAACCGAAGATTCCGCCACATAAACGCCTAATTGACCGACGATGGCGAAAATTCCGCATACCTCCATTAATTAACAAGCCGGTAATTAATCGTAAGGGTAAAACATAATCTTATTATTAAATTATATTTCCGATGAATTAAGCGATTGGAAGTTGGGAATGCTGGTTATTTACTCAGATGATTTCCTGCCTTTGAGGAGTTGTTAACAAACCCAACACATTTTAATTGATTGAATAATGAGGACTAATTGGATTTATTTCCCGCGATTATTAAAGTATCCCCGATGAGTGAATGAATTTATGAATTTATTGCAGTTTTACTTTTCTGTAATTACGCGAGCGCCGAGCGGTTCGAATGATTTTAATAGCGGGAGATCGCTTATTAATTTTAAACGTATTATTCAAGAGTCGCGTTAAGTATTTAAAATCCCTAAGCTAGATTTATTGGATGCGTTTGCTGAATTTTGCAAAAGGTGCAACAAGTATTGAATGATTGATTTTAATTATGAAACCGCATCTGTGCTCTGTGTGAATTTATTTTATTTAATTATGCAATGCTTCCCGTGGATTCAGCAAAATTAATGCTTATTATATTACACGCAATTACTATAAGTCGAGGAATTAATTCATTAATTATCTAAAATCAATGGATTTAACGTGAAAATTAATGAGCACTCATATTTAAAAACGGTTACAATCATCATATTTCATCTGCTGTCATATTTATTATGATTTTAAAAATATAGGCAACTAAATATACACAACACAGATTTTACATACATTGAAATGAATAATTTAAATATGAACATCAGCTAATTTGCTAATCTTTCTTGCGATACAGATTATAAACTCGGTTGATTAAAACGTAAGTTGTGAAATATGATCTCTCAAATGTATGGGTAAATTATCGATTATTATCATTATTGTTTTTAAGTTTTTTTAAATAGTTTAAACACGTAAGTACATTATACATTTTTCTATTTATATTGTTTCGTTTATTCAACTTATCACTATATTTTTTGTGCAGTCATATACTTATAAACATTTTCAAACATTCTAAAAAAATAATAGCTTCCAATGTATGTAAGAGAAATATTCGAAACCAAATTATTTCTTATTAACACTGAACATCATTAATAACAGACTAAATGTCTGATAATGTGTTATTCCAATAAAATAGTAATTTTTAGGTGTTTTTGAACTTCACATTAGATCAGTGTTTTATACGCCTGGCGCATGAAGTAAAATTTCGAGTTTAGAAAAGCCTGAAATTTGGTTTGGTCGCTCCGCGCTTCGCGCTACGCGACCAAACCAAATTTTCAGGCTTTTCAAAACTCGAAATTTTACTTCATGCTTAATTAATGAGTAGAAACACTCTTTTAAATGTTCAAATTGAACGCTTTTAAAAAAAGCAATGAATAACTGATATTATACAGCGCATACATCGGTACAACGGATGTTCGTTAAAAAACGCCCAACGCCATAACTCTGTTATTTATTGATCGATTTGAATAAACTAAAAAACTAATTTAATCGCAATTTTAATACTATAAATTGACACTAACTATATATTTTCTCAAAATTTACTTCATTGCCAAATAAAAGTCAACTTTAATGTTTAAATGGCTGCATATACTTTTCTTATTTTATTATATTGGACATTGTTTTTCTGAATCTAATTATGCTCGATAAGTTGATTTTAATTCAATATTTATCCTAGAGCAAATGTATAATCAATCTTGTTCACATGATTTTGTGGTAATAAATGTAGTGTGCCTTGAAACAAAATTGGACTTTTAATACTGATAAAAATTTATAAATAGAATTAGTATGTATAATCAGCTTAAAAGATTCAACACAATTTGTCAACCAACCGAACAAAACAATGGCTAGTACTTTTTAAACTTTACAATATTTCAATGTGTATACGCGTGGCGCATGAAGTAAAATTTCGAGTTTAGAAAAGCCCCGTGAAAATTTGTCTCGGGTCGCTGCGCGACCCTCGACAAATTTTCTACGCGGGGCTTTTCTAAACTCGAAATTTTACTTCATGCTTAGTCTGGGAGTGGACCGTCAAGATTTTCAACATGTCGAGATTTTCAATATTTCAAGATTTTTATCGATTTATTCACACTTTATTACTATGTTAAATGCAACTTAAATACTTAATAAATACTGTTTTCCTTAGGAATAGAATATTAACCCATTAAGAGCCGAGCAAATTTTAAAGTTACTCAACTTTTAAATTTTAGGTACAATTTTGCATCTATTTCTATGATTTCAGTGAATGATTTATTATATTACAAACGTCGATTTTATAAAAGAGTTAAATTTAAAGTTCGAACGTGTGTCTTCCACTCCCAGACTAAGTATGAAGTAAAATTTCGAGTTTAGAAAAGCCCTGCGTAGGAAATTTGTCGAGGGTCGCGCAGCGACCCTCGACAAATTTTCACGGGGCTTTTCTAAACTCGAAATTTTACTTCATGCGCGACGAGTATAAAAAGTGAAATGTTGTGAAGATATAAATACACTTGAAAAAATAAGTCATCATCGAAATATTAAAATAACAAAATATTTTCATTTTTCCTTTACTTTTATTCTACATTAAATTGTAACGTAGGTACTTATTTGTTTTTTCGTTATTATTAATGTCATAACCTCACAATAAATGACATTTGTCACTTTGTTTACAAGGAACGCTAATTATAATTTTAAAAAAATATAATTTTGAATAAAAGATTAAAAGATTAAAAAAATCGACCAAAACATTGAACAAGAACAAGAAATGAGCGTTATTAGATTTAGAAAAATAATGTCTAATGTAATAAAATTAAAAAAATATAGGCAGCCATTTAAAAATCTTAAGTTGGCTATTATTTGGGAATGAAGTTATTATTGAAAACAAATCAATATTCATGTCATATTTGAGTATCTAAACGGCCATTGATATTGGTTTTTAGTTTAATAAAATCGGTCAATAAATACAAGAGTTATGGGGTTGGGCGTTTTTTATCGAACACTCGGTATGTAGACTTAAAAGAAACATTTCCAATATGTTTAAATAATTTAAACAATTAGCCAAATTATCAGAGCTGGGCAGGACTCGAATCATTCAGTATTCGAATCCTTTTAGACGAATCGTAAGACGCATTCGAAGACTTTATTGAAATAGTATTTGTGGTCCAGATTCGTTGCAATTTGTTAAAAATACTTGTATTAGAATCCAAATATAAGTGATTCGAATCCTTTTTGAGGAGTCAAATCCTTTAAGAACCCCCAAAGAGGATTCGAATCCTCACATAGGATTTGAATGTGTACAATGGATTCGAATCATTGCTTTTACACAGAGAATAAGCTGATTTACGTGTAGAACAATTTTAAACTTAAAATGAAAATAAAGAAAGTATTGGTGTTTTCATTCAGTTTTGTATAAATCTACATGTAACTCAAAAAATCAAATCCCTCTATAGAACAATTTTGTTTAATAAATAGAAATAAATTATTAATAAGTAAACAGTTCAAACAAATATAAGTAGAGCTCGGATTTTTAAGCAATCAGCTGATGCCGAAAATTGAAAGCATCAACATGAATTAGTAAAATTCGTATTTTTTCCGTTTTTTTAGTGTTGTGCTTATTTTGCATTTATATGCCTATTTGGTGCCCGTCAAATTTTAGATCGTGGAAAAATTAACTATTAATTCATTTATCTGGGGCCTCGGTGGCCGAGTGGGTAGAGACCCTGCCCGGCAAAATAATTATTGATAATAAATTATTCCATCCGCTTTCATGGATGTATGAGTTTGTGTTGTTTTAGGAGTAAATGGTTATTTATCGAAATTAGAATTGGTTAAACACATTAAAACATTAAAAAATATATAAATAGATTGCTAGGTAATGGTCTAAATTCCAAGGCCACTAAAAGAAATCATGTATCTAGTTCCGTGGTTTCCAAATTTTTTTTGGCGACAAAACTCTTTTAAAGCATTAAATATTTTATGGAGCTCCAAAATAAAATGTAGATTAATTATACTTTATGTCGCCGCATTTCTTTTATTATGTTTTGTATTTCCTCGGCAATCTCTGTTAACTTCATAATTATCGTACGTTTCATAATCTTGTACAGGGGTCGAAATCAAACACAATTCTTTTGTAAGTAAGGTATCTAGAAATGTCAACAATTTCGAGATACCGCTTTCATGGATGTATGAGTTTGTGTTGTTTTAGGAGTAAATGGTTATTTATCGAAATTAGAATTGGTTAAACACATTAAAACATTAAAAAATATATAAATAGATTGCTAGGTAATGGTCTAAACTCCAAGGCCACTAAAAGAAATCATGTATCTAGTTCCGTGGTTTCCAAATTTTTTTTGGCGACAAAACTCTTTTAAAGCATTAAATATTTTATGGAGCTCCAAAATAAAATGTAGATTAATTATACTTTATGTCGCCGCATTTCTTTTATTATGTTTTTGTATTTCTACGTTTCATAATCTTGTACAGGGGTCGAAATCAAACACAATTCTTTTGTAAGTAAGGTATCTAGAAATGTCAACAATTTCGAGAAATGTTCAATATAGTTTAGATTCTAAAAGATTTAATATTTAGACTTGAGGAAAATTATCAACTGTTAGGCAATTTATTGCAAATAACCAAAGTGATGTAAATGAAAACATTCATTAAATTTTTATAAATATTATTACTACGAACAATATACTGTTTTTTTATTATTTTAGTATACTTTTACATATTCCATATAAACCTAAGTAGTATATATTAAAGTTCACAATATTTCAGTGTTTATACGCGTGGCGCATGAAGTAAAATTTCGAGTTTAGAAAAGCCTAATTTGGATTGGTCGCTTCGCTTCGCTACGCGACCAATCCAAATTAGGCTTTTCTAAACTCGAAATTTTACTTCATGCTTAATCTGGGATTGGAAACACTTGTTAGAAGCTTCAAATTAAAAGCTTTTACGAAAACAACGAATATCTTTAAATTCTCTGAATATTGCATTATTCATCAAATTAATTAATTAAATAAATTGAAGATATTTATATGATTGTCCGATAATTATTAAAATGCACTGAATAAATGAAATTGATTGAATATTTTATAAGTTAATGAAATCCTAGAAAAATCCTAGTAACATTTTTCACGTTCAAGTGAAAATAATTCAAAAACTATTAATAGCGTATATTTTGATTTTTACTTATTTTGAAAGACTAATAACTGAGTGATAAGTACACCCGGAATATGTTTTATAATAATATCTCAAATACATTTTACGAATAAAAGCACTAATCAACATATCTCAAATAGTATCCAAGTTATGAATACTTGGAATTTCTATATAACTCAAAATAATCAAAATTTACTCCTGTTTCGCGGACAAGTGAAAATAACTCAAAAATTATTATTGGGATATATTTTAATTTTCATTTATGTTTGTGAACATAATTTACAACTTTTCAATATTTTGCTATACATTTGTGTAACTATAAAATACTAAACTAAAGTTGATTCATCCATAAATGTGTAATTCTATCTAAAGATAATTAAATTGAATTAAATATACCTGAATAAAACGCGAGTTAAACTAAGGTAACCTAATTTTTTCAAGACATTTAATTTCCGAGTTTTCAGCCGTAATCCTGACTCGTTCTTTTGTTATTTCGAGTTTAAAGCCCTTTTCCCGAATTGTCCCGATCGAAATACTATAATGTGAAAGCCTAAAAGTATTAAATGTATTCAAAAAATCCTTCGAAATCCATAACATTCTTGAAGCCACACGATCATTTGCGCGTGGCTTGACTGAATTTTGTAAACACCGGATTACGATGACTTTTTTAAGGAACTACTTTTATTTGTCCTTGAAAATGACGAATCTGAAATCCGTTTTTATCGGGAACCTACAGTTTAACCACAAATTGTATTTAAAGTTAATTTTGTTGTAGGTTTTATCCTTTTTTTCACGATTTCATGCACATATTCAGTATAAAGTTAAATTGAATTTGCCAATTGTTTGCAGAATATATACACAATATAAAAATGAATAAAAATTAATATCGACTATTCTGTTAGAATATTTTGGAAAATCTGTATTAGTTTTAATTCGTTTATATATTTCACACATTTAGTATTTGATGGATATACAACATAACTCTTTACAATCATTCAAACATATGTAATATATACACAGTATATTCGTAATGACATCCTAGCAAATTCACTAAAACTTATAAAAATTACAAACATTGGTTAAAATAGGAATATTTAATTGAAATCTTTAAAAATTAATGAAAAACTAATGAATAAGTAATCCCACGAAAACGATAAAAATCATGAGTCAGAAAAATTACAGAATTGAATAATTCTTTATTTTTAGTGTCAAGTTACATTAACAAATTCTATAAATCAACCAAATCAATTGGTTGATTTATTTCCAAATAGAAATAATGATCCTTTTATGAGTGAGTCAAGTTTAGTCAATATAATTATACAAAAGTATTGCAAAAATACAACAAAGACAAATTATTTATATTTTAAAAATATTCGTTTTTATGTCTATTTTGTTGATTTCTTCAATTTTCCAATGATAAACATTGAAAAATTGAAGAAATCAACAAAATAGAACAAAATAGACATAAAAACGAATATTTTTAAAATATAAATAATTTGTCTTTGTTGTATTTTTGTCAGTCTGTCTATTTACTATTTTTGCAATACTTTTGTATAATTATATTGACTAAACTTGACTCACTCATAACAGGATCATTATTTCTATTTGGAAATAAATCAACCAATTAATTTGGTTGATTTATAGAATTGGATTGCATAAAAATCACGATAATTTACATTAATATTATAGAAATTGAAAGATCAAATTTTAAACTTTAGCAGGATTTCAATTATTAATACAGGGAATTTCTTTTGTGTATACATACTCTAATTACACCGCTGTTAATCTTTAGATAATCGTTGTTTTTTTAAAGAGTTCGATTTGAAGCTTTAAACGAGTGTTTTTCACTCCCAGCTTAAGCATGAAGTAAAATTTCGAGTTTAGGAAAGCCTAAAAATTTGGATTAGTCGCGTAGCGAAGCGGACCACACTTAGAGTGTATTTACTGCGAACAGTTGCAGTTCTGCTTTAACTGTAGGGTATATTAAACATCAAATTTTGAGATGTTGGTAAATGATTATCAATGTGACAAATAAATCATAATTTGTCAAATAAATTGTCACAATGCAAAGATTTTCAAAAAAGAGAACGGCTACAACTTGCAACTTTACAACACATTTTTTCTTTTAAGTATACTTTCACATATCCCATATAAACGTTTGTAAAATTAATGAACATGTGATAAGAACTAAGCAGTATATTTTGAACTTCACTTTAAATCAGCGTTTTATACGTGTGGCGCATGAAGTAAAATTTCGAGTTTAGAAAAGCCTGATTTGGCTTGGTCGCTCCGCTGTGCTACGCGACCAAGCCCAATTTTCAGGCTTTTTTTTCTAAACTCGAAATTTTACTTCATGCTTAGTTTGGGAGTGGATAATACTCGTTAGAGTTTAAATTGACAGTTTTTAACAAGATCATGAATGTCTGAAATTTACGTTGAAAAATCGTAACACGTATACCTAAAAGAAAAATTCCTTGTACTTAGATCTTTTTTTAAATTTAAACATATAAATGGGCAGATAATAAAGAAGACAGATATTGCTGAGCAAGGATATTACCTGATCCTCCTATCCTACTTGATCCTCAGAGACATTTCATCAAATTGGTAGTAGATACAAATAATTTGATACGGTGACATGTAAATACATTTGTAATCGTAATCTTTGTGAGTTAATTGAATTGTCATATTCTTGTCAGATTTTCTTTCACCTAACCTACAAATTAAAAGTTGATTTGCAACATAACACGTCATCCAACATAATCTTGTCCTAACCTAAAACACACAATCTGCATCACACCACTAAATTCTTGAAAAGGCAATTTGATTGATTATATTAAAAAAAAAACAGAGTATACATGTACGTTCATTTCTCCATGACACATTTAAATCCAAATTTATGAAATTTACAACATTCTCACACTAAATCAAGATGTTACCTACACCCTAGATATAATCTCACCAAACTTTGTGTAATAATCAAAAATACTTTCAACATCACCTTATCACCAAAAACAATCAACATTTAAATAAAACAATCGTTAACGTCGTGCCGGTTAATTACATAACTCAAATCGTGAACGATCGACGATTCAACGGAATTATTTATGGGAGCAAGTTCACGTTTTTCAATAATAAAGAAAATCCGAATCTCACACTAATTCGATTAAAACGCCCTTTTAATCCGGCAATAAATAAATGAACACGGTATAAATCAGGGCCGTAAACGCGGCCACTTAAGTTTACGAGCCGGCTTTTAATTATATTGTAAATTTTTTATTCGAATCGATGGTGCGTTATAAAATTATAGAAAGCAGAGTGCACAATAAAATCGGGCTTTTTATTTTATAATGCTGGGAGAGAGAAAGAGATGATCTTGGTATTTTAAGAATGTGCCAGCTCTCGGTTAATGTCTTCAACCTTTGTGATGAGTCTATGTGGCTGTAATTTGTTTATGAGAACGAGATAAGAAAAAATGGGTTATTTTTATAACCACGAATTTATTAAGAAAAATAAACTTTCCTTTTTTTGATTATCTTTTAGGTGACATTAACATTTTTACACACTTATATATAAATTATATCTTGTCGTCACACTTTAATTCATTTTTAAATTCCTATAAAATTGGGAAAATTGAGATCACTTTAATTTCTCCTGTAAAAAGGTCTGGAGTATTTTAATTAAAAATAAATGTTTTTTTTTAAGTCTCTAAATTTGATTACACTTTAATTATTTTTTTAATTCCCATGAAATTAAGAAAATTGAGATCCGTTTTATTTCTTCTGTAAAAATGTCTGGGACATTTTAAACAAAAAGAAATAATTTTCTAATTCTCTAAATTAACTTAACTCCTACTTCTAAAAATTAGCTTACGTAATTAATTAAAAAACATCTGTACCGGATTTACTCAAAACATAATAACAGACTAACAAAACTGGACCAATGCTTATCCAATCAAACAAATAAATTACTTTTACCCCACGATGAATAATTATTGTTTTTCTTTTCTCTCGCCGTTCGAACAAACCACAAATTATAGCTTTCTCGTTCCCGGCGTTACGATATTGATTTAATTGAGCGGCATTTTTATTTATGCGTTAATTACCAGGTTGACCAGGTGTGCGCACCTCGCTCTCTTTTCAATTGGTTGACATTGACTTAACTCTTCGTGTAATTGCTGTTTTTATTCGACGTTTAAAGTGAGATTATTTTAATTGAATTATTTTCATCTCCTACATAAATCTGGATTTATGTATATGAACAAATTTTGAAAGATTTCTCCTCACACGATATAAAGTTGGAAATGAAGTTTGCCATATTTAATAGTTATAGAATAGGTATTTATTGTCTTGTCTTGTTAATTAAGACGTATTGTTTGCATTTTAAACGAACATTTTTGTAATATTTATTATGTCAAAAACTATTCATGGGAATTTTCACATATTTAAAAATAAAAATGTTTCTTAACTGCATCACAACACTTTATAAAGCTCTCACTCAATATTTCAAACTTATGAGTTTATTAGTTTTATTATTCCATACATTTTTTTTGTAAAAATATACTTTTTGATATTCAGACGAAAAAGAAGGCCATAATTTATGCAATAAAAAGACGAAAATAACTCAATTAAAATTATAGGTATCACTTTTACTTTAAATAATATCAAACAAAACTTGATTATTCGATAATGAAGCACTTCCAATTATAAACAGTATTTTTTTTAAATACATTTTCAGTAATTTCTTATTTCAAGAATTCAATTTGAAGCTTCTAACGAGTGTTTCTACTCCTTGGTTAAGCATCAAGTAAAATTTTGAGTTTAGAACAGGCTGAACATTTGAATTTGCCGGGGCGCGCGAGCGCGTAATCTTAATAAACAAATTCATATTTGTTTTATCATTTGTCGTAAAAAATAGACAAAACATCAATCGTTTTTGACATAAATTTACGTTACATTTCTCTGCATCTGTTGAAAAATTTATAAATAAATAAATAATTGACGTAATTAACAGAAATTATACTAATATATTTTTTAGTGTTAGTAATAATAGTTTAATATTTTTGACAAGGTTCACATAACTTAAATGAGTCTTTAGTAATACGAAAATATTATCAAATATTATACAGGGTGTCCTATTTAATGAGATGTGACAATACATTTTAATTTGACATATGAGGCATAAGCATGATTTCTAACTGAATTTCTTGCTGTATTTAATAGTGTAAACATCAAATATGGTTGTTATAAAAAAATAACTTTGATAAAATTGCGACAATGGGGAAAATCGTCCAAATAATGTTTTTTTTTCTATGACTTTGTTCATTAGAACAATAACAAGCTTAAATATGAATTGTACCCCACAAAATATTCTAGGAACATGATAGATGGATACATTTTCTACTGGGTGTTCCATTTTGGAAATACGATATCCAAAATGGATCACCCTGTAGAAAATATATCAATTTTTTCATGTTCTTCGGATATTTTGTGGAGTACAATTTAAATTTAATCTCGTTATTGTTCTAATAAACAAATTCATAGAAAAATGCATAATATGGACGGATTAAACTTTTATCGCAATACCTTGAAAACAAATGACGCTAGATGCAAATTGTTAACGCAGTTATATTTCGTAATAAAAATGAAAACTTTTGTCTAAATAGTTTACGAAATCCCAATGATGAGCACGATAAAACAAACGAACAGTATATTACGTATATTTAAACGAAACATTTCCAGTATGTAATGTGAAATGTCATTGATAGAAATTATAAAAATAAGTTCAGAATTTCACCCAAAATAAACTTTTAGAGTTAACTTTATAATTACAAGGCCGTTAATGGGTTAATAAGCAATATTATATCATTTATAAAAAAATGTGGACATGAAGAGAATTCTCCCGGCGCATCCACCAGAACAACAACATGTACTTGATTTCTTGATAAATTTGATTTGAAAGTCTGTACTATATAATCTTGATAATATAGAGATTCTAGATGGAGCCCTCGTGAACATTTCTATTAACAATATTCTCAAGAACAGATCTCTAGACTATTGATAATACAAATTTTCAGTAATAAAACCAGGATATTTATAACCATTGCAGATACACAAGCAAATACAAGTATTTTATTAAAGAGAAGTTAGAGAAGGCATTTTTGTTAATCTTATCTTAACACGCAACAGGCAATAGGATTCACCAGTTTCACGCGGAAAACAAGTAAGCAACGGGCTTGTAGTTCCTGCTTGCAGCACTTAAGATAAATTTTCGAGAGTTCCCAAGACGCCGCTGCTGCTGGAGAGAACAGTGCGCTAGCTCGGCGAAACAAAGAAATTAAGTAAAGCAAACGGAATAAAATAAATTAGCGCCTGGTGAAACGGTAACAACGGTAAAGGGAGAATAAATTTGCGCCCGTTCGCGGCCATTGTATCGGAATCGTGTACCTCCGAATGGGAAATTAATTCAGGAGAGAGGCCCGAGCAACACACACACATTTCCGAGTCCGTATTTCAAATTATCACCGCATCTGACGGCCGACAACACCTGCTCGGGTATTCCACGCTTAGGGCCCTATCACTCCTCACCATCCGCAAACTTTGGCTTTACCTCTGACTTTCGATTTACTGCCTCCATTACTGGCTAACCTTAATACGGTATTGCACATTTTAGATTGCCGGGGCATTACTGTTACCCGCAGGAATTCTAACACTTTATCCGATTATTACCCATGGATGTACTACTACATGGATTCTATCAATGAACTAGCAATTCATTCTAAAGGGTGTTCAAAAACGACCATGTTTGCAGTAAGATGTTCAAATATATGCCTGAGTTTAGTGCAAAGGCGTAGCAAGAGGGGTGCGGACCCCTCCAGGTGACAAATAGGCAAATACATTTTTTGCCAAATTAAAACATGGTGATGTGTCCATCATAGCAATTTGCCCATTATTTGAACAATTGATAATTGACATGCAACATTTCTTTTACCCTAACCAATGGGTTGAAGATTTTACTTGAAGGCGCATGGCTCATGAAGTAGAATTTCGAGTTTACAAAAGCCTGAAAATTTGGATTTGCCTGGGCGCGACTCGCTTCGCTCGCACGCCCCGGTAAATCTAAATTTTCAGGCTTATCTAAACTCGAAATTTTACTTCATGCTTATTCTGGGAGTGGAAAACTCTCGTTAGTCGATTAATCAGAATCTAATTTTGCAGTTTCCTCCGTTGTAATTTATGACATAAAATAAATAGAGTCGATGTTATTTTTTTATTAAAATTAGTTTAAATACAAATGAGTGTGCATTACACTTTTTATTTGCAGTAAACTTAGCGTTTGCAATTTTGAAATATAAATCTTAAAATGGTGAAGTGTCCATCATAGTACTTTCCTAGTAAAACAGAAATCAATCGAAACAAGTTTAAATTATTTAATCATTTTTTTTTTTCAAAAACAGTTTTTTTAAATGCCGTATAAACGAAGAGATACCCTGTGCACCATTTTGGAGATGGTTAGAGATAGATCTTTTCTTTCGCCGTTGATTAAACCACGAAAAGGTGGCCCTGGCTAGCGAAAACCGTTTTTCCATATTTCTTGAAATACAAACGTTTTCCACATGTGGCACATCCAAAATGCATCACCCTGTGCATTTGATTATATTTAACTTGTTATTAAACTTTAGATTTTACTCTACAATGTTCAAGAAAATTTTTGTTGTCCAACTTACTTCGTTTTTTGATAATTTGTCACTCTTTATTTCGATATCAGGAAACCATATTGTAACTGAAAAATAAAAAAAGTTAAAATCGAGTTGTTCCTCTTTGTTTTTAGGTAAAGATGTACAACCCTGGTGCATTTTGGAAGTGCCATATATGGAAAGCTTTTATAGTTGAAGATATATTGAAAAATCGTGTTCGCTGGCCAGTCACTTTTTGTGTTTTAATCAATGACGAAAAGAACATGTATCCATCTGTAACCGTTTCTGCTCTCTTCAAATAAAAAAGTTTTCATATGTGGGACCTCCAAAATGCACCACCCTTTACACAAGTATTTTTATTTAAGTTTAAAAGTGATTACATTTATGGTACAATATTTTTCTACCTCTATCTTTTGCCTTATTTTTATGTCAGCTTGGTTTTTGAATTATGAGAGTTTGAAACCATAAAATGATATCAGTTTGGCCATTCTGGATATTTAAAAAATTCAAATTCCATTATATATAGAAATTCATGGGTTTTGATGATGGACGCTTATTGGAGTTATTTTATATATATATATATATATATATATATATATATATATGGTTGGGCCAAATATATATATATATATATATATATATATATATATATATATATATATATATATATATATATATATATATATATATATATATATATATATATATATATATATATATATATATAAGGAATTAGTCAACATTCTCAAAAATGTGTACTGAATAAATCATATCTCTAAATGATTTCTGCGCCATTTCAACTTAAGATCTCAATAAGCTTTAAAGTGTTTTCACTCTTTGATTAAGCACGAAGTAAAATTTCGAGTTTAGTAAAGAAAGAAAATTTGGTTTGGCCGCATAGAATTTGGTTGGGCCGCTCTCCCTAAGATGAAATTCTGGCTGCGCCACTGGGCGAAGTATACACAACTGGATTATTGATTCCGTTTATTAAGTAAACAAACATTGTATTTACAGCAAATGTCTGCATAAATAAAACATTTTAATCACATTTCCGTAATAAAATATGCAAAACAACATTTTAAATACTGTTTTATAAACATACGCAATGCAATAAAACCAAATAAAACCAATAAATACTTATTATAAATCCGTGGATTGCAATAAAATCAAATAAAACTAGGTAATTAACATGTAATACATTATCAATTACCGAGTAATTAGGTGCCAGGAGTAGGAAACTGTTTGGCGAATTTATGAATCTCCGCGGTGTAGGAATTCGACGCATTTCCTCCGGATCGCGCTAAGTCGAGGTACTAACGATGGCACCGCGATAATCCTCCGCATTCGCGGGCTTAATTATAATTGATACCCGATCGACGGATCGGTAAGAAACAAAGGTGGAACGGGGCTTGTGTGCGCGCAAGCATGTGATTGAATACAGCGAGGCCAATCTGGTTTGTACTTCCCCATCATGTACCATTAATAATACGAGTGGAGATTGTTATGCTTAGCTCACCTGTTTTACGCTGAGAAACTAACTAGTGATTTACCCTGAGAGTGTTAGGTCATAGGTTGGAGGTATTTTTAACAAGGCTTAAACAGTAAAAATAACACTCGGGAAGCTTCAAGAAAAGTAATTAGAAAATAAGTAGTACCTCAAAAAATTAGCAATAGTTCCGTGCAGTCTAGCAGCCAGGACTTAAGGGGTTAAGGGGGGCTAGCAAACATAGTCACAAATGAAATATGTAATACAGCGAATTTTTCTTTTAAGTATACATTTACCGATGCATGCGCTGTGAAATTTCAGGCATATATCTAACGAGTGTTTTCACTCCTTGATTAAGCAGAAAGTAAAATTTCGAGTGTAGAAAAGGTCGCGTAGCGAAGCGGAGCGACCTAACCAAACTTTCAGGCATTTCTAAACTTGAAATTTTACTTCATGCGCCACGCGTATAAAACACTAACATATTTTCAAATCCAAAATATACAGGGTGTCCGTATTTTGACAGAATTTATGGGGACTTCAGTTATTTAAAGAGATAGGGCCTAACAAACACCTGAAAACAGTTTTGAAATATCTTTTGTTGTTTTCGAGATATCAACCAAAAACTGATTTTTTTACAAATCGTTTTTATTTTTTTATTCAATAAATACTGAATCTGGACATTTAAATCTTTGACAATCTAGAGGCATTTTTTAATGAGGAATCTAGTAGCATATTTCTTTTAAGATAACTATAATATTTACCCGGAGAACATAGCCAACTTTTGTTTTTCTTATGGGCTTTACATCTTTATTGAAAAAAATATTTATTTCTTAACTCAGTGATGTATCACACTTATAATTTGTTTTAGATTTGAGATTTAAAATAATAATATTTTCATTTTGCAAAGAGTGTCTTGGAAACAATGATGTCATATCTATTAATCAATAAATTATTAACAGCAGTCAATCATTGTTAGAAATCAAAATTCATTAATAACTGTCAATCTTTTGTAATGATAATAATAGGTATCGGTTATCACATAAAACATAAAGTCATTTTGGAAATGCGCAGTTATAACACCTGTTTTTAAAAAAAGGCGATTCGGCTATACTGACAAACTATAGGCCCATTTCCATATTGTCAAATTTTTCTAAAATATTTGAGCAGATAATTTATCATTTTCTTTACAATCACGTCCACAAGTACATTACACCGCTCCAACATGGGTTTGTGTCGGGTAGATCAACTTCAACTAATCTGGCTGTCATTACACAACACCTAAATGTGAATCTAGATAACAGAGGCCGAAGTGATGTTATCTATACCGACTTCTCTCGTGCTTTCGACACCATCGATCACAATATTCTAATTCATAAACTTAGCTATTTTGGACTAACAGAAAACTTACTAAATTTAATCGAATCATATCTAGATGATAGGAACTATGTTTTTTACAACGTATTTAAGTCACAAGAATTTATTTCAACTTCAGGTGTACCACAAGGCTCAAATTTAGTACCACTACTTTTTTTAATTTTTATCAATGATCTGATTTCTTCTATATCGTGTCCAGTATTGGCATATGCTGACGACATAAAAATATTTAATCTCATCGAATCCAAAGAGGACTCCGTCTTACTCCAGCAAAACTTAGATATAATTTCTCAGTGGTGTACCTTGAATGGATTAAAACTTAATATAGATAAGTGTTGTGATATGACATATTGCCGTAAAAGAGTCTCTAATACATACAATTATTATATTAATGGCACTGCTATCTCACGCAACACATCTGTTAAGGATCTCGGCGTTACTTTTGATAGTCACCTAAAATTCACAGACCAAATTAACAATGTCACTAAATCTGCTACAAAGGTACTCGAATTTTTAATGCGTACTTCAAAATACTTTACTAATATTACTCTAATTAAGACGCTTCATTGCGCCCTAGTACGTAGTAAGTTGGAGTACGCATCACTCATATGGTATCCCTACTACACAAACAGCTCACTGGTAATCGAACGAGTTCAGAGGCGTTTCCTAAAATGTCTGTCTTTTAAAATATAATGAGTAAAGCCCCTTCAACGCATATGTGTCGCAATGCTAACAAAATGTATGAAGATATATTTTTTGTAAATAATGTTTAATTGTCGTTTCCTGAAGCTTGTATTTTTCTTACATTACCATTTATGTAATGATTGTATATTTTCCCTTGTTGGATTCGTCCGTTGGAAAATAAATATTATTAATATTATTATTATTAAAGTCAAAAAATGCTGATGTGTTCATCATACAGGGTGTCCCAAAAGTTTGGAAACGGTTGAATATCTCGAGAACACCTCATCGGATCAAGATGGTATAAAATACGTCTTTCTTTATTTTTAAAGCTCTATTTAGGCATATAAGGGGTAATTGCTGTTTTTTTAATCAAAGTAATTTTGGTTGTCTCATTTTTTGATCCCTGATCTAAAATGGGTATGTTATTGTTATTAAAAAATCATTTCGTTATTTTGGCTTTTTCCCCACTTTCTACTAAGATCAAAATTAACTTTACTATACCGTCGGCATTAGCGTGACCCGATGTGCACCACGGGGAGGTTGCATGATCGGATTTTGCACATCATGTAGCCCTGAAAAGGGCTGATTGTTGCACATCCGGTGGTTTGATGTTGCATCTTCGCCGCCAAATCGTCTTCTTCCTTATCGCAAATGTTTAAACTGACCGCCATTTTGGCCTTGGCACTGACCCAGTCGGCTGTGAAAATCCTTGATCACGTTTGTCCTCATTTGCGGTATAACTAATGCAGCCTGGTTCATGATGCGATTCCGCAAGTCAGCTAAATTGGCAGGTCTGTTAGTGTACACGCTATTCTTCACAAATCCCCAGAAGAAGAAATCCAGTGGTGTCAAATCCGGCGATCTCGCAGGCCATTCAAGAGGGCCGCGTCGTCCGATCCAACGGTTGGGAAATGTACGGTCCAAAAACTGCCTCACTCTCACGGCGTAATGGGGAGGGGCGCCATCTTGTTGAAACCACACATTTTGCAGGTTTCCATGGAACAAATGATTAATTGCTGGTACCACTTCATCTTGCAACAAATCTAAATACTTTTCGCCAGTCAAGTTGCCCTCGATGAAAAACGGCCCCACAACTCCATGTTTAGAAAAACCTGCCCAAACGTTCAGCTTCTCCGGATACTGGCTGTGAATGTCGCTCATCCAGTGAGGATTCGCGTCACACCAATAACGACAATTGTGGCGATTTACTTGACCATTCAGCTGGAATGTCGCTTCGTCGGAGAAAACCACGTTATCCAGGAACGCACGGTCGGCAGCACAACGACGCACCATGTCTCTGCAGAACTCGTTCCTCCTTCGAAAATCATCCTCCAAAAGTTCTTGCACAAGATGAATCTTGTAAGGGTGCCACTTTTCCTCCTGCATTATGCGATGTACTGAAGTCTTGCTGATGCCTTGAGCTTGCGACACTCCTTACAGAAATATGAGGGTCTTCCACGAAATGCTGCAACACTTCCACCTTCTGATCTTCGTTTGATGCCGTTCTTGGCCTGCCACTGCGTTCGCGATCCTTCACTGCTCCAGTATCTTCAAATCGTTTCACTGTTTTTTGAACCGTCGATTTTGACACTGGATCACGATGCGGATTGGATGCATTAAACATCCTTGCCACCTCCTCGTAAGATCTCACATTCTCCCCGGACCCACGCATCATTAATAATGATATGCGTTCACTTTCCGATAACCTCATCTCAAAACGACAGATAGCAGCTTAATTAATTTAGCTTTAAAGTTTCTAAGCTATTACCCATTTCTTAGAATTTCACGGAGTCGTCGAGAACGTCAACATTGACAGTCCGAAATAAATGTTCAATAACTACACTTCTGTGCTTTCATTTAAAATTGTAAACATGACAAAATGGAAAAAAAATTTCGACGATAAACTGAGCGAAAACTTCCTTTTTCCACCCTAAAAAAGGGGTTAAGGTGTGGATATTTTGCAACTCTATAAGGAGTTTTTGATAGACAATGAAACTCTGCAAGAAAAATAATTTTTGTCTAAAAAATAATGGTGGTACTTTTTTTTTTAAATACTACTTTTTCTACTTTTAAAGGGTATGTGTGTGTGAGGGGGAGTGGCAATTTGAAAAATTAATAAACCGTTTTTGATACAAAATGCAACAGTGCAAGCAAAATATTTTTTTTCGCAGAAAAATTCAAAACTACCCTTTCCACCACCGAACGGGATTGGGGAGGGAGTGATAAAACAATTAAAAAATAGGAGTTTCCATTTAAGTTTTCTAAACTACCCCCTCGAACCACCCCCCAGAGGGGTGTGGGTGGCTATCGCACAGCATGCCTAAATAGAGCTTTAAAAATAAAGAAAGACGTATTTTATACCATCTTGATCCGATGAGGTGTTCTCCAGATATTCAACCGTTTCCAAACTTTTGGGACACCCTGTATAACTTTCCCCGTTAAAAATATGATGACTTAAATATCAACAGTATGTAAAAGTTGCACAAACTAAATTTATTCTACTTTTGTTACTTTTATTCCAAAACTATTCACAAACAAATAATTCTTGCATTTTTCGCTACATATCAGTAAAAATTGATTATCATCACATCTAAGCGTTATATATTTTTAACTTTACTGTAAATCAGTGGTTTATACGCGTGGCGCATGAAGTAAAATTTCGAGTTTAGAAAAGCCCCGTAAAAATTTGTCTCGGGTCGCTGCGCGACCCTCGACGAATTTTCTACGCGGGGCTTTTCTAAACTCGAAATTTTACTTCATGCTTAGTCTGGGAGTGAAAGGCACTCGTTACTTTAAAATACATCACAACTTTTAAAATATGTATCGTATTAGCAATAAAGTGATTTGTCATTAAATCACTTTATTGACTGTATTTGATATAGTGCTTTAAGTGACTTACAATCATAACATCACAATAGCCGAAATACAGTCCATAGAGAGACATAATCAGACAAAAACCTAGCATAGTCAAAAGAGAGTCAATCAAGCCACTTACTATCACAAGAGTCAAAACACGGTCAATAAATGACAAAATCATATGATTGTCCAAAGACAGTCAAGCAATTTTTAAAGATTCAAAATGTCGCACCAGTATTTCGTTTATAAACAAATACATTTTCTATCATTACAGTAATTAATTAGCTGGATGCCCGTCTTCAGGGGTGATATGTAAACAAATCATGGGTCCTAGGAGTTGTCAAATGAGTGGGTTACTCAACTGTTTTCAAGGCACTCTTTACAAAAAACAAAAGATTATAATTGTACATTTAAAATGTACAATAAACTATAAGTGTGGTACATCATTGAGTTCAGAAAAAAAATGTCTTCCAAAAAATAAAAAATCCAAAATGGCCCCCATAAGAAAAACAAAAGTTGGCTATAGTCCCTGGGTAAATGTAATAGTTATCTTAAAATAAAATATGTTACTAGATTTCTCGTTAAAAGTGCCTTATAATTTCAAAGTTGTAAATGTCTGGATTCAATGGTTTTTGAATAAAAAATAAAAACGAAATTTCAAAAAATAAGTTTTTTGACAATATCTCAAAAACGAAAGAAGATGTTACAAATTTGTTTCTAGATTAATATTGGGCCCTAAAATACGCAACTTTGCCTCAATTTAACCGACTCTCTATCTCTTCAAATAACCGAGATCCCCATACATTCTGTTGAAATACGGGCACACTGTATTACCAAAACAGTATACTAATTTAGAATATTTTAAACTTCACTTTGAATCAGTGTTTTTTACGTGTGGCGCATGAAGTACAATTTCGAGTTTAGAAAAGCCTCAAAATTTTGTTTGGTCGCTCCATTTCGCTACGCCTTACATATAAAGCTTTAATTTGAACTCTACAGCATATAATTGAGATATGTATACTTAAATGAAAAACTTCCTGTATATACGGATATAAAACTTCACTGTATACCGATGGAGGGGGTCCCGTCATAGCACCTAAAAACAGGAGGCGGCGGGGGCAGACCTGAGTCTTCGGACGATGGATGTCTGAAAGGGACGATTGTCCAAGTCGGAGCTGTAGACCTTCTTGAGGTAACCTCTGTGTCCCTATCTTGGATAGGGCTAATTTACACACGGCGGGGTTCACTTAGCCCTGGTGCTTGTCGCCATTAAATGAGGAGTCGGGGGTGGGCCTGTAAAGCCCAGGGGTGTCTATCCGCCCTTCCGGTCCACATGTGGGTTGGTCTCCGACGGGTAGTGGTTTCGCTGGTATGGCGGTGATCCACCGTTCCCTAAAACGGACGCTCTATCGGTAACACCGAAAGGTATAAACCGGAGCGCACTCGAATGTATACCGATGGAATGGCTTGATTTAATGTTCCAGTAAAAACGACAAACTGGGAGATAATTTCTTACGATTTACCGGTAAATACAATCCCTACTGATAACCCGAAATTGATCCTGTCTCGTAATTATTTATAATAACATTAAAAGTATTAAGGTTTTAAAGTGATAGAGGTATCCTTTAAGCCGTGTTATATTTATTCGTTGTGCGGTAGTGAATAATGGCAACAGGAACCTATTTGAGTTCGTGCTTGGCAGGCCAGTCAGGTATAGGGTATGAGTAAAGAGAACAGGCCATTCGGGTCATCGGTGGAGTCACGGCCCGAAATATGGATTACCGTGCACGTCCCAACTCTATCTGTCAAAGCCGTTTTACTATTCCGTACGTATAGGTCGTTCTTCTGTTCATCCTCTATATATACATACGAACAAACGTACGAGCACTCATTCTTCGCCATTGCTATTCCTCCTCCATCTTCCTTCTTCTTCCTAAATAAAACTTTTACTTCCTTGGATGCTCTCGAAGACACACACATATCCTTTAACATACACATTCAGGCTTTATCTCGTAACCGTTTGTTTTTATGTTGTTTATTTGGCTTCGCTTTAAGCTGTGCTTGAATAATACGTATTCACTGCGCGAGATCTTCATTATTTAACATTATTTCAGTTCTGGAGTTGAGCATGTGCATATTGCATATGTATATTAAATATATCATACGTAATATGTAACATACATGACGGCGTTACTAAATATCAAGTTTTCGAATAAGAATGTTTTTAAAAAGCTCGTTGCAGTGAAAATCTGCAGTTTTACTAAATCTGTACACAATTTGTACATTACGTTTTACTCACCAACTTGGTTAAATTTCACTAATATATTTTTTTTATTCCAACTAGTTTCGACTTTAAGTCACTCTCCATGAGAATGACTCAAAGTCGAAACTAGTTGGAATAAAAAAGAAAACAAAATATTAGTGAAATTGGACCAAGTGTTTTCTTTTTTAAATCATAGTTAAATATGTTTCACCACGTGAAAGATGAGAAACTTCTTCTAACCAACTGATCAAAATATTTGGGATATCATTTGTGGAGAAAGATCTTGGTCTTTGTTCCAGTAGGATGGAGTAATTACCTACAGTTAATTTGAAGCTTTAAATGAGTGTTTTCCACTCCCAGACTAAGCATGAAGTAAAATTTCGAGTTTAGAAAAGCCCCGTGAAAATTTGTCGAGGGTCGCGCAGCGACCCGAGGCAAATTTTCTGGGCTTTTCTAAACTCGAAATTTTACTTCATGCGCCACGCGTATAAACCACTGATTTCAAGTAAGGTTAAAATATACAGGGTGCGGCAGGGAAACTTGCTGATTTGAAAGGTCAATAAAAGAAAAAGTATTTGACATATCAATGTAATTCTTTTTATATCGTATTGTACACATCCTGAATTTTTGTTTCAAGTGGTTTTAAAAATGACATCGGACAAATGGCGGCCCTCATTAGCGGAATGTTGGCGATGGCTTGGCGAATGTTGTCCTTCAGGTGTTGCAGGGTCCGTGGTTTGTCATTGTATACAATGGATTTGAGATATCCCTATAAAAACAAATCACAGGGAGCCAAATCGGAGCAGCGCGCCGGCCACAGTACGTCATCCCTCAAGGAGATTAGGCACTCGTGGAAGTATTCACTCCAAAGTTCCATTAAAGTTCTCGCTGTGTGTGCCGTGGCTCCGTCCTGCTGGAACCATACGCCCCCAAGTTCCATTTCTGCAAGGTTTTGGAGAAAAAATGCAGGGGAAAGCGTAATAACGACAGCGTAAAAACAACAGCGTGTTCTGGAAGTCCGTTGACCTCCAGGCCCTTTTTTGCCGCACTGCCACTTTCCCTGAATGCGTCCACCCACGAAACGATTGATTGCCGGCCAGCAACGGGTGCCGTGGGATGAATATTGAACCGAGTTCGGAAGGCACGTTAGGTGGCAACCACCGAACGGCAACCACCGAACGAATGGAAAAGTAGGCCTCGGCGGCGAACGCACGCTCCTCCTCTGTCCTACGCATGACGACAACTGACTTAAGCGGTAACAAAACTTCAAGACCCCTTCTATCGAATGAGACCCTCCCTACCCATTTCTAACCACGTCTCGCTTATTGGCGCCCAATTCAAATCAGCAAGTTTCCCTGCCGCACCTTCTACATAAATTTCACAGTATTTTAGTGTCATGATTACAAAAAAAAACGTTAAATTAAATTAACTTAAAAGACGATTTGCATTGAATACACGAGATATGATGTATTTTAAATTCAGAGTCGCATGCGTACTGTGGGTTCTAAACTCGAAATTTTACTTCATGCGCCACGCGTATAAAACACTAATTTCAAGTGAAGTTCGAATACACATAAATTTCACAATATTTTAGTGTTTTATACGCGTGGCGCATGAAGTAAAATTTCGAGTTTAGAAAAGCCCAGAAAATTTGTCTCGGGTCGCTGCGCGACCCTCGACAAATTTTCACGGGGCTTTTCTAAACTCGAAATTTTACTTCATGCTTAGTCTGGGAGTGGACAACACTTGTTTATAGCTTCAAATTGAACTCTTTAAAAAAAAACAACGAATATCTAAAGATTTACAAAAAATACTCGAAATTTGAAATACGTATACTTTTAAAAAAACTCCCTGTATAATAATAATAGAGTTTAATGTCTATACACCATTCCATTTGTTTCTGGATCTCGCCTAGCCATGCTTTCGTGTTGTTATGTTGCAGTATCAACATTTACATTTTTTATTAGTTGCCACTCCTGATTCCTTATTTTAACAGTGTTGCAATAATTTATGATATCATAAGTAATTAAAATGTGTTAACGGGAAGACCCAAGCGAGAAATACAAATGGATGACGAAATAAGTTTGCAGAGCCGAATTCATTATATTTGTTATATACAATATTATTGCTGTGTTTGTATGTACAAAAACCAAGTAGTAAATTTTGTTAATCTTAAAACTGCATATTATTATCCTTTTATATCCGAAAATTTGTAAAACAGGCAACAGTGTAAGATGACAATAGTCAGAAATTATAACCTTAAAATCGAACATCTGACAGTGACATTTAAAAACCCTGATTTAAAACACAACCAGCCCCATTTACAATACTTAAACTGTCACTTTTCCATAGCTAGGCGAGATCCAGAAACAAATGGAATCGTGTATATATCTAGAATTTTATGCTGAAAAAATCTAAAACTGTCGAAAATCGATGAAATGTTTAAATTTGATAAAATCTTAACACAATGTCAAAAAGTGATGAAATAATAATATATTTATTTACGGTTTCACCTTTTACAAAAATATAAAATACAATAAACAAAATAGAGAAAATGTCAAAGAGAAATGTCAAGAAATATTAAAATTTGACAACAATTTGAAGTAAGTGAACAGTGATAATCGATATTAGAATAATGTTTTAAATATTTTAAACTTAACAATTAATCAGTTTTTTTTATGCGCGTGGCGCATGAAGTAAAATTTCAAGTTGAGAAAAGGCAGAATTCTTACGGCTTTTCTCAACTCGAAATTTTACTTCATGCTTGGTCTGGGAGTGGAAAACATTCGTTAAAAAATAATCACTGGATTTTTACAATATTTCATTAATTTGCAAAATCTTGAGGGTTTTCAAGTTATTGTTTAGTTTTTTAAATCATTTCAATTTTGGTAAATTTCTAAGATTTTAATTAATTTTCAAAATTTTGACGACTCGGGAATTTTGTAATAGGTTTGTTAATTTTCAAACTTTTTTCCAAAATTTATAACCATTTTTAAAGTTTTGACAAAAATCATGCATTTTCCAAGATTATTGCTGATTTTTTTTTCTTTGCTCCTTTCGTTACTTTTTAAAACTTTTACGCCTTTCATGTATTTACTAGACTTTAGTTAATTAAAAAAAAATTCCTGTATTCATGAATTTTCAAGAATTTTGTCAATTTTTGGGTTCACAAATTTCAAAGAAATTTATTTGACAAAAAATATGAGGCATTTCTTTAAAATGTTTATCAATCGTTAACGATTAATATGACGTCTAAATTAATAAACCGATGCTGAAAAATTTATGACAAATTTTAAAAATTAAAATTTTGATAACTTGTTGCAAGTTCACACTTGAATAAAAATTTTGAAGATTAACGGCTCTTGAAACTTTGAAAATTATCAAAAATCTTTGGATTTCACGAAAACCGTCGAAATTTTAAAATTAATTGAATATTCACAATAAAGTTTTATAACTTCTTGCAAATTCACACTTGTATGAAAATGTTAAAGATTAACGGAAATCTTGAAATTTTGAAAATTATCGAAAATCTTATAGTTTCACGAAAACCATCGAAATTTTAAAATTAATCAAATATTCACAATAAATGTTGATAACTTCTTGCAAATTCACACTTGTATGAAAATTTTGAAATCTTGGAATTTTGAAAGTTATCGAAAATCTTTGGATTTCACGAAAAACGTCAAAATTTTATAATTAATCGAATATTTACAATAAATTTTGATAACTGCTTGCAAACTCACACTTGTATAAAAATTTTGAAGATTAACGAAAATCTTGAAGTTTTGAAAATTATCGAAAATCTTTGGATTTCAAGAAAACCGTCGACATTTTAAAAATTTGGAAATTTACAAAAATTTGGAAATCTATGAAATGCGTTTAGATTTTAAAAATTGACTAAAACGCCAAAAATTCACGAAAAGTGTTCAGATTTTTAAAAATGAGTCAACATTTTTCGTGAACTTTCACGAAAAATGTTGATAATTAATTAAAATTGTGATAATTCATGAAAAAAAAGATTCACTAAAATTGCTGACGTTTTAAAATATGAATAAAATCTCGAGAATTCATAAATAGCATCAACATTTTAAAAATTCACAAACTTCACAATAACCGTCGGAATCTAAAAAATTTACGAAAATCTTGGAATTTCATAACAAGTGTCAACATTTTAAAAATTAATAAAAGTCTTGGGGAAATTCACAGAAACTCGATAATTGACGAAATATATCGACATTTTTAAAATTAAGAAAAATGTAAACAATTCAAGAAATCTTGAAAAACTTACGAAAAGCGTTAAAGATTAATTAAAATTCATTAAAAATTCTCAAAACTTTGAAAATGAACTACATTTTTTTTAATTTCGCGGGGCCTAATAATTATTATTATTTTAAATAAACACAATAAAAATCAATTAAAATCTTATAAAATGTCGAAAATAATAAAAATGGAAAAACCCTAAAAATTTTGCAAATCATCAAAAACATTAGAAATTGTTAATTTTAACTAAAACAAAACAATGCAAATAATAATACTATAAGTTTTTACTTATAGATTTGAATTAATTTGTAAAAATCAACAGAAGTATAATTTACAGAAACGACAAGATTCAAAACACATATCATCAAAATTGACATACTTATTGAAAATTCGGTCAAATTAATACATTTAATATGAAATCATTAGTATCTTCAGAATATAAAAATCTGTGGTTAATTTTAGATAATTAGATTATTACGAAGGAATACCTAAATATTGGATTTTAAAATATAATGAAATATGTATACTGTAAATTTTCAGGCATTCGTGATTTTTAAAAGCATTCAATTTGAAGCTTCAAACGAGTGTTTTTCACTTCCAAACTAAGCATGAAGTTAAATTTCGAGTTTAGAAAAGACTGAAAATTTGGTTGGAAAATATTTTAATAATGTCTTTCTTTGTTGTGTATCAATAACATAATGAATTAACGCACCGTTCAACGCGTCAGAAAAAATACACACGCAACTAAAGGTCGGGAGCCGGGAGCCCGTATCGCGACAAATGTCGTACACGAATAAATCCTAATTTCTTTTCACGTGTTTTATAAATCACAGTATATTTATAAAATATTACTTAAAAGGCACGATGCTACCCCCTATTTATTGAAAGTATAATCAAAATTTACATTGCACTTATAGAGATTTCTAAGCAACGATTAATTTCATTTATCATTTGTTTTAGATCAATCTACTTAACACAACATGTTTATAATAATTACCTTAAAAAATTAAAGCAATATAAGGAAGAAATAATGTTTTCTATGAAAGTAATACACGAATTTATGTAATTATTTGACAGTGTTCCATTATTTAATTTATATTTATACTAAAAAACTTTTTTTGAAAAAAAATACTATCAATTTATTCGTAAAGCTTCAATGTAGAATATGTATAAGTTTCAATGTTTTATATTCATTATTGTGAAAGATTAACCGTTGTTCGTTCTTATGGCCAAATTACATGTAAATTTTCGACCTTAATATTACAAGATTCTACGTGATATTTTTTTAAAATTTTTAATTTGTGATGTTACAAGGCTTTATGAGCTTCGTAACATCACAAATTGAAAATCGAAAAAAATGTCACATAGAACCTTGTAATATTAAGCCAGCGGTGTGGTAAACAGCCTGTTCATTAATTCACACACACCCTGTATAGGTAATCAATATTTAGTCCATTAGATTCGGTTGTTGACACAGTCTCAATATAAAATACACTCGTGAGTGAATTTATCCTCATCCGTCTGTGTGTACAATGTGTAGAGTTACCAAATAATAAAATACCATTACACCGAACAGCAATATTGATATTGGCCATTGGCCGGCAGGATGATTGATCAGCGCAGATAGCATCGGGCTATTGACTGATGGATCCCCGTATCCATCCGGATCCAGCATCCTAATCAATTTACATTACTGCTATCAACCCGTCAGACTCTTGTAGCTAATGGATTACAACAGGTACAACAGGCTGTGTTGTTATTGTCGGTTCGCGGTGTACTTCTTTTTTTCTTATTTGTTATTTATTATGCCGAGGGGAGGCGGCGTCACGTTTTACTCTCATTTTTTGTTCTTCCTTTTAATAACGTGAGGAGTGTTAAAGTTCACCGTTCGAGGAGCTCGCCTTGTAATTTCAATTAATTTATTTAAAAAAAAACGTTCGTTCGGTTGCGTTGTACTTATACAAGTTTTCTTACAGACAGGGAGACAGTTTTAAAAATTATTATATAAAAGAGGAATATAAGTTACAATATCTTTCTTGTTGCGATTTATGAGAGTCATCAATAACTTGACTTATTATTTTATAAATAAATAGCCCGATTAATTAAACTCCAACCCGTCGCTTTACAAATGAAGTCTTCTTTTTCAAATCAAACTTACAAGAACAATGAATCGACGTAATTTCACTTAAATACACGTTGATGAAGTAGATTCGATTAGAAGGTAAGATTTACACTTTGTAGGAAGTTGAGGACCGACCGCCGCCCCTCTGAACAATAATAATAATCTTAGCTAGTCAGGATTGTAGAGAGACTGGGTTGGCAAAGGGAGAAAAAAAGAAAAGACCAATAGAAAAGATATAGAAGTTTGATTTTGTATGTAGACTTTTTTTATGCCAATAAAGGTTTTTTTATTTTTTTTTTTTATTTTTTTTAATAATAATTCTTCCAATCTCAACCTCTATTTCTACAGGCACCGGTACAAAACACTGTCTCGCTTGTGCGAGGGACAGGGGGCTTATTATTATTATTGTACTCACAGATACGCGCTGAAAAGTTTGATTAACTTTATTTGATATAAAACAACATAGTTCACTTTTATTGCTGAACACTGCAGCATGTTTTACCACACAGTGGCTTTGAAAGGCAGATGAATATCGAGTATTCATCTGCCTGCTGAAGCCACTAGATGGTAGGGATGTTCCGATCCCAAAAAATATCAATATTGAGTATCGATTATATTGTATATCAAAGTATCGGTACACTAAAATATCATAATGAAAAGTATTGATACACTAAAATATTATAATGAAAAGTATCGATATTGAATATATCGATACTTATTGATACTAGATATTTTAGATTTAATATTTATTATTATTTATTATTTCAAATTTATTTTTAAAAGATTAATAGTATTGTCAGCAATAGCTTAATGACAATTATGAAATTATCAAAATTCACCTTTTACAAACAAACAAAATATAATAAGTTAATGTTTGATACGCGTGGCGCATAAAGTAAAATTTAGAGTTTAGAAAAGCGTGAAAATTTGGATTTGCCGGGGCGCGACTCGCTTCGCTCACGCGCAACGGCAGATCCAAATTTTCAAGCTTTTCTAAACTCGAAATTTTACTTCATGCTTAATCTGGGATTGTAAGAGACTCGTTAGAATTTCTTAAGAACTTGAAATTAAATTGTCTTAGGTTAATCATAAATACATTGAATAATAAGCGAGTTTACGGCTGTAATAACAATCATAATTAAAATGATAATGATACTAAACTCACAACTGTTAACAAATTTATCATAATCACAACAAATCTTCAAGAACTTGAAAATGACCGAAAATCGTGGGGAATTTATTAAAAGCGTTGGTATTTTTAAATGGAATTAGGAAATTCACGAAAACCACCAAGATTTAAAAAATAAACTAAAAACTTCCAATACGTTTTATTATATTTTGTTAATTTTTAAAACTCTGCCAGTTTCTGTGCATTTTTTTTTTTTTTTTTACATGAGTTTTCAAGATTTTCGTTAATCTTTACAAGTTTGACACTTTCATTCGTTAATTTTTAATATTTTGACGCCTATCATAAAATTTTAATATTTTGACGTATTTCATTAATTTTTAATACTTTGACGCCTTCCATAAATTTTTAATATTTTGACCCCTCTCAATAATTTTAGTAAATTTCCAAAATGTATGTAAATCTTTTATTTCCGTTAACTTTATGACTAATTCACGTTTATTGTACATTTTTTAATTTTTGTAACTTTCCAAGATTTCTTTTGAATTTTAAATTGTTACGCATTTTATGAACTTTCAAGATTTTAGTCGATTTTAAAAATGTTAACACTTTCGGTGAATTTCTAAGATTTTTATAAAAATTGTTTTATTTGAACTATTAACAAATTTTATTGCTTTTCTCAATATTCATAATTTTATTTTTACTTCTTTTATTAATATCACATATTTTGTTTCATATAAAATAGAAAAAGACAAAATAAGCCATAGACCATTGCCGAACGAGTGTTCCTATGCATGAAGTAAAATTTCGAGTTTAGAAAAGCCTGAAAATTTGGATTTGGTGGAAGAAATAATGAATTTAGTTTCATTAAATCATTAGTAATTTTCTTAAGAAAATTGTAAGATAATTAGAATTTATTTGTTATAATAAATTGTAAAAATTAATTCCTCTTTTGAATCCTTTTAAAACCAACAGTGTTTGTTTAAAACTAAATACAGTTGAGAATTAATTTAAAAAAATGTTAATCTTACATTTTCTTTAAATGTCTCGAGTTAGGTACACATTAATTATAAAATTGAATAAACATTAAAAATTCAAAATCACTATAATAATGAGTAATAATACTATATTTAAAATGTTTTAGCTGTTTTCTTTTTTCTATCTGTAATTTCGAGCCGGAGTAGACAAAAGCCAATTTATAAAGATAATCATTTTGAAAACGTTTGTAAGTTTTAGAGACTGCTGAATTATTTTAAAACTGATAGATTGTTGTGTTTCAAAACGAATGCTTTTAAGAATCAGCAAAGAATATTCAAAAATCTCGTTCGGTTTTCTATAATTTTGAGCTCTAGTTGATTTCAATAAAACTTTACAGACCTCATGAAATATTAATAAAATTTAGAAACTCACAGATTTTATTTCAAAACAATGCTTTTAAAAACCAGCAAAGAATATTTAAATATCTTATTTGGATTTTTCATAATTTTGAGCTCAAGTTTATTTCAATAAAATCTAATAATTCCATTCGAATGGTCTAATCCGTTAAATAAATAAATAAAATTTTACGGATTTCATAAAATGATGATAAAAAGATTAATTAATCCAAAATGTTGTGAAAATTCAATGTAGATGATATCTGCTTGATTTTCATACATTTGATTATTTTTAATGAGTATTCCCAGCAAACACACATATATTATATACAGGGTGGAAACCTTAACTGGAATAAATTCGGTATTTATGAAATGAGAAGTTCCAGAAAAAAATCCTCGGACAGGTCGATTTTTGTTCTTTATTGCGCACTTTTAAACGTCTTCAAAACAAGTATGACGTCATTAGCTTTTCACGTATGACGTCATAGGCAATTTTTTAAATAGAAACATTTTTTTTATTCCACCAAATTTGTAGCCCTTTTAATTCTCTTTACGATCATGTAAAAATATATTGTTTTTTTATTTTTTTTAATTTCAAAAATCAAACAAAAATGGAGGATCTGAAGGAACGTATCAGGCATGAAATGAGAAATATTTCACCGCAAATGTTTCAAAATGTAAAGGATGGGTTTTATAACTGATTGGCTATTTGCCAAGAGAAAAACAATTTGAACATTTGTTACATTAAATTAATTTATTAAAAAAAAAGAAAAATTTAAAATGAAAAAATAAAAAAAATAAAAATATTTTTAGATAGTCGTAAAGAGAATGAAAAGGGCTACAAATTTAGTTAAATAAGAAAAAATTGTTTACATTTAAAAAAATTGCCTATGACGTCATACCTAAAAGGCTAGTGACGTCATACTTGATTTGAACACGCTAAAAAGTGCGCAATAAAGAACAAAAATCGACATGTCCGAGAATTTTTTTCTGGAACTTCTCGTTTCATAAATACCGAATTTATTCCAGTTAAGGTTTCCACCTTGTATGTAAGATATACAGAGAGTTTTATGTAAAACCGAACATTTTCAATATTCATTTTCATACAGAGAATTTTACTTTTAAGTATACATATGCATACGTTGTACATTTTCCGACACTTGTTTTATTAAAAGAAATTAATTTGAAGCTTTAAACGAGTGTTTTCCACTCCGAGGTTAAGCATGAAGTAAAATTTCGAGTTTATAACAGCCTGAAAATTCGGGCGCGTAGCGAAGCGGAGCGACCGAGCCAAATTAGGCTTTTCTAAACTCGAAATTTTACTTCATGCGCCACCGGTACAAAACACTGTCTCAATGTGAAGTGTGCGGTGTGTTTTAAACTTCGTAATATGTCAGTGTTTTGTACCGGTGGCGCATGAAGTAAAATTTCGAGTTTAGAAAAGCCTGAAAATTTGGTTTGGTCGCTCCGCGCTTCGCGCTACGCGACCAAACCAAATTTTCAGGCTTTTCTAAACTCAAAATTTTACTTCATGCTTAGTCTGGGAGTGGAAAACAATCGTTTCGTTTCAAATTGAATTCTTTAATAAACAACAAACAAGGATTATCTAAAGATTTACGGCACACACGCTATAATTAGGACTTAAAAGAAAAACTCGACGTATGTACAATTTGTACTAAAATAAGTTAAGGCGTTGATTGCAATTAATTGGCTAAAATTTGTAATGCTCATGTAGGCAACCCAATTTAAACGTATTCTAAAAATTAAAGGTGTCAAATCGTATTGAATGCTTTGGTTTGACAAATCAAACAAAGGAAAATAAACACTGAAAATGTTCGGTGTTACATAAAACTCTCTGTATATATCTTATATGTATTACATAAATATTATGTATATATTATATGATTTGGTTTGCTGGGTTGCGATTCTATTATTTTGTGTGTTAAAATATTTAATTGATGAGGCGGATACATGATGAAACTCCATAATACTATTTGAAATAAAACAACACAGTTGGGAGGGTTTCACTTTAATTGTTGAACACTGCAACATGTTTCACCACAGTGGCTTCATCAGGCAGATGAAATAATAATTATCATTATTATTTCATCTGCCTGATGAAGCCACTGTGTGGTGAAACATGTTGCAGTGTTCAACAATTAAAGTGAAACCCTCCCAACTGTGTTGTTTTATTTGTGTTTTTATATCTTATGTATCCAACCGACCTGTTTCTGTTGCCATATATGGATATTTTTGTATATTTCTTGTGGTGTATAGAAATAAACGTTATTATTATTATTATATTATTATTATTAATTTTCAATTGCCCCCCTCAAACTCAAATTGGGGTTTGCCTTGTGCTGGGAACCAGTGATCTAAGTCCTGAACATTATTCTAACGAGTGTTTTTCACTTCTTGATTAAGCATGAAGTAAAATTTCGAGTTTAGAAAAGCCTGAAAATTTGGTTTGGTCGCGTAGCGAAGCGGAGCGACCAAACCAAATTTTCAGGCTTTTCTAAACTCGAAATTTTACTTCATGCGCCAGGCGTATAAAACACTGATTTATTCTAAAGATGCCAAACGTAAACTTATAGACGTCAAATAACATTTTGAAAGGCCTCGAAATTTTAGTTGCCTAGGGCTTCAACTTTTCTCTGAAACGAAATGATTGGAAATATATTTTTTAAATTCTTATACTTCTATTGTAATAAAAAGTAAATCATCAACATTTATTGGGGGCGGTGAGTAATTTATTTTTCGAAAGGGGGCGCTAGAATAAAAATTGTTGAAAACCTGTGCACTGATAGAATTCGAATACGGAATTATACAAATCTTACCCACCTCCGATTTTAGAGAGGACGCAGATATTACTAGGTATGTATCAGATTTTGCTACATTTTGAGTTTATTTATTTTTGAAAGGTATAGCTCAGGGTATCTCAACCTGGGGGGGGGGGGCACGCCCCTTCAGGGGGGGGCGCAGCAAGATATCAGGGGGCACAACAGATTTCCTAAAGAGTAGGTGAAGTGAAATAAGGCTATAATAGTGTTTCAATCTAACTAAAAATCTCAAAAAAATCATGAGAGGGGGGCTCGACCTGATAAAGGTTGTGACCCCTGGTATAGCTAATGAGGATTCGAGTAGTGCAATGATTGTTTCAGAAAGTGTAAGTAAAGATAGATTGAAATATTATAAAAAAAAGCACTAAAATAACTTCTTTTTAGTGAAGCAGTTTAAAGAACTCGGAAAATAATTATTTTAATGATTACCCAATTGATTAATTTACTACTACTTTAAATAACGTACACCAATTATTAAATATATTTTGTAGTGTAGAGGATTCAGAGACTTCGGTATAAATGTTAAGTTAACAATAAATGACTTTCACATTTGTTTACAGTTAATTAAAAGCGTTTTGATATTAAATTGCTTTTTCTGAACTTATAAATTTTAAATTATTTTGTATTTAAATAATAATAGAAAGATAATTTAATTTACTCCAGTCAAGTTCAGCCTAATGTCAGTGATGTTGCTTCTTTTAATTTTCTTTTATATTTACGTATTCTTACATTATTTTACACACTATACTATTGGTTTATTATATAATAATATTATTTATATAATAATTTTGGAATGAACTTTTGTGTTATGCAACTTAATCTACGACTCCTGGTTTACCATCTAGTAATAGCAATGCACATTAATATAACTAGTCTTAATACAGATTTCTGTTTCATTTTAGGTTCTAGTTGTTTCATAAAAAATCTGATGGAGGGCACCACTAATATCAAATAAGTAATTCGCTTAAAAACACAATAAACCATACGTACACTTCTGTGCAATAAAATTAAGTACAAGTTTCATAACTATTTTTCACAATATTCTAGTTATATAATTCGGATCTGTTTTAATTGTCTAGCAGCAGCTTTAATAAATTATAAAATACCATAACACTTCTTTTCTGCTCCCAACGTTTCTTAACTCTGAAAACAATGTCTTTACTGATGTTTACCAATCGAGCAATTTGTCCAGTAGAAAAACCATATTCTATTTTAGTTAGAATTCGAATTTCGAGTTGTTGTCTAAATGAAGCGGCATTTTGACATAATTTTTACATATTTACGTAACTAGGAAACTTATCATGTCAGCTTTAAACTATAACATACTTTGTGTACTTAATTTTATTGCACAGAAGTGTACATTTTGGACTAAAAGTGACCATTATCAAAAAGGTTCTGTTTTTGTTGAAATACATATCAAATTTACGTAAATCAATTAATAAAACCTTTATTACTCCTATTTGTTACAGAAATACATACAGAGAGTTTTATGTAACACCGAACATTTTCATAACGAGAATTTTTCTTTGAAGTATCCATATGCATATGTTGCACATTTTCTGATGGTCGGTTTATTAAAAGAATTCAATTTGAAGCTTTAAGCGAGTGTTTTCCACTCCCAGGCTAAGCATGAGCCTGAAAATTTGGTTTGGCCGCTCCGCGCTTCGCGCTACGCGACCAAACCAAATTTTCAGGCTTTTCTAAACTCGAAATTTTACTTCATGCGCCACCGGTACAAAACACTGACATATTACGAAGATTAAAACACACCTCTAAACTTTACATTGCATCAGTGTTTTGTACCGGTGGCGCATGAAGTAAAATTTCGAGTTTAGAAAAGCCTGAAAATTTGGTTTGGCCGCTCCGCGCTTCGCGCTACGCGACCAAACCAAATTTTCAGGCTTTTCTAAACTCGAAATTTTACTTCATGCTTAGCCTGGGAGTGGAAAACACTCGCTTAAAGCCCAAACTAATTTTTTTTAATAAACCGAGCATTGAAAATGTGCAACGTATGCATGTAGATACTTAAAAAAAAATCTCTTTATGAAAATGTTCGATATTACATAAAACTCTATGTATATAATTCTCATTAGTATTTGAAATTAAGTTTACAATTTAGATTTAACGTAAAATATCAACTACTTGGGATACCTCGTAAGTGCAAAATGTGAAATTTGACAGGAGCACAAAATACTTGTTAATAATTATATAAGCTGAGCTTACAGAGGAATTCTGTTTTCTTTTATACGTACCATAACTTCATCATGAGCGATTTTTATTACGTATTTTGAATAGAGGTTTTTATCAATTTTGGTAAATTAATAATATTTCATATACGTGAATTTTTTTTTTTGTAAAATCTGGACTTTCGATATTTCGGAAGTACTTAATTGACATATTATTCTTCAACTTTACCTTTCAAGTGAATATCACATTTGTTTAGCAGCGCAGCTACCATTGTAATAAATATATATATAGCTGCCTTAGTTACGATGATTTTAGGCAATTAATAACATTTGTAATGAATTAAAACTGTGCACTAACTTTTATTAATGAGGCAAAATTTTATGAATTGTTTTGTTCAATCCTGTAAATGAAAATATAATAGAAATCCTTAATTATATTCAATGGTATTTAATTATTTTAACTGTTAAACAGAAATAATTATTTTATGGCCGATTATGCCACCGCTGATTAACTTTAACCAGTGATAGTATTTCTTAAAAACACAAAAGTTTTATTTACATATAGTTTTACACATTTTTAATTTTGATAAACGAGACATGTTTGGTTATAAATTTATAACATTTTTATATTCCCAAATTTTGACTTAATCAGAGGGTTAATCGTGTTTACCTTCTTAACCAGGATTAAGTACCTGCGGTGCAAGTGGGCATCAGGGTAATTATAAACGAATAAAATGACAAAATAGCTAAAAGCATACAATTTATTAATAAAATACAATTTATACATAGGTAAACTTTAATATCAAGTACACAATATTCCTTAACCCATTAAAGGCCGAGAAATTATAAATTAATTTAGTTATTTGAGTTACGTGAAGATTTTAAGTCACTTAATTCAAACGCAGGTAAATTCCTTTCTTCACTTTTAGATATATATTATATAATAGTGAAGAGAGGAATATAACTGCGTTTTAATTAAATAAATTAAAGGTTAACTCCAAAAGTTGATTTTAGGTAAAATTCTGCACTTGTTTTTATGATTACTATAAATCAGGTATTGTATTAAATACTGGCAATGTTTCTTTTAAATATACATACATAATGTATACGTTGTAAGTTTTCAGGAATTTGTCGATTTTATAAAAACGTTCAATTTAAAGTTTCGAACGAGTGTTTCCACTCCCAGGTTAGGCATGAAGTAAAATTTCGATTTTAGAAAAGCCTTAAAATTTGGTTTGGTCGCTCCGCGAAGCGGAGCAACCAAACCAAATTTTAAGGCTTTTCTAAAATCGAAATTTTACGTCATGTACCACGCGTATAAAACACTGAAATTTCGTGAAGTTAGAAATACACTGAACAGATTTTTTGAAATGAGTAATAATTGAAATATTTAAATAACAGAATTTACATTTTCTTCACACATTCTTAAGCCTGATCAAATAATATAATGTATAAAATGAACTTATTTAGAAATGTAATTAACAAAAAATTAATAATGGCGCTTAATGGGTTAGTTATATCTTGCATTTTTTATTTAAATAAATGGAAATACAAAATATAGAATGCTTTGATGTAAATATAAGTACGTCATATTTCATAACGAATAATATCGATATCCTTAATTGAATGTTGCGCGAAAGACAGATCTTAATTTTTCATAATACTATTTTTACAAAGACTGTTTCAAAATATTCACTAATCTCAGTTCTTCAACAACACAGCCCACCGAGAAAAAAACAAACAAATAACGTTGTATCAACATTGTAGCAACATTAAACGTTGTTTTGATGTTGATGAAACATTACTTAAATAGATTTGCTCAGTGGGAGACTTCCACATTTATTTTCTTGCAAAAACCCGTATAATCATTGTGTATCATAATATCTATTAACTCTTAATATCATAACAATTAGATCAGGATAATGCATTAATCAATCTACTTCCAATTTTCTGAAACTTCCCTGGACGCTCTCAATATCGTAATCGGTGGCATTCCGTCTCCTGATAATGGCCCTATCCGAAAGTAAATTCATCGCGTCGAATGATAAAAGTCTCTCGCGTTTGACAGCCATCTCCTTCTTCCATAAATCAATCATCTCCGACATCGGCATGACTCCACCATATTCTTTGGGTAATACATTTTGCTGTAATTCTTGATGTAATTCAATAGATGAATTATGAAACTAAAAATATAATAATAACAATGGTAGTAAAAATACATTTTTAAAGAGAAATATTTGCTTAATGTTCACATATAAAGGTTTCCAAATAATATTTCTTTTTTGCTTTCTATTATTACACCTAATAATTTCAGTTAAAAAATAAACTAAAAGAAAAAATACATTTAAGGGTTAAATGGATTTTTGCGCAAAGGGAATTTTTCTTTTGAGTATACATATGCACACTCTGTACATTTTTCGACATTCGTGGTTTTTTAAAAGAGTTCAATTTAAAGCTTTATTACACACATAAGTAATATTGTATTAATATTATACACCGGGAATTATATACAGTATATATAATACCTTGATTTGTATTCTGTAAATTTTCAGGCACTAGTTTATTTTGAAAAGTATTTAATATAAAGCTTTAAACGAGTGTTTTCCACTACTACACAAAGCATGATGGAATAGCCTAAAAATTTGGTTTGGTCGCGTATCGAAGGACGGAAATTTTACTTTATGTGCCAGCGGTAAAAACACTGATTGAACGTGAAGTTCAAAATACTACTTTAGCATATTGCTTTTGCGGTATATTTTAAAATTCACAATATTTCAGTGTTTATACGCGTGGCGCATGAACTAAAATTTTGGGTTTAGAAAAGCCTGAAATATTGGTTTGGTCGCTTCGCGCTCCAAATTTTCAGGCTTTTTTAAACTCAAAATTTTACTTCATGCCTTGTCCTGGGAGTGGAAAACACTCATTTAAAGCTTTAAATTGAACACTTTTTAAAACAAACTAATGCCTGAAAATGTACAGAATACAAATAAGGGTATGTATACTGTATATAATTCCTTGTATATAATATTAATATAATATTAATTATGTGTGTGATAAACATAAATCGATTAATAGATTGTAGATGAAATTTATTATGATTCAGCGATAATAAATTTTGGTTATATAACATTGAAACAAAGATTAAACCGCCATTAAACAGACACTAGGTCGCAATTAATAGCTTTTCCTAATGCAATTATACATGCACTCGTTGCACAATCCTTCTATTTTCACTTATGTTAACGTCATTGCAGATTTTATGGCATCAATAGTGAGTGAGTGCACTATCGGTATCAATCTGAAGAAAGTGCACCTTTAGAAATAAAAGTGGTATTTCTCGTTTCTTCAGAAAAGACACCGTAATAGTAATTATTTTAACTGGAGATCGATTGAATTGATACACTTAGAAGAATATTTGTTTGATTTTATTAATTTGACTTACAATGATTGCATTTTTTATGTTTCTTATTAATACAGTATAAAACTTTTTAAAATGTATCCATGTATTTTTATTGTTATATATCGATCAACTATATCTATCAACTGTCCTTCAGATTTTTGTATAGTACGTATAACTTCATTATGAGCGATTTTTTTGATTTTGAACATAACCTAAAAACCTACGCAAAGTGCTGCCCAGTGCTACCACCATAAATTCAAACTTCATGGCTTGCTTTATAATAAATTCATTTGATCATCCGGTGCAAATATGTAAATAATTTAGTGGGTGAAATATTCATATTTGAATTATTCATATTCGAATCCCATACTTATACTTTACACCCAAAAAAAAACTTGGAATTTTACTTCATGCTTCGTCTGGGAGTGGAAAAGCACTCGTTTAAAGATTCAAATAGAACTCATTTAAAAAACAACGAATGTCGGAAAATTAACAGCTAAAATAATTAAGAAATTATTTTATTTTCTTTAAATCTTTAGATTTTCGTTGTTTTTTTAAGTTCAATTTGAGGCTTTAAACGAGTGTTTTCCACTCCCAGACTAAGCATGAAGTAAAATTTCGAGTTTAGAAAAGCCCCGTGAAAATTTGTCGAGGGTCGCGCAGCGACCCGAGACAAATTTTCACGGGGCTTTTCTAAACTCGAAATTTTACTTCATGCGCCACGCGTATAAAACACAGGTTTTAAGTGAAGTTCGAATATACATAAATTTAACAATATTATAGTGTTTTATACGCGTGGCGCATGAAGTAAAATTTCGAGTTTAGAAAAGCCCAGAAAATTTGTCTCGCGTCGCTGCTCGACCCTCGATAAATTTTCACGGGGCTTTTCTAAACTCGAAATTTTACTTCATGCTTTGTCTGGGAATGGAAAACATTTGTTTAAAGCTTTAAATTGAACTTTAAAAAGAACAGGGAATATCCGCAATTGTTGTATCAATTCCATGGTGCGTCATTATTTTTATAAAATCACATTACTTTTCTTAATTATTTTAACTTAGAGAAACGGAAAGTGTTAATTGTGAACATTAATAAATTTAATCATTGTTTAATACTTCTTAAAAACACAACAGTTTATTTACAAATTGTTTACACAATCGCATATTGATAAAACAGACATATTTAGGTTATCTTACAAATTTATAACATTTTTATATTCTAGAATTTTGTCTTAGTCAAACATTTAATCAATAATTAGTGTATGGTTAAAGTTAATCTATCTGGGTAAAAATGGGGCTTAGTTGTAGTTGTTACAAATATACAATTGTATTTAAATGTCAATTTAAAGACGAAGTAATGTAAATAAAATTGAATTTACTTTTTGGCAATTGATTTTGGATTTACTGCCCATTCAAATGCGATTTATTGATTTTGAAAAACGAAACTTACTTTAATCCTGTCTTTCAGTTTTTCGCTCACTCGACTTGCTCCAAATTCTACTACGTATTTGAATGCAGGTTGCATGTTTAGGATGTGAAGGCTTTTGTGTCTGATTGGCATAGATTGCTAGAAATATAGAACAATTACTATTAAATTAAAATATCATATGTTGAATTAAAAAACACCTCTAGAGTGCCATGGAAAATATTGTAGGTATAACTATAACTATAATTATAATTATTAATGATTTCGATAGCTAACGCCATCTAATGCTTCATAGTGGCATACTGAACACAAATTCAATTTTTATAATTATAATGTCTGACGTTTTATATGTCAATTTGCAAAGCGTGTAGCAAACTTAAATTAAAAAAAAGATTAAATCAAGGCACTCTAGAGGTTTAATTTTATTAAACATACGATATATATTCTTTAAAATGTCTTTGTTATAAATTAAGATTACATAAATTCCATTAGATCTTTTGAAATGATATTTTTACTAATAAACAAGATAGATGAGAATTTACAATCTCTAGTCGTGTCTTCAACTTTTTGTTACATCTTTAACCATTAGCAACATATTTCTGTTATTTCAGCTAACGATTTAATTTCCAATTATTCCTGAGTTTTCAGTTAGAAATTTAGCTCTAGGAACACATGATTTTATTAAATAACGTTTATTGTGTAACATATCCGTGTGATTGAAACGGAATGAAAACAGACATTCCGGACATGACATTTAGGTTTATGAAATTCCCGGGGTCGCATGTCTTCCTTTCTCCCCTATTTTTTTTTTTTTTTTTATTAAGTTTTACCTCTCCCCATTTCATGAGCGTGGCGAATTCCGTGATGGACCAAATTGCTACGTGAGCAACGGTTACGTTTCCCCCATCGCCGAAATAAGTGAATCCCAAAATCTGGTTCTCCTCTTCATCCAATAAGGACTCGTACGTGATTATGTGTGCCCTAGCCATATCTGTGCTACTGTACTTGTACGGATCGAATTTATCTGAAATAACAAAATATTGTAGTACCACATACTGAAAATTACCTATAAGGAATTTTTCTTTTAAGTATGCATATCCCGATCCATACTCTGTTAATGTTCAGAAATTTGTTGTTAAATAAAAAGTGTTCAATTTGAAACTTCTAACGAGTGTTTCCAATCTTTGATTAAGCATGAAGTAAAATTTCGAGTTTAGAAAAGCCTGAAAATTTAGTTTAGTCGCGTAGCGAAGCGACCAAACACAATTTTCAGGCTTTTCTAAACTCGAAATTTTACTTTATTCGCAAGGCGCATAAAACGCTTATTTAACGTGAATTTGAAAATATTCTGCTGTAGCATATTGTTTTAGTAGTGTATTTTAAACTTCACAATATTTCAGTGTATTATACGCGTAGAGCATGAAGTAAAATTTCGAGTTTAGAAAAGCCTGAAAATTTGGTTTGGTGCTCCGCTTCGAAGAGCGACCAAACCTAATTTTTAAGCTTTTCTAAACTCGAAATTATACTTCATGCCTAATCAAGGATTGGAAACACTCATTAGAAGTTTCAAATTGAACATTTTTATTCAACAACGAATGCCTGAACATTAACAAAGTATTAATTTTGAGTTTACAAAATCCTGCAAATTTGGATTTTTCGGTGCGGAGCGATCTAACCTAATTTTCAGGCTTTCCTAAACTCGAAACTTTAGTTCATGCTTAAAGAAGGTGTGGATACCCTCGTTTAAAGCTTCAAATTGAAAGTTTTTCTAAAACATAGCGATTTAAAAGATGACTTTGCTCTCATTAAATAAATAAACAACAAAGATTTCGTGAAATATTTATTGAAGTTTCGCGTCAAAATAAACCTTTAGTGGATTTATTTATGAATATTATGATTATAAAAATAATAAACAAGTCTGTTTTCTATCCAATGCCCATAAATATTCTTGATATTTCATACAAAAGTAATTGCAGTGTAAATATTTCATCATAACTGCAACAACGCTCGATTATTAATTTATCCATAGATGACCTATTGCGTTAGCAATAAACAATAAAAATGTTTATAATAAATGCACGCTATCATATTTATAATTATTTTTACCTAAATAACATGACATAACTGCACATTAGTAAAAGTACGCATGATTGCACCACAGCAATGCAACAGACTTTTCATAAATATTACACATTTCTACAATTACTTACAATAGAAAATTACACGACATATAAATGTTAAAATTCTGCAATTTATTAAAACATTTAAATGGCTACTTTTCAATAACTTTGTGATGCACCAGAAGGCTGTAGTATCGTATGTTCAATAAAAAAAACCTCTAGAGTGCCATGATTTTTACTTTTTTTAAATTTAAGTTGGCTACGCGCTTTAGAAATTGACATTAAACGTCAGATATAATAATTATAATTCATAATTTCAAAGCTGCCAACCTACAATATTTTCCATGGCACTTTAGAGATTTTTTTTATTGTACACACGATAGTTATTGTTCAAACGATATTTTGTTCTGTTTTGCTTAGATGTACTCTAGATTTTAATTCGTTTTTGATATCAGATATTTGCTAAGATTTAATAAATATTGTTGATAGTATTTCCTTAAAATTTTTATTTATTGATGATGTTAGTTACTCGTATTTGTTTAGATTTACTCAAGATTGTTAATACAATGTTTTTAAGTTTAACTACTTTCGTTATACTTACATGGAAGTGTTAGAATCACTCGTCTACCATTACTATCTCGGTAAGGACTTACAAAAATATATCTGAAATAATAATAAAAACAAATCAGGAATTAAAAGTTTACATTTTAAGAATTATAACCATCGCATTTAAAGAATTATTAATTATTAATTGTGCCGGCTGCATTATAAGAAAAAATGTCAAATTATCCCTAAACTCAAATAAAAGCTCTTGATTTTTAACTAATTTTTGTTTCTCACGACAAATGGTTTGCAATACTGTTGCTTCTTTGGGCGTAGAAGTTAAAATCTATTATATACATGTTTTTTGTAATTTATCATAAGTGCTTCACTTGAAGAAGCAACACTGTTACAAATCAATTGTTGTAAAATACAAAAACTAGTTAAAAATTAAGTGTTTTTGTTTAAGTGATAATGGATTTGCAAAAATTAAGTGCCTCGACCGTAAACGATCAAAAAAAAAATAACTAACTATAATACAGTGAGTTTTTTTTTAAGTATACATATCGCGATGGATGCGCTGTAAAATTTCAGGCGCTCTTTGTTTTATTAAAGCGTCTAACTTGAAGATTCAAACGAGTGTTTTAAATTCTTTGTTAAGCTTGAAGTCAAATTTCAGGTGTTCTTTGTTTTATTAAAGCGTCCAATTTGAAGATTCAAACGAGTGTTTTAAATTATTGGTTAAGCTTGAAGTCAAATTTCAGGCGGTCTTTGATTTGTTAAAGCATCCAATTTAAAGATTCGAATGAGTGTTTTCAATCCTTGGTTAAGCTTGAAGTCAAATTTCATGCTTTTCTAATCGCGAAATTTTACTTCAAGAGCCATCCGCAAAAAAAATGATTTAAAGTGAAGTTCAAAATATACTGCTTCAGTATACTGCTTAACCAGTATATTTTAAACTTCACAAAATTTCAGTGATGTATACGCGTGGCGCATGAAGTAAAATTTCGAGTTTAGAAAAGCCTGAAAATTTGGATTGGTCGCTTTGCTTCGCTACGCGACCAATCCAAATTTTTAGGCTTTTCTAAACTCGAAGTTTTACTTCATGCTTAACCTAGGATTGAAGACACTCGCTCGAATCTTCAAAATAATCGTTTTAAAAATCAATAAACAACTGATATTTTACAGGACATCTATCAGGATATGTATACTTTAACCAATTTAATGATTCACTGACATTTGATTGAAAATAACCATTCTTTTGGCGAGGATGTACTTTCAGTTATTCACTTTGCCGAGAAGGGTAGAAAGATGGACCTCCTGGAGTCTTTGGAGATTCACAGAGCCCGCGCTAATCGGGAAATTCCCGCTGTTATTAGAAAATTTGCAAATATAAATAATGGTCCTTTGTAGTTTTTTGTTACTAACGGTTTGATAATGATACGTGTAGTATCGAAACTATAGTCACCAAATAAACCAATTGTTATACAACCAAAGTGATAAACAGTGTTTTATTTAAATTTAATGATTACTTATTAATAAACGAACATGTTTAATACTTTTTATTTATTAAAACTTTTATACAAGGTGGACCAAAAGTTCGTTTACATTTCAAATGATGATTTAAAAGAAACTAGTTAAGTGAGATAAAAACGTTCTATTTATTATTAAAGTACACAAATAGAGATTTTTTTAAAATTAGATCATCCATATGTGATCCTTGACTATTTTGACATTGCTGCAACCTGAAGCGGAAATTTTCAATGACGGCCTCACAAGTGTTTCGTGAAATGTTTTGCATTTCCTCTCGAATATTTTCCTTTAATTCCTCTAGGGACACTGGGTTGCTGTTGAAAACGTTACTTTTAAGGTATCCCCAAAGAAAGAAGTCCAGTGGGGATAAGTCCGGGCTACGAGGTGGCCAGTTAATGGCACCCCTTTTGGATATCACTTTTTGTCCAAAAATTTCGCGAACAGCACTTAATGAGTCATTAGAAATGTGGCATGTTGCCCCATCCTGCTTAAACCACGATCGTAAATGTAACTCTTTGTGAAGCTTCTAACGAATCTTTCCACTCCTTGATTAAGCAAGAAGTAAAAGTACAAAAATTTAATCTAAATTTTCTAAACTCTAAATTTAACTTCATGAGCTAGTCGTATAAAACTCCGACATATTATGAAGTTCAAAATATACTGTTTAGATATGTACGTAATCCCTTTACCTATTAATAACATCTCTTCATTTTGATTTGCCACAGTTTTGTGTACCTGTTTCAATGATACACTTCAACATTCCTGTAAGTTTATTTCAATATTTTTTTGTATTAAAAGTATACAGCATAACTGTACTAATAAGGGATAAATCTCGAAACGCGTCTATAGATGGCTTAAGACAATTAATATTTATTCCCTGTAATTTTTTCAATTTATTTTAATTTCCTGTTGGTTCATTTAGTTTGGTGAGAGAATAATTTGACCTGATATTGCATTTTGTATATAAATTATGCAGAAAACAGTAAATTTGTCGTGTAACTCAAATATTCATTGTATAATTCAATATCTGTCGGGGTATTAGCTCGAGAAGTAGTTGTTTCAATTAACATTTGGAGACTTGTCTCAATGAGACAACATTTTTGAAGAAAGCCGATATTATTTTTAATTCGTTTTTATATTTTGAAAATATTCTGATAACTATTGAAAAACTCAATTTTGCCTTATGCTAAATTTTTCTTTATGTGCGTATATGATTCATAGTCCACTTAGCTAGATTTTATCTTTGATCTCACGTTAATAAACTTGACAAATGTATATTTCATCCAATCTAATTTTGCACCTACAAATTTAAATAAAGATAGAAATAGATTTACTTTATCTCGAAAAAAATTATAATATGTGTATTTTGAGACTTTATTTGAATTTTGATTAACTCTAAAAATATGTATGTATGTTATAATAATATTTAGGGTAGAATTCTTGAGAGGTGTCCTATGATTACAGATTTAAATTCTATGGCACAACTTTTCTTTAATGTATTTTCATATTAACATTATTTCTTCTACTCTTGTGTGTTAAATTGCAACTTTTATTAATCTCTCTTAACTAAGGAATTCATATTATTATAGATATATTAATCTGAATGTCACAGGACACCTCACATGTTATATTTTCTTCAATATTTTATATAATAAAATTATGTTAGCCATTCAGTTTATAGTTTTACACGATTTTCAAATGTCTTATATTTTCTTGAATATTTTATATAATAAAATCTGTGTTGGCCATTCAGTTTATGGTTTTACACGCCTTTCAAATGTTTCTATTTTCCACCTCAGGTGTGAATAAAGCGCGATAATCTTTTACACGAGAAACGCGTTATACATTTTTCTGGTTCGCGCTGTAACTTTCGCAGTAAGTGCATTTCACGATATGCTACTTTATGTAGAACAAGCATATGCAAATGACAATTTTAAAGCGGTATATTGGTCTGCATATTTCACGGATAAAAATCGAGGGAACATGTGTTTTGCGAGAACGACACATACAAAAAACTAATGTCCCCATAAAATACTAAAAACTCGCATAAATCCTCATAAATTAGAGTAACATAAAACATGTTTTTGCTGAGATAATTTTAGTTATATTAAAATTGAAATTAGAAATAGCTCATATTCATATTTTCTCTGTAAATAGAATTTATTCTGCTGAGAAATAAATGATTATTATTATTATTATTATTATTATTATTCAATACTGATTTCAACGTTTATTTCAGTCTAAGTTATTATTTATAATCCAATAATTAATATCTTTAGTTTGGTTCTCATTGATCACTTAATGAAACATGATTAAAATATATGTAAATTAGTTTGTATAAATTAATAGAAAGGACATTCACTTGGTTTGTTTCAGTAAAATTATTTATTTATTCCGACTAGTTTCGACTAACAGTCATTTTTAAGGAATGTACAGATTTTACAAATTACAAAGTTTATATACAATATTTTTTGTGTGTTGAAAATGACTGCATATTTTGAAATTCCTTGTTGAATAATCTGATAGAATTGAACTTTTTAGTCGTTTTATTTATCTTTTTATAAATAGAGACTATATTACTTCACAGTTGTAATTTGCCTAATATTGGTAAATAAAAATGACTATTCAGTATTTTTGTGCATGTTTTTAATGAGTTTATTTACATTCAAAAGTTGAAATTAATTTAGAAATAAACATCTTCTTAAATGTTAGCAAAATGAAAAGTTGTTATTTAGAATCGAATACTTTATTTTGTAATTCGTTTAGTAAATAACACACTTGGTTAAGATTTCACTGTTTATTAGTTGACACTGCACAGTGGCTTCATCAACAAACAAAACAATTGTTGCAATGTCAACTAATAACCAGTGAAATCTTAACCAAGTGTGTTATTTACTGAAAGTGTTGATATGCATTTCACCAAGTAACAGCCTCAACTATTAAAAGATGTTGTGATTTATATTCCTGTAATTATTAAAATTATTTAAAGAATTAAATTGTCGAATTTGGCTCCGGTGTTACAATTCATGCGAAAAAAGTTTCTCTGCTAAAATGTATATTACATTTTAATTGTTTTGATTATATGTTTTTCTCAAGTCTTCAATTTATAATAAAATTTAAAAAAAATCTTATTGTAATTTTTGATAAACGTGTAGTAAACATGTTTACCATATTTATTTATCAAATGGTAGCAATTGAAATTCTTGTTAGATATAGTCCATAATATTGCAAGTTATAAACGTATTGTCGTGAGTTTGATATTTGCAAGTAATACAAGATTCGATCGCGCCAGTTGAGAAGTGAGGAAGTTATTGGAGCGTTTTACGAGAATATTGCAATACGCGCCGTCGAATATTGAATTTGAGATGAGGAACAATTTTATTTTTCGAATATAATGTGCATACCTACTACCTACTGGAGATATTGCGGGCTTATTTTTCGCGATCTACGCAAATTACGAAAGAAAAGAAATAGCAATTGAATTTGCTCCAAATATATACAAAGAGAGTTTTTCATTAAAGTGTACGTATTTCATATTTGTTGTAAATCTTTAGATATTTGTTGTTTCTTAGATGAGTTCAATTTTAAGCTTTACTCGGGCGTTTTCCACTCCCAGACTAAGCATGAAGTAAAATTTCGAGTTTAGAAAAGCCCCGTGAAAATTTGTCGAGGGTCGCGCAGCGACCCGAGACAAATTTTCTGGGCTTTTCTAAACTCGAAATTTTACTTCATGCGCCATGCGTATAAAACACTAAAATGTTGTAAAATTTACGTTTATTGAAACTTCACTTAAAATCAGTGTTATACTCGTGGCGCATGAAGTAAAATTTCGAGTTTAGAAAAGCCCAGAAAATTTGTCTCGGGTCGCTTCGCGACCCTCGACAAATTTTCACAGGGCTTTTCTAAACTCGAAATTTTACTTCATGCTCAGTCTGGGAGTGGAAAACCCTCGTTTAAAGCTTCAAATTGAACTCTTTAAAAAAACAACGAATATCTAAAGATTTACAACAAATGGGCGGAATTTGTTGTACCAGTAGTAACTTGAGATGGAAGATGGAATGGATGGAAATAGTTGAGGATGTACAGGGTGTTTTTCTTTGAAGTAAACGTATTTAAAATTGTGCCTCTTTGTTGTAAACCTTTACACATTCGTTGTGTTTTTCAAAGAGTTTAATTTGAAGCTTTAAACGAGTGATTTCCACTTCCAGACTAAGCAAGAAGTAAAATTTCGAGTTTAGAAAAGCCCCATGAAAATTTGTTGAGGGTCGCGCAGCGACCCGAGACAAATTTTCTGGGCTTTTCTAAACTCGAAATTTTACTTCATGCGCCACGCGTATAAAACACTAAAATATTCTGAAATTTATGTATTTATACGGTTGGCGCATGAAGTAAAATTTCGAGTTTAGAAAAGCCCAGAAAATTTGTCTCGAGTCGCTACGCGACCCTCGACAAATTTTCACGGGGCTTTCTAAACTCGAAATTTTACTTCATGCTTAGTCTGGGAGTGGAAAACCCTCGTTTAGAGCGTCAAATTGAACTCTTTAAAAAAACAACAAATATCTAAAGATTTACAACAAATAGGCGGAATTTGTAGTACCAGTAGTAACTTGAGATTAGATGGAAATAGTTGAGGATGTACAGGGAGTTTTTCTTTAAAGTAAACGTATTTAAAATTGCGCCTATTTGTTGTAAATCTTAACACATTCGTTGTGTTTTTAAAAGAGTTCAACTTGAAGCTTTAAACGAGTGTTTTCCACTCCCAGACTAAGCATAAAGTAAAATTTCGAGTTTAGAAAAGCCCCGTGAAAATTTGTCGAGGGTCGCGCAGCGACCCGAGACAAATTTTCTGGGCTTTTCTAAACTCGAAATTTTACTTCATGCGCCACGCGTATAAAACACTAAAATATTGTGAAATTTATGTATTCGAACTTCACTTAAAATCTGTGATTTATACGGTTGGCGTATGAAGTAAAATTTCGAGTTTAGAAAAGCCCAGAAAATTTGTCTCGGGTCGCTGCGCGCCCCTCGACAAATTTTCAAGGGGCTTTTCTAAACTCGAAATTTTACTTCATGCTTAGTCTGGGAGTGGAAAACACTCGCTTAAAGCTTCATTTATTTGCGCCTATTTGTTGTAAATCTTTACACATTCGTTGTGTTTTTAAAAGAGTTCAACTTGAAGCTTTAAACGAGTGTTTTCCACTCCCAGACTAAGCATGAAGTAAAATTTCGAGTTTAGAAAAGCCCCGTGAAAATTTGTCGAGGGTCGCGCAGCGACCCGAGACAAATTTTCTGGGCTTTTCTAAACTCGAAATTTTACTTCATGCGCCACGCGTATAAAACACTAAAATATTGTGAAATTTATGTATTCGAACTTCACTTAAAATCTGTGATTTATACGGTTGGCGCATGAAGTAAAATTTCGAGTTTAGAAAAGCCCAGAAAATTTGTCTCGGGTCGCTGCGCGCCCCTCGACAAATTTTCACGGGGCTTTTCTAAACTCGAAATTTTACTTCATGCTTAGTCTGGGAGTGGAAAACACTCGCTTAAAGCTTCAAATTGAACTGTTTCAAAAAACAAGGAATGTCGGAAAATGTACAGCTTATGTATATGTTTACCTAAAAGAAAAAATTCTCTGTACTTACTTAATACAAAAAATTGTACTTACGTAAAGTATAAATATACATTTTTGGATTCGCTTTAAAGGGAATAGGATAATTGGAGAAAATATGTAAATCTTGTTACGTTTATTCCTGTTTTTTTTTTGTTATTCAGAAGCTTTTATATAAATTACATAGGGACTAGGCGAGACACAGACATACTTGTATTTCTATTGAATGTATCTGGCTTCACTATTGACAAGCTAAACAATTACATATAGACTAGGTGAGACAGATATTTCTATGGAATTTATCTGGCTTCTTGGGACTTTGGTATTATGTGCACAAATGTATTCTAATTTCTCGCATAATTGAATGGAACGAGCTGTAAAAATTTTAATTGACCTAAAATGTCGATAAAAATATAAGAAAGATCTATAATCTGTCGGCATCCCAGTAGATTGTGACTTCAGAAACATACGTCGTAATTAAATGCAGCACTGTGACACTACCCAATGACATAATTAAATGTATTTGACGTTTCCAAGATTCACCGTTTCGTATGGCATAATCCAAGATAAGTAATTTTCAAAGCAACCGAGGTGCCGACAGTTTATAGACACTCGTTATATTTTAGCAGTTTTGTGTATAATTTTAATGATTTAATTGCTATTTTTATTTTCAAGAGGTAAAAATACATTACTTCACAATTTGAAATGATCTAAAATGTCGATAAAATTTTATTCTGCAGTTGTTTCATTCGTTTTTTTTTTCTAAGATTAATTTAACCAAGGTTTGTAGCCTTCTTAAAATTTGAGAAAATGAGCAGAATTTATACTTGAGTTGAATTAAATTGTATATTTATATAAAGTATAGAAAAATTGTCTCTTATTGTAAACAACCTTTCAAAATCACGGATAGTTCGATTTTTTATAAAATGTTCAGAGATTATTTTGAAATTAATAAACCTTTTTATTAATATATTAATTTAACATTGTTTTTAAACCAAATTGCAGATATTTAAATTTGGCTTTAAAAGAGTAGAAAACGTGAATCTTATTCGAAAACAAACTTTGAAACATTACTAAAACTTCAAATGTTGATAAAATTTGCACAAAATGATTGAAAAATAAATAAACAATCTTTTAACGTGGAAATATAAAAATTAAGAGGCTGGATGTAACATTACAGAATCTGAAAGTTGACTGATATCAATATTTTATATTAGACCTATACAGCAAAAAAGGAATATAATTGGTTAAACTCAGTAGCAATACTTAAGCAACAAACACATTTTTAAATAACAGAAGCTTAAAGTTTATAAACTTTGTTTAAATATATTTTATATTTGTGTTTAATTTAAAAAAAACGCCAGATTTATTATTAACATTAATTGCTACTAAATAGCTTAAGAATTAATGTTAACAATATAAAAATTTGAAGTTTTGGTGATGTTTTAAAGTTTCTTTTAGAATAAGACTCACGTTTTCTACTCTTATAAAGCAAAATTGCAATGTCTGCAATTTGGTTTAAAAACAATGTTAAATTAATACATTATACGTTTCGAATTTAAATGCATTTTTTTGTATGTGAAGTGAAATTAATGAAACAAAATTTCACAAAATTTCACAGAACTGAAGGAAATTGTTGGAGATTAAGGCCCAGTTGCATCAAAAACGTTAAACCCGAGTTTAAGCTGAACTTAAGTTTATATATATATATATATATATATATATTTAAACATTTTTATTCGAATGATTATTTTAGTTTATAGTTGTTACTCTGTAATTGGGTTTTTGCCTGTTGGGTAATAAAGATTATTATTATTATTATTATTATAAAGATGACAGTTAATATTTTTCTAATGTCACTTTGAACTGAAGTTCAGAGTTGAACCAGTTCAACTTGTTTGTGCAACTGGCGTTAAAATGATTGATTGTAAATTTATAATAATACATTAGAAATCAAAATGATTTATTTTCAAGAGAAAACGTTCAAATATAGATACAGAAAATTATTGTTGATGTCACTAACGAATTATTAATGTTTATGATTTCCGAAATTTATATTTTTCCTATTTCTCTAAAACACGCATCAATCAAGTCACACATAATGAGAGATTTTTTTACGTATACATATCTTGATGTAAATTTTCAGGAATTTTTGCTTTTATAAAAACGTTTTAATTCCAAAGACTGTTTTCCACTCCTAGATTAAGCATGGAGTAAAATTTCGAGTTTAGAAAAGCCTGAAGGTTTGGATTTGGACCAAAATCCAAATCCAAATTCAGGCTTTTCTAAGCTCAAAATTTTACTTTATGCGCCACGCGTACCAACACTGATTTCAAGTGAAGTTCAAAATATACAGCTTATCAAATCTTTCATAATCCGATGGCCTCAATCAATTTGCTTTGGGAAGTGTAGGTATACTTAAAACAATAAATCCTTCTATATCTTTTAGATATTAATTTAATTTTTGGTCAACTTTTAATTAGAAAAACGCTTCACAAAACACTGGTAATTCCCATTAAAAACATAACCCTAGTCTTGTGAAGACGTAGATTTTTCCTTTATATAAAATGTTTTATTTCTTTTTTAATAAAAACAGACGAATAGTTAGTATCGTATGTAACGATTTTGACAATATGTTATCAATATTAGCGATATATCGGTTAAGGAAATATCGATATAAATATCCATTATTTTATATGATAATATCGATATACAGGGTGTCCCATTAGTGCGTTCTCGGAAGATATCTCGACTCACGTATAAGATAGAACAATTGTTTCTACACCATAGTTACTTGGTTTTAGAAATTTATAACTTAAAAAGAGTTTTATATGTGCAGAATGCGTCTTAAAGAGAGTAGCTGATGCATCTTGCTAATTTTAAATTGGTCACCCTAACATAAAGAGAAAAGCGGTTGCAGCTTGGTTATTTTAAATGGATCACCTTGTATACGATTTGGTTTTTAAATCCCTCATAAAAAATGCGTGTTATTTTATGACACTTATGAACATAGATTATGTTTACAGTGGTTTCGTAAAGCTAAAGTATCTCTGAAACTAAATGAGAACTAAATTGAAAATAGAGAGCGCTATCGAATGCACTATAAAGTTGTTGCGCTTAAGTTATTTGGCTATGAAATAAAAATAGTTTAATTTATAAATTTTCAATAAAGGGTAACTTGATTTTTTTAAATAGAACCATATAACTTTTTTTACATCAATCGACCTAAAATGGAAGTTTCTTTCGCGTTTCTTAATAATTTTTCATCTGTAGATGTAATATAATTATCTTAAAAACGATAAAGTTACAGATAAAAATTGTACACTTAATCGATAGAGAATTGATTTATAAATCGATTGATGCTACTAAAATTATATCGACTGCACTATGAAGTTGTTGCACTTAAGTTATTTGGCTATGAAATAAAAATAGTTTAATTTATAAATTTTCAATAAAGGGTAACTTGATTTTTTTAAATAGAACCATATAACTTTTTTTACACCAATCGACCTAAAATGGAAGTCTCTTTCGCGTTTCTTAATAATTTTTCATCTGTAGATGTAATATAATTATCTTAAAAACGTTAAAGTTACAGATAAAAGTTGTACACTTAATCGATAGAGAATTGATTTTTAAATCGATTGATGCTACTAAAATTATATGACTTTATTTAAGCAACTATTTTTATTAGGTAGTTAAATAACATAATTTTATTAGGTAGTTAAATAACATAATCGCAACAACTTTGTAGCGTATTGATAGCGCCCTCTATTTTCAACTCTCTATCTTATATACTTTTGAAGATATTTTAGGTTTGCGAAACCATCGCAAACGTGAGTTTTGTTCATAAATGCCAAATATCTCCAAAACAGTACGATTTGGTTTTCTAAAACCAAGCAACATTGTTAAAAACATTTTTCTTTATCTTTAACGTGAGCAGAGATATCATCCGAGAAAGCATTAATGTATACAGTGTATATCGAATATGCCTATTTTATAATTATAATTTGCCTAAAATTGGCAAATAAAAATTACTTTATAGTATTTTTTTAAGCAAGTTTTTCATGAGTTTATTTAAATTAAAAAGTTGAAATTATGTTATAAATAAACATCTTAAATTACAGCAACATAAAATAATCATTAACTTTATAAAGGGAATTTTTCTTCTATTATTGATATGTAAAAATTCAGCTTTTTTTCAATATTTTTCAAAAACATGTTAATTTTCAGTAAACCTAATTCAAAAACTTTTTTTTACAAATGTTTCACATGAAAGAAAAATCATGTATTTTTTTTTATTATATGTTAACGTTAGCTTAAAAACTTTGGAAAACAACATGAACTTTAGTTTATTCTACATTTAGACAAAATGTGTTTATTTTTATAGACATTTCGGTAATTTGATGATGACGAATTTTAAAACCAAATATATACGTAATTAATAGGTAGTTTTTTATTTTACGGTCGTTGTACTTTGAATTTTTATTTTCGAAAATGACTGGCTCAACTATTTTTATTTTAATATTAAACAATACGCCATTTTAAGTTTTGGCACAGATAGTTATACAGACAGTCCATGGGATAGGGAATCCAGGAAATTAAATTATGATTAAAACAAAACCTTAGAGATGGTATCTCTATTAGCAATTTAATTATTAACTCATTAACGGCCGGGCAATTAAAGAGTTAACTCTAAAAGTTGATTTTGAGTAAAATTCTGCAATTTTTTTATGATTTTCTATGAATGACTTATTTTATACCATACTGGAAATGTTTCTTTCAAATATACGTAATGTATACCCTATACATGTTCAGGATTACATTAATTCAATAAATGCGTTCAATATGAAGTTTTGAACGAGTGTTTCCACTCCCAGACTAAGCATGAAGTAAAATTTCGAGTTTAGAAAAGCCCTGTGAAAATTTGTCGAGGGTCGCGCAGCGACCCGAGACAAATTTTCTGGGCTTTTCTAAACTCGAAATTTTACTTCATGCGCCACGCGTATAAAACACTGAAATATTATGAAGTTGATAATACACTATAAACTTTTTTCTAATGAGTAACAATCGAAATATTTTAATAACAATCTATTTAAATTTTCTTCATACATTTTCAAATCATTTCAAATGATACAATGTATCAAATTAACTTATTTAGTCATTTATTTAACAAAAAATTAATAATGTTGCGTTTACGCATTAATGGCGTGTAATCGGTTAACTAAATATTCCCCCCGATTCCGTATGCGAAATGTCAAATTTAACGGTTACGTTATATACCCTCACAATCTAAGCAGACATGCCAATTACTAAACGCGCTTAGATTGAGATGTTAAAGAACAACATGTACGTTAAATTTAACATTTCGTGAACGGAATCGGGCTGATAATCATTCTTAATTTAAAGTACGCTATCAATTGATAGATGTTATTATTTTATTTAAACGTAAAGGCCTTTTAGATTCCAAAAACTGTTTCGCAATCTAATCCTTGATTCTATTTTTGGCGTCGAAATAATAGCATCAGATTGTATGTCTATATAACTGTCTGTGTTTTTGGTCTGTTATTTATTTTATTTATACAACAAAATATTTTATTTTCTGTAAATTAATTATAAAAATTACTCACCCACTGGAAATAAGCTCGTGTACTTTCGAATCCAAACAATCCATGTCGTAAAAAATATGCTTGAACTTCTTCCTGAGATTCAAGTACTTAAGGAGCATCTGCTGGGCCATCGGGATGCTGAACTTTTTCGCTCGCAAGAATCTCAACAAGAAACTGTCGTCTGCAGATGAGAAAAATCTCGGGTAATTTCACAATTTTCGCGCGTTGCAAAATTTCAGCGCGGGCTTAATTTCCGCATTTGCGAAATAACGCACAATTAAACCGCTCACTAAAACTAGTTTACACGTATTTCTAATTGGAATACATTACGTTTAATCATGCTAAGGTCTAAAATTGTTATATAACGTTTGTGTTTGTTTATTTAAATTATACTTAGGTCAAAATTGTTAGATAGCAAAGAAACAGGAGCGTGTATTTGTGGAAATGCGGTCAGTTTGTTTTGCTTTTATTTTGAATTATTAAACGAATGTATTTGTGTCGAGCTATTCTGTATTGCAATACATTTTCGGATTTTTTGTTAATCATATAAAACAATGATTTGAAGTGATGTTAAAAATATACTCCTTATCAAATCTTTCAAACTTTGTTGGCTTCGAATTGTTTGCTTTGGGATATTACTACTTAGGTAGATATACATAAAAGAAAAAAAACTGTATTTATTATAGTTAATACGTGTTGCGCTACACTCTTGATGGAACCGGATGTACAATTTTGGTGAAGAAAAACACTTGTTTTGTTCCATGATTTTATTTTATATGGGCCAAACAGGACGTAATTTCGAGACGCGATACAAGGAACACCGAATATCCATAATTAACGGAAAAACAACAACAGAATTAGCCGAATATTGTATCAATACTGGACACCACATGGGAGAGATTACGCCGATCCAATTCTGCAGAAAAGAAAGAAAGCTTAACCTCCTGGAGGTGATGAAGATTAAGGGGGCCATCAACAACGGGGATAATCTGCTAAACAAGCAGCACGAACTACATTATTATCGCTGGACTTTCTCATAATTAACCATCCCATATATATAATACACTTTTTCATTTATAATTTAGTTTAATCATTGATAATGATCAGTAAAGACACGTGTCAGGAAACTAAAAATAAAATCATGGAACAAAACAATTGTTTTTCTTCACCAAACCTGTATTAATTATTTACATTTTTACCTCTTCTTTCCAGTAAGTTTTAACTAGTAAAGTACTTCAAGTAACACAAGTAATTTTATTTGAAAAGAGAACCATAGTTTAATGTGGACGTAGATTTCTACTTTATTTAAAATGTAAAATTACAAAAACGTCGATCAAACATTTAAACAGCGTTCAGTGTTTATTGGTCTACAAGTGCAAATGTTTTTACCTGTTAAACAATTTTCTATATCCTGATGATTTAGAACCCATTCCTTAAGTTGGTGGAGACACTGACGTCTAGAAGATTCTTCCTCGCGCAATTCCCTTATTGCAACTTTTTTGGCTATGTCTAAAATATTTTGATCATCGATGTGTTTCTCTTTATTCGTACTCCAGGGGGTTTCAATGATGATTTCTTGGGCTGACATGTCTGTAAAAAATATTTCTAATATTAGAGATACAATTATTTTGGAAAAATATGCAGTCTTATTAATATAAATGCCGCTAACATAATTACAGTTTAATGCTAGTTAATTTCTACTTAACCCAAACAAACACGATGCAAAGATTTCGTATTAATGGAACAATATCTACATGCTATTAGATAATTCTGAACTATTGATCAAATAAACGTGACAACATCGCCATTTCATCAAACAAACAGTTTTTTTTTTTAACAAAACGTGTTTGTTTCATTGAAACAGCGTTCAAAACATTAACAAATAAAACCATGTTTAAAACACGTTTAAAACAGAACATACAGCGCATTTTTCTTTTGAGTATACATATCCCGATAATTACAGCGTTTTTTTAAAATTTGCGGAAAATCGTTGTTTAAAAGCGGTTAATTTGAGGCTTTTAAAGAGTGTTTTCCACTCCCAGACTAAGCATGAAGTAAAATTTCGAGTTTAGAAAAGCCTAAGAATTTGGATTGGCCGCGTAGCAGGCTTTTCTAAACTCGAAATTTTACTTCATGCGCCACGCGTACAAATCACTGATTTTAAGTGAAGTTGAAAATATACTACTTATAAATAATTTGACACTTTGAGTATAAAAAAAAGTGATGTTTTCCAATACTTTTTTTTGTTTAAATGTAAAATCTTCAAACGCATTTTGTCTGATAGCCTTTAGACACAACGCATTTTGTCTAGACAATGTGCGATGGCGACGAATGCAATTTTATTCGGGTATTGTCTAAAAGCATTGGACAATTGGCGTTTTGTCTAGACAGAACGCGTTTTGTCCATATTTCGTGTTTTGTCCGTAACATATGTTTAAATGTTGTATAGTTCAGGCTGTTAGTTGTTGAAACTCTATAATATCACTTTAATAAAACACTTAATTTGTTTAGGTTATAAAATTATATTTACTGTGCTACAACAATTGTTTCACCATTCATCTACCCGATGAAGCCACAGTGTGGTATAACAATTGTTGTAGTACAATAAATATAATTTTGGAACCTAAACAAATTAAATGTTTTATAAAAGTGATACACTTAAATAAACGGGAAATCAGAATTCCCGGGGCAGAAGTGAACCCTCCCTCTTGCCCATATGTGCCGGCGCCATTGGTTGTAAACTAACAATAGGAGTCTATTAAAATATAATCCTTAGAATCGTGTTATAATCCCCTCTGAGCAAATCCATTTAAGTAATGTTTCATCAACTTTAAAACAACGTGTAATGTTGCTACAATGTTGATATAACGTTATTTGTTTGTTTTTTGCTCAGTGGGTCTATATGCTAACGTTTATTAATAAGGCTGATGAAGTTATTCAAATTATAAAAATTACAAGAGTATTAATCGTAGCTGTTTTTACGTAACATTGCAAGCTTCAATAATTCAGCATGTGAACTGAATAAATAGCTGAAGTATTGAAGCCTATAAAAACTACCTACTCTAAATTCACCATAATCCTATCTAAAAAAAGCAAGAAAACGCTTTATAAATAATAACATTCATTTGCTAAAAGGTTTGCAATGTTCTACAAACCAAACACACGTGTGCTTGTGTTTATTTGCACACAGCGAAAAGTGAAAGAAAGCAGAAAGCAAGAGCAGAAACACAGTTTTCAGATACCTCTGAATCTTGCTTGCAGTCTTACGCAATAAAATAGCTGCACGTATAAGCACTTGAAAATATAAGAAAACGTTAAGTGCGCGCGTCTTTCTCTTTTTATAATGTCGAGTGCCTTTTGCAATATTATCGCTCGCCCACTCGCCTAATTTAAATTCCGCGGTGTGCGGTTGGATGGGACAAAAAGTGGATGCACATCCAGAACTTTAATATTTCACGATTGTAATCTCACAAATTGGGATGTGTATGAGCGGAATTGAGATCAACTGTTCTCATTAGTGGAGTACTTTATGAGGAATGTGGGGCACGTTTTCTTTATTGTGTGCGCTGTATAAATGTGCAAATAGTTCGGGGGTTTGGAGATATAATTACGCTAATTGCTCCTCGGTTTTCGTTTCATGGGAATTAATTTTGGTGATCTTGCGTCTTTATTTGTGTGCTAGTAGAATGTTGATATGTCTTAATAAGTATAATGTTTCAATGGTATTTACCCTTCGCTTTTTCATTAAGGAGGAAATTACATAGTTGCTACTAATAATAAAAATACTTCACAAAGATTAGTTTTATAAGAGATGAAATTAACTGTAAAACGTTAAAACAATTAGAAAATAAAGCAAAGCGCTTGATATTGTAAAAATATCCTTAGACCATAAACCCAGATTATAGTATGTTTTTTTATCACAATCAAATGAATTATTTCTAGACAAGTGGAGACAATTTTCAACATGATTTAAATTCATATCACCGTGTACGTAACCAGAATTTTGATACGAGGGCAAATATAATTCAATTTTGTAGGAAATGTTGTAAAATTTGGCTTAAGGTGGGAAATTCACATGTTATTTGGCCATAAGAACAAACAACGCTTAATCTTCCACAATAATAAAAATAGATCTTTGAAACTTGTACATATTGCACATTGAAGCTTTGCGAATAAATTGACACTATTCTTTTTTCAAATGTTTTTTAAATTATATATCAATCAAATCATGGAACACTCTTAAATTATCACATAAATCCGTGCAATACTTCCACAGAAAACATTATTTCTTCTTCGTATTGCTTTAATTTATTAAGGTAATTATTATAAAAATGTTGAATTAAATAGATTAATCTAAAATAAATGATAAATAAAATTAATCGTTGCTTAGAAATCTCCATAAGAGCAATGTAAATGTTGATTATGCTTTTAATAAATAGGGGGCAGCATCGTGCAATTTTAGTAATATGCTAAAATTATACTGTAATTTCCAAAAACATGTGAAAAGAAATTGGGTTTGATATGTAGAATTCGTGTACGGCATTTGTCGCGACACGGGTTCCCGGTGCGCGGCCTTGAATTGCGAATGTAATTTTTCTGTCGCTGACTGTTCATTGATTATGTTGTTGATACACAACAAAGATAGACAATATTAAAATATTTCCCAATACATTCTTAAAATATAAGTGCATTTATGGGTTCATGTTTTGAATAGGAATGTGAAATGCCGGTATACCGGGTGTTGACTTGACGAACGCAACATAGGAAATCGGATGTTAATTTTAAAGTGTTCAAATATAGGCTTCCCTATTTATTTTAAAGACAAAATTTATTTCACTTTTTTGAAGAGAGAAAAATTCTAAATATATGTTCACACTTACCACTTTACGTGTCTCTAAGTTAAAATAATTAAAAAAGTGATGTGATTTTATAAAAATAATGACATACCATCGAATTGATACAACAATTGCGGATATTCCCTGTTTTTTAAGTTCAATTTAAAGCTTTAAACAAGTGTTTTCCACTCCCAGACTAAGCATGAAGTAAAATTTCGAGTTTAGAAAAGCCCCGTGAAAATTTGTCGAGGGTCGCGCAGCGACCCGAGACAAATTTTCTGGGCTTTTCTAAACTCGAAATTTTACTTCATGCGCCACGCGTATAAAACACTATAATATTGTGAAATTTATGTATATTCGAACTTCACTTAAAATCTGTGTTATATAAGCGTGGCGCATGAAGTAAAATTTCGAGTTTAGAAAAGCCCAGAAAATTTACTCCATGCTTAGTCTGGGAGTGGAAAACACTCGGTTAAAGCTTCAAATTGAACTCATTTAAAAATCAACGAATGTCAGAAAATTAACAGCTAAAATAATTAAGAAAAAGTTATGTGATTTTATAAAAATAATGACATACCATGGAATTGATACAATTACGGATATTCCCTGTTTTTTTATAAAGTTCAATTTAAAACTTTAAACAAGTGTTTTCCACTCCCAGACTAAGCATGAAGTAAAATTTCGAGTTTAGAAAAGCCCCGTGAAAATTTGTCAAGGGTCGCTGCGCGACCCTCGACAAATTTTCACGGGGCTTTTCTAAACTCGAAATTCTACTTCATGCGCCACGCGTATAAAACACTAAAATACTGTGAAATTTATGTATATTTCAACCTCACTTGAAATCAGTGTTTTATACGCGTTACGCATGAATTAAAATTTCGAGTTTAGAAAAGCCCAGAAAATTTTCACGGGGCTTTTCTAAACTTGAAATTTTACTTCATGCTTAGTCTGAGAGTGGAAAACACTCGTTTAAAGTTTCAAATTAAACTCTTATAAAAAACAACGAATATCTAAATATTTAAAGAAAATAATCTGAATTTAGAATATGTATACTTTAAAGAAAAACTCCCTGTATAAACCCATATGGAATATCAAACTAAAATCATTAATGGTGAAGGCATCTGTTTCATTATACAGTTGTATGTATGTTGATAGAAATTGAAATCGTGAATATTTATCCAGTTTACTTGTGTCTTCTGTAATTCCGCACTCATCAATTTTATTATTCGTTGTGATAAAATTCGGCATGCACTACAAACCAAATACATAGTCAAAACTACTTTCTGCAACTTTGCTTATTCTGCGCCATCTCGTATCCCAGAAACACACAACCAGCAAAAACTGGCCCTCTTAATAGAAAATCTTAGATTAGAATCATCACTAAGTTTTTCTATTTGGGGCAACTTTTTCTCTACAAATATTTACTTCATGCTTAATCTAGGACCAGAAAACACTAACTAGAAAACTATTGAAACCTGCAATAAAAACACTGAATTCTTAAAAAAAGTAGAAATAAACTTATCATCTCTTCAAATTTTTTCATAAACTTTTCCAGACAAAAACATCCTTAATTGCTTTAATATTTTTAACCACTTTCTGATAATTGTATCAACATTCCAACTTCAATTGTCCACGTTTTTTTTTAATATTGTTGGCTTTCGCCAATTTTCGTAATTTTTATGTTCGTAAATTAAAAATTCCGTTCCAGCAATGTTTGAAAAATGAACGTCCTAAATTCGCATAGAAAATGCCAAATGCGCGAAATGCCTCTGCAAGAAATTCTATGAATATTTATCACTTTCCCATTTCGAATTGATTAACATCCTTACAAAACATTCTGTTTATGATTATTCATGCAGTTTAAAGTATACTTGACTTAAATTCTTTTTACATCGTTACTTATGGTAACATTTACTTATTGCACTAAAATATTCTATACGTTTAAAATTGCTTATAAATAATGCAAAGCTACAAATAATACACGGCTATTCAAATAGAAGGAACAAATTTCACACATCAATTTCTTCCAAACTACAAAAGGTAGAACTATAATTCCAACGTTCCTGGCCAGAAAAAGGTTTAAAATTTGAACAGTGCAGGAAGAAGTTCCAATCACGGCCACTTTGGCCCTGTTGCTTATCATTTTATTGTCTGTAGTAAAATGGCGATACAACAAGAAAAAGCACTTTGTGTGCTGCAATTAGCAAAACTAGAGTCCATTATTAAAGTTCAGGGTGTTTTTTACCGCCTCGTCATAAGCAGATTTACCAGTGGCATCAAAAGTTCGTAGACGATGGTTACATCTACAAACAGAAAATCACGGGACGTCCACGCACATTGAATGATAATGTCGAGCGTATTCGTACAGTTTACGAAAGAGGCCCAAAAAAATTAACAGCACGGAAAACACATGGTGCTCATATTGAATGCATAATAAATTGAACTTTTCTCTTTCCAGGAACGTTGGAATTGTGTTTCTATCTTTTGTAGTTTGGAAGAAATAAATGTTTAAAATCTGTTCCTTTATTTTGAATAACCCTGTATATTAACTGATTTTTTATTCCACAATGCAATATAGCAAATTGTTTATGTAAAACTTCCTGTTTAATATTATTTATCTTGTCAGATCTAGCATTGACATACATTTTAAATAGCATGATATGATCATTAGTATGCTCTCTTATATATTCAGATTACTGTTTTAAAACACAATTAAAAGTCTCCTAAATATCCAATATTTTGGCAAAAATAAACGTTAATTTTTCTAATATATAGAGTTATTAAACAAATCTAGCTATTGTGGTATTTCGATTTTCAGTGTACTTTTAATAAGTGTTTCCACTCTAGGATTAGGCATGAAGTAAAATTTCGAGTTTAGGAAAGCCAGAGGTTATGTATAATTAACTAATTTCTGGGAGAAAATAGTTATTTACAATCAATAAACCTGTGTATATTCTGGGTATATTATTTTAGTGTTCTGTATTATACAGGGTTGACTAAAATGGTCCCTGTCTAATAATATTTAAAATATTAATGGTAAGAATTTACTACACACCCCGTGGGTATTATAGATAAAAATGATATTTTTCTAAAGTACTCGACGAGTACTATATAGATATGCAATTAACTTCGACCAAAAATGTTAAATAAATAAATAAAATTAGTTTGAAAATTTTGAATATATTGAGTCCTAGCAGTATGTAAAAAAATGAGATTTACGCAATTTATTTAAACCTAACCTAACCTAGAAGTATGTGGAATATTCAGCGTGAGCAAACATATTTTTTGGCGAAATACATATAATACGGAATATATATATATAAATATAATCGAAGAACAGCGATCCAACAAAAAGAAACAGCTTACCTAAGCTACAATACTCACAACATTCGAAAATATTTATAGACATTATTAACAACCAAATCAGCAGCAGATATATGCAATTAGCAAATGAATTGGAAGGAAAATCATATAAAATTCCTCATGTAAAAGGAATAACCAGTACAAACCCAAATGTCACAAGAGAATTGAAAATAAGATAAATGACTTAATAATAATAATTATATACACAAACTAGAATTGAGCCCTAATGAATTTCCAAGAGTGTCTTAATTTATGTTAGTTATTCTATAAATCCATATGAGTCTAATTGTAATGTGCTAATGTGTTATAATCGTCATCCGGTTAAATCTAACTTTAAGTTTAAGTTATGTTGAAGTCTCAAATATATCTTTCGACTTCCCCAATGTCTCCAGTAAGGATTGAAATGGTTAACAGCAATCCGTGAGGTTTTATAAAAGTTTCTAGTCAAAATTTCAAAGTTGAAAACATTAATTATTTCCGTAGTAAATTAAATGATTTTAATTTTTGTGTATATAATTATTATTATTATATATATATATGATTATATATATATGATATATGTCAATACAGTGTGAATCTATATTATAATGCATGTTATTTCACGGGGTGTAAAGTAAAGTCGAGCCATATTAATAAACTTTTCAAATACATTAATACAGTGATGGGCAAAAGTATGGGAACACCGGATTTCTGATGAAAAAATACTGTTAATATAATAGTTTGTAGTCATTTTAATGTATTCAAGGACGTAATGTGATTTCCAGCAGCTATCCTATTTCTCGAGGTATGACGTTATCGGTGTATTTTGTTTAATGAAACACCCTGTATATTTCAATCTATTTGGATAAACACTTGTTAAACCGTTTGGTGTGTCGGGTTTAGTGGGGGTGGTTTTTACATTATTAAATAAAATAATAATAGCAAAAGATAGCTGATTACTGCTGTTTGATTAGTGTTTAAGTTTTCTCTTAGAAAAGTTGGTCCAATAATGTGTCCTCAAATTATTTGATAGAAACTAGTGCAATAACAACAGCGAATGTTACTTTCAGATTTAAATTTGTTTGTAAGATGAGACAAACAATAGTAAACAGGTATCTATTCCATTTATTACTTTATTTAATAATGTAAAATCGACAAGTCGCACATTCACCAAATTCGACATCATTGTAATTATTTACCAAGTGTTTATCCACAAAGTTCAAAATATACAGGGTGTTCCATTTAAAAAAAACCGTTGACGTACCTCGAAAAATAGAATACCTGTTGGAAATCAGATTATGTCTTTGAATAGATTAAAACGACTAAAAAATATTATATACAGAGTATTTTTTGATCGCAAGTATAATTTAGCCAGAAATCCGGTGAACCCATACTTTTGCCCAACACTGTCTTATCAAATTTGAAAAGTTTTTTTTTAGTATTTCAAATATTATTAGATAGGGACCATTTTTGTCAACTGCGGACTTGACAAAAATGGTCCCTATCTAATAATATTTGAAATACTAAAAAAAAACTTTTCAAATTCGATAAGACAGTGTTGGGCAAAAGTATGGGTTCACCGGATTTCTGGCACTCTGTAGTTTATCTGTGTGACAAATTAAGTAATTTGCCTTAAAATAATGACATTGTGATACCACAATGCACTTATGAAAACTTAAACACATTGCTTTTTAATAATCTTGGTTTTATGTGTTGTGATTTTTCACCTAATTAAATGGAACAAGCACTAACTTTATATAAACGTCCAATTTAAAACTTATAACGAGCGTTTCTACGCCTTGATTAAGCATGAAGTAATATTTCGAGTTTAGAAATGCCTAAATATGTCTTCTTGTTTAGCAGTATTTTAGCAGTTTACTTTTTAAGTGACATTTATAGTTTTTTTTGCCGTCAAGTTATCAAAAACTTCAGTAAACTTTTTGGGGAAAAGCAGCAGAATTCAAAAATTATAGTTATATTTTTCGAGCCGGAACTTATTTTTATTTAGCTAATATTTCGCTGAACTTTTGCCAGCTTCTTCAGGGTAAGTTAAAACTAGAATAAATAAATACAATGATATTTTTTATTTTAATTTTTTAATACTCCTTCTAATAATATATTTTTTAAACTCACAATATTTGAGTGTTTTATACGCATGGCGCATGAAGTAAAATTTCGAGTTTAGAAAAGCCTGAAAATTTGGTTTGGTCGCGTAGCGCGTAGCGCTACGCGACCAAACCAAATTTTCAGGCTTTTCTAAACTCGAAATTTTACTTCATGCTTAATCTGGGATTGGAAACACTCGTTATAAACTTCAAATTTCTTAGAAAATAAATGACCTCAACGCATCTTCTTAATATATTATTCCAAAGTTGAAATTAAGCAATAAAATCAACGATTTTAGGAAAACGTTTTCTTTGAAACAGTTGTAAAAAATCAAGAGATTATCAAATCAACATAAAATTCATAGAATCTGCAAAGAAATAAATAAAGTTTGATTTATCATAATTGAAACTTAAATATCTTCTCCAGATATTCTAAAATTACATATCGAAGTTAAAATTTGATTTGACATATATTTATTTTATAAACGTATTTTTCATTAAATTAAATTCCATTTATTTGTCATAATTTCTGATTAAATAAGTTTCTAAATAACTGTCTAACGAGGGTTTCCACTCCCAGATTAAGCATGAAGTAAAATTTCAAGTTTAGAAAAGCCTGAAAATTTGGTTTGGTCGCGTAGCGCTTAGCGCTACGCGACCAAACCAAATTTGCAGGCTTTTCTAAACTCGAAATTTTACTTCATGCGCCACGCGTATAAAACACTCAAATATTGTGAGTTTAAAAAATATATTATTAGAATTAGTATTAAAAAATTAAAATAAAAAATATCATTCTAGTTTTTATTTATTATAGTTTTAACTTACCCTGAAGAAGCTGGCAAAAGTTCAGCGAAATATTAGCTAAATAAAAATAAAGTTCTGGCTTGAAAAATATAACGTCGCGCCTGGGCAAATCCAAATTTTCAGGCTTTTCTAAACTCGAAATTTTACTTAATGCGCCACGCGTATAAAACACTGATTTCAAGTAAATGTATTCAACTTAATTTTATGTTTAATAAATTATAGAAGCTTAAGATTTGGTTAAACGCAATAAATCGTTGTAAAATTAATTAATGTTAGAATTAACATAAAGAAAATTTAACAAAAAGAAAAATTGAGGGTGTCAATAGTTTACAGAATATTTACAAAATATAAAAACGAATTAAAATTAATATCGACTTTCTGCAAAAACAATTTCTCATTGAGAGAAGTCTCCAAATATTCATTGAAACAACTTCAATGAGTATTTGGAGACTTGTCTCAATGAGAAAACATTTTTGCAGAAAGTCGATATTAAATTAATATTAACTTTTTGTAAAAATGTTCGTTTCGTAATTCGTTTTTATATAATGTGGAGACTTGTCTCAATGAGAACACATTTTTACAGAAAGTCGATATTAAATTAATATCCACTTTCTGCAAAAATGTTCATTTCGTAATTCGATTTTATATAATGTGAGAATTAATTTAAAAATATTTATTGCGTCTAACTAAAACTTAAGCTTCTAATATTTGACTCCAGCGTTTTTAGTGCAACTGGGTTAAAGTTTAAGATATTAATTTTCTAATGTTTATTTTATACTTCTGCAAGTTTTATATAAAAATGTAATTTAATTTTGATGGATTTAGTGGATATGAACAATTTTTCTGGTAATAATCAGTAGAATAAAAATACATAGAAGAAATGTTCTAGACTATTTGCTAATATCTAAGACCTTAATATTTCTTAATTAGACTTGTAATGTGATTTGTTTGTATTTTAATATTTTTCTTGATGTTTTAATATTTTCTAGAAGCATTTAATAATTGCAACCAAAATATATGTCATCGACTGCATTAAGTCAGAACAGTTGGATAATAAATTTATATCTAGAGGCAAGTATTATTCAACACTTATCTGAAACAGCTTCCTGATGCCCATAAATTCCTTTCTTTTCCAGTCTTTTTCACTTAAAGCAAACGGATAACCCGAGAAAACGGATTATAGCACTAACAAAGTTCAATCATGCCACCACAAATAGGTGCACATAATACGTCACATTTTAATTAATTAAAGAAAATCGATCATCCAAAACGCCTGCCCATAATTATTAGTGAGTATATAAAAATAATAATCAACGTCAATTATAATTAATTATATATTTGAATAGCACAGTAGATAATAATAATAATAATATCAAGTTATGCAACATTATACTAATGTCCGGTGTAATAAAACGTTTTATTCCCTAAATAAAATTTACTTTAGGAATAAATTAATTTATTAGAATAAATTAATTTATTCCTAAAGTAAATTTTATGTATTTAGATTTCGGTATTATAAACACAAAATAACTTTATTTGGCTAATAAATCTCCTGAGTAAATTATTTGTTTGTTTTTCTACCAAGTACATTTTATTCTCTAAATAATTTGACAATTAAAAGTCAAAAGTATATTTATTATTATAATTACTTTAGGTTCTACTACTTGTATTTATTAATTTCATTACGGCTATCATGTCTACCATATCATCCGTATCAGATTTAAGTTCGATTATAGTATCTTCCTTGCCAATGATTAATTTGAACCACAAGAAATGCTAAGGCGTCGAAGACCAAGAGTTTTTCAAGTCAGACATAACCAAGGATTTTTATTCATAAGCATACGCTTTTTTAAAATTAGTTCCATTTGAAGTTTTAAACGAGTGTTTTCCACTCCCAGATTAAGCATGAAGTAAAATTTCGAGTTTAGAAAAGCCTGAAAATTTGGTTTGGTTGCGTAGCGCGAAGCGCGGAGCGACCAAACCAAATTTTCAGGCTTTTCTAAACTCGAAATTTTACTTCATGCGCCACGCGTAATAAACACTGAAAACACTGAAATATTGTGAACAAGTAAACTTCACTTGAAATCAGTGCCTTATACGCGTGGCGCATGAAATAAAATTTCGAGTTTAGAACAGCCTGAAAATTTGGTTTGGTCGCTCCGCGCTTCGCGCTACGCAACCAAACCAAATTTTCAGGCTTTTCTAAACTCGAAATTTTACTTCATGCTTAGCCTGGGAGTAAAAACACTCGTTTAAGTCTTTTATAATTTCTAATAAGCTTTCTTTTTCTTGTTCTGTGTAATTCTGTCCTATTTCACAGTTATTCTTCATAATTATAAGGACTTGTACTAAATTTCCAATTTGATTGACAATTCAATTTAAAAAATTGGTGGTTTCAGCTATCGACACAATGAAAATATATAATTTCGGTCGGTAATCTGCTAATTAAATAATTTATATCTAGCATTGCTATTTATTTGGAAGGTTTGCTTTATAATACGCAATTTTATTTGCCCATTAGTTTACTACATAAATAAATTTACTCCACAAATAGTTATCTAATGATTTATTAATCGTTTATAATACCGGGCATAAAAATAATAATTTATTTCCCAACAGATACATCCAATTACAGGAAGCAATTGTATTAATAATAATAATTGAACTAAGAAAAGAAAAAATGAAGTAAATATTAATTGCAAAAAAGTACAAAAATATTAAAAAATTAAAAATAAAGCATCCAAGAAACTAATTAAAACAAAATATGGTTCTTACATACTTAAAGTAAGTTAGTGTTTAAATTAGATATGGTAGAATCAACAATTAATAGTTTAAGAAATAAAAAATAATTACGATGATTAACGTAGTAGAAAGCTTCACCAATAATACTTAGAAATAATTATGAGTAAATCCTTCTGCAGGCATTTAATGACATAAAAACGTTTAATTAATTATACTCATTGTGTAATTACTTTTCAATAATAAATATAAAATATAATAGAAAATGCCTTATGTAAAGTTATTTAAATTAAAAACATTTGGTATTGTTTCACAAAATAAAACTTAATTCCGACTAGTTTCGGTTAGTTAGGCCATTTTCAAAGGAATGTGAATGTTAATGTTTTACATATTGTAATATGTTTCACGAAGTGCCAGATAAAAAAATAATTCAAAAAGAAAATGCCTTAGTTGTAGATATTTTTCCAATCTACAAAAGCTAAAACTAGTGCGAAACTAATACAAAAATGAGCCGTACTAAAACTAATTGTGAAATGTACCGCATTTTTAGTCCTCATTAACTTTAAGGAAAATAGAAATGAAGCAAGTTTGATGCTACTTTTCATCAATAAATTTGCCAAGCCACTTAAATATGACAGAAACATGAATTTTACAATCAGTTTTTTATGAGTTAAGGGGCACACTCTTGGGAGATCGACTAAGTGTAAGCGATTCTTGTATTGCGGTTCATTTCAGCATTCATTGGATATCTGTTTTAAGTCTCTGTAAAACATCTTGTTTCTATATCGCGTGGGTCTAAATATAACTAAATAAAATACTTTATTTTAAATCTTAATAATACTTTCTCTTTTTAAATTTAAATGAGTATCGCACTTTTAATATTTATAATGGATATTTGTTTTAGTCTGTAAAACTTTAGTTTTTAGAGTTTGACTATGATTAATTTTGGTTTTTAAGATTTAATCTTAATAAGATTTCTCATTTGTAAATTACAACTAGTACCGCTCTTTCAATTAATACGCAGATAATTTTATCACCTAATTTTTAAAAATCCATGATCATTTAACACTTAATGATTCTACCTCCACTTTTTAAATTTGTGTACACAGGGTTCGGCATACGTCCCGGGACAGCGCTGTATTTTTTTATTGCGTGTATATATATTTTTCAAAAATAAGCATACTTATACAGTATCATAAAAACTACATTATGAGATGGTTTAGAACTTTCCCTTTCCTACGTGTCATGTGGGGAAAATACCCCACTTTTTTAAATTGCAACTCCTATTGAGATTTAACTCATTTTAAACGGAATATAAAAAGAGCCACATCCCTGCAAACCAGAAGCCATTATGTTGTTTTCTCTGCTTTGCTTTGATAGTGGCACAACTGAAAAAGTGATATTTTTTTCAATCCAGTTATTTAATGAATACAGCTTTAAGAGACACAAATAAAAATACGTTCAAAAAATATGATAAATCGAGTAAAGCAAGAGACTTTATTATTTAAATAAAAGTGACTTGTAAACTTTTGCAGGCACCTCCTGAACAATTAACAAACATTTTACTTGTGCCATTATCAAAGCAAAACAGCGTTTTGTTAAAAAGTTATTAAGGATTAAGTAAAGCCTTCCAATTTTTTTTACTTAAGAGGAGAATTATTTAAATTTTTACTGTATTTATTGTACCATACATTTGTGAATTTATTTTGTTGTATTAGTACTGTGAAACAAAATGATTTTTATCTAGTTAGCTTTGGAGCAATTTAAGTTGATAATTTAAATGTCTGTTTATTAGTAATAATTTCTTCTCGCTCAATTTCTAATAAATGTTAAGTCATTAGTTGAAAAACACTAAGTGGCGCAAAAGTTAAATGAAAAGGAAAGAATTACACTATTAATGATTCGTGGTTTTGAAAATAAAGTTTGATCGTAAGTTGAAAAATTAGAAAGCTTTTCGGGTAGGAAAAGGTGACAACAATTTTTAGGTACTAAATCCTTGATAACTTTTTAACAAACTAACATAATGACTTCTGGTTTACAGGGATATATTTATTTTTATATTCCCTTTAAAATGAGGTAAATCTCGATAGGAGTTGCAATTTAAAAAATGGTGATGTGTCCATCATAGTACTTTCCCCCGTAAATTGCGTATTAAATCACTTTTAAAATATTTGTAGCATTATTATTTTCAAAATGTCTTCAACTTTTTGATAACTACAACTTTTAATTGAAACATTTTTCAATTGGATCAACACATACTGACACAAACCAATGACTAGATAAAAAACACTATTTATTGAATATCTCAAAAACTAAGAGTGCTATGACAAAAAGTAAACATACAAAAAATCTTTAATATTTTATTACCTACAACTTTTATTTGAAACATTTTCCAATTGTATCAACACACACACTGACACAAATCAATGACTAGATAAAAACACTATTTATTAAATATCTCAAAAACTAAGAGTGCTATAACAAAAAGTGAGTCCACAAAAAATCTTTAGTTTTTCATTTCCTACAACTTTTATTTGAAACATTTTTCAATTGTATCGACACATACACTGTCACACACCAATAACTAGATAAAACACACAACTTTTGAAATATCTCAAAAACTAAAAGTGCTATGACAAAAAGTAAGTAAACAATACATCTTCATTATGTTATTATCTACAACTTTTATTTGAAAGAATTTTTTATTTGATGAACATTTATTGAAAAAATCTGAAAAAACTGAAAAACGCTAAGAGTAAAGTACCACTTCCGGTTTTCCGATTTTCACCAAAAGCTTTTCAGTTCTTCCGATTGTAACAAAAAGCTTAAGTTTCAAGTTTCATCTCGATATCTTTAGCGGTTTTTGCGGTACAGCGCACACAGACACACACACAGACACACAGCCAGACAGACAGACATTTTTCAAAAATGGTCTTATTCGACTCAGGGGACCTCAAAACGGATATTTCCGCTAACATTTTTGATTCGAAAATTTTCACGAAAGTAAAAAGTGGGGTAGTTCTCCCCACATGACACCCTCAAAAGTTGGGGGAGTTCTTAACCATCTCATAATATAGTTTTTATGATATTGTACAGTACGATCATTTAATTATGATTTAAAGTAGGCGGCATTTTTTGTGCGGTTGCCCAGACTGCTAATTGAATGATGGAATAAATTTGAGGTTATGCTAAACTATGTGTTTACAGTCAGTAGTACTAATCTAATTTAAAATTCAGAGCTTACTCTAAATCATGTTTTAAACGATCGCACGGTATAAGTACGCACATTTTTGAAAAAATATTCACGCAATCAAAAAATTCAGCGCTGTCCCGGGACTTCTGCCGAACCCTATATAAATAATTTTAAAAATCTGTAAATATTATAAGTTTTTTATCTCAAGAAGCAACAACGTTGCGAAACAATTGTGAAATACACAAAAAAATGTTGAATACCATTAAGTGTTTTATTTAAGCTTTTAATTAATGACTATAATTGAATACTTATGCTTTAATCCAGGGTTGTTAAAAAAACCGTTTTTTTTTCATTTTAGTTAAAACAAACAGTTTTTTTTACAAACCGTGTTTTTTTATTGAAACAGCGTTTGAAACATTAACCATTAAAAATATGTTTAAAACACGTTTAAAATAAAACATACCGGGAATTTTTTTTTTAGTATACATATCCCGATAATTACAGCGTTTTTTAAATTTGCAGGAGTTTGTTGTTTCAAAGTGGTTAATATAAGGCATTTAACGAGTGTTTTCCACTCCGAGACTAAGCATGAAGTAAAATTTCGAGTTTAGAAAAGCCTGAGAATTTGGATTGGCCGCGTAGCGAAGCGGAGCGGCCAATCCAAATTAGGCTTTTCTAAACTCGAAATTTTACTTCATGCGCCACGCTTAAAAACACTGATTTACAGTGAAGTTTTAGAAACACACACACATACAACAACAATTATAGGCAACCTAATATACGTTAGAGTTGTTGGGTTGCTTATAATCACTATTTTAAACAATTTGTTCAGCGCAGAATTTGACTCACGTTTTATTTACATCTACATATTAGATTGCTAAAGCCGTATATTTTAAACTTTACGATATTTTAGTGTTTTATACGGGTGGCGCATGAAGTAAAATTTCGAGTTTAGAAAAGCCTAATTTGGATTGGCCGCTCCGCTTCGCTACGCGGCCAATCCAAATTTTCAGGCTTTTCTAAACTCGAAATTTTACTCCATGCTCAGTCTGGGAGTGGAAAACCCTCGTTTAAAGATTAAAATTGAAACCTTTTCAAAAAACAACGAATGTCGTAAAATTTACAGTGTACGCATATGTATAACTGAAAGAAAAATTCTGTATCTAAAAATCGCATATATGCACACCCAGTTGTGATGTTTTATTGTAATAAAATGTTATGTTTAATAATGTAATTTGAAATATCTTTACCAATTTAGCTAAAATTTAATAACGAAAACAAAAACTCCTAATGAAATAGTATAAAACATAATTTAGCAAATTTAAAATAATAAAAAAAAACGTTTTATACAAATTTAACCTTTAAGAAATGTTTTGAACAAATTTAAGATCTAAAACACGTTTAAAACAAAATCGTTTAAAACACAACGGCTGTTTTTAAACATGTTTAAAACACTGTTTTAAAACTAAGTGCCTTAAACATAACAACTCTGCTTAAAACGTAATAAATAATAATTATAAATTTCTTACAATAATGAATGCTTGTACACTTAGTTTCTGAAGATTATTTATTATCTAAGATAGTATTGAATGTTCACAATAATTGCGAATTTACTTTCAGAACAATTTAACTATCTGCGATTATAAATTGTATAGTTGAGGCAATAATTAATATTTATTTAATGTTATTGTGGACAGGTTGTTTATGTTTTGTAATTGTTTCAGTGGAGTTGCGTAATAATGGAGACTGCTCTAGAATAATACGTGTAATGAAATTGAAGAAAATAAATGAAATGGACAGAGCACATTAATCATGGTGAAAGTTTTCCTTTTATCTGTGTACAGGTGTGCATTATATGTCTGTAAAGTGATATATTATATTAAAATGAATGGATGACAATTTTAAATTTGTTGTGTGAGAATTATTAATATGACATGCATGTGTTGTGTACCTATAAGAAATAACCTGAATAAATAAAGTAAAAGTGAATTTATCAATTATTTCCAGATTATTTCGAAATGTAAATATGAAATTCACCTCATTTTATACAAATGTTTTGTCTCGTTGGGATTTACAAATATTCTTTAAATACGCGTGTACAAGAAATAATTTACACAAATAAAGTAAAAGCGAGTTCGTCAATTAGTTTCAGAATATTTCAAAAATATAAATATAAAATTCATCTAGTTTTCTACAAATGTTTTATCTCGTTAAGACTTACAAATATGCACGTATTCAGTGTGTACTAGAAATAATTTACATAAATAAAGTAAAAGTGAATTTTCCAATTATTTCCGGAATATTTTAAAAGTATAAATGTGAAATTCATATAATTTTCTACAAATGTTTTTTCTCGTTGAGACTTACAAAAATATTCTTTGAATACGTGTGTACAAGAAATTACTTACTTAAATAAAGTAAAAGTGAATTTGTCAGTTACTTCCAGAATATTTTAAAAATATAAATATGAAATTCATCTAGTTTTCCACAAATATTTTGTCTTATTAAGACTTACAAACAAATATTCTTTAAATACGTGTGTACAAGAAATAATTTACTTAAATAAAGTAACAGTAAATTTGTCAATTATTCGCAGAATACTAGTAATAAATTTATTAACTAAAACCTAAGCAGGAGGTATATTTTAAGATTCAACATTTGTCAGTGTTTTATACGCGTGGCGCATGAAGTAAAATTTCGAGTTTAGAAAACCCTGAAAATTTGGTTTGGCCGCGTAGCGCTACGCGCTACGCGATCTAACAAAATTTTCAGGCTTTTTTAAACTTGAAATTTTACTTCATGCTTAATCAAGGAGTGGAAACACTTGTTAGAAGCATCAAATTAAACGCTTTTATAAAAACAACGAACTCTTGTAAATCTACAGCATATACATCAAACCATATAAATATGACAAGAAAAATTCCGTGTATGTGTTATTTATTAATACTGGAATATTAAAAAAGTATGGATATTGAACAGTTTTTTTTTTATTGCAGGAGACAAAAATGTAATATCATAATATTAAAAAAAAAAGTATGGACTTTGAACTTTTTTGTTAACTGAAGTACACACAAATGTAAGGGAAGAAGTTAATTATTTCTCAGATATTTTTTTTAATAATTAGAAACTCTATGTGCGTGAATTTTTGAAATGAATTAATACTCTTATACACATAGAGTGTGTAAATTTTTGAATTTAATTAGCACTCATTAAATAATAGACGATAGAGGTTTTGAGATAAAACTACAGTTAGGATTTTAATACTGCAGTATTAAAAAAGTATGGATATTGAACAGTTTTGTTCATTGGAGGATAAAAAAATGTAATATCATAATATTAGAAAAAAGTATGGATTTTGAATTTTTTGTTAACTAAAGTACACAAAATGTAAGGGAAGAAGTTAATTATTTCTCAGATATTTGTTTTTAAATATTAGAAACTCTATGTGTGTGAATTTTTGAAATTAATTAATACTCTACATCCTGGGTCTCCAAACTATCTTTTTCGCGGGCCACAAATACAATTCTACATTATAAAGTCGGCCAAGATCCGATTAATTTTATAAAATTATGAAAAATTTAAGGAACAATTGTTACAATATTTTAAAATATGACATTTACAAAAATTATTACAAACAATCGCGGGCCGGATTCATGCAAATCGCGGGCCGGATTTGGCCCGCGGGCCGTAGTTTGGAGACCACTGCTCTACATAATAGACGATAGAGGTTTTGAAATAAAGCTATACAGTAAGATTTTTATTATAATGAAAAATGTTACATTTTAAGATCTTTATAAAGCTTCAGCCTAAAGTTTTATAAAAATTGAGAGAGATTTTGAGATGAAACTTTGAACTGAAGTTTTATTTTATAATAATATTAAATTTATTAGAATAGATAGATAATTGTGACTAATAATTTGTAGAAATTTTGAATTGCATCTTTAAAGTAAAGCTTAATAAAAATCTTTAACCAGGAATTTGTTTATCAGAATAAAAATCTGAATAATATTGTTTCTAATTAAAAATTGGTAGCAATGTTAAGATGAAACATTAAACTGGAACTTTATAGAGACATTAAAATGTGAACATTTTTATCGGAAAAAATCTTGATGTTGCGTTGTTTTAATTAAAAATTGTTTTCAAAATATGAAAATTAAGTAAATGGAAATAAAAATATTCAAAAATATTAAAATTAAAAATTCTGTTTTGGCAAAGATTTTCATATAAACGTTAAAGAATAGTGATTTTACGTACATATTAAAGGCATACAAAATTTTAAAACATCTTAACTTGAAAATTATTAGAGATATTTTAATGAAATTTTCTACAATACGTAGAGAAAATGTTGCTATTTCAAGATATGCCAGGTTCGAAAAAAAGCCGTTAATAGTTTTTAAGTTATTTTTATATAAACATCAGAGTGATTTTACCTACATATTAAGGGCATACAAAATTTTAAAATATCTTAGCTTGACAAGCAGTTTTGTTCAGTGGCGAAGGAGTTACGGGGGGTTAAAACCACCCCCCCCCCGCCTTAATCGCTGCTATCAATTTTATTTTGTATTTTTGAAATCGCCGCGTGTTTAAAATCATTAAAAAATATGCGCTAGTAAGCATCTGCACACGCCCGGATTTAACGCGAAATTATATTATAAATAGTTGTTTTTTAATGACTTTGTAACATTCTTGATTAATTTAGTTATATTTTCTTTAAATTCAATTCACACAAAAATCACGTTAAGATAACACAATTTCGACTTTAGGTGCAAATAAGCTAAAAACTATCAAAGGGAAATTTTCAAATTTTGAAAGAGCATAGTTTTCTCAACACCCGCAGAAAGTTTTATGCAAATCCATAATTGGGTTTTTGAGTTATGATGTTTTTTTAAATCCAAATGCTACAAAAACCATAGAGAAAAAACACAAATTTTGACTTTGAGTAAAAATAACTTCAAAACTATGATTGGGTATTTTCTAACTTTCACATATTTCGAAAAGATATAGTTTTGTTAATAAACACAGAAACCTTTATAAAAATGTATGCTTGTTTTTATGATTTATGATGTTTTTTAAATTCAACTTCTTCTAATCAGGGTGAAAAAACACAAATTTTGACTTCTAGAGAAAATAACGTCAAAACTGTGATATGGGTATTTTATAACTTTTACATATATTAAAAGAGCATAGCTTTGTAAACACCCACACAAGGTTTTAAAAAAATCCATAATTGTTTTTTTTTAATTATGATGTTTTTTAAATCTATTATGAAGCGCTATTTCATTAAAATGTCTTTCTACAGCATTGATGAATATACAAAAACAATGGAGCATGACAATAATGTCATCTTATAAACTATTTTAATGTTTTTACTAATTTTTAATTTGTTCTACACTTATTTATTTATTTATTGTAATCGTTGATAATTTTTAATCATTTACACTTATACATGTATTTAATTATTTTATATTGTATTGTCTATTTAATTAGCAAGGCAATATTTTCTGTATATCTGACGTATGTAAACCTACCTATTAACATTAATAAAGCACTCACTTACTAATTCCAACTTCTACAAAAGTCAGGGTGAATAAACACTAATTTTAACTTTGAATAAAAATAACTTAAAAACTATGATAAAGGTGTGTTTTAACTTGTACATATTTTGAAAGAGCATAGTTTTCTTAACACTTGCAAAAAGTTTTACGCAAATCTATGCTTGGTTTTTTGAGTTATGATGTTTTTTTAAATAAAAATGCTACAAAAATCATAGTGCAAAAACCCAAATTTTGACTTTAAGTGAAAATATCTGAAAAACCATGATAGAGGTATTTTGTAACTTTTGCATATTTTGACAGAACATAGTTTCGTTAACACCCAGCGAGAGATTAATAAAAATTCATGCATGGTTTTTTGAGTTATGACGTATTTTAAATACAAACTCTATAAAAATAAAGAAAAATAAAATACTAATTTTGTTTTCAAGTAAAAATAACTTTAAAAGTATGACATGGGTATTTTCTAACTTTTACATATTTTGGAAGAGCATAGTTTTGGTAACACCCACAGACAAGACAAGTTTTATAAAAATTTATGCTTGGTTTTTTGAGAAATGGTGTTTTTTAATCCAACTTCCACAACAATCAGGGTGAAAAAACGCAAATTTTGACTTTAGTTGAAAATAAGTTGAAAACTATTTGATAGGTATTTTTTGATAGGTATTGTTTTATTTATTTCGAAAGAGCATAGTTTTTTCAATATCAGCAGAATGTTTCATGCAAATCCATAAATAATTTTTTGAGTTATGGTTAATTTAAATCCAAATGCTAGAAAACTAATGGTAAAAAATTCAAATTTTGACTTTGAGTAAAAATAACTTGAAAACTATGAAATGGGTATTTTCTGAATTTTACAAATTTTGAAGGAGCATAGTTTTGTTAACACCCACAATTTTTTTTTTAAATTCATCTTTGATTTTTTTAGTAATGACGTTCTTTTAATCCAACTTCTACAAAAATCAAGGTGAAAATACAATAGGTTTTTTCTCATTGTTACGTACTTTGAAAGAGCATAGTTTTTTTAATATCAACAGAAAGTTTCATGCAAATTCATAATTGATTTTCTGAGTTATGATTATTTTAAATGCAAATGCTGGAAAACTGCAGTTTCTGTAAAAAATTGTTTATACAAATTATATTATTTTGTCTAAACTGTTTTTTTCTTTCTGCGCTTCAGTTAGAACCCCTCCCCTCCCATGTAAAAATCGTGGCTACGCCACTGGTTTTGTTAACCCATTAACGGCCCAACAATTATAGTTAACTCTCAAAGTGATTTTTGCACTCCTTTGTTTGATTTCTATGATTGACTTATTATATTACATACTGGGAATTTTTCATTTAAATAAATATTTTACTGTATATGCTGTAAGTTTTCAGGCATTCGTGGATTTTATAACAACGTTCAATTGGAAGTCTCGAAAGAGTGTTTCCACTCCCAGACTAAACATGAAGTAAAATTTCGAGTTTAGAAAAGCCTGAAAATTTGATTTGGTCGCCAAACGGCCAAACAAAATTTTCAGGCTTTTCTAAACTCGAAATTTTACTTCATGCGCCACGCGTATAAAACACTGAAATATTGTAAAGTTAGAAATACACTTAAAAAAGTTAGGATATGTTTCTTTTTTCGCTAAACAAATTTTAATAAAGTAAGAATATTAATAGACTTCGACTCAAAATGTAAGTTTCAAAATAAAAGTTTGCATCACTTTAAAGCCTTGTTATTATTTTTAATTTATTTATAATAATACAGTTGTATACAATTATATAGTTATACAAGCTAACATGCTAATAAGTATATCACACATACAACTAAGTGACCTAATAATAATAATATATTATTTATTGCGGAAATTCCCATTTTAGAAAAAAAAATACAAATCTAATTATAATTACATGTAAAAGAAATATGAAAAAAAAATCATACTTATATAAAAATACAAAGTAAGGATAGTTATTAATTTATTTACACATCACATTCTTTTTTTAAATGAACTATGAAATGAATAATTTATTTAAAAACTCATACATAAAAAAAAACAACTTTTGTTTTTCTCGATTTAACTAAATATGGATTAATACATAACATTACGAAAATGTTATTCGTGAAAATGCAAACAATGTCTTAATTAATAAGACAGCTTAAGACGATAAATATCCATTGAAACAACTACTTCCCGGGCAAATACACCTCCGGATATTGAATTATACAATAAAAAAATTAAAATATTATTTAAATAAGATGAGATTGCTCTTCTAGCGAAGCTAGATTTAATTATTGTATTTGTTTTATTTTGTTATGTTTTAGATTTTAGATTTTAAAGTATATTTTTATATGGTGCGCGGTTGAAAATGGGTAAATCTACTAGACTTTTTACCATATCTTTGGTTAGGATAGAAATATAAGGATGAGGTTTTCACCATTTTTTTGAGTGTACCTTCCTGTAATAAACTAGTGGATGAGAACTATAGCTTATCATTTGGAATTTATAAGAAAATCTAGAAAATATGACGATTGTTCCAAAAACGCCCTATGGCGCTTTCTATAAGAACTAAAGTAAGCGAGAGTAAACAGTGATTTAAAGTGCTTTCAATTACCTATCCAATGAGACCAACTTGATTAGTTTCGGTTAATCCTAACAAAAGTTACACGCAGTTCAATAATCACACTTTCCCATTCTCCCCTGCTTCATATGTGCGAGATAAAGAAACAAGTGAGTAGTTAAAATTGAGTTCAATTCAGCGTAAATTACGATTTGTATATTTTTAACCTAGCTTAATTTAGCAGTTTTTTGATAAAAATCCGTTTTGTATTTAACGATAGATGTTACGCCCTCTAGCGGCGGAGGTAGGGACTTAAAACTAATTTCCAGTGATTTCTTTTGGCTACTTTAACTCTGCAATTTTTTACCCCAACATGCTACGCTCCATAATTTCTGAGATACAGCTGGTGGCCACGCTTAATCAAACACCCGGTATATTGATTTGTTACAATAAATCAATATATATTTTTGGTATATTTTTGTATTATTTCTATAAAATAGTGATTCCGAAAAAAATGTTTTCGTTTTATGAAATGTTTTAATAATAATAATATTAAAAATTTACATCTTTTATTAAAATGAAATTATAACAAAATAAAACGAGAAAAATTATATGTTATAGGCAGGGTTGTTGCTTCAGACACTTTGCTTTAAAGCAGTGTTTTAAACATATTTAAAAACAGCCGTCGTGTTTTAAACGGTTTTGTTTTAAAAATGTTTTAAATCTTAAATTTATTTAAAACATATTTTAAACATTAAATTTGTCTAAAACATTTTTCTTATTATCTTAAATTTGCTAAATTATATTTTATACTACTTCATTAAGATTTTTCGTTTACGTTTTTAAATGTTAGCTAAATTGTTGAAGATATTTTAAATTACATTATTAAACATAACATTTTATTACAATAAAATATCACAACTGTGTGTGAATAAATGTGATTTTTAAATACAGAGAATTTTTCATTCAGGTATACATATGCATACACTGTAAATTTTACGACATTCGTTGTTTTTTTAAAAGATTTCAATTTGAATCTTTAAACGAGGGTTTTCCACTCCCAGACTAAGCATGAAGTAAAATTTCGAGTTTAGAAAAGCCTGAAAATTTGGATTGGCCGCGTAGCGAAGCGGAGCGGCCAATCCAAATTAGGCTTTTCTAAACTCGAAATTTTACTTCATGCGCCACACGTATAATACACTGAAATATCGTAAAGTTTAAAATATACGGCTTTAGCAATCTAATATGTAGATATGAGTAAAACGCGAGTCAAATTCTGCGCTGAACAAATTGTTTAAAACTATCATTATAGGCAGCCCAATAACTCTAACGTATATTAGGTTGCCTATAATCGTTGTTCTATGTGTGTGTATTTACAGTGAAATCAGTGTTTTTAAGCGTGGCGCATGAAGTAAAATTTCGAGTTTAGAAAAGCCTAATTTGGATTGGCCGCTCCGCTTCGCTACGCGGCCAATCCAAATTCTCAGGCTTTTCTAAACTCGAAATTTTACTTCATGCTTAGTCTGGGAGTGGAAAACACTCGTAAAAAGCATCAAATTAACCGCTTTGAAACAACGAAATCCCGCAAATTTAAAAAAAGGCTGTAATTATCGGGATGTGATACTCAAAAGAAAAATGCCCTGTTTGTTCTGTTTTAAACACGTTTTAAACACGTCTTAATTTTTTTTAATTGTTAATGTTTTAAACAGTCTCAATGAAAAAAAACACGTTCTGTAAAAAAAACTGTTTGTTTTAATTAAAGTGGAGAAAAAACGTTTTTTTAACCACCCTGGTTATATGCTATAATGGTTTTATGTTGAACAAAATATTTATAATATTTGCCATACAAAAATTTGGAAAATTACATTTTTATTATTATATCATGTTTTATTATTATTAACATAAAATAAAACGAGGAGAACAGTTATACTATAATAGTTTTAGGTTAACCAAACGGTATTTTAAATCCTGTTTGCTCAGTGCTATCACTATTTTGTAAACACTCAAATTGATACTTTTGTGGATTCAGAATAAAATATTGTGTTGATATACACAAAAACTTACCTGTTTCAAGATAAAAGTAAACACTGTAAACCTAAGAAACAGACTGTTTAAAAACTCGCAGAGTTCGTGATAGAGTCTTAGCGACCGGATTTTCCCCTACCGGACTTTTAAACTCAAGCCGAGAAGGGGGCATTAAAGCCACGAAAATGTCGCCGAGTGAAATTACCGCGTGCAATAATAAAGCAAAATTCTTACACAATTCACCTGGTCACGAAGAAATTAGAGTGTGGTGAATGCGGTGTAAATTGGCCATTACCGTATGCCAGATGATAATGCAATATAAACGAAGATAATGCAATAAATGATATAGTGTAATTTAAGGTCCTCACAATCAAAGTTTATGGACTTTGCGAAAAGATACGAAAATAACTCCGGTTTAGGGAAAAAAAAGCCGAGGGGGAAATTTACGGGCCAGAGTTTTCCCAACTTCTATCGTACGAGCGACAAAAGAAGTTTACAGTTCTTTACGGTCTTTAAGTAAACTCCGATTCCGTTCCGCTAATTCCTCACTTATGCCCTTTGAATTTTATTCCTAGTTGGGAAAAGTTGCACGTTTTTGTTTTCTTTAAACGAGGTACGAATTCAAGAATGCTGTAATTCTGACCAGAGGCGATATAAGTTTACTTCGCCTAATTTACAAACGCAAAGTTCTTACAGAAAAAGAAAGTAAATCACTCGTAGACAGTTTCGACTAAGTAAGTAATGTTAATTGGGTTAAATAAACAGTTAGTTGTATTAATATTTTAAAGAAAAGTGTGTAATTTCCTTTAACAATATATTTTGTCAATGTTGTTTTTTTTTAATCCGTTAACCCTGATGTGAAATTCAACCAAGTGTTTTCTTTTTTAAATCATAGTTAAATATGTTTCACCACGTGAAAGATGAGAAACTTAGATTATTTTACTCTTATTTTACTCTTAAAATGATTAGAGAATATGTGTATATTATTGGCAACATTTCCAAGAAAATTTATGCGACATAATTTTTTTTATAAATTTAATTCTTTTAGAAAAATAACTGTTAACACAGTTAATAACTACTAGGGATGTTTCGATCACAAAAAATATGGACAGTGAGTATCAATTATATCGTATATCAAATTATCGATACGGTAAAATATCGTAATGAAAAGTATCAATATTCAAATTATCGATACCTTTTGATGCCAGATATTTTAGATGTAACATTTATTATTATTTAATACTGGAAGTTAATTTTTAAATGTCCCTTGATTTAAGATAAATAATATTGCCAGGAATAGTTTATTGACGGTTATGATATTACCAAAATCCACCTTGTACAAAAAATATATATAATAAGTCAATGTTTTATACGCGTGGCGCATGAAGTAAAATTTCGAGTTTAGAGAAGCCTGAAAATTTGGATTTGCCGGGGCGTGACTCGCTTCGCTCGCGCGCCCCGGCAAATCCAAATTTTCAGGCTTTTCTAAACTCGAAATTTTACTTCATGCTTAATCTGGGATAGTAAAACACTGGTTAGAATTTCTTTAGGACCTAAATTAAATTGTCTAGTGTTAATCACAAATAAATGACTGAATAATCTTCTTCTTCTTCTTTTATATTATAATCATAATCATACTAAACTCAAAACAGTTGACATTTCATCATTATCGTGACAAACCGTCGAGAACTTCAAAATTACCGAAATACATAAAGAATTTATTGAAACCGAATATTTTTCAACGTAACAAAAATTTTGCAATTCACAAAAATGGTCAAGATTTTAAAAATTTACGAAAAGAATCAATACTTTTTTAAATTAACGAAAATTGAGGAAATTTACGAAAACCGTCCATTTGACTGATTTGTAAGTCATGAAGAATTTATTAAAAGCGAATATTTTTAAACGTAACGAAAATTTTTAAAAATTAACGGAAGTCTTAAGTGTTTAAAAGCGTCAAGATTTTAAAAATGATCTATAAACTCGGAAATTCGCGAAAAGAATCAAATATTTTTTTAAATTAACGAAAATTCAGGAAATTTAAACAGTCAAAATTTTTGAAAATTAACGAAAATCTTAAATAATTAAAAGTGTCAAGATTTAAAAAATGATCTATAAAGTCGGAAATTCACGAAAATATGCTCTTTGAAAAAAACCGTAAATATTTAAAAGCGTCAAGATTTTAAGAATTAACTATAAACTCGGAAATTCACGAAAAGAGCATATTTTCGCGTTTAAATATTTAAGATTTCCGTTAATTTTAAAAAATTTGGACAGTTGTAAATTTCCTGAATTTTTGTTAAGCATCTTCTCGTAAGTTTCCAAGTTTATAGATTATTTATAAAATCTTGACGCTTTTAAATATTTAAGATTTCCGTTCATTTTAAAAAATTTGGACTTTAAATTTCCTGAATTTTCGTTGATTTAAAAAAATATTTGATTCTTTTCGCGAATTTCCTAGTTTATAGATCATTTTTAAAATCTTGACGCTTTTAAACACTTAAGACTTCAGTTTATTTTTAAAAATGTTCGTTACGTTTAAAAATATTCGCTTTTAATAAATTCTTCATGACTTACAAATCAGTCAAAATTCTGAAATTTCATAAAAAGGGAAAAACATTTTATATTTAACAAAATTCAGGATATTCACGAAAAATTAACAAAAATCTACGAAATTTAAGTTAACCAGCGGAATTTTGAATATCAAGAGAAAATCTTTTCAAATTCCTTTTGTTTTGAAATTACTATTATTTTTCGAATTGCAACTAAACGACTAAACGACTAAATTATGCAAATAACAACCAAAATCTGTGAATTTCATGAAAAACTTCGGCATTTTTAAAACTAACAAATATTTGGGTAATACATAAAAATCTTGAAAATTCATGAAAAATATCATGTTTTTTTAAATTAATGGAAATCTTGGAAATTCATAAAAATCGCCTACATTTTTAATTTTAATAAAAATTTAGGAAATTCACGAAAAGCGTCAATACTTTAAAATTGAACTAAAAACTTCGTTTTTCTTGAGTTTCAAAAAGTTCCGTTCATTTTAAAAACGTTGACGTTTTGTTTTTGTCAATTTTCTAGATTTGCTTGAATTTTAAATATTCTAACACATGTTTCATGAAATTTTGTTAATTCTTTAAACCTTGTCAGTTTTTGTGAATTTTAATTGATTTTTAATATCTTGAAGATTTTCATGAAATTTAAAGATTTTCATCAAAATGTTAAAGGTTTTTGTGAATTTCTTGGATCAAAGGTAATATTAAAAATAGTGATAATTTTCATGAATTTTTGAGATTTTCGAGCTTCATCATTTTTTATGTCTTGACGATTTTCATGAAATTTGAAGATTTTCATCAGAATGTTGACGGTTTTCGTGATTTTCTTGGATTTTTGTTAATATTAAAAATGTCGATAGTTTTCATAAATTTTAGAGATTATTGAGATTCAACATTTTTAATATTAAAATCAACAAATATCTAGGAAATTTACGAACCGGGTTTTAAGACTTAACAAAATGTCATTAAAAATGTGTTAGAATATTTAAAATTGACGAAAATCTAAAAAATTCACAAAAACAAAACGTCAACATTTCAAAAATAAACTAAAAACTTCGTTTGAGGTTCTAAAATATCCGTTCATTTTAAAAATGTTGCCGTTTGGTTTTTGTGAATTTTTTAGATTTTAGTTCATTTTAAATATTTTAAAAAATGTTCGTGACATTTTGATAATTCATTAAACCCTGTCATTTTTTGTGAATTTCCAGAATTTTCAGGATTTTAATTAATTTTTAATACCTTGATGATTTTCATATAATTTAAAGATTTTCATTCAAATGTTACAGGTTTTCGAGCTTTAACATTTTTAATATCTTGACGATTTTCATGAAATTTGAAGATTTTACATCAAAATGTTGACGGTTTTCGTATATTTCTTGGATTTTTGTTGATATTAAAAATGTTGATAGTTTTCATGAATTTTGGAGATTTTCGAGATTCAACATTTTTAAAATTAAGAAATATTTAGAAAATTTACGAACATTGCTAAGAATTTGAAAGGTTCTTAGCAATTTTCGTAAATTTCCTGAATATTCGTTAATTTTAAAAATGTTGAAGCTTTTTAAAGAATTTTGTCAATTTTAAAAACATTGATACTTTTCTTCAATTTTCAAAAAATCTTGCCGGTTTTCGTGAATTTTAAAAACATTTTACCACTTTGCAAATTTCTACGACATTCGTTCATTTATAATATTTTTACGCCTTATATGCATTTTTAATATTTTAACACCTTTCGTGAATTTTTAATATTTTGAGGCACGTCATGAATTTTTAGTGTTTTGACTTATTTCATGAATTTTTAATATTTTGACGCCTTTCATGAATTTCTAATATTTTGACGTCGTTCATAAATGTTTAATATTTTGACGTCGTTCTTAAATGTCAATATTTTGACGTCTTTCGTGAATTTTAAATCTTAACGCCTTTCGTGAATATTTAATATTAGTTAATAGTAACTTGACTTGTGTAAAACTTTTGTTATAACATCAATAAATTGAAATTAAAATTGAAATAATTTAACGCCTTTAATGAATTTTTAATATTTTGACACTTTTCGTTTTTCTATTTAAAAATTTTACGGAAAGAAAAGGTTAAAATGTAAAAAATATCATACCTACATATTCTAAAGAAAATTGCCGGACGCCATCGAATTTTCAAAAGCTGATTATTTTGAACTTCAGTTGAAATCATTGTTTTATACGCCTGGCGCATGAAGTAAAACTTTTATAAAATTTGGTGAATTTTGAAAATGCCTGTTAATGTTTGATTTTCGTTAACTTTCTGACGATTCACGTTTATTATATATTTTTTTATTTTCGTGAATTTTCAAGATTTCCATTAAATTTTAAATTGTTGACGCTATTTGTGAATTTTCAATTACGATTTGAAAAATGTGGACGCTTTTAGTGAATTTCTAAGATTTTTATAAAAATTCATGATTTGAATAATTAAGAAATATCATTTCTTTTCTTAATAATTATCTAAATATTCATTCTTTTCTTAATATTCATACTTTTTTTTTAATTAATATCGCATATCTTATTTTATATATAACAGAAAAGATAAAATATGCCATAGACAATTGTCGAACTAGTGTCATCCACTCCGAGGTTAAGTATGAAGTAAAATTTCGAGTTTAGAAAAACCTGGAAATTTGGTTTGGTCGCTCCGCGAAGCGACAGGCGTATAAAACAATGATTTCAACTGAAGTTCAAAATAATCAAGCCTTTCAAAATTCGATGGAGTCCGGCAATTTTTTTTGGAATATGTAGGTGTGATATTTTTTACATTTTAACCTTTTCTTTTCGGAAAGTTTTAAATAGAAAAGTACTTCATTAAACACGGGTCATTCTTTTTAATAACATAACCGTTCGTGGCGTTAGTAGCTGAATGGTTGTTTAACCATGCCAGTAAACAATAAAAAAAAACATTTGTGGACGTAGATTTTTACTTTATGTAAAATGTGTATTTTATTTTCTTAATTTAATGGCGTCTAATAATTAACGAGTATCGCATGTACCAGCCTTTTATTTCGACAACGCTTGGTCGAATGTGACTGGGACAAAAAAATGTATTACCAAAGTGAACCCAAGGAATCCACTGATGAATTTATTTTTTACCGGAATAATCTGGAAGTACCCGGAACCGGAAGTAACTTTAAAATTTCAAATGGCAACATAGGTCGAGTATGGTATTAATTGATAGGTCTTTTTAAAAGAAACAACTTTTATTAAAATGTTTTTTTAATATTTTGCATATTTACAAAAACAAACTAAAAAAACTAAATTGAAAATTAGTTATCCATTCAACACTCAATTTCCCCAAGTAGGCTTTGCTTTTTTTATGTCAAAATAATTGATGTTCGTGAATATTTGAAGTAAAATAAATTATTATTATCAAAGTATTGAATGTGTCAACATGGTTTTTACAAACCTCGAAGGTTTTGATATGCTGATGATATTAGTTGAATGCGGCCAAAACTATCGTGCTGCTGAGCGAATTTATGTTGAGCGATACCCTCAACGAGCCAGTCAAAAAATGTTTTTCGGCGCCTTGCAGAATGAGTTAAGACAACTGGTAAGCTACAGCCCAGCCACAACAAAGGTCGAAGTATCAGAAAACGTGTACAAGATAAAAGAGCACCAGATATTCTTGCAGCAATTGCTCTGGACCCGAACATCTCGACTAGAAGAATTGAAATCGATGCTGGAATAAGTCGCTCCACTGCTTGGAGAGTTTTAAAAACAAACAAATTCGATCTATACCATATCTCTTTACACCAGAAACTTGAAGAGTGGGATTTTCAAGATAGGTTGAATTTTTGTGAATGGATGTCTCATAAAAATTATAATTTCCATTACAAAATTTTATGGACAGATGAGGCGACATTTAAAAAGAACGGAGTTGTTAATTTACATAATGCTCACTATTGGAGTAATGAAAACCCCCATTGGTTAAGAGAAGTTGATAATCAACACGTGGTCCACACGTTAATGTTTGGTGTGGTATTTTAGGAAACCAAATAATTGGTCCGCATTCTTACCTAATAACATCAGCATATCAAAACCTTCGAGGTTTGTAAACACCATGTTGACACATTCAATACATTGATAATAATAATTTATTTTACTTCAAATATTCACGAACATCAATTATTTTGACATAACAAAAAAGCAAAGCCTACTTAAGGAAATTGAATGTTGAATTTTTTTTAGTTTATTTTTGTAAATATGCAAAATATTAAAAAAACATTTTAATAACAGTTGTTTCTTTTAAAAAGACCTATCAATTAATACCATACTCGACCTATGTTGCCATTTGAAATTTTAAAGTTACTTCCGGTTCCGGGTACTTCCGGATTATTCCGGTAAAAAATAAATTCATCAGTGGATTCCTTGGGTTCACTTTGGTAATAAATTTTTTTGTCCCAGTCACGTTCGACCAAGCGTTGTTGAAATAAAAGGCTGGTACGGGTGGTTTGAGACACCCTGTATATTGAACATCCCTAATAACTACCAAATAAGTAAGGGGTTGAGCGACAAAAGCGACTTCTAGGTATATTCCCATCTTCACAGTTTAAATTGTGAAGAAAAGAATATAACTAAATTTAGTCACTTAAATGTTATTACTACTTGAAAATGACTTTACTCATCTGCAAAGTAAGGCAAGCACTTTTAATTAGCTTTCTTTCTTTATTGCAGTATAATTTCATATATATTTCTCAAAATGGCGTTATATAACATAAATGCAGAGAAAACTACTTACTATTTATCACAACAAAATCACTGATTGCATTTTACGATTCACTCTAATTACACCGACTAACTAATAATTATACATTGTGTCGTTCGCAATTCTGTGTACTTCGTTAGGAAACGTGAATGCAGAATTGAGAGATTTTAAATTGCGAAAATGTATGTTCCATTTAATAACTTCGCCTAATAGCCCATACTAATTAGCGAATTCAAAACGCGTTTACTCAAAATGTTCGGAATTACAATATATATATGCAATTTCGCTAACTAATAACAGAAAGTGAAAGAGACAAAAATCTATCAACCATGGCAAGAAAATGACAATCATTAAAAGGGATTTCATCAGTGGATGGATTTATGATTGATTTTCAAAATTGACTTTTATAATATTCTACAATCAAGTAGTGATTATTTCATTATATTTAATTATATTTAAACTGTGTGCTGTTATAATTAAACAGGGTGGCGACCAACCGGGAAAACCGGAGAAGTCAGGGGATTTTATTCATCGGAAAAATTCTTTGAAAAGTAGCAAGAAAATGACAATCATTAAAAGGGATTTTATCAGTGGATGGATTTATAATTGATTTTTAAAATTGTTTGTTTTTTAATATTCTACAAGCAAGTATTTATTATTTTATTATATTTAAAAATTGTGTGCTATTATAATTAAACAGGGTGGTGACAAACTGGGAAACCCAGGAAAGTCAGGGAAAAGTCAGGGGATTTTATTCATCGCGAAAAGTCTTGGAAAACTCAGGAAAATTCGACCATTTTAGCGAAAAGTCAGGGAATTTTTAAGTTAATTATAATAATAAATATGCAAACAATACGATTAAAGAATTGACAAATTGTTAGACCTGTTCGGAGCACGAATTTAAACATTAAATATTATTAATAAAATTAAAAAAAAAAACATTCACCGTAATTTGAACAATTAATAATTGACATAGTAAATGTATTTTATTCTAACTAATTAGTTAAAGATTTCACTTGAGCTCAGCGATTTATACGCGTGGAGCATGAAGTAAAATTTCGAGTTTAGAAAAGCCTAAAAATTTGGATTTGCTGGGGCGCGACTCGCTTCGCTCGCGCGCCCCAGCAAATCCAAATTTTCAGGCTTTTCTAAACTCGAAATTTTACTTCATGCTTAATCTGGGAGTGGAAACACTCGTTACACATTTCAAATCGAACTCTAATAAAATCAACGAATGCTTGAAAAATTAGATGTATATGGAGGTATATGCATAAGTACTTAAAGTTAGCGATTTAAGTAATTTGTAACTAACGAGTATTTCCACTCCCAGGCTAAGCATGAAGTAAAATTTCGAGTTTAGAAAAGCCTGAAAATTTGGATTTGCTGGGGCGCGCGAGCGAAGCGAGTCGCGCTCCGGCAAATCCAAATTTTCAGGCTTTTCTAAACTCGAAATTTTACTTCATGCGCCACGCGTATAAAACATTGACAGTATTGTGAAATTCAAAATATATTGCTTATGTTTCATTTCGCGTTAATAAATTTAAGAAAAGTAAATAATATTAATGAAATAAAAAAAAACATTTAACAAAATTTGAACGATTGTTAATTGACATAGCAAATGTATTTCATTCTAACCAATTAGTTAAAGATTTCACTTGAGTTCAGCGATTTATACGCGTGGCGCATGAAGTAAAATTTCGAGTTTAGAAAAGCCTGAAAATTTGAATTTGCTGGGGCGCGACTCGCTTCGCTCGTGCGCCCCAGCAAATCCAAACTTTCAGGCTTTTCTAAACTCGAAATTTTACTTCATGCTTAGCCTGGGAGTGGAAACACTTGTTACAAATTACAAATTGAACCCTTTAATAAAATCAACGAATGCTTGAGAAATTAAATGTATAAGGAGGGATATATACAAGTACTTAAAGTTAACGATTTAAGAAATTTTTAACGAGTGCTTTCACTACTAGACTAAGCATGAAGTAAAATTTCGAGTTTAGAAAAGCCTGAAAATTTAGATTTGCCGGTGCGCGCGAGCGTAGCGAGTCGCGTCTCGGCAAATCCAAATTTTCAGGCTTTTCTAAACTCGAAATTTTACTTCATGCGCCACGCGTATAAAACATTGACAGTATTGTGAAATTCAAAATACATTGCTTATGTTTCATTTCGCGTTAATAATTTTAAGAAAAGTAAATAATATTAATGAAATAAAAAAAACATTTAACAAAATTTGAACGATTGATAATTGACATAGCAAATGTATTTCATTCTAACCAATTAGTTAAAGATTTCACTTGAGTTCAGCGATTTATACGCGTGGCGCATGAAGTAAAATTTCGAGTTTAGAACAGCCTGAAAATTTGGATTTGCTGGGGCGCGCGAGCGAAGCGAGTCGCGCCCCAGCAAATCCAAATTTTCAGGCTGTTCTAAACTCGAAATTTTACTTCATGCGCCACGCGTATAAATCGCTGAACTCAAGTGAAATCTACAGCAAGGAGGAGGACTAAGCCCGGGATTGTTTATAATATACATGAACGAAATAATAAAATAATGCAATACACTATGTAACGGTATAACAATAGGGTACAACAATCTACAAAAAGTCACAGTCTCAGAAGGAGTATTTGTAGACGATATAGTAACATTTGCGGAGAGCAAAAAAAAACTTAAACAAAACCTACAAATATGGAACGAAACATTAGAAAAATATGGTATGAAAATGAACAAATTTTCAGGCTTTTATAAACTCGAAATTTTACTTCATGCTTAGCCTGGGAGTGGAAACACTTGTTACAAATTACAAATTGAACTCTTTAATAAAATCAACGAATGCTTGAGAAATTAAATGTATAAGGAGGGATATATACAAGTACTTAAAGTTAACGATTTAAGAAATTTTTAACGAGTGTTTTCACTCCCAGACTAAGTATGAAGTAAAATAATGAGTTTAGAAAAGCCTGAAAATTTGGATTTGCAGCCGCGCGCGAGCGAAGCGAGTCGCGTCCCGGCAAATCCAAATTTTCAGGCTTTTCTAAACTCGTAATTTTACTTCATGCGCCACGCGTATAAAACATTGACAGTATTGTGAAATTCAAATTATATTGCTTATGTTTTATTTCGCGTTAATAAATTTAAGAAAAGTAAATAATATTAATGAAATAAAAAAAACATTCAACAAAATTTGAACGATTGATAATTGACATAGCAAATGTATTTCATTCTAACCAATTAGTTAAAGATTTCACTTAAGTTCAGCGATTTATACGCGTGGCGCATGAAAGCCTGAAAATTTGGATTTGTTGGTGCGCGACTCGCTTCGCTCGCGCGCCCCAGCAAATCCAAATTTTCAGGCTTTTCTAAACTCGAAATTTTACTTCATGCTTAGTCTGGGAGTGGAAACACTCGTTACCCATTTCAAATCGAACTCTAATAAAATCAACGAATGCTTGAAAAATTAGATGTATAAGGAGGGATGTGTATAAGTATTTAAAGTTAGCGATTTAAGAAATTTGTAACGAGTGTTTCCACTCTCAGACTAAGCATGAAGTCAAATTTCGAGTTTAGAAAAGCCTGAAAATTTGGATTTGCTGGGGCGCGCGAGCGAAGCGAGTCGCGCACCAGCAAATCCAAATTTTCAGGCTTTTCTAAACTCGAAATTTTACTTCATGCGCCACGCGTATAAATCGCTGAACTTAAGTGAAATCTTTAACTAATTGGTTAGAAAAGCCTAAAATTTTGGATTTGCCGGGGCGCGCGAGCGAAGCGAGTCGCGTCCCGGTAAATCCATTTTTTTTTTGGTAAAACAAATGACACAAAAGATGCTACAGGAGAAAAAAAAGAGTATACCTAGCTTATATTGACCTAGAGAAAGCCTTTTATAAAATACCAAGAAACAAATTATGGGAGACATTAACCAAAAAGGAAGTAAGTGGAAAAACAATTAGGATAATTAAAGAAATCTACAAGAACAATACAAACGCGGTAATATACAAGAATAATATAACAGAACCATTTACAACAAAAGGAGAACTACAGCAAGGAGGAGGACTAAGCCCGGGATTGTTTATAATATACATGAACGAAATAATAAAATAATGCAATACACTATGTAACGGTATAACAATAGGGTACAACAATCTACAAAAAGTCACAGTCTCAGAAGGAGTATTTGTAGACGATATAGTAACATTTGCGGAGAGCCAAAAAAAACTTAAACAAAACCTACAAATATGGAACGAAACATTAGAAAAATATGGTATGAAAATGAACAAAGGAAAGACTAAAACGATGATAATAGGAGAGGAACAAGAGACGATGAGCATAGAAATAGAGGGGACAAACATAGAACGGGTACCCACATACAAATACTTAGGAATAAATATAGACAGCAAAGGAACACAGGAACAGGAAATAAACACAAGAATAAAAAAGCATCAAAACTATATTACATATTAAGAGACGGATTCATAAACCAACGACAAATATCGAGAAGCACTAAGACAAAGATATTCAAGTCAATATATAGACCGGTGCTTACCTATGGATGTGAATCGTAGATGTTACCAAGAGACAAGGCAGCAGGATACAAGCAACTGAAATGAAATATCTAAGAAGAGCCAGAGGAGTAACAAAAAGAGACAGAATGAAGAACACAGAAATAAGAAATGATCTTGGAATACAGTCTACACTGGACTTCATAGAAGAAAGACAATTACCCTGGTGGGGACATCTACAGAGAATGGAAGAAACACGACAAGTGAAAAGAGTATGGAGAGCAAAAACACAGGGAGAAAAGAAACGAGGTAGGCCCAGACTAACATGGACCAAGTGACGACAAGAGCAATAGAGAAGAGAGGAATGATATGGGTGGAAGCAAAGATATCAAAAAATAGGGAGAAATGGAAAATATTTGTAAATAAATAAGGAAAAACCCAACACCATTATGGTAAACGGGTACTAGATTATATATATATATATATATATATATATATATATATATATATATATATATATATATATATTATAAAATCTTGAAATTTCTAATTTCGTGCTTTCTTTTCATTTTCTCTCAGTCGACCACACTGTAGCTTATTTTTAATAACTCATTAGAAACTGGCGTATTTCCTTCTTTCTGGAAAGACTCACTTATTACACCTATCCATAAAAGTGGGTCTACAAATTCAGTAAAAAACTATAGGCCGATTTCAATTATATCGCACATACCGAAAATATTTGAAAAGTTAGTGACACTACAAATATCGCCAATCGTAGACCCACTTATAGTAGAGGAGCAGCACGGTTTCAGACGTGGGCTCTCTACAACTACGAACCTTTTTGTGTACGGGACTTACATTACAGACGCCTTGGAAAAGGGCCACCAGGTTGACTCAGTATATACCGACTTTGCTAAGGCGTTTGATACAGTCGACCATAGTATTTTATTAACAAAATTACTCAAACTAGGTATACACGGATCACTTTTTAACTGGATAAAATCTTATCTCAAAGAGTTCGCGTAGGCTTGTTCGTTTCAACATCTACATCTGTATCTTCTGGTGTCCCCCAAGGTTCACACCTAGGTCTGCTTCTCTTTAATATCTTTATAAGCGATGTCACCGCATGTTTCCAATATGCAAAAATTTATACTGTAGAGAAAAACAATACATCTAAACCGTTTCAAGATGACTTGAATAGATTTAATAATTGGTGTGCGTTAAATAAACTGCAATTAAATCTAGATAAATGTAATGTGATCTCATTCTATAAAAACAGGTCGCATATATTATAGGATTATTTAATTAACAATAGGCACCTCACTCTTTTAGACTCAGTTAAGGACCTAGGTGTGATCCTCACCAGTAATTGGAGCTCCTCTACTCATATTAGCACTATAACATCAAAAGCATTTCGAATGCTTGGATTTGTGAAAAGAAATTGCGCTGTTTCAGAATCGCTATACACACAATAAACTGTATGTGGCATTAGTTCGTCCCCATTTTGAGTATTGCTCATTGTTTTGGTATGGGGGCACCAAAACAATGAGCAATACTCAAAATGGGGACGAACCAATGCCACTGAAATTAATGCGACTGAAAAGTTTCAGCGTAAATTTGTAAAATTTAGTTCATTTAAATTTAGCTTGGGCGATGACTACCTTAATTTATTAAGTATATTCCGTCTACATACATTGGAACAAAGACGTTTTATTAATGATATAATGTTTGTGTATAAACTATTAAATAGTCATATTAATTCGCCATTTTTATTAAACAACATTAATATTCATATATAGGCATTTGATTGAAATTCACTTGGTTTGTTTTACCAATAAATTGTTTTATTTTTAACTAGTTTCGGCTTAATGCCATTTTCAAGAATGGTGTACAAAAGAGCAAAATTGATTATATATACTAGATGTCGGCATTTCAGGTAATAAGCGCTCTAATTATCGGGGATTCCAAAGGTCCTTGTTGTCATTGACCACGTTATTTATGGCTTTACTTATTTCTAAACCCTCCCGATAATTCAAAACTAATCCCTTATTACCCGAATGTAACATTTTACAGTCGTTTGAGCTGAAAAAGTGATTAGCAATTTTTTATACCAATTAAAAAAACAGAATATGCGAAACATTTTGCAACTTCGCGTCTGCTTCATAATTCAAATGTTGTAGATGTGGATTAATTTAAGTTACTTTAGGTTAGCTCCGTAGTAAACTTTTTAAATTAAATGATTTTTAATATATTGCTACTGTGTTGGTACCAATTTAATTATATTGATGATACTTTAAAATTGTATTATTTTAATCTGTTGTGGTGACTATTCTCACTTTTCCTAATTTTTTACATGTAGTGTTATTTCGCTTGTGAATGCGTCTATTTGATTGTATTTATTTCATAATTTATTTTTATATACTATATTTTGTATTATTATTGTAGAATGGTGATCCGTGAAAAAAGATGTTATTATTATTATAATATGTTTTCTTTGCACCTCTTAAATTATCCGTCATTGCAACTACGAGTGTTTGTTGTTCAAATATCTAAAAATTTAGAATTCAGATATTTGAAGGCACTTTAAAATCGCTACGCGTTTTTATCTGAACTAACGAATAACTCCTTTTTCTCCCTTATGTTTGATTTGGTAATATGAGATTATTTTAGGGGGTTAGTGAAAAAAAAATCTGGAATCAGAGAAGTCAAGGAAATCAGGGAAATTTAACGTTTCAAATTGGCCGCCACCATGTTAATGCTAGGATTTGAATACGATTTGAAATCAAATAGTCGAATATTCAAATATGAATATTTAAATCACTATTTTTTCTAAAATCCCAGAGCTTTATTGGAACAATATAGAGATATTTTAAAAAGTATCTCTTTTTAATATTTTCTGTAATATTTTTAAGTATACACAAGTTATTTCAACGCAACCATAACTAGACTTATACAATAAATAATACCATACAATCAAGTCAGATTATTCACAAAGTTTCAAATAATTTCAGAACTCGTCTTATTTACATTTACATACATATAATAATTCATTATATAAGCGGCATGCTAGATAAATTAAAGGGAATTTAATTGATTTCGCATAACACAATTACAGTAAATTGCCTATTGATTAGTTCAATTTTCATTTCCGCATCGCGAATGCATCGGAGACATTAATTCACCATTAGGAATTTTTACTACTACTATTAAGCAATAAGGCAAAATTACATGAGCGCAATGTACAATAGGGATTGTAAATTTACCGATGGTTTCTATAACAGATAATTTTGTTTATTGTTTTAATAAAGACTGGTTTTCCAATAATTTACAGGTCAATCAAACAAATTAGTTGTTTTAAGGAGTAACATACATGGAATAGTGATAGCATTAACCCATTAAGCGCCATTGGTGCACACACGCAACATTATACATTTTTTGTTTTATATATTATTTTAATTGATCTGACTTGAAAATGTATGGAGAAAAATGTAAGTATTTTGTTATTAAATTTTTTCAATTAATACTTATTTAAAAAAATACATTAGTGCATTTCTAACTTCACAATATTTCAGTGTTTTGTACGCGTGGCGCATGAAGTAAAATTTCGAGTTTAGAAAAGCCCCGTGAAAATTTGTCTCGGGTCGCTGCGCGACCCGAGACGAATTTTCTACGCGGAGCTTTTCTAAACTCGAAATTTTACTTCATGCTTAGTCTGGGAGTGGAAACACTTGTTCCAAACTTTATATCGCACGTTTTTATAAAAAAAACGATTAATGCCTGAAAATTTACAGAGTATACATTTTGCATATTAAAAGAAACATTCTACATACTGTGATTTTTTCTTATAAATATGCAAAATGTATACACTGTAAATTTTCAGTCAATCGATGTCTTTATAAAAACGTGCAATATGAAGTTTAGAACGAATGTTTCTACTTCCAGACTAAGCATGAAGTAAAATTTCGAGTTTAGAAAGGCCCCGCGTAGAAAATTTGTCTCGGGAGACAAATTTTCACAGGGAAAATTTTCACGGGGCTGTTTTAAACTCGAAATTTTACTTCATGCGCCACGCGTATAAAACACTGAAATATTGTGAAGTTAGAAACGCACTGATGTATTTTTTTTAATGAGTAACAATCGAAAAAGTTAATAATAACTTATTCATGGAAATCATAAAGAGAATTGCAGAATTTTACCAAAAATCAACTTTTATAGTTAACTCTATAATTGCTCGGCCATTAATGGGTTAATGGCCGGTTTCTCCAACATGACTTAGGACGTTGCTTATGTAAGCGGGGCCTAACTTTAAGTAAGGCTTATAATTGAAATGCGTTGCACCAACAGATTTAAACAATGGCTTATAACTAAGTCATGCCTAGTTGTGCGAATAAGTGGCAACATAGCAATTTACACAAACTGGCTGTTGATTGGCGAGAATTTTTAGTTTAAATGTCTCCCACCTGATTCGTGGAAAAATGTACGCCATTTATAAAGAAAAGATCCACTGAGCAAAAAACAAACATTGTAATAACATTAAATGTTGTTTTAATGTTGATGAAACGTTACTTGAATGTGTTTGTTTAGTGGGGAATTTATTGTTCATAATCTGTCATCCGTATTCTGCCACAACATACCTAATTTCGTACAACTACATTTAAAATGAGCGAAAAACGCAGTACAAATTATATCGCAAAAGAAAAACGTCTTCTATCTTCTCTTGTAGACAAATATAAACATATTGTAGAGAAACAAAGAGAAGTATTCTTTGAATAAGATAATAATTTTAGCGTTGTCACAATTTTTGGGTTAGAATCCGTGTCGTAAGTCCTGCAAACGGTGACTTAGGACTTGAGCATGATTTCACGGATTTCACGACTGATCTTCTCAACCAAGAGAGAAAAACGGTTAAAGCTATAGTACGTCTACTGACAGGACACTGTAGGCTCAACAAACACATGAGCAAATTAGGCTAGGCGGAGGATACAATATGTAGATTCTGACAGGAAGAAGAGGATGATCCTCTCCACATCCTGTGCCAATGTGAGACCCTAGCGCGGGTTAGATACCTAAAGCTGGGCAACACTAAACCAAGCGCAGAGAGCTACACCCAAGGCTCACTGTCAGGGTTAATAGGGCTAATCAAAGAGGCGAAGCTCGAGCACGTCGTCTAGGATAATAGGGATCCACAATAGCTGTGCAAAGATCGCGGTGGTACAGGCCAATGAGGCAACCCCTACGAATATCTGCAGCCTAGGTGGCTTATTGTACTGCCCCAATATTATTACACTCACGCAACTATTCCGAACTCGATGCCCTGCACTAGCTTGTGCAGGTCCTTCAGAGGTTGCGCGTGGAAATCATTTGGTTCCATTTGTCTGTTCCCAAATATGAGCCGTCTTTTGCTCTCCAGCGCATTGCACCTGCACAGAACGTGCATTGCTGTTTCCGGTGCCGTATTACAGAGGCGACAGTTGGTGTCGCCGTTGTATAGCCCGATTTTCCTTAGATGCTCTTTTACAGTCATGTGGCCTGTGAGCAGTCCTATGGTTGTTTTCAGCTGTGCCCTACTCAATGTTAGTAGTCCTGCAGCTTGGCTTGAGTTAGGCCCTTTTATAAGGGCCTTACTATGGTTAAAGTCTGGTCTGTTTTCCCAGTATTCCTTGTGTTTGTTGCGAGTCCACTTCCTGACTTCAAGGCGACTCGACTTTTTTGTTATGCCCAAGGCAGGTTCGGGTCCCATAAATGAAATGGTGGCTCCCTGCCTTGCTAGCTCGTCAACTTTTTCATTACCCGCAATACCAGAGTGACCCGGCGTCCAGACAAGCGTAACCTTGTTCTGTCTCGCTAGGTCATTCAGGGTATTGAAGCATTTCAATACCAGTTTGGATGAAGTCTTTTGACTCTGGAGAGCCTTCAGTGCCGCCTGGCTATCGGACATGATATAGATTTGCCTGTTTCGACAGTCCTTCTCTATGTTGGTTCTCGCACATTCTATGATTGCGAATATTTCTGCTTGAAAGACTGATGCCAGGCTACCCAATGGTTGAGCATAGCCTGTCCTCATGTTTTCATTATAGATTCCTGATCCAGTACTTGTGGTTGATTTAGAACCGTCCGTGTACCAGATCACACTTTGTTTGTGTATATCTTCCCTAAAGCCGTTCCATTCGTTGCGGTCTGGAATAGTGACTTTAAAGAGTGAATTTTCAAGATATCTGACTACCATATGATCCGACCTCAATTGCAGGAGAGGTCCCCCTATGTCTGTCAAGAGTCTTCTGTGTGGGGTATCAACTCTTACGTTGACCGATGATAATTGCAGCCTATAGAGTGCCAGTCTTGCCTCCCCCACTATCAGAATATGAAGTGGTGTGAGGTCTAGAACCGTCTCCATGGCTGCAGTGGGCGTAGTTCTCATAGCCCCCGTTATGCTAATACAAGCAAGTCTTTGAACCTTGCTGAGTATTTGTATGCTGTGTGGCTTTAGGCCACCATACCAAAGCAGAATACATGATTGCGGGTCTGACCACTCTGGTGTACAGCCAGTATACCATTCCTGGTCTGAGCCCCCATTGTCGGTCGTACATTCGTCTAATTACCGCAAGGGTAATTTCCGATTTGCGTCTGATGTTTGAGATTTGAGGGGTCCAGGTCAGTTTGGAGTCAAAGATTACTCCTAGCTACTTCACCTCACCCGACATTTTCAGGTTGCCACCATTTAGAAAGAGCGGTCCAAGGCCCGCCAGTTTCCTCCTGCGTGTAAATGGTACCAGGGTGGTCTTCGAGGGTGAGACTTTGAGTCCTTCTCTAGCACACCATTTGCTCACCACGTTCAGTGCACGTTGCATACGCTCTCTGATCGTGTTGTTAAATTTTCCCTCAACGAGTATGACTAGGTCATCCGCGTATCCTAGGGAAGAGTATCCCTCGTTGCTGAGATCCACTAGCAGGCCATCCATGACCAGGTTCCACAGCAGGGGTGAGAGATCTCCTCCCTGCGGACAACCACCGGCCACCCTGGATGCTAGTGTCTGGTCAGCGAACGTTGTGTCTTAGCATGCAGTCTATCCACCTGCAGCTAATTTCCTCCAACCCCCGCTTTCTCAGGGCAGCAGTTATAGAGTTAAAGGCTGTATTGTCAAATGCTCCTTCTATATCCAAGGTTCCAGGGCAGCTTCGGCACTACGAATATCTAATCTAATCTAATGATTTAAGCGATATTTTGACGTAAATCAGTTGGTGCAACATTTTACGACGCGGTTATGACCTAAGACACGGTTTGAAACACGACTAGGACTTAAATAACGTTGGAGAAACCGGCCATACGAGGGTTCCCACCCTTTGATTAAGTATGCATTAAAATTTCGAGTATAGAATTTTTCGAGATTTTTGAAATACTGGGCGCTGTGCTTCGCTCTGTCCGGCAAATCTAAATTTGCATTTTTTTAAAACTCTAAATGTTACTTCATGCTTAATCAAGGAGAGGAAACTCTCGTTGGAAGTATGAATAAAATCTAAAAAACACATTAGCCAAGTTTATTGGTTAATAGCCGGTATAACATGCTTAATACCGTCTGAAAAAAAGTCGTTAGCAGACTTTAGATCTAGTAATAACATTAGTATGAAAGAAATTGCAAATACTTAGTTATAGAATACTTCAAAGCATTAAAAGTGAGATATTTTACGCAATCTAACGTGCGATCATTTAAAACATGATTTAGAGTAGGCTCTGAATTTTAAACTAGATTGGCACATAGTTTACCATAACCTCAAATTTATTCTATCAATCAATAAGCATTCTGGGCAACCGCACAAAAAAATGCCACCTGCTCTAAATCATAATTTAAACGATCGCACGGTACAACAAAATGTATCTTACAAAGACTAAAACTGTATTTATTTACTCATTACGCAGAGTAAATAAAAATAGCAAGAAACCATCAAACAATTCTAACACTTTTATTATTTCCTAATTCATTTTCATGACATAAATTTCCAATTTTAAGGATACGTTTTTATAGCATATTATTATATTTTATTTGGCATGTCTGTAATTTACTTTCTTGTGTTTGAAACTGTGCTATGTGTAATACAATTGCGAATGTACAGACATATTACATGCACCTATAATTATGTAATGTAATTTTAATGTAGACTCCTAAAACGTGTGTTTTACCTATCCATATAGTGGTTACTACCAGAAAATCGATGTTATTTTCGTTTTAACAATAATTATGTACTATTTAGTGGCAACATCCTTTTATGAAATTTGCGGATGATTCATTTTTCTAATTGGTTAAATTTCGCTTCAGACATAATAATATACATATTTAATAATAAGATACGATTTATGTAACATGTATTATGATGGAAATATTTAATACAACTATGAAATAAAAAAAATAGTACGAACGTTTTCTTTTTAAGTATACGGGTGGCAAATCTCATAATATAAAAAAATATTTCCTATCCCACATGAAACAATGATAATCCAAGAAGAAAGGAAATTAATAAAGATTAAATTTGATTTCGGGCCCGCCGTGGCCGAGCGGTTGAGCCGCCGGTTTCGCCAAATCGGTCACGGAGGTGATCTGGGTTCGATTCCCAGCGGAGGCGAGTAACGAAAAATACTCGTCTCCGGTTCCATGGATGTGTGTGAATGTGTTGTGACGTCCAACTTAGTCGAAATATATGTTAATATAGTTAATATAAATCAACGTTAGTGGCTGAATGGTAAAAACCTATGCCAAACAAAAAAAAAATTGATTTCCACTTACAGGTTTTGTTATTTCATTTTCAGTATGTAACAAATGAAATCTCCTTTATATCAAATAAAAATCCCACATATCAGTTTATATACACGTTTCACTATTTGTCAAATGACTTTCTTTTTTTATGAAATGAAATTCTCGTTTTGTTAAAAATAATTATACAAAGTGTAAGGACGTTAAATAGAGGGATATTTTCGTATATGTGTTTCGAATGAGTGTTTACGCTCCCAGATTAAACATGAAGTAACATTTTGAGTTTAGACCCACTGAACAAACACATTGAAGTAATGTTTCATGAACATTAAAATAACGTTTAATGTTGCTACTATTGATATAATGTTATTTATTTTGTTTTCTGCTCAGTGGGAAAATGTCTGCAAGTTTGTGAAAGTGGTTATTTAGAGAGAAAAAATATCTTTGATTATTTGAGCCGTTTATTTTGAAAGTGGCCTAACTCCATTTCTTATTTTTTTGTTATTGATCTTAATAACCTTTATAATTTGAGGTTTTTAGCCATAAAAACAATTTGTGGTTCAGTATATTTAAAATACATATTATATTTTTTTGATATACTTAACCAGAAATTGTTATTTATGACAGAAATTCTCAAATTATTAAGATTATTTCAGTCAACAACAAAAAATAAAAAATGGAGTTAGGTCACTTTCAAAATAAACGGCTCATTTAATCAGTTCAATTTAATGCTACTAACGAGTGTGTCCACTCCTTGATTAAGCATGAAGTGAAATTTCGAGTTTAGAAAAGCCTTAAAATTTGGTTTGGTCGCTCTGCGAAACGGAGCGGCCAAACCAAATTTTCAGGCTTTTCTAAACTCGAAATTTTACTTTATGCGCCACGCGTATAAAACATTGAAATATTGTAAAATAAAAAATATACTGCTAGATCAGTATTAAAAATATATTACTAAAGCAGGATTTAAAATATACTGCCAAACGAGAATATGTTGAATTTCAAAATATTTTAGTGTTTTATACGCGTGGCGCATGAAGTAAAATTTCGAGTTTAGAAAAGCCTGAAAATTTGGTTTGGTCGCTCCGCTTCGCGGAGCGATCAAACCAAATTTTAAGGCTTTTCTAAACTCGAAATTTTACTTCATGCTTAATCCAGGAGTGGACACACTCGTTAGTAGCATCAAATTAAACTCAATAAATAAACAAAGCTTTTTTTCTGTCTCTAAATAATCGCTCAAATATGATTCAATATGTAATGAAGTAGTTCCAGTGTTTTCTGGTTTCACAAACAGAATTCTGCTCGTTCGTGGACGAAACAGTGAGCTGTATAAGCACTTTGTGCATTTGTGTCACTGACGATGCCACTATGAAGCATTAGATGGCGTTAGCTATCGATATCCATTAATAGTTTTCACATATTGGCTTGAAATAGTCAGAAATGTTCAGTATTCCTCAGCATTGGGTCGGGACCACACTGAAGAGGACCTTGAAGTCCGAAACGCGTCTGTGGGTATCTGGTGCCGGAATACTGAACGAAACAGTGAGCTGTATATGCACTTTGTGCATTCGTGTCACTGACGATGCCACTATGAAGCATTAGATGGCGTTAGCTATCGATATCCATTAATAGTTCCAGTGTTATGAAATTTGATGCTTTAAAATACGAAGCACGTCTTTACTATTGGGACTTGATCTTTTGATACATTTCTTCAATGAGCCCAACAATTCTTCAATTGGGCTTATGAATGGTTATTAAGGTTGCAGAAATACAATAGGAAAATCATTTGAGAAAAAGGAAGTCATTTGACAAATGAGTCGCCTATTTCCAAAAACCCCTAAATCCATTTAAAATTTAGGATTTAGGGGTTTTTGGAAATAGGCGACTCAAGTTGTAAAATTTGTTAATATAAAATTGACATGTGCGATTTCCATTTGATAAAATGTCAAATTTATTTGATACATAGTGAAAAGCAAACGAAAAACTCTGTACATTATATTTTATTTCATTTTTTTTTTTCAATTCAAAATTCTAAATGTATTTTCACTCAAGTGAAACCAATTTTTAAGCACTATAATTACAATTTATAAAAAAACAATTATACTTCAATCTTCTCTCTCACACAAAGCAATAATATTTAACGCACCTCACGCAATAGATTTCACGAAATTTCTTCGTTTTTTTTTGCTACAATTTTATGTAACGTTCGTGTGAAATTTAAACTTTTTTCACCGAAAATTATAAGTGAAATGACCAGCACTTTCGTCGGAAACTGTTCCATATGTTAATAATTTTCGTGTCAATTTAATTGCGTTAATTTTCTTTTCACACGCGCATTAAACACTCGTATTTAGTGTAATTGCTTCATTAAATGCTAAATGAGCGCGTAATAAAAATAATCACGCATTTGGAATAGTGAAAAAAATATAGTCTTGTTTAATCCATTAACAGTCAAGCAATTATAGAGTTAACTCTAAAAGTTGATTTTAGGTAAAATTCTGCACTTATGTTTATAATTTCTATTAACGACTTATCGTATTACATACTGTGAATTTTTCTTTAAAATATACATAATGTATACGCTGTAAGTTTTCAGGCATTAGTCGATTGCATATAAAAACGTGCAATATAAAGTTTAGAACGAGTGTTTCCACTTCCAGACTAAGCATGAAGTAAAATTTCGAGTTTAGAAAAGCCTGAAAATTTGGTTTGGTCGCGTAGCGCGAAGCGCGGAGCGGCCAAACCAAATTTTCAGGCTTTTCTAAACTCGAAATTTTACTTCATGCGCCACGCGTATAAAACACTGAAATATTGTGAAGTTAGAAATACACTGATTTATATTTTTTTGAAATGAGTAATAATCGAAATATTTAAACAACAAAATATTTACATATTTCTTCATACGTTTTCAAGTCAGGCCAAATAATATAATAATCAACTTAACTTATTTAGTAATTTATTTAACAAAAAATTAATAATGTTGCGTGTATGCATCAATGACGCTTAACGGGTTAAATTTTGTTAACTTTAAAGACGTGTTTAGTTTCTCAAATCATTTTTGCACATTGGCGTGCGCAAGTCAGTTTGTGCAAATACGTTTGATACTTTTCTGCTTAATTTTTACTTTCCCCCGTATGTAATACAAAGGGAAAGTATTGTTTTCGTGAAAATTTTAGCGGAAATATCCGTTTTGAGGTCCCCTGAGTCGAATAAGACCATTTTTGAAAAATGTCTGTCTGTCTGTGTGTGTGAGACTGTGTGCGCTGTACCGCAAAAACCCCTAAAGGTATCGAGATGAAACTTGAAACTTAAGCTTTTTGTTACAATCGGAAGAACTGAAAAGCTTTTGGTGAAAATCGGAAAACCGGAAGTGGTACTTTACTCTTAGCGTGTTTCAGTTTTTTCAGATTTTTTCAATAAATGTTCATCAAACAAAAAATTCTTTCAAATAAAAGTTGTAGATAATAACAAAATGAAGATGTATTGTTCATTTACTTTTTGTCATAGCACTCTTAGTTTTTGAGATATTTCAAAAGTTGTGTGTTTTATCTAGTTATTGAGGACCATTTCGTAATATGTTATAAAAAGAAGAACGTTTTTCGGGAACTTTCAAACACAATTTTCTACAGGGTGATTCATTAGCCTCTTTACAAACTTTAAAAAGTGATTTAATACGCAATTTACGGGGGAAAGTACTATGATGGACACATCACCATTTTTTTTTTTTAAATATACATATCTAGGACGAAACATTAAGAATGGGGGTTCGACTTTACTAAAATCATCAACCCATCCTGTCAGTTCAACATAACCATACCACTGCAGAGTGAATGGACAAGCAAAACAAACCTGGGCCGGAATATACCTCCATATATTAAGCTAACTCTGGGCAAAGATACCTCCATCTTTCAGGCAGAGATAGCAGCCATCGATTGATGTGATCCTCACATAATGGAATCGGGACACAGTAATAGACCAATCATCATTATGTCTAATAGCCAAGCAGCACTTGCCTCACTGACAATACAATCAAAAATAGTTTGGATACACTGGCACAAAAAAACAAACTATAATAACTATGGATACCAAAGGACCAGAAAATAAAAGTACACTTAGGGCCAACTTTGCTAGCAAAACAAGGGGGCTTCGGAATCCCATATGATCCACAAAGGAAACAATCCAAAGCCAATTAGCAGAGGAGCACAAGAAAACACAGAATAACCAGAAGGGAATAAGGCAAACAAAACTCTTCCAGAATGGGCCAGCCCCCGTCACCATATTGGCACTATCAGGCATGAGTAAATAAAACTAAACTAAACTAAATAAAATCACACAACTTACAACAACACATTGTGATTAAAAATAAGCATAGAATGGGATTAGAAGAAAATCCCCTATGCTGTGCGTGCTGAGAAGACTAAACTCCCTAACACCTGCTGGGTACATGTGAAGCCTTCAAAGTGCATCGCACGGAACTTTTCGAAAAGCCCGTGCTTCCTGAGAATGAGCTCAGAATGATCGCCTGACATAAACTCTTTGAATTTATGGAAGCCACAGGCATTTACAGGAAGTAAAACACCCAGGCACACAATAAGACTACCGCAGTGCAGGGACGAAAAGGCAAACCATCTCTAGACAAAACAAAACTGACCTGGGCCCATATTTACAGTACCGATGCAATTTGTCATCGGTGACAAGTTCCACTGAAATGACATCATTTTACTCCAAACAGTTGGGTAAATTCTTCTCAAAATGACGGCATTTCAGTGCAACTAATGACAAATTTCATCGATACTGTGAATACGGGCCTTCGTGTTCATAGGCACTGATATTGTATATACTTTTATGAAACCTAGCTTACATGACTAAATATATGATGATGATAAAAGGTTGTTGATGTATGTTTATTTTAATTAAAATTATGCTAAAAATATTTATAAAATACAATTATTTAAATTGTGATACATATCACAAGCTCCCATAATTATGCTAAAATTATTTTAACGATACAACTATTTACATTATGCACCACACATATCACAAGCTCCAGGATTCTGCAGCGAACAAACCATCGCCGCCATATTCTTCTCATCATCCTCCTCAACCCCATTTTCCTCATTCTTAATCTCGTGCCCGTTCTCCTTAATATCCCCATTCTCCTTCACCAACAGCATCGACTTATCCACAGTGAACTGAATCGGTTTTGCGGCGGGCTTCGTCCTCAAATAATACATCCCAGTCTTCAACCCTTTTTTCCACCCGTAAAAATGCATCGACGTCAAAACCCCGTAATTCGGCTTTTCGATGTGTATATTCAAACTCTGACTTTGATCGATATACGCGCCTCTATCGGCGGCCATGTTTATCACGACTTTTTGCGAGATCTCCCAGACGGTTTTGTAGATTTTCTTGAGGTCGTCCGGGATGCCGGGGATGTTTTGGATCGAGCCGCAGTTGGCGATTATTTGGTTTTTCATGACGTCGTCCCATAAGCCGCGGTCCGTTAGGTCTTTGAGGAGGTGGTGGTTCACCACTTGGAATTCGCCCGAGAGGACGCGGCGGGTGTAGATATTGGAGGTGTAGGGTTCGATGGATTCGTTGTTGCCTAGGATTTGTGCGGTGCTCGCCGTTGGCATTGGCGCTAGTAAGAGAGAATTTCTGATGCCGTGTTTGGCGATTTTTACTTTAAGGGAGTCCCAGTCCCAGAGGTTTGTGGGAGTCACGTTCCACATGTCATACTGAAGAATACCTGTTCAAATATTAAAAAAAATCATACTCAGACAATGATAAAAAATAGACATGGAAATTTTGAGATTATGATTATTGTATCAGATTCTCACGTACAGGGTGGGGCAGAAAAACCTATCCGATTTCAAAACGTTATAAAATTAAAACCACTCAACTTGACAATTTTTTTTTTTTTATTAACATATCGCAAATTTTATGCCATTTTTAAATTTAAGTTCTAAAAAGCACATCACTCAAATGTCGTCTTTGGGAGCGGATACACTGATTTAGGCGCTCGCGGTAGCTTTCCATGACTTTCACCGTCATTTCCACAGGAATTTCTTCAATTGCCCGAGCAATTTCCCTTCGTAAAGCAAGAAGGGTCCTTGGTCGATGCTGGAATACCTTCGATTTGAGGTAACCCCAAAGGAAGAAGTCACATGGAGTGAGATCCGGTGAGCGCGGCGGCCAGCCAATATCACCTCTCAGAGAAATGAGGCGTCCGGGAAACATTTCCCTGAGAATGTCCATTGATCATCGCGATGTGTGGGCGGTTACACTATCCTGTTGAAACCACACATTTTCCACGCCATTTTCTTCCATTTTGGGTTGAAGAAAATTTTCCAGCATGAAACAATAGCGCTCGCTGTTGACCGTTACGGTTTGCCCATTTTCTTCAAAAAAGTAAAGCCCCCAGACGCCTAGGCGGGAAAGAGCACACCACACAGTCACTTTTGGGCTATGGAGGGGTTTCTGATGGATTTCCCGAGGATTTTCGTCACTCCAATATCGAAAATTCTGCCTGTTTACGGCGGGGCAAAGGTGAAAATAGGCTTCGTCCGTGAAGAGCACAACATCGTCTATTGGGAGTTCTCGGAGATCGCGACACAGGTTCATACGGGTTTCAAAAACCCTTTCAATTAATTCCTGTGCAACAACCATTTTGTAGGGACGCATTTTGAGGTCCCGGTGCAAAATTCGCCGAATACTGCGGTTGGAAATCGCCAAAGCGAGCGAATGTTTTCGTGCCGAACGACGCGGGGAACGTTCAATCGCGGCTCTCACATTGGCCACGTTTTCAGGTCCTGTTGCTGTCCTGGGACGTCCAGGTGACTTCTTTTTCAATGCTGAACCCGTCTGTCGAAAATTTGACACCCACACTTTAATCGTAGCGTGATGTGGAACAGGATCATGACGCCCGAGTCCGAAATGAATTCGAAAAGCACGTTGTGTAGCAATTATCGAACCGCCGTTTTCGATAAACCGCTCAATAACAAAAGCACGATGTTCACCAGACCAAGGCATAAAACCGGCATAAAACCGGCTTTCTAACGGTTTATACCCCACTACTCTACCTGTTCCCTCTTCTGAGAAAAAGGGATTTGAAATCGGATAGCTTTTTCTGCCCCTCCCTGTATAATAAATTGTTGCAGTTACATAACAAAATTAGTCAGTGTCCAATATATTACAATTAAATTTTTGTTCATAGTTTTGTTCTCAGTTTCCGGGGGCCAATTCTAAACATTTTGTCATCGATTGCTTTTCTTATTGAAGTAACGTCCTTTTTAGGAAGACTTGACAGAACTGTATAGAGTAATATAGTCATTATAATGAGACAAGTTATCGATGACAAAACTCAGCGGTGTTAAAAATAGCCCCTTTGATACTTGATTCGGCAGATTAAAATAATTTGTTTGAGGATTTAACAAGTTATGTGATTTAATGAATACAATAATTAAAAAAGTTTCATTTGAATTTATACACTACTTTTGCATACATAAAAAAATTAAGTTGGTCTTGAATCACTAAAATAAATGTATTCGGATAATATCCCTGACAATATTTTCCCAAGTAAAGTCTACCACTTACTTCCATAAATGTGCAAAATTTTATTTTAATGTAAGCCTTTGTCAATTTTTAAGGAGAATTATTTTTTTATAAAATAAACGGAAATATTAGACGCGATCATTGGAGCCTAAATTAGAGTGTTACATTTGGAAAAAATAATGAAAAGAAATAATGATTACAAAACCCCAAAGTAAGATAAAAGCCAGAGATAATTTTTTAATTTAGTTTAAACAGAAAATGATTAAGGTATCAAAAAATGGAGAGAAATAAAAAGGTGAAAAAATGAATATTATTAAAGAACAATTTGTTGTTCAAATGAGCCCCCGAACAAGATGTGCATTTTTTTACAACTACATATTCTGAATCACCTTGTATAGTTACAAAAAAATATATTTTGTCCTTATATTCACAAGTTTAATTCCATTATTTATTTAGACCAAGGCCGTAGCCAGGGGGGTTTTAATGGCAAAAATATTGCTTTTGATCTTACATACAAAAATTGACAATCTAAAAAATTTCGCAGGGTGTTTGAACTCCCATATCCCCCCTGGCTACGGCCTTGGTTTAGACTAATCAGAAAATAATATCACCTTTACTAACAGGACATCCCTTGTAAGTCGAATACGGCCCCTCCTTCTCCGCAATCTCACAACTCGCCTCCAATGCCCCATAATAAATAGTCTCGAAAATCTGCACATTTAGCTTCGAAGCCTCTTCACTATCAAAAGGCATCCGCATCAAAATAAAAGCATCTGCCAAACCTTGCACTCCAATCCCGATCGGCCTGTGCCTCAAATTCGACACCTTCGCCTCAGGCACCGGATAATAATTGACATCAATAATCTTATTCAAATTCCTAGTGACGATCTTCGTTACCTCCTTTAAATGCTTGAAATCATAACTCCTTCGATCGTTTTTCACAAACATATTAACAGCAATTGAAGCTAAATTACAAACGGCGATTTCATCTGGAGAAGTGTACTCGATTATTTCCGTGCATAAATTAGAGCTTTTGATCGTGCCTAAATTTTGTTGGTTGGTTTTCCTGTTGCAAGCGTCTTTGTAGAGCATATAAGGAGTGCCTGTTTCGACTTGCGAGACGATTATTGCATACCATAATTTCTGCGCTGGGATTTGCTTAACGTAATTCCCCTCATTTTCATACTTCAAATACAATTTTTCAAACTCTTCACCCCAACAATCGGATAAACCGAGGCTTTTATGCGGACACATCAACGACCAGTTTTCGTTAGCCTCAACTCTTTTCATGAATAAATCAGGAATCCAGAGGGCGTAGAATAAATCTCTAGCTCTGACTTCTTCTTTACCTGTGTTTTTTTTTAGGTTTAGAAAATCTAATATATCAGCGTGCCAGGGTTCTAAATAAATTGCAAAAGCTCCGGGTCGTTTGTTCCCGCCTTGATCAACATACCTGGCTGTATTGTTAAAAACTCTTAACATCGGCACTAACCCATTTGAAACCCCGTTTGTCCCGGCAATCGTCGTCCCGTTTGCTCTAATATTATGCACGTTAACACCGATTCCCCCAGCGGATTTCGAAATAAAAGCACAAGAGGTTAAGCACTTAAAAATCGCCTCTATTGAATCATCGGGCATCATTAGCAAAAAACAGGAACTTAATTGGGGTTTCGGTGTCGCTGCTGAGAATAAAGTCGGGCTTGCATGTGTGAAATATTTTTCTGATAAATATTTATAAGTCTCTTTCGCGCTGTCAATATCCTCACCGTGTATTCCGATCGACACTCTCATGAGCATGTGCTGGGGCCGTTCGACTATTTTACCGTTGATTTTTAATAAGTAGGATTTTTCTAGGGTTTTAAAGCCGAAATAATTGTACGAGAAATCACGATCGTAGATAATACAAGAGTTTAAAGCGTCTGCATTTTCCATTATGACTGTGTGATGGTACTCGGAGATCATTGGGCAAGGTTTGCCAGTTTTTTCGTTTGTCATTTTGTACAAATCATCGATGACATCTATAATGATAAATAAAAACAGTTTAGAAATTATTCAGGTTAAAAAATGATACATAAACTCTGGGCGTATTTACTGCGAACAGTTGCAGTTTTGCTTTAATGGTAGGGTATTTTAAACATCAAATTTTAAAATGTTGATAAATTGTTATCAATGTGACAAATAAATAATAATTTGTCAGATAAATTTTCAGGATGCAGAGAGTTTCAAAAAAGAGAACGCTACAACTTGAAACTTTAAAACACACACAGGGATTTATTCTTTTAAGTATACTTTCACATATTCCAAGTAAACATTTGTAAAATTAATGAACATGTGATCAAAACAAAGCAGTATATTTACAGTCCAGGCCAAGAGGCCACCCTAACAATTATCTAATCTAATATAATCAGTATATTTTGACCTTCACTTTAAGTCAGTGTTTTATACGCGTGGCGCATGAAGTAAAATTTCGAGTTTAGAAAAGCCTGATTTGGCTTGGTCGCTCCGCTGCGCTGCGCGACCCCGCCAAATTTTCAGGCTTTTCTAAACTCGAAATTTTACTTCATGCTAAATCTAGGATTGAAAACACTCGTTAAAGTCTTCAAATTGTATGTTTTTAATAAGATCACGAATGTCTGAAAATTTACATTGTAAATCGTAAAGGTAGGATTCCTAAGCGACGACTGCAACTGAGGTAGTCGCGCGACTCTAATCGCTTGGTAGGATTCCTATGCAACGACTGTTACTTCAATTTCTACAAGATCGTTATGAATAATAGATTTTCTTTAGAGAAAAAATTTTATAATAAAAAATATTTTTAATTATGCAATTGATCAAAACATCAAATAAGAGAAAAAAGACTAACCTAAGTCTATTTAATTTAAAAAAAAAATTTTATTTCATAATTTTATTCGGTTTGCCTTCATTAGACCACCAATTTGATAGAAACTATATATCTTGTAAGAAATATATTTTTTATTAATGTAATAACTTTAAAATGATGAAATAAACTCAATTTATGTTAAAAGTCGCGTGGCTCTTACGACTATACTGCTCTCTGTACCAGCACAGTCGTACGACTCGAGTCGCCACACTAGAGCCGTTACAGTTCCGCGGCTACAGTCGCATCTTAGGAAAGGCTTCAATTTATTTACATGCAAAGAAGTCGGGCGCGGCTCGAGTCGTTTTAGTCGTTGCTTTGGAATCCCACCTTAACATGTATACCTAAAAGAAAACTGCCTTGTATTTAGAACTTTTTTCCAAATTTAAACATATAAATAGGAATTTTATGAGTTAATTGAATAAGCATATTCTGTCAGATTTCCCTTCACATAACCTCCAATTTAAGGTTGATTTACAACATACTATGTGATTAATCTTGCCCTAACCTAAAACACACAACCTGCATCACACCACTAAATTCTTGAAATGTCATTAAAAAAAACAGATTATACAGAGAGTTTTATGTAACACTGAACATGTTCATCCAATACAATTGGACACCAAATTTTTTAAGTTATGTGTAAATTGGGTTGCCTATATAACCATTAAAAATTGTAGCCAATCAATCGCAATTAATGCCTCAACTTGTACACAAAGGGAGTTTTTCTTTCAAATATACATATCCGAATTACATCGTATACGTCGTAAATCTTTAGATACTCGTTAAAAAAAAATCAATTTGAAACTTGAAATGAGTGTGTTCCACTCTCAGACTAAGCATGAAGTAAAATTTCGAGTTTAGAAAAGCCTGAAAATTTGGTTTCAGGCTTTTCTAAACTCGAAATTTTACTTCATGCGCCACCGGTACAAAACAGTGACATATTACGAAGTTTAAAACACACCGCTAAACTTTACATTGCATCAGTGTTTTGTATCGGTGGCGCATGAAGTAAATTTTCGAGTTTAGAAAAACCTGAAAATTTGGATTTGCCGAGCTCGCTTCGCTCCGCCCGGCAAATCCAAATATTCAGGCTTTTCTAAACTCGAAATTTTACTTCACGCTTAGCCTGGGAGTGGAAAATACTCGTTTAAAGCTTCAAATTAAATTCTTTTAACAAACCGAGTGTCGGCAAATGTACAACGTATCCTTATGTATGCTTAAAAGAAACATTCTCGTTATGAAAATGTTCGGTGTTACATAAAACTCTCTGTATATAAATTTAATAAATACACAGTGAAGCTTTTTGACAACAAATGTTTGTCAAATATCAAGTGTAAAATACATAAATTTGTCAATGCCCACATTTTTTAATTTTAGACAACAGTTATACTGAAAAATTATATTTGAATAATAGTCATAAATACTAAGGCTGGGATTCTAATTTAGTTAACAAATTGCTAAACTTTCTAATAACGAAACTGAGAAAATATTTGTTAACCTAATAACTAGCTCTCTCAGTTACAAGTAGTAAACTGATCAATATATTTATATGCCTATACATTTTGGTAATTTAAATATTTATATTAAAATTACTTACCACTAAATAATTTCTTGGTTTCTTTATGTAAATTCGATACTGCAATTCTGGCAGCTAAAATGGCATAATCTGGATGATCCGTCGTCATAGTCGCAGCAGTTTCAGCCGCCAGAGTGTCCAATTCCACTGTTGTCACCCCTGGATAAAGTCCGTTAATGACTTTCAAAGTAATTGAAAGCTACCGAAAACAAATATTATTTTTATATATTCTTTATTACGGGAGACCATTAAAAATACAACAATATATACACAATAATCACAAAACAATACAAAAACAAACAAAAAAAATGTACAAATGAATACAGTCAGAGACAGAAGTTACATCTAATAAAAGAGGACCAAATAAATAATTATATAAAGGACTCTAAGAGGAGTTAATCGATCTTAAAGAAAGTCTTTTAAAACGGTTCAACGAGACACCAAAAAAATCTATTGACTCGCCATAAGAATTAACATATCTTATTAAATTGTTTTGTGGGCTGTTATAGCCATACAGAGTAATGTGGTGTACGTCAGCAAGAAGTTTTTGTTGTCTGGTTGAGCGAACTGGAACGTTTATGCCAATAGACGACAAAATGGATGTGCAAAGTATCAGTCCATTCAGTATACGATATGCGAAGCATAGCATAAAATAAATCCTTCGTTTTTCAAGAGACAACAAACCGAGATATGTACGAAGTAGGTCATAATTATTACCATCGTACGAAAGGTTTGACCGGCAGCAAATGAGTTTTATCATTTTACGTTGTACACGTTCTAATCTATCAATGTGACATTGATAGTGCGGTGACCAAATTATGCAGCAATAGTCTAGAATTGGTCTGACTAAGGTGGAGTATAATGTCATTAAAGTACGGATAGATTTGAAATGTATAGTAATACGCCGAATGAAACCAATTCTTTGGAATGCTTTTGCAATAATTAAATCTAAGTGCTCATGAAATTGAAATTTACAGTCAAGTAGAACGCCTAAATCATTGATTTTATAAACCCTCTCTAAAAGATTACTATCTAGAAAATAGATAGCCGGTAAATAGATCCCTTGTTTTCTTGAAAAACGAATATATTTGCATTTAGTTGTGTTCAAATGCAAATCATTACTGGAGCACCATATAATAAGCTGATCCAGATCATTCTGCAAGATGCGACAATCGTCACTGGTGGTGATTTTACGATACAGCTTCATATCATCTGCATAAAGCAAAACATTTGATTGAATTTCTTTACCAATATCATTGATAAAGATGAGAAATAGCAATGGTCCAAGGTGAGAACCCTGGGGCACACCTGAAGTTGCATTTATTACAGAACCAGAAACTGCATCATTTATTTTCACCACATGTTGTCTACAACTTATGAACGACCGGAGCCACTCAATCATGGACCCAGCAACACCATACATTCGAAGTTTGTATAAAAGCCTACAGTGACTAACTCTGCCAAACGCCTTACTAAAGTCAGTATAGATCGAGTCTATTATTCTTGTAATTTTATCTTGGCATTATGTCAGGAAATTGAATAATGAATAAAACATTCAAAACCACGAAGGCCAAGCATTAAAATTAACTTCTATGTACATAGGGCATGAACTTTTTATGTTCTGGGGATATGTCGATGCACTTCATCGATATTAAAATTAAAAGTTGCTTTTAATTTCCATTTCATTATTATGATAATTCAATACAGGCACCAATTTTATTGATTATTTAATTCAAATCTAAATAGCGGATTGTGATTGGTTGTCATTACGATCTTTCTGTGAAAACATTCACTATCGCAGTGGTCTTTCCAAAATCATCTTTCCAAATTCGTTTTTTTTTGTATCGCGTATGTAAATCTGTCACCTATCATATTTATTCATTAATTTTATAATGAATCGCTTCGGAAGTAACACAGACCAAACAATTGATACATTTTTGAAAAAAAACAATTCCAACAAACTCGGTTAGAAACCATAATTATGTTTGGAAACAATTCATATCCTTTGGAACATCCCCAACTACGAATTGACATTAATTGGCAGATCTGGCAAGTATTTTAAAATTAAGAGCATACAACATGAACAAACAAGGCGATTTTTGTTATTGAATTTCATTGAATAATCATTCGAATACCACTCGTTGTTTGAAATTTTTGTCGAGAAAGACTTTGTTTTTATACACTCAAGCTTAGTTGTCTTAAGCAATTCAACTCGATGAAACTGTCAGGAAAAGTCACTCGCTCTACGAGCTCGTGCCTTTTTAAGAGACAGTTTCATCTCATTCCAACAACTGAGCTTTCGTTAAAAACAAAGTCTTTCCGAAAATTTCAAACAACTAGTGGTATTACATGTGAAAAGAAATGATCATGTAGGTTATTTTAACGGGAGGTTACTCACCGGGTCTACAAAATCCATATTTAACCCGTAACATAATTTCTGCACTCTCGATGTGATTTTATCCAAGTGGACCTCCTCTTTCCTTCCGTCTGAATACAAATAAAAATTCGAGATTTAACAATGGATGATAATTTATGGATTCCTTTTTTGGAGAAAATATTTGCACTTACCTCTTTTTAAAACATACATCTTGTTAACTGGTTTGGTCACCATTTTGATGGATTTTTATTTAGGTACAATGTAGAAATGGAACACAATCACAGCAGGTCGAAATGAACACAACAAACACAAGCTCGAAGAATCGGCGTGTGGCGGAAGAATGCCACCCGCACGCGGTGGTTCCCGCCGAAATTAATTAGAGTGAAGTTGTCTAGGGAATAATAAACAACAAATAAAGTGCCAAGTGTACTATAATTTGGTAATAAATAATACCCGATAATAAAAAAACATTTAAGGAGTTTTAATGTAATTTAAGCAACATAGCAACTTATCCATTAGCGGTGTTTCGCGCCGAAATTAAGTAGAATGAAGTTGGCCACGAAACATCAAATAAGGTCCCTAGATAACTAAATTTTTGTACCATTTGGCACTCAAAAATAAAATAATATTACACTAGGCAACAATAAATTTGTTTATGACAATTTTTTCTTCTGAAATGAAGCAGGCTATGATTATGTCCAACATATTTGTTTTGTTCAACTGTCAACATTTTGTTCAGTACAATTTTTACTTTCCCCCGTATGTATCAAAAATGTTAGCGGAAATATCCGTTTTGAGGTCCCCTGAGTCGAATAAGACCATTCTGTCTGTCTGTCTGTCTGTCTGTCTGTGTGCGCTGTACCGCAAAAACCGCTAAAGATATCGAGATGAAACTTGAAACTTAAGCTTTTTGTTACAATCGGAAGAACTGAAAAGCTTTTGGTGAAAATCGGAAAACCGGAAGTGGTACTTTACTCTTAGCGTTTTTCAGTTTTTTCAGATTTTTTTAATAAATGTTCATCAAACATAAAATTCTTTCAAATAAAAGTTGTAGATATTAACAAAATAAAGATGTATTGTTCATTTACTTTTTGTCATAGCACTCTTAGTTTTTGAGATATTTAATAAATAGTGTTTTTTATCTAGTCATTGGTTTGTGTCAGTATGTGTTGATCCAATTGAAAAATGTTTCAAATAAAAGTTGTAGTTATCAAAAAGTTGAAGACATTTTGAAAATAATAATGCTACAAATATTTTAGTGATTTAATACGCAATTTACGGGGGAAAGTACTATGATGGACACATCACCATTTTTTTTTTTAATAAATCAGTGAGAATGTAGACATGGGGAGTTTGTAAATAATCCAATGAAAGTTATTATAACGAAATGGGGTTGTATATTGTAATATTCATAGTATTATAGCTTAGGAATAATAGAGCAAACAAGAAACAATATCTTACACGCGAGTGGCATCTCAGAAATAATGAAATCCTAGTCAAAATGACCTTATTCATAAGTCTTTAATTTCAATAATTAAAATTCTTTTTTGCCGCTTCACATTAAATTTAGACGTATCAAACAAATCGTTAAGGCTTAACAAATACCTTCAAAAGTCTTCCAGTTTATTAGAAGAATATTCTCTAGTGTGCTAATTACTAAAATAAAAGCCGTATTTTCAATGATCCGCAAATTAAAACTAAATTGAAATGTGAAGAAATGGAGAAAAAAAAAGACAACTGAAAGAAATACCTGGTATGCTTTTAGATATATCAATTGTTTTCTTTGTACTTACTGAGTGACAATTTAAAAAATTTTAAAATAAGAAGAACATTTTTAAAAGGTTAGGTTGCAAAAAGTGATTTAAGGTGCAGTTTTTGAACGCTCATTTGGGAATTTTAAGATTAAAATAGAATATACGATTAAGGAACATAGGCAGAGGTTTCATCTTAATATATACAATATGGAGAGATGCTATTAAGGCAGGTGGAATGAGAGGATGATGGGAGAATTATATATACCGGGTGTTGACTTGGCGGACGCAACATAGGATGAAAATTTTTAAATGTTCAAATTTTGACTCCCCTATTTATTTTATAAACAAAATCTATTTACCTTTTTTGTAGAAGGAAAAATTCTAAATTCATTCGCGTTAACGTTTACCACTTTACGTTTCTCAAAGTTAAAATAATTAAGAAAAAGTCATGTGATTTTATAAATTGAAACAACAATTGCGGATATCAAAATAGCAAAAGATATCGCAGTCACTTGATTAAAGTAAATGTTTTCGAAATAATTTACACTATACAAGAAAAAATCCTTCTAATAAAGTGGTATTATGCGAAACGCTTGTTCGAAACTTGAAACTGATTGCATTGATAAGAACATTAAATGACTCAAAATGTTTTTAAAGATAATAATCTAGTTTTCAAAAAAATTTTTAACATTATTTGAAGTAAAACTGTCATGATAACCACAATCTGAAATGTTAAAGTTTTCCGACATTTCTCTGATTCAAGATTTTTTTCCCTGACCTTTGAATATAACTTTCTTCTGTGGGACAACCCTACTTTTTGATATTGTATTCATTGTTTTTGTCAATATTTAAATTAGTTTTATACATTTTTACGTGTTTTGTAATTTTAATGATGCCTGTTAATTTTAACAAATTTAATGATATCATATTGCTTTTTTGTTAGTGTTTTGGTCAATTTGAATAAAATACCATGCCCTTTCTCTGACTTTCCCGGTTTTAATGATATTCAGTGAGTTTTTTATTTACGTAATTTTCAGGCATTCGTCGATTTTATAATAGAGTTAAATTTAAAGTATTGAACGAGTGTATCCACTCCCAGACTAAGCATGAAGTAAAATTTCGAGTTTAGAAAAGCCCCGCGTAGACAAATTTTCACGGGGCTTTTCTAAACTCGAAATTTTACTTCATGCGCCACGCGTACAAGACACTGATTTGAAGTGAAGTTCAAAAGCACACAAATACACCTTTAATCAGAGTAGCACAGATATTTAGTCTGGTCTCAACGATGTTCAGTGTTAATAATAAATAATTAGGTTTTGAATATTTTTGTTAAAACAACTGATAACGATATTTATATGTAAATGGTTGCAAAAAATAATAAAATCAAATTTATTCTGAAAGGATTTGTATTCGTGATTCGAAAAAACAGGATTCGAATCTTTGAATTGAATCATATTTATCTCTTACGAATCCTTTATTCGAGTATTCGTGATTCGAATCATATTAGGTGATTCAGACTCGTGATTGAAATCCTTTTCATGAGGATTCGTCCTAGCTCTGAGCCAGTGACTCAATATTATTAGGTTCAATTTGTATGATTTATTTACTGTTGCTATTTCTATAATTTTTTGTTACTTTTGTAATATAGTTTTTATTATATTGTAATTTTTGATTGCATATTGTACTTAAATATTCTTCTTTTAGTTACGTACAGTGTTTTTTTAATAATTATTGTAGTAATATCTTTCTTCACTGATTATTTTTATTTACTAAATGTACATTTCGAACAATAAGTGTTCATTCTCAATAGTATATTGTACTCTCATATTAACTATTAGTATGCTAATTATTAATATTAATTGACATGTCAAATCCATGTAATATGGCGTTTTGATGTAATAATGTAGCATTATTATTATTATTAACAGATATTCATTAAATGTACAATATTGTATCAATATCGAATATTAATGTTCATTTAATCTAGATATTCAATAGGTGGAAATATTGTATCAATATTGTATCAATATTGAATATTATTGAATTTAGGTAACACTGGTCGGCATGAAAATCGACCCTGACACCATTCCTGCTGATTCTTATGTAAAATGACCTCCTGAATCCGAATATGACCCCCGTTTTCCCCCATCACCCACCGTTTTCGGGAAAAAAAGAGAGGTGAAAAGTTCCAAAACATGAACATTTGTAGCAAGGAGGTAGATTGGGGGGGGGGGGGGGGGGGATTTAAAAATCCTTAAAAATGATCGATTTTTCCGTTTTTTTCGCAGTTTTTTCACTTATTTTCTACATATTCCAGCTTCCATCCCCCCTCATCCTCCCCCAAACAATAAAAATATATAGCAACAATATATAGCAACAATAATAAAAATATTTAGCAACAATAATAAAAATATATAGCAACAGTTCGGAAGATTCACTGTACCACGCTGGCGCTCTCAATACCTCGCGCGCACAGGTTTGGCCAGGAATTTATTATTTTACATTTATTATTTTACTTTTTATTTATTATTCTTTACAGCTAAAATAATCCTTTTCACCCCTCCAATGGATGGGGGAAACGGGGGGAGTATTGAGAGCGCCAGCGTGGTACAGTGAATCTTCCGAACTGTTGCTATATATTTTTATTATTGTTGCTATATATTTTTATTATTGTTGCTATATATTGTTGCAATATATTTTTATTATTTCGGGGTGTTTGGGGGAGGATGAGGGGGAATGGAAGCTGGAATATGTAGAAAATAAGTGAAAAAACGGCGAAAAAAACGAAAAAAATTGATCATTTTTAATGATTTTTTTACAATTTTAGGGGGCAAATCCCCCCAAAATCTACCTCCTTGCTACAAATGTTCATGTTTTGGAACTTTTCACCTCTCTAGCCCCTCAGAAGAAATGTAAAGGCTAAAATAATCCTTTTCATCCCTCCAAATTATCGAAAAGTGATAAAAATAGGTGGGGAGGGCCTCCCCCGAAAACGGTGGGTGATGGGGGAAAACGGAGGTCATATTCGGATTCAGGAGGTCATTTTACATAAGAATCAGCAGGAATGGTGTCAGGGCTCGAAAAAAAAATTTTTTTTGCAGACCAGTGTAATCAATACATGTACAATATTTTATCAATATTGAATATCATTAAAATGGCAATTAACGTAATAATAAATATGTATGATTGTTTTAATAGTAAAAGTCAATAGGTACATATAAAATACATAATTTTTAATTTAAAACTGACTAATAAAACATGAAATTGTTTTATCGTGTCTGGGTAACTTATTTTAAGAAATCTCCTCAAAAATCCCGCAAACTCTCAATCTCTCCAGACATTTTTTTGCCACCGCCCAAGTTACTAAAAGTTGCACATTTCAATCAGGTTAAGTGTCTTCTTTATTTTTTAAGTCCTCATCAATTTCGCGCCACTTCTGCAGGTTGGTCTGACACATGTCGAGGAGGGCCCTCGTTTCGGGGATCAGTTTGTGGAGCAGCGTGTAGCAGGGCGTGCAGATCCCCATGAGAAATCCGACTTGGGAAGCGGGCTGCTGGTCGGGCTGGTTCCTGTCCATCATGGGGATGGGGGTGCGGCCAGCCGCCCTTTCGGCGTCGCCCTGCTCGTAAAACTCCTGGAAGATTATCTCCACGGTGCGCACTTGGACGTCCCACGGTTTCGCGCTGGCGGATAAATCACTGCTCGTCATGGCTAAAGCTTGTAAAAGTAATCTGGAAAAAATAATATTTTTTTTACTTATATACAAAAAAAAAACATCAGACATGCAGGATTCACAAAAAATATATATCACGAAGTAAATGTATCTATAATTAACACTATTAAATAATTCCATCAACATGAGCTACCTCACACTCTTGTTAATTTAAAGAGAATTTATTAAAGTGGACTTAGAGTGCTATTCTTGCTTTATTATCAAGATTTCGTCGTAAGAAGACCAAATAAAGTTACACATTAAATATGTAATATAGGGAGTGTTCTTTTAAGTATATATCAATTATGTGCTGTAAATGTTCAGATATTGGTTGTTTTTTTAAAAAGTTGAATTTAAAGCTATAAAAGAGTGTATTCCACTTCCAGGTTAAGCATGAAGTACAATTTCGAGTTTAGAAATGCTTGAAAATTTGGATTGGTCGCTCCGCGAAACGGAGAAAGCAAACCAAATGTTCAGGCTTTTTTAATAATAATAATAATAATCTTTATTACCTAATAGGCAAAAAACCAATTACAGAGTAACAACTATAAACTAAAATAATCATTCGAATAAAAATGTTTAAGAAACAAAAAAATATATATATATAAGGAAAAGGACAGAAAATATATATATATATATATATAAGGAAATATATATATGTATGTATAAATAATCTTATCCACAATGATAGCTCAGTTACTCTACAAAATCTATTTAAATCTTTTAACTTATCTTCTTTTAATCTAAATAGTGAACCTACCAGAGTATGCAGAAATGGACTTAATGTAAGCATGACTGAAATTGACTACATAGTAACAACAGCTTCAGGAAGTAAGTCGTTCTGTATTGTGGAGCCGAATATATCGGACCATACTGCATAGATCTTAAACTGCGAAGGAATAACCATCGTAAAAAATCAAATAAAAAATATAACAAAGTGCGCTAGATATTTTACTGACGAAAACATCTCTAAATTCAGATATATGTATTCTAATACAAGGCCACACCGTTCCTATAGAGAGTACACAAATATTGATGTTGCATATAAAGAATTCTGGGACTGCTTTTCCTAATGTTTCAATAAATGTTTTCTCCTTGTGACCAAAAGAACTAAGAAACCAACAAAAAGTTTACCATGGTATACTCAATCCTTAAGAACTCTGTCAGAGGAATTAAAAAATTTAAACTGGCTTCGTAAAGTTGTAGTCTCAAACGAAATGAATAATAAATATAGATCTCTTAAAAATAAATACAGAAAAGCAATTATACAATGAAAAAAAGAATACTATTCAAATAAAATACATTCATCTCCAAATGTATCAAAGACAACATGGAACATTATTAATAACCACATAAAAAAAAAAATTAAAAAGACGCCACTCCACCAAAAATTAATACTAACAATAAAGTAATAACAAATTTAAATCAAATTGCAAACATTTTTGGAGAACAATTCTCGACGAATATAAACATACAAAAGCATAATCATTTCAATGGCATAATGTCGAAGAACTGCACCACAACAAACACTGTTTCACAAACATCCATGTATTTTAATCCTATTACTGCATCAGATGTTATCATTGCAATGAGTGAACTGAAATCTAAGCACTCAACTGGCCATGACGAGATACCGATCACAATGATTAAAAAATGCAGTAATGAATTAGCACTGGCGCTTGCTGAAATCATAAATAAGTCAGTATCGCTAGGTCAATTTCCAAATTTCCTTAAACTGTCAAGTATTAGGCCAATTCATAAAAAAGGTTCAACCCTTGATGTGCAGAACTACCGACCAATATCTATGCTTAGCTCCTTTTCCAAAATAATCGAGAAAGTAGTCTGCACAAAAATTGTAAAATACATGGATAAATTTAATAAATTCAGTCCCCAACAGCACGGTTTTAGGCACAACCATTCAACTGAAACAGCTTCAATTAATTTTATCCAGCACATATACGATGAAGTGGATAAAAATCACAAAGTTGTTGGTGCGTTCTTCGACTTGTCGAAAGCTTTCGACACTTTAGATTATGCATTTACTGCCACGAAGCTTCACTCGCTTGGAATCCGAGGTCCAATTAACAACTGGATAAACTCATACCTACTAAACCGACAATTACAGGTTAAAATAGACACCACAACGTCAGAATTGTTCGACATAAACTTAGGTGTACCACAAGGTAGTGTAGCTGGTCCTCTCCTCTTCATTCTATTTATCAACGATCTACCTGATCATATGATCGACTCACACATCTGTATGTTTGCCGATGACACATCGGTTATTGTTAGTGGATCTAGTGTAAAAACATGTAATGATAAATTAAATAATATGCTTAACCAATTCAATGCATGGTGTAACTCAAATAACCTAATTATCAATTACTCTATAACAGTCTTTATAGAATTCTATAATAGAACAAATCCTTCTAACTTTACAATCAGTTTAAATAATAACATTGCTGAAATAAGCAGATCCACGACATTTCTAGGAATAGAAATAGACGGTAATTTGGCATGGAATGAACATACCAACAAACTCTTCTCCAAACTTAATAAATCGTATTTTGCCATAACACGATTAAGAGAGGTATTAGACATAAATGGCTTACTGTCTGTGTATTATGGTTTGGTCTATTCGGCCCTAATCTATGGAGTTGTTTTTTGGGGGCAATCCACTGGTGCGAACAAAATATTTGTAATGCAAAAACGCATCATAATATTATTATTTAATATTAAACATAACGAATCATGCAGAACGGCATTTAAAACAAAAAAATATACTAACTTTAACATCAATATATTTACTGAAGTTGTTGTGCTACATTCACGATCACAATAAACACTATAAAAGAAGTAACAATATCCATGATCACAACACAAGATGTTCAAAGAACATATATCTACAGAAACCCTCTAGTGAAAGATATAAAAAGTCCCCTCTCTATGCTGGTAGTTTCACATATAACAAGCTTCCTGATATTTATAAAAAATTAAATCTTAAATGTTTCAAAGCAAAATTAAAAAAACTCTTGATTGACAATTGCATCTATACTATAGACGAATTTTATAAACTATTGTAAATGTGCTGATTATTATTGACAACTGTATCTGTACTATGTATGGCAATATGCAGAAATAAATTATCTATCTATCTATCTATGTATGTATATATATATATATATATATATATATATATATATATGTATGTATATTTAAAATCAAAATTTTATATTTCAGCAAAATCGTAATTCAGAATTAATAAGTCCCAAAGGATTGCTATTTTGGGCAAGCACTATTATCTAAAAGCTTTCTGTATAAAATTATGCGATGATCAATTAAGAGTTTTTTTTTCTCACCTGTGCTCCGAAGAAGTTGTCGAAAATGAATCTGTCTCAAGTAGTTGATTCAGTCGGTCTTTGTTGGAGAAGAATAAAGCTAAATCCGTCGCCAGAATGCAGTGTTTCAATAATTGGAGCACTTGTTTGTATTCACAATATGAAAGCTTGCTGAAAATATTATGGCCATCCTATACATAAATATAAAAATACAAATGTGAAATCAGTCATAAAAAAATAGTAAAAATAAAAATAGAAACATATCACAAGGATTTTCTTATGTCCGGCTTTACTAATTTCAATTAATGATATTTGATATCCGCAATTATCACAAAACATATCACAAGGATTTTCTTATGTCCGGCTTTACTAACTTCAATTAATGATATTTGATATCCGCAATTGTTGTATCAATTCCATGGTATGTCATTATTTTTATAAAATCACATTACTTTTTCATAATAATTTTAGCTGTAATATTTCTGACATTCGTTGTTTTTAAAAGAGTTCAATTTCAAGCTTTAAACGAGTGTTTCCACTTCCAGACTAAGCATAAAGTAAAATTTCGAGTTTAGAAAAGCCTCGTGAAAATTTGTCGAGGGTCGCGAAGCAACCGAGACAAATTTTCTGGGCTTTTCTAAACTCGAAATTTTACTTCATGCGCCACGCGTATAAAACACAGATTTTAAGTGAAGTTCGAAAGTACATAAATTTGACAATATTATAGTGTTTTATACGCGTGGCGCATGAAGTAAAATTTCGAGTTTAGAAAAGCCCAGAAAATTTGTCTCGGGTCGCTGCGCGACCCTCGACAAATTTTCACGGGGCTTTTCTAAACTCGAAATTTTACTTCATGCTTAGTCTGGGAGTGGAAAACAGTTGTTTAAAGCTTTAAATTGAACTTTAAAAAAAACAGGGAATATCCGCAATTGTTGTATCAATTCCATAGTATGTCATTATTTTTATAAAATCACATTACTTTTTCTTAATTATTTAAACTTAGAGAAACGTAAAGTGTTAAGTATAAATTTAGAATTTTTCCCTCTACAAAAAAGTGAAATACATTTTGTCTCTAAAATAAATAGGGAAGCCAATATTTGAACACTTTAAAATCAACATTCTAAGTTGCGTCCGCCAAATCAACACCAGGTATATGTAATTATTAAACCTCAGACAATAAATCAAAAGAACTTTGGACTCTAAAAAATAAAAAGGGCCAAAATGTTAAACGAAAAGAACTAAGTTATATCTACGGTGCAAACAATACACAAATAGATCAGCCCGTTGAAGTTGTGAACACGATTAATGATTATTTTTGTAAAATCGGTGCAGAATTAAATCGAAACTATGAGAATTACAATCTCGAAACAACAATAACAGATACAATCTTCTTATATCCAGCTAAGAAATATGAAATAGAAATGATCATACATAATATGAAATCAGGTAATAGCAGGGATATAGAAGATTTATCGCCTAACATAATTAAATTCACAACAAAAAACATCATAAATCCGTCAACGATTGCAATTAATCAGGCAAATAAGGTTGTCCACACGATATTGGTAATTATAGACCTATCAATATCCTACCAATATTCTCAAAGATCTTCGAGAAAGTGATGTATGATAGATTATTAAACTACATAAAATCCAAACAAATTCTGTGCAAAGAACAATTTTGATTCAGTAAAGGATTCACAACCACCCATGCTATATATAACTTCTTAAACTTTGTTTTGGCAAATCTCGACAAGAATGCTACTGTTTTTTCAATATTTATAGACTTAACAAAGGCGTTTGACTGTGTACCTCACGATTTACTATTGCATAAACTATCCATGTATGGGATACGGGGGAATTGTCATTGCCTTTTGTCATCATACCTTACTGGAAGAAAGCATTTAACAAGTATATATATATATATATATATATATATATAAAGAACGAATTATATAACTCAACTTTTGCTGATTCAGTTGTTGGTGTACCTCAGGGTAGCATACTAGGGCCACTACTGTTTCTACTGTTCATTAATGACATGCCATTTGCCATAAACGCGCATTTAACAATATTTGCCGACGACACCACAACCTACGAGATGAAAATATACACGATCTAAATAGTGCTACAAATATAGTACTTTGTGAATTAAGTTCATGGCTAACAATGAACAACTTATTGATGAATATAGCAAAAACATCAGTCATTAATTACAGAGCTCCGTTAGGACAGGCAAATATATCAGTAAATAATGAAACGATTAGTGAAACAGACAATGTCAGATTTTTAGGTCTTGTCATACAAAATGACTTAAAATGGGGTACGCATATAAGCAACATTTGTTCGAAATTGGCTAAATATTCATATCTGATTTAAGCAACACGAAATGACATTAATGAGCAAGCTGCTCGCACCATTTACATGGCTTATTGTCAACCGTTGCTAACGTATGGTCTAATCTTCTGGGCCTGCACAACGGAAGCAAATATCCATAAAATATTCACAGTGCAAAAAAGATAAATACGCGCAATAGCTAATCAAAAACCATATACAAGCTGCCGCAACCTGTTTAAAACACTAAATATTATGCCCATTATCTGTTTATATTTGTATGAGTCACTTAAATTCGTTAAAATGAACCTTAATCTCTTTAATGCTCATATAACAACACGGTTACAATACTCGGAAGAAGATATTAAAACTTCCCATACATAGTCACAGTTTTTACCATAACGCATGTACTCTCCAATCAGCGAAACATTACAACCAACTACCTGACAATATAAAAAAAAAAATGCCTAACAAAGCATTTATCAAAAAAATTAAAACTATATTGCAAGACAATTCATTCTACACAATCGAAGAATATATACAATACTGTGATAAAATTGTACAAACCGAATAACTTTAATAGTTTTACTAGTCCTGCCCATTGCATTCTATATTAGTCGATTTAATTTAGTTGTGTAAATTTTAACTATGTACCACAAATTTTAAAGTGTATATTGTTTGTCATATTGTTTCTATGTGTTTGTGATTATTTACTATATATTAATTATTCTAACTAATTTAATTTAATTTTTACCTCAATTTTCAAATTGTAAGTTGTTTGTCTATATTGAATCTATGTGTTTGTTTATTTACTATTTTAATATTGTGATTGTGTTTATTAACTATTTTAATATTTACTTTTGGTGTATACTAAGCCATATTTGACCCACCCATGAATGTACTTTATTCTATTTGGAAATAAATAAATTGAATTGAATTGAATTGAATTACTAGATTATAATCAATGAATAACGATTGGTCGATTTAACTGACATCGGTGAAACCTGGCATTGATATATTTTGTACAACAATCAGAATAGAATCGCAACATTTTAAATTCTGAACGATTTTATTTTAAATTACCTGTTGTAGAATTGTTACGGTTTGGTTAAAATGGTGATGTTCCATCGTTGATGTGGAATACATGCTCGCCAAAGGTGATGCTGTGTCAAGCATGAATTTGTTATTTTTCCCTCGGTGGTCAAGATCGTGACATAAAGCTCCGATAAATAAAGCCAAGCCCTAGGAAAATGAAAACTGTTTTAATAAATATTACAAATATCAGATGTTTCAAAAATTTGATTTTATGGATTTGATTACGTATTAAAAAGGTCAAAGTTTATCCACGATAAAATATTCGACTCATTCTAGCAAAAACGTATTTAATTTGAATTCAGTTAACCTCAAAATATTTGAGTTATTTGGCGCATTCATCAGAAAAATAAACTGTTAACATGTTTGTTTTATTTACGCTTTACGTTAGTATATAGTGAACGCTCCTCTGGCCTTTCCACTTTGTACGCTTGCAAAAATGACAAACGTGTTTGCTGTTGACAGTGCGTCCATCAGAAAATTCCCCAACTGTTGGCAACAAAATCACAACAATTTTGTCTAAAGAATGCACCCAATGTTGTAACAACCTAATTTTTAAATAATTTAATTCATATGATAATTACAGCGACTAATCAGAAGAGATAGAAACCTTATTTTCAATTTGAATTTAGTATTAAGAAATTCGATAGCTAACGCCATCTAAATTTAGTAAATATGTAAATTTTTGACTTTTAGGAAAACACTATTTTTGATTAGAATTTAGTCATTTTCTCGTAATATTTATTTAATATTGAAATTTGTAAACATTTCAATTATGCAAAATCAATTTACATCAATTTCCACTCCAATTAACCAGAATACATCTGTTTTTCGCCGCGCTGGCCGAACATATTGAGAAACAACAGTAAACAAGCAGATAGTTAATAACTTTTTGCACCGTTGCCAGCATAGTTGTATATAGGTTAAAGGCTAAATAATCAGCGGCAAACTAATTTAAGTTCCACGACTGCAACGCTCTGTGGGAAACTGATTTTTTCGAAAAACCAAACACGCGTCGTCGTCCATACTGTAAAATGGACTGCATTCTTTCAAAATTCTCAACAACCTCCTCCATGCACGCTCCTTAATTGGTAGACACACGCTCGTGCACGCCGACTTAACTGTACTTTAAATCCCATCATTCGACCTAAATAGGTACTCGATAATATTGATCTTTTCAATATACACACTAGTAATGATCGAAGATTGATCGTTAAATTGTTTTAAGAGCATATTTATGTACTCGTAAGAAGTTTTCTTCTAAGCATGGGCGCCCGCACATATGGGCCACCCCACTGAGCAAAAAACAAACAAATAACATTATATCAACATTGTAGCAACATTTAATGTTGTATTAATGTTGATAAAATATACTTGGATATTAAAAGTGCGATTCTTTTCGCAATCTACAACAAGTTAGTCTTACAAAGACTATATCAAACACTCATTGAAACAACTACTTCCCGGGCTAATACCCCGACGGACATTGAATTATACAACAAGTGTTTGCTGTTACATACAGTAACCTACTGCAAATGCAACAACTTGGGTCAAATTATTCCGGCCATCTATAGACGCGTTTCGAGATTTATCTCTCATCAGTATAGCTTTGCCATTCCCTCTAAACAATTTGACCGCCAGTCTAAGGTGAGTGTTTGATATAGTCTTTGTAAGATTAACTTGTTGTAGATTGCGAAAAGAATCGCACTTTTAATGTTTGAAGTATTCTGCAACCAAGAATTGGCAATTTCATTTATACTTATACTTGAATATGTTTGCTCAGTGGGACTTGCCCCCTCCACTGGATTTCTAATTTCCAATTTATTTATATATATATATATATATATATATATATATATATATATCGTTCGTTTGTTGAATTGTGCTTACATATATTTTATAAACTATTAGAGATACGAAGACGATTGAATTGGACAAAAGTTTTAGTTTTAAATACAAAATAAAATTGCGTTAAAAATGTCATCTATCGTAATTTTTTTTTAGAATATAGCGAAACAGTTAAAATTAACAAAATTATCTTTTTGTAGTGCAGGAAATTTAAGATGGAAATCATAAAATAGAACACCCTGTATAACATTTAACAATGAATTTATATTCCTAACGTACATAACTTAACAGAGTGTTAAGTTATGTACGTTTTGTAAACAAAGTGTCAAACTATTATTACTAAAACTAACAAATATATTATTACAAATTGAGTTACGTGAAGATCAAACTAAAAATGCACTAATAATATAAAGCACTAATAATATTATTATAATTTATGATAATTACGTCAATAATTTCAATTTATGTGGAAACTATTGAAGTTTTTTGTTCTTTTCACGTCCAAAGGCAAATACTGCATTACCTTGTAAAATAATGATGTATTTATTAACACGAAAACATTGAATACTTATAAATCTGGTCTTCTGTTATTGTAACTCAAGTTGATGTGTGTGTGATGGTGTGTGTGTGTGTGTGATTTTAAACTTTCGAATAAATCAGTGTTGTATACGCGTGGCGCATGAAGTAAAATTTCGAGTTTAGAAAAGCCCAGAAAATTTGTCTCGGGGGTCGCTGCGCGACCCTCGACAAATTTTCACGGGGCTTTTCTAAACTCGAAATTTTACTTCATGCTTAGTCTGGGAGTGGAAAACACTTGTTTCAGTTTCAAACTGCCAAACCTAACCTAACAAATCGCGAATGAATCTAATCTAAAAATAGTTGCACATGTCAAAAAACATCATTTTACAAATCTGGATAGCGTTGCATCAGATCGGTTTTGTTTTAGGAAAGTCAACCGAATTATAAATCAGTAATACAGTTACGAGAATTACAAAAGACAAATCATATCTTGAAAATAATTTTAATTAATCGGAGCAATAGATTAATTTTATGCGATTTTTTGGGACGATGAACATTTTAAAGATTTATATATCTTGATAATTTTTGGTAATATCCATGTGAATTTTTGTGTGGATATTAAGTGAATATTGCTTTTTAAAAATGTGTACAAATATGAAAATACCGTATGAATTATTTTTGAGTTATTTCCAATTAAACGTAAAAATAGATTAATTTTATGCGATTTTTTTGGATGATAAATATTTCAATGATTCATATCTTAATGATTTTTTTGAATATCCATGTACAATTTTATGCTAATATTAAGTAAACATTGCTCTTTTAAAATGTGTAAAAATCTGAAAATACCCTATCAATAGTTTTTTTAGTTATTTCCAATTGAACGTAAAAATAGATACATTTTATGCGACTTTTTAGATAAATGAACATTTCAATAATTCATATCTTGATAATTTTTTGGAATATCTCTGTAAAAGTTTGTGTAGATATTGAGTAAAAATTCCTCTTTAAAAATGAGTAAAAATCTGAAAATACTCTATCAAAAGTTTTTTAGTTATTTCCAATTGAACGTAAAAATAGATATATTGTTTCTTGTTTATTTACGCATATCCATTTAAAATAAATACATAATGCTTAGTCTAAAATAAGTTAAATGTAATAATTAAGTTAAAATATATATTTTATGTGACTTTTTAGATAGATGAACATTTCAATGATTCGTATTTTGATAATTTTTTAGAATATCTCGGTGAAAGTTTGTGTAGATATTAAGTAAACATTGCTGTTTAAAAATGTCTAAAAATCTGAAAATACCCTATCAATAGTTTTTTAGTTATTTCTAATTAAACGTAAAAATAGATACATTTAATGCGACTTTTTAGATAGACGAACATTTCAATGATTCATATCTTGATAATTTTTTGGAATATCTTTGTAAACGTTTGTAAAGATATTAAGTAAACATTGCTCTTTGAGAATGTGTAAAAATCTAAAAATACCCTTTCTACAGTTTTTGAGTTATTTCCAATTGAACGTAAAAATAGATTAATTTTATTCGGTATTTAAGGAAGATGAACATTTCAAGGTTCATATCTTGATAGTTTTTAAGAATATCTGTGTGAAATTTTGTGTGAATATTAGGTAATTGCTCTTTGAAAATGTGTAAAAATCTGAAAATACCCTATGAATATTTTGTGAGTTATTTCCAATCGAACGTAAAAATATATCAATAAACAATTTATAAATCTTTACATTATTCAATTTTATTATCGTGGTTCAATTAAGAAAATTGTACTGAAATAAATCATTTCAGAATTTAAACGAGATTTAAGGATTTTCATATACAGGGAGTTTTTCTTTTAAGGATACACTTATTTCACCTAAATAAAACATAAGAAAACCAACCCAAAAAGGATTAAGAGGTTATATTACGATTTGAATATTTAGTGTCTTTAAGAATTTTTTTAATTAAAATACATTCTGACATTAAAAAAAAAATAATGAAAAAACTATGTATAAAATAATATTCGTTTTTCAGATATTTGAAAAGGGATAAGACGTGGAGTTTTTTATTAAATTCATTGAAGATTCTGATTCATACGGTTTCCTCATTTATAAGATTGTAAAGAATACACATTGCTCATTATATCAAAAATGGGGAAACAGTAAAATTTGTTATAAATTCCATATAAAAACCCAAAAATCCTAAATTAATCTGAAAATTCATAGATCTACAAATAAATCCGTAGAAATTTAAAAACACACGAAAACAAATAAACCATAGATTCTACGTAAAAGTCCAAAAATCCTAAACTTATCTAAAAATTCTGTATTGTGGAGGCTTCTACTTCGTTATACATGTTAATTACACAATGAAACACTTTTAACTTTGTTTGTATAACACGTTTTATTTAATGTGACTGCAGTTTCCATGTTTAATAATGACAAGCTAAATTTGTCGAAACTGCAGTCACATTAAATAAAACGTGTTATACAAACAAAGTTAAAAGTGTTTCATTGTGTTATCTAAAAATCTTTAGAACTACTTAGATTAATTCATTGAAATAGAAACATTGCTATTATATTTAAGCTAGGCCCACTGTAGTATTTAAAAGAAGTGTACTGTCGGATCTAAACAACATCTCCTGTTGAATTTAAGCCACACTAACTATTGTATCTAAAACATATTTATAATAGAATTTATAAGAGGTGTCGTGTCCTATTAATACAGATATTGAATCTATGGTAGAACTTTTTTCTAAGGTATTTTTATATTATCATTATTTCTTCTACTTTTGTGTGCTCAATTGTAACTTGTGCCAAACTCTCTTAACCAGGAGATTGGTGTTATGATAGTTATTTTAATTTGAACTTAAATGTCACAGAACACCTGTCGTGAACTGGACTATACTACGGCATTTAAGCCACGCCTACTATCGTATCATAGCTACTTCCAGTATCATATCTAAGCTAAAATATCTTATTTATGTAGTATCAGTTATGAATTAGACTTAGGCGTAAATAATAATAAAACTGAGCTTAAGTTTCCTTTGGTTTTATCCTGCAAATAATTTTAGTATCAATCCTGCATTAACTTACCTCCAACTGATTAAAAACATTCTTCGAGTGTTTAATAATAGCATACATTGTATTCGCAACGGAAAATCCGTGTGTCCAATTATGATAAGGAACTCTGCGATAATTCTTCTTCACCGTCAGCGTGAATCGTATCAGATTATCCCTGTCAAACTGCTGCAAGCCGAATAAATCGATGAACATGTAAACGGCGTGTCTGGCCTTGTCACAGTCGCCGAGTTGAAAAGGATTAAAGTAGTAGTCGTCGACGCCCATCATGTCATTCTCCGAGACCTCTATGGCCGTTTGTCTGAACTCCTCTTCCGTGCACGTGTTGTGATAGCTGAGGACGTCCAGGGCCACCCTGTATTTCTGTTCGGATTTCTGGATCTTGTCGTACAAGTCGGCGTGGTGGAGTGCCAGGCCGCAGTAAACGGCAAAGGTCTCGAAGGCTTCTTCGTCGGCTTTCGTGAAGCGGCCGTTTCTTTTGTTTACCATTTGTACTACACCTGAAAATAATTCGTTAAATTCAATCGCAAGATAGTGTGGCAAGTATAAGTAGGTATAGTTTAAGCAAGATAAATCCCATAGTTTAAATGAAGTGTAGAATCGACTAGTGTGTTTCAGAGAAAATGTGAGACCACTAGCAATTAATATTTTCGAGTCCTTTCAAAATATAGGTTGCGGCAAAAGTTTCCGCACATATTTTTTTAATAAAAAAATTTGGATTAGCGAAAACCACAACTACAAACATTATCTCAAGAAAGCCAAGATAATTCTAAACCAGAGTATTTGAAGAGGCCTCACAGACGCTACCGAAAATGGAGACGCTACCTAAAATTGTTGACGATGTTCGATTGTTCATGGTTTGAATCTTTCTAACATTCTTTTTGTGAGGACGTTTTCAGAAATTCGATTGATTTTGTGGTGGGTAGTCCAAGATGGACCAAATGGAAAACCTATCGAGTTTTGGTCAGAAGGATTTGAGGGACATACTCTTGTCCCATACGTGATTTCGTTTTCTTCACAAAAATCGATCGTCGAGCGTGCTTATTGTGGATATGCTCAGTCCTATTGGAGCGTCCAGTATTCTACTTTGAAGTGTTTTATTTTTACTCCAGGAGATCAAAACGCATTGTAAGTAGATGTCGACCTTGATCTGGACGCTCGCTTGACCCAAACTAGCGTCTCGTCCCATTTTCGCAAATTCCCGCGCACACCTTTACTAATTTTATAAGTGGCGTCGTTGAACGGAAATTTATAGTTAGTATGAAAAAACAGAACATTCTAAACAAATCTTTTGAGTTTTAAAGAATTTAGAGCTTATTCTTGCTCGTTAAGATCTTTTCGTCTATGAATAAAATCGAACTTAATAACTGCGATTGCTTGCACAAGATAACAAGCATGGTTTAGATAAGATAGTAGTGGTGGTTAAGACAGTAGGCGTGGCTTACATAAAACATTAAGTGTGCTTTATTTTAGTTATTAGGCTTTAAATTGTTTTAAAATAATGACGTAAAGGAATATTAATCGTTTAAATCATATACAATATACATATATATATATATATATATATATATATATATATATATATATATATATATATCATATACAATCTTACTTCACTTCATTATGTAAAAAATATATCTTCTTTTCTTTTTTAGATTAAATTACAATAAAATGCTCCTTGATATTCACCTAGAACAGATCGTTTTTCCTTAAAGATCGGCATGCAGAGTATGGTGTTCGTCTTATATCCGGTGATTTGATCGACGCTGCGATTGAACCTGGGATCGGAATACACGTCGGATATGTTGAGAATTTCCCCGGTCCGCGCCACTTGGCCGGCTATCCCCTTGCCCAGGGGGAAGCGAATTTCTTTGGGCTTTTTCATCGATTCCTCGTCCCCTTTGTCCGTCGTGGTGTCCAGCTTCACGTCGAAAATAGTTGCGTAAAGTTCCTTCGTGCTCTCGTCGACGAGAAATAACGACGCCCTATCCGCGTCCACCAACTCTTGGGCGAAGTGCATTATTTTCACTACCAGCGTGTCCATACTTACTATATCTTGAAAAATTGATCTATAAAGAACATTTATAAATTTGTAAAAAAAAAATAAATAAATTAGCCACTTCTTAAATATCGTTTTTTTTTTCTTGTAAAAGAGACTTGTCATGTACAGGTTAGCAAAACATTTTTTCTTGGCCAAGAAAACGGTGCTTTTGTTGACATGCAATGTCTCTAACGCTGATACCGTCTCTAAACGGGTCGGTTTTATTCCTTTTTGCGTTTCAGTCAGTTAAGGCATTTCGACGTTAGTTAAATTTCGTTTGACATTTCCGCAGATTTGTCAATTTGACAATTTGAAAAATCAAAGTGAGTCCAGTTCACATATAGCCAAATATTTTAGTGTATTAGTTTTTTTTCTCGCAACTGTGTCATTTGTACAATTTATTAGTTGTTTATGAATTTGTCTTTGTACTCATTTATTGATTTTATCTCTAAATAATGTATACACTTTATTATTTTTTATTATTTTAATTTTAACTCGCGTAAAGTAAAAGTAACATGAATATGTCTAATACAATGTTCATTTTTCTGTAATTCACTCGGTATATATAAATATACTAATTGTCATATATTTGTTACACTAATATTGTAAATTTATATAAAAAGAGATTCCGTAAATAAAACGAAATGAAACTGTACATACATTGAGTTTTATGTATCATATTTTAGCATATTCTAGCACTCAATGTTATGTTATATATGTTTGCTGTGTACTAAAAGACATCAAAGTATGAAGCGCGATTTGATTGGCTACGACTAGTGTTTGTAGAATACATATCCTTTACATATCTCAGGTACATGATCACACGAAAATTTTAAAATACGATAGTATTTAACTAAAAGAAGACAGTAAATAAATTATATAACGCATGAATTCGTGAAATCAACATCCAGGTATTCATCAAACGAGGATAATACATTCCAAACCAGGATCACTTTAATTTTCTCTTCAAATTCTCTTATCGTAAAGCCTTTAATATTTAATGGCAAAACGTTGTGAAACTTAACGGCATAATATTTGGCTTTGACTAAGCGGATTACACTTGGATAGGCATCCATTTTTTATCCTAGTATTATGCTTACGCATAAGTGCTTAATGTAAACTAAACATTCATAAATATAAACAAATAGCAAGATTAGAAGTTCCGTTCTCTAAAAGCTAGCCTACAATCATCCCTGTAATAGCTAAGCTAATATGCATAGAGCTCTTTTCTGTATGTCAAAAATACGATGACTTTTGGACGAATTACCGCATACAATTAATCTATAGAAAAGAGGTGATTGAATGTTCGAAATATACAGGGAGTTTTATTTTAGGTATACACATCTCGATATAGAGACACAACAAAAATCCCAAATTGAAATAAACCAAATTGAAATAAACCAATAATTGAAATAATAGTCTCATTTCAATTTGGTCAACAAGAAAATTGGCTGTAATTTATCGATAATGTCTTTGGTGGAAACATTTTTTAACCTTAAAATTCTACAGTATCTTGACTATCTTCAAGATTTTAGTCTTATCGAGGGTGTATTTAAATTTTATCCAAACAGAAGAAAATCTTCTTTGTTAAAAGTGCTTGGAAGAAAGAACACTTCACTAAGAAGAAGAACAATTCCCATCAAAAGTCATCAATCAACAATCAATATCTACTTCTTACTAGAATTTCCTTCGGGTTTTTAATGAATTCAAGGATTGTGTTTTACTCGCCATATCTCTCATCTGTAATATTTTCTTCACTTTGTCAGTGGTATTTGCCTGTGATATTTACTTGAAATTTTTTGTTAATTAGCATATATTTCACATTCTTTATATGTGATATAATACTTTTTTCCTAATACGATTCTTTGTGTGTTAACTAGCCATTTATTTATTATACATAGAGTTTATCTTTTAAGTTCACGCATTCGTTGTGTTTGTAAAGCGTTAAATTTGAAACTTCTCACAAGTGTTTCCACTCCTTGATTAAGCATGAAGTAACATTTCCAGTTTAGAAAAACCTGAAAATTTAGTTTGATCGCGTAGCGACCAAACCAAGTTTTTGGGCTTTTCTAAACTCAACATTTTACCTTATGCGCCATGCGTATAAAATACTGATTTTAAGTGAAATTCAAAATATACTAATAAGGTAGTATGCTAAAGATGTATATTTTGAATTTTACAATATTATAGTGAACAATGCGCCTGGCGCATTGAATAAAATTTCGAGTTTAGAAAAGCCTGAAAATTTGGTTTGTTTGCTCCGCTTTGCTACGCGATCAAAAAAAATTTCTGGCTTTTCTAAACTCGAAATTTTACTTTATGCTTAATCTGGGAGTGGAAAAAACACTTGTTACAAACCTTAAAATAAATTCTTCTAAAAACAATGAATGCCACAAAATTTACATTTACAGCATATGAGTATTACTTAAAGGATACATTCCTTGTATAAGAACGACCTTATAACAGGTTTTTTTTTTAGATATTCATATCCCGCTTTGTACATATTTAGGCACACTGATTTTATGTGAAGTTCACTTACTTACGTTTAGTTTTAATAGCTTGATTTAATATAATATTTGATAGTAAGAACCAATTAGGGACTAGCAAAACCTAGAAAAGTTTGTCTCTAGAAACACACAAAAAAATCTCGTACATAATTTCGTTCAAAATTTTAAAGTGTATGGTTTAAATTTTGTAATACATCTGAATCCAATAATTGAATAATATTGGTTCAAAATTACTGCGTCAATTTAAAGGTAAATTTCATTAAGTAAACAGAAACTTGCCTTTTACTTTCAAACCGACGATTTGTTGTTCATTGGTGGCATGCAAATGCAAATCACTAATGAATATGAATATATTCCATATATATTTATTCTGTGATATAATCGAAACGTGTAGAAAGTTGTGTCCTAATTTGTAAAATATATTCATGAGTATTTTAAAAAAACATTAAAACATTGCTGCTTAAAACGCTCCTCATTGTTTTATCTTTTATGTACAGCATTATTAAGGATATAAATCCTCCCTACTTTAATTGGTTATTGACGTTAGTGATTATTTTAAGTAGTTGTTGTTACTTACTTGACGACAGTGAGTAGGAAATCGTTTAACTTTCTCTGCTGATTCATGTTGTAATACAATTGCGCGTGGTGCAGAGCGATGCTGCCCCACACCAAATAGCTGAGGGAGATCTCCTCGTCTTCCTCGTGAAACTGGTCCCCACTTTGGGATCTGTAAAGTTCCAAGACTGCTACATATTCCCCATTAGCTTGCGATACGGGTTGGCAGAGGACGTGGAACATTTGGCTCTCGAAATTAATATTTAAAGGTCAGTGATGAGAAAATGAACACATTCACGCAACAAAAATAATGGTTTTAATTCGAGTATGTTTAAATTTTGCATTACTAGGATCTTAGGCACGATGTAAGTCTTTTAGGCTTAGTAGCAGGGCTGTGGAGTCGGCATATAAATTATCCGACTCCTCTATTTTAAAAAAAATCGACTCCGACTTTTGCTCCAATTTTATGCAAATTATAAAATAATTAACTGTTTTGTGTTGTAGGCGTTTACTTTGTGGTACATCTTAAATAAACTTGTAAATAAAACACCTTTTACTTTGTTTAACCACTATATTTTGCACTTAATTTGTGACTAGAGTTTCGACTGTCTAGTAGTCATTATCCAACTAAAAGTTTAAAAGTTTTAGTTTGATAACGACTACTAGATAGTCGAAACTATAGTTACAAATTAAGTACAAAATATACTGGTTAAGCAAAGTAAAAAGTGTTTTATTTACAAGTGCATTAAATAATTATTTAAAATAAAAATTAATTACGTATAAGCAAAAGGGTGTAGTGAATAATACAAAAATTGAGAAATCTAGTTCTAAAGTTTAAGTTATATTAAAATCAACAAACAAAATAGCAGTTCCTATCAATGTAAACTCAATCTCTTTGCTAATTAACAAAAAAAAACTCATCTCCTTGCATGTATTACAGTTTTTTCAAATTGACACAGAGACCCCTTTGCTTCAAAGGGCCTTAAATGTTTGTACTACAAATAATTGTTTGAATGCTAGTACATCTGAATAATTGCAATACACAAATTATTTTCATTTTATATTTACTTAATTTAGATTTCCTTGTAGGTAACAAATGAATTTAGCAAGGTTGTTATGTTTAAACCACAATGTTTTAAAACAATGTTTTAAACATGTTTAAAAACAGCCGTCGTGTTTTAAACGGTTTTGTTTTAAACGTGTTTTAAACGTTAAATTTGTTTAAAAGTTTTTTTTTTATTATCTTAAATTTGTTAAATTATATTTTATACTTCTCTATTAAGATTTTTTGTTTACATTTTTAAATTGTAAACAAAAAATCTTAATAGAGAAGTATAAAATATAATTTAGCAAATTTAAGATAATGAAAAAAAACTTTTAAACAAATTTAACGTTTAAAACATTTTATTACAATAAAATATCACAACTGTGTGTGTTTAGATGTGATTTTTAAATACAGGGAATTTTTCTTTTCTTTTATATGCATACACTGTTAATTTTACGACATTCGTTGTTTCTTTAAAAGATTTCAATTTGAATCTTGAAACAAGGGTTTTCCACTCCCAGACAAAGCATGAAGTAAAATTTCGAGTTTAGAAAAGCCTGAAAATTTGGATTGGCCGCGTAGCGAAGCGGAGCGGCCAATCCAAATTAGGCTTTTCTAAACTCGAAATTTTACTTCATGCGCCACGCTTGAAAACACTGATTTACCGCGAAGTTTAAAAAGCACACATACAGCAACGATTATAGGCAGTCTTATGTACGTTACAGTTATTAAATTGCCTATAATCACTGTTTTAAACAATTTGTTAAATTCTGCGCTGAACAAATTGTTTAAAACAGTGATTATAGGCAACCTAATAACTGTAACGTATATAAGATTGCCTATAATCGTTGCTGTATGTGTGTTTCTTAAATTTCACTGTAAATCAGTGTTTTCAAGCGTGGCGCATGAAGTAAAATTTCGAGTTTAGAAAAGCCTAATTTGGATTGGCCGCTTCGCTTCGCTACGCGGCCAATCCAAATTCTTAGGCTTTTCTAAACTCGAAATTTTACTTCATGCTTAGTCTGGGAGAGGTAAACACTCGTTAAAAGCCCCCAAATTAACCGCTTTGAAACAACGAATTATCGCAAATTTTAAAAACTCTTTAATTATTGGGATATGTATACTCAAAAGAAAAAAGCCCTGTATGTTCTGTTTTAAACACGTTTAAAACGTGTTTAAAACATGTTATAAACACGTTTTAAACAAATTATGAACGGCGGAGGCTTATACTTCGTTATACATGTTAATTCAATAAAAACGTTTTAAACATGTTAATGTTTTAAAGGCTGTTTCAATGAAAAAACACGTTTAGTTAAAAAAAAACTGTTTGTTTTAATTAAAATGAAAAAAAAAGTTTTTTTAACAACCCTGGTAGTGAGAGGCTAGCGGTATTCTTTGGGAATCTAACCTATTTTTATTTTTTAATGACAATAAGCAAATTTGATTTTCACGGTAAAAAATATTTTTGTGTTGAAATTCGAATTGAAATTCGAAAAAACCGGTAGTTGAAGAGTTTAAAATATTAACATAAAATACCTGAAAATGTCGTTCTTTTACAAAAATTCGCATTTTCGATTAAAAGAAATGTTTTTGAATAACCCTTAACAACAAAAATTTTATGGTTAATAATATAAATGACATGCACTTCTTTTATTTTCTGTAGAAAATAACATTTTATCAAAATTTCTGGTATACAAAATGACTTGAAAACATCGCGCCCCGGGATATCGGATTTCCAGGATTTTTTATATTTTTAACTTCACACTAAATCAGTGTTTAATACGCCTGGCGCATGAAGTAAATATTTCAAGTTTAGAAAAGCCTGAAAATTTGGATTGATCGCTCCGCTTCGTCACGCGACCAATCCAAATGTTCAGGCTTTACACTTCTTTTATTTCCTGTAGAACAAATATTTCGGGATATCCGATTTTCAGGCTTTCTATATTTTTAACTTCACTCTAAATCAGTGTTTAATACGCTTAGCGCATGAAGTAAATATTTCGAGTTTAGAAAAGCCTGAAAATTTAGATTGGTCACTCCGTTCCGCTACGCGACCAATCCAAATTTTCAGGCTTTTCTAAACTCGAAATATTTACTTCATGCTTAATCAAGGACTGGACAACACTCGATAGGATATTCTAGTTAAAATTACAATCATGATCTTCTACCCATCAACTTAATCAGAGTGTAATTTTTTTAAAACTTAATTTCATTGTCTGTTATAAAATTTGAATAGAGTTTTATAGGCTAAGTAAGCGGCGATTGCAGCGCCGCCACGCGGTTTTAAGCCTAAGCAGCATCGGTGCCGGTTGTCATTTCGTCATACGGGAGTTCTGAGCAGAAGTATGAGTTCTGAGCCGAAGCGAGCTAAATGCAATCAAAGTTGTTGTGTCGTCGGATGCACCAGTAAATATAAAAGTGATGGCTCCGTCTCTTTTTATTCGTTCCCATACAAACCATGGGAAACGGAGCGGAAAGCGAGGTGGATTGCCGCTGTACGACGTGTCGAGTAAGTATATTGTTATTAATCAAAGTTAATATTTCAGCACATATCCGCTGACATTGTAATTGTTACTTTACAACAAGTTCGCCATTCTTAAAAATGATTGTACGCGAAGTTCTGCAAACGATTGAAATGTCAGTGTTGAAAGGAAGGTTAGGGTCATTAATACAAATTTGAAGATGCTCGAAACTCATTGCTTCACTGAGATAATTAAAAGAAGTATATACTTGTGCCATGTTTGATTGAAGTTTGAAGTGATTTTTAAAAATTATTATAAATTAATACAATTGTATAGAGGGATTACATAGCGAATATTTCAAATTAAACAAATTCAACTACTTGAATTGAAATTCTATTGCATCATTTAATACCCTAAATATAAAACCTCGTTTGTTTAAATAAAGACATTATTATTATACATTACTCTTGTTTATTTAGCGGCGACATAAAAAACCGTGGATTCCATCAAAGCACAGCAGAATCTGCAATAAACATTTCGTTGGAGATAGAAAATCGGAAGACCCCAGGAGTATATCGTACAACCCGACCATTTTCCCACCAGCATACAAAACTAAAATCCCGGTGGACACCGGACGAACCTCTCGGTTGGTGTCGAGAAATATGAAGAAACAGCAACAATTACACAATAAAAAACCAACTGACACCATGCAACTCATACGCAACCGACATCGATGCTACTTATACAGAAATCCGCTAGGTGGCGGGTGCCACGGCGCGAACAGCTGTTTACTTAGTCTATTGTTTTCTGACTTTGCCTCACTGACCTATTATTAATAAAATCACGTTAATTTTTATTTACAAAAATTACTAATATTCGAATATAAAAATAAATATACTGTTCGTTTGTCTTATCGTGCTCATTATTTAGCCTATTTTGTTTTGTTAAAATTGGTTTTCTAAATTTAAAATCGGCAAGTTACAAAATTTAATAATCGCCAAGCGTTTGTCTAATTTTGCCGAGTTTTATGTTATCCGGCTCACAGTGTGACGTTATAATTAAAATAGTTAAACAAATCACAATCAATTATATCATAGTTATTCTTAAAATTGGCAAAAATCATAAACTTTTAATAAAATCATCAACTGTACAAAGATTGGTAAATACGTTAAAATGTACAAAAAGTATATTATATTTTATAAAAATATTTCCTTTTTTTATATTTTCTCGACATTTTGAACATTTCTCAATTTTTGACATCTAGACATGACAATCGAGGAATTTTCACCGTGCAATTTTTCAAGCATTCGTTGATTTTGTAAAAGAGTTCAATTTAAAATTTATAACGAGTGTCGTCCACTCCCAGACTAAGCATGAAGTAAAATTTCGAGTTTAGAAAAGCCTGAAAATTTGGATTTGCCGGGACGCGCGAGCGAAGCGAGTCGCGTCCCGGCAAATCCAAATTTTCAGGCTTTTCTAAACTCGAAATTTTACTTCATGCGCCAACCGTATAAAACATTGACAATATTGTGAAGTTAAAAATATACTGCTTATGTTTGATTTCGCTTTAATACATTTTAAAAAAGAATTATCAAATTAACTATTAAAGATACGATTTCTATATATAATACAAAATAATATTTGGTTTGGTCGCTCCGCTTCGCTACGCGACCAAACCAAATTTTCAGGCTTTTCTAAACTCGAAATTTTACTTCATGCTTAATCAGGGAGTGGAAACACTCTCTAGAAGTTTAAAATTGAACGCTTTAATAAATACAATGAATACCTAAAAATTTACAGCAAATATACATAGAGTTTAATGTAACACCGAACATTTTCAATACTAATTTTCATACAATGAATTTTTCTTTTAAGTATACGCTGTGCATTTTCCGGCACTCGGTTTATTAAAAGAATTTAATTTGAAGCTTTAGACGAGTGTTTTCACTTCCAGACTAAGCATGAAGAAAAATTTCGAGTTTAGAAAAGTTAGAAAAGTTAGAAAATTTGGATTTGCCGGGCGGAGCGAAGCGAGCCCGGCAAATCCAAATTTTCAGGCTTTTCTAAACTCGAAATTTTTCTTCGTGCGCCACCGGTACGAAACACTGATTCAATGTGAAGTTTAGAAGTGCGTTTAAAACTTCGTAATATGTCAGTGTTTTGTACCGGTGGCGCATGAAGTAAAATTTCGAGTTTAGAAAAGCCTGAAAATTTGGTTTGGCCGCGTAGCGCTTCGCGCTACGCGACCAAACCAAATTTTCAGGCTTTTCTAAACTCGAAATTTTACTTCATGCTTAGTCTGGAGTGAAAAAGACTCCTTTTAAGTTTTAAATTGAACTCTTAAAAAAAAAACAACGGTTATCTAAAGAATTACAGCACATACACTGTAATTTGTACTGAAATAAGTTAAGGCGTTGATTGCGATTGATTGGCTATAATTTGTATTGGTCATATAGGCCCTGGGTCTCCAAACTATCTTCTTCGCTGGCCACAAATACAATTCTACATAATAAAGTCGGCCAAGATCCGATTAATTTTATAAAATTATGAAAAATGTAAGGAACAATTGCTACAATATTTCAAAATATGACATTTACAAAAAAAATTACAAACAATCGCGGGCCGGATTCATGCAAGTCGCGGGCCGGATTTGGCCCGCGGGCCGTAGTTTGGAGACCACTGATATAGGCAATCGAATTTACACACAACCTAAAAACTAAAGGTGTCAAATCGTATTGAATGCTTTGTTCTTACAAATTGAACATATTTATAAAAATGAACACTGAAAATGTTTGGCGTTACATAAAACTCTCTGTATAGTGATATGTTTACCTCTTCTTCGTACTAGGAAAAATAGTTATTACAACAATATTCTGGATACATAAATGGCAAATTTTGATATATTAACAAGTATTTTTGTTTGTTTTATCAAGTGTATATTTTCGTAATAGGATCGTATATTGATTTAAACATACTCCAGTAAATATGATTATGATGGCAATATACCTGGGAAAGCAATCCCTCGCGGAAACGATCGTCATTTGTGTCCCCTGACAAGCGCACCGTTTCTTTTGTTATCCAAACGTATTCCGCTACATCGGGATAAAATATTCCGTAATTTCCATTATTGTCTTCATCTCTCTCGTTATATACGACGAGTTCATTACCTTCTGGCACATATAATCTGCAAATAAATCAAGATACAGAAACAAAAAGATCAAGAAAATTACTTTCATTTTTCATGTTTATTTAGAAATATATTATTTTATATTATATCGTATGTTCAACTAAACAAAAATCTCTAGAGTACCGTGGAAAATATTCTAGGTTGACAACTCTGAAAATATACATTATAATTATTATGTCTAACGTTTTATATGTCAATTCCTGAGGTATGTAGCCAACTTAAATTTGAAAAAAAAACATGGCACTAGAGGTTTTTTATTATTGAACATATGATATCAGTTGATTTTTACAATGAAAAACTGTTTATTACTTCCTTCACTTTTATTTTTATTCGTTAGATTTACATTTCGAGTGCTAACCACTTATTATTAATAACAGAACTTCTTTGAAACAACTACTTCCCGAGCTAATACTCCGACATACAGGGAATTTTTCTCTATAGTATACATACCGGGTGTTTGATAAAAAACGCCCGACGCCATAACTCTTGTATTTATTGACCGATTTTATTGAACTAAAAACCAAAGTCAATGGCCGTTTAGATACTAAAAAAATGACATGAATATTGATTTTTTTTCAATAATAACTTCATTCTCAAATATTAGCCAAATTAAGATTTTTGAATGGCTGCCTATAATTTATTAATTTTATTATATTATACATCATTTTTCTGAATCCAATAACGCCCAATTTCTTGTTTTTGGTCGATTTAAAAAAAAAATTATAATTCTATTTTTTTAAAAATTATAATTAGTGTGCCTTGTAATAAATGTGACAAATATCATTTATTTAGAGGTTATGAATATAATAATAACGAAGCAACAAATAAGTACCTACATTACAACTTAATGTATAATAAAAGTAAAGGAAAAATGTAAATATTTTGTTATTTTAATATTTCGATTATTACTCATTTTTTAAGTGTATTTATAACTTCACAACGTTTCTGTGTTTTATACGCGTGGCGCATGAAGTAAAATTTCGAGTTTAGAAAAGCCTAAAAATTTGGTTTGGTCGCGTAGCGCGTAGCGCTACGCGACCAAACCAAATTTTAAGGCTTTTCTAAACTCGAAATTTTACTTCATGCTTAGTCTGGAAGTAGAAACACTCGTTCGAACTTTGAATTTACCTTTTTTTATAAAATCGACGTATGTAATATAATAAATCATTTATTGAAATCATAAAAAAGATGCAAAATTTTACCTTAAATCAATTTTTAGAGTCAACTTTATAATTTGCTCGGCCCTTAATAGGTTAATATTCTATTCCTAAGAAAAATAATATTTAATAAATATTGTAGTTGCATTTAATTGAATAACAAACTGTGAATCAATCGACAAAAATCTATAAATATTGACTAAGACTAAGCATGAAATAAAATTTCGAGTTTAGAAAAGCCCCGCGTAGAAAATTTGTCAAGGGTCGCGCAGCGACCCGAGACAAATTTTCACGGGGCTTTTCTAATCTCGAAATTTTACTTCATGCGCCACGCGTATGTAACACTGAAATATTGTAAAGTTTAGAAAATACTAGCTTTTATTTTGCTCGGTTGGTTGTCAAATTGTGTTAAATCTTCTAAGCTGATTATGCATACTAATTCTATTTAAAAATTTTGATCAGTAATAAAAGTCCAATTTTGTTTCAAGGCACATTATATTTATTGCCAAAAAATCATGTGAACAAGATTTATTATAATTTTTTTCTTGTATAAATATTAAACTAAAATCAACATATCGAGCATAATTGGATTCAGAAAAACAATGTCCAATTAAATAAAATAAGAAAAGTATATGCATCTATTTAAAAATTTAAAGTACACTATTATTTAGCAATGAAGTTTATTTTGAAAAAATAACTAATTATATTTAGTGTCAATTTATGGTATTGAAACTGCGATCGACTTTGTTTTTTAGTTCATTTAAATTGATCAATAAATAACCAAGTTATGGCGTTGGGCGTTTTTTTATCGAACACCTGGTATGCTTATTACACTGTGATTATGCTGTAAATCCTCAGATATTAATTGTGTTTTTTTAAGAGTTCAATTTACAGCAACAAATGAGTGTTTTCCACTCCCAGATTAAGGATGAAGTAAAATTAAAATTTAGAGTTTAGAAAAGCCTGAAAATTTGGTTTGATGGCGTAGCGAAGCGGAGCGATCAAACCAAATTTTCTAAACTCTAAATTTTACTTCATGCGCCACGCGTATACAACACTGATTTAAAGTCGAGTTCAAAACACATACATTTCACAATCTTATAGTGTTTTATATGCGGGGTGCATGAAGTAAAACTTCGAGTTTAGAAAAGCCTGAAACTTTACTTTATGCTTAATCTGGGAGTGGAAAACACTTCATTAAAGCTTCAAATGAATCTCTTAAAAAAAAAAATCTGAAGATACAGCTTTTACGGTGGAATTCAGATATGTATACTTAAAAGAAAAACTTTCTGTATATTATTTTATTCAACTTTGAGCAATTATTATTTTCCTATTACTGAAAGTCAATTTACAACGTTTTAACGTTAAAAATAAGATTATTAGTATCTTAACAATCTCTGCAAATTTCGTCAAAGTTTGTAGCTTTAAACCGAACTCATTACAAAAACCACGAATGCTGGAAAATGTATGTATATGCAAAAATATATAATTAGCTTGGAAAGTATTTGTTTCAATAAATATTTAGAAAAGTCGGAACGATACTTAATTTATGCTAAAAGTCGTTTTGATTCTAATTTGTTTTTTTGAAATTTTGTAAATATTCTGCAAACAGATGGCAAATTAAATTTTTCCTTATGTTAATTCTGATTAAATTTTCCACTTAACTCAATTAAACAATTAGTCAGTTAAATTTGTTGATCTGTGATTTTTAAGCTTTTAAAACTAAGAAATTCACAAATATTCAAAATACGATCCGTTGCGCCATTACCGCACAATTTTATTTTGTGTCTTACACAGACTAATTCAAACATTCATTGGAACAATCACTACCCAAATTTTCAGCTTATTAATACAGTAGCGAAATATAAATAAATATAGGTAATGCAATCACGATATTGACATTATTTTACGTATGTCTTTTTTGCATTGATTGGAAAATTATTTAAGTTATGTTTTTTTTAATGATCGGAAAATTTTCACACAACAACAAATCTGAATAACATTAATAGCTTAACGTAAAAAAAAACAAAATTTATTATATAGCAGTCTGGAAATTTCCACTTTCAAACAATTTCAAGGTGGAAACGCTTCGTAAATATTAATACAAGATTACAATAAAGACTACAATAAAGATTACTCCTTAACTGAACATTTACTTTTAACTATAGGTAATATAAACAATATTTGTTTATGTACAGTTTATTTAGGATCCTTAATTCTTTATAAGTAATGCAAATACTGTCTGTTTTTAGTTTTATTAAAGTTAAACAGCAGAGTAGGTAATTTTTATCAACTGAAAATAGTTTTGAATTTAAATTATACTTACTGATTATATAAATCAGATGAGTAAATGAGTTAATAAGTAGAACCCCTAACTTAACATTCGATTTTAAGTGATATTTAAGTTAAATACGGCGTATAAAATTAAAATACCTCATCCAGTGGCGTAGATGACGCTCTTTTTCTATTAGCGGCAGTGTTTTTATAAATAATTTTTATAAAATTCTTAATCATTTTTTATCGAAACAAACACGTTTTATTTTTCTTATTTGTCTTATTTCTCTTTCTTATTTAATCAGAGTCTAAATAAGGAAAATTACTGAATTGTCGGTAATAAAATTAAGGAAAATCATTAAACTTGTAAATAATTATATATATATATATATATATATATATAATCAGTATTCCCTTTTACCATATTAATTAAAATTTTTAAAAATTAGTTATTCTCTCTATCTCTCTCTCTCTCTCTCCTCTCTCTCTCTCTCCATATATATATATATATATATATATATATATATATATATATATATATATATATATATATATACCAAATAAGAAATAACAGCGCATTAGGTCATGATGTAAAAGTTATTTTTTATCAAGTGAGTGTGCAAGGAGGACAGAAGACGACGACGATCGTTTCGCTCTTTTTATGAGCTCCTCAGGCCGCCACATCCATCATCCCATACACACTCACTTTTTTATCAAGTGAGTGTGTATGGGATGATGGATGTGGCGGCCTGAGGAGCTCATAAAAAGAGCGAAACGATCGTCGTCGTCTTCTGTCCTTCTTGCACACTCACTTGATAAAAAATAACTTTTACATCATGACCTATTGCGCTGTTATTTCTTATTTGGTACTTATAAGCAGGTCGTTAATTCTAATTTATTTATATATATATATATATATATATATATATATAAATAATCATTATTGCCAGCATAATATACAAAATTCATATGAAACAATAGATTTAAAAAAAATATAATGAGAAGAATAAAAAATATTACTGGCAATCGGCTATCGGCCAGCAGGCTTTCTGCCGAGGTTTTTTTAGGGGATGTGTTGGGAGAATGATGTAAATGAAATTATGATATCAATGTTGGTTATGGTATGTGATGAATTGAAAGACTAGTTATTCTATTTATCAATATATTACAGTCTCTAAATTTTGATTAGATTAGAAGTCGTTTCAAACTAAATTTGTTAGTCTTAAAATTATAAATCACTCTATTTTTTTAACTTTGGCTCAAACTTACAGATAAAATTTGATTAGATATTTTTAACATGATCTTATCTTAACTGATCTAAAATAATTGATGTTTAAATATTTTCTAAATTAACGCCATTGGTAGATTTTGTATGATTACTTACTTGAACACGTCTGCATTTACAGCTGAAGAAATGCATTTCGCAAGTTCCAACAAAACTCGCGTTTTTTGCGGATTAGTTTGCAGTCCGTAAGTCAGATCTTGTAACATTTTTCTTTTATCGGCGTGCACGCAAAATTTCCACTTCGATAAACTTATCTTTCTGTTAATTTTCGAATTTTCTTTGGGTTTCTTCTGCTTTGTTTTTCGTATCATCCATCTTTCTATTTGTTCCAATTCAATTTCTTCCATTACATATTTTTCTAAGAAACTTTTGTGGGTGCGTAGGTATTTTGCTACCATATTCTCTGAAATTTGTAAATATTAACACTGTTAATAATAGGTTTTAGTAGACAGTTTAAAAAGTAACCAAAGCGTGTTTATTAATGCTTAGTAGGACAAAGAAAAATACATATCTTTAGTTAGATCTTTAAAGGGATTTTTTTTTAAGTATAAATATTCCAATGGATAATCTCTAAATGTTTAGACATTTGTTGTTTTTTTATAAAATTAATTAATTTGAAACGAGTGTCTCTACTCTAAGCAAAGCGAAGCGAACAGCGACGGCAAATCCAAATTTTCAACCTTTTTTAAACTCAAGATTTTACTTCATGCGTCACGCGTATAAAACATTAATTCAAAGTGAAGTTCAAAATATACTGCTAAAGTTTGTCCCCCCTACATACATTTTACAAATATTTATTTCGTTTTGCGGTTTTAAATTTAGAGCAATATTCTTTGGTATATGTAAGTATAAGGTATAATTAAAAAAAATATATCTGAAAGTAAATTGCTCAAATTGCTTGAATTTTAAAAGATTTTGCTACACGAAATAAACATTTGTAATATTTATTAACTAAAGATGATATTAAGCAGTACATTTTGAACATTACTTAAAATCAGTGTGTTATAAGCGTGGCGTATGATGTAAAATTTCGAGTTTGGTCGCTCCGTTTCGCTACACGACCAAACTAAGTTTTCAGGCTTTTTCTACCTGTTAAAAGTATATTAAATCTAAATTATACAACAGCTAGGTATGGCGGTTAACAATCGGTATATAGATTGTAAAAATGTATTTTAATTTAAGTTAAAAAAAAAACCCAAATAAAGATGTGTATTACATTTGGGAGATACGAAATATTTTAAATTCAGTTATGTTGTTATTATTTAACTTTATTATGTAACATTTAACCTTTGTTTGTGATATATCAGGTAAATAATTGATATAAATGTGTTATATGGGATAATAAGCAAAAGTAATAAAAGCCTTAGTAATAGGCATACATAGTGTTTAGTTGAGCTTTCATTATAAATAGCATGAATAATTATGATCTACTTTAAAAACAATGATATTTTTCTTAGAAACAATAATTCTGATCTTTTTTGTCAAGCAGATAACCCACTTTTGTGCAATAAAATTAAGCACACGAAATATGTTATAGTTTAAAACGGACATAATGAGTTTCTTAGTTACAAAAATATGTAAATATGTTAATTTCCTTAATGTCGCTGCGTCATTTAGACAACAATTCAAAAATTCGAATTCTAACTCAAATAGATAATGGTTTTTCTATTTTGGCCTTTTTGTATTTATTACGAGCGTTTTTTTTTTTCAAAAGGTCTTAGCTTTGGTTTTTAATAAAGGTGTTATTTTGAAGTTATGATATTTTATCATTTATTGAAACTGCTGCTAGACAATTAACACAGACCTAACTTATACGAGAATGTTGTAAAAAATAGTTAGAGAACTTGTGCTAAATTTTATTGCACAGAAGTGAACATTTAGTAGAGTTTTGTAAAATATATATAAGGCAATGAAATAAACCTATAAAGGGCGTGCTAACAAGTGTTATATTTTACTTTTTTGAATATAGAAAGTATTGGAATCGTAAAAAATTAAACTGTGTCTGCCTGTGTGTCAGTTAACATGATATCTTAAAAACGCTATGAGTTAGATTTATTAAATTTTAGATTTAGCTGCTACACAAAAATTGTAGATCTGAAGTTGACTTCTGGCTGAATTCTGAAAACCGAAAGTATATTTGGAAATGTGTTGCAGATAATAAAAAAAATACATACATTTTATACACATAAAACGCCTTTTTTATTTTCTAACATATTCGCAAAATTTTGTTCTTTTCTGCCATATTTACGTTGTTTTCAGAAAGTTTACCGATTTTCACTGCCGATTTTTTTTTCGTATTAATAAAGGTGTCAGAATTTCTATAAAAATGCATACACGTTACCATCTCCAATACATAGAAAAAGAAAAATATCGAGTTTTAGAATTAAATATCGAACCGTTTTAAAGATGTATCGTCGTTTAAGTTTCAACATCGCATATCTCACTTTTCCTTACTTTACAGGTGATTGCTATCAACGCAATGGCAAGATATGGTACATTTAAATTTCATGAAAATGAGCCAGGATCGCTAAATCGTTAAATTTATAAATTACGATTAGTGCTCTCCAAATCGAGCTAGAAATTCGGAAAATGTCTATTTTTTTACCATATTTCATGAAATTTTCTATGATATACAACACAATAGAAAGAGCTACTTTTATAATTCAAAATAAAACAAAATATTTTAAATTTATCAAAAATATTTATAGTATGTATTAATACATCTAAACATTACTTTATAAATAATACTCAACGAGTTTATTTTATTTTTTTATAGTATGTATTAATACATCTAAACATTACTTTATAAATAATACTCAACGAGTTTATTTTTCACAATAAAACACTTTTAACTTTGTTTGTATAACACTTTAAAAAAAGTGATATACAAACAGAGTAAAAAGTGTTTTATTGTGAAATTAACATGCGTAACGAAGTAGAAGCCTCCACAATACAGAATTTTTTTTTTTAATACGAACCCAAGATAATAGATAGCACTTTTTAATTTATGGCTTAAATTAACAATTGCATGAACTATTATACAGCATTTTACTTATTTTCTGGCCGCCTTGTATTTATATATATATTCATTGAAACATTTATCAAAATGCGATTTGTGAAAAATTCAAAATTATAATTTTAATTGTAAATACAAAAAATTATAAAAACAGTGGTCTATTGTTTTGAAAATCTTATAGAAGTTGATAAAAAATTAGACACAACATGCTAAAAAATAAGACCTTTTGTACATTCTCGCTTAATTTGGAGAATAGTAATCGTAATTTACAAATTTAGAGATTTGCGTTTTTAGCTCATTTGTCTGAAATTTAATGCGTAACGGCTTTACATTTAATTCTAAAACCTAATGTAGGATTTATTTTTTTCTATATAAAGACATTAAGTGCACAAAATTTAAAAAAAATCCAAAATTGATAATGTGTTGATTTGACATGAAATTACCCATAAGATAAAACGCAAAGGCAATAATTAGAATAAAATATTAAATATATCCACGGTCTAAATGTGTAAGTAAAAATGTATTACTTTTTATTTTTAAAACAATGATATGATTTTTACAAACAATTATTATTAATTGATAAATATTCAATAATCGTTGGTTGTCCCGGCACTTCCACCAAAAGTGGCATAAACATTTTGGACTACTTTCTTTCAGATCCGTTTAAAAACTCCCAAATTTAAGCTTAGTCCAGAGATGATAGAACAATAAAAAGAAATAATCGTTGAACCTCAAGACATTAAATTGATTTGCTGTTATTTATTAATTAGTTACAAAATGATAGAATATGTATAACTTTGTGTCTTCCATTTGTAAAAAAAGATGAGTTCTGTAAATAAAAACTACAATAAAATTAGATTTCTTGTAACTTTTGTCCTAGTTTGATAATATATAATTGTTTATGGTTGTTTTTATAAAATTGAATTCAAATGTAATAATATTGTCCTTTTTGTTAGTAAATCATGAATGTGAAAAAATGCGCAAAATATCACAATCGTAGTTTGGATATTGCAATACTTCAAATCAAATAAAACCTTATTCGAACATACAATAACATACTTAAATATACAGGAAATTTTCCTTTTAAGTTTACCAATACCGATATATACACTGTCAATGTTCAGGCATTCTTTGAAAAGCGTTCAATTTAAAGCTTCTAACGAGTGTTTTCACTCCTAGAATAAGCATGAAGTAATTTTCAAGCTTAGAAAAGCCTGAAAATTTGGTTTGGTCGCGTAGCGAAGGGGAATGACCAAATCAAATTTTCAGACCTTTCTAAACTCGAAATTTGACTTCATGTGCCACGCGTAACAACACAGATATTGTGAAGTTTAGAATACACTGCTAAAACTGTATGGTCAAGCAGTATAGTTTGAATTTCATATTAAATCAATGTTTTGTACGCCTGTCCCATGAAGTAACAGTTCGAGTTTAGAAAAACCTGAAATTTTACTTCATGAAAAGCCTAAAAACTTGGATTGGTCGCTCTGCTTCGCTGCAAGATCAATCGAAATTATCAGACTTTGCTAATCTCGAAATGTTACTTTATGCTTAATCAAGGAGTGGAAACACTCATTAAAAACTTCAAATTAAACTTTTTTTTTCAAAACAACGAATGTTTGAAAATCTATAGCGTATGCAACGGAATATGTACCAAAAAATCCCTGGATAAAGGTAAAACTAATTAAGAATATAGGGAGTTAACAGAGCTTAATTATTTTCATCTTTAAATGAACGTAAAGTAAGCTTATAATTATAATTGAAAGTCTTTTAGAATCTGTTATAAAATAAGCGATTAAATGATTTTAGCTAATAAAATTGTTATTATTAGTCAAGTATTTAATATTCCAAACTCAATTTTCAAATTGTATACACCCTCATTCTAAACTTTATAAAATATCCTCGAGCGCACTTATTACAACCAATTTTTGCTTCGATGGCGCATTTGCGAAATCCTCACACCAACACACACGCACAATAACTATCCCCAAAGGAAGAGAATTATAAACTTTTCATAACACCTTTAGAAATTCAACAACATAACGATGCCGACAGTGTGTGGGCCATAATGAATGTTATTAAAATGAATATTTCATCGGGACTGTTTGTTGTATGCCAAACGGATTCCTCCCGAGAATTGAATAATTAAACGGAAATTTTAGGAAGCTCACCTGTAATTTCCACCGGTGGCATGTTGGCAGCGGAATGGCTACCTGCTTCATGTTTACTAATGGGGGACCCTGAAATATGTATAGTACGGTATAATAAACGTATGCTGATAACGATAACAGTTTATGTGTTTGCATCGTGCGATAAAATATTAAAACGCATGCATCAAGTTTGGTTTTAATAATTTCATTAAATGACGCTTGAAGGGTTTCGTTTGATGGGAGATTAATGGTTGACTGTTATTTTTGATGAATGTGTACGTACTTCATTATTAGTTTGTATTTTAATCTGATAAGGAAAAATTGATTCATCGTTATCAACTAAAAAATATATTTATTAGCTATATTTTGTTACAATTTTCTTTAAATAAAATGAGTGATAATCATGATGTGACCATAACTGTATGTTTTTGAGTTTAGGTAAAGTGATTATTACACTAAAAAAGACTGTTATTCCTTACTTCACTTTTTAAAAAGTGAAGTAAGGAATAACATTTTTTTTAATGATATGACCATATTAAAATAAGCTAAAAAGAAAACATCATCAATTTGTATGGTGTAATTTATTGTATGTTCAATAAAAAAACAACCTCTAGACTGCCATGGATAATATTGCAGGTTGATAACTCTGAAATTATACACTAAAATTATTATATCTGACGTTTTATATGTCAATTCCTGAAGCGCGTATAACTTTAAATAAAAAAAAAAAAATCGTGGCACTAGAGCAGCGCTACTCAAAGTGTGGTCCGCTGACCAGTGCCGGTCCGCAGGCGACCAGACCAAAAAGTCTAAAATTTTCCCATTTCTATCTCTTTCCTAAAATGTTGAAAGGTAAGGGGAAAGAGGCCGAGCACTCGAGGGGTAATCCATTATGAACACCAAACGCATTTTTTGGGTGTCAATGTCAACTCTATATTAGCAGGTAGTAAGAAGTCCATCTGTTTTCAGCCGGCGCATGACGTTATCTTTTGTCCGGTTTGGGGTGGTTTTGATAGGAAGATTTATTTGATATTTATGAAATTATTTAAAATGTAATTATAATTAATACGACATTTGTAAAATAAAGTAGAGAATTATGTCTACGTGTACAATTTTTGGTCAATAGAATTTTAAAACATATCTGACGTTTACATCTTGGTAAATATTGATCATCATCACATCTAAGCATTATATATTTTTTACTTTACTGTAAATCAGTGGTTTATACGCGTGGCGCATAAAGTAAAATTTCGAGTTTAGAAAAGCCCCGTGAAAATTTGTCTCGGGTCGCTGCGCAACCCTCGACAAATTTTCTACGCGGGGCTTTTCTAAACTCGAAATTTTACTTCATGCTTAGTCTGGGAGTGGACAACACTCGTTCTTAGAAGTTTCAAGTTAAAGGATCACTCTAGATTACTAAGTTTATTACCATTTTACAAAGGCTACAGCTCGAAGGACCAATCATGGTCTTCGGAGACCGAAGGACTACATAGAATCGAAGTTTTTGTACAAGAAAATAACCAATATCTGAAGGTTTACAGCATGGATAGGAAAAAACACATCCAATTTTATAAAATATCGAAGTTGGATTATTTTTCAGTGCGTTTTTAACTTCACTTTTAATCAGTGTTTTATACGCGTGGCGCATGAAGTAAAATTTCGAGTTTAGAAAAGCCCCGTGAAAATTTGTCTCGGGTCGCTGCGCGACCCTCGACAAATTTTCTACGCGGGGCTTTTCTAAACTCGAAATTTTAATTCATGCTTAGTCTGGGAGTGGACAACACTCGTTCTTAGAAGTTTCAAGTTGAATAATCACTCTAGATTACGAAGTTTATTACCATTTTACAAAGGCTACAGCTCGAAGGACCAATCATGGTCTTCGGAGACCGAAGGACTACATAGAATCGAAGTTTTTTACAAGAAAATAACCAATATCTGAAGGTTTACAGCATGGATAGGAAAAGACACATCCAATTTTATAAAATATCGAAGTTGGATTTGTATTCAGTGCGTTTTTAACTTCACTTTAAATCAGTGTTTTATACGCGTGGCGCATGAAGTAAAATTTCGAGTTTAGAAAAGCCCCGTGAAAATTTGTCTCGGGTCGCTGTGCGACCCTCGATAAATTTTCTACGCGGGGCTTTTCTAAACTCGAAATTTTACTTCATGCTTAGTCTGGGAATGGAAGACACTCGTTAGTTTAAAATACATCACAATTGGTAAAATATATATCGTTGGATGCCCGTCTTCAGAGGTGATATGTAAGCAAATTATGGGTCTTAGGAGTTGTCAAATAAGTGAGTTACTCAACTGTTTCTAAGGCACTCTTTACGAAAAAACAAAAGATTAACATTTTACATATAAAATGTAGAAGGTGAGCGAAACTTGATGTCTCAGCTCTATTATAAGAAAAGGAAAAACGATAGAAATCTGAAAAGAGGTTCATAAATAGGATTGAGTAAGGTCCATTTTAATCCAAAATTGCATATTTTTTTAATTTTTGAACTGAAGTAATGACGTCATTGAAATTTTTTTCCCCAGAAACGTACCTATATTTTTGGATATTTTAAAAGAGCTAATTTTTCTGAATAAACTTTGTAGAGAAAAAAAATTGCTATCTTCTTTCGCTAAAAAATTAAAAGCAAACTTAAAAGAAAGTATTATCAAAAATTCACAATTGTCAGGACTTAAAAAAGTAGCCTTAGGAAGCAAATAACAAAGCCGCATCTGTCAATAATTAAACTAATGGTTGACAAATATTGTTTTGTTGTCATTTGATTTTAGATTTCAGATTTTTTCTATCGTTTTTCCTTTTCATATAATAGAGCTGAGACATTGAGTTTCGCTCACCCAGTACAATAAACTATATGTATGATACATCATCGAATTCAGAAAAAAATAGCATTATCGATGGTACTCACAGAATGACTATTATAAATGTCAATTGATTGTGCATTTTAAAGTCCAGAAGAAAACTGAACTTCTATAACCATTTTAGTAGTCATATATGTAATTTTCATATAAATTGATGCCATCTGCTGCCAATTTTTGAGTAGTATCGTTACAGCTATTGACAGTACATGACGTTCACATCGTTAATTTAAATGTAAATTACATATGAGACTATTAAAATGAATAAAGATGGTTAGTTTTCTTCTGGATTTCAAATTGCACTATAAATTGAAAATTTTAATAGTCATATGTAATTTACATTTAGGTTGACGACGTGAACGCCATCTACTGTCAATAGCATTGTCTATTGTACTCACAGAATGACTATTATAAATGTCAATTGATTGTGCATTTTAAAATCTAGAAGAAAACTAAACATCTATAACCATTTTAGTAGTCATGTGTAATTTACATATAAATTGACGATGTGAACGCCATCTGCTGCCAATTTTTTAGTAGTATCGTTACTGCTATTAACAGTTGATGGTGTTCACGTCGTTAATTTAAATGTAAATTACATATGAAACTATTAAAATGGATTAAGATGGTTAGTTTTCTTTAACTTTAAATTGACTATAAATTTCACTAAAAACTATAAGTGTGATATCATCATGGAATTCAGAAAAAAAATGTTCTTCCAATAAATATGAAAATCCAAAATGGTGCCCATTTTTTAAAGACCATTAAGAACCTTCCCTCGTTCTTCTGTGATCTTTATTTATATTAAAACACTCTTAGAACTAAGGTACGCTTGTTTTGTTTTAAACCCGTTATAAGAATATAATAAAACTAAAAATTAACCACGGTAATTAACCACTGTTAAAATATATTGCTATTATTTGTTTTTAATAAATACGACACCATATGGTAAAAGGGAATACTGATTATATATATATATATATATATATATATATATATAAATACGATCATACATACCTTGTTTTAGTGGCGTAGATAGCTTTTTGTGATTGGGGGGGGGGGGGGGGATTTGAGTTAGTATGTTGTTTCATTAATTTATTTTTCTAAAGTTATACAAAAACAAGTACAAAAAACTTAACTTATGTTTATTGTAGCACTTTTTCTCTCATTTAAACAATTGATGATTGGCATACTAAACGTATTTCACTTGTTAATTGGTTAGTTATAGACCATTTCACATTAAATCAGCGTTTTATACACGTCTCGCATGAAGTAAAACTCAAAATTTTACTTCATGCTTAATCTGGGATTGGAAACACTCGTTAGATGATCAATCAAACCTTATTTTGCATTTATTTTATTGCTAGATTAGCGTGCTTTATTTAATTGATTCGATTAAAACGTAACCAAATAATACCATTGCATAACATATTGATTAATGTATTAAATTGTTGGAGTCATCAAATAAACATGAACGACCGTTTAAAACGCTCTAAAAAGGGAAACTACCTGCTATTCAGATAAGGTCATAAATTGTAACATCAACACCCCATAAATTATGGTTTCTTTTCTTCCATTATACTTTCGCGCTTGTAGAGGGTGTGTCTCTTCAAAATTTGCTGGTTTAGATATTTTGGAGAGGCCCTGTCCGCAGGACATATTCTGCCGGTCCGTCATAATTTTACGTCAAATTCATATAAATTTAAAAAGTTTACATAGTTTTCTGAATATTGTTTGTTTTCATTATCACATAAAATGTAACCCCAAATCAATGGAGTGCAGGGATTTCGAGCATGGTGGTTAAGAAACATTAATTAAGTTTACCAAAATTGGCATTGTTTGACTAATTTGTACATTTCCTGCAAATATAAATAGAAGAAATAAACGACTTTCTTAGCTGTCAACTCCAAATACTAATAATATGCTTAAGTCACCGCTCTATTTAAGGTGCTTAATATATAATAATTTAATTTCCCTTCATCCTGACGTTAATATATTTATTTGCATTCTTTAACTTGATTGTTGAGTATTTAGAATAATTTGCGCCCACACTGTATTTTGTGTTTACTCTCGTTATATTTTTGTTTGATGCCTTTCTCTATTTTGTATTAATCCTGTGTATCAATCTGTACTAGGATTCGTCTGTTGATTGAATAAATAAATAAGTAAATATCGTTGATTTTAATCAACGCTTTTTGATATTGATGACTTTCGTTAGTTTTAGTTAATTTTTCAATTGTGATACACAGAAAAACATGGAGAAAATAAATGTATGTTCTCTTGTAATGTATTATTATTATATATAAAGTATATTTTGAGCTTCCTTTGAAATCAGTGTTTTATACGGGTGGCGCATGAAGTAAAATTTCGAGTTTAGAAAAGCCAGAAAATTTGGATTTGCCGGGGCGCGGCTCGCTTCGCTCGCGCGCCCCGTCAAATACAAATTTTCAGGCTTTTCTAAACTCGAAATTTTACTTCATGCTTAACCTGGGAGTGGAAACACTTTGTATAAATTTATTGAATACTTTAATAAAAACACTAAGCTTCAAAAGGTAGAAATAAACTTTATTTAGTTACTTTATTTTCAATTTGAAAGTACTTTACCTGTAATGGCAGTTATTTTTTAAATTGCTTTAGTACTACAGTTTGTTCAATCATATTTTCAAAAGTTTGAAAACATAATTTTGATATTAATTATTTTTTTAAATAATAATAATAATTTATCCTAATTTTTAAGAATGTAATATTCCAAAACATAAATAGTGTAATTTTCTACTGAAACTAATAATTGAATCTACCAATTAAAAATATAAACTAAATCTTATTAGGTATTTTTATTGATTGAGTTACTTGAACATAATTACAACTTTGATTAAAACGCTTAAAACCTATCTTCAACACTTATTCTTGTAACCAAATGTACCTCAAATCAATGGAATGCAGAGATTTTGAGCATAGTGGTTGAGAAACTTGACTTGTGTAAAACTTTTGTTATAACATCAATAAATTGAAATTGAAAATTGAAATTGAAGATTGAAAATTGAAAATTGAAAATTGAAAATTGAAAATTGAAAATTGAAAATTGAACATCAATTAAGTTTGTCAAAATTGGCAATTTTAGACTCATTTTTACATATAGATGATTCTAATTAACGCTTTTTGATGTTGATGACTTTCGTTAGTTTTAGTTAATTTCACAATTGTTATTCACAGAGAAATATAGACAAAATAGGGCCTTCGACAGAGTCGATCATAATATTCTATTACATAAAATAAGATCATTAGGTTTTAATGATATGGTCGTTCGTTGGCTATCTAACTTTTTAAGTAACAGGTTTCAAATGGTAAAAATACACAATTACATTTCTAAACCAATTTCTGTAACATCAGGGGTTCCGCAAGGAACTCACTCTGGGCCAATATTATTTTTACTATTTGTAAACGACATTGAAGACATAATTACTAACAGCAAGGTTTTATTGTATACTGACGACATCAAAATATATCGGATCGTCAAATCGTTTGAAGATTGTAAAAGTCTGCAGGATGACTTAATTAAGATTAATGACTGGTGCTACTCCAATAAATTACACCTTAATGTGAAAAATGCAATCTTATTTCATATTGTAGAAAACGCTCCAGTCTCAATTACGCATACAGCATTGATGGAAATGATTTAGCTAAATCAGCAGAGCTGAAAGATTTAGGAGTGACATTCGATAATAAGCTTGCATTCAACTTACATATCAGTAACGTTTGCTCCAAAGCTTTAAAAATGTGGGGTTTTGTCTGGAGGGTGTGTAAAGATTTGGGTCCATCGTGTTTAAAACGATTATATTGTGCATTGGTTCACTCCAACGTTGAATTTGCTTCGGTAATATGGTCTCCATATCAATCAACACATATTAATAGATTGGAACAAATACAACATAAGTTTTTACGTAGCATGGAGTTCAAATTGGGTAGATGTCATAGGCAAGGTTGTTACGAGGAAATAATGACCGATTTGAACATTAGACCTCTAGCTGATCGTCGCTTAACAGCAGATTTATGCATGATCTACAAAATAGTAAACAATTTAATTGATTGTCCTAATAATTTGGAGCAACTTCATTTTTATACTCCATCCAACTGCCGAAATCTGAGGAATACGCCCATTTTCCGCTTGCAGACATTCACTACAAACTACTCCCACTACAATCCACTGGCCAGAATGATGAGGACAGCAAATAGCTTGGCCGATAAGGAGTGGTTCGATTTATTTAATTCAAATTTTGATAGTTTTAAGTGTAAACTGAAGAGGATGCTTTAGATTTGTGACTTTTATTGTTATTATTTTGTGAATAGTTTTAATTTTTTGAATGGCTCGAATTAATAATATTAATAGTATTATTTAATGTAATGTAATTTTGATTGTTGTTTGAATTATTAGTGCTCTATTTTTGATAAAAAGGGGTTTTCCTGTATATATAAATAAATAAATAGAAAATAAAGTAAATAAAATACATTTATTAATATATCTTGTATTTTATTATTGTTATAGATGAAGTATATTTTTGATCTTCATTTGAAATCAGTGTTTTATACGCGTGGCACATAAAGTATAATTTGGAGTTTAGAGAAGCCTGAAAATTTGGATTTGCCGGGGCGCGACTCGCTTTGTTCGCGCACCTCGTCTAATCCAAATTTTTAGGCTGTTCTAAACTCAACATTTTACTTCATGCTTAACTTAGGAGTGGAAACACTTTTTATAAACTCTATGAATACTTTAATGAAAACACTAAATTCTTAAAAAGGTAGAAATAAACTTACTATATTTTCAATTTTAAAGTACTTTACCTGGAATGACACTTCTTAAATTGTTTTAGTACTACAATTTGTTCAATCGTTTTTTTCAAAAGTTTGAAAATACAAATTTGATTTTAAACATTTTTTTCAAATAATACTAATAATTTATCTGTATTTTTCAGAATGTAATATTACAAAATATAAATAGTTTCAAGTTTATATTGAAACAAATGAATGAATCTACCCATCACAAATACAAACTTAATCTTATTAGGTATGTCTCACCATAAAGTACAATTTATGAAATTGTATTTTAGTGTTTTTTACTAAATCGACAATTTAAAATTTAAATTTAAAAACTCTACCATATTATCTTAAATAAAATTTTAGACTTAAGATTGGACATGTCCATGAATACATGTCCAATCTTAAATCTAAAATTTTATTTGATTTTACAAATTGTTATTTTTATAGTGAAAATGTTTATCCTAACTTCAATTTTAGAGAAATTATTTAATAAGTAATTTTGTCGTATCGCCATTCCAGAGCAACAACGACGTAACTCCAAAATTAATTACAAAAAAATGTCAATGTAAATATATTTATAATTTTAAAAATACAGATTCTGAAAAACAGCAACACATTACAAACATTATTGTATAAATGAAATTGCCAATTCTTGGTTGCAGAATACTTCAAACATTAAATGTGCGATTTTTTTCGCAATCTACAATAAGTTAGTCTTACAAAGACTATATCAAACACTCATTGAAACAACTACTTAGCGAGCTAATACCCCGACGGACATTGAATTATACAACAAGTGTTTGCTGTTACATACAGTAACCTACTGCAAATTTAAAAATTTAGGTCAAATTATTCAGGCCATCTATAGACGCGTTTCGAGATTTATCTCTCATCAGTATAGCTTCGCCATTCCCTCTAAACAAATTGACACCTTAGACTGGCAGTTACGTTACCGTTCAAACATAAGTATAAATTAAATTGCCAATTCTTGGTTGCAGAATACTTCAAACATTAAAAGTGCGATTCTTTTCTCAATTTACAACAAGTTAGTCTTACAAAAACTATATTACTCATTGAAACAACTACTTCCCGAGCTAATACTCCGACGGACATTAAATTATACAACAAGTGTTTGCTGTTACATACAGTAACCTTTTCAAATGTAACAATTTTACTCAAATTAATCAGGCCATGTATAGACGCGTTTCAAGATTTATCTCTCATCAGAATAGCTTTGCCATTTCCTCTAAATAATTTGACTCCTTAGACTGGAGGTTACTTTACCGTTCAAACATAAATATAAATGAAATTGCTAATTCTTCGTTGCAGAATACTTCAAATATTTAAAGTGCGATTCTTTTCACAATCTACAACAAGTTAGTCTCAAAGACTATATCAAACACTCATTGAAACAACTATTTCCCGGGGTAATACCCCGACGGACATTGAATTATACAACAATGATATAGTCTTTGTAAGACTAACTTGTTGTAGATTGCAAAAAGAATCGCACTTTGAATGTTTGAAACATTATTGTCTTATGTCAGTAATGTGCAGTTGTTTTTCAGAATTATTTCTGTATTTTTTAATTTATAAATAACATTACAAATTAGTTAAAATTATTTTTGCAGTTACGTCGTTGTTGCACCGGAACAGCGATATTAAAAATTCAATGATTTTTCAGGAATTCAATACTTTAAAGACGTTTAACTACAATTTTAGGCAACCTTGCTTTTTTAACTGCATTATTACTACAGTAGCTCTTGATGATTCTATTATTATTTGTAGTCTAATAGTTTTTGTGAAAGTTTTAAAATAAAATAAACTATTTTGATGCTTTCTACAGAATCAAAAATTGGAAACTCTTCCTTGATATGTATGAACTATAGATGTGTCCAATATGAAGTTTTGATTTTCAATTTTTTAATCATTTTCCAAATTAAATCCTGCTCAAAACTAATTAGTAATTTTTATTGTGATACTGCTGATTTAATAATCTCATGACAATTTTAAATACAGAGAGTTTTATGTAACACCGAACATAAGAATTTTTCGTTTAAGTATACATTAGCATACGTTGTACATTTGCCGACGCTCGGTTTATTAAAAGAATGTAATTTGAAGCTTTAAACCAGTGTTTTCCACTCCCAGGCTAAGCATGAAGTAAAATTTCGAGTTTAGAAAAGCCTGAAAATTTGGTTTGGTCGCGTAGCGCGAAGCGCGGAGCGGCCAAACCAAATTTTCAGGCTTTTCTAAACTCGAAATTTTACTTCATGCGCCACCGGCAGAAAACACTGATTTATTGTAAAGTTCAGCGGTGTGTTTTAAACTTCGTAATATGTCAGTGTTTTGTACCGGTGGCGCATGAAGTAAAATTTCGAGTTTAGAATAGCCTGAAAATTTGGTTTGGCCGCTCCGCGCTTCGCGCTACGCGTCCAAACCAAATTTTCAGGCTTTTCTAAACTCGAAATTTTACTTCATGCTTAGTCTGGGAGTGGAACACACTCATTTTAAGTTTCAAATTGAACTCCGTTTAAAAAAACAACGATTATTTAAAGATTTACGGCATATACGCTGTAATTGGGACATGTATACTTGAAAGAAAAACTCTTTGTATGTACAAGTTGAGGCATTAATTGCAATTGATTAGCTACAATTTGTAATGGTCATATAAGCAACTTAATTTACACATAACCAAAAAATTAAAGGTGTCAAATCGTATTTTATGAAAATGTTCGGTGTTATATAAAACTCTCTGTATATTATTTACTACAGAAAATTTTTGGTTTTGTAAATTAAATTCACATGGTTTTGTTTCACTTTCGGCTAAATGCCATTATCAATTATCATTCTTGATAATGGCATAATGCAGAAACTAGTAGAAAAATTAAATACATTTAAGTGAAACAAATCCAATGTCATTTTCTTTTTCTTTGTGACAGTTACGATACACATTTTAACACTTGTGACATATTTTAAAGTAACGAGTGTCTTCCACTCCCAGACTAAGCATGAAGTAAAATTTCGAGTTTAGAAAAGCCCCGCGTAGAAAATTTGTCGAGGGTCGCGCAGCGACCCGAGACAAATTTTCACGGGGCTTTTCTAAACTCGAAATTTTACTTCATGCGCCACGCGTCCAAAACACTGATTTACAGTAAATTTAGAAATATATAACGCTTAGATCTGATGGCGATCAATATTTACCAAGATGTAGCGAAAAAATGCAAGAATTACTTTTTTGTGAATAGTTTTGGAATAATAATAATATAAGTATAATAAATTTAGTTTCAGCAAGTTTTCTATTTTGATTATATTTAAATCATTCTTTAAAATTGAATATGTGTTCAGTATTCCGGCACCAGATACCCACAGACGCGTTTCGGACTTCAAGGTCCTCTTCAGTGTGGTCCCGACCCATTGCTGAGGAATACTGAACATTTCTGACTATATCGAGCCAATATGTGAAAACCATTAATGGATTCGATGGCTGACGCCATCTAGTGCTCCATAGTGGCATCGTAAATGACATGAATGCATAAAATGCATACACAAGTCACTGTTTCGTCCACGAACGAGCTAAACTCTGTTTGTGAAACCAGAAAACAAATATCAAAATTAAATTTGTGTTCAGTATTCCAGCACCAGATACCCACAGACGCATTGATGATGCCACTATGGAGCACTAGATGGCGTTAGCCATCGAATCCATTAATAGTTTTCACATATTGACTTGATATAGTCAGAAATTTTCAGTATTTCTCAGCACTGGGTCGGGACCTTGAAGTCCGAAACGCGTCTGTGGGTATCTGGTGCCAGAATACTGAACACAAATTCAATTTTGATATTCGTTTTCTGGTTTCACAAACAGAGTTTAGCTCGTTTGTGGACGAAACAGTGACTTGTATATGTACTTTGTGCATTCATGTCATTGACGATGCTACTATGGAGCACTAGATGGCGTTAGCCATCGAATCCATTAATATTATATCTTTAATGGGGAAAGTGCCATGATAGACCATTTATTGAAATATTTTTCATCCAATTATACAAATTAGTTGTAGAGTGAAATATTTTTCAAGCAATTATAGGTTTTAATTATTTCTGAACAATTTCTGTGAATTTAAACAAAATCTGGTGTTTTATTCATTTTACGTACGTTTTTTCTTAAAAGAATTCTGAACTTTAATTTTTTTTAAATATTAATAATTTCATTTTCATGTATTTCTCCAAAATGTCTGTGAATTATAAAAAAATAGTTTTTTTATTTTTTCACTTAGTTTCTGCTTAACCAAATATTGCTAATTTTATTTGCAATTTATTTCTCCATAAATTATGTGAATTTCAACAGAATCTAAGGTTCTATTAATTATATGTATGTTTTTCTTAATTGATTTTTTCACATTAATATTTAATAGCATAATTTTAACGTTTACACAACTTAATTAATTCAGAGTGCATTCTAAATGCGACACTTAAAACCTTTTTACATTATTATGATGCAAACATTAAAACACACTTTCCATGCAACGCAAATAAACATTTATATCCTCGGAGATCATAAATCCGTGCACACCGACTTCCACATAAACAGATTTACGTCATTTGCACATAATAGGCATTAAACCCGCCTTTTCCTTTTTCTGCACTTTAATTGTGTACACCATTATTGTAATCCCTTTTTTCCGTTTCCGGAAGAAATTATTAGTTATTGTGATACGGATGAAATTTTCAACTGACAACAAAAACAAGTGCAGGAAATTTGTTTGTTTAAGTATATCTATATATCCTGATGTATACGTTGTCAATTTTTAGGCATTCGAAATTTTTGTTTAACTAGTGAATAAGTACTTTGATTAAAAAACACTTAGAACCTTTCTTCAATACTTTATTTTGTAACCAAATGTACATTTCGGACACGAAGTGTCCATTATCAATGGTTTGATACTAATAATATGTATTAGTATCAAACCATTGATAATGGACACTTCGTGTCCGAAATGTACATTTGGTTACAAAATAAAGTATTGAAGAAAGGTTCTAAGTGTTTTTTAATCAAAGTATAATTATCTTCAAGTAACTCAATCAATCCAAAAAAAAAAAAGAGAATAAGTAAATTATTAGTTATTGCGATATGGATGAAATTTTGAACTGACAACAAAAACAAATACAGGACATTTTTTGTTTAAGTATACCTATATATCCTGATGTATACGCTGTCAATTTTAAGCCATTCCGAATTTTTGGAGATAATAAGTAAATTATTAGTTATTGTGATACTGATGAAATTTTGAACTGAGAACAAAAACAAATACAGGAAATTTGTTTGTTTAAGTATACCTATATATCCTGATGTATACGCTGTCAATTTTAGGCATTCGGAATTTTTGTTTAAGTAGAGAATAAGTAAATTATTAGTTATTGCGATACGGATGAAATTTTGAACTGACAACAAAAACGAATACAGGAAATATTTTGTTTAAGTACACCTATATATCCTGATGTATACGCTTTAATTTTTAGGCATTCGGAATTTTTGGAGAGAATAAGTAAATTATTAGTTATTGTGATACTGATGAAACTTTGAACTGACAACCAAAAACAAATACCGGAAATTTGTTTGTTTAACTATACCTATATATCTTGATGTATACGTTGTCAATTTTTAGGCATTCGGAATTCTTGTTTAAGAAGAGAATAAGTAAATCATTAGTTAGTGTGATACGGATGAAATTTTGAACTGACAACAAAAACAAATACAGGAAATTTTTTGTTTAAGTACACCTATATATTCTGATGTATACGCTGTCAATTTTAGGCATTCGGAATTTTTGTTTAAGTAGAGAATAAGTAAATTATTAGTTATTGCGATACGGATGAAATTTTGAACTGACAACAAAAACAAATACAGGAAATTTTTTGTTTAAGTACACCTACATATCCTGATGTATACGCTGTCAATTTTAGGCATTCGGAATTTTTGGAGAGAATAAGTAAATTATTAGTTATTGTGATACGGATGGAATTATGAATTTACAATAAAAACAAATACAGGAAATTGTTTTATTTAAGTATACCCATATATCCCGATGTATACGCTGTCAATTTTTGGGCGTTCGTTGCATTTTTAATAGTGTTCAATTTAATGCGATTAGCGAGTGTTTCCACTCCGTGGTTAAGCATGAAGTAAAATTTCGAGTTTAGAAAAGCCTGAAAATTTGGATTGGTCGCGTAGCGAAGTTTCAGGCTTTTCTAAACTCGAAATTTTACTTCATGCGCCACGCGTATTAACCACTGATTTAAAGTAAAGTTCAAAATATACTGCTAAAGCTTGATCTAACGTTAATAAATTGAACAAGTGTTTATTTCGTCTAACTAAATATTATCCTTTCAAAATTCGAGCAATTTGCTTTAGGATTTGTAAGTATAATTAAAAGAAAAAACTAAAAGCAAATAGCTGAAAAACGTCTGTAGTATTTATTAAAATTATATGAAACGGTATATTTTAAACTTGACCTAAAATCAGTGATTTATACGCGTGGCGCATGAAGTAAAATTTCGAGTTTAGAAAAGCCTGAAAATTTGGTTTTCAGGCTTTTCTAAACTCGAAATTTTACTTCATGCTTAATCAGGAAGTGGAAATACTAGTTAGAAGCTTAAAAAAATTGTAATATGTATATAAATTTCAAAATTATGCATAACATTTGTAATACATCTCCCTTATTAATACAGACATTTATGATTTAATGAATTGGTTTTGTAATTAATATTTAATTCAAAACTATTTCATTTAATTTGCTTGAATTCCATTACTAGTACACACACATCCAAATGTTATCATTCCATATATTTTCAGTGAACTAAATTTGTGCATCGCACTTGTTATTACATCCACTACATTGCATTAATTAATTAAACAACATGCAAATAATTCTGCTCTGTTTTATTCATCACTCAACCCTGTTTTACATTTAGCTAGAAAATTTGCATTATTCATTTGAAAATTAAGCTCTTCTAACTATTTTAAAACAGCTTTATATTTTTTCTGGACTTGAAAATTGAAATTAAAAAATATATAGTACTTAAAGGAAGTAAAATTTTAGATAATGTTTTTGGACAGAATAAGAGAGTGATTTATTTTAAAACTCTTCTAAAAATAATAGTACTTCATATGTTGCTACTATTTTGAATTTTAAAAAAAAATGTTTTACGTAAACTGAAATGCAACCAAAAAATTCTAGTTATTTAACAGAAATATAGATTATTGTCTTTATTTTTATGTCAAACTAAAAATAATACACATTTAATAATAGGTTAAGAAAATTGTTATCAGTATAACAATTTTCTTAACCTATTATTAAATTTAATTTAATTTATTTTAATTTATTTACGGAATCTCCATTTTACAATCTATATTTTCATTTACAAAGAATAGTAATACTAATAGTAAAAACATAACATAAATAGTGCGTTAAATTTAAACATGTTACTTCACGTCCCAAAATGGTTCAATAAATCCTTAAAATTATAAATGTGTATTTTTTTTAGTTTGACATAAAAATAAAGGCAATAATCTATATTTCATTTAAATAACTAACATTTTTTGGTAGCTTCAATAGTTTTACAATTCGAAATAATAATTTATATTGTTTTTAAATAACTAGATTTTTTGGTTGCTTAAATAGATTTAGCATTCAAAGTAAATCATTTGAAGTGAAATAAAATGGCTACGGCTCGCTTTTCATTTCAATGGCTTTTCAATTTGCGAGGCGTGCAAAATGATGCAGGAAAAAGGTATTTGTATGTTTTATATATATATATATATATATATATATATTTATATATATTATCGAACACAATGTCGAGGGCGAGGTGATAAAAAAGTGGTGGCCATATACAATGGGTCTTGTTTAAGTTCACTTGACACAATTGCATTAATCAGAGTTTATTTTAATGCCCGATTTTATGTCTGTAATTATTCAACATACATATGCTCACAATAAAATGTACAAAGAATGATAACTGAACAATCTATAAAGATTATAAACGCACGATGGCTTGAAATATATCAGAATATTTTGTTTAACAATGAATTTAACATTGAATTCGAGAAAATAAGCTTACGCTTCTTAAGTTGTCTTATTCATTAGGACACATTGTTTGTATTTTACACGAAAAACGTTTTTTGTAATTTTATATATTATATATGAGCTTTCACTTACAATGGTGAACTAAAAGATCATTACATTGTTAATCAAAATATTTCAAGTATTTTATTGAAACGCTCGTGCTTGTGCGCTTATACATAATGAGCTTTTCTTAAGCAAATACTATTTTTATTAATATTAGGTAATTTCAAATTAAAGCACTTGTTTAGTTTCATGTGGTTGTATTCAGTTTTCTGACATGTGTTTCGGTGAATGACGACCATTCTCAAAGGAATTACAAAAATAACCCTTATTTTTGTAATTCCTCTGAGAATGGTCGTCATTGGCCGAAACACGTGTCAGGAAACTGAATACAACATGAAACTAAACAAGTGTTTTAATTTGAAATTACCTAATATTATAATTTCGTTTCATCAAGACTGCAGTGAATAAAGTATTTACCGTACTATTTTTATTAGTTATTGAAAAAACTGAAAAATTGCATCACAACTAATTATTCACTAACTATATTATTAATTAATATTACTAGGTACTTTTAGAGTAATTTAAAGGTTAAACAAAACACTTAGTATAGTCTTGAATTTCTTTGCTAATAATTAAATATTTTTTTTAATAATGCATTGAGATTTAAGCTATGCGTCATTTTCACATACCGACTTTTTTTAAAGAAAGCATAATTTTGCTAATTACTGCAAACTGGCATTTTTAATACAATTTAAGGCGTAAATAATATACTTAATAGACTCTGAAATTTGTTTGCTAACACCTAAATAATTTGTTTAATAATGTATTGTTTAAGCTGTGCTGTGAGCATTTTTTAAAGAAAAAGTAATTATGCAAATTCCTGAATATGATGTTTTCTTGAAACAAATATTTTAAATCGTCTTATTAGTAGTAGGTAGATTTAAAGTTTATTTGAAGGAGTATATAAGATGATTAAGACTCAAATAAATGCACCATAAACCTTTTTTGGTGTACAAAATTTAAAAAAAAGTATTGATCTTTGCTTAAATATTCATCTTTTAGTTACGCGGTGTTTTCTATTAATTATTGTAGTTATTTCTTTCTTCACCTATTACTTTTATCATACTAGATGTACATTTCGAACACTAGGTGTTCATTTTAAATAGTAATAAAATTTAAAAATAAATTTATTACGTTAATTACTTAAATATTGGATTGTACCATTTAAGTCAAAAATATGTATCCTCATAAATTGCTAATTGTTTATTTGAGATATGTGGAGTATTTAATCACAATAAAAACGCTTCTTGTTCCTACTTCACTTTTATTTGTATTCGTTACATGTACATTTCAAGTGCTAAGCACACATTATTAATAACTAATATGAGTATACCGGGTGTTGACTTGGCGGACGCAGCATAGGAAATCCCATGTAAATTTTGAAATGTTCAAATTTTGGCTCCCCTATTTATTTTAGAAATAAAATGTATTTACCTTTTTTGTAGAAGGAACAATTCTTAATTCATTTGTGTTAACGTTTATCCCTTTACGTTTCTTTAAGTTAAAATAATTAAGAAAAACGAATGTGATTTTATGAAAATAATGACGGCATGGAATTGAAACCACAATTGCGGATGTCAAAATGGCAAAAGATATCGCAGTCACTTGATTAAAGTAAATGTTTTCGAAATGATTTACACTATACAAGAAAAAATCCTCATAATAAAGTGGTATTATGCAGACTAGTTATTACGATGTTTGCGTTTTGTTTTTTGTCGTTAATTATGTAACAGTAATATCTTGTGCTATTTTCACATCCGCAATTGTTGTATCAATTCCATGGTATGTCATTATTTTTATAAAATCACATTACTTTATCTTAATTATTTTAGCAGTAAATTTTCTGACATTTGTTGATTTTTAAGAGAGTTCAATTTGAAGCTTTAAACGAGTGTTTTCCACTCCTAGACTAAGCATGAAGTAAAATTTCGAGTTTAGAAAAGCCCCGTGAAAATTTGTCGAGGGTCGCGTAGCGACCCGAGACAAATTTTCTGGGCTTTTCTAAACTCGAAATTTTACTTCATGCGCCACGCGTAATAACCACAGATTTTTATTGAAGTTCGAATATACATAAATTTGACAATATTATAGTGTTTTATACGCGTGGCGCATAAAGTGAAATTTCTAAATTTTGTTACTCTTAATTATTTTAGCTGTAAATTTTCTGACATATGTTGATTTCTAAAAGAGTTCAATTTGAAGCTTTAAACGAGTGTTTTCCACTCCCAGATTAAGCATGAAGTAAAATTTCGAGTTTAGAAAAGCACTGTGAAAATTTGTCGAGGGTCGCGCAGCGACCCGAGACAAATGTTCTGGGCTTTTCTAAACTCGAAATTTTACTTCATGCGCCACGCGTAATAAACACAGATTTTAAGTGAAGTTCGAATATACATAAATCTGACAATATTATAGTGTTATATACGCGTGGCGCATTAAGTAAAATTTCGAGTTTAGAAAAGCCCAGAAAATTTGTCTCGGGTCGCTGCGCGACGCTCGACAAATTTTCACGGGGCTTTTCTAAACTCGAAATTTTACATCATGCTTAGTTTGATTAAAGCTTTAAATTGAACTTTAAAAGAAAACAGGGAATATCCGCAATTGTTGTATCAATTCCATGGTACGTCAATATTTTTATAAAATCACATTGCTTTTTCTTAATTATTTTAGCTGTAAATTTTTGTACATTTGTTGATTTCTAAAAGAGTTCAATTTGAACCTTAAAACGAGTGTTTTCCACTTCCAGATTAAGCATGAAGTAAAATTTCGAGTTTAGAAAAGCCCTGTGAAAATTTGTCGAGAGTCGCGCAGCGACCCGAGACAAATTTTCTGGGCTTTTCTAAACTCGAAATTTTACTTCATGCGCCACGCGTAATAAACACAGATTTTAAGTGAAGTTCGAATATACATAAATTTGACAATATTATAGTGTTTTATACGCGTGGCGCATAAAGTAAAATTTCGAGTTTAGAAAAGCCCCGTGAAAATTTGTCTCGGGTCGCGTAGCGACCCGAGACAAATTTTCTCGGGGCTTTTCTAAACTCGAAATTTTACTTCATGCTTAGTTTGGGAGTGGAAAACACTTGTTTATAGCTTTAAATTGAACTTTAAAAGAAAACAGGGAATATCCGCAATTGTTGTATCAATTCCATGGTATGTCATTATTTTTATAAAATCACATTGCTTTTTTTAATTATTTTCTGGGCTTTTCTAAACTCGAAATTTTACTTCATACACCACGCGTATAAAACACAGATTTTAAGTGAAGTTCGAATATACATCAATTTGACAATATTATAGTGTTTTATACGCGTGGCGCATAAAGTAAAATTTCAAAATTTTACTTCATGCTTAGTTTGTTTAAAGCTTTAAATTGAACTTTAAAAGAAAACAGGAAATATCCGCAATTGTTGTATCAATTCCATGGTATGTCATTATATTTATAAAATCACATTGCTTTTTCTTAATTATTTTAGCTGTAAATTTTCTGACATTTGTTGATTTCTAAAAGAGTTCAATTTGAAGATTTAAACGAGTGTTTTCCTCTCCCAGATTAAGCATGAAGTAAAATTTCGAGTTTAGAAAAGCCCTGTGAAAATTTGTCGAGGGTCGCGCAGCGACCCGAGACAAATTTTCTGGGCTTTTCTAAACTCGAAATTTTACTTCATGCGCCACGCGTATAAAACACTATAATATTGTCAAATGTATGTATATTCGAACTTCACTTAAAATCTGTGATTTATACGCGTGGCGCATAAAGTAAAATTTCGAGTTTAGAAAAGCCCAGAAAAGTTGTCTCGGGTCGCTGCGCGACCCTCGACAAATTTTCACTGGGCTTTTCTAAACTCGAAATTTTACTTCATGCTTAGTCTGGGAGTGGAATACATTTGTTTAAAGCTTTAAATTGAACTTCAAAAAAAAACAAGGAATATCCGCAATTGTTCTATCAATTCCATGGTGTCATTATTTTTAAAAAATCACATTACTTTTTCTTAATTATTTTAACTTTAGGAAACGTAAAGTGTTAAGTGTGAACATTTGTAAATTTAGAATTTTTCCCTCTACAAAAAAGTGAAATACATTTTGTCTCTAAAATAAATAGGGAAGCCAATATTTGAACACTTTAAAATTAACATCCGTTTTCCTATGTTGCGTCCGCGAAGTCAACACCCGGTATATGTATTCGTGAGTTATGTGAAGATTGTTATATTAGTAATAAATAGCGGTTAAATTCCTTTCTTCACTGTTGTTACTTAAGTACTATATGTACATTTCGGACACTATTGATAATGGACACTTAGTGTCCGAAATGTACATATAGTACCTAAATAAAACAGTGAAGAAAGAAATTTAACCGCTTTTTATCACAAATATGAGTAATAAATTGATTAATTATCTAAATTTTTTAAACAATAATAGAGTTTTCCAGAAAACACTAATGTGTAATAAAAAAGCACCAATTTGTATCGTATTTTGCTACGTAAGTGTACAAACCTTAGATTTGAAAGAAACTTAAAAATGATAAATCTTACATTAAAGTGCCTCATTCAGAGTTTATTTCAGAAATATTTAGTCATCTTTTTATTCATTTTATAATAAACTTTAGAAATTTGGAATTAATTCAACTTTTACTTAATTTATTTATTTGAGTAAATACAAGCACAATTGTATGAAGCAATTGTATTCACAAACTTGAATAGCGTACAAATTTGGACAGTAATACACAAATAAATATTACTCTCAACTATTACTGGTTACAATATGCTAATATTAGTATGTATGAATGTACTATTTAGCGTGAATAAAGTAAAGTAAAGTAAAGCACTATACTTAACATTTATTAATTAGACCTATTGTTCTGGGAATTATTTCATTGATTTTTCCCCACGGATTTATTTAGGCTCAACTGATAAATATTTATTATCATTATCTTGAAAATCTCGATAATATACTAATCTAACCTCTTAGAATTGTATAAAGTTACGTAATTTGAGTAGACACGAACTGACCTATACGGTTTTCTCTGAAAGCATTCGCAGACAAACAACAAACAAAAAAATTATTAGATTCAATTGAATAGCGGCTAATTTTTATTAATTTAGATAACAATAAAGCGAGGTCGACTAGATTTGGCGCCTTGGTGAAATCTTTATAAATAGAATCAGCGTTCTGACCTTTTTCTTTGGACATCTTTAATAAAATGTAATCAGGCCCGGATTTATATCCAGAAGCGCCTCAGGCCAATTTCAAATTAGGCGCCAATCATCAATCAATATTTTTGCTGTATTCACGAATGCAGGTGGAATAAATTAAGGAACATAGGTTATCGTCGGATTATCTGTAAATTCTTCGAAGTATGAGAAAGAAAACTTTTCAGGAGAGACAAAAACCTGCTGCTGCCACTATTTTCGAAGCCTGTTGTTAGATTTTTTTTTATCCAATATCACTTCAATGTTATTTTAGTTATAGTGAACGAAATATATTATGTCCGGTTTCACCAACTTCAATATAATCTTATTCATTGATTAAATTTATTTGTTAATTGAAATAGACATTTTCTATGTTTTGAATATCATTGTAATGTGAATTGATTGATTTTTTAAGATGTATGTAACTATTACTAGATTTTAATTGATTTTGGTTGATTTAACTCACGTTTAACCCGGCATTAGTGTTTAATATTTTTTTTGTAATTTTATACAATTATTTTCGAAAAAAAGCAAAATAACCAAAACTTTGACTTTGAAAGTATGACAGGTAAGCCGAGGTTATATTAAACGCTGTAAAAGTTATAAGCTTAAATAAAATTATTAGATATCTTCTCGCTTTTACTGAAGCGAAAATATCAATCATCGAAATGAATGTTCACACTAATATAAAAATCGTTAAAGAGGTATCAATCGTAGGAAATTATCTTAAAGTTTTTAATTTAACAACAACTAACACTTGTATAATCCAAAGCCTGAAAATTTGGTTTGGTCGCTCCGCTTCCCTACGCGACCAAACAAAATCTTCAGGGTTTTCTAAACTCGAAATTTTACTTTATGCTTAATTAAGAGTGAAAACACTGTTTAGAAGCTTTTCAATTGACCATAAAAACAACGAATTCCTGTAAGTTCAGCAAATGCTGTAATTACTATGATATGTATAAAATAGAGTGGGACACGTTAGACATGGGGCACATTCCTACACTTCAAATTTTTATCATTCTGAAGATATTTTGACGGTCGGTAACACTGACAATTGTTATAATTGTGTACTGCAAAGTTTTGTGCTGAAATCGCAAGATTTATTGAAGTTAATTCAGAAACATCATAATGTGCTGAACAAAGTAAGTTTTGTGCTTATTAATTACTCGCGTAGCAAATATTTTTTGAGATAGCATTTCAAATTGTTAACACGGTATATTAAAGACTAGATATTTGTGTACTATATAAACCAAATTTCATTCCCCTTGAACGTTAGGAAATTTAACAAGTGTCTATAAACTGTCGGCATCCCAGTAGGTTCCGACTTCAGTAACATACGCCGTAATTAAATTTAGCACTGTGACACTACCCAATGACATAATTAAATGTATTTGAAGTTTTCAAGATTCACCGTTTCGTATGGCATAATCTAAGATATGTAATTTATTTTTCAAAGCAACCGAGATGCCGACAGTTTATAGACACTCGTTAGATTCATCACATGTAAACACATTTCTAACGCATGGGGCAGTTAGGGGCATTAGAAATGGGGCACTTTGGGACAGCTAAATGTATAGGCCAAATTATTAAATTGGTCGAATATGGATACTTTTAAGTCAATAATTTCAGGCACTCAAAAAACGATGTCGACATATCTTTTGTTGATGATAAGTTATCATTTTCAGGAATGATATAGAGTCAACATTGTTTCAACTAGTTCCTACTGCAGATACTTCTCATTTCGCTACTTTAGTTAGGTTTAATGTCAAGTTTGTCGTTCTGAATATTAAATACAGTTTGAGACAATAAACAAATGCGATTATAACTAATTTTTAATATACACATCCAGTGCGGCAGTAAGATGAAGGCCAAGGGGGCGACGGCCACAGGCGCATCAAGAAGCCCTAGATTCGAAATTTGGTAAATTTAAATCAGAAATTTAAAATTATATATATTATATATATTTTAATATAATATAATAATATTTATATATATTTTAAACTAGGGATGGGAATTTGAATATTCGCCAATATTTAAATACCACATTATTAAATCACTCACTTTTTCACATATTTGATTAATTTAGCTATTTGAATATTTAAATATTTCAATAATTTAGTGTAAGAAAATGTCTAATATATTATCTAAAACTAAACAATTTATAAATTTAAATAGTTTATTTGTTTAAATAGTTGACTAGTTTTAAGGTTTCATATTTGTATATTCACAAATTCGAATTCCCAGATCTATTTGAACCTCACTTGAAATCAGTGTTTTATACGCGTGGCGCATGAAGTAAAATTTCGAGTTTAGAAAAGCCTGAAAATTTGGATTTGCCGAGGCGCGACTCGCTTAGCTCGCGCGCCTCGGCAAATCCAAATTTTCAGGCTTTTCTAAACTCGAAATTTTACTTTATGCTTAGTCTGAGAGTGGAAAATTACGTTAAAATATATTTGTCAATTATTAGTGACATTTATTTATTAAAATTATGAGGAAACGTTACGCACACGGGCATAATTACAAACTTTTCGCCACATTTGCCAAAAATAGACTATTTCCTATTATTACAACACCTAATTATATTTTATTTGTAAGTACCAACAAAATGTCGGTAATGTATCATAAATGTATAATGTATAATAATATAAGATTACTAATTACAAAAGACGTAACGTATCAAAATAATATATCACAATAACCTAAACAAATCATAATTAATACAATACTGTCAAATAATTCCAATTTATATGTCGAAATGACATTCTATTTCGGTCAGAGGAGTTCATTATTAACATATATCGATGATATTTCAGTTAATGTCAATAACGAAAATATAGAATAATTATAAATGCTGTCAAGAATTCCAATCCATATGTCGAAAATGATATTCCATTATAGTCACAGAAAGTCATTATTGGCAGTATATGAGATTATGAGATATTATAATTGTCAAAAACTTTCCAAAACTATCGTAACTGTTACAGAAGATCTATAAAAACTCTTAAGCTAAAGATTGTTAATGTTACATTAGGTATTGATAGCCATTTGACTATACTGACTACCTATATCTTGACAACTGACACTGTCGTGTTATATCAACGATAATTTTAGTAAAGTTATTTTACACACTACAAAAAAATTATCAACCAACATCAAAAATATATCAATTTTTATATAAATCGTCATCATCCTGATGTGTGTGCTATGGTATGTGTTTTATCTGTAAAAACTGTCAAAATAGAAAAACAAACAAGTTTTAAAATGGTCATTATTTTGTTAAATATATTAACTGTGAATAGTGACTCGGAATACTCTTTTTCAGGACAAGTTTTGACTCATCATGTTACTTTTGACATGGGTTTTTAAGAAGGTCAATTGCATTTATTGCGTATAAAGTGAATTAAATGTTAGTCATTGTGTTTTGTTTTACATTTTAGACAATTTTTTCTTGTATTTGTCAAGATTGGGACGTGCGCTCAAACCTGACTTTTTTACGCATGTTTCGTATTTTTTTACAAATTTTTGACAGCTGACACTTTTGACAGTTGACGTTTATTGGACATAAGTCGGCGTCGACGTATGCCCAATAGCATTTGTCAATAGTGACAGTTAACATTAGTTGACATTTAGTTTATAATGACACATGACATTTATTATGACTGTCAAGTTGGGGGGCGCCAATTGATTTTTTGGCCCCAGGCGCAAGTTTTCCTTACTGCTGTGCTGTACACATCTACTTCCGAAAGTACTTCATCGCTGTCCCAAATGTGCCCCACCGTGGGGCACATCTAAACAAATACCACTTCATTCATGTCAATTTTTTTTGCAGAAAAACTGCCGTATATTGTTTTAAATAAACTGTAAAAGTAGCTGCTTAACATGTCAAGTTATCTTTTAAATACAGGGAGTTTTTCTTCAAAGTATACGTATTTAAAATTCCGCCTATTTGTAGTAAATTTTTAGATATTCATTGTTTTTTTTAAGAGTTCAATTTGAAGCTTTAAACGAGTGTTTTCCTCGAAAATTTACTTCATGCGCCACGCGTATAAAACACAAAAATATTGTGAAATTTACGAATATTTGAACTTCATTTAAAATCAGTGTTATACGCGTGGCGCATGAAGTAAAATTTTGAGTATAGAAAAGCCCAGAGAGCTTCAAATTGAACTCTTCAAAAAAAAAAACGAATATCGAAAGATTTACAACAAATAGGCGGAATTTGAAATACGTATACTTTAAAGAAAAACTACCTGTATATATTTGTAGCTGCTGCCTAAAAAAATACGGTCAGGGAGTGAAATTACCAAAACCGTCCCAACCTGCCCCACTCTACCCTACTCAAAAGAAAAAATCCCTGTATGACTCTAGATAAATATTTTTTCTAATAATAAAAATTGATAAAACAGTTAAGTTTGTTTCACTCAAAATAAATTAATGTGCTGCCCATAATTTTTTTTAATTAACTCGTAAAATTAATAACACGCATTACCATTAATCTAATTCCTTATAGTTTTAAAAATGCAATATGAGTTTATAATATTTTGGAATCGTAATTGGATCGGTATATTTTTAGCATACCAAACAGTTGAAGAAAAATTGTTCATTAAATCATCAGAGATTGTGTAAAAATGAGTAAAATATGTTTCATAGGTGGAAAATATTAAGTTCAACGACTGGAAATAAAGGCTTCTGACATTTTTGAAAGATTTCAAATTGTTATTAATATTAGTGAAATTTAACGAAGTGTTTTCTTTATTAAATCATAGTTAAATATGTTTCACCACGTGAAAGATGGGAAACTTGTTCAAGAGGTTTCAAAATTGTGTAAAATTATAAAAAAATGAGTAAAACTTGTATCGTAGGTGGATGATTTAAATTCAACGACTGGAAATAAAATTCCAAGCATCTGAATTTTTAAGAGATTTCAAAATTGTGGAAATAAAATTGCAGGCTTCTGACATTTTTGAAAGATTTCAAATTGTTATTAATGTTAGTGAAATTTAACGAAGTGTTGTCTTTATTAAATCATAAAATATGTTTCACCACGTGAAAGATGGAAAACTTGTTCAAGAGGTTTCAAAATTGTGTAAAATTATAAAAAAAATTAGTAAAACTTGTATCATAGGTGGAAAATTTAAATTCAACGAGTGGAAATAAAATTGCAGGCATCTGAATTTTTAAGAGATTTCAAAATTGTCTAAAATTATAAAAGACGCTAAACATTTAAATTTCATTTTAATACTCAACAAAAACAATTGAACGTCACATTGTCATTAAATCAGCACAGATTGTTAAGTAATTTACGTAAACAAAAATATATAAGCTTTAACTTCGTTTACTTAACGTTTTTCTATGTTCATTTTATTACTAAAGAAAATTACAAAATAAGTATTTAATGATTACCTATCGAGTGTTTTCACTCCGCGATTAAGCATGAATTAAATATTTCGAGTTTAGAAAAGCCTGAAATTTTGGATCTGCGCCCGGAGGGAAGCATCTCATCCAAAATTTTCAGGCTTTTCTAAAAAGAATTAAAGTGAAATTCAGAAATACATATATCAATATATCAACAACAAAAAATGCTATACAAACAAAGTTAAAAGTGTTTTATTGTTACATATATCATCTTTAATTACAATAATAAGAAATCAGAGAATATGGGTGTCAGGGATTTACAGTGTAAATAATAATTCATAATTAGATTTTAAACATGTTTCTATAATAACTGGTAGCTCTTGGTTTTTCTTGATTGTTTGAAAATGTTTTTGTGCGATATGACCGCATTACATAATAATAGTCAAAATGTATCGATAATTTTTAGAAAGCATTTTTCAAGATTTATTGAATAACCGGTAGTTTGGTCAAATCATTTGTTTTTGGCAAAACAATATATCTAGTGTATGGAACCATACCATAATGAATTATTTATTTATTTTCTGAAACTAGAAAACTCAATTTACATACGTGTGTTATCTAATTTTCCCGGAAAACTTAAATCTAATTCAAATCAGTCTACTGAGAAATAATTACCATTCTAACTTAACACATTTCGTTAACCGAAAACTTGTAAATCACATTAAAATTCACTGACGTAAAAACAACCAAAATACAAAAAATCTAATTACCTTGGAATATATTCATTCAGCGCGATAAGATTGTAGATAATAACAATAATAACAACCGGTTCACGCCGAAAATGAAGTGACACTATCTGAAAAATACACAGGTTTCACACCGTATGCCCAATCGACAACTGCTTACTCGATAAACAAAATCCATTTATGATATCACGATAACGCCGATAAGGAGTATTAGAATGCACTCAATTGGGTTTAGGGATGACACAGTTTTTTCCCGCCTGATAACACTTTTGATAAAGTTGTTAATAGGGATATTTTGATAACACACAATCACGAAAAAAAAAAATCTGTAAAGGGATGGGACATACCGGGAATTTTTCTTTTAAATATACGTATCCCAGTGCATAAGCTGTACATTTTTAGGTATTCGTTGTTTTTAAATGGGGTTAAATTCGATGCTTGTAATGAGTGTTTCCACTCCCAGATTAAGCATGAAGTAAAATTTCGAGTTTAGAAAAGCCTGAAATTTTGGTTTGGTTGCATAGCGCGAAGCGCGGAGCGATCAAACTAAATTTTTAGGCTTTTCTAAACTCGAAATTTTACTTCATGCGCCACGCGTATAAAACACTGATTACCAATGAAGTTCATAAATATACTACATCTATAACAATAATATCGTATGGTTAATAAAAAAAACTTCTAGAGTGCCATAATTTAATCTTTTTTAAATTTAGGTTAGGTAAAACGTCAAACATAATAATTATAATCAGAGTTGCCAACCTAAAATATTTTCCATGGCACTCTAGAGGTTTTTTTTTTATTGAACATACAATACATTACAATTCATGAATTCATGTTTTTTCTGTGATTCAAATTTAGAAAGTTAACTAAAACTGACGAAAGTAATCAACATTAAAGACCATTAAATCATCAATTTGTATGTACAAGTAAGTCTAAGAATGCCAATTTTGAGCAACTTATTTTGCACAATATCTGATTTTGATTCTTTATGATTTTCATCATTCTGCGAGATTTTATGTAAAAGCAATTGAGCTTTCTAAGTTTTAAACTTAATTGGATATCTTGCGGATGCCTAAGACAAAAATAAATATCAACATCGAATTCGTCACACTCAAAACCCCCATGAACCCTTAAATATAAATAAAAATTGGAATATTATAAATCAGAACTGAAATCCAAATAAATATTACAACCGGCTGCAGTAAAATCTTCAATTACAATTACATAGATTTTTTTTTCTTAGAATTAAACGTAGAATCAGAAAAAATTAGACTCATTTTTTGAAAAAAAAACTTCCTTACAATTCGGCCCGCCCTAGTGTTTACTTTAAAAACATTCCCTGTGATTTAAAAAAGGAAAGCACTTGGTTAAATTTCACTAATATTTTGGTTTTTTATTCCAACACGTTTCGACTTTGAGTCATTCTCAAGGAGTACATGACTCAAATTCGAAACTAGTTGGAATAAAAAACCAAAATATTAGTGAAATTTAACCAAGTGTTTTCCTTTTTTAAATCATAGTTAAATATGTTTCACTACGTGAAAGATGAGAAACTTGTTCAAGATAACATTCCCTGTATATAGAAATTTCACGTTTATTCACTTGATCAAAAAATTATTGTTTGCCCTTTGGTTAACAAAAATAAATCTGTCCCTTTACAGATTTTTTTATCACACGTATTTTTAAAATAATTTGTAGAAGAAATAAAAATACCACGTTTATTTACTTGATCAAAAAATGATTGTTCACCCTTTTAGTCACTTTAGTTAAGAAACATTTCCGCACAAAAACAATACGTTTTATTTTTTAATTTTGTTTGATAACAAGCTTTTGATAAAACAATTTTTTACACGATGCACGCGAAAATCACTGGAAGTAAACAATAAAATCAAGTATTTGCAAACACGCAAGGTCGAACGTTTAATGTCGAATGCCGATCGTTTCGTGATGTATTGTATTGTTGGTTTTACGGACAATTAGTTGCGCTCGTTAATGGCACTCTGATGACGAAACAGAAAACTGTTTGCGGTTTAATTGAAGAACAAACAGAGGCAATCTATGTGATGTAATGACGGTCATTTTCGCTTGTTTACTTACTATTGCGTCTGATTGATCGGCAGAGGTTCGTAACTGGTGTCCACATTTTCGGGATTTCGAATCGGTGCACTTTTGAAACATCCCAATCACAACATTGCACTGGAATTATGTCAGAGTGCGATAAGAGTACGCGCGAGCCGAGCTCACTGGGTTAGAACTGGTTGTGATTTTAAGATGGAGAATATGAATGAAGAATAATTGAGGAATAGATGCGTGTTGAGCTAAAATTAATTCAGCACTGTCAAATAAATCTTGATTTTGTATTAGCGTCTAACTGGCTTATTAATAGAATGTGGGCCAGTTGTTTATTAGTGGCTTAGACTAAACTTGGCTTAAACTTGGTTTAAATGACATTTAGAAATTTGTTCAATAGTGGTTTAATTAAAGCTTAGTTTAAATCAGTGGTGCGGCTAGAATTTAGGGGGGCCCAAACAAACTCACAGATTAAATATGTAATTTAACGTAAATTAAAATATATACAAAAAATTCCTTGTTAAAGTATACATAGACAAAATATAAATTTGTAAAATTTATTAACGTGAGATTAAACGAGTACAAAACATAAAGAAAATATTTTGAAACTCTGCAAGATCTAATTTCAATTGAAAATTGTTACCATAATTCGTGCAAACTAAAACTTAACAATACTTTAGTGTTTTATACGCGTGGCGCATGAAGTAAAATTTCGGGTTTAGAAGAGCCTGAAAATTTGGATTTGCCGGTGCGCGAGCGAAGCGAGGCGCTCCGGATAATCCAAATTTTCAGGCTTTCGTAAACACGAAATTTTACTTCATGCTCCAGGCGTATAAATCACTTGTATAATCGTACCGTGCAATAAATTTAGCTTAAATTCAATCACGATAAATGTAATTTAAACTAAATTTAAGAGATACTTGATTTAAGCCACTAACTGGAAATGAATAATGCAATTTAAACGTTTAAGAGCGGGATAAGTCAAGCTTAGCTTAGTTTACATTAAATTTACTGTAATATGATTATAACTAAGCTTAAGTTAAGCCACTACTGAACAACCGGCTCTTAGTAAACAATTTCAAAACTCCACTAAATTCTTCACAAACTATCATTTTACTCGATACAAAACTGCAACACTAAATATTATTCATAACCACTAAGTAAATATTTCTCACTTTGTTTTGAATTTGAGTGCTTTATTGTTACGAATTTCGACCACTTATTATTATTTTGTGCGACTGATTGCAAATATCGAAAACACCGAGTAGATATGGATCACTTGAGTGCGTCACGCACGCCTCACTAACTTTAAAATACTGATACTAACAAGTTGGTTTATCTATGGATTTACGAAAATAACAACAGAGCCCCCACTCCTCAATGCTAATCAGAAATATGTATGTAAATTAATTCTTACGTGTAGAAAATATGTATGTTAATTAGGTTTAACGTAAATTTCTTCGAAGTAAATTTGGTTTAAGAATATTTTTGGAGACATTTATATTGCCTTAACCTGCAAAATAGTTAAAAAAGTCCAAGAGTAAAAAATGTCGTTCAATAAATTAGAAGTCAATTGTCAATGTCTCTAAATTTAAATGGTTAGAAAAAATCTAAGAGAGAAAAATATTGTTCGATAAATTCGAAGTCAATTGTGATGTCTTAAAATTTAAATTGAAATAGTTCTCTTTTGGATTTTTTTAACTATTTAAATTTAAAGACATTGACAATTGACTTCTAATTTATCGAACAATATTTTTCTGTCTTAGATTTTTTTAACTATTTAAATTTATAGACATTGACAATTGACTTCTTTTTTATAGAACAATATTTTTCAGGGCAGGTGGTGGCCGAGCGGTAACGTCGCCGGGCGGTAAATCGCTCGGCGAGCCACAGACCGGGTTCGATTCCAGTGCACGGGGAGTTGTTATTTAAAAATAATAACTCGTCGTGTCCCTGGGTGTGGTGTGAATGTATTGTGCCGTCCAATATATGTTAATACAACTTACAAAATAAGTTATAAATTAAATAATATAAGTTAAAAATAAATAATTGATGTTGGCCAATAGTCAAAGCAACTAAGGCCAGGCAAAAGCCAAATACAAGAAAAAAAAAATATTTTTCAATTGTCAATTGTAAATGGCTTAAAATTTTTATTATCACAAGAAAATGTAATTAAACTTCAAACCTTCAGTTTTCATTTGATGATTACAAGTTAAAGTTGTTGAGAGCATATTTTGCTGCTAGTAGGTGTCCAAAAGGTTTTATTTTCATTTATGAAAAATAAATGGGCCGTTTATTTTGAAAGTAGCCTAAGTCCCTTTCTTAATTTTTTGTTGTTGATTGTAATAACCTTTATAATTTGATAAATTTTGTTTTGTAGAGGCTTCTACTTCGTTATACATGTTAATTTATCAATAAAAATCGTTTTAACTTTGTATAGCACTATGTTTTTTAAATAATAGTGTTATACAAACAAGGTTAAAACCTGTTTTAGTGACTTATAGTTTGATATTTTCTCTTATAAACAATAATTTGTGGTTTAGTATACTGAATATTATAAACAATAATTTGTGGGTAATTATATTGAATATACTTAACCACAAATTGTTGTTTATGACACCTCAAATTATAAGGTTATTACAGTCCAGTGGCGTAGATAGGGGGGGATTTACGTATGAAATGTCAAAAATATAAAATTTGCAAAAAATGTTTAAATTTGTCGAAATTGTGAAAATGTCGAAACATTATGAAATGACAAAAAACATTGAAATTTGCAAAAAAAAATTAAAAACGTAGAAATTTGTAATAATTGTAAATAAAATGTTGATAAGTGATGAAATGTTGATAGCAAATTTTGATATAAGTTTATATTTTAAATTTTCCATTTAATTGGTGCTTTATACGGGTGGCGCGTGAAGTAAAATTTCGAGTTTAGAAAAACCTGAAAATTTGGATTTGCCGAAGCGCGACTCGCTTCGCTCGCGCGCCTCTGCAAATCCAAATTTTCACGCTTTTCTAAACTCGAAATTTTACTTCATGCTTAATCTGAGAGTGGAAGACACTCGTTACACATAGTCAAAATGTCACACCAGCTAAAATACAGTCAAAATATATTGAAATTTGCAAAAATTGTTAAAAATTTTAAAATTTGTAAAAAATGTTGAAAATTGATATTCAAATTCAAATTCATTTATTCTGCTAACAGCATCAGCCTTACACGTGTCAATACATATAATATATAAACCTTAATCTAAAAGCTTATACAAAAAAAAAACTAAATAAACTAAAGTACACAGAGAGGTTAAACTTACATATATTATAAACACTATAAATAAATAATTAAATAGATAATATAAAAATAAATAGTTTAATAAATAGTTTAAAACAGTCTCTACTAAATAACAAATAAATAGGTGAAGTGTATATAAAACAAACATTTAAGTCCTAAAATTAAAATTCAAATATTCGTTCCAGCTGTAAAATGCATTCTCAGTCAATACAGTTTTAATATAGGATTTTAAGCTTTTTAAAGGCAAATTCCTTACATGAGAGGGCAGTACATTAAAGAATTTAACGCCATAGTAACGTTTGAGATTTGGTCAACCTAATCGAGCTTTGATATATAGCATTTTCATTCTGTCTAGTGCAGTAGTGATTTACACTTGGACAAAGTTCGTAGCTGCTTTGATGTTTTTTTTTTGTATACTTAACGCATTCATATATATATATATATATATATATATATATATATATATATATATATAAGCATGGAAGAGTTAAAATTTTCAATTCCACAAAGGTCTGTCTGCATTCTTCACGATAACCGAGGTTATTTATTATGCGCACAGCTCTACGTTGTAGTCCAAAAATCCGGTGTCTTATGGCGGAATGACCCCATACAATCAGTCCATATAGGATTTGGGATTGAAATAGTGAAAAGTATACAATGCGTAATACATCCTTCGACACTTGCTGAGACAGATTTCGCATAGCAAAAATGCTAGAGCAAAGCTTCGATGCAAGTGTATCACCGTGATTCTGCCACGATAAATTCGACATAATGTTCATGCCCAGAAATTTGACAGTCTTGACTGGTGCATTCTTCTTGAGTGAAAACATTAGAGTGACCGATTTGTCACTGTTAAGTTTAAGTTTATTGCTATTAAACCACTCCATTGCATCCGACCGTGCCTCCATATTAGCTATACTACAGGATTCTGTACATTCTGTATTATTTATCAGTGTTGTGTCATCTGCATACAAAACAGTGTGTGTTGCTTCGTTCATACTGGGTAAGTCATTGATATATATCAGGAACAGTAATGGCCCAAGTATTGATCCCTGTGGCACACCGAGATGTATGGATAGGTAGGGCGCTAGATATAGTACCATTTAGGATGACATGCTGAACTCTATTAGATAGGTATGATACGATTAGTCTACAACTTGCTGGATGTACGTTGTAAAAATATAGTTTTCTTAGCAGTATAGTATGGTTGACACAGTCAAATGCCTTGGAAAGGTCGAGAAATGATGCTTTGCAAGCCCTCTTGTTTTCAAATACATCATTTATCATCTCCACAAGGTTGATAATCGCGTTTGATGTTGAACGATTTTTCCGAAACCCAAACTGTTCGTTACAAAATAAGGTATTCGATTCAAAGAAGTCGGATAGTTGTGATTCTAAAATTTTTTATAAAACTTTGGAGAATATTGGCAGTAACGAGATTGGTCTATAGTTGTTCGGACTAATATTGAAATGTTGAAATTTGCAAAATTTGTGTGAAAAATGTAGAGAAGTAATGAAATATTAAAATTTGCACAAATTCAAAAAATTATGATATGACAAAAACTTTTGAAATCTGCAGTTTGTGAAAATTGTAAAAAATGTTGAAAAACGCATCGCTCGCGGGCCCCTGATAATCCACATTTTCACGCATTTGTAAACTCTACTTCATGCTTAATCTCATTACACACAGTTAAAATGTCACAATAGTCAAAATACTGATACAAAGAAAAAAAAAATTAAATTTGGAAAAAAAAATTAAATTGGTGGATACAAATTTCAACCATTTAAATTTTCTTTTAAATGTTGAAAAGTGCACATTTCATCACTTTTCAACATTTAAAAGAAAATTTAAATGGTTGAAATTTGTTAAAAAATGTTAAAATTTACAAAATTTTTATGAAAAATGTAGAAAAGTGATGAAATTTTAAAATTTGCATAAATTCGAAAAATTATGAAAACTTAAAAATATTTAAATTTGCCAAAAATGTTGAAATTTGTCGAAATTGTAAAAATGTCGAAACATTATGAAATGACAACAAGTATGGAAATTTGCGAAAAAGTTTTATAAATGTAGAAATTAGTAATAATTGTAAAAAAAATATTGACAAGTGATCAAATGTTAAAATTTGCTCAAATTAAGGAAACCGTCGAAACAATATAAAACCTAAAAAAATATTGAAATTTCTGAAAAATGTCGAAAAGTGATGAAACGTCAGAAAATGTAAAAATTTGCGAAAAATGTTAATAATGTTGAAATTCGCAAAAATTGTGAAAAATGACGAAAAGCGATAAAATGTCACAAAAGTAATAAATTGTCGAAAATGTCGAAAAGTGCTGAAATGTCGAAAACAGTCGAAAACTGTTGAAAATATCGAAAAGTGGTGAAATGACAGCAAATGTTAACATTTTGCAAAATTACGAAAAGTGATGTAATTATTACAATTTTCTTAAATGTTTGAATAAATAAGTGTTTTTATACGCGTGGCGCATGAAATAAAATTTCGAGTTGAGAAAAGCCCGAATTTTAATTTAAATTATGCTAAATGGAGAATTTGTATTGATTAAATTTAACAATTTAAACATAACTGAATAATAAAAAAACATAATCTATAACGGAATGCCAATAATTCTTTTTAAAATATTTTAAAAATATAAATATCAAGTGCTCTTTTCACAAATCTAGAAGTAATTTGTCTTACAAAAGCGAATTTAATTGGGTTTTTGAATTCATTCTTCTAAAATAAATTAGTCGAAGACTTGATAACATAATTGCATTTTAAATATTTTCAATAAAACAACATAACACAACTAAAAAGAAAAAATTTAAACCTCACATTAAATCGACTTAATACGACTGCCGCATGAAAAATAAAAAAATATTTTTGATGGAATTTTACAATTTAAACGTAACTAAACAATAAAATTAAAATTGTTAGTTGGTTTGAAGAGAATTTGACCTAAGTGTTACATACAATGAGTTTTACTTTTAAGTATACGTATTCCAAATTCAGCTTATTTTCTTAAAATCTTCAGATATTCGTTGTTTTTTAAAAGAGTTCAATTTGAAACTTTAAACGAGTGTTTTCCACTCCCAGACTAGGCATGAAGTAAAATTTCGAGTTTAGAAAAGCCCCGTGAAAATTTGTCGAGGGTCGCGCAGCGACCGGAGACAAATTTTCTGGGCTTTTCTAAACTCGAAATTTTACTTCATGCGCCACGCGTATAAAACTCAGATTTAAAGTGAGGTTCAAATATACATACATTTCACCAAAACAAAGGCCGATCTAAAAAAAAGTTATTTCTCATATTTTTACTTAGAATCCAATCTCGAACACGAATATTAATTTTTCGCCTCCTGGTATAAATCACCCTGTATAGTCTACTGATTTTTATTTAAAATGTTCGTGCTGTAAATTTACGATCTAACAAATAATTTAAGCTTCACTCATTTTTATTAATATTTCTATCTATATTTTAGTTTAGAATAATTCAGATTTTTTACAGTTATTCTGAATCACCCTGTATTGTAGTAATAAAAAATATTTTCTACTGATTTTGGTTTCAAATCCCCTTCCTGTAATTTTACCATCTAACAAATAATTTGGGATTCACTGCTTGAAATGTTTATTTATATTTCTATCTATATTTTAGTTTAGAATGCTTGTGTTAATATTTACAAAAAAAAAAATTAAACTTCACATTAAATCAGTGCTTAATACGACTGCCGCATGAAAAATGAAAAAATATTTTTGATGGAATTTTACAATTTAAACGTAACTAAATAATAAAATTAAAATTGTTAGTTGGTTTGAAGAGAATTTGACCTAAGTGTTACACACAATGAGTTTTACTTTAAAGCATACGTATTCCAAATTCAGCTTATTTTCTTAAAATCTTCAGATATTCGTTGTTTTTAAAAGAATTCAATTTGAAACTTTAAATGAGTGTTTTCCACTCCCAGACTAAGCATGAAGTAAAATTTCGAGTTTAGAAAAGCCCCGTGAAAATTTGTCGAGGGTCGCGCAGCGACCCGAGACAAATTTTCTGGGCTTTTCTAAACTCGAAATTTTACTTCATGCGCCACGCGTATAAAACTCAGATTTAAAGTGAGGTTCAAATATACATACATTTCACCAAAACAAAGGCCGATCTAAAAAAAAGTTATTTCTCATATTTTTACTTAGAATCCAATCTCGAACACGAATATAAATTTTTCGCCTCCTGGTATAAATCACCCTGTATAGTCTACTGATTTTTATTTAAAATGTTCGTGCTGTAAATTTACCATCTAACAAATAGTTTAAGCTTCACTCAGTTTTATTAATATTTCTATCTATATTTTAGTTTGGAATACTTCAGATTTTTTACAGTTATTCTAAATCACCCTGTATTGTAGTAATAAAAAAATATTTTCTACTGATTTTGATTTCAAATCCCGTTTCTGTAATTTTACCATCTAACAAATAATTTGGGTTTCACTGCTTGAAATGTTTATTTATATTTCTATCTATATTTTAGTTTAGAATGCTTGTGTTAATATTTACATTCGATAATCAACAAACTAAACTTCATGCATTTTTAGAATAGCTAGTACAGTTAAAAAAAATTCGAATATAAATCATCGAAATATTCCCAATAAACGTCCATACAGAATGCCCAGTTTGCAATATGTAAATTCAGAATGGAATAACCCAATTTTATTATTCTAGTGCATTGGGCATGTTGGATATTAATAACATAAAACAATATTGCTATATTTTTAATATCAACAGGAGTATATTGTTGTGTGTTATTTTTTTACCCCAATACAAATTTCATAATAATTAATTAAAAATACATATAAATGTAAATTTTCTCTGGATAAACCGAGTTTTATGATAATAATAATATTCATTTCCTGATAGATATAAAATATCCTATTATTGGTCAATTGTATTTATTTATTATTATTTAATATTCACAAATGTATTGAAAATCATAAAATAACATTAAGGATAATTTTTATTTTCTTAAATTAATTTATCATTTGGCACTTGGTGAAACATATTAGAACATGTGATATTATTTAAATTATATTTAATTTAAATAACTATAATACATAATTTGTATTGTATTTATTTATTTGTATTATATTTATTTTTTTATTGGCCTTGGTGATTATGACTATTAGCCATCAATCTATATATTTATTGTTTTATAATAATTCTACAATCAAATTTGCATCTAGGATGCCACAACACATTCACACTACAACCATGGACTCGGATGGAACCATTAATTTTTCATAAGTGATTCCACCGGACGAGACTCGAGCCCGCGACCTCTGGGTTTGTGGGCAGGATCTCTACCCAATCGGCCACCGAGGCCCCTAACGATAATTAAAGCCCTTAAATAGTATTAAACTAAAGAGGTGTAAGGCCTAATAAACATTTTTTTTAAAACCCAGATCTAATGTTTAAATCATATTAAAACCAACCAAACAAAACAGCAGTGTCATTAATAATAATAATAATAATAATATTTATTTATTACCCAACAGGAAAAATCCTAATTACAAGGCAATATGTACAATAATATAGTAGAATAATATGATACTTAACAAATAATAATAAACAAAATAAATGATATGCCTAAACAATAAAATGTTAACTTTTATGTTACATATTAAATTAACAATTAAACACAGAGCAAAATTGATTCTAATGAGTCATAAAATATGTCACAAGTGACAGGCAAACTATTGAATATATTACAGCTAATGTGTACGGGTGATTTTGATCCAAAGTTATTTCGAAATGAGGTAATGCTAAATGTAGGTTTTTGCCTACTGTTAAAAGTTGGAATATGCAGTCCCACCAGTTGCAATAGGCAAGAAAAGTCTATCTTGTGGCGCATTAGCTTGTGCAAAAAAACGATGCCTGCATTGAGGCGTCGGCAGTGAAGTAATTCAACGTTAAATTTCTCAATCAACAACATATGATTATACCCTCTAATAGGGTAGCAACCTTCACTTTTAAAGTAGAGAAATTTGAGAAATTTTCGTTGAACCCCTTCAACAAGCCGTATCTGCTGTTGATTCTGCGGAAACCATATTAAGGACGCATATTCCAACTTGGACCGAACGTAAGCGTTAAATAACGCCTTTAAAGCATTAAGATCACGTAAGTTGGCTGAGTTCCGATGTATAAAACCTAGTGCTCTAAATGCGCTCTTTGTAAGGGACTGTACATGGGGATTGAATGTGAAATTGTTATCGAAGATAACACCTAAATCTTTAAAGAATTTGACTTGCTCGAGGGTTTTATTACTAACTAGATACGAAAATACAATGGGTTTGGATTTTTTTGTGAAAGACATAAATTTACATTTATCACTATTTAAGTTCAGTTTATTAACAGTGCACCAGTTCGAGATACTATCCAGTGAGTTCTGAAAGTGGAGGCAATCATCAAGGGTACCAATTGTTGAGTAAATTTTTAGATCGTCAGCATATAATAGATGTTTACATGTCAACAATTTCGAAAGATCATTTATAAATAAATTAAAAAGCAATGGACCCAAGATAGAGCCTTGCGGCACACCAGAACGTGGAAAGTATGAGTCGGATTTGAAACTATTTAGGGTAACATATGATTCGCGATTTTTAAGATAGGAACCAATAAGTGTGGATGCACTTTTACCGAACCCAAAGGAATCAAGTTTAGCTAATAATAGTTCATGATCAACTCTGTCGAAGGCCTTCGACATGTCCGTATAAATTACATCAATTTGACCCTTTGAGTCAAGACATTCCGCTATTTCATGTGTAATAATAGATAAATTAGTTACAGTGGATCGATTTGAAACGAAACCATGCTGTTGCTGTGATATATACCGAGACACATGAGCATTAATTTGATCATAGATTGTTCTTTCAAATATTTTTGCAATATGGGATAGTATGGCAATAGGACGATAATTTGTTACATTACTGAGATTATTAGACATTTTAGGTATGGGACAAATTGATGCAATTTTTAGTTTGTTGGGAAATACTGAAGTCCTCATAGACAAGTTGAAAATGAGAGTTAGCGGTTGGCATAAAACAGTAGCACAATCTTTTAGGAAAAATGCTGGTAGCCCATCATTACCTGCGGAGTATTTATTCGGTAGTTTTTTTAATAGAGTGTAGACAGATTTTTCAGATGTGGGAGTGAAGAAGAAGAAGGGAATATTACTGGGGTCTATAGTGGTTGTGTCAGTATCAATATCAGAGGGTGATATAAAAACTGATTCAAAGTAATCACGAAATCCATTGGCAATATCCTCGGGTGTTTCATAAGTCTTATTTTCATATACTAGTTTTGATGGAATGCGCGATGGATTGGATTTTTTAGAATTGATATAAGACCAGAATTGTTTAGGATTAGTGGTGAGTTGACACTCTATATGTGTGATATAATTTCTATGGGCGGAATTAATTTTAGTTTTAACGAGTGCCCTTACTTTCTTAAATGCCGTTAAGGATGATGGGTTTGCTTTAGATTTTTTTCTAAGATTATTTTTGTCTTTAATAAGGTGGATAATTTCATTGTCAAACCATGGAGGGTATTTACGTTTTTCTTTTAATTTAAACGTAGGAATATACTTTGAAAGTGCACTGTTTATAACTAAATAAAATTCGTCTATGGCTAAATTGACATCAGTATAATTTGATATAAAATTCCAATCGATAGTGCATAAATGCGAATAAAGAGATTTATAATCTCCCCGTTAAAAATTAGTAACATTACTGTTAATAGGAGACAACATAGAAGATAATTTTAATGAAAATACAATAGCAGGGTGATATGAGTCCTCTGGAACCAGGGGATCAATTGTTCTTTCTATAAAACATTCATTGTTAGAGTAAATTAGGTCTAAGATGTTCCCGACACAGTTATTAATATTATTATATTGATGGAGACCTAGAAAAGTACAGAAATTTGAGATAATGAGAGCTTTATCAGATAAGTTCCAATTACTCGACATCAGTAATGGACAATTGAAATCGCCAACAAGAAGTACAGGATTGTCATTAAAATTTATTTCCATTAAAAGATCAAAAAATACTTTTATGTCAGAAGTTAGTGTATCAGGTGGTATATAAATTAAGACTATATACAACCAATTGGAATTAATTTTGTATTTGCATATTAATAAATCAATAATAGGAATTTGGGACTTGATGTGCTCAGAAGATAGAATTTCTATATTAGTGGACTGCTTGGCCGCAAGAAGTACACCGCCTCCTTTTGATCAACCCGTTAGAGCTGTGTCTCGATCAGTTCTAAATACTTTATAGTGATTATTAAATAGTTCGCTATCACTGACATTAGAGGTTAACCAAGTTTCAGTAAGTAAAATTAAGTCAAAATTGTGTGTACAGACGCTATTGTAGAATGAGCTAAGTTTAGTGTTTAAGCCTCGGACGTTTTGATAATACGCATTGATGTTTCCTGTTGGTAGCACATTTCAAGACCGTAGCGATGACTGTAGGAAGTGGTAAAATGTGCTATGTAGAACTCATGCCATTTGGCTAGGCGAGACATTGAAATACATTTGTTCACATAAAACTAAAAGTCCTAGAACGCGACTTGTTTAACTTATCTAAGTTGTGATGGTATTAAAATGTCAATATTTTTATGCAAAATACTTAGCTAATCACACAGATAAACTCGTTAGACATTCGAGATGTCGGCATTCCTCGCCTAGTTTAATAAAAAAAAGCTCTAGCAGCACCTGTCAATGAAAGCTGTTATATCTTATTTTTATTTGTAAGTCAGCAAATGACATATATTACAATCAGTGCTGCCGATTTTGGGGATTTTACCCCAAATCGGGGTATTTAAAGAGGTGTGAAGTTCTTTTAAGGGATTTATATATTTAAGGGGAGGATGGGAGCGGGGTAAGGACTTTGGAAAAGCTGGGGAGGGAGAGGGAAAAGAGAAGGGAGGGTAAGAGGGATACGGGAGGGTTATGAGATAATAAAATGTAAATATAAATGTAATGTAAAGTGTGGAGGTATGCCAATAAAGGTCTTTTTTTTATATATTTAAGGGTGAAATTAGATATTTTTAGTGTAGACAAGTTCTTCGTTTAAGTATACATACCCCAATGTACTGTTTACGCTGTACATTTTCAGATATTCGTCGTATTTGAAAATGATTCAAATTGAAGCTTTAAACGAGTGTTTTCCACTCCCAGATTAAGCATGAAGTAAAATTTCGAGTTTAGAAAAGCCTAAAAATTTGGTTTGGTCGCGTAGCGAACGGAGCGACCAAACCAAATTTTCAGGCTTTTTTGAACTCGAAATTTTACTTCATGCGCCACGCGTACAAAACACTGATTTCAAGTGAAGCTTAAAATATACTACTTAAGCAGTATGCTAAAGGTATGTATTTTGAACTTTACAACAATTAGTGTTTAATACGCGTGGCGCATGAAGTAAAATTTCGAGTTTAGAAAAGCCTGAAAATTTGGATTTGCCGTCACTCGCTTCGCTCGTAACGGCACATCCAAATTTTCAGGCTTTACCTAAACTCGAAATTTTACTTCATGCTTAGTCTGGGAGTGGATAACTCTCGTTTAAAGCTTCAATTTGAGCTCCTTTAGAAAACAACGAATATCGGAAAATTTACAACGCGTCCATGTGTATCCCTAAACGAAACATTTTTTATAAATGCACAGGAAAATATTTTCTCAAGTGCACAGAAAAACATTTTTGATAACGCTAAAACAATTAAAAGTTGAGTACACGGGAAAATGTTATTCTGTGGATTTTACATACGAGACATGTGAACTGGAAAATATTTTCCTGTGCACTTCTCTATGTTATCCGTGAACAGAAAAATATTTTCTTGCGCATTTCTCCAATTTTTCCGTGCACAGGAGAATATTTTCTTATTTCATGAAAAAGTGATTCGAAAAGCTAACGGTTTACAATTAAAACAGCTTTAATTTGATGTACGAAACGTTTTTTTGGACTTAAAAATTGTATAGGTGTTTGATTAAAATTCACTTGGTTTGTTTTACTAATAAATTGTTTTATATTCAACTAGTTTCGGCTTAATGCCATTTTCATTCTTGAAAATGGCATTAAGCCGAAACTAGTTGAAAATAAAACAATTTATTAGTAAAACAAACCAAGTGAACTTCAATCAAATACCTATATATTAATAGAAATGTTTTACCAAGTGATCAATGAGAAACAAGTTAACGATATATTAAAAATTGTGCTTAGTACGGGCGCTCAAAAACCGAATTTAGTTGATAAATTTTGTTAAATTTTTTAAAGTGCAAAATTTACGCAAAAACAAATAACGTATATTATTACTGATGTTGATATGAGTATCTGATTTTTTGGATTTTTTTAAAATATTTCTATTGTGCAAATTTTCCCTGCCTTCCCCTAACCAAAAATGGAATTTTTCGATGAAAACTTTGATTTTTTTAAAAATCTGAAAAAAATCACAGTAAATTTAATTAATATTAGAAATAATTTAATCGATTTATTTTCTGGAGATAAAAATTATTTCACAAATATTTCGGCTTTAAAAATCGCTTAAAAACTGTAGAAAACATAAAAATTCCAACTTTAAGCATCCATTATGAATACAATTTTTAAGATACAAACTTGTAATTAACAGTGATTTAAAGGTTATTTACTTCGTAAGACACCTCTTATAAATATTTTTTGTTTAATTTCAAAAATGTCAGCAAATGACATATATTACAATCAGTGCTGCCGATTTTGGGGATTTTACCCCAAATCGGGGTATTTAAAGAGGTATAAGGTTTTTTTAAGGGATTTATATATTTGAGGGTGAAATGAGATATTTTTAATGTAGACAAGTTCTTCGTTTAAGTATACATACCCCAATGTACTGTTTACGCTGTACATTTTCAGATATTCGTCGTATTTGAAAATGATTCAAACTGAAGCTTTAAACGAGTGTTTTCCACTTCCAGATTAAGCATGAAGTAAAATTTCGAGTTTAGAAAAGCCTAAAAATTTGGTTTGGTCGCGTAGCGAAGCGGAGCGACCAAACCAAATTTTCAGGCTTTTCTGAACTCGAAATTTTACTTCATGCGCCACGCGTACAAAACGCTGATTTCAAGTGAAGCTTAAAATATACTACTGAAGCAGTATGCTAAAGGTATGTATTTTGAACTTTACAACAATTAGTGTTTAATACGCGTGGCGCATGAAGTAAAATTTCGAGTTTAGAAAAGCCTGAAAATTTGGATTTGCCGTCACTCGCTTCGCTCGTAACGGCAAATCCAAATTTTCAGGCTTTTCTAAACTCGAAATTTTACTTCATGCTTAGACTGGGAGTGGATAACTCTCGTTTAAAGCTTCAATTTGAGCTCCTTTAGAAAACAACGAATATCGGAAAATTTACAACGCGTCCATGTGTATCCCTAAACGAAACATTTTTTATAAGTGCACAGGAAAATATTTTCTCAAGCGCACAGAAAAATATTTTTGATAACGCTAAAACAATTAAAAGTTTAGTACACGGGAAAATGTTATTCTGTGGATTTTACATACGAGACATGTGAACTGGAAAATATTTTCCTGTGTACTTCTCTATGTTATCCGTGAACAGGAAAATATTTTCTTGTGCATTTCTCCAATTTTTCTGTGCACAGGAGAATATTTTCTTATTTCATGAAAAAGTGATTCGAAAAGCTATCGGTTTACAATTAAAACGGCTTTAATTTGATGTACGAAACGTTTTTATGGACTTGAAATTTGTGCTTAGTACGGGCGCTCAAAAACCGATTTTAGTTGATAAATTTTGTTAAATTTTTTAAAGTGTAAAATTTACGCAAAAACAAATAACGTATATTATTACTGATGTTGATATGAGTATCTGATTTTTTGGATTTTTTAAAAATATTTTTATTGTGCAATTATTCCATGTCTTCCCCTAACCAAAAATGGAATTTTTCGATGAAAACTTTGATTTTTTTAAAAATCTAAAAAAAATCACAGTAAATTTTATTAATATTAGAAATAATTTAATCGATTTATTTTCTGGAGAAAAAAATTATTTCATAAATATTTCGGCTTTAAAAATCGCTTAATAACTGTAGAAAACATATAACTCCAACTTTAAGCATCCATTATGAATACAGTTTTTAAGATACAAACTTGTAATTAACAGTGATTTAAAGGTTATTTACTTCTTAAGACACCTCTTATAAATATTTTTTGTTTAATTTCAAAAATGTTGCCCTTAATTGACGTGCTATTCAAAAAAGCACACAATCCAGAAAGCAATAAAACAGGGAAATCCAATTGTTAATGACATCGAAGATCTGTGGAGCTTACTCATCATGACAGCCCTTATTGCCTAACCATAAAATTTAAATTAACCTCTCTTGTATATAATGTTTGTAAAATGTAATTTTCTGTACTCCTTGAGAATGACTCAAAGTCGAAACTAGTTGGAATAAAAAACCAAAATATTAGTGAAATTTAACCAAGTGTTTTCTTTATTAAATCATATTATTATTAAGTTGATAAAATAATAGATTTTTATAGATTTGGCAATTGCTGAATCACTACATATAAGAAATGTTTCATTTAAGTATACCTAATCTGATGTGTACTCTGTAAATTACAACGCTTTCATTGTATCTTCAATTTGGTTCTCATTAATCACATTTTTCAATGTTTGCACTTGGTGTATTTAAAATGATGCGTTTTATGAAAATGTCAATTGATTTAATTGATTCAAAACGCTATCTGTTAACAATTGAAAGGGCTTTAATTTAGGACTTAAAAATTGTGCTTAGTACGGGTACTCAAAGATCAAATTTAGTAGGTTGATACATTTTTTGAAACTTTTAAATGGGCAAATTTTTGCAAAATAATTTCATCCCGCAAAAAAATTACGCACATTATTACTGATATTAGTGTAAGTGTCTCTGTTTTTTTTTTGGATTTTTTTAAAAATATGTTATTTGGAAAATGTTTTGATACCTACCTCCCTTACCAAAAATGCGATTTTTCGATGAAAATTTTGATTCTTTTAAACATCTGAAAAAAATCACTATCCATCGTATTGTAATTAATTATTTTATTTTATATATTTGCGATATATTTTTGTTTCTGTTTAATTTTTATTAAAAGAAACTGTTCTGAAACTAAGATTTATTGAAATTGAATTAAAATATATTTTCGTTGAGTAAATTGTAAATTTTTGGGGCTAAAGTATTGCTAAAAGGGGTATTTTCTGCTAGGGTTTAGGATAAAATGGTATTTTAGGGTTGGTAGCACTAATTACAATAGTAATTAAAGTTAAACAATAAATATTTTTAAAATCTAGTATAAAATTAGTACATAATAAATTAAACAGAAACATCTCTTAATTAACAAAATGAATCTTCCCGTTGCATAAATTAAAATTTTAAAAAAATGGTAGGTTTAATTAATTTCTCACTTAACCCGTGGGGAAACATTTTTGAATCTGATTCTGGATATTTAATTAAAACACTTGGTTTGTTTCACTAATTTAAATTAGTGAAACAAACCAAGTGTATTAGATTAAAAATGGTATGCCTACTTAACTCTTCTCAATTTAATATCATAAATTTTATATATTTGTCAAAAGTCTATTACTATTTATCGTAAAGTGAAATTAAATTTTCCAATTGTTTGCAGAATATTTACAAAATGTAAAAACGAAATAATATTAATATCGATTTTCTGCAAAAAAAATGTTGTCCTGTTGAGATTTACGGTTCTATGCATAATTTATATGCAAAATGTAACATCAGGGCCCGTATTCACAGTACTGATGCAATTTGTCATAGGTGAGAGGTTGCACTGAAATGACGTAACTTTGGGAAGAATTTACCCAACCGTTTGGAGTAAAATGACGTAAGTTCAGTGCAACTTCTTACCGATGACAAATTGCATCGGTAATGTGAATACGGGCCCAGGTCAAATTATTCTCTCACCAAATTAAATAAAAAAAAACAGAAAATTGAATTAAATTTAAAAAACTCATTGTATTAAATGTTTCTAATCTACGTTTGGGAGTTAAATAATTACAATCAATTGTATGAAAAATGTCATTATTAAATAAATAATTCTGTTTGCATCAGCAATGAATTTCAGAATAAATAAGTATACATATTTCGAGTTTAAAAAAACCTGAAAATATTTACTTCATGCTTAAACACACAGTGGAAAAACAATTTTGAAAACTTCAAAACACTCGATTTAAGTAAATAGATTGAAATTCATTGTTTTATTTGTATGTTATAACATATCGAAATTCACACTTTATTATCCACTAAATCTATCTACACACATACGGATGTTTTCCGTTTGTTTAAAATCCAAATTTACACTTTTTTTTATAAACTGTTTACGAGTTTTGAAACTGAGTAGAAACCGTAAACAGTTTGCACAAGTGACTAATATCATATGATGTTTATTCTTGAGCGATGCCCAGCTAATAGTTTGATTAGAAACACGCCGCTCATAATTGGCACGTCTGTTTACACTGTATTATTATAATGTCAAGTTTAGATAAATATTTAAAAGGTTGAATTCATAAAATGTAATCACGCGAAACTAGAACAGAAATATTTGTTGAGATTGATTTATACATTTCGATTTTTATACACATTAATAATTATTAATTTTGACAAGTTATGTAATAAAAAATATTACAGGATTTAATCTTATTTTAAATTACATTGCTGGATTGCAATTTAGTCTGTTTATTAAGAATGGGCATTATTATATCATTAACTTGTTCCTCTTTGATCACTTGGTAAAACATTTCTACTAATATATAGAAAAAATTGAAATTCACTTGGTTTGTTTTACTAATAAATTTAATATTCGACTAGTTTCGGCTTGGTGCTATTTTCAAGAATTATTACTTCAAGAAAGGGTAGTAAAATTAAGGATTTTATTAAATTGAAGAGACTAGATTAAAATATTCAAAAAAGCATTCGCTAAACTTAAAATTCTGGTTATTAATATTATTATTATTCCAACAAGAAATAGCCAAGAATATATTTTACTGGAAAAGATATGTAGATGTCTTTTGTATTAATAATAATAATAATTTATTACGGAATCACCTTTTAACAAAATAATACAAACAAATATATATCAGTGTTACAATAAAATGAATCATAACATATGCAAATAAATTAAACCAGAAATAAGAAATAATATAAACTAAAACTAAAATTAAATCTTACCAATAACAGATGAAATTAAGAGTTGTGTGTATATACCGATCGACAATAAATTGACGCAGCATGGCGTTTATTATGTGTTGGAGAGTAATAAATGCACAAACAATAGGAGGAAGTAAGATAGATTATAAACAATAAAATTGCGAATGACAGATATTTTGACAATTAGATTGATTATCATTGACCGAAAGTTGCCGCTTGAATGTAACGAACGAACTCCCAAATACATCAAATTTAGCTTCACAATTGAGCACATTTATGCATCTTATTATTCTATTCAATGGACTGTTGAATGAATAATTTTGCTTACAAGTACGAACATTGAAAATCGCCTTGCTTCTAGATTTCAATAAATATGGATTAACATTGAAATTAAACAAACCTAATAATTCCGAACATTGATTTTCACCTGATATCAATTTATGAAAAAAGCATAAGTCCAATTCAACTCTCCTAGACTGCAATGATTTCAGGTTTAATGTGTTCAACGTAATGCTGATATTAAATTCCATAGATGAGATCCCAAGTTTATATGACATAAATTTTAAAAATTTGTTTTGTACTCTTTCCAATTTTTCTATATGAGTAGAATAAAATGGAGACCATATTATACTACCGTATTCTAGCTTCGATCGTACTAGGGAACAGTAAAGCAATCTTAACGTCGAAATATTAAACATTGAAGTGTTTCTAAAAAGAAATCCAAGATTTCTCATTGCCTTGCGTGAAATTAACTCGATATGCTGGTTGAAATTTAATTTAGAGTCGAATGTAACACCTAAATCTTTTATTACATCAACTTTGTCTAACACAGAATTATTTAAGACATATGAGAAATTAATTTCCGCAATCCTTCTAGAGAATCTCATGTGTTTACACTTACTGACATTGAGATTCAAATCATTCTGAGCACACCAACTCTGTAAACGATCCAAGTCTGCCTGAACCATGCAGTTATCCTCAGATTTTAAAATTGCTTTATACAATTTCAAATCATCTGCAAACAGAAGATATTTACAATTTTCCAGCGACTGACCTAGATCATTTATGAACAGCAAAAACAGGATGGGTCCACTATGTGTTCCTTGTGGAACCCCCGATGGTACATGTACACATCTAGATGTAAAATTCCCTATCCTTACTGATTGAGTCCTATTGCTCAGGAATGACTGAATCCAATTGATTACGTCAACATTAAATTGGAAGTCCCACAGTTTATTAATGAGCAATATATGATTCACCCTATCGAACGCCTTGGAGAAATCTGTATAAATAGCATCAACGTGATACCCTTTCTCCAAGGCATCCAATATGTACGACTGGTAAACCAATAAATTTGTCACTGTTGAGCGTCCAGGGCAAAAACCATGCTGTTCCGGAATTATTATGTTTTTTGATAACCACTGTAATTTATTTGAAATAATTTTGTCAAATACTTTAGGAATTGTATTTGGACAGGCACTAACAGACAATTAGAAATATTTAAAAGCGAGCTAAATAATATTAATAAACACATACAATTTACCGAAGAAATAGAGATAAACAATAGCTTAAACTGTTTAGACAGAACAATTATAAGAACACATAATAAGTTAGAATTTAAAATTTTTAGAAAAGATACATTTTTAGACGCCATTATCCCAGAAACATCAAGCACACACCACAAAATTAAATATAGCACATTTCATTCATTAATTCATAGATTAATACATATACCTCAAAGCGAACAAACTTTTTAAAGGAAACAATACTAATAAAAACAATAGCAGTAAATAATGGATATAGTGAGCAATTGATTAATAATATGATAGCAAATAAAAAATCAAAACAGTACCAAAAATATTTGTATATCCGAGACAAGAAAGAAAACACAAGTTGGTGTAAGTTAGATTTTGTTAGCGACTTTTCTCCAAAAGTTAAAAAATGTATTAAAGAGCAAGAATTTAACATAACCATAACCCAATAAATTTAGGCAAACTCTTAGTGAATAGCAAACAAAAAACTGATAAATTTAAAAAGTGTGGAGTGTATGAAATCCAGTGCGACGATTGTGACTCAATATACATTAGCCAAACCGGGAGGAATTTCAAAAAACGACTGGAAGAAGACAAAGCTTCAATCCTAAATAAAAAATATTGTACTAGGTCAGCTAAACACTGCATTGACAACAGAGCTGGGATAAATCCTCAAAAACATGATTCGAATCACGAATCCGAATCACCTAATATGATTCGACTCACGAATACTCGAATAAAGGATTCGTAAGTGAAAAATATGATTCGAATCAAAGATTCGAATCCTCATTTTTGAATCACGGATACAAATCCTTTAAAAATAAATTTGAATCTATTATTTGCAACCAGTAATATTTTATTCCATCAGTTTCTATTAACAAACATGTTCATTTACCGACTAAATATCTGATTATATAATGATTTTAATTAATGATGATATATGAGTTATTAAACTTCATTTTGAATCTGTGTTTTATACGCCTGGCGCATGAAGTAAAATTTCGAGTTTAGAAAAGCCCCGTGAAAATTTGTCTCGGGTCGCTGCGCGACCCTCGACAAATTTTCTACGCGGGGCTTTTCTAAACTCGAAATTTTACTTCATGCTTAGTCTGGGAGTGGACAACACTAGTTCTTAGAAGTTTCAAATTAAAGGATTACTCTAGATTACTAAGTTTATTACCAATTTACAAAGGCTACAGCTCGAAGGACCAATCATGGTCTTGGGAGACCGCAGGACTACAGGGAATCGAAATTTATTTACAAGAAAACAACGAATATCTGAAGGTTTACAGCATGGATAGGAAAGAAAACATCCATTTTTGAAAAAATATCGAAGTTGGGTTGGTTTTCAGTGAGTTTTTAACTTCCCTTTAAATCAGTGTTTTATACGCGTGGCGCATGAAGTAAAATTTCGAGTTTGGAAAAGCCCCGTGAAAATTTGTCTCGGGTCGCTGCGCGACCCGAGACAAATTTTCTACGCGGGGCTTTTCTAAACTCGAAATTTTACTTCATGCTTAGTCTGGGAGTGGACCGTCAAGATTTTCTACATGTCGAGATTTTCGATATTTCTAGATTTATGTCGATTTATTCACAGTTTGTTATTGTGTTAAATGCAACTTCAATATTAAATAAAAACGGTTTTTTTAGGAATAGAGTATTCACCCATTAATAGCCGAACAAATTATAAAGTTAACTCTAAAAGTTAATTTTAGGTAAAATTTTGCATCTTTTTCTATGATTCCAATGAATGATTTAATTTATTACATACGTCGATTTTAAAAGAGTTAAATTTAAAATACAAACGAGTGTTGTCCACTCCCAGACTAAGCATGAAGTAAAATTTCGAGTTTAGAAAAGCCCTGCATAGAAAATTTGTCGAGGGTCGCTGCGCGACCCGAGACAAATTTTCGCGGGGCTTTTCTAAACTCGAAATTTTACTTCATGCGCCACGCGTATAAAACACTGATTTAAAGTGAAGTTAAAAATGCACTGAAAACCAACCCAACTTCGATATTTTTTCAAAATTAGATGTTTTCTTTCCTATCCATGCTGTAAACCTTCAGATATTCGTTGTTTTCTTATAAAAAAACTTCGATTCCCTGTAGTCCTTCGTTCTGCGAAGAGCTGTAGCCTTTGTAAAACGGTAATAAACTTAGTAATCTAGAGTAATCCTTCAATTTGAAACTTCTAAGAACGAGTGTTGTCCACTCCCAGACTAAGCATGAAGTAAAATTTCGAGTTTAGAAAAGGCCGCGTAGAAAATTTGTCGAGGGTCGCGCAGCGACCCGAGACAAATTTTCACGGGGCTTTTCTAAACTCGAAATTTTACTTCATGCGCCACGCCTGATTTCAAGTGAAGTTAAAAATATACTATTAACGTTGGATATTTTTCATGGTTAAGTAACCAAATATGCATTCACAAATATTTGAATTATTCGAAAATTTTAATATTTATATTCAAATATGAATAATTTAGTGATTTAAATATTCATTTTAGAATATTTAACTATTTGAATTAATCGAATTCGAATCCCAGCCTTAATAGCGATGATTCGAATTATTTAGGAGGATTTGAATCCATGTATCAGGATTCGAATTTTATAAGGATTCGATTCCTTTTATAAGGATTCGAATCCTTTTATAAGAATTCGAATCCTTTTATAAGGATTCGAATCATCTACGTTTGGATTCGAATACGAATTCTTTTAAAAACATGTAACGAATCCGGATCACGAATCCGTTTTCACTAAAGTATTCGAATACCTCTTTTGAATCCTCTAAAAGGATTCGAATCCGGGAATCGAATCCTGAATGATTCGAATCCTGCCCAGCTCTGATTGACAATAATCACTTCCTTAATAACCAAACGCTAAAGATTTTATACACAGGCAATAAAGGACGTCATCTCAACTATCGCGAAGGACTAGAAATCCAGAAAGCAATAAAACAGGGAAAACCAATTGTTAATGACATCGAAGATCTGTGGAGCTCACTCATCATGACAGCCCTTATTGCCTAACCATAAAATTAAAATTAACCTCTCTTGTATATAATGATTGTAAAATGTAATTTTCTCTACTCCTTGAGAATGACGCAAAGTCGAAACTAGTTGGAATAAAAAACCAAAATATAAGTGAAATTTAACCAAGTGTTTTCTTTATTAAATCATATTATTATTAAGTTGATAAAATAATAGATTTTTATAGATTTGGCAATTGCTGAATCACTACATACAAGAAATGTTTCATTTAAGTATACCTAATCTGATGTGTACTCTGTAAATTACAACGCGTTCATTGTATCTTCAATTTGGTTCTCATTAATCACTTGATGAAACATGTTTACAATATTGATAATTAAATAAAAGTCACTTGGTTTGTTTCACTACTATTTTTTATTCTCCTTGAGAATGACGATAAGTCGAAAAAAATAGTAGTGAAACAAACGAAGTGGCGATCATTGTTTTTGAAAAGCGTTGTTTCAAACTTCTAACAAGTTATTCCCCTTCCTGATTAAGCAAGAAATAAAATTTCGAGTTTAGGAAAGCCTTATAATTATTGATCGCTCCGCTCTTCTAAACTCAAAATTTTATTTCATGCGCCACGCGTGTAAAACACTGAAGTATTGCGAAGTATAAAATACACTCCTGAAGCAATGTTTTATGCGCCAGGCTCATGAAGTAAAAATTCGAGTTTAGAAAAGCCTGAAAATTTGCTTTGGTCGCTTTACTTCGCTACGCGACCAAACCAAATTTTCAGGCTTTTCTAAACTCGAATTTTTTCTTCATGCTTAATCAAGGAATGGAAACATCCGTCAGAAGTTTCAAATTGAACACTATTATAAAACAACGAATGTCTGAATATCTACGAAGTATGTATCGGTATTTGTATATTTTTAAGTGTTATGTTTTAAATAATTAATCTCCAATACACTTATGAATTCGCTTTATTTTCACGTGTTCGGCACAGGTAGAAATTAACAAACCTTTTTCATATAAAAAAGTATTCATTTAAAATTAAAATAAAAACTAATTCTTTATATAAGGCAATACACATTTTAAACATAAAGATATCCATAAATTCACACGTGTTATGGAAAGTCGAGGTGATAAGTCCCTTATAGACTTATTCTTAATAGAGAATGAAAATAGGAAAGAAGTACATGATGTAAAGGTATATAGAGGACATGAGATCGGGAGCGACCACTATTTAGTGAAGGCCACGCTGAACATCCATAAAAATAAAACCAAATTAGCAGCAGTAAACGAAGTCTACAATATCCCAAGTATTAAAGTGCACAAGCTACTCCAACCAGATATAAAAAAAGATATAGGATAACCTTACAGCATTATCTGACCAAAATTGAATGGTCAAATATTACAGAGACTGAGAAACTATGGGAAGCATTCAAAACAACGTTATGTAAGGCAGCAGAAGAAAAATGTGGAAAAATTAAAGGTAGAACGAAAAAATGTACTGCGTGGTGGAACGATCAAATAAAAACCGAAGTGAAGAAGAAAAAGAATCTCTGGAAAAAATACCTGACCAACAAAAACGAACAAAATTGGCACCTGTACAAAGAACAAAATAAGATAGTCAAAACAAGGATCAAGGATGCAAAATAAAAAACATAAAAGGAGTTTGGTTATAAACTGGAACAACACAGCCAGGGTAATGCAAAACTGTTGTATCGTACGTTGAAGAACCTCAGAAAAAAGAAAAATAATAAAATTACCTTTATAGAGGATAAGGGAGGTAAGCTACTCACCGATGAAAAGCTAATCGTGAACAGGTGGAAAGAACATTTCACAGAATTATTAGATTGTGGCACAGAGACAGTTAATATAATCAGGAAACAACCCGAAAGCAGCGATGAAGAAAATTACATTACAAGAAAAGAAGTGGAGGACGCAGTAAAAAGATTAAAAAATGGAAAGCAGCAGGAATTGACAATATTAAGGCAGAAATGGTCAAATATATGAATGAGGAAGGTTTTGCATGTCTACACAAATTAATAGGATTGGTTTGGAATACAGGGGTAGTCCCCAGAGACTGGACAATAGCAATAATATTACCAGTATTTAAGAAAGGAAATGTTAAAAGCTGCTCGAACTATAGAGGAATATCAATACTGAGTGTTATCGGAAAAATTTATGAAATCATACTTGAAAACAGGCTAAGACAAACAATAGAACCAACCCTTAATGACAACCAGTGCGGCTTTAGACCAGAAAGAGGAACAACTGATTTAATATTTTGCGTAAGACAACTAGTAGAAAAAACGTTGGCTCGTGATAACAAACTATATATGTGCTTTGTAGACCTCACTAAAGCCTTTGACTGTGCCCCACGTGAAAAAATATGGACCATTCTAGAAGAGCGGAATGTAGATAAAAAACTAATTAGAGCAATAAGGAGTATTTATCTTACCACAAGAAAAATATAAGAACAAATAATGTGTCCTCTGGCGAATTTATTACGACCACAGGAGTGAGACAAGGCGGAATACTGAGCCCTTTATTATTTATCACACTAATGGATAAAATATATAAGACGTGCATGAAAAATATAAAAGCTGCCAGAATAGGTGTCCATAAGTTACAGCAGGTGTATATATCAGAAATGATGTATGCGGATGACCTACTCATACTAGCTAACTCGGAAAAAGACCTACAGAAGAACGTTGATGTATGGACTGAGGAAATGGTAAAAAATAACATGAGCATAAATATAGAGAAAACGGAAGTACTAATTATAGCAAAAGAAAAAGAACAAACAGAAATAACAATAAATAACTGTAGGCTCAGACAGGTTGATAACTTCAAATATCTAGGCTCTATAATTAGTGCAAATGGAAGTATGGAAACTGACATTGACAATAGAATAACAAATGCTACAAAACTGTTTTATGCCCTAAACAAATCATTTATAAGAAAAAAAGAAGTAGGCATCTCAACAAAAATAAGAATATTCAAAATATTCAAAAGTGTATTCGTTCCAGTATTAACGTATGGGTGTGAGACGTGGTCACTGAACGATAAAGACATAAGCCGGATACAGGCGTGTGAAATGAGGTATCTGAGAACAGCGTCAGGAGTCACCTTAAAAGATCGCTTGAATAATCATACACTGGCGAAAGAAATTAACGCATCACATTAATTTTTTTAATTTAAAAATAAAGTTTTGATGTTTAAAACAAAAAAAATAACAACAAAACCAACTGAACTATTATAATGATTTTTAACACATTTTCTTTCATTAATGACTAAAATAATGTCATAAATAAAAAGAGGAAAAAAGTTAACATGTGATTATAAGACTTAATATCTAGTGTTTCCTCCTCTTGCTCGAATAACTGCCTGACAGCGACGGCTCATACTGTTAATTAATGATCCAATTTCATCCTGGTTAATATCTTCCCAAATTTCCTGCAATCTTTGTCCAAGCTCTTGTTGATTGCTTGGACGCCGAGGAAGTGCTCTAAGGCGTCTGCCCATCGCGTGTTCGATCGGATTAAGATCGGGACTCCTTGCTGGCCATTGCATTGTGTTGATACCCACTAGGTCAAGATACTGTTGTACAATTCGGGCACTGTGTGGTTTTGCATTGTCATGCATAAACAGGAAATCGTTTCCTCCAAAGGGAGCAAAAGGCATTACGGATGGTTCTAAAATGTTTGCAATATAAGACGCTGCCGTGATGCTTCCTCTTGGTATGACGACCAACTCCGTACGAGCCTCTAAAGTGATACCACCCCACACCATAACAGAGCCTCCACCAAACATAACAGTCGGAACAATGTTACACTGCGCATAACGTTCACCTGGCCGTCTGTACACATGCATTCGTCTGTCACTGCCGTAAAGACAAAATCTGGACTCGTCGCTAAACATAACATTAGCCCAATCGGCCTGTAGCCAGTTTACATGTTCTTGCGCAAATGTTAACCTGGTTCTGCGATGGTCTGCGGTTAATTGTGGTCCATTTGCCGCTGTTTTCGGAGTTAAATTAAAACCACGTATCCTTTTTCTGATGGTAACGGAACTTACATGAACATTGTGGATCTCTGCGAGCATATTTTGTAGCCTAGGAGCCGTAATAAACCGTTCGCGTAACGTCTGCATCATTAAAAAACGGTCTTGAACAGCAGTTGTGGCCCTTTTTCTCCCTTGTCCTGGCCTTCTTGAGTATGCCTGAGTTTCCCGATGTCTCTTCAAGACACGGGATACGGTCGATTGATTAACACCAAGACGCTGACTGATGTAACGCTGACTCCTACCTTCTTCTGCAAGTGTAACCAATCACAGCTTCTTCACTGCTTAAATTAAGATTCGGACGTCTATTCATATTCATTCTACACTATTTAGCACTTAATTTTAACAATTACTTGAAGTCAAACTCAAAAAGAAATTTTATATGAACCTTTCTTACAGTCAGAATAATGAAAAGTGCTTCATTTTATTTATTGACAGAATACCATGAGAACAAAAGACAAAACACAACATGTAAAACAACATGCTTGATAAGATTTCTTATTGTAAAAATATGTTTGTGTTCAAAGGAAACTCGATTCCAAGATATCAAAACAATCACAAATGATGCGTTAATTTCTTTCGCCAGTGTACAATACGCGAATGGTGTAACACCAAACCAGTAAAGTCAGCTATCAAAACTCGGCAATTGATGTGGTTCGGACACTTAGTAAGAATGAATGAGGCTAGAAAAGTAAAAATTATATGGAAGGCAGGAATTGAGAAAAAGAGAAAGAGAGGAAGACCCAAAAGAAGCTGGAATGAGGAAGTTATAAAAATCTTAATGGAACGAAAAACGAATTATAAGAGAAGCGGAGAGGCTAGCCAAGGATCGAAGTGGATGGAAGAAATTCTGCTACGACACCTCGACACCATAAGGTACAAGAGGACCGATTATGTATGTATCTTTCTATAAGAAATCTAGAGATATCGCTGTGTGTATTAATTTACAATTAAATTAATAATACATCACAACTCTCCCCCTTTAAATTTGAAACCTCTTATATATTATAATTTATTTTTAAAATCTAAAACTAAACGATCTGGCGGTTTAATTGTTCTTTTGGGGCGATCACTTTTCACTTCAGCGCTGATCGGAGGAACAACAACCGCACTTTGTTCTGATTCCGTTTCCGCACTATCACTTCCGTCTCCGTTCTTATTATTTACAACATTATTATTATTAGTTTCAGAATTATTATTACATGGAATTCCAGCAAACTGTTCATAGTTTAAATATTTAAACATTTGATTGGCATGTCTTTTCCATGTTAATTTTAATTCTGGAATACTAATTAAATATACATTTTTACCTATTTATTTACTAATTTTACCTAAAATCCAAGAAGGATGGTTTACATTTCTGTGATCTCTAACCCACACCTCTTCTCCGTCGAAAAATTTAACATTACGGTTACCTCTGTAAAATGATTTTTGTTTATTCTGACTTTCAATTACTTTATTTTTAACCTTAATGTTTTTGCAATCATCAGGCTTGTACACATCAAATCTAGTTCGTAACGTTCTACCAAACATTAATTTAGCTGGGGATTCGCCAGTTGTAAGATGTGGCGTATTTCGATAATGGAACAAATAATTGTTTAAAATCAAATTAATGTCAGATATATTTTTGTTAAATGTTGAATTGAATTGAATTGAATTGAAAATTGAATGTTCGTTTTAAACTATTTTCAATTAATTTTACAGCATTTTCTGCTGCTCCATTTGATTGTGGATTATATGGTCCCTCGTCCCTCCCTCTATTATCACTTAATAATAATCTTATTTGTATAGAATTACAAATTGTTTGTATAGTGAAATCTTCTACATAAACGCAGAGCTATCAATCTATTATTGAAAAATTAATGGTTGGTCTGTTAGACTTGATTTTAGCAGGGTTATTAAAAAATACGTTTTTTGATTCTAATTAAAACAAACAGTTTTTTTACAAAACGTGTTCTTTCATTGAAAGATCGTTTAAAACGTTAACAATTAAAACCATGTTTAAAACGTGTTTAAAACATGTTTAAAACAAGTATACATAGCCTGATAATTACTGCGTTTTTTTTTAAATTTGCTGGAATTCGTTGTTTCAAAGCGGTTAATTTAAGGCTTTTAACGAGTGTTTTCCACTCCCAGACTAAGCATGAAGTAAAATTTCGAGTTTAGAAAAGCCTAAGAATTTGGATTGGCCGCGTAGCAAAGCGGAGCGGCCAATCCAAATTAGGCTTTTCTAAACTCGAAATTTTACTTCATGCGCCACGCTTAAAAACACTGATTTACAGTGAAGTTAAAAAAATACACACATACAACAACGATTATAGGCAACCTAATATACTTTAGAGTTATTTGGGTTGGCTATAATCGCTGTTTTAAACAATTTGTTGAGCGAAGAATTTGACTCATTTTTTATTCATATCTACATAATAGATTGCTAAAGCCGTATATTTTGAACTTTACGATATTTCAGTGTTTTATACTTGTGGCGCATGAAGTAAAATTTCGAGTTTAGAAAAGCCTAATTTGGATTGGCCGCTCCGCTTCGCTACGCGGCCAATCCAAATTTTCAGGCTTTTCTAAACTCGAAATTTTACTTCATGCTTACTTAGCTTAGAGTGGAAAACCCTCGTTTAAGGATTCAAATTGAAATCTTGTAAAAAAAAACGAATGTCGTAAAATTTAAAGTGTATGCATATGTATATATGAAAACAAAAAATCCCTATATTAAAAAATCACATTTATGCACACGCAGTTGCGATATTTTATTGTAATAAAATGTTATGATTAATAATGTAATTTGAAAAATCTTCAACAATTTAGCTAAAATTCAAAAACGTAAACAAAAAATTTTAATGAAGTAGTATAAAATATAATTTATCAAATTTAAGATAATTAAAAAAACGTTTTAAACAAATTTAACGTTTAAAACATGTTTTAAATAAATTATATATTTAAAACATGTTTAAAACAAAACCGTTTAAAACACGGCGGCTGTTTTTAAACATGTTTAAAACACTGTTTTAGAACAAAGTGTTTTAAGCATAACAACCCTGGTTTTCATAACCCTAAGATTTGTATCATATATACTATAGTTAATAAGAAAAATCTTCTACATGTGAAAATCATTGTACTAGTAGTATATTGATAAAATTGTCGCAACACTTTAAATAAAACAACCTAGTTGAAAGGGTTTCACTTTAATCTTGAACACTGCTGTATGTTTCACCCCACAGTGCTGATTTATGTATTAAATTTATTGAACATTTATTTTGATTTTCCTGGAAAAATTTTACAAACAGCAATATTCTCTCAAACGTGGACATTGTTTTAGTACAATCACAGAGTACATATTATTTATAAATGTTACCTAATAGTAGAATTATTTTAATAATATTAGTGAAATTTAACGAAGTGTTTTCTTTTAAAATCAAAGTTTAATATGTTTCACCACGTGAAAGATGCAAAACTTATTTAAGATATTGTTGTAGTAAATTTTTTATTTGAATAACTATTTAATTAGTTCAATAAAATAATTTTAATAAGCATTAACAACTTAACTTATTTAATCAATTTTTAGAATATATTTATCTAAATGTCTTTTATTTATTGAAACATATATGTTCGAAAGGTTCGGGTTCTATCATAGGCAACAAAATTAACGTATACTCATGGAAAATATCTAATTCGCTTAGTTGAATAAATCAGATTTACATAAACCGAAAAAATATATAATAAAATTATAGGAGCATTATGTATAAGATAAGTCAGGTTTGAATTATCTACAATAAGACAAGTTGCATAAATATTTGAACTGCAGTTTATCTCTGAACTTTAAATCGGTGTCAAACTCTGAACTTTAAATCTATTCATATAATAAGAAATTTATAGTGCATCTGAAAATTCCAAGAAATATTTTAGAAAAACAAAAAACATCATCGCTTGTTGTTTTTATAATAGCATCGAGTTTATTGAAATTACAAAACATTGATATTTATGTACATTTTAAATTTGAAGAGAGACATTTTGCATCGAGAAGATTTTTTTTTTTATTATTTGCAAAACAGTTGTATTTTATTATAATTACAATCTGATCACAAATGGATCAATGAGTAATATTTAGCTAACTTAATTTACTAAAGGTTCGAGAAGAATGTGTGCGATTTTTCTTTCGATTTTTTTAAAATAAACTTCTTAGGCTTTACACTTTACATGGCAGTTTTTCCTACAATTAATTTAGCATGTGAATTATTAATTAATATGTAAAAGAAGTCTATTAATAAGTCGTGATTATAAATTTACCGATTTTTTTCAATTAGCTGCAATTCGTAAATTTGTGAATAAAAACCGGTTTACCGATAACTTGCCAATAAATGACAATATCGTTGTTTTACGGGTAGTAGTCATTAAATACATAGACAATTAATAACATTTAATGACTTATCTCTAACGAGGGTTTCCACCACTTGATTAAGCATAATGTAAAATTTCGAGTTTAGAAAAACCTGAAAATTTGTGTCTTCATTTATATTGATAATACATTACAAGATAACATAAGAATTTATTGTATTCATGTTTTTTCTGTGATTCAAATTAGGTAAGTTAACTAAAACTAAAGAGATTAAATATTTAAAGTCGACTTTAACGCCGAAAAGTTTCATAATCGAACTTTAATTTTGACATTTCCCAAGAAATGCATAGAAATGAATTTATTTATTTTCGCGGAGCGACCAAACCAAATTTTCAGGCTTTTCTAAGCTCGAAATTTTACTTCATGAGGTACCCGTATAAAACACTGATTTAATGTGATTAGCAAAAACACATACATCATCTTTAAAGATTATTATCAACGATTTTCAGTGTTAATAATTTCAATAATCAGGATTTTCATTTTTCATTTATACTTGTGTCCATGATTTTGTAATAAAAAAACATCGCATTAATTTGGCTCAATGATAATTTACATCAATTCCGACAAAAAAATCGGCAAAGTGCAAGACAATTTTTAATTATTATTTAATTAAGAAATTTACAATTTACATTACCGTTATACCGTAATCAAAATCAGCAAATTATAAAACAATTTTTAATTATTATTTAAGTCTGTAATAATTACATATTTAGTATGTTTAGTTTGTTATCAACGATTTTCAGTGTTAATAATTTCAATAATCAGGAATTTCATTTTTCATTTATACTTGTGTCCATGATTTTGTAATAAAAAAACATCGCATTAATTTGGCTCAATGATAATTTACATTAATTCCGACAAAAAAATCGGCAAATTGCAAGACAATTTTTAATTATTATTTAATTAAGAAATTTACAATTATTGTAAGCAAAAAAGTATTGTAAGCGAAAAAAGAAAAAAGAAATAATACACTTTATCGCTTAATTTAATCTACTGCATTACCGTAATACCGTAATCAAAATCAGCAAATTATAGAACAATTTTTAATTATTATTTAAATCTGTAATAATTACATATTTAGTATGTTTAGTTTGTTATCAACGATTTTCAATGTTAATAAATTCAATAATCAGGATTTTCATTTTTCATTTATACTTGTGTCCATGATTTTGTAATAAAAAAACATCGCATTAATTTGGCTCAATGATAATTTACATCAGTTCCGACAAAAAAATCGGCAAATTGCAAGACTATTTTTAATTATTATTTAATTAAGAAATTTACAATTTACATTACCGTTATACCGTAATCAAAATCAGTAAATTATAGAGCAATTTTTAATTATTATTTAAATCTGTAATAATTACATATTTAGTATGTTAAGTTTGTTATCAACGATTTTCAGTGTTAATAATTTCAATAATCAGGATTTTCATTTTTCATTTATACTTGTATCCATGATTTTGTAATAAAAAAACATCGCATTAATTTGGCTCAGTGATAATTTACATCAATTCCGACAAAATAATCGGCAAGTTGCAAGACAATTTTTAATTATTATTTAATTAATAAGAAATTAATTTCAAAATTAACAATTATTGTAAGCGAAAAAGTAAAGAAATTGGCACTTTTAATTATCGCATTACATTTTTTTTAAATAATAATACAACGTTAATTTTTTTAATATTACGGCAATACCAAAAAAAATCGGCAATTTAAAAAACAATTTTTATTTTATTATTCAATTAAGAAATACGTAATAAGAAATTAATTTCAAAATTTACATCTATTGTAAGTGAAAAAGTAAAGAAATGGGCACTTTTAATTATCACATTACATTTTTTTTAATAATAATACACTTTATTAAACTCACATCCTCTCGGTTTCATAATACTTTCCTAAAATGGCTTAAATTAAAGTCGACTTGGTAATCGGCCTTTTCGGGTAAAATAAATAAATTCATTTCTATGCATTTCTTGGGAAATGTCAAAATTAAAGTTCGATTATAAAACTTTTCGACGTTAAAGTCGACTTTAAATATTTAATCTCTTTAGTTTTAGTTAACTTACCTAATTTGAATCACAGAAAAAACATGAATACAATAAATTCTTATGTTATCTTGTAATGTATTATCAATATAAATGAAGTATGTTTTTGAACTTCATTTTAAATCAGTGGTTTTTAGGCGTGGCACATAAAGTAAAATTTCGAGTTTAGAAAAGCCTGATTTGGCTTAGTCGCTTAGCTTTTGGGTTTTTCTAAACTCGAAATTTTACTTCATGCTTAGCCTGGGAGTGGAAAACATTCGTTAGAGTTTTTAAATTGAATGTTATTGATAAGATCACGAATATCTGAAATTTTACATTGAAAAATCGTGTCCTAATAAATATTATACATCAAGTGAATTAAACACGATTTTATTCACGAAAAGATTTTTGATTTTACGAGCGCCTCGGCGCGAGTGAAATCATTTCTTTGAGTGAATAAAGGTGTTTAATTCACGTGGCGTATATATGTTTTTATTCAATTTTGACGAAATTGTAAAGAAAATGCACTTTACATTTATTTTTAAATACATTTTTTAACTCACTAGTGACCTACAAAAATTTTAGTTCACTAGTGAATAAAACCTTGTTTATTACGGTTGTTATGGAGTTAATAATGTTGATTTAAATTAACAAAATTGAATAATAAATAATATAACAAATTTTTTAACTCACTAGTGACCTAAAAAAATTTTAGTTCACTAGTGAATAAAACCTTGTTTATTATGGTTGTTATGGAGTTAATAATGTCGATTTAAATTAACAAAATTGAATAAAATAAAAAATCCTCGTATTTAACATTTTTAAAATTTGAACATATAAATGGGCAGATAATAAAGAAGACATATATTCCTGAGCAAAGTATATTACCTGATCCTTCTATCGTATCTGATCCTCAAATACACTTTATTAAATTGGTAGTAGATACAAATAATTTGAGGCGGTGATAGGTGATAAATACATTAGTAATCATAATCCTTGTCAGTTAATTGAATTGTCATATTAATGTAAGATTTCCCTTCACATGACCTACAAATTACAAGTCGATTTACAACATAACATGTGATTAATCTTTACCTAACCTAAAACACACAACCTGGATCACACTACTATATTCTTGAAATGTCAAATTTGATTGATCATATTAAAAAAACAGATTGCATATCTATTTTTTTATTTATTTACGGAGATCGTCTATTTAAAAATATCAGATATAATATTATACACTTAAAATAAAAATGTAGTCTTTGTAATCAAATCAAATCAAATTTATGACTACTAAACATTAATACATATAGAAGCATTAATAATTAGATTGCGCGCTAAAAAAAATCAGATAGGGAATAAAAGCATTTTTTGTTAATAATATTTTTAGTTGATTTTTAAACACTCTTCTATTTGGCAAATCTTTGAATTGTTCATATGTATTTAATAATTTATTATAGCATTTAATGCCGACATATACGGGATTTTCTTTATTTATACTTAACCTGATATTGGGTAAATAACGATCTTCTTTATTACGTACATTATAGTTATGAGTACTTGACGTGATTTTAGGGTATGCTTTGAATCATATGTATATAAAATTAGATTTAAAATGTACAAGGAAGGAAGAGTTAATTGCAAATGTTTAAAAAGGTGTCTATGTCTATGAATTGATAAACACACTACTACTCTATATAATAAATCATTTTTATTCAATTTTGTTAATTTAAATCGACATTATTAACTCCATAACAACCGTAATAAACAAGGTTTTATTCACTAGCGAACTAAACGTTTTTTAGGTCACTAGTGAGTTAAAAAATGTATTTAAAAATAAATGTAAAGTACATTTTCTTTACAATTTCGTCAAAATTGAATAAAAACATATATACGCCACGTGAATTAAACACCTTTATTCACTCAAAGAAATGATTTCACTCGCGCCGAGGCGCTCGTGAAATCAAAAACCTTTTCGTGAATAAAATCGTGTTTAATTCACTTGATGTATAATATTTAATAAACGAAGGTAAAAAAGTTTACAACACATTAGATAACGACATTAAAAATCTTGGTTTTCCACAATTTAAAAAATACACAATTAATGACTTCAAGTTTTAACCTCGATCGGTGGCAAAAGTGTACCTGTACATACTATACAAAATTTGTTTTGATATTGTTTTGACGCTTCACATCTATCATATACAATGTATTTAACATTGCATTATGTAGCATACGTGAATAAAGCTATTATTATTATTATTATTATAAGGGGTATTAAAATTGCTAGTACAACTTTTTTGTAAAATGAAATTAATGTTGAACCCCAAAATAGAAGACCATATGAGAGAACTGATTGGATGAGTGCGCAATAAAATGTGTTTGAGACACTCTTTGAGATTAGGTGTTTATTATTCTTAATTAAAAGAAAAAACGTCTACTTACAACTGAAAGTACTTAAAGTACGTGTATAATTACATGAAAAAATAACAAAAGTTACTTATATTACTTTTGACAGTTTCAGCTAATTTTGCAATGTCAAAATGTATGAAATTTAGTAACGAGGAATTTGACCATCAGTAAATAATAGGCTATATATTTTAAATTACCTTCCGTTCGTCGTTTCTTAGAAAACTTATTAAAAAAACTGTCAGTTGTAACGCATTCATTTTTACGATTTAATGGCTGAGATATTCAAGATTTCAGTCAATTTTCATGTTTGTCGACTTACACATTGTTCGTTATTTTCGAAGTTTTGAGATTTTTATCAATTGATCGATGTGATCAGTTTCCATTTTTGCGATTGTCAATCTCACAAATCATTGGTTTTCAATGTTTAGAGATTTATCAGTTTTTTGATATTTTCTTCATAGTTGTCAAATTTCATTGTGGATGTTTATTCATTTTGTCAATTTTCAATTAAAAGGCGACAGATGTTAGCTTTTGTGATTACACATCCACTAAATTAAACTCCCTTCATTTCAGTGGTGACAAGTAATCAGTAAAAGTAATTCCTGTATTTAAAAAGGGTGATATGTCGGATGTAACGAATTTTAGACCAATTTTCTTATTATGTAACTTCTCCAAAGTATTTGAACGTATATTAACAGATTGCATCTATAATTGGGTTAAGTCTAACCTCTCTCCTAAACAGCATGGGTTTGTACCGAAAAGATCAACCATGATCAACTTAATTAATGTCACTCAGTATATCTCCTGTAATATGGACGAAAGACTACAAACTGATGTAATATACACAGACCTATCAAACACATTTGATCGTATGCCTCATGAAGTATTGATTACCAAACTGCACTTGTTTGATTTGCCGGAATGTATCATTAACGTAATAGCCTCATACCTTAACAGATCCCAGTATGTTGAGCTGAGAGGACACAAAGGATCTAACTTGGGTTCTCTGTTGTTCTGTTTGTTCATTAACGATGTGGTTAATGTACTTAATTGTGATGTGCTTATCTATGATGATGATATAAAACTATATAAAACTATGACTTACCCAGACGATTGTAATATATTACAGCATAACCTTCACAGGCTAAATTCCTGGTGTAAGGACAATAGACTTTGTTTAAATTCCACCAAGTTTAATTATTGTCTTGTACACGTAACGTACACTCCGTTCTATACGATCATACTGTTGGTAATGCTGTAAGTAGTCGTGTCAATAAAGTTGTCGACCTGGGAGTACTTTTTGATAACAAGCCAACATATAATGCACACATTCTCAACATAAAAAAATGCAACAAACAGATTGGTTACATTATCCGAACAACTAGGGACTTTAAGGATCTACAAACTTTGACCCTATTATTTAATTGTTTAGTTAAAAGTAGACTCAATTATTGTGCACTCTTATGGAATCCCTACAAACAGCTCTATATCCGACATGTTGAATCTGTGCAGCGAAGGTTTCTGAAATCTTTATTCTTAAAAACACATGGCGTCCTGTTCGCGGTTACCCTTACGACAATTTGCACTCAGAATTTAATATGGTATCCGTTGCCGATAATCATAATCTTATTATTGTTTTCACTCTGTATAGAATCCTACATAATCAAATAGATGACATCCATTTACTGCCCAACCTTTTCTTCTCTACACCCAATTCTAACCACCACAACTATTCCCCTATTACAAAAATGATCCACAAGTATCACCAAATACAGTATGATGTGGATTTATTTGCAGTTATTGCTGAATTAAAAATTAAGGCTCAAGAATGTATGTTTGTTAACATGTAAGTGTGATTGCGATTATATGTATCTCTATTAATTGTTGCCTTATTTTTTTTATGTTTTAGTAAGTTACAAATATTATCAACTTGTAATATTTCCTTGTGAGATGTAATTATCTGTTAGGAATAAATATTATTATTATTATCAAGCATACGTATCCCGATGTGTATGCATTTTAAATAATTATTATTGTTATTTTCTTAATGAGTTCAATTTGAATATAAATTAAATGGGTACCCAAATTACACACTCTTTTTAAACCTGCATCAGATTTTTTTGTTTTGAATGTATGTTTTATAGACAAGATTCTTCGTGCAGTGTCAAGCTAGATTTTATTTTACGGAATTTTTCTCTTTGATCATGTCTATCTACAAAAATGTATTACTAAAAGGAAATAAATCACTAGAAGAAAATAAATTACTGCTAGGAAATAAATTACTAAAAGGAAATAAACTAAAATATGTCTAATATATGTATCTTCTAATTTATACAGTGGGAGGGCGGCTGACGATCCGCCACTGCTGGATTTGTAATAGATTTAGAACAGACACATTCAATTTATCAAAATCTCTCTCCCGAGACATTATTATCGAACAAGTCTCTTGTAAAATTCTCCAAAGAAGCATGATATTCTAAAATATTCCGCTACCAGCAGTCGCACATGTCCCAGCATCTATCAATATTTCACCCCACCTTTATTATTAAATTCCCAGCGGAACAAGGTTTGGCCATCTGACAATAACTCACTTTGCATCCTCGTCCTGTAACTCCCCGCTTTGGCTCGGCCTTTTTCCTGAATGGGCTCCAGAAGTTCCCGATAGCAATTCCGATGTCTCGATCTCGAAACGTACGCGGAAAAATTTCCCCCGAGGCCGATGTAATCTGCAAATTGTTTCACCACAGTTATGCATTAAACATCACGTTTTGAATTAAACAAGTAAATTGTATTTTTATTTTCGGTTTTCTAGTGGAAATACAGGGTGTGATAATAATATGTATTAGAATAGAAATTGGATCTTGAAAAAAAAAATCATGTTATGTCATGTTATTAACTATTGAGTGGAGATTGCAAATTTTGCATTAAAACGCAATTAAACCGAATGTAGTTTGAAAACATCTCTGTCAAATTCGTAGTACTCCTATTACGGATTTGACAGAGATGTTTTCAAACTACATTTGTCTTAATTGCGTTTTGATGCAAAATTAGCAATATCCACTAAATATCAGGGTTGTTAAAAAAAACGTGTTTTTTTTTCATTGTAATTAAAACAAACAATTTTTTTAACAAAGCGAGTTTTTTTTTATTAAAACAGCGTTTAAAACATTAACGATTAAAAACATGTTTAAAACGTGTTTGAAACATGTTTCAATCACGTTTAAAACGTGTTTAAAACAGAACATACAGGGCATTTTTCTTTTGACTATACATATCCCGATAATTACAGCGTTTTTTAAATTTGCGGGAATCCGTTGTTTCAAAGCGGTTAATTTGGGGCTTTTAACGAGTGTTTTCCACTCCCAGACTAAGCATGAAGTAAAATTTCGAGTTTAGAAAAGCCTAAGAATTTGGATTGGTCGCGTAGCGAAGCGGAGCGGCCAATCCAAATTAGGCTTTTCTAAACTCGAAATTTTACTTCATGCGCCACGCTTAAAAACACTGATTTACAGTGAAGTTCAAAAAACACACACATACAACAACAATTATAGGCAACCTAATATACGTTAGAGTTATTGGGTTGCCTATAATCACTGTTTTAATCAACTTAGCTATCGACCATCAGTCTTTCAGCCAAAGTTTTAGTTGTCCTTGTCTTGTCAGTTAGTTATGATTCATGTGAGATGAGATGAATTGATGAATGGTGGTTTCTGAGTTGTTGAATTTTGGAGAAATATTGGGGCTTCGTACTAAACAGAGGTGATTAAGAATGTCATGGATGTGTGGGTTAGATGCGAATTTTTGAGACACTTGGATAGGGATTATTTCTGTTTTTTCATACAATAAGGTATTGGAGGGGTTGTGGAGTGGGTTATTGGGGTGTCGGATTTTCGTGAGGATTCTAAGGGCTGATCGGTCTGCGACTTCGATATTATTTAATGTTGAGGGACGAGGGTTAAGGAAGAGGATTGAAGCATATTCTAATAAGGGGCGGCAGATCATTTTATAGATGTGGACAGCTGTTTTTGTCGTGATCCCTTTATTTTGGAAAGTTAACGATCTGAAGTGCCGCGCCCTATTTTGAATTTTTGATTTCATGGTTTGGGAACGGAGTTTGGGGTCGAAAGTGATGCCAAGGTATTTACAAGCAGGGGATGGGCTGATTACGGTGTTTGATATGGATATGCTAAATGGGGAATTGAGAGGTCTGTGGAAGGGTATGAATAGATAGGATTTATTGAGATTAATGGATATTCTCCATTTGGCAAACCAAAGAGATAGCGAATCTATTAGCCCCTGGAGAGTAGAGAGAGCTTTAGGAAGGGTGGGTTGGTGTGTTATAAGAGCGGTGTCATCGGCAAAGAGCAGGAAATATGCTGAGGGATTAAGGTACTGTGGGTTGGGGTTGTATATGTCATGAACATAGATATTATTTAGAAGGGGAGATAATGGGAAGCCTTGGAGAACACCTTGTTGAGGAATAAAGGGCCGGGAGATGGTATTTTGGACGCGGACATTAAGGAGTCGATTGTTTAGGAAATTATCAATGAGATAAATTAGGTGTAATGGGATATTGAGGGAGTTGCACTTAAACAGCAGACCTCGATGCCAGACTGAGTCAAAGGCCTTTTTTATATCTAGGAATAATATAGCTATTTTTTGTTTTCGAGGTGTGCTGTTTGGCAGTTGAAGCTTAGGATACTGAGTGGGAGAGTGGTTGATCCATTTTGGAGGAATCTGAATTAATAGGGAGGAATGTGTTGGGAGATATGAGCTAGGAGTTTATTTTTAAGGATGGATTAGAATATTTCATCCAGAACTGGAAGCGGCGTAATTGTTGACATCTAAATATTATATTGTTAAAGCCGTATATTTTAAACTTTACGATATTTCAGTGTTTTATACGTGTGGCGCATGAAGTAAAATTTCGAGTTTAGAAAAGCCTAATTTGGATTGGCCGCTCCGCTTCGCTACGCGGCCAATCCAAATTTTCAGGCTTTTCTAAACTCGAAATTTTACTTCATGCTTAGTCTGGGAGTGGAAAACCCTCGTTTTAAGATCCAAATTGAAATCTTTCAAAAAAGCAACGAATGTCGTAAAATTTACAGTGTATGCATACGTATACCTGAAAGAAAAATTCCCTGTATTTAAAAATCACAGTAATGCACACACAGTTGTGATATTTTATTGTAATAAAATGTTAAGTTTAGTAATGTAATTTGAAATATCTTCAACAATTTAATTAATACTTAAAAATGTAAACAAAAAATCTTAATAAAGTAATATAAAATATAATTTAGCAAATTTAAGATAATAAAAAAAACGTTTTAAATAAAGTTAACGTTTAAAACATGTTTTAAATAAATTCAAGATTTAACAATGTTTAAAACAAAACGACTGTTTTTAGACATGTTTAAAACACTGTTTTAAAACAAAGTGTTTTAAACATGACAACCCTGCTCAATAGTTAATAATATGTCTAACAATTTCTTTTAGAATACAAAAATAAAACCCCAACTCCTCCGAATTGTGGTTTAATTTTTGTTCGTATAAAGGGGAAAAAACAATATTTTATGGATAATTTTATAAATAAAACGTTCAAGATGTAATTAGGGAAATATACAGTAAGACGTCAAGCAGCGAAATTATTGTCAAATAATAATTAATTTAAATTTAATTAATTTAAGTAATTTTCACTCAAATCTCGATAGTTATTTATGTCCTTACGTCCAGTCGCGAATCGTAACCATTCCCAAGTAAAATAATCACCTATTGGGTCATAGGTCCTCTCAACTCGCGCATTCTCAGAAAGTTGACTTAACTGTTTACCAATAGGGATCAAGCGTTTTCTGACTGTGTCGCGTCGCGTTAGTCATTTATCTCGTTTGCAGGGAAATATGCGTCGTTTCCTGTAATTAAGTGTTCCCGCAAATTTACGGTAAAGCCGCGAGTTATTTTCCTAATACGTTAAGTAATTTCATTTTTTACTGCACGTGCCGTGTCCGTGAAGAAGACGTGCGACTTTTTCTCGCTGGGCGAAGGAAAAGATGTGCCGTTAAAATGGATGTAACGAGTTTCTTCGTTTCAGTTGGTGAAACTGACCATTACGGAAGATCATATTATTAAGAGATATAACAAATTAAATAATGTAATTTTTGTGCAACCGTCCCGAAAATAAAACTTTCGGTATGATTTATTAAATCGAAAGTACCACTTTATACAAATCGTACCGAAAGTATTTTCGGGACGATTTATTTTATTTTCGGATAGATTTTTTTACTTTCGGGACGATTTTGGGTATCTAGAGGGTATCTTCACATGAAACTCTCTAACAAGAAACTAGAAATGTTATTAAAGTTTATTGTCTTAAGTTGTCTTATTAATTAAGACATTGTTTGCATTTTCACGAATAACATGTTCGTAATTTTTTATATTATGTTTAAAGTGTGGAAACTATAAGAAGCGTAAGCTTATTTTCTCGGAATCAAATAGTATTAAATTTGAATTATTCTTGTTATTAAAGTGTTGTTTGTTGTAATCAATAGATGTTATTCAAGGCAGGGGTGTAGCGAAGCCTTAACTTTTGGGGGGAGAAACACCTATAATTTTCCAACTTCAAAATTAAAATAAAAATGTCTATTTTTATATTATTTTATTTTAACAAATTACTTTAACGTAGTACATTGATTTATATAAATTAAGCTTAATTTATTATCCAATAATATAGTGCTTTGTACTTCCTAATATATTTTATAACATATGTACATAATTATATTTAACCAATACCTAATAAAACATGGAGTTTTACAATTTGAATTAGTTTTTTATAACTCGCCTATGCTTTAGTTTAGCCCAGGAGTTCACAATATTTGATAATTCAATATTATCAGTAATATCAGATTCTGTTTTCAAAATTATTAATGCGTCCAAACGATCATCCTTCATTCTAGAACGCAATGAATTTTTGACAAATTTCAATGAACTAAAGCTTTTTTCATTTATTGCCTCTGAAAACCCGGCTGTATATATTAGCTGACATAGTTTAAAGGGCAACGCAAACACATTTTTATTTTCCTTCACTGTGTTCATCACTTCCTGCATCGATTTCACTTCGTTTTTAATGCAGATATCAAATAAGACGTAGATTATTTAGATTCATTTGTTTTAATTCCAATTGAAATTTTCTTTTAGTAAAACTTATTAATGTTCATCAATTTGTTTCGTCCGAGATGTGCCAACTGCATTAAGCCCTAACCCATTTTCTGGGAACATATCCATTTATATCATATAATTTTTTTAGATTTGCCAACTGGTTTAGCAATTTTTCATTATAAAGTAAAATTTGCCAACTGCCTTAGCTTTGGGGGGAGGGAGCGTCCCCCCCCCCATCCCCCCCATGGCTACGTCCCTGATTCGAGGCTTCAAATTAAGATAAAATTGGTATCACTGATAATTACGGTTTAGCCGTCAGAGGCGTGAGAAAATGTCATTCGATGATCAGAACTTTGTAAGTGACTTTTTTCAAAAGAATGGAATGTTTTAAACCATTTTGATTATTTACATGTTTTAAATTGCAGTGGCCATTTTTAAGTTATAACCAATTTAATTTTCAAGAACTTTTAATACACACATTTTAGGATGTGCAACTTCTTAAAATTTACTTATCTAACAATAAAAATAATTAAAATAAATTGAAAATTACATAAAAATAATAAGAGCAATAATATAGTTTAATTATGGCCGACAGTTCTTATAACAATTGACACGCATGTCAAAAGTAGTCAATATTTTCATAATATAGCCTTAAATAACATTTATTGATTACAACAATGAAAACTTTAATAATATTTTTAGTTTCTTGTTAATTACTCTGAAGAATTTTAAATGAAATATCTTGTATTTGATATATATTTACAGAATAAATAGAAAATATTTCATTTGACAGATCTTCCACTATAATAAAGAAAAGTGTGAGGACCTTGACTGTAAATTGAAATTATTTTGGTTAAAAAAGAAATGGTTCACATTTCCCGTAATTTAAACAATTGATAGTTGACATACTAAATTTATTTTACTCTTAACAACTGGTTGAAGATTTCACTCGAAGTTAGTGATTTATATGCGTGGCGCATGAAGTAAAATTTCGAGTTTAAAAAAGCCTGAAAATTTGGATTTGCAAATCTAAATTTTCAGGCTTTACTAAACACACGATCAATCAGAAACTAATTTTGAGGTAAAACTTATGATATAAAATTAATAGAGTTGATGTTTTATTGTGTTGTTCAAATTAAGAACCAACACAAAGATGTATTCATCATTAGTGTTTTAGTAAACTTAGCCTATAATTTTAAAATATGAATCATGATGAAAATTACAGAGAATGAATAAAATCTTGTTTTATTGCAGAAATAAATACAATCGAACATTTGAGGAACAAATTGTCAAAGCTTAAATTATACCGAAATTATTTAAAATAATGCTTAGTAAATAAACTAATTAAGAAACAATTTTAATAATAATATCACAGAGATATTATAAATTTAACAATTCTAATTGATACGTTGAAAAAAATTGAATCGAACAATTTTTAACAAAATTACAAAAGTTCAAAATGATCAGAAATTATTGATATGAATGGAATTTATTTAATTAAAAAATTGAATAATATTATAAATATACAGAGAGTTTTATATAACACCGAACATTTTCATCCATACAATTTGACACCTTTAATTTTTAAGTTATGTGTAAATTGGGAAGCCTATATGACCATGAAAAATTGTTACCAATCAATCGCAATTAATGCCTTAACTTGTACATACAGGGAGTTTTTCTTTCAAGTATGTCCCAATTACAGCGTATATGCCGTAAATCGTTAGATACTTATTGTTTTTTTTTAAGAGTTCAATTTAAAACTTGAAATGAGTGTGTTCCACTCCCAGACTAAGCATGAAGTAAAATTTCGAGTTTAGAAAAGCCTGAAAATTTGGTTTGGTCGCGTAGCGCGAAGCGCGGAGCGGCCAAACCAAATTTTTAGGCTGTTCTAAACTCGAAATTTTACTTCATGCGCCACCGGTACAAAACACTGACATATTACGAAGATTAAAACACACCGCTAAACTTTACATTGCATCAGTGTTTTGTACCGGTGGCGCATGAAGTAAAATTTCGAGTTTAGAAAAGCCTGAAAATTTGGTTTGGCCGCTCCGCGCTTCGCGCTACGCGACCAAACCAAATTTTCAGGCTTTTCTAAACTCGAAATTTTACTTCATGCTTAGCCTGGGAGTGGAAAACACTTGTTTAAAGCTTCAAATTAAATTCTTTTAATAAACCGAGCATCGGCAAATGTACAACGTATGCTTATGTATACTTAAAAGAAAAAATCTCGTTATAAAAATGTTCGGTGTTACATAAAACTCTCTGTATATCACAAATAAAATGCTTTTAGTTTAAAAATGAGAACAAATAGAAAGACTGTTATTCCTTACTTCACTTTTTATTTTTATGTTAGATGTACATTTCGAGACACAAGGTGCTCATTATCAATAACAAACTAAATTCTTAAAACTATGTGCGCGGGTTATCGGAAAAACCAAAAAGTAATTAAACCTATTGTTAGCGGCTAAAGGTTCGAAATGGGTGTCGGTGTCATTACATTATCTGCGGGGTGGGACGGCGCGGGCGGCATATGGATCGGGAAGGTGGTCGGTAGGATTACATTCACTGCGGGATTATTTTTGGGTAACAAATCTAATAATGGATTAACTAAGGGACTAAGATCGAAATCCAGCAACACATTTTTATTTTTATACATTTCAATGGATTCAAGCATATTTAATCTACGATGACTTGATTGCTTTAAAAGTTTAATATTGTTTACCGAGAATGTGTGTCCTGTTTCAATTGAATGGTGTGCAATTGCTGATTTGTCCGGGTTTTGAATTTTAAAATAATACTGGTGTTCTTTAAATCTTTTTAATATGTTACGTTGTGTTTGACCTACGTATATTTTATTGCAATTGTTGCAGTTTTTTGAGTAAATTCCGGATTTTTCTAGGTGGTTTGTTTTAGTAAATGTATTGCCAAGTTAACATTTTAATTTTGTGTTGACATAAAATGCAGGAGAAAGGTTGAATTTATTCAATAAACCACCAATTTTCATACAAGTTGCTGGGTGGTTCACCAATCTAGCATACTTTTTTGGGGCGGCTTCCTTCGAGTTGGTTAGTGTGGTATTTGAAATAATTTTATGATTCCTAATGTGTTTGTTAATTAATCTATTGATTGTGTCAATGCTGTAATTTAATGAAATGCCTATGTTCTTGATTAAACTAAATTCCTTTTCCTTATTTTTTTTGGATAATCGTATGTTTATTGCTCTAAAAATCATGCTGTTAAAAGCTGCTAATTTGTGTTTAAAAGGAGAAGACGAAGATGAGTGGATGTAATTAAATGTGTGTGTGATTTAAATGTGTTTGTGTTTTAAATGTGTGTGTGTTTTTTCTGTAATACAAAAATAGAATTCAACTTACAGAAAATCGGAATAGGAGCCATGGAGTCGAAAATCAATATCAAGTCGGAATCGGAGTTATGAAGTCGAAAATTTTGTAAAACTCCCACACCAATATGATTTTAGTATAATTATTCAGATATAATTGTAGTCAAAATACGTTGTTTTACTTACAACATTTCAAAGTAAATTAGGATTTTAATTGCAATGGAAATGTAGCCAGTTTTCACTTAAAAGAAAGCCAAATTAAATAAAAATTATAAGGACTCGACTATGGTATTTTAATAATAAACCCGAAGTCGGAGCAGGAGTCGGAGTCGAATTTTTGAAAACTAGCGGTGTCGGAGGCGGATTTTTGGAAACCAGCGGTGTCGGAGTCGGATTATCGAAAACTAGCGGAGTCGGAGCCGAAGTCGAATAATTCTTGTGCAATACGTCAAATTTAATATTATGTTGTGATTTTTTATGTTTTGTTCTTTATATTTTTTGTTTATTATTTGTTATTCTTTATATTTTTTGTTTTATATTATTTAATTCTAGTTTAAGGTACATTATTTTTAAATTTATACGACTGATTTTTATACATTTATATATTTCTAGTTAAATTTGTAATAGTATATTTTCATGTATAGCAAAAGTGCTAAATAAATATTATTTATTATTATTAATATTAGTAGTGGTATGCTGGCATCACAGTATAAGCGCTTTTAGTAATTGGTATGTATACTTCGATTTTGAGGGCACTAACGTATACGTTAAATTTAACATTTCGCGTACGGAATCGTGGGAATAATTAGTATGCAGTCAACATAATCGATTAATTGTCAATGATTTCAAATGACAGTCTATAAATACTAATCAACATAATCGATATTGTCAAAGTTTGTCGTCAAATGGCGGTCTATGTAGTAAAGACTCTGACCACAATTTGATAAAAAATTATTAAAATATTCTATAAAGTTAAATGAAAGTTAATTTGACTATCATGACAATTTTACTATAATCACTGGTCGTTTGGTTTTCTGCCGCTATAAAATGTTGACCAAACATCACTTGGTCGACTGTCGATTGATTGAATTATGACTATAAGTCACTTAGCTGACTGTTTTTTTTTTTTTACTAATATAGTATTTAGTAAATATGTTTCTTTATTGATGATATATTAATAATAATAATAATGATAATATTTATTCACGGATCAACCATTTTACAGCAACATACATACAGTATAAAAATATAGGTACAGTAATTTAAAGATAACAATAATAAAAGCCATGCAAATACAATAAAGAAATGACAAAAACATATATAAATTGTTTACATCTAGCTACAAAAAATATAACACATTAAAATCACAAACAAAATTAGAATGACATCGTAAAATTGAACGAGGACTGAGTCAATATGGTAAAATTGGTATACAATTTCTAAGCATTAAAATGTATTTCTTTAAATAAATAATTACGTAATTTACCCAATGTTGTGTGAAATAAATCTATTTTTTTAACTATTGAAATATGGACTATAAGGCTCTAAGTATGATATGATTGTTTCATTAAATTGCTCTGTTGACTGTATATTACATATGTGAAATTTTGATTATCTTTAGGCTATTATAGGATGCAATATTGTCATTAAATCTATCTATCGAGTGTATTTTCACTATTGTGACATTATATCTGTAAATCGCTTAACTGACTGTCTTTTTGTCTCTTTATCAAAAAATGTATTTATTGATTGTACAGTCGACGCCACCTAAATGTGAAAAATTATCTGGCAATAATTTTTGAGAGCTGTCAAACTTAGTTGCGACGAATGACTATGATGCAAAGTGTAAATTACACCATTAAATTTTAGCGTTCAGATTTGGGTTGCGCCGACTGTACATTGTGTATTGTGACATTATAACTGTAAGTCACTTGATTGACTGTCTTTTGACTATGCTACATATTGATTATTAGTATTTTATGTCTCTATCGACTGTATTTCGATTACTGTGATTATATGACTGTAGGTAACTGTGCTGACTGTCTTTTAACTTATTCGGATTTTGTTATTAAATCACTCTGTTGGCTGTATTTTGACTATTGCGATATTATGAGTATAAGTCACTTTTTTGCTGTTTTTTTATTATAACATGTTGTTTTCGTTAAATCAGTACATCGACTGTATTTTGACAATTATGACTTTATGACTGTAAGTCAATAGATTGACTAAAATCAGTATATCGTGTCACCTTGACATAATTCGGCCCTGGCCGACAATTAGTCTATTATGTCAACTTGACACAAATCGCCGTTAGCCGATATTAGTCTATCTCGACAACTTGACATGAGTCGGCGTCAGCCGACATTTAGTTCAATGTATTAACATGGCACAATTTCGAGATAACCGATATTAGGGCTTTAATGACAGTTGATACATTTAGACCATCGTGTCAATATAACACAACTATTATTTAAACCATAGAATTAGATGGTCATGTTATTTTATTTTCTTTTTGACACTTGCGACACACATTTTGATAGTTGTGGCATATTTTAAACTAACGCATCTCTTCCACTCCCAGGTTAAGCATGAAGTAAAATTTCGAGTTCAAAAAAGCGCAAGAAAAATTTTGCGGGCTTTTCTAAACTCGAAATTTTACTTCATGTGCCACACGTATATACCACTGATTTAAAGTAAAGCTGCAAATATATACTGCTGAGATGTGATATATTTATATTATGACTATATTATAGTTTCACTATACTATAGTTTAAACAACTTTTACTTGTCATTTGAAAATTACAAGTTAAAGTTGTCGAAACTATAGCCACTTAATAAAGTCTCAGTTATACAAACAAAATCGTGTTTCATTTGTGAATTATGATGTATAACGAAATAGAAGCCACCGTTAACAGTTTGCAACAAAAATGAACTTTTAATTTTTAGACATCATTTTAATGTAATTTTTGCATTATTAAGAAAATTTGTTTTTTTTGTAAATTCGATTTCGCTTTACTAATTGCCAGAGCTGGGCAGGATTCGAATTATTCAGGATTCGTATCCTCTTAAAAAAATGTAAATGATCACAGATTCAGTTTAACTGAAGTACCGCTTGTCAATCCTTAAATTCTAATCCAAATGCTGGTGATTCGAATCCTTATAAAAGGACTCGAATATTTATAAAAGGATTCGAATACTTGCAAAAGGATTCGAATACTTACAAAAAGATTCGAATACTTACAAAAGGATTTTAATAATTCGAATGAATTGTGAGGATTCGCATGAACATTTTGTTTGTGTGCTTTTAACCATCACGTTAAATCAGTGTTTTATACGCGTGGCGCATGAAGTGAAATTTCGAGTTTAGAAAAGCCCCGTGAAAAATTGTCTCAGATCGCTGCGCGACCCTCGACAAATTTTCTACTCGGGGCTTTTCTAAACTCGAAATTTTACTTTATGCTTAGTCTGGGAGTGGAAACACTCGTTAGAAACTTCCAATTATATGTGTTGATAAAAACATCAAATGACTGGAAATGTATTTAAAACAAAATTAACCACATCTCAAAATCTTGTTTAATATTATTTAAAGTAAAACTGACATAGTGGCCACAATTGAATTGTTTTTCCCCACATTTCCTAGGTTCGAGATTCTTTTTCTTTGGACTTTTAATATAAGTTTCATCCATGGAAAACCCTCATTTTGTTAAATTGTTTTCATTGTTTTTGTCGATATTTATAACGCCTGTTGATTGACAAATTTAATAATATTATATGATTAGTCAATTTTTAAAATTTTTCTTTTGAAGCCATCTATTTTATTACTTTTTGAATTTTCAATTATTGAATTAGTCAATTAAGTAACTACATTTTTTTTTTCGTTAACTTTATATATTATTTGTTTTTTTTTATTCTGTAGAAAATCAGAATGTAATATGTTTCAAATTATTATTTGATTAATATTTGTTTAGTGTTAATTTTAACAATTTCGAAGATTTTTTTATAATTTTTATAATCGTTTGTTGCTTTAAAAGATTTTATAAAAAATAAAAATAATAAAAGTGGGATTCTTTTCGCAATCTACAACAAGTTAGTCTTATAAAGACTATATCAAACACTCATTAAAACAACTACTTCCCGAGCTAATACCCCGACTGACGTTGAATTATACAAGTGTTTTCTGTTACATACAGTAACCTACTGCAAATGTAACAATTGAGTGAGTGTTTGATATAGTCTTTGTAAGACTAACTTGTTTTAGATTGCGAAAAGAATCGCACTTTTAATGTTTGAAGTATTCTGCAACCAAGAATTGGTAATTTTTGACATACTGGTATTTAATTTTAAATTTTTCTGGATGCGATTGAATGTTTTCCATTTTTTAGAAAAAAACAGAACAAAACAAAAAAACAAATATCAAAATTGAATTTGTGTTCAGTATTCCGGCACCGGATACCAATAGAAGCGATTCGAACTTCAAGTGTGTTAATGTGGTCCTGACCCAGTGCTCAGGAATACTGAATATTTTTTACTATTTCAAACCAATGTGTACAAACTATTAAGAAATGTCGATAGCTACGCCATCTATAGGTTTTATTATTGGCGATGTTAACACCAACAATTATCAACAATTAATGTGAAATCCTCGTTTTATTTTTCAAGTCAAGTATGCGTTTCGTCTGCAGGCATTTGTTTATATTGTTTTAGTAGATTAATCTTAATACCAATAATTTTTTACAAAATATTTACATAAAAGATTACCCTGATTCTGGATGGTAATCCACTCGAAAACATTAAAATATTCAGCGTTGTTTTGTGGCCACCGCAAAATTTCGCCCCTCTTGCGGGCTGGCATTGTAATTGACGCGTCCGGCCGTTGGCGTTGTCAAGTAGGCAGGGAACACAATCAAAAAGCAACAAGTGTCGCCTGTGCCGGTGTATTTGTGGACAACAGGTGGCCCCACACTTGCTCCTTCTTTCTCGAGAGGGAGTTTCGACAAGAAACAATTGTTAACGTGATGCATGCCTCTCGACACAACTTGAACGACATGACGTGAATGGATTTGTTGTACGTATGTGCACGGAACTAAATCTCATCGATTATGCTTCAGAATTTCCAATGGGAAATGTCGATGTGTAAAGGTCTGGATGTTAAAGGGTAATAAATAAATATAGCTTGACGGCAGTCTGTAGCGACTTCTTGATTTATAGCCGAGATTTCAGGGGAATACAAATTGAAAGAATTTCGAAATTTATTTGTAGAATAGAAACGTTGGTATATTAAATATGAACCAATTACATATACAAATTGAACATACATAATTTCTGAATAGAAGTTCAAAATCAGTTATCTTTGTTCTAATGTCATATTGTTTTTTCTTTATGAAACCTACGCTGTTAGAATGTTAGAGGAGACAAAACATACAGGGCATTTTTCTTTTAAGTATACTTATGCCTACACCTTTTTTGAAAGAGTTCAATTTGAAGCTTTAAACAAGTGTTTTCCACTTCCAGATTAAGCATGAAGTAAAATTTCGAGTTTAGGAAAGCCTGAAAATTTGGTTTGGTCCAAACCAAATTTTCAGGCTTTTCTAAACTCGAAATTTTACTTCATGCGCCACGCGTATTAAACACTGAAAACATTTAAATATTGTGAACAAGTGAACTTCACTTGAAATCAGTGTTTTATACGCGTGGCGCATGAAGTAAAATTTCGAGTTTAGAAATGCCTGAACATTTGGTTTGGTCGCTCCGCGCTTCGCGCTACGCGACCAAACCAAATTTTCAGGCTTTTCTAAACTCGAAATTTTACTTCCTGGGAGTGAAAAACACTCGTTTAAAGCATTAAATGAATTCTTAAAAAATAAAGTGTTTTTAAATTTATTGTTAAATTACTGTTTTATACGCGTGGCGCATGAAGTAAAATTTCGAGTTTAGAAAAGCCCAGAAAATTTGTCTCGGGTCGCTGCGCGACCCTAGACAAATTTTCACGGGGCTTTTCTAAACTCGAAATTTTACTTCATGCTTAGCCTGGGAGTGAAAAACACTCGTTTAAAGCATTAAATGAATTCTTAAAAAGGAATGAATATCTAAAGATTCACAGCATATAATTGAAGATTTTCAGCATATAATTAGGATATGCATACTTAAAAGAAAAATTTCCTGTGTGCTATTCTTTGGTTAAAGTTTAAGAAATGTTAATTACTGTCACATAACATATCAAACATATCAAAAAATGATAAATATTCACGATAATCATCATTTTCAGGCTTTTGTAATGTTTAACGTTTCAAGTTTTTCTTCTTTTTTTTTTTATTATTTGCAAAACACTTAGTTGTATTTTACTATAATTACAATCTGATCACAAATGGATCAATGAGTAATATTTAGCTAACTTAATTTACTAAAGGTTCAAGTGAAACTATTTTTTTAAGCATACACGTTGCAATGTTTACACTGTAAATTTTCAAACATTCGTATTTTTACGTTTATGATTTCTTAACGTCCAGGAAAGGAGATGTCCTCCCCTGCCCTTCGCCCCCTGGTTACGAACATGTTCGAAACTGCTATAATAACTAATTAGATATGCTTTGATACTGTAATTCCAATTTTTTTATACCTAATTGGATCATTATTTACTATACACATCAACTTTGTTGATTTTTAGAAACAACGCTTTACAGACCCAAGGCGGTGTAAATATGATCATGTATTGTCGATTTACATTCAACATTCATCAAGTACAAAAGAAATAAATACCATTTAATGATTTTTGCCATTAACAACGCTTGACAGACCCAAGGCGCTGTAAATATAATCATGTCTTGTCGATTTACATTTACTATTCATTAAGTGCAAAGTCAATACACACCACTTAATGATTTTTACCATTAAGCCGATGATATACTGATATACTTATGTAAAGATTTCATATGTTTGAATAAATGTTCTCTAATCCTATATAACCGTTGGCGGTATTTTTTCGTTATTCTTATTACCACTTTTATTTTCGATTACTCTGTAACTGTTGATTCGATACACACCGGTATAAATCGTCGGGACGTGTTACGAATTTATTGTTTAAAATGCAATTTCACGGTCCGGAACTTCAACATATTGTTCTACTGCAATTGCTTTTCAATTTCGTGAATAGGTTTCCAGAATTACAATGCGAGATAAAAAAAAAACATGGTTTCAAATTTAAGTTAATCCTTTATTGAATAATATAATCTCTAGGCATTTTCTTTCCTGGTCTTTTGCTGTTAGACAAATAAAATTTCAACAAGGTTTGTGTTTCTCGAGATGTATTTGTCAAGTTTTTAAATTCGTCAATTAGTTCTTAGTATATAATTTAGAACTCAAACTTAGTTCGCTATGAAATCTAAATATAAGTAAGCAATTTATATTTTAATTGTTATCACAGCATTAATTCTTTTTCCTTCCTATTTTTGTACATGTAAAGGGTGTCCCAAAATTAACGCAAGATTTGAATTCTGGTTCTGGTGTTTTGGGGAATGCGCATTTCTGCACTTAGGCCTCATTAGGCCCATTGTGCTTCCTCCCGTCGATTACCCAGCCTCAGCTCAGCCAACCTACCTGCTTTAGGTAGTCTAGCAAAGCCGAGGTGAGTAGATCCCTTATATAGGCCATTCTAGGCCATCTTTCATCAAGTAAGGAGCCTCTAGTTGACAAGAGTGCCGGACAATCAAGATTTGAATTAAATAGAAAACACAGTTTTTAGTCTTTAGATTGTTACTTTTTTATCTAATCAATCATAAAGTACATTGGATTATTTACTGAATAACACATCGGGCAAATGGCCTCCACGGCTTTACTGGCACATACGCACTCATTTGTCGAAATTTTCCATCATCATTCTGCATAAATGTGGCCGGATTTCGTTGAATCACCGTTTAATTTTTTCCCGTAATGTAGGGATAGTTGTAGGCTTGTTGACATAGACCTTTGACATTAAATAACCCCATAAAAAAATCTAATGGAGTTAAATCACATGATCTAGGGGCCAATTCTGATCACCGAAACGAGAGAGTACACGACCAGAAAATGTGTCATGCAGTAATTGAATTGTTTCACAAGCTGTATGGCATGTGGCGCCATCTTGTTGAAACCACATATTGGTTACATCAATATCATCCAATTTCGGTAGAAAGAACTGTGTTATCATGTCGCGATATCGAGCACCTGTAACAATCATTGCTTCGCCAGCCTTATTTTCAAAAAAGTATGGTCCAATAATGCCTCCAGCCCAAAATCTGCACTAAACAGACACGTTGTGGATGCATTTGTTTTTCGACAATCACATGTAAGTTCTCCGAACCCCATACACGGCAATTTTAGCGATTAACAAAGCCATCAAGGTGAAAATGTGCTTCATCGCTTAAGATGATATTACTAGAAAAATCGACATCTACTTATTGATGTTCAAGAATCCATTCAACGAACTTTCTTCGCTGTACATGGTCATTAGGCTTCAGTTGTTGTGTTAATTGAATTTTGTAAGCATGGAGACACAGATCTTTTATGAGTATACGCTGTAGAGAGCTTCTTAAAATTTGCAATTCTTGTCCACGACGCCGAATTGATGTTATGGGATTCTCACCAACACTCTCACGCATATTGACATTTGAACAGAGTATTTTTGGACGACCAGTGTGTTTAGCGTCTCCAACTGATCCAGTCCCCCTGAATTTTTCACTTAATATCTTCGCAGTTGACGAAGTTAAAACACTATTCCGACCATATTTTTAAACTGTAGCCGCCAAACTTTCATTATTTTTAAGATATTGTTCAGTAATAAAAACACGTTGTTGTATCGTGTAAAGCTCCATTTTTACTAACCCTAAACTCTCAGCTGTCAAATTGTTTTTTTTTCAGAGTTGCCAACAATTTACTGCACAAATGGCGGAAAATTCAAATCTTGCGTTCATTTTGGGACACCCTTTATTATACAGGGTGAGTCGGGAGGAGCGCACCAAACTCTAGGAGTGTATTATACACGTGAAAATAATGTAAAAAAACTCATTTGTTCTTATCCGATTTTCATTTGTTTTCAAGTTATGGCGTAATTAAAAATGTTCATCTAGCTTTCCACTTCTATCTGAATTTTAACATTATCAAAGTATGCCATGTTCGAGGCTTATAAACATTTGATAATTCTGACGTTTTGATGAACTGTCAGTGTACGGTGAACAGTAACTGAACGTTTAAGTTCGAATTAATGTGATTGTTAGTGTTGCAAAATGCCACATACTTATTCAAATTTAGAATATGCAAATATGGTGTTTGTATATGGTTTCTGTAATGGAAATGCTACAGCTGCAGTTGAAGAATATCGTGAACGTTTTCCACACCAAAGACATCCTGATAAATACATATTTATTAGAGTTTTCAACAAATTGTGCGAGACTGGTAAGCTTCCCAGTGCTAACATAACATATGAGCGCGCTGCTCGACAAGGTTTTGTAGAAGTAGAAAATATTCTGCATCTAGTAGAAGAAGATGCAACTACTAGCTCACGGAGAATTGCCACTCAATTGGCAATTCCACAAAAAAGAGTGATGAACACGCTACACGAGTAAGGCTTATATCCTTATCACGTTCAGAGAGTACAGCACCTACAACCAGGGGATTACGCTAACCGTACGGAATTTTGTCGGTGGATAAATAATAATCATCGTAATGTATCGAGTATACTCTTTACGGATGAAGCTACATTTACTCGTGATGGCATTAACAACACTCGTAACTCTCATGTATGGTCTGATGAAAATCCCCACGCAACAGTCGAAAGCAATTTTCAACATCGGTTTTCTGTAAACGTGTGGTGTGGTATAGTTGACAGTTATTTAATCGGCCCTTTCATTTTGGAGAATCGTCTCACAGGAGGCAACTACCTTAATTTTTTACAAAATGAATTACAAGGCCTGCTAGAAGATGTTCGTATAAATATTAGAATGCAGATGTACTATCAGCACGATGGAGCTCCTGCACATGTCGCTCGTCAAGTCAAGCAATATTTGGACGAACGTTTTCCAGGGCGTTGGATTGGTCGTGGAGGTCCTATTAATTGGCCTGCAAGATCTCCAGACCTCACACCACTAGATTTTAGTTTATGGGGCTGGATGAAAAATAAAGTCTACAAAATAAAAGTGGACACACGGGAATCACTAATTAGACGAATTGAGAATACTGCAGCCCATATAAAAGAAGAAAGAAATGAATCAATTGGGAGAGCAACAAACGCTCTTCGTAGACGAAGCAGAAAATGTTTAGAAGTCAATGGCGGTATTTTTGAACATTTGTTGAAAGAACGCTATGATTAAGAAACATTTTTTGTATAATAACTTGTTTATTTGTTAATATGCTATAACTTGAAAACAAATAAAAATCGGATAAGCACAAATGAGTTTTTTTACATTATTTTCACGTGTATAATACACTCCTAGAGTTTGGTGCGCTCCTCCCGACTCACCCTGTATAATGGTGGTATGATAAAACCTGTATGGTATGAATTACTATTATCATTGAGACCAGAAATGTCCAACCTTTTACCTCCGCCGGGCCACATTCGCTTAATTTGACTTGTCGTGGGCTCTAACAAATGAAAAGTAATAAAACGTTTCATATATTTCCACTTATATGAAGTGACTGTTTATATATTTTTCTTTACAAAGAATTTGGTATTTTGCGCTTGGCCTCCATGCGGTGCTCGGGCAGTGGGTTGGACACCCCTGCTTTAAACGAGGCCTCTCAAAATTTCAGACAGATTCAACGAGTAGTTTTGTATTGTCAACTGTTGAAAGCGGGCAAATTCATGTTTGATTGCATCAATGATATATGATTCGGTTCCCTATTTTTGTATTGAAAAACGTGTGAGGAAATCAAAGTAAGATTGCATGCAGTTTCTAAGAAGCTTGCACCTTCGATGACTACCATCAGATATTTTTTTAATGTATTCAACCATAGAAGAACATTCGTTTTTTTTTCTATGAAAAACGTTTTCCAATTAATGTGACTATGGACGGTATGGCAGACAAAATCCATAATTTCGTGTGAGCGGACTGCCAGATGAATATCAGAGAGAATGCTATTATTGTAAACATTTCGCATCCATAGAATAGTATTGTCACAAGTCAATAATCACAAATTTCGGGGAAAACGCATTTTGAACTTTCGGGTTTCTAAAATTGCTTATAAAATCGTACAGTTTTCTTTATTTCTTTAATTGACTAGCACCCACCGATTTCTAAGAAATCTGGCCGTCATCTCCACCAACAATGAGCACAAAAAAAACCCAAGTAAAGCTCTGGCATGATTTAAAAAACATATAGTTGTCACAGTAGGTCCTATCTTGAAAATTTGATTTATTGCCTCAAGTTGTAACGCTTTTTTGTCTATACTAGTTCAAAAAAGCGTCACATTTTCTCTGAAAATTCCTAAGAAAAGGAACGACAAGTAATAAAAATTATCAAAATTTCAACTTTTAATTACTTATGAATTTGAAATGTGTACTTGAAAAACTATACAAACTGACAAAATGAAGTCGCACCTACTGACTTCGTAATATTACGCTGCTATTCGTACGATCCTTCCCTCTCTTGCGTAGAGTAGCACAGTAACTACTGCTCCCAAGCGTTAACAATTAAAATTATGAAATTAATGATGCTATATCCTTGTAGAGCTGGTCGAGATTTATCTACCTATAGGGATGACTAAAACACACGTTTTTGACTTGTCACACGACTATCCTAGGGCTGCGATTTAATTTAACCCGTACGAAATGTGCCACAAAAAAATGGGCATGAGAAAGCTATCTACGAGGTGGGTTTCGTATTTGATCACATTAGAGCAAATACTTTTCCCTTCAATATTTTTGCTGAATATTTTTGCAGTAACAATAACTTTTTTCTCGAAATATTTTATTTGTATTTATACATACAGGAAGTTTTTCTTTTAAGTATACGTATTCCAAATACAGCCTATTTTCTGTAAATGTTTAGATATTTCTTGTTTTTTTTAAGTTTAATTTGAAGTTTTAAGCGAGTGTTTTTCACTCCCAGACTAAGCATGAGGTAAAATTTCGAGTTTAGAAAAGCCCCGTGAACATTTTCTGGGCTTTTCTAAACTCGAAATTTTACTTCATGCGCCACGCGTATAAAACACGGATTTAAAGGTAAGTTGAAAATATATACTGCTGAGATGTGATGGACCCGAGGCAAATTTTCTGGGCTTTTCTAAACTCGAAATTTTACTTCATACTCCACGTGTATAAAACACTAAAATATTGCGAAATTTATGTATATTCCAACTTCACTTGAAATCTGTGTTTTATACGCGTGGCGCATGAAGTAACATTTCGAGTTTAGAAAAGCCCAGAATTTTCACGGGGCTTTTCTCAACTCGAATTTTGTTTTCATGCTTAGTCTGGGAATGGAAAACACTCGGTTAAAGCTTCAAATTAAACTAAAAAAAAAACAAGGAATATCTAAAGATTTACAGAAAATAGGCTGAATTTGGAATACGTATACTTAAAAGAAAAACTTCCTGTATGTTTAAATACAAATAAAATATTTCCAGAAGAAAGTTATTGTTACTGCAAAAACGTTCAGCAAATATATTAAACGGAAAAGTATATGTTTATCTAAACAAAGCATTCACTGTATGTAACACTACTTACGCCAGCATCCATTCTCCTGATAAAGAGTTCTCTTAGTTCATTGCTAAGATGCATTTCTCGACGAACTGCAGCCATTTTGCTGAGAAGTGAAATGTAATTGACAAACTGTGATAAGGTTTTGACATATTTGACATTCGCATGGCCACTTCCAAGCAGTGTTTGAACATGTTTCAGCGCAATCCAAAAGCATTTCTACAGCGAATAGTGACTATAAAGTACATCACTGCACGCCAGAAATAAAAGAAAAGTCAAAATAGTGAACTTTATTCGAAGATCCTGCTCCAAAAAAGGCGAAAACGGTGTGATCAACGGAAAGGTCTTGTAGACTGTTTTTTTGATTTCACTAGGAATTATCTTCATAGAAAATTTCAGAAGAGGGGGGCGGGGGGAAATTATGTTTCCATGGGAAGGACAATCACGAAGCAGTACTATGCTAATAAATTGGGCCGATTCAACACTAAATTAATGAGAAAACGGCTCTATTTAGCGAAAAAAAAAAACCAATTTATCACCATCAACTCACTCAACCACAATTACCACAGCAAAGCTGGTCGACTTACGATACGAACTTTTTCCTAATCCACCTTATTGTCTAGATTTGGCTTCGTGCTATTTATTTTTTTCCGAAAACTTAAAAATATAACTTGGCTGAAAGCGGTACACGCCAAACGAGGAAGTCATCTCCGAAACAGAGACCTATTTTGCAGAATTCGACAAATTATATATTTTAGATAGCTTGAAAAAGTTAGAATATCGCTAAGTGTATCAAACTAAAGGAATCTATATTGAAATATAAATTTAAAAAAAATGGTGATGTGTCCATCATAGTACTTTCCCCGAGAGTGATATAATGATTTCGTATAATAGATTATTTCTTAGAGTAAGAATTTGTTTATGCTCAAGTTTTCCAGTAATAAAGTGAAATTTAAAAACAAAGATAAAAAGAAATGTACTTGAAACCAATACCTTTCAGAAGTTCTTCTGCCTTATTTTTTGACACAGTTTTCTAATTATAGATATGTGAGTACTTAAATTCCTTTTTCTTCACTGTTTTATTTTAATTCTAGATGTACATTGCAGGCATGACGTGCCAATTTTTAATAGTTTAACGTATTTGACAAATTAGTAAAAGAACATTAAATATGACAAATTAATAAATAAACCTTAAAATAAAAATTATTTGCGCAAACAAGTGCGATTAATTTGAAATCAGATAAAGGCCGGCTAGTTTAAGAGTTTAACTTTAAAAGTGGGACATCTAATGGAATTAAAATTCGTTTCTGTTGAATAATATGGTATTATTATTGTGTATTAACAACTTATATTTATCTTCCATGTGGTTCCGTAGTGTAGCGGTTATCACGTCTGCTTTACACGCAGAAGGTCCCCGGTTCGATCCCGGGCGGAACCAAACTTTTTCTTGAATAATAATAAACTCCAATATAAAAACTAAAATTAAATCGCTTATTATTAAAAGAAACTAAGTTACTTTTTAGCCCTTTTGATAGTTTACATGTTTTTTATTATACAAACCAAGACACACAGTTTGGTTAAAAAAAAACTATGTTTTCATCATTTTTCTCTGATTTTACTAAATAAAGCAAGAGCAGTGATACCTATGCTATGCCTTAGGAAAAGGCATATATTGGCGACAAAACACCATTCTTCAGACAAAAATTGATCACATGCAGAGATTACTCTGGGTGCAAGAAGATCACCAACCATTTTACCAAAATATTACTGAAAATTGGAAGGCCAAAACGCGAATCGAACATTCTCGTCAATAAAATACTTACATTGTCTTAAGATATGTTTCATAATAATACTTTCATAATATTATTTATTTTTGTTTAAACAAAAACGCAATAATTAAAGATTGTTTGATTATATTTTTAAAACGGCCCATTTGTATTTTTTTTTTTATTTTAAAAATGTACGACGTATTATGGTGACCCTGCTGTTGTCAAACTGCAAGCAACAAAACAAAATTAAATTATTACACTTCAAAAACTATTAAGCTTTCATTGATTACCTTTGCCATATATGGCAGAGATTCTGTTCATTAATTCAATTACACCCTGTATATGTTATGTAATTTAATTCTGTTGTTTTTTAATATAGCCAAACTTAGGGTGTATTTATTGCGAACAGTTGCAGTCCTGCATTAACAGTAGGATATTTTAACATCAAATTTTGAGATATAGGTAAATGATTATTAAATTGACAAATAAATCATTACTTGTAAAATAAATTGTCACAGTGCAGAGTTTCAAAAAACAGAACACTACAACTCGCAACTTTACAACATCCACAGGGATTTTTGCCCTTCTTCGTCCCTATTTCTTGAATTTAGTCAATCTATTTTCGCCTTGGTCGGACTCTTTTTCTTGTGCTTGCACTTCTTGTTTCCATTATTTTTTGTCATTCTATCCGTCTTCATTCTAGTTATGTGCCCATATCAGTTCAGTTGCTTCTTTCTTATTTTTTTGACAATCGGTTCTTGTTTTGTTGTTTTTCTGATGTCCTTGTTTCTAATTCTGTCCCTTTTCCTGGCTATTCTTCTAAGATGTTTATTTAAATTGCATTTATTTTGTCTTCGTCTTTTTTCCATAATGTATAACTTTCACTACCATAGTTTATTGGGTATTGTATTATGTATTTTCATTTTCACTTCCATGTCAACATTTTTATGTCTCAGTATTATCTTACTCATTAAGCAGTATATTTTTGTTGACTTGTGGCTCTGTTTATTATTTCTGCCTTAATTTTTCTATATTCTGTGATACTCTTTCAAATACCTTATCCTTGCATTCATTTCTTTGTTGTTTTGGTTGTCTTATTTTTCGTTAATGATCATTCTTTTAGTTGTGTTTATCTGCACCTCCATTTTCATAGTTTCTATTTCCTTGGTCCATATATGTTTCTGCATTTTATGTTTGATGTTTGCTATCAGAACCACATCGTCTGTAGGTTACTAATTCCGACTCGTTCCAGATTTCTATATAAAATTACTGTTTAGTTGTCCTTGTGGTTTTATCCTTTTTGCAATTTACCAACTCCCTGCTTTATTCCTTTTGATGTTTTGATTTTTGGCCTGCGATTTGTATTTTGGCTGTCACTGTCTCCTAGGTGCACCTGATAGCATTCACCAAACTATTCGGTACTTCTAAGCCTTCTAGCGTTTTCCAGATAATGCCTTTAAGGATACTTTCACATAGTCCATATAAATATTTGTAAAATGATAAACACTGTGATCAAAACTAAGCAGTGTATTTAGAAATTAACTTTAGATCAGTGGTTTATACGCGTGGCGTATGAAGTAAAATTTCGAGTTTAGAAAAGCCTGATTAAGCTTGGTCGCTTCGCTGCGCTACGCGACCAAGCCAAATTTTCAGGCTATTCTAAACTCGAAATTTTACTTCATGCTTAATCTGGGATTGAGAACAATCGTTAGAGTCTTCAAATTGAAAGTTTTTAATAAGATCACGAATGTCTGAAAATAAACATTGGAAAACCGTAATATGTATGTATATCCAAAAGAGAAATTCCTTGTATTTAGAACTGTTTCAAAATTTGAACATATGAATGGGCAGATAATGGAGAAGACAGATTCCTGAACAAGGAGCATTTACCTGATCGCCAGAGAGACTTTATTAAATTGGTAGTAGATACAAATAATTTGAAGAGGTGGTGGGTAGTTTTGTAATCTTAGCCCCATTTGCACCCCGACTGATTAACTTTAATCAACCACTAATCATTGATTAAACCTCTGATTAAGTCATAAATCTAGAATATAAGAATGTTTTAAATTTGTAAGATAACCTAAACATGTCTCTTTTATCATTGTGCGATTTTGTAAATAATTTATACATAATATTGCTGTGTTTTTAAGGAGTACTAATCACTGATTAACCTAATCGACTTGGGTGCAAACGGGGATTAATCTTTGTTAAAGGAATCTATTTTATAAGTAAATTGAATTATCTCTTACTGTCAGATTTTTCTTCACACAACCTACAAATTAAAAGTTGATTTACAACATAGCATGTGATTAATCTTGTCCTAACCTAAAACACTCAACCTGCATCACACCAATAAATTCTTGAAATGTCAAATTGGTCATATTAAAAAAATGATTACATATTATTTTTTTGTGCTGCGAAGAAAAAATCTAGTCCGTGGACCGAACGGAATCTTACACTGTCTGTAACTGGATTACTTGATTTTTTAATTTGCTAACAATTTTGAGGACATTTGTAAAAGCTTTCATTAATGAATTGTCCACGTACTTAATCGCGTTTACCCCTAAAGTCACTAAAATCGAATTTAATTCACAAATATACAGAACCAACGGTTATTGAATAAGTGGGTAAATTCGAATATTTTGAACGCAGGCTCGCTGTGGTGTCGATACGTCACTGAACCGAATAAATGCTTGTTTGCATAATAAGAAAAATTGTATACTTATTGTGTTGCGTTTCTAGCTCACAGAGTCTACTCTTAAATGAACTACCCTGTTACCCATAAAACACCAAAGATCTTAAAATATTACCATAAACCACATAAAACCGAAATTAACCTATCCGGGGAGCTTTTATATTTCGAGAACTTAATACTGTTCCGTGTGCAGGTGGCGCTCATAATAGATGAACTCCTGCGGTGGATCGGGACTAAACCGGCAGCAGCGGGAGCGTACCACCAGGTAAGATCCCGGGCTGGCTGCGGCCGCAATAAATAACTGCTTATTTACCTTGTGAATTATAGATCGGGGGAAGTTTCTTGTTCGCCGTGTTTCCAATGCCCCTCCTCGTGTTCGCCTCATCCACGAAAGCCCCGGAACACCAGGGCATACCTCCTGAGACTTTAATCTCCGTTCCGACATCGCGAGACCTCGACGGTGTTACCACTATCTGTAACTGAATTTCATAAGGGTATTGTTACATCTGATACTATTCTAATTGTTACAGAATACCTCTTATAACAGTTATACTCATAAATAATTAGTTAACGAGAGTTTTATCTAACACTAAACATGCTACAGCGGATGATCAGTGTAGGGTGGGTTATCAAGTGCTTCGATTAATCGGGATTGCCCTGATTGTAATTGTAAAGCCCTAGTGTCTAGGCTAGATTCCTAGTCATATTAAACTGTTCTGATTTGTCCTTTCGATTAGGAAACAATAGTGCACAAGAAAAATATGTAACAGAAAACGCTTGTTTTAGATTTTAAGTAACTAATAATTAATTTACACGAGGATTCTTTCTTTTAACCTATTAACGGCTGACCAATTAAACAGGGTGCCCGCCCTTTTCGACAGAATGTATGGGGATCTAAGTTATTTGAAGAGATAGAGAGTCGGTTATATTGGGGCAAAGTTGCGTGTTTTAGGGCCTAACAATAATCTGAAAACCATTTTAAAATATCATTCTTTTGTTTTCGAAATATCAACAACAAAATGATTTTTGAAAAATCGTTTTTATTTTTTTATTTAAAAACTACTGAATATGGACATTTAGAACTTTGATAGTATTACCCGGACACCATAGCCAACTTTTGTTTTTCTTATGAGCGTAATTTTGGATTTGATATTTTTTGAAAGAATATTTTTTTCTGAGCTCAGTGATATGTCACACTCATAATTTATTTTAGATTTGATATTTAAAATTATAATATTTTTTATTTGCAAAGAGTGTCTTGGAAACAATGACGTCATATCTGTTAATCAATAACATCTTGACACCAGTCAATCATTGTTAGCACTCAAATGAATTAATAACTGTCAATCTTTTGTACTAATAATAATAAGTACCGATCATCACATAAAAGTTGCACAAATTAAATTTATTTTACTTTTATTATATTATTATTCCAAAACTATTCACAAAAAAGTAATTCTTATACATCTCGGTAAATATTGATCACCATCAATATATATTTTTAACTTTACTGTAAATCAGTGGTTTACACGCGTGGCGCATGAAGTAAAATTTCGAGTTTAGAAAAGCCCCTTGAAAATTTGTCTCGGGTCGCTGCGCGACCCTCGACAAATTTTCTACGCGGGGCTTTTCTAAACTCGAAATTTTACTTCATGCTTAGTCTGGGAGTGGAAGACACTCGTTAGTTTAAAATACATCACAACTGATAAATATATATCGTCGGATGCCCGTCTTCAGGAGTGATATGTAAGTAAATTATGGGTCCTAGGAGTTGTCGAATAAATGAGTTACACAACTGTTTCCAAGGCACTCTTTACAAAAAACAAAAGATCAAAATTTTACATATAAAATGTACAATAAACTATAAGTGTGATACATCTTTGAATTCAGAAAAAAAAATTCTTTCAAAAAATATGAAAATCCAAAATGGCGCCTATAAGAAAAACAAAAGTTTGCTATGGTTCCTAGGTAAATATTATAGTTATCTTAAAATAGAATATGTTACTAGATTTATCGTTAAAATGTGTCTGTATAATGTCAAAGTTGTAAATGTCTGGATTCAACAGTTTTTGAATAAAAAAATAAAAACGAAATTTCCAAAAATCCGTTTTTTGACAATATCTGAAAAACGAAGAAATGTATTTTTAATTTGTTTTTAGATTATTATTATTAAGCCCTAAATTACGCAACTTCGCCCCAATTTAAATTCTTCCAAAAAATATGAAATTCCAAAATGGCGCCTATAAGAAAAACAAAAGTTTGCTATGGTTGCTAGGTAAATATTATAGTTATCTTAAAATAGAATATGTTACTAGATTTATTGTTAAAAAGTGTCTGTATAATGTCAAAGTTGTAAATGGCTGGATTCAATAGTTTTTGAATAAAAAAATAAAAACGAAATTTCAAAAAATCCGTTTTTTGACAATATCTGAAAAACGAAGAAATGTATTTTTAATTTGTTTTTAGATTATTATTATTAAGCCCTAAATTACGCAACTTTGCCCCAATTTAAATTCTTCCAAAAAATATGAAAATCCAAAATGGCGCCTTTAATAAATATTCATATTTATTGATGCAACAACAATGTACATGTTTTACACAGGTCAGTTCTTAACTAAATAATAACAAAAAATCTAAAATAAACTACATATCAAAGTAAACATAAAAAAGTAAAAAAAGACTGCATTTTAATGCAGCGTTTAAACTGCAATTACAGTTTAAACGCTGCATCAAAATTAAATTCAAGATATTCCTCCCAGCAGTAAAAGGCATTAATTGATAAGAAATCCTTCAGTACTCGGTAGAACTTCTTGTGTGGTAATTCCTGGATGTTTTTGGCAGGACATTAAAAAATTTAATAGCGTAGAAACGTTCTCCCGTCCGAGCTTTAGTCAGCCTCGTAGCTTTAAAATACAGATTTGATTGTTGTCGAGTGCTATATTGGTTGATATCACTGCATGTCAGGTAATCATCGATGTTGAGTTTAATGTGGGAAAGGCAAACAAGTAAGTAAAGTGATGGGAACGTCAATATATTCAGATCAATAAATGCTTGCCTGCAAATACAAAAGTTTGCTATGGTTGCTAGGTAAATATTATAGTTATCTTAAAATAGAATATGTTACTAGATTTATCGTTAAAAAGTGTCTGTATAATGTCAAAGTTGTAAATATCTGGATTCAATAGTTTTTGAATAAAAAAATAAAAACGTAATTTCAAAAAATCCGTTTTTTGACAATATCTGAAAAACAAAGAAATGTATTTTTAATTTGTTTTTAGATTATTATTAAGCCCTAAATTACGCAACTTTGCCCCAACTTGTGTCTCTTCAAATAACCGAGATCCCCATACATTCTGTTGAAATATGGACACCCTGTTTGTAGAGTTAACTCTAAAATTTGATTTTAGGTAAAATTCTTTACTTCTTTTTATGATTTCTTTAAATTACCTAATATATTACTGGAAATGTTTCTTTTCAATACACACAATGTATACGCTGTTAATTTTCAAGCATTCGTCGCTTTTATAAAATCGTTTAATTTGAAGTATCGAACGAGTGTTTCCACTCCCAGATTAAGCATGAAGTAAAATTTCGAGTTTAGAAAAGCCTGAAAATTTGGTTTGGCCGCTCCGCTTAGCGGAGCGACCAAACCAAATTTTCAGGCTTTTCTAAACTCGAAATTTTACTTCATGCGCCACGCGTATAAAACACTGATTTAAAGTAATACTTCATTGCAATTGATAATAGTAGGATAATATTTTGACATTATTAAGAATTTGTTGTATCAATTTCTACAATACGTAGTTAGTTTTAGCACGAAGCAAATATTTTCCAAGATAAGCTCATTTTGAAGATTTCTAATTCTCTTTAAAATGATTTACAATAATTTTGATGATATCATAACTCAGAAGCGTAATTTCAAGTAGATAAATACTTAAAAATTAAACTGAACAATAAAGAAAAAACTGCTTCTAAAATATCGGTAATAAATAAGATAGCGATTTCAATTTTATTCTCACCATTTAAATTCACCAATAGAGATAGAAATCCAAATTAAAATATTAACATAGGAATTTCCTAAGGTGCGTCTTGAAACGAGAGACACGGTATATACATTTTTTATTTTTTGTCATTAGAAAACAATTTTGTACTAACGTTAAATTAGTGGCGCAAACGGAAAAGTTTTCAGTTACAAAAAGCATACGTCGCTTTTATAAAATCGTTTAAATTGAAATATCGAACGAGTGTTTCCACTCCCAGATTAAGCATGAAGTAAAATTTCGAGTTTAGAAAAGACTGAAAATTTGGTTTGGTCGCTCCGCGAAGCGGAGCGGCCAAACCAAATTTTCAGGCTTTTCTAAACTCGAAATTTTACTTCATGCGCCACGCGTATAAAACACTGATTTAAAGTAGTACTTCATTGCAATTGATAATAGTAGGATAATATTTTGACATTATTAAGAATTTGTTTTATCAATTTCTACAATACGTAGTTAGTTTTAACACGAAGCAAATATTTTCCAAGATAAGCTCATTTTGAAGATTTTTGAATTCTCTTTAAAATGTTTTACAATAATTTTGATGATATCATAACCCAGAAGCATAATTTCAAGTAGATAAATACTTAAAAATTAAACTGAACAATAAAGAAAAAACTGCTTCTAAAATATCGATAATATTTCAATTTTATTCTCACCATTTAAATTCAGCAATAGAGATAGAAATCCAAATTAAAATATTAACATGGGAATTTCCTAAGGTGCGTCTTGAAACGAGACACACGGTATATACATTTTTTATTTTTTGTCATTAGAAAACAATTTTGTACTAACGTTAAATTAGTGACGCAAACGGAAAAGTTTTCAGTTACAAAAAGGCGAAACGCCGAGGAGAGCATTCGGTAATTTTCTCGTTAAGCCTGCGGAACGGAACGAACGCGATGCATTTAAATTATAATACTTGTTAGGAAGAATTCGGAGCATTTGCACCTCCGAAAATATATATCTGGGAAACGTGCTGGCTTGCGAAACGCTTTCCGCAGATGGCTGAAGTTTTCACCTTGCAGTTCGACAGGAAATAACTGTAAAACGAACACATTCGTATGCCATAACTTCAACATGTTTTTCCAAAAAATAATGTAACAGTTCATAACCGGCAGATTCCAATAGGAATATGAATTTCACGGCGTGCTCGCAATACTTTCAGTGCGATGCTATCATAACTGAAAATTGGAATTTACTTGGAGAGATTTTGTGTTTAGTTACATTCAGTGTTCAAAAAACTTATTTTTCTAATTATTGACTATATTAAAATTTTTATGAGAGGCAGTTTCATTTTACGATAGTTAACCTCTTGAATAAATTGCCTGTGTTCTGTATTTCTATCGATTCTAAAATTAGTTTTAAAAGGCGTTTGTTTAAAATGTTATACAGAGAGTTCTTAGTAATACCGAACATTGTACGATTTGCACTAAATCGCATTTGATCACCTGTCATTTTTATTAGGAATGTAGGCAATCCAATTGACATTTAACCTCAAAATTAAACGTGTCAAATTGTGTTCAAAGCTTAGACTCGTTTTAGTAGGAATCTAAAATACGAAAATAACGTTCAACGTGTGTTGTAATGTTCGGTTTTACATAAAACTCTCTGTATGTAAAACGATGTAATTAAGTATATATTTATTGATGGATGTTCCTAGTAAAAAATGCATGTTTGTTATATTATTATTTTTTTAATATATTTAAAGGTGTAATGGAAGATCAGAGTGTACATTACGTACACATCTGAATTACGTCTTCTTTTTCTATAATAGAATTTTAGAATTATATATGATTTATATTGTACAGGGTGGTCCAAAAGTCCGTTTAAATTTGAATCGGTAGCTGCGATGAGTAGCGACGGTGGGGTGGGGCGGAGGGGTTACGAAGCGCAAGAGCGGCCAATGAGAATTCAGTACCATGGCTTCGCTCAGTGATAAACAACGTGCGTTCTGTGTACGCGAGTACTACCGCAACAACGATTCTTTTACTCTAGCGCAACGAAAATGTTGTGCTCATTACAACATACGGCGTAAAAATGAAGCTTCATCGATGCAATTGATTCAAAAATGGGTACATAAGTTCGAGGAGACAGGTTCAACAATGAATCAACCACGATCCCGCCGACCTAGAACATCAAGAGATCCCGAAAACGTCGAGCGTGTAATAGCGTCTATTCGTGAAAATCATGGACTCTCTACTCGGAGCGGTCTAACGCCTTAGGTGTGCCCAGAACATCTTTGATTCGTATCCTTCACAAAGATTTACATTTACATCCGTACAAAATCCAAATGGTACAGGAATTAAAGCCTCAAGATCATGCTCACGGGCTCCAATTTGCAAACGAAATGTTAGAGAGGTTCACCAGCTTTACCAACATTTTTTTCTCAGACGAGGCACACTTCCATCTAAACGGGCATGTAAATAGGCAAAATTGCAGGTATTGGAGTGACGCTAATCCTAAATTTAAGCATAAAAAACCTCTGCATTCACCCAAGGTTACTGTATGGGCAGCTTTGTCAGCAAGAGGCATTATTGGTCCATGCTTCTTTCAAGATCGCCGAAGAAATGCTGTTACAGTGAATACAGAGCGGCATATTGCCATGCTACAGAACTTTTTTTCACCAGCGCTACAGGAATTCGATGGTTTTAATCAACGATCGTGGTTTCAGCAAGATGGGGCAACATGCCACACTTCTAACGACTCATTAAGTGCTGTTCGCGAAATTTTTGGACAAAAAGTGATATCCAAAAGAGGTGCCAGTAACTGGCCACCTCATAGCCCGGACTTATTTCTACTGGACTTCTTTCTTTGGGGATACCTTAAAAGTAGAGTTTTCAACAGCAACCCAGTATCCCTAGAGGAATTAAAGGAAAATATTCGAGAGGAAATGCAAAACATTTCACGAAACACTTGTGAGAACGTCATTGAAAATTTCCGCTCCAGGTTGCAGCAGTGTCAAAATAGTCAAGGATCACATATGGGCGATGTAAGTTTTAATAAATAAAATCCTTATTTGTGTACTTTAATAATAAATAGAATGTTTTTATCTCACATAACTAGTTTCTTTTAAATCATCATTTAAAATGTAAACGAACTTTTGGTCCACCCTGTATATTGTATCATTGTTTGAAAAGTTAAGTGTATTATTATTATTATTATACTTAATTATAATATTAAATATTTAATAGAAGTTTTCGCAAGAATAATCCGAAATTGCTAGGCATTAGGGGTTGTGCGTTAGGAAGAAAACCAATATTATCCGCTATTAGAATACTAATGTCGTTTTAGGAGGATATGAGTAGGGATTCTAAAATTTCAAAATAAGAATATCATTCTGGATGTAATAACAATGTAAATGCGGAAAGGAATATCCCGACTTTTATGGAACAGTATTTTTAAATAATAAAAACTCGTCTTGGTTTAGAAACAATTATTGAACACATGAACTATATCGTTTATTGTTTGATTTATTTTTTCAATATTTGTTATACCACATGTTTTATAATTATTTATTGATTAGTTCATTTATGTGAGAAGGTAGTTTTAACTTTTCATTAACTCAGATATAATTGTAGCTTTTTTTTGTCAGTAATTCCAATAATAAAAAGTTTAAAACTGTTAAACAAATCATAAATAGTGTTTAGCCAAGTCCCTAAAACTGTGTATTATATAATTTTGATAAGGTCTAATTAATAGACAGTTTAAAAACTTTATATATGCCCACTGAGCAAACACAATTAAGTTATGTTTCATCAACATTAAAACAACGTTTAATGTTGCTACAATGTTGATATAATGTTATTTGTTTGTTATTTGCGCAGTAGGTGAGTAAGTTTTTTTACAAATTAGAAACTTTTGAAATGTATTAGTATATTTTATTAAGTGTAGTGCAATATGTGTTTTAAAATATGCTGTACGGGAAAATAAAAGATTTTCTTTTATAGAATACCAAAAAGTGGGTTTGATTTTTTTCCGGATCACCTAACAATTAATAATTGACATAATAAACTTATTTTACTTGTAAATTGGATAAAGCCTATTTCACAATAAATCAGTCTTTTATACGCGTGGCGCATGAAGTAAACTTTCGAGTTTAGAAAAGCCTAATTTGGCTCGGTCGCTCCGCTTCGCTCCGCTTCGCTACGCGCCCGAGCCAAATTTTCAGGCTTTTCTAAACTAGAAATTTTACTTCATGATTGACCTGGGAGTGAAAAACAGTCGTTTGTTCTATCATTAAAACAATTGAAAATTGAAGTTATAAGTTAATTGACGTTTTATTAACGAAGAATATTCTGTATTATTAAAACGGAGTGTCAATTTTATGCAAGTTAAAAAAAGTTCAAAAGATAATAGGTAAATTACAGTCAATTTAGCGATGAAATAACCGTCAACATGTTACAATAGTCATTTAATGATAAAATACTATACTTATTAAAATATCGACTGTTCTCTAACTATATTGACTCTTATGACTAAATTAACTGCCACTCGACAACTTTGATTACACTGGTCTGCAAAAAAAAAATGTTTTTTGAGCCCTGACACCATTCCTGCTGATTCTTGTGTAAAATGACCTCCTGAATCCGAATATGACCTCCGTTTTCCCCCATCACCCACCGTTTTCTGGGGAGGCCCCCCACCTATTTATATCACTTTTCGATAATTTGGAGGGATGAAACGGATTATTTTAGCCTTAACATTTCTTCTGAGGGACTAGAGAGGTGAAAAGTTCCAAAACATGAACATTTGTAGCAAACAGGTAGATTTGGGGGGGGGATTTGCCCCCTTAAATTGTAAAAAAATCATTAAAAATGATCAATTTTTTCCGTTTTTTTCGCAGTTTTTTCACTTATTTTCTACATAATATACATTAAAAACCAGCAGTACTCTGCTAACATGCTAACATGCATTGGGGGAGGATGAGGGGGGTTGGAAGCTGGAATATGTAGAAAATAAGTGAAAAAACTGCGAAAAAAACGGAAGAATCGATCATTTTTAAGGATTTTATTACAATTTAAGGGGGCAAATCCCCCCCTCCCCCAAATCTACCTCCTTGCTACAAATGTTCATGTTTTGGAACTTTTCACCTCTCTAGCCCTTCAGAAGAAACGTAAAGGCTAAAATAATCCTTTTCATCCCTCCAAATTATCGAAAAGTGATAAAAATAGGTGTGGGGGCCTCCCCCGAAAACGGTGGGTGATGGGGGAAAACGGGGGTCATATTCGGGTTCAGGAGGTCATTTTACATAAGAATCAGCAGGAATGGTGTCAGGGCCGATTCTCATGCCGACCAGTGTTATTTTTGTTGTGTAATAAAAAAAGGCGTATTTTTTTCTCAATGAAATTTCATGGAATCTAAAAATTAAAACGATCGTAATTTTGATAGTTTTAATTAGATTTTCCTGAAATTTTGTGTGGATGTTAAGAAAACATTGCTCTTTCAAAATATGTAAAAATTTAAATATACTCCATCGATGGTTTTTGAGTCATTTTTATCTGATTGTTAAAAAGTTCGTTTGTTTTTAATCAAATTTTATGGATTGTAAAATATAAAAACATCATAACATCAACATTTTAAGTGAGATCTTTATAAAACTTCATATGGATGTTAAGATAACATTGCTTTATCAGAAAAGGTCAAATTATCAAAACACTCCATTAATAGTTTCTGACTTATTTACGAAATAACGACATTGTAAGGTGTTTTTATCCTAGTTTTAATGCAATTTCAATCTCAGACATTCATAACTTTCGAAATTCTCAGGATATTATTATGAAATTTTGTGCGGAAATCAACTTAACATTGCATTTTTTAGAATTTATCAAAATATATAAACTTCTTCTGGCTTTTCTAAACTCGAAGTTTTACTTCATGCGCCACGCTTGTAAAACACTAAAATATTGTAAAGTTAGAAATACACTTGAATATACTTTTTTGAAATGAGTAATAATCAAAACATTTGAATTACAAAATATTTACATTAATCTTCGCATCTTCTCAAGTCTGGTCAAATGATACATTGTATAAAATTAACTTATTAAGTAATTTAATAATTAAGAAAAAAATTATAATATTTCTTGAATAACTTTCTCATTTATCACTTGGTGAAACATTTTGAAATAATATTAAAGGATAAATTAAAAACACTTGGCTTGTTTGTAAAGAAACAAGTCGAGTAAATAGAAACAAATAGTGAAACAAACCAAGTGTTTTTAATTTATCCTTTATATTAAAATAATAATGTTGCGTTATTGCAATAATGAAGGTTAATGTGAAGTTCAATATTTTAATGGTTTAAAGTCCCCGCATTGTTGCCAAGAGCACATGAAAACATTCAACTTAACCCAAAAACCCGTCCGAAAACGTTAAGTGCTAGATGCCTAACGTTGAGTTATAAATGGTTAAAAAGTGGTGAATTATGGTTAAGCTGTAGTGAGAGGGCAAGGAGAGGGCCCAGATCCACACCAAATAACACAAAACTGCCATTTATCAATATGAATTTAAACGTGCATTGAAATGTTCTAACAAATTCACTTTTCCTCAGACTCGGAATTTTCGCCTGGATTTATTACGAGTGGTGAAGCGGCAATGCTGTGGGGTATTACCAACAAAACGTCATATATCTAACGCTTGCTATAACGTTGTGTTTAGGGAGTATAGAGATGTCCGAATGGCAATGAAAACAACTAGATATTGCTTGCATTCTCGGACGAACTATACTTACGTTTAGATTTCATAGAAAATCGGGATTTTATATTTGATAGTATCAAACAATAGATAAACAGCAAAAACTTAAAAAGTTAATCTCCAGAAACACATATTTGTGTAATTTAGAAATTACAGAGTAACATGATAACAACAACAACAAATGCTCTTTATTACTCTCCTTTAGTTCGAATCATTCGAAATTGCTATAATAACCCAAATATTGATATATTCAATGTAACGCCCCAGCTAATCAGGAATGCATTTTTATAAGTAATTATCTATAGCGCACAACCTTATATATATATCCGTACTTCAAGATTTATACACTCTAAATTTTCCATGTTTTCTTTATATGTATTATTATTAGTAATACTTACGCTATATTTTAGATATCATTATACATTTCTCTGTAATTGGAAGTAATTCTGTTGAGAAATAAAGCATTATTATTATTATTATTTATTATTATTAACAAAAAATAACACTTAGATAATTTTTCCTCGTGCATGCAATAGTTTGAACATAGGATATAATTTTTAATGCATTCCCAAGTTAATGGTTTCTCTAATATTTATTTTAAATTAAGAGTTTTACAAATAAATATTTGTTTTATTCAGAAAACTGGTGTTCAAATTTTAATTTTGAATTTATTCCGAAATATGGATTTTCTCAATTTTTTTCAATTTATTTTCTTCAGAAACATGGCGTAGCTTAAATAATCATTATTGCTGATTTTAAATTTGCTCAATAGGCGCCATTAATGCAATAACACAAATTGAGTTAATTTGTTAGGAAAAGTGTAAACATTTTGTTATTTAAATATTTTGATTATCGCTTATTAAAAAAAAGTGTAACTATTTTCATTGTGTTTTATACGCGTGGCGCATGAAGTATCATTTAGAGTTTAGAGAAGCTTGAAAATTTTGAAATTATTCTTAAATGTGGGTTTCTAAAATATTTTCAATATATTCTCAAATTAAGGGTTAATTAAATTATTATTTTTAATTTATCATATAATTTGGGGTTTCTCAAAAAATTAATTTTTAATTATTATAAAGTTTAGTGTTGGTCAAATAATATTCTTTTAATTATTCTTAAATATCTAATATTTTAAATAATTATTTTTAATGTATTTTCAAATTAACAGATTTTAAATTATTTTAAATTAGCCCATTAGGCGCCATTAATACAATTACACAAAATAAGTTGATTTGTTAGGAAAAATGTAAATATTTTGTTATATACTCGAAATTTTACTTCATGCGCCACACGTATAAAACACTATAATATTGTCAGATTTATGTATATTGGAACTTCACTTAAAATCTGTGCTTTATACGCGTGGGGCATGAAGTAACATTTCGAGTTTAGAAAAGCCCAGAAAATTTGTCTCGGGTCGCTGCGCGACCCTCGACAAATTTTCACGGGGCTTTTCTAAACTCGAAATTTTACTTCATGCGCCACGCGTATAAAACACTATAATATTGTAAAATTAATGTATATTCAAACTTCATTAAAATTTGTGTTTTATACGCGTGGCGCATGAAGTAAAATTTCGCCACGCGTATAAAACACTGATTCCAAGAGAAGTTTGAATATACATAAATTTAACAATAGTATAGTGTTTTATACGCGTGGCGCATGAAGTAAAATTTCGAGTTTAGAAGAGCCCAGAAAATTTGTCTCGGGTCGCTGCGCGACCCTCGGCAAATTTTCACGGAGCTTTTCTAAACTCGAAATTTTACTTCATGCTTAGTCTGGGAGTGGAAAACACTTGTTTAAAGCTTTAAATTGAACTTAAAAAAACAAGGAATATCCGCAATTATTGTATCAATTACATGGTACGTCATTATATTTATAAAATCACATAACTTTTTCTTAATTATTTTAGCTGTAAATTTTCTGACATTCGTTGATTTTTAAAAAAGTTCAATTTAGAACATTAAACGGGTTTTCCACTCCCAGACTAAGCATGAAGTAAAATTTCGAGTTTAGAAAAGCCCCGTGAAAATTTGTCGAAGGTCGCGCAGCGACCCGAGACAAATTTTCTGGGCTTTTCTAAACTCGAAATTTTACTTCATGCGCCACGCGTATAAAACACTATAATATTGTAAAATTAATGTATTTTCAAACTTCACTTAAAATTTGTATTTTATACGCGTGGCGCATGAAGTAAAATTTCGCCAAGCATATAAAACACTGATTCCAAGAGAAGTTCGAATATACATAAATTTAACAATAGTATAGTGTTTTATACGCGTCGCGCATGAAGTAAAATTTCGAGTTTAGAAAAGCCCAGAAAATTTGTCTCGGGTCGCTGCGCGACCCGAGACAAATTTTCACGGGGCTTTTCTAAACTCGAAATTTTACTTCATGCTTAGTCTGGGAGTGGAAAACACTTGTTTAAAGCTTTAAATTGAACTTAAAAAAAAAACAAGGAATATCCGCAATTGTTGTATCAATTCCATGGTACGTCATAATTTTTATAAAATCAGATTACGATTCGATTAGTCGATTTCTTTGATAATAATAATTTATTTAGTTCATATCAACACGGTTTTCTGAAATTGAAATCAACCAGAACGGCTTTATTTAATTACTTACAGCATATTGTCGAAGCTTTGGAGAGGTCAGAAATTCCCATTGGAATATACCTGGACCTCTCCAAAGCTTTTGACACCATGAATCATGGAATATTGCTATCAAAACTTGAGATGTATGGAGTAAGAGGAGTATATCTAAATCTAATAAATTCATTCCTAAAAGATCGCCGCCAAAAAACTGGTTGTAATAAAACATACTCATCGGTCGGAAAAACTAATATTAGGGTGCCCCAAGGAAGCATTTTGGGCCCTTTGTTATTTGTTATTTACACCAATGACCTTCCCAATTTGGTTCAGGAGAATTATGGAATTATTGAAATGTATGCAGATGATACTAATTTATTATTTATTAGCCAAAATATTAACGATCTTCAGAGCAAAGCAGCTAAAATGATTGTATTAATGTTAAATAGGCGATGTCCGTAAATAAATAAATAAATAAATTATCGGCATTACTAAAAACTGGATGTTACATGATAAATTAATTCTGAATGAAAATAAAACGAATGCAATACAGTTTCATACAAAACGTACGAATATAAAACTAAGTCGATTAAATCTTGGAACTTTTGATCTTTCGCTAGATTCTAGCTGTAGAGTACTCGGAATTATCATGGACAGTGAACTAAATTGGAAAGGTCATTGCGTGGAATTAAATTCCAAACTAAACTCGTTGTGTTTCGCTATGAGAGTACTTAAACCATTGGGTAACTTTAAAGCACTTTATATGGTTTATAAATCCAACATTGAGTCAATTATGAGGTATGGTATTATTTTTTGTGGAAATAGTACCATGGCGAATAATTTATTTATTATGCAGAAACGTGCTGTTCGAATATTATTGGGATTGAAATACAATGAAACCTGTAAAAGTCAATTTAAAAGATTGGGTATATTAACAATACCAGGGCTATATATCTACGAAATTTTAATATATAATTTTAAATACAAGCCCACATTTTAAGCCTATATAACTAACCACAATTATAACACGAACAATAACAACTTGTATGCTTATCCTGTACACAGGCTAACCCTCTCAGAAAATATATAACGGACTTAAATTTTACAACAAAATGCCACAATATATACAGAATATTAAAACATTGAAACGTTTTAAGCAAGAATTACTTACTTATCTGGTGGACAAAGAAATCTACAATATTAATGAATTATAATAAAATAAACATCTATGTACAATTTTATAATTTCGATTCTGTTACGTTGTAGCTTAGTATTCTAGTTATCTGACGTTATTCTCTGTAATGTGCAACCTTTTGTTTATGTGTATGTTATTTATGAATAAAGATTATATATATATATATATATATATATATTACTTTTTCTTAATTATTTTGGCTGTAAATTTTCTGACATTCGTTGATTTTTAAAAGAGTTCAATTTGAAGCTTTAAACAAGGGTTTTCCACTCCCAGACTAAGCATGAAGTAAAATTTCGAGTTTAGAAAAGCCCTGTGAAACTTTGTCGAGGGTCGCGAAGCGACCCGAGAAAAATTTTTAGGGCTTTTCTAAACTCGAGATTTTACTTCATGCGCCACGCGTATAACACACTGATTCCAAGAGAAGTTCGAATATACATAAATTTAACAATATTATAGTGTTTTATACGCGCGGCGCATGAAGTAAAATTTCGAGTTTAGAAAAGCCCTGAAAATTTGTCTCGGGTCGCTGCGCGACCCTCGGCAAATTTTCACGGGGCTTTTCTAAACTCGAAATTTTACTTCATGCTTAGTCTGGGAGTGGAAAGCACTTGTTTAAAGCTTTAAATTAAACTTAAAAAAAAAACAGGGAATATCCGCAATTGTTGTATCAATTCCATGGTACGTCATTATTTTTATAAAATCACATAACTTTTTCTTAATTATTTTAATTTGGAGAAACGTAAAGTGTTAAGTGTGAACATTCATAGATTTAGAATTTTTTCTCTACAATAAAGTGAAATACATTTTGTCTCTAAAATAAATAGGGAAGCCAATATTTGAACACTTTAAAATGAACATGCGATTTCTTATGTTGCGTCCGCTAAGTCAACACCCGGTATAAATAAAACGAACAAAAAAATATCAATTTTCGTCTGGAAGAGAAATTTAGGTATATTTATATTAATTTTTATACTGCATAAGGTATTAATTTATTTTTGAATCCCTTTTATGATAAAGATTTGTTAATGTTGTACTTTTAATTTATTCTTAAATTAGGAGTATATATAATAATTATATTTCATTTATTCCAAAATTTTAAGTATCACAAATAATTATTCTTAATTTATTCTAAACGTAGCTGTTGCTCAAACGATAATTTTTAATTTATTCTCAAATATGGATTTTTTTAGAAAGTTATTTTTAGTTTATTGTGTGTATATGTAAGTTTTCTCTAATAATTACATTTGTTCTCAAATATATACTGTGCGTTTTATTTAAATTGGCCATAGGGATATACATGGTAAAATTTGTACCCCATGTTAACTTTTGTTGTCGTCCAAATTTAAAACGATGTTTTGTTATTTTTAATAAATCAAACACTTTTCTGTCAAATGTTCATTGTTAGAACGACATACACATGTTAGAATTCTTGATTTTAGCTTTCAAGTTTAGCAAAACAAATACTTACATTATCACATTTTCACTAAGTCGATTATTTGGCTTAATTATTTGTATTATTCATTTCAACTTTGAAAGCAAAAATAAACATCTTTATTTGTTTGTGCCCTTCTAGCATTGTACATTTTTTAGAAAAAAAATGTTGATTTATCAATAAAACCAAAAAAATAAACATTTCTTTTATTAAGTATAAATGAAATTGCCAATTCTTGGTTGCAGAATACTTCAAACATTAAAAGTGCGATTCTTTTCGGAATCTACAACAAGTTAGTCTTACAAAGACTATATCAAACACTCATTGAAACAACTACTTCCCGGGCTAATACCCCGACGGACATTGAATTATACAACAAGTATTTGCTGTTACATACAGTAACCTACTGCAAATGTAACAATTTGGGTCAAATTATTCAGTCCATCTATAGACGCGTTTCGAGATTTATCTCTTATCAGTATAGCTTTGTTGTTTCTTTTATTGTTTATGCCCTTCTAGCATTGTACATTTTGTTGAAAATATGTTGATTTATTAATAAAACCAAAAAATTGTCAACTTTAAAGCAAAAATAAACATTTCTTTCTTTGTTTATACCCTTCTAGCATTGTACATTCTGTAAAAAAAAAATATTAATTCATCAATAAAACCAAAAAATTGTTTCACCTTGTACGACAACAAAGGTTAACATGGGGTACATTTTTTACCATGTAAATCCCTATGGCCATACATAAACAAAACGCACAGTATATATTTGACAACAAATGAAATGTAATTATTAGAGAAAACTTACATATACACACAATAAACTAAAAATAACTTTCTAAAAAAATCCATATTTTAGAATAAATTAAAAATGATCGTTTGTGTTGCTCAAACGATAATTTTTAATTTATTCTCAAATTCGTTTTTAATTTTTACTGTTACTACATTTATTCAAGACACCCCAAGTAATTACTTGAGAGAACACAAATTGTAGAAAAATTGGAAATATTTATATATTTCCTATTTTTCTACAATTTGTGTTCTCTCAAGTAATTACTTTGGGTGTCTTGAACAAATATAGTAATAGTAAAAATTAACATTTTATCTTAATAACACTCACTGTACGGAATCCATAACTCGTCTCACGTGACAAATATTTAACATTCCAACCAGTCTGCAATTGCAATCTCCCGGATAATGTCACGACCCACATATTTGACATAATTAACGTCCCTCTATCACATATCGTGTTATTTAATTGACATATCATGGGAGATGGGAGCATTTCAAATTTTATAACGTACAATAAAAAAAAATTGGTGTATATTAGAATATCTTACGAGGGCATCTCAAATTGTGATGTTTACACGGAGGAGGATACAATTGGCCAATTTTCGTTTCTTAAAATTATATGATGATTTATTATTTTGACAACAAATAAAAATGAAATACGCAAGATTATGTAATAAAAACAAAACAATATAAGAATGTATACAGAAATTGTTTTAAAAATCCTATAATATAACGTTTATTAGCAAACAAACGTTAACAGACAAATTTTCTTTTCAGCAAACATATCCCAATTATTAAAGCGTTTAGTGAATTTTCAGGAGTTGGTTGATTTTATAAAAACGGTGATCTTCAAGCTTCTAACAAGTGTTTTCACTCTTTGATTAAGCATGAAGTAAACATTTCAGGTTTATCTAAACTCGAAATTTTACTTCCTGCGCCACGCGTATAAATTAAAGTTGGAATTCGAATACGAATATTTTATCAAATATTGAAATATTCGAATCTAAGAATATTCGAATATTTGAATATTACAGTATTTTATTATTTGAATATTTTTTATGTTAAAAATGTTGATACATTAAAGTAAAATCTTCAATCATGTTTTTTGACACGTAATGAAGTAATTTGACATTTATATCAAAAATTGACATTCACGGCATATAACTCTCTCTTTACTATATTGCGTATATAACACAGTTTCTAATTTTTTACATAAATTGATACTTTTAGTGTAATTTGTCACTATTGACTTTCATTGTTATTCCATGATAAAAATATTGAATTATGCTAAAAACAATTTATGTGAATAAAATATACTTCATGCGCCACGCATATAAAACACTAAAACATTGTGAAATTTATGTATATTCGAACTTCACTTGAAATCTGTATTTTAGACGCGTGTCGCATGAAGTAAAATTTCGAGTTTAGAAAAGCCCAGAAAATTTGTCTCGGGTCGCTGAGCAACCATCGACAAATTTTCACGGGGCTTTTCTTAACTCGAAATTTTACCTCATGCTTAGTCTGGGAGCTGAAGCCACTCGTTTAAAGCTTGAAATTGAAATTTAAAAAAAAACAACGGATGGCGAAAAATTTACAGCTTATGCATATGTTTACCTTGGTCTAATGCGTTTTTTTATTTGGGTAGACAGGGATTTGTATACCAAAATAAAAAAATCCGAAAATTTACAGCAAATTCAGCTTATTTTCTTCAAATCTTTAGATATTCGTTGTTTTTTAAAAGAGTTCTATTCGAAAATTTAAACGAGTGTTTTCCACTCCCAGACTAAGCATGAAGTAAAATTTCGAGTTTAGAAAAGCCCCGTGAAAATTTGTCAAGGGTCGCGCAGCGACCCGAGACAAATTTTCTGGGCTTTTCTAAACTCGAAATTTTACTTTATGCGACACGCGTCTAAAATACAGATTTCAAGTGAAGTTCGAATATACATAAATTTCACAATGATTTAGTGTTTTATATGCGTGGCGCATGAAGTATATTTTATTCACATAAATTGTTTTTAGCATAATTCAATATTTTTATCATGGAATAACAATGTAAGTCAATAGTGACAAATTACACTAAAAATATCAATTTATGTAAAAAATTAGAAACTGTGTTATATACGCAATATAGTAAAGCGACCCGAGACAAATTTTCTGGGCTTTTCTAAACTCGAAATTTTACTTCATGCGACACGCGTCTAAAATACAGATTTCAAGTGAAGTTCGAATATACATAAATTTCACTATGTTTTAGTGTTTTATATGCGTGGCGCATGAAGTATATTTTATTCGCATAAACTGTTTTTAGCATAATTCAATATTTTTATCATGGAAAACAATGTAAGTCAATAGTGACAAATTACACTAAAAATATCAATTTATGTAAAAAATTAGAAATTGTGTTATATACGCAATATAGTTAAGCGACCCGAGACAAATTTTCTGGGCTTTTCTAAACTCGAAATATTACTACATGCGACACGCGTATAAAACACAGATTTTAAGTGAAGTTTTAATATACATAAATTTAACAATAATATAGTGTTTTATACGCGTGGCGCATGAAGTAAAATTTCGAGTTTAGAAAAGCCCAGAAAATTTGTCTTGGGTCGCTGCGCGACCCTCGACAAATTTTCACGGGGCTTTTCTAAACTCGAAATTTTACTTCATGCTTAGTCTGGGAGTGGAAATCACTTGCTTATAGCTTTCAATTGAACTTAAAAAAAAAACAGGGAATTGTTGTATCAATTCCATGGTATGTCACTATTTTTATAAAATCACATTACTGTTTCTTAATTATTTTAACTTAGAAAAACGTAAAATGTTAAGTGTGAACATTAATGAATTTAGAATTTTTCCCTTTACAAAAAAGTGACATACATTTTGTCTCTAAAATAAATAGCGAAGCCAATATTTGAATACTTTAAAATTAACATGCGATTTCCTATGTTGCGTCCGCCAAGTCAACATCCGGTATACTTAAAAGAAAAATTGCCTGTTCAAATAATACGTGTATACGTATTTTCCAAAGAAAATTACAGTTGAATTCACTTAGAAAATTATGTGTTTGTCCTTTTTTTAAAAATTCCATCTGCGCCTATGTTCATTCCCAATTTAAAAACAAACTTTTAAAGCTCATACATCATATTTTGTAAATCCAATTAAAAATAAAATCATAAAATTATGCGAATTTGTATGATGGGATAATAAAACCGAGACGTGTTGTAACCTGCAAACATACACGAAATTATATCATTATATTAAAAAAATAGATATTTCTACTCGTAACTGAAATTGTGCGATGACAATAAAAAGGAGCAATTTTGTTTAAGTTATGTTTGTATGAACCTGAATTAAATACAGTTTCAAATAAATTGGGTTTGCATGTATTGTTATAATTATCTGAGCGTTGTATATTTCCGTTGGTTCTTTTCTTTATTTATTTAGATATACCGTATGCTATTGTAGAACATGTCAGTGAACTTGACAATTAAGTTAAGTTGATAAAAATTACAGAATATAAGGGAAATAATAATTGTAGTACTTTATTCAAATATTAAACGCTTTTATAAAAGCAGCAAACGCCTACAAATTTATTAAATTTAAAAGATTTTTTTTATTCAATCAATATAAAAAACTGTATTAAAAACCAATTTTACTCGATCAGAAATTACAAACAGATGTCTAGAGCAGGGCTGACCAACCCAAATTGCTTCGAGGGCCAAAATTAACACCTAAAATTTTTAAAGGGTTTCGCTACGCGACCTAACCATATTTTCAGGCTTTTCTAAACTCGAAATTCTACTTCATGGCTAATCAAGGAGTAGAAACACTCGTTCGAAATTTCAAATTGAACGCTTTAAAAAGAAAGCAATAAATACCTGAAATTTTACAGCGGATGCATCGGATTATGTATACTTGAAAGAAAACATTTCTGTATGATAACAATTTAATGGACGTCAATCAATTCGGCTTTCGCAAAGGACAATCAGCTGGGAACTCAGTCCGGGTCCTTGTAGAAGACATTACAAACTGCTATGAGACAGGAAAATACTGTGCAACATCTTTATTTGATCTTAGCAAGGCATTTGACTGTGTCTCAAGTGACGTTCTACTGAGGAAGTTATATTTTTATAATTTCAATCCAGAGAGTTGCCGTCTACCTAATTCCAATTTGCAAAATAGAACTCAACTTGTTGTGTTTAAAAAAATGTCATCTGAACAAGCTAGTATATCATATGGGGTCCCCCAAGGTTCCATTTTTGGTCCCCTGCTCTTTTTGATATACATCAATGACCTACCTGCTCACATCGATTATGGTGTAACGGTATAAAATTGATTTAAGGTTTTGTAAATTTATTTTATAGGGTTTTGTTATATGCAATTTTATTAGCATACGCTAATTTAATTCTATTTTTGAATTAATCGTGCATTGGATGAGCGCGCGTCTTTTTCTTGCACACCTGACCGCGCATCTGTGATTTCGGGGTTCGCGCAGATTGTCCTCAATGGACTGATTAGATTTTCAATTCTAATGGTGAACGTGAATCATATATTTTTTTACAAATTTAAATAGAGCGAGTTTTGCTATTTAAATATCGATTTTTATATCGGATTTAAAGTAAATTAGATTCATAACTTCTGCGTTATTTGTGGTGTGATACAAATACCCATATCACTTCGGTGGATTACTTGTGGCACCTTAGATGTTAATCGATTCCAACACCATCGAGGGATCCGACATTTTGTTAAATCTTGGTGGAAATCGTTTATCAACACCCAATCCAAGTATTCTTATAGAACCGCCCACTATCGCAGGTATGTTTCGTAATGCTCATCTTCATCAATTTTATTATAATTGATTGATTTACTATTTTCGATTATTTATTGCTGTGAATAGGAAAAAAGGGGGAAAAAAGGGGGGGGGGGGGAACTACAACTTAAGTAATTTCAAAATTATTGAAACCGGTATTTTTAGGTTCTCTATTTTAGTTCCGAATTTTCAATAATTTATTGATTTCGGAGTATCTATGTTTCCTTTCCATCCATATTGGATTGCTTAATTGGAAAATTGAGATTATAAGGAAGAGATCGACGATAGGTCGAGTTTCTGGATTTTCTGGATTCTAATTGGAGGAAGACGTGTTTATTGTGGGTTGATGTTCTTCTTGGATTCGTGTGCTGAAAGTCGTTTTAGAGAGTGGAGGAGTTCTTGGAGTAGTCAGGGAGTGCATCAAACACAGATAAGCCCAAATACAAATTGTTTTTTTTTTGTGTGTGTGTGTGTTGAACGTATAATTGAAATGCGTAGTTGTTTTTTTTTATTATTTTTTTTTCTATTTAATATTAAATATGATAAATTGTATGCAGTAGCGTAACAAGTAATTGTACGACTGCGTGCTTATAGAGTGGTAATTAAGAAAGAAAAAAAAACAGTAACTGAATTAATTCTCTAGGCGATTAAACCAAACTCAAACTAACATCCCTTAGCGCTAACGGACGGTTATTTATATTTTTTTCAGTTACGTACATTTAAGAATTAGACAAAATATTCTAGTGAACTCTATAGTACAAGTCTTAATCTTTTTTTCTTATGTTGAAATTAATTAACTTTCGTTTTTTTTAATTTACTAGCAATTTTAATTGGCTTGTTCTTTGTTAATATGATTTGGGGAAAATAAATTATATTATTATTTTTTTTGGGAAAAATAATTATTTTCTTAAGTGGTCTTTCCATTGTTGGTTAATTAATAATTTTCGTGATTTTCATTTGTTCTGTTGATAATCGTCGTAATAAAATCACGTGGCGCCCAAAAATAAAATAAAATAAAATCCGAACCACCCCATCTTCATTGAGCAGGTCGGCCGGCGATTATTAAATGACATCGGGCAGAACTGGTAAGTGCGTCAACGTTACAATGGAATTATTAAAATGTACGCCGATGATAGCACTGCATTGAACACATCGGATACATTTAAAGATGCTCAGAATAACAGGAGCATTGTAAACAATAAAGTGTCCGACTGGTTCAATGCCAAACGACTTTCTTTGAATACAACTAAAACTATAAATGTTACATTTTCTCTAAAACAAGGCAATGAAGAGGATGGTACTGCTAGGTTCCTCGGGGTTAAACTGGATTCCAAATTAAACTGAAAGGAATATGTGAAACTCCTTGGTAATAAACTGAGTAAAAACACATACCTTTTAAGAAAACTAAAAACTACACTGCCTGAATATGCACTGTCGTCTGTGTATCATGAATTTTTTTAGTCACATGCTAGCTACTGCAATTTGGTATAGGGTACTCCAGTGAGGCTGTGAACATTTTCAAACTACAACGAAGAGCAATTAGAATATTAGGAGGGATTGGATATCGTGATGACTGTCGAAGCCAATTCATTAAATTCAAAATACTCACGATACCAAGTTTATTTATATTGGAGTCTTTATTATATGTTCGTAAAAACGTTAATAAATATATAACGCATGATGGCATCCACGGCCATAATACTAGAGGTTAATATGTATTGCCCGAGCGCGATTGCAGAAGGGCAGAAATGCATAGAATTATTATGGACCAAAAATATTTAATCTACTGCCCCCTTCAGTAAAAGCTAAGTCCTATGATAACTTTAAAAAAGTATTACGAGAATTTCTCGTAAACAAAGCATTTTTCAGCATTGAGGAATGTATTTCTGGTGGATTTGAAGATTTGAAATTTTAATCTGTTTGTACTGTGTTATTTAATATTTTATGTAATTTAGTTTTATCGATAGCTTTATACTGTATTTATTTTAAACTGATTTTGTAATGCCAAATATTATTTCGTATACTATATATTATGACGAATGTAAGCTCTCTGGTGAGACATGAATAAATTACTTTACTTTACTTACTATGTAAAACTGAAAAAAATTCACCAATATTTAAAAAAAGCTGGTTAAAACTTTGCCTAAAAATATTAATTTGGACAATTAGTTGATTTTGTAATTACCTACTTTTGATAAAATTATTTTTTGTAAAAACTTCTTATTTAGTCGTAAAATAAATTTATTCGAATTCGGATCCGCAAATATTCAATTCCCTACATGCGGAACATCCCTATCATGCGCAACTGTAAAGTGTTCAAAAATTTAGAAGTTATGAAAACATTATTCTCTTGTTATATTTTATCTAAACTTACCTATTGTTCAATTGTCTGGTCGCCCATGTATTTAAAGTATATAAATTTGCTTGAAAGTGTTCAAATTTTGTAAAAAATGGTACATATGACTTTTATATTTCATATGATGATCTGTTACGTGAATTTGACTATATATCCGTTTATAAGAGACATTTATTTATTTCGCTATGTTACTTATACAATTTAATTCATTACAAAATAGATAATCCTCAATTTCTAACACAGTTTAAATTTCATGTACCCACTGTGTGGTAAAACATGTTGCAGTGTTCAACAATAAAAGTGAAACCCTGCCAACTGCGTTGTTTTATTTCAAATACCTTTACATACTGTACCCCCAATACTAACTATTGCCTGAACTCCCCTGTCTATAAGTTGTCACGCGCGTATAACGAGATTCAGTATTCTACTGATATCATTCAGCCAGTTTATAAATCTTTTCGTAGTGAAATACTCGGAATAATAAAACAATAAACGCATTTTATACTTGTCAACTACTTAATGTATTAGGATATTATTAATTATTGTATTTACTTATATATATTTGTGTTATAACATGTAATTTTAGTCTAAATCCTTGTAAGTGGACTGTATGTCTGTTGGGTGTAAATAAATAAATAAATCCCTAGCGTCCAGACTTTTGAAATTTGCTTATCTTATTTGTACTCGAATACACTTTGTGTATTGTAGTTATACTTAATACTTGAGTACATTTTACTTGTAGTCGGAACAACTCTAATTTCGTCCAACTGTTTTTTTTTTTTTTCACAAAATTTCGTACATTATCAATTTTACTATCTAAAATACAATCTCAACCTTTAAGAAATAAACATGAACACATACACCTGCTCTAACAGGTCTCACAATTAATCACATATTCCTCAATATCCCCAAAATGAAATTAGTTCCCCAACATCCATGCCATTAAACCACCCTCCCAGTATGCAAATATTGAGTTGGAGTTAATAATAATTATAATTCAGTACGCTCATACATAATGCTCTATTCAGAAGTTCGCGCAATACGTAGTAAACAATGAGGCGTGTACACATCAGAGTGCAAACAAGATTTTCGCAAGTGGAACTTCAGCCCTTGATCGATACTAATAAAGTTGGGCAGGGGCAATCGTGAGTTTGAAATCAGTTGTGACTTGTTCCGCATAATGCAATAACGTCCCGAGTTCGTGAAGGGCGCCGGGAAAGGGGGTAGATCTTGCACTTATCAGCACGTGATGATCCTGTTTGCTTGTACGGCTCATGCATGCCTCGAGGAATGAGTTCTGGATCTGCATATGGTTGGGGATGATATTCAGGTCAGATGTAAATTACTTTGTTGAAATGGAAGGAGTTATCTTTATGGTTGATTACATTTCCAGAATCAAAATATGTGCATACTATTTGTGAAATAGATATGAGATCCTATTATTTTGAGCATCAAGAATCGATTTTAATTAAACAGCATGTTAGGATTATTTCAAATCAAGCCCCAATCCTAATCAAATCAATTTTTGTTTGTATGCACGAGTAACAATGAAAATAAATACAATTTTTATTACTATTGACGTTATGTATACGACTTAAACTAGAGCTACCACGGTATTAAATTATTATTTAGTTGTAAACTAATAACAGAAATCTCTTATTAACCAATTAAGCGCTCTTGATGCACAAACGCAAAATTATAAATTTTTTGTTAATTGAATTACTAAATAAGTTAATTTGATGTAATATATTATTCAACCTAATTTGAAAATGTATAACGAAAAATGTAAATATTTTGTTATTTAAGTTTTACGATTATTACTCATTTAAAAAAAAATGAAAAGTATTTCTAACTTCACAATATTTTAGTGTTTTATACGCGTGGCGCATGAAGTAAAATTTCGAGTTCAGAAGAGCCGAAAAATTTGGTTTGGCCGCTCTGCTTCGCGGAGTGAGCAAACCAAATTTTTAGGCTTTTCTAAACTCAAAATTTTACTTCATGCTTAGTCTGGGAGTGGAAGCACTAGTTCAAAACTTCATATTGCACGTTTTTATATAAAATCGACGAATGCCTGAAAATTTACAGCGTATACATTATGTATATTTAAAAGAACAATTTATAGTATGTAATACAATGTCATTCATAGAAATTATAAAAAAAAGTACAGAATTTGACCTAAAATCAACTTTGAGAGTTAACTATAATTGCTCGGCCGATAATGGATAATCCGAAAATGTTATTATTATCCCATGAACCATGTTAGAGCTATACGCTAATGCTTAATAATAAAGCTGCATGTCTTGTTAATTGTTAATAATTTTATTTCTTTCATTACTATAAATTATTAATTTTTCAAGTAATCTCAATTATTTCTTATTATTTTATATAGGATGATTCACATACATTTACGTCGTTCAGAAAGTAATTTTAAGCAGAACAATATTATATATTATATAACCTAATAACTTTTTAAGCATTTTGTCTCATACTTCACATTGCTTTACTTTATTTGTTTGTTTTTTATCAACTTTGAAAACCTGCAAATTCTATCCAAATTGGAGAACTTTTTTGTTTACTGAGATTGAAACAATTTATAAAGTCTCAGCTAAAAAATCTGCAAATAAGTTTGGTAACTATTGACAATTGTCATTTAACTTATTAAAATCTCAGAAATCTAAAATTTACTAAAACTCGTCCAAATGAACATAATATATTATAAAAATGTGGACAATAACCTTTTGTTTTTGCCAATGTCCACATTTCTATAATATATTAGGTACGTGTTTCTTAAATGTTTCAGTTTTAGTTAGTCTTTACATTTTTATAATATATTAGCTTTTAGAGTTTCTGAGATTTTAGTAACTTGATGAGAATATGCCTATACTAAATTAATTTCGTGAACTTACGGTCAATGTTTTTACTGTTTTTAGAAACCTATTTTGTTTATTTTGAAGCAATTCTCTCAACACACAAATCAATAGTAGGTACAAAAAAAGCCAATTTTATTGCAAATTGAAAAAATAATAACTTAACCCGGCGCATGCACCATAAATAAATCAACACAATTATTGGTTTTCATTAATATTTGAAACAATATATGAATGATTTAAGAAAGAAAACACTTGGTTAAATTTCACTAATATTTTGGTTTTTTATTCTAACTAGTTTCGACTTTGAGTCATTCTCAACTGAGTACTCCTTTAGAATGACTCAAAGTCGAAACTAGTTGGGACCAAGAACCAAAATATTAGTTAAATTTAACCAAGTGTTTTCTTTTTTAAATGATAGTTAAATATGTTTCACTACGAAAAATATGAGAAACTTGTTCAAGACAATATATCAAATCAATTAATTATTAATAATCCTAACCACATCTCAACCTGTACAATATTGGTTTATAATTTTGTATTAACAAAACACAAAATAAAACATGAAAAGCAAAACATTAGGAGGTAAATTTGTTGTTTCTTAGCTTAACGGGAACAAAATTAGATCTTATATTGCAAAATTTATTTTTATTTAAATCCAGGGAAAGCAACTAAGTTAAATTAGAATATCCTATTTGTTAAAAAAAAACTCTTTGCAAGAAAACTGCAATTAATTATATGCTATAGTGAATGTTATTAAATACAAACAATAAATGCATATTCAATACTTGCTCTGCTACTTTCTTGATGGAACTAGATTTTCACATTTGGTAAAGTTAAACATTTGTACTGTTCCATGTTATTATTTTCAGTTGCCTGACACTGTTTCGATCCGTTACGATTATTTTCAAAGTTAAAACACGTGTCAGGCAAATAAAACGAAAAACATGTAATAATACGTGTTTAACTTTACCCAATGCAATAAATGCATGTTACAGTTAGATAAATATCCATTAACAAATTTGTATTTTTCATGATAAAAAAAGTTTGAGTAATTTATTACAACAATTTTAGCACAAAGTTTATCATATTTCAATACCAATTTATCTTATTTACGTTCTGATCCTGTGCACATAAGGACGGATTTAGTTTTTAAATTAGATGCATTACTTATTTGAATATCGATAATATTTTTATTTCAATCAAAATGAAAGTCTCGAAAATGAGGACTGTCTAAATTATCTAAACATCATTATACAGGTACCGGCAATAATATTGAATGGTTTTTGATAGGTTGCTGTATAGAAACGAATTAAGTATGTGAACAAATTTCGGAAGAAATTGAAACTATATTAAGCTCCCAATGATATTCTTGTTGGAGTTATGTGAAGTGTAACTTCTTCTTCATTATATTTTAATTCTAAATGTACATTTCAGGCACGATGTGCCATTTTTCAATAGTGTAACGTATATTAAGCTACGTTTACAACACTATTAGTATAATATATAAAATTACGAAAATGTTTTCCGTGTAAAATGCAAACAATGGGTCTTAATTAATAAGACAACTTAAGGCCATTAATATCCATTGAAACAACTACTTTCCGTGCAAATACACTTCCGGATATTGAATTATACAATGAAATATTTAAAATCTGTTTTTATTTGATTTTATATTACATCTGTAAGATGTTCACTGCCCGTTTCTATGCAACGCTGCAATATGTATCGAAAATTTCACATAATGCGCTTAATTAAATTTTCGTTCGCATTTAACAACATAATTACGATCAAGACCGCTATTTCGCGAACGAAAAATCCCTTCGAACTTTGGTCGCAACAACTCCATTGATCGTATAATGAGGCTCGCTAATTTATATAACAACTGTGAATGGTTTGATATATTTAACAGTCCTCTAAGGAGTTTTAGATTTAGTATCATGCAAAATATTTTAGGATAATAAATCAATTTCATTATTAGTTTTCCTTATGTTATTATTGTTTTTAGATTTTGTTATTTCTATATAGAATAATTGCTGTAATTATTACCACCATTTATTCAATTTTAGTTATTAATGTTAATACGTTTTATCAATTTTTATATATTATCGTTATTATTTTGTACATATTCTTTGTAAAAGGGGTTTCCCGTGAGAGAATAAATAAATAAATAAATAATTTCTACCCGAATTAAGTTTGTCAGCTCTTGAAGTATTTTAGGACGTCTCTGGTAAACTCTATACTTCAAATTGCCCTAAAGAAAAAATCGGTAGCAGTTAAATCAGTCGATCTTGTAGGCCAAGAAAAATGACTCTGTGTTAGCACAATAGATACGATCAAAATATAAGACTTGACCGCGAATACTCGTTGATTAGCAGGAAAATTAGCCATAGTTGATAAAACTTTAAATATCAATATACGAATAAATTATTTGTCGACAAACGTCACATCACTAATGTTTCCATAGCAAGCTATAAAAAATCATTCAATTCAATTGCCCGACCCTGTATATAACAATGATTAACCAATAAATGAAATGTATACAAATATTTACTTATAAATGTATAGCACTTTACATAATACTCTAAAAGAAATTTTGAGTTTTCAGTAAAAAATTGTACCTATAGGAATTAAATGTGGTTGGATAAAGAATTGTATTTCAAACAGATTACGACAGCTACATTTTGTACTATAATTTTATCATTAAATATACACGTATTTATACTAGACATCTAAACTAAAATGAAACATAATTATATGATAAAGAAAAATTGGCTCGACTTTACTTTACTCCCCGTAAAATAACATGCATTATTATATAGATTCACACTGTATTGACATATATCACCAATTAAAGTCAATAAATCCACTACAGAAATGATAAAAGTTCACTTTTTCTAACTTTGAAATTTTGACTCGAAAAAGATGTTTAAGAAAAGTCCAAGTGTAATGTGCTAAAGTGTTATAATCGTCATCCGGTTAAATCTAACTTTAAGTTGAAGTTAGATTGAAGTCTTTAGTTGAACCTAACTTCAACTTAAAGTTAGATTTCACCGGATGACGATTATAACACATTAGCACATTACACTTGGACTCATATGGATTTATAGAATAGCTAACATAAATTAATACACTCTTAAAAATTCATTTGGGCTGAATTCTAGTTTGTCTCAACGGCTAAATTTAGCCGAAAAAAATGTTTGCTCTAGTTGAATATTCCACATACTTTTAGGTTAGGTTAGGTTAGGAGAAAGGTTTGCAATAGATTAAATTGCGTAAATCTCTTTGCGCACGATGATTATTTTACATACTCCTAGGCCTCAATATTTTCAAAATTTTCAAACTAATTTTTTTTATTTCTTTAACATTTCCGATCGAAATTATTTGCATATCTAGATAGTACTGGTCGACTACTTTTAAATAATATCATTTCTATCTATAATACCCACGGGGTTTATAGTAAATTCTTACCGAAAAATTGAATTTGCAAATAGTTTGCAGAATAGTTATAAAATATAAAAACAAAATAAAATTAATATCGACTGTCTGTAAAAATTTAGTCTTTAACGACACACTTCAACATTCCTGTAAGTTTTTAGTTTATTTTTATATATATATTTTGTTTGTGTTGAAAGTCTAAAGCATAGCTATACTACACAATGCTTTTTCTTTAAGATCGCCTAAGATTCTTTTAACTAATATTCATTCCCTGTTATTATAATTTCCCATTGGTTTATTTAGTTTGGTGAGAGAATAATTTGATCTGATGTTGCATTTTGCATATAAATTATGCGTAGCACAGTAAATCTGTCGTGTAACTCAAATATTTATTATATAATTCAATATCTGTCCGTGCATTAGCTCGAGAAGTAGTTGTTTCAATGAATATTTGAAGATGTCTCAACGAGACAAAATTTTTGCAGAAAATCGATATTAATTTTAATTCGTTTTTGTATTTTCTAATTATGTGAAACAATTTGGCAAAAAAACTCTATACCAAATAATTTATCAATCTGAATTATAAATTTAATTAATATTGGATTGATATTATGAAGTATATATTCAATGAATCAATTAATTAAATTTATTTCTAAAGAAACGTAGTTTATTAACGATGTTTTCTTACAATTTAAAAATAATTGGAGTAACAAAATCACAATCATAAAATAACATTTATTCCCCTCGTGCTTGATTAAACCAATCAAATACGAATGCTTGATTAAACTTAATTCAAAGTCAATTTCCAGACTCCGTTCAACTCAAGTTGTTTCACACCGAGCTGAGCTCGCATTTAAAATTGTACAGTTAAAAGAATACAATTGAATTTTCTTTGTATAAAATAACAATAATACAAGCAGCATATCACACTTTGCAATTTTTATAATTGTTGATCAGAAAACCATGACGAGATATTATATAAAAAAATATAAAACGAGAAAAGATGCTTTGTTTACAATAAAAAGTTCTTAAAAACGTTGTAGTTAGAAAGAAAGGATGATAATGCTTAATTATATATTTTAATAATTATGAATCAAACATGCAAAACGGATATATTCCATTTAAAATTTAACAGAAAAATACTTACGACATTTATTTATTTATTTATTTATTTATTTATTTATTTATTTATTTATTTATTTATTTATTTATTTATTTATTTATTTATTTATTTATTTATTTATTTATTTATTTATTTATTTATTTATTTATTTATTTATTTATTTATTTATTTATTTATTTATTTATTTATTTATTTATTTATTTATTTATTTATTTATTTATTTATTTATTTATTTATTTATTTATTTATTTATTTATTTATTTATTTATTTATTTATTTATTTATTTATTTATTTATTTATTTATTTATTTATTTATTTATTTATTTATTTATTTATTTATTTATTTATTTATTTATTTATTTATTTATTTATTTATTTATTTATTTATTTATTTATTTATTTATTTATTTATTTATTTATTTATTTATTTATTTATTTATTTATTTATTTATTTATTTATTTATTTATTTATTTATTTATTTATTTATTTATTTATTTATTTATTTATTTATTTATTTATTTATTTATTTATTTATTTATTTATTTATTTATTTATTTATTTATTTATTTATTTATTTATTTATTTATTTATTTATTTATTTATTTATTTATTTATTTATTTACGGTAAAAATCATTTTAACATTAACATAAAAACAAAAAAAATATACACTCTAAGTATACAAAACTAATTACATCACTACTAAACTAAACTTTACACGAGCTTATAGTATAAAACTAATAAAACAATAGCATCTTCTATTAAGGGAAAGAATAATTAATATATGCAACCGAATTAATATGGATTAAGTAAAAAGCTCGAAATTGATAAACTTAATTTTGGTTTTGAATAGATTTTCCGATTTTTGAAAGAGGTACAAGGAATTAATATCTAGTAAAATATTACCAAATCGGAATAATCTTGTTAACGGGTTATTTAAGCTATAATTGCATGTTGCACTTTGGACCTTAAATGTCCAGTGTTGCCTCGTTCTTCTGTCAGTTATTGGGACTACTAAGTATATTTTGGAGACAAGAAAAGAAGAATTAATATAGCCCGAAAAAAGTTTGTGCAAGTAACATAAATCATAATAAATGCGCCTGTGAATCAAGGGTTTTAGATTTATCGTCGATTTGAATGAATTTATTTCTAAGTTATCTCCAGAAATTCCCATTCTAAAGGCACATACTCGTGCAAATTTAGATTGGACTTTCTCGAGCTTGTTTATCCAGATAGCATAGTGTGGACTCCATATAATCGAACAATATTCTAATATCGACCTTACCAATGAAAAATAAAGTAACTGTAAGGTTCGCACTGAAAATGTTTTGCCAATTCTAAAAATTAAACCTAAAACCCTACTTGCCTTATTGGTAATATTTGTAATATGTGGTCCAAAATTAAGTTTATAATCGAGTGTTACACCCAAATCTTTAATCTCGTTAACCCGACTTAATCCGACACCTTTCAACATATAGTTATATTTATGGACTACTTGACGCTTGCTAAATGATATTACATGGCATTTTTTTAAGTTTAATGGCAATCTATTCTTGTCACACCAATTTAATATATTATTCAAATCGTCCTGTATCAATGTGCAGTCAGAAGGCTGCGACATTGCTAGGTATAGCTTTAAATCATCTGCAAACATTATAGCTTTATGGAGTGTATTATATCATTTATAAAAACCAAGAAAAATATCGGTCCACAGTGTGTACCTTGTGGTACACCAGAATAAACGGAGAATTCCTTTGAAATAAAGTTTTTTATTTTAACTTGTTGAACCCTATTACTTACATGTATGCAATATTTATTAGATCAGGAAAGTTTATTTTTGATCTCTTTAGTTTAATTCTGAATAGTAGGTTTTGACTATGGAGGGGCACGTGCCAAAGAATAATTTCTTTTATTGTTTAAATTTTACCAAATAGTAATTATTAGTGTTTTATTTAATTATTTAACATAGGTTTGCACTACTTGCATTAAGTATAATTTCGAGTTTAGAAAAGCCTAAAAACCTGGATTTCTGGCGCAGACCATTGATTTAATTTGAAGTTCAAAATATATACAGGGTGAGTCATTTATCTTGAGACACTCAAATATCTCAACAATTAATGATTTTATTAGAAAAAGTTTTAGATAACAGATCAATTTGCCCCTCTTAAATATAGGGAGACACTTAATTATCTCAACAATTAATGATTTTATGAGAAAAAGTTTTAGATAACAGATCAATTTGCCCCTCTTAAATATAGGGAGTTATTTAAGAGAGGCAAATTGATCTGTAGTGGAAAAAAGTTCCTACAAGTCCACCATGTGGGCAACGGGGGTCTACTTCATAATTTTAAATGAGAACAACCATTTTTCATTTATGATTCGTTAACTCAAAAAGAGGTATCATTTTATTTAAATAATTTCTTTCTTATCTTATCTCTATCGATGACACTATAATAAGGAACATGTATTGTACTAATTTTTTACTATTTTCTTGATATTTTCCAGATGAGTAAGTAAAAATAACTGGAACGAGAATTGTGTCAATAAATATTCAAAATGTAATTTTAACGCTTACGACGAAAAACTAACATAAACACAATAATTGTTAAACCTACAAAATATTTTGTTTCTTGGATAACTTGTAAGTGAGTCCAATAAAAAATGATAGAATACATTTTCCTCATTACAGCGCCATCTATAGAGATTAGAAAAATAAATGTTTAAATAAAAGTTACTTCTTTTTGAGGTAACTATACGAATAAAAAATAAAAAATGGGGCTTCTGATTAAGTTGACCCCAAATTTTCAAGCTTTTCTAAACTCGAAATTTTACTTCATGCTTAACCTGGGAGTGGAAAACACTCGTTTAAAGCTTTCAATGAGACTTTTTTCAAAAACCAAGGAATATCTAAAGATTTACAGCATGTAATTGAGATACGCATACTTACAAAAGAAAAACTCCCTGTATATTACCTACGTTTAGATTTCAAACCGAACTCGGATTTTATATTTGATAGTAGGGAACAATAGACGAATAGCAAACACTTAAAAAGCTTATCTGGATTTTGTCGTTTGAAAATCAAATAGTAAAATGATGAAAAAAATCACTTACATAACTTTTGCTTATTTTTCGCATTTATAAACATGCTTAAAGTTTAAACTCTTTGATAATGACTACTAGATAGTCGAAACTATAGTCACAAATTAAGTGCAAAATACAGTAGTTAAACAAAGTAAAAAGTGTTTTATTTACAATTGTATCTAAGATTTACCACAAAGCAGGGTTGTTATGTTTAAAACACTTTGTTTTAAAACAGTGTTTTAAACATGTTTAAAAACAGCCGTCATATTTTAAACGGTTTTGTTTAAAACACGTTTTAAATCTTAAATTTGTTTGAAACAAGTTTTAAACGTTAATTTGTTCAAAACGTTTTTTTAATATTTTAAATTTGCTAAATTACATTTTATACTACTTCATTACGATTTTTTGTTTACGTTTTTAAATGTTAGCTCAATTGTTAAAGATATTTCAAATTACATTAATAAACATAACATGTTATTACAACAAAATATCACAACTGTGTGTGCATAAATGTAATTTTTAAATATAAGGAATTTTTCTTTCAGGTATACATATGCATACACTGTCAATTTTACGGCATTCGTTGTTTCTTTAAAAGATTTAAATTTGAATCTTTAAACGAGGGTTTTCCACTCCCAGACTAAGCATAAAGTAAAATTTCGAGTTTAGAAAAGCCTGAAAATTTGGATTGGCCGCGTAGCGACGCGGAGCGGCCAATCCAAATTAGGCTTTTCTCAACTCGAAATTTTACTTCATGCGCCACACGTATAAAACACTGAAATATAGTAAAGTTTAAAATATACGGCTTTAGCAATCTAGTATGTAGATATGAATAAAACGTAAGTCAAATTCTGCGTTGAACAAATTGTTTAAAACAGTGATTATAGGCAGCCTAATAACTATAACTTATATTAGGTTGTTTACGTTTTTAAATGTTAGCTCAATTGTTAAAGATATTTCAAATTACATTAATAAAAGTAACATTTTATTACAATAAAATATCACAACTGTGTGTGCATAAATGTAATTTTTAAATACAAGGAATTTTTCTTTCAGGTATACATATGCATACACTGTCAATTTTACGGCATTCGTTGTTTCTTTAAAAGATTTAAATTTGAATCTTTAAACGAGGGTTTTCCACTCCCAGACTAAGCATGAAGTAAAATTTCGAGTTTAGAAAAGCCTGAAAATTTGGATTGGCCGCGTAGCGAAGCGGAGCGGCCAATCCAAATTAGGCTTTTCTAAACTCGAAATTTTACTTCATGCGCCACACGTATAAAACACTGAAATATCGTAAAGTTTAAAATATACGGCTTTAGCAATCTAGTATGTAGATATGAATAAAACGTAAGTCAAATTCTGCGTTGAACAAATTGTTTAAAACAGTGATTATAGGCAGCCTAATAACTATAACTTATATTAGGTTGCCTATAATCGTTGTTGTAGGTGTGTGTTTTTTTAACTTCACTGTAAATCAGTGTTTTTAAGCGTGGCGCATGAAGTAAAATTTCGAGTTTAGAAAAGCCTAATTTGGATTGGCCGCTCCGCTTCGCTACGCGGCCAATCCAAATTCTTAGGCTTTTCTAAACTCGAAATTTTACTTCATGCTTAGTCTGGGAGTGGAAAACACTCGTTAATAGCCTCAAATTAACCGCTGTGAAACAACGATTTCCCGCAAATTAAAAAAAAAAACGCTGTAATTATTAGGATATGTATACTCAAAAGAAAAATGCCCTGTATGTTCTGTTTCAGAAACGTTTTAAACGTATTTTAGACATGTTTTTAATTGTTATTGTTTTAAACGCTGTTTCAATGAACAAAATAAACACGTTTTGTAAAAAAACTGTTTGTTTTAATTAAAATTTAAAAAAGCGTTGTTTTAACAACCCTGCCACAAAGTAAACGCCTACAATACAAAACAGTTGAAAAATATGCTATACTAAAATGATGTTAAATTATGATATAACAAATACAATCCAAAAAATGTATTCGTGTTTCTTGAATACCAACTACACTATTGTACCATTACATTTTCTAATAATTTTACTTAAATTTATATGATTTCTGAAACATTTTTTTTTAACTTTTAACATTAACAATTTAGACATTGATAATGCAAATGAAACGCAGCTCTGAGTGATTCCAAAAATAATAAATTTGATACATTTACAGAGAAATAAAATTAATTATCCTATCAATTATTTTTATTTCGATTTATAATTTCATCCATAAAATAACCAAATTAAGTTACCTCAAAACACATGTTAATTAAAACTAACTAAAGTGACGTTAATTACAGCATTATTGTCGCAGCTTGTAATTATATAATTAAAACAATTAATTACCTGCACTCATTAATTTATCAAAATCATCCACACATGTTAAATATTTTACATGTTACATTAATGTATTTATATTTTTGCAACAACACGGTAATACACGCAAAAATGCAAACAAGTTAGGTGTTGTGCGTTATATGAGAGAGCATTAAAATCGCGTGTATGTTTCAAAGATAATTAATATGAATGTTTTTTTTTTCGCGGTGCTATGGGACAAAGAATTTAAAAATGATAATGGAGAGCCGGCACTTTGCAAATTAGTTAATGGATCGCGCGATGATAAGCGGGAATTTTTATTAAAATGGAATTTTGAAAAGGTGGGTAAAGTAATTATTTAATTAGATGCGCTATTTAATTGATTACAGTTTTGCCAGTCATGTATTTAGGACGGATTTAATAAAAATATATTGGTTCTTTTGTATGTAAAGTTATTTAAATTAAAAAAAACACTTGGTATTGTTTCACAAATTAAAACTTTATTCCGACTAGTTTCGGTTTGTTAGACCATTTTCAAAGGAATGTGGTTCTTTTGTGTATTCTGTACATTTTCAGACATTCGTTGCTTTTGATATAATAGAAAAAGGTTGGTATACCCTGTTCTAGAGGGTTCAGAGCATCTTTTAACATGTTGATCGCCACCTTTATGAAAATAAAAATGTTACCTCAGGCCGCTGCTTAGAGTTTTTGTTCCAATTATGCAAATATCATTAAATATAACAAAATAATAAAGCAAACATTTGAAGGGACATTAACGTTTTAAAACGTTCAGGCCAAACAAGTTTCGCGGCATGGGCAGCATGCCACGATTTTTTAAAAGTTGTTTCTGGATGCGGCACAAGGTACCCGGGTTGTTAAAGAAAAACGTTTTTTTTTCATTTTAATTAAAAGAAACAGTTTCTTTTACAAAACGTGATTTTTTCATTGAAAGGCGTATGAAACATTAACAATTAAAAACATGTTTAAATCACGTTCAAAACTTGTTTAAAATAAAACCACACATCGTAAATGGGATTTTAACAGTGTTTTAAATATATTATAAAACACGGTTTAAATCCCATTTATGATGTGTTTAAAAAAAATGTAAAAGAAATAAAACATTCTTTAAAAATTTTCAATTTTATTGCATAATTTCAAATTTCGTTGAATGTTTTAAAAAAATGTGAAAACGTTGGGCTTTTCAAAGAAAACATTCTTCAAAAATTGTCAATATTATTGCATAATTTCAAATTTTATTGAATGTTCTAAAAAAATGTGAAAAATGACTTAAACGTCGGATTTCTTAAATAAAACATTCTTCAAAAATTGTAAATTTTATTGCATAATTTCAAATTTTGTTGGATGTTTTAAAAAAGTGCGAAAAATTACTTAAAATCGGATTTTTTAAAGAAAACATTCTTCAAAATTTGTCAATTTTATTGCATAATTTCAAATTTTGTTGAATGTTTTAAAAAGTGTGAAAAAATACTTAAACGTCGGATAGTAATTTTTCACATTTTTTTTAAAACATTCAACGAAATTTGAAGTTATGCAATAAAATTGACAATTTTTAAAGAATGTTTTCTTTCAAAGAAAACATTCTTTAAAAATTGTCAATTTTATTGCATAACTTCAAATTTCGTTGAATGTTTTAAAAAAATGTGAAAAATTACTATAACGTTAGATTTTTAAAAGAAAACATTCTTTAAAAATTATCAATTTTATTGCATAATTTCAAATTTCGTTGAATGTTTTAAAAAAATGTAAAAAATTACTTAGACGACCGATTTTTTAAAGAGAACATTCTTCAAAAATTGTCAATTTTATTGCATAATTTCAAATTTCGTTGAATGTTTAAAAGAAATGTGAAAAATTACTTAAACCTCGGATTTTTCAGAAAAAACATTCATCAAAAATTGTCAATTTTATTGCATAATTTCAAATTACGTTGAATTAATTTAATTTCCTTTTTATAATATATTAGTTCAATGTATGCCAAGTAAGTTCTGGGAATTTCACGTTGATGGTATAATATTTTAATATTTTACAATTTTTTCAAAGAAAACTGCCCCAAAATTGTTAATTTCATTGCATAATTTCAACTTTAGCTAAATATTTTCGAAAAATACGTCAAGAAAATTATATTTTCATTCTATAACATGCAAGTCCATTTAATTCTAAGTAAATTGTGTAAATTTCAGGTTGATAGTATAAAATTTTAATTTTTTACAATTATTGTAAAAAAAACATTCTTCAAAAATTATAAATTTTATCGCATAATTTCAACTATAGCTTGATACTTTGAAAAATCCAGTAGAAATATTTATATTTCCATTATGGCCAATCAAAGTTTATTCATTTACTTGTAGATTCTATAAATTTTAGCTTGATAACTCATTGAATTTTTACAATTCTCTCGAAGTAAACGTTCTCTCAAAATCGTTAAATTGAGGCATTCGTTATTTTTGTAAAAGTTCAAACTGAAGCTTCAAACGAGTGTTTTCCACTCCCAGGTTAAGCATGAAGTAAAATTTCGAGTTTAGAAAAGCCTGAAAATTTGGTTTAAGTAATTTTTCAACCAAACCAAATTTTCAGGCTTTTCTAAACTCGAAATTTTACTTCATGCGACACGCGTGTAAAACACTGAAATAATCTGAAGTTTAAAATACACTTTTTCAGTAGCATACTGATTCAGAAGTATATTTTAAACATTACAGTACGTCAGTGTTTTATACGCCTGGCGCATGCAGTAAAATTTCGAGTTTAGAAAAGCCAAAAAATTTGGTTTGGTTGCTTCGCTTCCCTACGCGACCAAACCAAATTTTTAGGCTTTTCCAAACTTGAAATTTTACTTCAAGCTTAATCACTCGTTAGAAGTGTTAAATTATAAGAAAAATTGCATCCTTTCAACTTTTGCTTAATATATCGGAAAAATGCGGTTATAATTTAATTTTCTGTAAAACATATGCAGCTGCAATTGATTCTTAGTAAATGTTATGTTGTTTGTATAAATCTTGATTTTTTAACGCACATGAATTTGTGTTTGTTCTTAATTTAAACAACAAATTAATTTTACGTGTTTAAGTTTTGAATTTTGATGTTTTTGAAATTTTTATGTCTATTATGATTTTTTTGAAATTGTGTTTTTTATTGACAGTCATAAGGCTGTAGCCAGGGAGAAGGATATTTCAATTTCAATTTCAATTTATTTAAAGAAAATCTCCTTTATACAATACAATAATGACAATCATTTTCTTAAACATAAGTCACCAGTATGTTCATCATTCATCAGATATGGGGGTTTAACCCCCCCCCCCCCCGAAATTTTTGGAGTTAAATTTTTGTATGTAAAAGCAAAAACAATATTCCCCCCCCCCCCCCCTGAAATTTTTATACCTACCCCCGCCGAATATTTTTTCTAGCTACGGCCTTGGACAGTAATGATATGTTTTAACAGTTACGACGTTTTTAGATATGTTTTGACAATTATATTAAAATACTCGACTTTAGTTTACCTAAATATTTCCATAGCATTCTACTTTTTTGTCATTTAAATGAAAATAACTCAAAAACCGTCGATGTATAGCGTATTTTTTGTTTTTTACATATTCTGTAGGGACAATGTCTTTTTAACATTCACACAAAATTTCATGAACATTTCTTAAAGAATTTCCATGATTAAAATGTCTAAAACTTTGATTTCCCTAAATATTTCTATAATGTACTACGTTTTTGACTTTTAATTGAAAATAACAGAAACATTTAAAAACGAAAGTAGTATAAAATATAGTCTAGATAATTTAAGACAATAAAAAAAACGTTTTAAACAAATTCTAAGTTTAAAACACGTATAAACGAATTTAACATTTAAAACATATTTAAAACAAAACCGTTTAAAACATGACAGCTGTTTTTAAACATGTTTAAAACACTGTTTTAAAACAAAGTAATTTAAACATAACAAGCCTGCAAGGTATTTGCCGCGGAGCCTAAACGCAAATTTAACTGCGGCACAAGTGAATGCCGCGCGGCAATCAACGTGTTAATACAATAACAACAACAAATCTATAGCGGTGTAACCCCTTAAAACGCTATGTATACGTATTAGGCAAACATTGTCAATGTCGAGCATTTTTGTTTAATATATTTTGTTTATGACAACCTTATAATATGTGCATTATTTAATTGTGTGGGCAGCATAAATGGGGTGCATTTAACACTCAAGTACATTAAATACGGGATTTGCGTGATAAATGTGTTTTTTTTTTAACACGAATATAAATAATTGCCTAGTTAGATTTTTTTCCGCTGCGCAGTAACAGCTCTGTGCTACTCAAATCAGCTTCTTTTGTCTTACATTTGACCATGGTGGTGATGACGTCGTCGACGCCATTTTGTTAAAGTACGAAGTAACGCGTCAACATTTCCGCCGTTCTCACTAGTTTATGCCGCAAAGAACGCGTTTGTAAACATAAATCATTCTCAAATCGGTTGAACAGTTGTGCTTCTATCCGGCGCGAGTGTTTTTTAAGGCGGAACAAACGTTAACATCGTTAAAACTACATCCAAACGGAAGAGTTCGTTTTTTGTGCAAAGAGCGTGTTTCTATGTAACTTAGGCGAATGGGTAGACTATGTGAGTATTATTTATTGTTGAACGATTGATCATATTTGTGTTAAAGTGAAATTGACCCTATTACACATTCAAATCATAGTACCGCAATCTGTCATCATTTATCTGCCAAATTATTATAAAACAAAACCGACGATTAAGATTGACGCGTATTTGATAAATATATATAATATATGTTGTGTTATATATTGCTGTTGTCGTGAACAAAGTATAGTGTATAACTTGCATATAATGGCTATTAATCACTCGAACGACTTGCTCCACTCACCTTCGGCTCGTTCCGCAAACCTTGTTCTCGTGATTAATAGCTATCATTATATGCTCCTGGCACAATATAATATTTAATTTACAATAATCTATAAAGGAGTCGTTAATGATCGTTTTTTTCCTAAATAAAGCAATAATTATTAACTACAGAAAAAATACTTCTACAATCATCCATCGAAACGAAACAAGGCAGCCATGATTGAAGCTCCGGAATCAATCCTTTACATTTTAGCTTTCCAACGCCGAACATACATTCACAACATATCATTAATTACAACTGGTTTGTTTGTCAACAAATGTCAATTTCCCAATAGTGGATTTTACGCACATAACTCCGCTCGAAATCAAATTACTCGACTGATATGGCCTGAATATTGCACGTTGCCCGCGCTGCAGCACCATTTTCGACTCCCAAATTAATATTTATAGAATTTTACACGCTCTAGTATTGTTGTTTTAATAAGTGTTTATATGTACCGATATTTTATAATTCATAAAATGAAATGATTTTATGTAATATTTCACAGTTACATATTTGTTACAACAAATTTCCTGATTCTAAATATTTGTACGCGAGATTACAGGAAGCACATATTATCATATCTCTGCGAGATTTGCGGTCGGTCGGGAATCACTGAAATAGTTTACTAATGTGCGGTTGTCCGGATGTGTACATTAACATAATTCTAAGGGTTTCTATTTGCTTGATACACGAACGCCCTTCGCTTAGCTTACTTGTGCTCACATGCTCGACTCGTTCACAGCGAAAACTAGGCAAATTTCGCCATAATGCCAAAGATGTATAATATTCAAATAGCCGTGTCCGACTTGAATTATTTATGTTGCTTAATGGGCAAGTATTAGAGATTAATATAGCTCTGAGTCCCTTTTACTTGCTACACATTATAGATTATACAGGGCATTTGCTTTTAAGTATACAGAGTGATTTATACTAGGAGGCGAAAAATGAATATTCGTGTTCGAGATTGGATTCTAAGCAAAAAATGTAAAATAATTTTTTTTCGATCGGCCTTTGTTTTAGAGATAACGAGGCATGAAGCAGCGGCGGCTCGCAGCCTAACTTTAGAGTAGGCCAGAGACCCAAGGTAATATGTATCCGTTATAGAAAGGTGACTTTGTTGTGCAATTCCTTGTATTTACAAAGAGCGATCCCAATTTCAAATTTTGTGTGCCTTGGCGGTGTGGCCGACCCTGAAGTTAGGCTGCAAGCCGTCGTTGGCATGAAGTTTTCAGAACCTATTTAATTGTTGTCGTAGGTTATGGAAATTGCTTTGAAAACAAAAGTTTTATTTATTAGTTGTTGACAGATTTCACATACTTTAGGTATTGCTATTAATTTTTAGTGTAAAATTAATACAAATTTTGTTAACAATGCAGTTTGGCAATGAAGAATATACCGACATTATTTTTGTTTACGGCTTTTGCAACAGCAATGCTTTAGAAAGTTCTCGGGAATATCAAAGAAATTTTGTATACAGTGAAAATTGTGTATAAAGAGCAATTACAAGACAGAATTATGAATGCTGCACTTGCAATTGAAAATGAATAAGATTTTACTGCAGTTTATAATTCTGTAGTTTTACGTTGCCGGGCTTGCATCGCGGCTAGCGGTGGACATTTCGAACATCTCTTGTAAGTTAAACTAGTGGCTTTTCATTCTGTGACTAAATAAAGTATTTAATTGCCTACTATTAGTTTTTTGTGAAACTTGAAATTAATATATGTTTCAAAAGTTTGAACCTCGATATCTCCAAAACAAAGGTCGATCTAAAAAAAGTTATTTCTCATTTTTTGCTCAGAATCCAATCTCAAACACGAATATTAATTTTTCGCCTCCTGGTATAAATCCGGGGACCACACTGAAGAGGGCCTTGAAGTCCGAAACGCGTCTGTGGGTATCTGGTGTCGGAATACTGAACTAAAATTCAATTTTAATATTTGTTTTCTAGTTTCACAAACCGAGTATAACCAAGGGTAGAAAATGCTTATGGGAGAACTGGATTCCGAGTTTTCGAGGATAGAAAAGGAGAGACTGTGGTCGGGAAGTGGGTCCATCTACTTATGAATAGAGTAAACGTCGAAGTATTCTAGAGAAAACTGCTCTGGTTGCGTCTACACACACACACACACACACACACACAAACGCGCTCGCTCTTATTTCGTCGTGTAATTTGATCCCGTCTACACCACTTGTACGATGATAAATTTGATGACCTTCAGAAAAAATAAACTGTTCCGAAATATTCCTTTTATTTTCAGATTTCCAGCGTGTTCGAAATTATGGACTTTGAGAATCAGATATATTTAAAATGCTCCTAAATAAACCTAAAATTTAACTAAAAAACAAAAAATAAAATTCAATAAGTTTTCATTAAAGAATTCATTTGATATTATTTTTATCTTGATTGTTTTTTTTTCTTCATAAATTCAATTGAAATTTTGGCATGTACCAAATTTGGCAAATAATTTATATTATTGATTAGTTATACAGAGAGTTTTTTAGGTATAAATAACTCAATATACAGAATACACTGTACATTTTTCTGGGCTTTTCTAAACTCGAAATTTTACTTCATGCGCCCCGCGCACAAAACACTGATTTTACGTGAGATTCAAATATACTTAAATTTCACAAAATTTTAGTGTTTTATACGCGTGGCGCATGAAGTAAAATTTCGAGTTTAGAAAAGCCCCGAAAATTTGTCTCGGGTCGCTGCGCGACCCTCGACAAATTTTCTCGGGGCTTTTCTAAACTCGAAATTTTACTTCATGCTTAGTCTGGGAGAGGAAAACACTCGTTTAAATCATCAAATTGAACTCTTTTAAAAACACAACGAATATCTACAGATCTAAAGAAAATAAGGTGAATTTGAAATATGTATACTTTAAAGGAAAACTTCCTGTATACGAACTGTGGTGGGCGAATAATAAAATTTATTATCACCACAAAAAGTCTATTCGAAAATATTTCTTTTATTTTGAGATTTCAAGCGTGTTTCAAATTATGAAATTCGGGAATTAGTTATATTTTATAAAAACAAATTTACAATGAAATTAACAATTCTAAAATATACTACTATCAAATCTTTATTACTCTAGAACATACATTAATTTAAGTTGTTATATATAATACATTTTAGTAATAATATTTGGTTTGTGACACGCATGTAGGTTCCAAGTAAGGGCTATCGACTAAAAGCCTTTCTGCCCATCGACTTAATATTAATGCGTTTCCGTTTCAAGGTTGGAAATTGGGATGTAATGAGGAAATGTATTCGAATAGGGTTATGGGAGGGTTTTTATATTTGGGGGGTATATGGGGGTTTCTCGGGATGCATAATTTGTTTAATAATTCGAAGTTGCTTTCGTTACATGCGAAACGTTCAGCGAGAAATCGCAGTCTATCTTTTATTGGTGTTATGTTTGTTGTTTGATATAGCAGGATATTGGAAGGGTTATGGAGCGGGTTCTGAGGATGGCGAAGCTTGGTTAGCGTGCGCAGGGAAGATCTCTCCGCTACCTCGAGGTTATTCAGGGTGGATTTACAGGGGTTGATATATAGGATTGAACTGTAGTCAATGATAGGGCGGCATATCATTTTGTATATTTTAGTACAGGTCTTTGTACTGACTCCTAGATTTTTGTAGGTGAGACAGACATGGTGTGCTCTAGTTTTTACCTTTCGGTGTGTACTTTTCGAGCGTCCGTCTAAGGACCGGTGGATCACCGCCATATCTGCGAACCACTGCCCGCCGGAGACCAACCCACGTGTGGACCGGAGGGGTGAGTAGGCACCCCTGGGCTTTTCAAGGCCCACCCCCGACTCCTCATTTAGCGGCGACAAGCACCAGGGCTGAGTCAACCCCGCCGTGTGTAGGTTAGCCCTATCCAAGATAGGGACACGGAGGTTACCTCAAGAAGGTCTACAACTCCGACTTGGACAATCGTCCCTTTCAGGCATCCGCCGTCCGAAGACTTTGGTCTGCCCCCGCCGCCTCCTTTGTTTTAGGTGCTATGACGGGACCCCCTGTAGGTGAGACAGCGGAAATATTTGGCTCGCTTTATAACATTTGGTTTAATTAATGAGGTGTGCTTTTTAAAGGAGAATTTAGGATCAAGATGGATACCAAGGTATTTGCAAATGGGGGAGGGGGTAATTATTGTTCCGTTAATGGATACTGATAGAGGATTGGGTGGTATTCGATGATAGGGTAGTAGCAGTTGGGATTTGTTAGGGTTTATTTTTAATCTCCATTTGGAGAACCACCTGGAGCTTTTATCTATGATTTTTTGTAGGGAATCTAAGGCTCGTGGCAGGGTAGAAGAATGGGAAATTAGGGCTGTATCATCGGCAAACTGGAGGGGATAGCGATTGAAGTTGATGAAGTTGGGATTAGGGTGATATAGGTCGTAGCAATATATATTGTAAAGAAGTGGAGATAGTGGGGATCCTTGGGGTACACCTTGTTCAGGGTGGAATGTAGAGGATAAAGTTTTTCGGATTCGGATTTGTAGTGTACGATTTTGGAGGAATTTTTGGATGAGGATAATGAGGTGATTAGGGAGGTTAAGGGTGCTGCACTTATACAATAGGCCTCGATGCCATACGGAATCGAAGGCCTTGGCTATGTCCAAGAATAGCACGGCGGATTTGTTACCTTCTAGGTGAGTGGTTTGGCAGTTGGATGTCAGGATAGTTAAAGGGAGTGTTGTGGAGCGTTTAGGGAGAAATCCAAATTGGTAAAGGGGAATATGTTGTTTTATTTGACTAAGGATTTTGTGTTTTAGTAGAGATTCATACATCTTTCCAAGGACAGGTAGGAGGGTGATGGGGCTATAATTGTGTGCTGCTAGGGGATCTGTGTTGTGTTTATGGATACACGTGACAATACCGTGTTTCCATTCAGAAGGGAATATCTGGTGGAAGTAATTGTAGTTGAGCATTTGAAGGATGTATGAGTGGATGGGATGAGGGAGTGCTTTCAAAATTTGTCGATGTACTTTGTCATGTCCAGGAGCTGTATTTTTACATTTTTTAAGAATTTCGTAGTAAGTCTGTTCGTCTAGAATGTCATCTGTAGGAGGGGAGGTTGGTGGGTTAGAGCAAAAATGGTTTTCATACCAGTTATTTATTGTATGGTAAAATGCGTGATCAAATGATGTGTCAAATGTCATTCTATATATTTTTTGAAAATGGTTTGCAAATGTTTCTGCTATGCCCTTGTCCGTTGTTCGTTTCAGTTTCGTTGTCGGGTCAATAATTTCTGTTATACTGTTGTGAGATTTATATTTGCTAAGTTTTTTAATTTCATTCCAATATTTTTTCCCTTGTAAGTCGTTGGTATTACTGCAAGCTTCTATCCATTTATGTGTTTTGTATTCCAATATCATTTTTTTAATATCTTTGTTCAGTCTATTAAATGTCATTTTGATTTGTTCGTCTTGTAACTGTCTATAGTCTCTATACAGCTGTCTTTTGTATTTAATTAATCGTAGGATGAATTTGGGCAATGGATATTTATAATGTTGTCTAGGGATCTTAGGAGTGTGGTGATCTATTGATTTGGATAAAAGGCAATTAAATTTTGAAATGGTTGACGGATCTATATCAGAATGGTTGGAGATAAATTGCAGGAGATCGTTTGTTATAAGTGGTATGTTTGAATGTTTGTAGTCTGGAATGGATTCAGGTAGTATTTGTGTGGGATTCTGATTTATTTTCATATTAAATGATATGGAGAGGTGGTCTGAACAAAAATCGGGAATTAATTGGACTGAATGTATAAGAGGTTTTAAATTGTTAGTACATAATAGGATGTCGGGAGTGGTGGCTTGGTGTTGGTTCATGATGAAGGTAGGATCGGTTTTAATTTGAGTGAAATTTGAATGTGAGAGGAAATGTCTTAAGTGTTTCTTTTTGACGGTATTTAGATTGAAGTCACCTATTATTATAACATTATCGTAGAGGGAGGCTTTGGTAAATATGGTATCTTCTATTGTTGATGTAGGATGGATATATACTAGGAATACATGGATTTGGAAATCAGAGAAAGTGAGAGTAGCATGTATGCATTCATTGAGATTGTTATTTATCCTGGGAGGGTTTGCCTTCCCTAAGGATATCGAAGGATGGGTTGAGACTATAGATCCACCGCGATAGTTACGATTGCATATGCTAGCAGGAATTTGGATGGAAGACCAGTTACCAAAGGATATGGGATTCCGGGATTTTGTTTCCACCATCATATTTATTTGGACTGGGTTATTGGAGAGATAATGGTGTACTAGGTGGGACTTTTGGGAGAAAGAATTTATATTGGTATATAAAAAGCACACCTCGTTAGCCATTGATACTACCTATTTCTGTTGAACTTGATTGAACTCCGACTGTTGGGATGACTGTAGGGATAGTTTCTGGAAAATCTAAATCAAACATAACAACAAACATCCGATTTCCCGAGAACGACGCATGCGTATCTATGCGAAATGAGGTGATAAATTTGTCTTTAAGTTTTTTGAGTAACGCAGGTCTATCATTATTGTTATTATTATTAATTTCTGTTGTATAAGTATCAATTATATAATCATGCAGGGTTATGGGTTGAAGGACACGGGAATCTTTTGTTAATTTAGGGTCGATTTGCAAAGTTTTTTTATTAGTTGGGTGGATTTTAACATTGGGGATACCTTGAATTGGTTGCAGTGGGCGATTCGGGCATTTAGTTGAGCAGGCTCCATGTGAAGTGTCTCCACAAGCTCGGCATTTTGGTGGGAGTGCTGTAGTACAAGTTGTGGTGGGGTGTGGGCCTGTGCATTTGGCGCATAGAATAGCTTCTTTGCATTGTTCAGTGACGTGGTCGAATTTATTACATTTCCCACATGGCAATGGGATTGGCGATGGGGCTGCACTCTCCTCTACGTAGTAGATTTTACATAAATATCGAAATTTGTCGTGCAATAACTTCGAATAGGCATCGTGTGATCCAGTTATAACTCTTATTATTCTGGTTTTCTGTCCCGTAGCTTTTGAAGTTATTCGTTTACAGTAGCGATGCTGAATATCCAGTTCGTTGAGTCTGTTGCTGATGGCTCATCTTCTATTTCCAGTTCTACTCCTCGAATTACGCAACTGTATGATGGGCTGGCTGTATTGTGTATGTTGTTTTTTTTTTTGAGTTTTGTATTCTTCAAATGATTGAATTACTTTTTCGGTTATTAATCGTTGTAGACACTTCGTTATATCCTGTTTACTCTGGTTGTTTTTTAATAGGAACCCAAATTTTGTTTTTATTATTTCGGTATCTCTGACGTTGAATTTAAACGAATCCCATATTTGTGCCATTTGAATACGGGTTAATTCCATTGTTAGTTTTAAAATGTACATATTGTTGGAGTTGTTTGTTGTGTTTGTTCTGTTATTAGTGTTTTGTGTACTAATTATTTGGTTGGAAGTTGATGGTTGAGATACTGTGTGTAGAATTGTTGTTAATTGTTGTGTTGTTATTTGTGGTTGTGTAATATTTTTTTGTGTTGTTGCAATAGTAGAAGTTTTTTGTTGTTGTGGTTGTTGATTAGCGATGTTTGATAGCATTTGTTTTAGTGTTGTGTTTGTGGTTTTAGGCATGTTTAAATTTTTACCTTGTGTTTTGAGTTTTTTCTTATCTCCTCCTTTGTTCGTCTTGGGTCGACCACGGCCTCTTTTTTTCGCGGTGACCGTGATAAAACTATCGCGCTTTCTGTTGTCCTCTGTTGATCTGTTGTCTACGTCCCCATATGATGATGACTCATATGAATCCGATTCGTTCATTATTAGGGCTTTAGCCCTATCATGTGGGCTACTACTGTTGGAGTAGTGGTTTTATATAGCAACTGTGAAGCAACTTTTATTTTAAATACTTTCGTCGGTAGGTTTTACAAATTCGCTCGCTCTCTACGTACGCACTGTCTAAAATATATTTTCAACGTTTTTAGTTATTTTATATATTTTTAATAAAAAAATTGTTAAAATTATTAGATTAATAGATTATTGTTTCAAATATTCATAATTTGTATAAATAAACAAAGTCATTTTACAATGAACAAATGCAAAATATATTTCCAACATTTTTATTAATTATATATATTTTTAATAAAAACGTGTTTAAAAATTAATAGATTTTTAATATATTTATGTTATTAAACATTTTTTATTTAAAAGTTAGATAAATACAAACATCTTTTTACAATGAAAAAATCAATTTGAAAAATGTTTGATGGGTATTTTAATTGGAATTGATAATAAAAAAAAAACAGAAATTATTTCAATAAAATAGATAAATTATTTACGAATACACAAAACTAAAAACATAGAAATATAGATTCATATAAACATTCATATATACAAAAAACTAACAAACATTAAAAACCTATATTAAATATACATATAACTGTTTTCTTATTTATTAACGATATTTTAGAAGCAGTTTTTTCGTTTTTTTTTTATTCAGTAATAATTATACAGAATAGATCAAAGTCTAACACAAAATCAACAGAATATATTTTAAATAAAAATCCAACAAATCAACACCTCATCATTTGCTTGTTTAATTTCATGACACTCCGGTTTTTAAAAATGCAATAAATAGCAAAGCTCGGTGTGTATATTTTTACTCTAACCAAATGAATATCATAATTTCCCTGAAATAATTTGGGAAGATAATATTTTAATTTTGAGAAATTAACATTAAAAATGCTACGTTCCGTTTCATACATTTACACTCTGAATAACGTGTATGAATATCGAATTAACTTATTTTCTTGACTATTTTCTTTTTGGACAATATTCATTATTTTAGTGGGGATAGCTTTATAGAAGGGATGAAAAATCAAATTCTTCGAAGTGATCTATCTGTTTTTACCTATTTGTAGGCATTTTTTCGACCACGTTTTTATTATGGTGTATACCCTCAAGTATTGCGCGACCAGAACAATACCACTGCAACTTACAGATAATCCGCAACCTTCTAAAAACCATAAATATTTTGGGATTTAAAAAGATGATTTACTGTTGACACATTTAATCCGTATCCGCAGAATCCAATTCGGTAATTTCTTATCATGTTTTTCACTAACCGATATTTTAGTTTTCTTAAATCATTTTGAATTATTTTTACTTACCTATTTAGTCTGTAACATAATCCCATCGGTACCTTTTGTAAATGTAATCTGACTAAGAATAAAACCATTGAAATAATTGAATTAACCTGACATACAAAACATTGTAAACTGGAAATAGAGTATTCAATAATTTTTGCAATTACACTTCTCAGAGAAAATCTATTATACTTATTCTATTAAAAGACATCTTGTTGTTTTCTAAATGTTTTTGATTATCGTCACTTAACAAGACTTTTCAACATATTTCAATATTTGAGCCAATTATCTCAAATATTAGGGATAACACTTGTTTCTGATTCCTGGGACCCTAAAACGTATATTTCCGTACAAAAAAAGATAGCCATGAGGTCAGTAACAATTATTAAAATGTAAAATTTATAATGTTATTAATGTGACTAATTACTTAATTTAACAAGTTTGTTTGTTTGGAAGTTTTTGATAATATTCTCAATTATAAAGTTTCATGATTTTTATATAATTTGTACTTTCTCTATATAACATTTCGTGTATCTCAGGAAGTATTGAGAATATCGAAAAATATTTCTGCTTATTCTTTTTCAAATTATCCCCATCCAGCCGCACGACGGATACCATAAATTTTAATCCAATAATTAGGTAACATTTTAGTGCCCGCTGAGTGTTGTCGGTGTTGGTCAAATGGCACACAATAAGCGTTTATAAAATTTCAATCGGAAAAGTACAAGTTGATCATGTAACAATCGTTCAAAGTAAACGGATAATTAAAGTAGTCAGTGCAAAAACCACAAATTTCTGAAACTGTTAATATTTATTAAAAGTATGGTTCATTTAATAAAATACGCATCGTGATTAAAATATATACTGTGTCTATTTTGGGTTCTGATTTTTTTCTTTTGCAGAATAAACACTCATGTTGAATTGAATTATTGCTTTGTGTTTTAATAAATTTGATGCTAAACACTGACTTTTCGTAGCAACTACTGTTTTGACGATTTTATTGTCGTATAATCGTTCACTATTTTCAAGCTATATTTCAAATGAAACTGAGGAGATCTAAAAAATAATACCTCGAAAATACTGCTAGTAGGTAAAGAAATGATTTTAATTTTATTGTAATCGTTTCGGTTCAATAAGCGATACAAACTCAAATTCCAATTACATTGGAAATTTTTACATGAAACATACAATGCGCCTTGAAACGGGACACATAGTTTATTTAAAACTATTTTAACCCATTAACGGCCAAGCAATTTTAACTCTAAAAGTTAATTTTAATTAAAATTCTACACTTCTTTTTATGATTTCTATGAATGACTTATTGCATTACATACTGTGATTTATTTCTTTAAATACACATAATGTATACGTGAATTTAATAAAAAATTAAAAATTATAAATAGTTTATTATTATTATTATATTAAAGTGATAATGGATTTTCAAAAAAATAGTGCCCAACAATGTAATGTATACGCTGTCAATGTTCAGGCATTCGTCGATTTTATATAAATACGTGCAATATGAAGTTAAGAACGAGTGTATCCACTCCCAGACTAAGCATGAAGTAAAATTTCGAGTTTAGAAAAGCCTGAAAATTTGGCTCGGGCGCGTAGCGAAGCGGAGCGACCGAGCCAAATTAGGCTTTTCTAAACTCGAAATTTTACTTCATGCGCCACGCGTATAAAGCATTGTTATATTGTGAAGTATTTATAATACACTTTAAATAACAAAATATTTAAATTTTTCTTGGTACATTTTCAATTCAGGTCAAATAATATAATATATCAAATAAACTTATTTAGTAACTTAATTATCAAAAAAATATTAATGTTGCGTGTATGCATCAACGGCGCTTAATGGGTTAAAAACTTCAAACGGTAATAATTCGAAAACTAAAAAAAAAATGACTTAACTGCATTTTGCACCGACCCCTTTAATTAAAAAAGAAACCCTTATCGATCAGTAGATTTGATCTGATCAATAGGATTGATCTGATTAGTTAATAAAATGATAAGTTGATGTATTTGTTTTAGTTTTTATCAAAAGTATTTAACTTTTTATAAAAAGTAAAGTAAAAAGTAAGTTTTTTGTACAAAATAAATAATACTTAATAAATTTTACAACGTTCACATATAATTTCATAAAATCTATTCTCTAATAACGCAGAAAACAAAATTGTAGAAGGAAACGCATGAATGAATGTAACACGCATCCTTAGCTCGTTAAAAGAAAAAAAAAACGTGTTTTCAAGATTGAAAAATCAACATCTGGAATATGATACAACGAGAAGCGCGGAATAGAGGGAGAAAGAAATTGTCTCTCTCTCACTCTCTCTGTGAGACTTGATTTCGCGACATCTGGAGTAAAATAGTCGTAACCGACCGACCGCAGGAAGCCAGACGGGTGTATATAGGCAGCCATATACACCAATTTGGCATCCAGCGCTGTGCTCCCATGCGCGTGTACCCAAAATTTATATGGGGACTGGCTAACTGGATATATATGAACTGTGGTATAACTCGTTCGAGGACAAAACAGTGGCCTGTATATGCACTTGGTGCATTCGTGTCATTGACGATTCAGTTCAATTCTAAATATTCTTGGCATATTTTTTTTTGTTAATTTTAATTTGTAGGTTGAAATATTTAATCTGTAAGCATATTTTTATGATTTAAATGTGTTTATCTGACGGAGAAGGGTGACGAAATATTACAAAATATTACCTGACCTCGCAACGCCACTGCTTCTATGTCACCCCACTGCACAACAATCAACAATTTGATACAAAAAATAAGCATGTAAATTAATCGACAGACTTTACACACACCATCCGATAATTTAAGCAAACTACTTTAGTGTTAATTACATAATTGCATGCGGAAGTTACGAGTTTAGTTCGTGTATATCCGGAGGATCATGTACTTAATGGCTTTAGACGGATAACACCGGAGGATGAATTAAACTTAATGCGTTATTTGTACTGTTTCGATTAGCGTCATTTAATCATAATACCCCCGACAAATTGTTATAAGTATTAGTCGGTTTTGAACGCGCTTCTTGAATTAATTCCATAATTTCCGATGCCGAATGCTGCTTAGCTTGGGGGGACGGAAATTTGTAGGGGCGGTTGTTAATCAATTAATTGTGCTGTTGCGTGCTGAATACACAATAGTGTTTTCGATGTATGTTGTGTATTGTTGGTTAATGTATTGCATTGAAGTTAAATGCACGGTGGTTGGTTAGTTGTTGTAAGAAGTATAACTAGATAAGGAATAATAGTATTGTCATAATAATTAATTTGTTTGAGTAAAAGACTTTTAATTTAGTAAAATAAAGTCAAAATCTTTATCCGAAATCGACCAAAATGCGACAAAATTCTACAGTTTTTTTTTTATTTTGTGAGATATCAATTTGAAATTTGGTATGCTTATACTAAACACAAATTCGAGGTTACAAATCTTCTATAAGTTTCACCGGAATAGACATCAATTTTAAAAATGGTGATGTGTTCATCATAGTACTTTTCCTGTTAAAGATATGATGATTTAAATATTAACAATATGAAAAACTTTTTGAAACTAAATGTATTCTACTTTTATTATTATTCCAAAACTAAAAAAGTAATTCTTGCATTTTTTGATACATCAAGGAAAATATTATCATATTTTGTATCATCATCACATCTAAGTGTTATATATTTTTAACTTTACTGTAAATCAGTGTTTTATACGTGTGGCGCATGAAGTAAAATTTCGAGTTTAGAAAAGCCTCGTAAAAATTTGTCTCGGGTCGCTGCGCGACCCGAGACAAATTTTCACGGGGCTTTTCTAAACTCGAAATTTTACTTCATGCTTAGTCTGGGAGTGGAAAACCTTGGTTACTTTAAAGGGGGGGGGTGCCCGGGCCCCCCTCTAGATATCAAAAAATCATACATTTAAAATTGTTGCAGGCAAGTTTTCACCAAAATTAAAATAAAAAATAGATTATCCAAAGATTAGAAAATAAAATGTTTATAACTAAGGAAATTATTTGCTTGAAAATTGACAAAAAGCTGTCAAAATTAATAAATATAATTAGTATACATAATCAGAAGATCAATCAAAAGATTCAACACAATTTGTCAATATCAAACATTTTTATTTAATTAATTTTTTTGAGATTTTTTTAATTTCTTTCCAATTTTGAAGTTTTTTTTATTTTTATGTTTATTTATTTTTCCAAGAAAATATTGAAAACTGAATAAAATTAGAATTTATTTTTATTTGAAATTGTGTACTTGAAAAAAAGTTATTGGTGTAATGCTAATTTTGTTACTTTTAAAAATATTGCTCAATTTTAATATTTGTAAATATTGATGTATTTATATTTAAAATCATTTATTTCTCATTTTTAAAATAATTTATAATTATTATTGTGTATTATTAGCTATTTTTATTTCAACGGTTTGTTTAAACTATATTTTTAGTTTTCTTCATTTTGAAATCACGTTTTGGGTGAAAACCGGAAACCAGAAGTGGATGTTTACTCTTAGCTTTTTCTTAACATTGTTGAAAAATGTTTCAAATAAAAATTGTAAAATATCAAAAAATAAACATTTCATGAGTATATATTTTTTTTGTCGTAGATCTTTTAGTTTTCTTGGAAATGGTAAATTTTTGAATTTTAATAATTCATCTCAGTAAGCATTATTGAAAATAATCCTATATTATTTTAATTGGCGGTCGCTACCTGTGTTGGCCACAGCTATTTTTTTAATTGTCTATCGAATGATGCCCCACATAACTAAGGTTGTTATTTAACATTTCAATGATAATTGCAGATGCGCCCCTAGCGGTAAGGTTAGAAAGTCGATAAAATATTCAGGTAGGTTTTGCAAATGATTATTTTTCGAAGTCAAAACGATACAAATATAAACATTTTATTTTGTAATCGTTAGATAATTAATTATTTATTGTAATTTTGGTGAATATTTGTCTGCACCAATTTTAAATGTATAATTTTTTGGTATCTAGAGGTGAGCCTGAATTTTTTGTTAATTTGATAATCTGTTGATTTTTTACAATTGTTTTAAAGAAAACATTCTCCTAAAATCGCTTATTTTATTGCATAATTTGACCTTCAGCTTAATATTTTTAGAAAATGCGTAGAGATAATTTCTTTTCTAATAAATTCAAAGCGTTTAACGAGTGTTTTAAATCCCAGATTAAGTATGAAGTAAAATTTCGAGTTTAGAAAAGCCTTAAGATTTGGTTTGGTCGCGTAGTGTAGCGCTACGCGACCAAACCAAATTTTCAGACTTTTCTAAACTCGAAATTTTACTTCATGCACCACACGTGTAAAGCACTGATTTACAGTAAAGTTAAAAATATATAATGCTTAGATGTGATAATAATGAATAATTACCTTGATGTAGCAAAAAATGCAAGAATTTTTTTTTTAACTTCTTGATATTTTGGAATATCCTGCAAAGATATTTAAATTTTAACTGTGGCCAATCAAAGTATATTGATTTCTATGTAGATTCTATAAATTTGTTGTTGATTTGATATTCTGTTAATTTTTTACAATTGTTTCAGAAAAAACGTTCTCCTAAAATCACTGATTTTATTGCATAATTTGACCCTTGGCTTAATATTTTTAGAAGATGCGTTGAGATCATTTCTTTTCTAAGAAATTCGAAGCTTATAACGAGTGTTTGGAATCCCAGATTAAGCATGAAGTAAAATTTCGAGTTTAGAAAAGCCTGAAAACTTGTTTTGGTCGCGTAGCGCTTTACTTCATGCGCCACGCGTATAAAACACTGATTTAAAGTAAAGTTCAAAACATACTGCTTACGTTTTATTTCACGTTAATAAATACTACAGATGTGTATTTCATGTTTTTCAATATTGATGCGTCCTAAGCAATTTGCTTCCGAGGTTTTCTTTTAATTTTAAAAAAAAATGTAAGAATTTTGAAAGCGCGAGATTTGGCGAGACAAAATAAATATTAGTAAAAGATAATGTTAGATCAAACTTATATACTTATATATTATTAAGTTTTTTTCTTTTCATAAATCAGTGTTTTATACGCGTAGCACATAAAGTAACGTTTCGAATTTAGAAATGCCTGGAAAATTTTGTTTGGTGGTGTGAAATATTTATATTTTTCAAAAAATCGCAGAATTGCACCCTATACTATTTCCTGTTTTTACATTTACAGATTATAGACAAGAATTCTAATATTTTCAGAATTATTAATTAATATATTTTAATATATTTTAAAATCAACCAATTATGAAATTTGGATTAAATCAACCAAGATATTTAAGAAATCCATCAATTTTGTTTAATATAAATGAAATTGCCAATTCTTGGTTGCAGAATACTTCAAACATTAAAAGTGCGATTCTTTTCGCAATCTACAACAAGTTAGTCTTACAAAGACTATATCAAACACTCATTGAAACAACTACTTCCCGGGCTAATATACTATACTGAGGAGAGATAAATCTCGAAACGCGTCTATAGATGGCCTGAATAATTTGACCCAAATTGTTACATTTGCAGTAGGTTACTGTATGTAACAGCAAACACTTGTTGTATAATTCAATGTCCGTCGGGGTATTAGCCCAGGAAGTAGTTGTTTCAATGAGTGTTTGATATAGTCTTTGTAAGACTAACTTGTTGTAGATTGCGAATAGAATCGCACTTTTAATTTTGTTTAAATAACAGAAAAAAAATACAACAAATTTGTGATATAATTTTAAACTTTCAAAGTACCTATTGACCATCATCATATATAAATTAAATTAAAAGAGATTGTTTTAAAATGAAGGGGAAAAAAACCGTAAAAATAATCCAATGACTAGATGTAAAATAACAGATAGTCAAATATGACTAAAGTTAAATATTGCAGTTGTATAAATTTAGTCATTTTCAAGTAACTTGATACTAGAAATCAACGGTAATGCTATAAACCTAGCAGAAATCAGTAAGATTTACAAAAACATATTCAGTGTTAAATTGGTAAAATTATTACAACAAATATTTATTTTCAACCTTGAAAAAATAATTGATCATTAAAAACATCAAGCAAAACGGCAAATGAATGACTTGAAAAAACAATCAAGAAAAACGGAAAATGAATGACATTTAAAAAAATAGTATTAACTAAACAAAGAGTTTATTTACTTTTGTATAATTTCAATTAGCTTTAAGCTTCTGTATCTTTCCCTAAATTAACAGATTTTGTTGAAACTTACATAAAAACAAAGCCCTGCCATTTTTTTCAAAATACCCGTAAATCTCATACAAATGTAATTTTTCAGTTATTTTTCAAAATTCTCTAAACGAAACATCAATTTAACGAGATTTTGTTTACTTTTTACTAATTTTAATCAACTTTATGCTTCTGTAACTTTTTCTAAAATTAACAGATTTGGTTTAATCTTACGTAAAAACAAAGCTCAATCGTATCTTCATTAACTCCTGTAAATCTCATAAAAGTGGGTGTTTCAGTAATTTTTGAAAATTTATTAAACGAAACATACATTTTATGTTTTTTTTATATTTTTTTTAATAAAAATTCAAGCGGTTATTAAATTCATATGAGATTCACAAGAATTATTGGGGATAAATTGAGGTTGAATTTGAGCCGCTGATGTTTTTAATCGGTTAAAAAATAATTTTGAGCTCTTAGACTTCAGTGGATTTATTGATTTACTAATAAATGTTGCAAACAATTGGCATTTTTGAAAAAAAACACCTCAAACTGTTTATAACGTTGTTGTTTATCCAGAATAATTTTTCAAGGTTTATAAAAACAAACATTTTCACAAGATTATTTTGTACGAACGTTTTCATATTTTTCAAATCTGTAAAAATTGTATGTGTTGGTATTAACCTGTATTTCTCCTACTAAAACAAAAATATTATGGATTTTATTTAATTATTTATTAAGGGTATTTTAAAGAATAAATCGACTTGAATTTTATTTATTTATTTATTAAGGGTATTTTAAAGAAAAAATCGACTTAAATTAAACTTATGACTTCGAGCGGTTGTGCTAACCACAATTTTAAATAAAAAAACATGCACTATAGCTCAAATTAAAGCCAGCTTAACTCGAAATCGATCGATTTTAAGCAATTTTTAATTCAACGCTAAATTCAATTTTTAAAAATACTTTATTACAAGAAGTAATATTTGTGTATTATAGAACTTCACACTGATTTTAACTCCAATTAAATTACCTTTTCAAATTAACGTAATGAAAATTGTTAAATTTTTTATCAAGTTACATATCTAAAATATCAGTAGAGATTGACATTGAAAACTAACTATAAAGATTTAATTTATTTACTAACATTAAATTTTAAGTTTATTTTACGTTATTTATAATGTAACCGCTCTGTTTTTTTTTTTATAAAATTATAATAAATTGTTCTTTGTATTAACAATTGTTTAAAAGTCATACAATAAACAAAAACACTGCAACAATTTACGAAATCAACAAAGATCTCAATATGGGATAAGTTTTTATTCGATTCAATTAATAAAAAATCATAACAGAAAAATATACCCACACAACGACATGATCGGCGAAATTTGTCAAAATTAAAAATTGAAACCGGAAGTTATCCGAAAAATAGAATTACATGTTATTAATATCTACTTTAGATAAAATAAAAAATAGTCAGATATCGACGTGTAAAATGTTTGTAAATAAATAACTATTTATTTTTTAATATCTACCACTACGTGTATCTGTTTCATAGTTTAAAATTTTGGATCTGGTAATAAAAAACGTTTTAACTTTGCTTGTATAATACTATCTATTATTATATGATTGCAGTTTCAGCAAATTTAGCGTGCCGTTATCAAACGTGAAGTGTACATTTTAAAACTGTCTTTAAAAGATAATTGTCCTCAATAAAATTACTCTCTGGATCCGCTTCTGGTTTTAATAACTACCTACTAGTAAATGAAACACAAAAGACCATTTTCATGAATGTTATTTAAATTAAATTAAATCTATTTAAATTAAATACCATCAATTCAATTAAATGAATTGTCAGAGTAACATGTATTTTGAATTTATAAACATTGCCAATTGTTTCAATTGTAATCAAGTAAATTGAAACACCTTGTACACAAATTCGCAACACCTTTGTTTCTATATGTTGGGGCATTGTGTCATTTGACAAACTCCATAGTGTGTTCCGCAGTAAGTACATACAGAAAATTGGGTGGAAACGTAAATCAACGGCGATAAATTCGAACGAGAGCGGTGTGCGCGCTGAATAAACCTAACCAAAGTGGGCCGAACTGAATTTACCTGAAACCCTGATGTATTCGGGTCCGGGGCCGATTCCGCTCCATCCTCTTCATCCGAAACATCATAGAATTGATTGCTCCTCATCCCCTGTCCGCCTCGCGAAGTATACTCGTCTATGTCGAACACGATACCGACTGACACTGTCTTTTGGTCAGCTATTCAATTTGAGGAGTGAATTCATTCGTGACGGAAACGACGTTTATTGGGAAAGGAGAGATACAGGTGGGATGAGGGCGGTTTTGGGGTGGTTTTTGTGGGTGGCAATTAATTGCAATAAAGTGCGGATCATTAGTTTACACGTTCGATCAACATTCTCACATCGTTCTCGCCGTATCAATTAAATTACGGGCGTTTTAATTGGATTCGTTGAAGTAGTTCGTATATCGATCACCTGGATTACGCTTTAGAGTGGTTTGTAATGATTTTAAGAAAACATTGCGTATAAATATATTTTCTATAATATTTGGCTGCAGATAAGGCCGGATCAACTGCAGATTTTAAGAAAACATTGCGTTTAAATATGTTTCTTATAATATTTGGCAAGAGTATTTGGCTGCAGATAAGGCCGGATTAACCTATTTTGGGGCCTTAGTCATTTCTTTCCTGTCGGCCCCCTACAAAAATTTAACCATACAAAAAACTAGACAACGATAAATAATGGAACATAGGCGCTATTTATTGATTATTAATTAACATAAAATTAATAAAAGCAATAAAATCGATCCGCATCTCTTCAACACTAATTATCACATCTCGTATACATATGTCGCGCGTTAATTACAAACAAACGTAATCGCGAATAAATTCCCATGGTTTGGTTATACGGAAACCTCTACGGGATTTTGTTTGTAACCTGTAACGGCACCGGCAGTGGAGTGGATGGGATTCGGTTTCCCTTCCGCGTGTGCATTCATTTTCTTTTCCTATTTTACCACGTTCTCATCTGCATCTCGCAGTGTTCCCACATGCGACAAACGCACACGAACTCGGGACACGAAGCACGAACGCGAAGTATGGCGAAAAATCGTAATGTGCAGACCTCTTTGTTTTCCAGACGAAGTGTCATTATTTTAATACGGCACGCTTTGTCTAGCATCATAATCATTGAGAATGTGGGGTATCCTTGCCAAGTGTTATAAAATGCTTTTCATTTCTTTTCATTGCGTTTTGGCCTACTTTTATTCAAATATATATTTTACTTATGCCTGGTATTATAAAACGTTTTATTCCCTAAATAAAATTTACTTTAGAAATAAACTAATATATTGCAAAGATTTCGGTATTATAAACACAAAATAACTTCATTTGGCTAATAAATCTCCTCAGTAAATTATTTGTTTATTTTTCTACTAAGTAAATTTTATTCTCTAAATAATTTGACAGTTAAAGGTCAAATGCGTATTATATTATTATAATTACTTTAGATTCTACTACTTGTATTTATTAATTTCATTACGGTTATCATGTCTACCATACCATTCATGTCAGATTTAGGTTCGCTTATAGTATCTTCCCTGACAGTGATTAATTTTAACCACAAGAAATTCTACGGCGTCGAAGACCTACAGTTTATCAAGTCAGAAGCAACCCGTCTACATAACCAGGGATTTTTATACATATGCATACGCTTTTTTTAAATTAGTTCCATTTGCAGCTTTAAATGAGTACTGTCCATTCCCAGATTAAGCATGAAGTAAAATTTCGAGTTTAGAAAAGCCTGAAAATTTGGTTTGGTCACGTAGCGCGAAGCACATTTTCAGGCTCTTCAAAACTCGAAATTTTACTTATTGCGCCACGCGTATTAAACACTGAAAACACTGAAATATTGTAAACAAGTGAACTTCACTTAAAATCAGTGTCTTATACGCGTGGCGCATGAAGTAAAATTTCGAGTTTAGAAAAGCCTAAAAATTTGGTTTGGTCGCTCCGCGCTTCGCGCTACGCAACCAAACCAAATTTTCAGGCTTTTCTAAACTCGAAATGTTACTTCATGCTTAGCCTGGGAGTGGAAAACAGTCGTTTAAGTCTTTTATGATTTCTAATATGCTTTTTTTGTATTGTGTAATTCTCTCCTATGTTACGGTTATTCTCCATAATTATAAGGAATTCTACTAATTTTCCAATTTCATTGACAATTCAATTTGAAAGATTAACAATTAAGTTTTAAAAACTGGTGCTTCCAGCAATCGCCACAATGAAAATGTATAACTTCGGTCGGTAATCTATTAATTAAATTATTTATTTCTTGATTTGCTATTTATGTTGTAGGTTTGCTTTATAATACGCAATTTTATTTGCCTATTAGTTTACCACGTAAATAAATTTACTCCACAAATAGTTATCTAATGATTTATTAATTGTTTATAATACCGCGCATTACAGATAAAACAAATCCCTAAATCAGTAATTTTACCCTTAAATCAGTATTTTTCATACTCGTCATTCTCATGTTTTGATTATCCTAACAAACTTTTTTGCTCTAAAATCACCAGCAAACTTTCTTAAATAATGTGAGCTAAATATTTTTTTATACAAGGATTGCCTTATGAAAGGTTGGGACGAACAAAATATGTGCTTAGTCTTGCATTTTGGAATATTTTATACAAAAACAGCAATCACATCATACTTACAGACTTGTAATCAATATTTCAACAGACAATATACGGTCGATAAAGAAATGTAATTACTAAATACTATCGTAGTATTTAAGTCAAAATTATATAGCGGTAGATAAACAACCAGTGATTACAATAAATATGTCGTGATAGTCAAATTAGGTGTTTTTTCATTTTATAGATTACATGTTGATTAATTATTTACTTATTAACGGAATAGACTATTTTTTACAAGTACAAGATATTCATGTAAAATACAATACATTTACCTATACTACTAAGTAACTAAAAATACAAAAATAAAACACTATACGCAAAAACTAACAGTAAAAAGTAAAAATACTAACTCCGAGATGACAATAATGGCATGCCCCTACCCCTTTCACAATATGCATACTGACATTCTTTACTATCAAAATTGAATTTGTGTTCAGTATTCCGGTACCAGATACCCACAGATGCGTTTAGGACTTCAAGGACCTCGTCAGTGTGGTCCCGACCTAGTGCTGAGGAATACTAAACATGTCTGACTACAGGGTGGGCTATCTAGTGGTTTCTTTTTAATTCATAGGTTATTTTGACACTGACATATTTTTCCCGCTCGAAATCTTGACAGAAAGTTGGTATCATTCCTCCACGGTACGCTTTACGCTTGAACAACGTTGGGAAATATTGCAAACTTATTTCCAAAGTGAGTGCTGTGTAGCCCAAACAGTGCGTTTGTTGAAAAGAAGTTTTGGCCGAAATGAATCACCCACCGCGCCTGCTGTACGCAAGTTTGTGCAAAAAGTTCGTGAGACTGGCATGCTAGTCGACAACACTCATGGTCCTCGTTCTCGTACGGTGCGCACAGACGAGAATGTGGCTGCTGTAACCGAGAGTGTGAGACTCAATCCACGAACATCAACTCGCCGTCGATCTCACCAGCTCAACATTGCACGCACTAGCCTGAGGAGAATTCTGCACAAAGATTTTGGATAATTCGCTTACAAGGTCCAATTGACTCAGCAATTAAAGGCGCATGACCATCCCCTTCGTTATCGCTTTGCAGCTTGGGCCTTAGAGCAGCTTGAATTGGACAAGGATTTTGGGCAGAAAATCATCTTTTCTGACGAGGCTCATTTTCAAACAAAATTGCCGCATCTGGGGCTCGGAAAACTCGCACGTTATTGTCGAGAAGCCAATGCATCCCCGGAGAGTGACAGTTTGGTGCGGATTGTGGAGTGGTGGCATCATTGGACCATTTTTCTTCGAAAATGAGGCTGGAAACAACGTTTCGGTCAACAGTGAGCGTTACAGAGCCATGTTATCCGATTATTTTTTTAAATGAAATTGAAGACATGGATTTGGACGACCTCTGGTTCATGTAGGATGGCGCGCCATACCACACAGCCCATGCCACCATCGATCTTTTGCGCACAAAATTCCCAAATCGTGTTATCAGCCGTCTTGGCGATGTCAATTGGCCGCCTCGGAGCTGCGATTTAACCCCTTTGGATTTTTTTTTTGTGGGGAACCGTGAAAGACCGATGTTATGCCAACAATCCAGAAACGATTCAAGCACTTCAAGCCAATATCATCCAAGCAATCCGTGAGCTACAGCTCGAAACCATCAACAAGCTCTTGGAAAATTGGAGTGACAGAATGCGCTACTGCTAAGCCAGCCGAGGCAGCCACTTGAACGAAGTTGTGTTCCATAATTAATGGGAATATTTGATCTTACTAATAAAGCCATAATACATGAAAAAAAAATAATTTTGTTCATTTTATTGCATTTTTAAAAAGAAACCACTAGATGGCCCACCCGTTATATCAAGTCTATATGTGTAAATTATTAATGGATTCGATGGCTAACGCCATTTAATGCTCCATAGTGGCATCGTCTATGGAGCATTAGATGGCGTTGGCAATCGAATCCATTAATAATTTTCACATATTGGCTTAATATAGTCAAAAATGTTCAGTATTCCTCGGCACTGGGTCGGGACCACACTGACGAGGACCTTGAAGTCCGAAACGCGTCTGTTTTCTGGTTTCACAAACAGAGTTTAACTTATTCGTGGACGAAACAGTGACCTGTATGTGCACTTCGTGTATTTGTATCATTGACGATGCCACTATGGTGCATTAGATGGCGTTAGCTATCGAATCCATTAATAGTCTTTACTATATTGACTACCATTTGACGACATTTACTATTAAATGATTATGTTGACTACAAACTAATTATTGGCTACTATTTATATATTGTCATTTAACAACATTGTCTATTTATCGATTACGTTGTGAATACATCCTAATTATTGACTGCCATTTGACAATATTGACTATTAATTAATACTGTTGACCACATGATTAATGATGATTGTTTACTATTTAATATTGACAGTCATTTAACAACATTGACTATTAATCGATTATGTTTAAATGCATGCTAATTGTTGATTACTATTCATTGATTGTCATTTGAAAACATTGACTATATTCACTAAATTGACAATTTTCGGCGTTTAACGTCGATTCTCATGATGATTTGATTTTGAATAAATCAACATTTTACGTCAAATCGCGATGTTACCGCTGCAACAGACAAAAATGACATTATACGCGTAAAATTTAAATTTATGAAAAGCCCATATCGGCTAATTTAAGACATAGTCAATTTTTATTTCTCCGATGATTTTCAACAAAATAGTTGATATTTTGGAAAGTTCAGTAGAGACATTTAAATTTCGATTGCAATCAGTCAAAGTTTATTCATTACTGAGCAGAGCTGTTTCGTGTAATATAAATGAAAACACCAAACGACTGGATATGTATACATTCGATGAAAAATGTGTTTGTATATTTTGAACTTTACAACATATTAGTGTTTTTACAAAATATTTCTTAAATCAAGAATCAATAAACTATATAAAGATGGGCAGAAAGACCTCAGGTCGTTAGCCTGTTGTAAATTCAAATTTTATTACAATTATTGTCATACTGTTAGTGTTTACTATATTGAATTGCCAGTAAATATGTTATTGTTGTTGTTGTTGAAGTGATTTTGTAAATATTAGTGTATTTTAATGTTTGGTGCACATGGCTCATGAAGTAAAATTTCGAGTTTAGAAAAGCCTGAATTTCCAAACGTTCAGGTTTTTTAAACTCGAAATTTTACTTCGTGCTTAATCTGGGAGAGAAAAACACTCATTTAATGGTAATTCTTTAAATTCTATTAATTATTCACGTATTTAATGATTTTTACTCCTAAAACAACGATGTGATTTCCGGATAAATTACCTGTAAACCTGTTTTAGCTAAAAATTTACCAAATTACGCGTGTTGATTTAAAAGAGGCTTTGAATTTAAAATTAGATTGGCCCTACTGTTAACACATAGTTTAGCATAACCTCAAATTTATTTCATCATTTAATTAGCAGTCTGGCCAACCGCACAAAAAATGCCGCCTACTCTAAATAATGAATTTAAATGATCGCATTGTATTTGCACATACACAATAAATAAACGGGGCGATCGACCGGAAAGAGTCAAGATTTATTTTATTTCTTCCGAATTTTATTCCATGGTCAAATTAGGTTCGGTTAATTTGCATATATTATTAATCCCGACTTGACGTTTTTGTAAAAAAATGTTAATTGGAAAGTGAAAAATCTAAAAACACGACCGTCATGAAATTTGATTTTCATGAAAATTTTAAAATTCATAGTTAAAAAAAATAGATCGTATATTTTAGAATTAAAAAAGGATAAAAATTAAAGAAAAATGTCGAAAATCTTAAAAAAAAAATAATATGAAAATTACGTAAGTTCTCAATGTTCAAAACAACACGAAATTTAATGAAACATTACATTTATTATAACTTTTATGAAATTTTATGAATATGTTTTTTTCTTTTAGTACAAATAAATCAATCCCTTTTAACATATTTTAAGATAACTGTAGTTCTTAAAATTTGTTATTAAGTTTTCCAAGATATCCGTCACATCTAGTAAGATAACTGTTACTTTTGACGTTTTGCTGGTTACTGCGCCATAAATATTGCTTTTAACATTTAGTGTAAATAACCGTCACTGTAGTCGTATTATTGATTACCGCACTGTAATTGCCACTTTTGACGTTTAGTCCGAATAATTGTCACTGTTGACATGTTATTGATTACCGCACGGTAAATGCCACTTTTAAAGTAGTCATTTTTTTATTCGAAAAACTAAAGATACGACGAACATCTTGTAAATTGATGACAATCTAAAAATATTCAAAATGTTCAAAATCGACGAAAATACTGAAATATCGGAAATTTTATGAACATTTTAAAAATAGACACCAAAATATCGAAATATTAAAAATATCAATAAATGCTTATAAATCTAGGTAAATCTCGAAATATCGAAATTCTCGATATGTTAAAAATCTGATGAACATTTTAGAAATCGATAAAAATCTCGAAATATCGAAAATAAGGTATGTTCAATAAAAAAAAACCTCTAGAGTGCCATAATTTTATTTTTTTCAAATTTAAGTTGGCTACACGCTTTAGGAATTGACATATAAAACGTCAGACATAATAATTATAATGTATAATTTCAGAGTTGCCAGCCTACAATATTTTCCATGGCACTCTAGAGGTTTTATTCTATTGAACATACGATATGATGAACATTTTATAAATTGTCTAATATCTCGAAATATTGAAAATCTGACAAAAACCTTGTAAATTGATGAAAATATCAAAAACCTAGGCACAATTGTACAATTTGACGAAAATCTCGATTCAGTTTTCAACAGATTTAATTTCACATAACTCTATATTTGGCAACTTTAGAATAAATCAGCGTTTTATACGCGTCGCGCATGAAGTAAAATTTCGAGTTTAGAAAAGCCTGAATTTGGTCCAAATCCAAACTGTCAGGCTCTTCTAAACTCGAAATTTTACTTCATGCTTATTCTGGGAGTGGAAAACATCCGTTGGAATAATTCCAATGGACTTGACCAAAAATGTGGGAGATTTAAAAATTTACACGTGATCTGATCTCACTTAACATCCATGATAATTAGATGTACCTAACCCAACTCTACAAAGTGAAATCTAACCTAACCCAACTCCACAACATGACATCTAAATCGAATACAACTATACAAAATAAATTCTCACCTAACCTAACTTTATCAAACATCTAATCTAAGGCAACTCCACAAAGTGACATCTAACCTAAATATACCAAACTTTACAAAATTAATTCTAACTTAAACCCATAATATAACATCTAAACTAACCTAATCCAACTCCACAAAATGTATCTAACTTAACCAAACTTAACCTAACTTCAGGAAATGAATTCTAACCAAACTCGACAAAATAACATCTATCGTAACTAATTGGGTTACGTTAGACGTCATTTTTTGGAGTTTGGTTAGAATTCACAAAATAACGTTTAACCCAACTCCACAAAATGACATTTAAACTAAACCCTACTCCAAATAAACATCAATATTCCCTATTTTCACTTCAATTTAAAATATCAATCTCAAAGTAAAATGCGATACTTTTTTGTCATCATCATACCGACAGTAATAATAATAATGTGCTAAGAACATCAGTTTTACACAGGTCAAGATAAGTATAATAAAATGTACAATATAAAATAATATTCTTTGACAGCCAAGGTATAGATATAGAATATAGACGGTGGATTTCACAAAGGTGGCACTAAACATAACACTGAACATAGAGTGAATACGCACTTTTAAAAGGTTATAAATAAATAAGATAATATTAAAATAAAATAAAATGAAATACATTAAGAAAAGTAATTAACTTAGACACACATATTAAAATCAAAAGTAAATAACTTACACACACATATTAAAATCAGATATATTACAGGATAGTAGACGCGCTAAAATATTCCTCAAATGTGTAAAATGCATTTTTAATTAAAAAAGACTTACACTAATTTGTAAAATGACTATTAGGTAGATCCTGAATATGACTAGGTAAAATGTTAAAGAATTTTACGCAGTAGTATCTTGTGCCATTTTTGGCCTTTGATAATCGAAAAGAATTCATTCGTATATCTTCCTTCCTACGTGTATTATAAGCATGGATTGATTTGTTGCAAGCAAACTGTTCTCTGTTGTTCCTGATATACAGAAGACACTGCAATATGTATACACATGGAGTTGTCATTATGTCTAGTTGTATGAAGCAATTTCTGCAGTCTTCCCTATATTCCAATCCACCCAGAATTCTTATGGCACGTCTTTGAATTTTTTGAAGATGTCGTTTCGTATAGCAGAGTGACCCCAAAGTATGATTCCATACAATAAGTACGTGTGTATGTATGCAAAATATGTTTTTCTAATCATTTCCTGTGTGACTGACCTGGACACATTTTTCAGCAGGTACACCTGTTTACAAAGTTTACTCTGCAGTTCTAAGCCATGTTTTTTCCATGTAAGTTGGTTGTCAATGTGGAAGCCTAGGAATTTGGTTGAGGTGGTTGCCAATGCTTCTTCACTGCGTTTGAGTGTGAATACCATATGTACTGTTTTATCTGTATTCAATTTAAGTCTGTTACTAGCAAACCAACTATTTGCACGTTCTAAATGAGTATCTAGCTGTTCCCTAACATCATTGGTTGTACTGCCTTTGCAAGAGATATTGTATCATCTGCATATAGTATTGTCGATGCATTTGGAACATATGTCGGCATATCATTCACATATATCAGGAACACCAATGGACCCAAAATCGATCCCTGGGGTACCCCATTTGGGATTAAGCGCTCCTCTGAAAGTATATTATTAAAATAATGACAACAGACGACCAATAATATGACATTATTGGCACAAATTAAGATTTTCAACGTATATTGAGGTATTAGACTATCAAATTAATATTTTATAATTAAAAGCGATAATTTTATTTTACGTTGGAGCTGTTATTTCAGTTTAAAACGTCAATTTATGTCATTGCTTTAAAAAATGACGATCCTAACCTATTAATGACTGTCGTTAACCCTATTCATAGTAGTATTAGAGTAAAAATTATACCCGATCTGTAACCTAACATTAGTGATAATTCTCTAATCCAAAACTATCGATTAACTGAAGAAACTAACGATATGATATCGTTTATTCATTATTTTAAATTTGTTAAATTATATTTTATACTACTTCATTAAGATTTCTTGTTTACGCTTTTAAATGTTAGCTAAATGGTTGAAGATATTTCAAATTACATTATAAAACACATTTTATTACAATAAAATATCACAACTGTGTGTGGGTAAATGTGATTTTAAAATAGAGGGAATTTTTCTTTCAGGTACGCATACACTGTAAATACTACGACATTCTTTGTTTTTTTAAAAGATTTCAATGTGAATCTTTAAACGAGGGTTTTCCACTCCCAGACTAAGCATGAAGTAAAATTTCGAGTTTAGAAAAGCCTGAAAATTTGGATTGGCCGCGTAGCGAAGCGGAGCGGCCAATCCAAATTAGGCTTTTCTAAACTCGAAATTTTACTTCATGCGCCACACGTATAAAACGCTGAAATATCGTAAAGTTTAAAATATACCGGTTTAGCAATCTAATATGTAGATATGATAAAACGTGAGTAAAATTCTGCGCTGAACAAATTGTTTAAAACAGTGATTATAGGCAACCCAATAACTAACTATAGCGTATATTAGGTTGCCTATAATCGTTGTTGTATGTGTGTGCTTTTAAGCGTGGCGCATGAAGTAAAATTTCGAGTTTAGAAAAGCCTAATTTGGATTGGCGGCTCCGCTTCGCTACGCGGCCAATCCAAATTCTTAGGCTTTTCTAAACTCGAAATTTTACTTCATGCTTAGTCTGGGAGTGGAAAACAATCGTTTAAAGCCCAAATTAGCCGCTTTGAAACAACGAATTCCCGCAAATTTAAAAAAAAAACACTGTAATTATCGGGTTTTAAACGTGTTTAGGCATGTTTTAAACATGTTTATAATTGTTAATGTTCTAAACGCTGTTTCAATGAAAAAAACACGTTTTGTTAAAAAAACTGTTTGTTTTAATTAAAATGAAAATAACGTTTTTTAACAACCCTGATTTTTATATGAATTGTGCTGTACACATACTTCGCACAAAAACTGCGAGTTGTTCTGTTTGTCAGATGTATATGAGGCCTTACATTTACTTGCAGAGAATGTTGACTCTATGGAGAGCATGTATAGCAAAAACATTGCACCTGCCTTCAAAATTTGTGTCAGTAGCAAGGTTTTTTTTTCTTCTGTTTCGCCACCGGCTGGCTGGTGTTTACAAATAGTGCAGATGAATCAGTAGGATCCTTTCCTGCGAACGTGTGGTGCCCGACGTCGTTTCAGTCTCGCAGGAAAGTGATCGATCGATTGCGCGCGCGTTGCAGTCGAGGCGCGGCCCCCGTTCGGCTATGTGCGTCGTCCGCGTTCGCCTCTATTCCTTGTGTTCCGTTCCGTCTGCCGCGTGCTCGAATCCCGCTTACATAAGCCACCCGATCAGTTCATGATATGCCGTTGACCAGTCAGCTGTTCGCGACCGACGAGTTGACCTGACTGTGTGACTCTTACTCACTGAACTGTCTGACTCACGAAATCACCACCTCCCCCGAAGAGCGGTAGAATTGATGTTTCCGCATTTATTAACAATAACAAATAGGAAAAACTCCTTCTCGGTGTCATGTTGAGGTTGTGCGGGTGCGTTCGCAGTGTGTGACAGTGGGCTATGGCGATGCTAAATCTCGCTGTGACTCCCCTACGACGGCGCAACTGCCTCGTGGTGCTCGCCTTCGTCGTCTTCATCCCCTTCTGCGTCTTCGTGCTCTTCTCTGTACCCGGTAAACTCATATTTACATTCAAACCGAAATATGTACTCACCGCACCACGTGCTCTGCGAGTTACTACACGTGACACACTTTATATTAAAATCTTCTTCGTATATAATCCCAGAAAATCAGAACGTAGATAACACTGGATCTAGCATAAAGTAAACAAACACGGCCCACTTTAAATTAAGGCTGGGAATTTGAATATTCCAGTATGCAAATATGAAATGTTCTGAAAATGTTGGTCCCTTTTTTTTGGAAGCGTGTCAATTACCTTAAAAAAGGTTTTAAAATTTAAGGTTAATTACACTAACCAATTACTCTTTTGGAATTTTGTAGCTAAAATAAGTTTGTTGCCAAAATAAATAAATATACCGGGTGTTGACTTGGCGGACGCAACATAGGAAATCCCATATAAATTTTGAAATGTTCAAATTTTAGCTCCCCTATTTGTTTTAGAAACAAAATGTATTTACCTTTTTTGTAGAGGGAAAAATTCTAAATTTATTCGTGTTAACGTTTATCACTTTACGTTTCTTTAAATTAAAATAATTAAGAAAAAATAATGTGATTTTATAAAAATAATGACATGCTATGGAATTGAAACAACAACTGCGGATGTCAAAATGGCAAAAGATATTGTAGTCACTTAATTAAAGTAAATGTTTTCTGAATGATTTACACTATACAAGAACAATGTCATTATTTTTATAAAATCACATTACGTTTTCTTAATTATTTTAGCTGTTAATTTTCTGACATTCGTTGATTTTTAGAAGAGTAATTTTAAGCTTTAAACGAGTGTTTTCTTTCCACTCCCAGACTAAGCATGAAGTAAAATTTCGAGTTTAGAAAAGCACCGTGAAAGTTTGTCGAGGGTCGCGACAACACAGATTTTAAGTGAAGTTCGAATATACATAAATTTGACAATATTGTAGTGTCTAAGTTAAAATTATTAAGAAATAGTAATGTGATTTTATAGAAATAATGACATACTATGGAATTGATACAACAATTGCGGATATTCCCTGTTTTTTTTTCAAGTTCAGTTTAAAGCTTTAAGCAAGTGTTTTCCACTCCCAGACTAAGCATGAAGTAAAATTTCGAGTTTAGAAAAGCCCCGTGAAAATTTGTCGAGGGTCGCGCAGCGACCCGAGACAAATTTTCTGGGCTTTTCTAAACTCGAAATTTTACTTCATGCGCCACGCGTATAAAACACTATAACATTGTCAAATGTATGTGTATTTAAACTTCACTTAAAATCTGTGTTTTATACGCGTGGCGCATGAAGTAAAATTTCGAGTTTAGAAAAGCCCAGAAAATTTGTCTCGGGTCGCTACGCGACCCGCGACAAATTTTCACGGGGCTTTTCTAAACTCGAAATTTTACTTCATACTTAGTCTGGGAGTGGAAAACACTTGTCTAAAGCTAAATTGAATTAAAAAATAAACAGGGAATATCCGCAATTGTTGTATCAATTCCATGGTATGTCATTTTTTTTATAAAATCACATTAATTTTTCTTGATTATTTTAGCTGTTCATTTTCTGACATTCGTTGATTATTAAGAGTTCAATTTGAATTTTAAACGAGAGGTTTCCACTCCCAGACTAAGCATGAAGTAAAATTTCGAGTTTAGAAAAGCCCCGTGAAATTTTCACGGGGCTTTTCTAAACTCGAAATTTTACTTCATGCTTAGTCTGGGAGTGGAAAACACTTGCTTAAAGCTTTAAATTGAACTTGAAAAAAAAAAACAGGGAATATCCGCAATTGTTGTATCAATTCCATGGTATGTCATTATTTTTATAAAATCACATTACTTTTTCTTAATTATTTTAGCTGTTCATTTTCTGACATTCGTTGATTATTAAGAGTTCAATTTGAATTTTAAACGAGAAGTTTCCACTCCCAGACTAAGCATTAAAATCTGTGTTTTGTACGCGTGGCGCATGAAGTAAAATTTCGAGTCTAGAAAAGCCCAGAGACAAATTTTCACGGGGCTTTTCTAAACTCGAAATTTTACTTCATGCGCCACGCGTATAAAATACAGATTTTAAGTGAAGTTTAAATACACATACATTTGACAATGTTATAGTGTTTTATACGCGTGGCGCATGAAGTAAAATTTCGAGTTTAGAAAAGCCCAGAAAATTTGTCTCAGGTCGCTGCGCGACCCTCGACAAATTTTCACGGGGCTTTTCTAAACTCGAAATTTTACTTCATGCTTAGTCTGGGAGTGGAAAACACTTGCTTAAAGCTTTAATTTGAACTTGAAAAAAAAAACAGGGAATATCCGCAATTGTTGTATCAATTCCATAGTATGTCATTATTTTTATAAAATCACATTACTTTTTCTTAATCATTTTAACTTAGAGAAACGTAAAGTGTTAAGTGTGAACATTAATAAATTTAGAATTTTTCCCTCTACAAAAAAGTAAAATACATTTTGTCTGTAAAATAAATACGGAAGCCAATATTTGAACACTTTAAAATGAACATGCGATTTCCTATGTTGCGTCCGCCAAGTCAACACCCGGTATGATGCATCTAAGAGTTAAAAAATTCTTCTTAAACTGACATAGAATACGAGACAATTTTGGTTTCTACGTCAATTTTAGAAGATTTTTTAAATTTTGTTAAATCTTAGATGCAACATATATTTATTTATAATGATTTATTTCAAAGTTCATCGTTTTTTGCTAAATTTATCAAATTCGACGAATTTTTCTGAATTTGTCAATCTTGTCGTTTGTGTACATTACATTTGTTTAATAAATTTTGACGATTTGTATACAGGTTAATGTTGACATTTACTACAATTTAAGTTTTAGTACATTTTAAGAATGTTTGTCTCAGCCTGGGCTTCGAACTGTTATTTTTGGGGCTTCAGTGGCTGAGTAGGTAGAATCGGCTCACTAACCCAGAGGTCACGGGTTCGAATCCCGTCCGGTGAAATAATTTATGAGTAGTTAATGATTTCTTTCGGGTTCATGGTTGTTGTGTAAATGCAATGTGGCGTCCAAATGAGATTAAGCTAAGTGTGTGAATTAGTAAACATTAAATTGATAAAAACAAATAATACAATGGATGATCGCTCCATAGCAAAAGCCGAGGCCAACAAATACAAACAAAAAACCGTTATTTTTTGCGTTGCGGTTCAATTAATAAAATATACATGGTGTCACAGAAGCAACTACTCCTAATTTTCAGAAATGCTAGAGGACAGTAAAATAATCATTTTTTATTAATATACTATTGTCCGGAAATTTCTCGGTGTCAGCATAAACTAGAAATCTTAAAACGCTGATTCAATTTTGAAAATAATGTATAGTCCGGTTCAATTAATAAAATATACGGGATGTCACAAAATAATTATTCCTAATTTTCAGAAATGCCAGAGGACAGAAAAATAATCATTTTTTACTTTCCCCCGTATGTAATACAAAGGGAAAGTATTGTTTTCGTGAAAATTTTTGAATCAAAAATTTTAGCGGAAATATCCGTTTTGAGGTCCCCTGAGTCGAATAAGACCATTTTTGAAAAATGTCTGTCTGTCTGTCTGTGTGTGTGTCTGTGTGCGCTGTACCGCAAAAACCGCTAAAGATATCGAGATGAAACTTGAAACTTAAGCTTTTTGTTACAATCGGAAGAACTGAAAAGCTTTTGGTGAAAATCGGAAAACCGGAAGTGGTACTTTACTCTTAGCGTTTTTCAGTTTTTTCAAATTTTTTCAATTAATGTTCATCAAACAAAAAATTCTTTTAAATAAAAGTTGTAGATAATAACAAAATGAAGATATATTGTTCATTTACTTTTTGTCATAGCACTCTTAGTTTTTGAGATATTTTAAAAGTTGTTTGTTTTATCTAGTTATTGATGTGTGACAGTGTATGTGTCGATACAATTGAAAAATGTTTCAAATAAAAGTTGTAGTTATCAAAAAGTTGAAGACACTTTGAAAATAATAATGTTACAAATATTTTAAAAGTGATTTAATACGCAATTTACGGGGGAAAGTACTATGATGGACACATCACCATTTTTATTAATATACTATTGTCCGGAAATTTCTCGGTCTCAGCATAAACTAGAAATCTTAAAACGCTGATTCAATTTTGAAAATAATGTATAGTCCGGTTCAATTAATAAAATATACGGGGTGTCACAGAATAATTATTCCTAATTTTCAGAAATGCCAGAGGACAGTGAAATAAACATTTTTTATTAATACATTTTTCGGTGCTAACATAAACTAGAAATCTAAAAACGCTGATTCAATCTTGAAAATAATGTATGACAGGGAAGGTGACGCTCAGGATGCTGCTCTGCATAAATTCGCCTAGTTAGCATTACCGTAAGCTGCTCCGTATAGAAGATGCACGACTGCAAATTCAAATTTCAATATTTGTAAATTGATGCATTTTCAAGCAAACACTAATTTTTCTAATAAAGATTAATTTGTGATACGTAAAATGACAACGAAAATAATTGTTGTTTTTCAAACAACTATTCGACTTTGATTCGACTTTTATTTTCGCGGTAACTACTCATTCCTGTTGTAACTAAGATTGTTTTTAAAGATGTCTGGTTTATCTTGACACGGGGACATTTCTGGACAATAATAAAAAAAAATTATTTCAGTGTCCTTTAGCATTTTGGAAAATTAGGAATAGTTATAATGTATAAAATTACGAAAATGTTTTTCGTGTAAAATGCAAACAATGTGTCTTGATTAATCAGACAACTTAAGACAATAAAATCCATTGAAACAACTACTTCCCATGCAAATACACCTCCGGATATTGAATTATACAATGAAATATTTAAAATCTCATTTTATTTGATTAGGAATAGTTATTCTGTGACACCTCATATATTGGTTCGGTTCTGGTTTTCGTTTCGGAAAAATAACGGTTTTTTGCGGATTTCCAAGTGATTGTTTTAGTTTTTGTAATGTTTATATTTCATATTAAATAAAAGTTGATGTGTCCATCATAGCACTGCCCTCCTTATAGGTATGATTTAAATATTAAGAATATGGAAAAGTGTCTGAAACTAAATTTGTTCTAATTTTATTGTTACTATCACATTTACAAAATATCCACAACATTTTTTCGCTATAGTATTAGTTAATATCTGTTTCATCTCAGCAGTATATATTTTTAACTTTTTTAAAATCAGTGGTTTATACGCGTGGCGCATGAAGTAAAATTTCGAGTTTAGAAAAGCCCCGTGAAAATTTGTCTCGGGTCGCTGCGCGACCCTCGATAAATTTTCTACTCGGGGCTTTTCTAAACTCGAAATTTTACTTCATGCTCAGTCTGGGAATGGACGACACTCGTTTAATTTTTGTTAGATTTTTAACATATTGAGATTTTCATTAATTTATAAAGTTTTGATGAAATGAAATAAAGAAAATACGAAAAAGTGTCTTAACCTAAATTTGTTCTACTTTTATTATTATTAATAATTTAGTTTAATTTTTCATATGTTATAATAGTTATATTTTAACATTTTCCCTGTAATTGGATTATTTCTGTTGGGAATAAGTAAGTAAATAAATAAATAAATAAATAAATAAATAAATAAATTATCACATTTACAAAATAAATATTATTTGCATTTTTGTCGCTATATCTTAGTAAATATCTGTCACATCTTAGCAGTACATATTTCTAACTTTAATTCAAATCAGTGGTTTATACGCGTGGCGCATGAAATAAAGTTTCGAGTGTAGAACAGTTCCGTGAAAATTTGCTTAGTCTGGGAGTAGAAGACACTCGTTTGTTTAAGATATGTCACAACTATCAAAATGTGTGTCGCAAGTGTCGTATAGAAAAACAATAACATGACCATCTATAATACATATATTTAATAGTCTTAACTTCGGCTAACGCCGATTTGTGTCAAGTTTGATACATTGGACTAATTGTCATTTCAAGTTGACAGAATAGACCAATGTCGGCTGACAGTGATTCATGTCAAGTTGACACAATGGATTAAATGCCGAATATCTTCGTCTTAAGTCAAGTTGACACGATAGACTAATGTCAGTCAATGTAGTAACTTACAGTCATAAAGTCACAATAGTGAAAATACAATCGATATAGTGATTTAATGACAAAATCATATCGTAATCAAAAGACAGTAAACCAAGTGACGTACAGTCATAATATCGCAATAGTAAAAATACAGTGAACTAATGACAAAATTCGAATAAGTTGAAATATAGTCAACCTAGTGACTTACAGTCATTATATCACAATAGTCGAAATACAGTCGATAGAGACATAAAATGACAAAATCTAAAATGTCGCAAAATATTAATAAAAATCGAAACGTAACAAGTTTATCTAAATTGATATCTTTAGACTTAATTAAGTACATACTTAAGCAATATTCATGTGAAAATTCTGAAAAAAATTATGTAAAATTTGTCAAAAATTGGAAAAAAATTAGCTAAAAGTATCAAAACATGTTTAGATAAACATTAAAATACGTTTAAACAATCAATTTCTCATAGCATATTCTGACTTTCTAATGCATTCACTAATGTTCAAAAATCGACGAAAGATACATAGCCCATATTGAAAATTGTTCTTATATTTTAACAATAACACTATTACTTACTCAAAACAATAAACAACATTTATGTCGGCCTCCTTGAAAAATGTATAACAATTAATTTGTAAAAATTTAATAGTTGAGGCTGTTACTTGGTGAAATTCCATATCAAAAACTTTTAGTAAATAACACACTTGGTTAAGATTTCACTGTTTATTGATTGACACTGCAACAATTGTTTCGCCACACAGTGGCTTCATCAGGCAGATGAATAATGGTGGATTAATTTGTAATCGCGAATGTTTGACTTCCCAATGCATTCACTAATGTTCAAGAATCGACGAAAGATACATTCTCCATATTGAAAATTGTTATTTTATTTTAACAATAACACTATTAGTTACTCAAAACAGTAAACAAAACTTATGTCGGCCACCTTGAAATATGTTTAAACAATTAATTTATCATCGCGCGATGACTGACTTTCCAATGCATTCACTAATGTTCAAAAATCATCGAAAGATACTTTCCCTATAATAAAAATTGTTATTGTATTTTAACAATAGCACTATTAGTTACTCAAAAGTACAAAAACAATGCAGGTCGGGTATCTTGTAATATGTTTAAATAATTAATTTCCTGACACGGATGACCAGTTGTTCCTAATAATTTCAATTAATTTAAAATATTATTTGTGTATTATTTATAGCAACGATATTAGAAACGATACGTAATAACATAATTGCAAGATTATTGTCCAGAAATATGTCAAAATAATTATTTTTGATTTAATAATATTTTTTTGTAAATGGTGGATGCGCCGCGTTATTGCTGTAAATATTGCCAGCTTCACACACATTAAACTTTAACGGTTTTTACAAAATGTATCATTATTGATTCAGCAAACTTACAACTCAAAGTGTCTTCATTTTTATAATTTTTATGATTTTCGTCAATTTTGAAAATAAATACTGTTGATTCTGACAATTTTGATAATAATTATAGATTTTCTTAATTTATACAATGTTCTTAGTGTTCGTAGTTTTGAGATTTTAATCAATGTTCAAAAATATGATTTCCGTCAATTTTCGACGTAATTCACTTACATTTTGGAGCACATTAAATGTTTAATTTTTTTTTAAATAAAAGGACAATTGCTAATACAATAATGTGTGACCATTGTTACGTAAAAAAATTCCAAAAAAATTACCCAAATAAGTGTACAATGTTAATGACTGAAATTTTACAATTGTGTTCGAAAGCCAATTCAACATTTACACTGAACGATTAATATTGCCAAATCAACAAAAAATGACTGCTAGATCTAGCGAATTTTAAATCTAAATTTCGGAAAAATGGTAAATCTAACGGTTAGCAGATTTCCGATCGGTTCCTTAAATAAAGTTTTTAGAGTATGTGTTTTATCAGAAAAACAAACAGGTAACAATTTCTATTGACAAAATGTGTTTTATTAATCTTGCTAAAACATAAAATTGAAAGTTGAATTTTGATGTATTGGTAGAAAAACTAGATAGGCTCAGAGTTCATTAAAATTGTTTCAGTTTACTTGCAGTTATGTATGTCAAAATTCAATGTAACAACATTGAGCCTCTCTGATGTTAGTTGAGTTAAGTAAGATTGCTTTTGCATATAGAAACGTAATTTTTTTTTGTAAAATATTCGTTTTCAAGGCCTAGTAAATAGAAAAAAATATCTACTAATTTTAAACAATCAGAAAGTTGATAAAAATTAATGAAATTTAACACAAAGTATTTTATTATTAGTCCCCAATATTTTTAAGTCATAAACATATTAATGAAACGTACGATTTTAATACAACAAATTGACAAAGATTAGGAAGAAATCAACAAGCGTTGTGCTAACATTGAAAGAAACAATGGATTAACTTTAAATAAAATTTGAGAAGCACAAAATTGATACAAATTCATCCATTTTAACAGAAGCTATTACATCTTATTATTTAATTGTATCATATCAATTTAATGTAGTATTTTAATTAAATTTACAAATATTGCGATGAAATAAACAAGCTTTGCTCTATCATTAAAAAAAAACTCGACGTACTTTAAACAAAATTGGAGCACGTGAAAGTTGATAAAAATCTTTCATTTTAAGAGAAATTATAGGTACACTTAAATAATGAAGTGCACCTTTCAATCATTACTGTTAAAATGAATGAGGTTTTATCAACTGTCAGCTTCTCCAGTTTTGTTTAAAGTTAGTCGATTGTTTTTTCCAATGTTAGAGCAAATTATTGAAAGATGCACTTCATTATTTAATCATAACGTATCAATGAAATGTAGGATTTAAATACAAATTTATAAAGATTCAACTTTCAGCTGCTCCATTTTGTTTAAAGTACGTCGATTGTTTTTTTAATGTTAGAGCAAAGCGTGTTCATTTCATCGCAATATTTGTAAATTTAACTAAAATCCTACATTGAATTGATATGTTACAATTTGTATCAATGTTGTGCCCATCAAATTTTATTTAAAGTTAGTCTATTGTTTCTGTGGTCATTTCATCACTATCTTTATACATTTTATTTTAGCTTTGTGCTTACATTGAAGGAAACAAAGTTGATAAACTTTAAACAAAATTATTCCCAGTTTCACAAAACACTGTTAAACTGGGTTGAACTACAGTTCAAAATGATAGTTGTTGTAATGTCAATTTGAACTCCAGTTCAGAGATAAACCAGTTCAACGTGTGTGGTGCAAGTCGCCTAAAACTGATAAAAAGTTGAATAATTTAATTTTACAGAAATTATTGAAAGGTGCTCTTGATTACATACACATAACATATCCGTGAAATGTACGATTTTAATAAACTTGACTGAACTTGTAAATAAATGAACAATATATGTGCTAAATTTGAAGTAAAAAAAACGGCTAACTTTAAACAAAATTAGATAATCTCAAAGTTAATAAAATGCATTCAATTCGATTCATTGTTGAAACTTTTTATATTTGTTACAAAATGTATTTACAGCTTAACATAGCATATGCAAAACTAGCCATACACCTATTTTTTTGATTTTAATGTTTTAGTATCCCTAGATTCTACTCATCTTACAGTTTTTGAAATAAACTGACCTTCAAAACCCATTCTAAACTTTTAAAAATTAAGTTTTAAAAATCCGGTCAAATGCAACAAAACTTGCCACATTTCCCAGTTGGAAAAGCTGAGATATTGCTCCTGTTGCAAAACCTGCCAACTTTTTTTTAGTTTTACATAATTTTTCTTGCTCCCATTCGATAAGACGCTCATTCAACACTATTAATTTAACGCTGCAAAATCAGTTTTTGTCATTTTACTACAAGTTTGTAAAAACAGGTATGGCTGGTTTTGCATCTGGGCGACTCATGATAACATATAGAATGTTACCTATATCTATAACTAAAAATATACCTTTATTAACATTTTGAAATCATTTACAATGAACATTAATAACGTATTATTGTTCTTCGACCTTTGCTCCGTTTTAATAAGTCTATAAATACTTTTTCTTAATTGTCGTTTCATTTTTAAACATAACACTCACACATGGTATGTGCTGCTACTACTACTATTATATAAATACGATTAGTTGGAAACATATGCATTCATCATCATTATGTCGCATGTGCACGTGACTTGGGAGATAAAAGTGGAAATTTCCAACATTCTTACCATTTAAATCTGAATATAAGTTATTTACGGAAAATAATATTTCATAAAGACCATATCAAACACTCATTGAAACAACTACTTCCCGGGCTAATACCCCGACGGACATTGAATTATACAACAAGTGCTTGCTGTTACATACAGTAACTTACTGCAAATGTAACAATTTGGGTCAAATTATTCAGGCCATCTAACTTGTTGTAGATTTGCGAAAAGAATCGCACTTTTAATGTTTGAAGTATTCTGCAACCAAGAATTGGCAATTTCATTTATATTTCATAAAGAGTTATGTACACGTACGTACATGCGGCGATATTTTCTTTTAAGTATACATATCATAATTCGTGCTGTGTAATTGTTCACGCATTCTTTGTTGATCTTTTGTTGATTTTAATTCAATTAAAAATATTAATTGTTTTATATTACAAACTCCTCCAGTAAGTTTTAATATATTTTTTTAATTCTATGCTTGATTGTGTTACCTAATGAGCTAATAACAGTCCAAACATTAATATTTGTATAGGTGGGGACAGTCGGACTGAGTCAATGTATACAAATTCAAGTCGAAATAATTAATTGCACCTGGGCAATTTGCGGGCTCTGCTGATAATTATGTTGACATATTAAATATGCACTACGTAAATTAACTATTGCGATAGCTTTGCCGACGCGATGTTGATTAATCCCTTGTGGCTCATTTTAGTTAACAATTGAAGAATACAATAAATATTTTATTGATATTCATCACTAAATATAACAACAATTAAATATTAAATGCACTTATGCCCGTTTGCACCCAAGTCGATTAACTGAATCAATGATTAGTAAGTACTAATCACTGATTAATTTAATCGACTTGGATGCAAACGGGCATAAGTGCATTTAATATTTAATTGTTGTTATATTTAGTGATAAATAACACAACACAACAATTATATTTACAAATTGTTTACACAATTGCATATTGATGAAAGAGACATGTTTACGATATCTTACAAGTTTATAACATTCTTAGTTCTAGAAATTTGACTTAATCGGAGGTTTATTCATTGATTAGTGGATGATAAAAGTTAATCGGTTGGGGTGCGAATGGACCTTAAACTGTTGATCAAATTTAGTTGCTGTAGATGTGTTTAATGTTGTTTAATTCCATTTATTTTAACATAAGCACAAAATGTATTCCATTAATTTTTATCTAAATGTAGTTTTTAAAATATTTTATTAGTTTAAAACGGTTGTGTAATATTTTAAATGTTTGAAATAATATAATTTTATTCTGTTAGTTTGTGCATTTTATTTCATGCTTAAAACCTCATAATTTTATAAAAATCTGGCGTTTAATTCGAGCCATTATTATATAAATATACATTTATGTACAAGGAGTTTTTCTTTTAAGGGGGTCTTCCGATATAATTGACCCAAACTTTGGAACTTTTTTTCCAGGGAACTGGTAAGAGTTAGAGACCTGGGTTTTTTTTAAATCTTTATTCATCCTTGCTCTACAATTGGGATTTTTGTCGAGTCGAAAAAATTAAAATGGCGTCCAATATGACGGCTGCCCGGCGGAAATGTTCCAAAACTGCGAGCAGCCTAGGGGTCGCTATTCGTCACCTAGAAACAAAATCAGCTCAGTTTCTTGAAGAGTATAGTTCAGAGAATGGAATGAACTACGAAATTTTGAAAAAAACTGAAAATTTGACAAAATGGCGGGCATTTGAAAAAAATGTCGTGTTTTTCGGTCGATTTTTTGACTTTGACAGGCTGTAAAAAATCTTTAAAATTGCAAATTGCACCGGGAGGTTAGTTCATTCCATGAAGAAAAGTGTTTTCAATAACGGAAGCAAAGAACGAAGTCAATTGGTTGAACCGTTCAAACGCTAGAATGCTCGCAGTTTTGAAAAATGTAGTTTCGAGAAAAACGCGTTTAAAGTTTGCGAAACATTTTTTCTGTGTAATTCAAAGTATTCGGCGGAAAATTCGCAAATAGTAGTCAATACCTAGGTATTCGGAGTCGCTGAATACGAATCTGAGGTCAAATTTGAAAAATTCAAAATGGCGGATCCAATATGGCGGACCTAAAAACTCATACTCATCAAAATTTATGAAATTCGAGATTAAAGTTATACCTGCGCGACCCATACCGCTCGGGACGGCGATGCATTCAAAGGCCTGCAGCGACGTAAATATTTTCCGGATCGAAATATCCTTTTACCCACATATTCTAGACATGTTTAGCTTTGATTTCATACAAATAAAAATGGATTTTTTGAAAAAATTATACCGGAAGACCCCCTTAAGTATACATACCCCAATATACTGTATGCGCTGTAAATTTTTAGATTCGTTGCCTTAAGAAATAATTTATATTAAAGTTTTAAACGAGTGTTTTCTACTACCAGGTTAAGCATGAAGTAAAATTTCGAGTTTAGAAAAGCCTGAAAATTTGGTTTGGTCGCGTAGCGCGTAGCGCTACGCGACCAAACCAAATTTTCAGGCTTTTCTAAACTCGAAATTTTACTTCATGCGCCATGCGTATATAACGCTGATTTCAAGTAATGTTCCAAATATACTACTAAAGCAGTGTGCTTAAGACGTATATTCTAACCTTCACATCAAATCAGTTATTCTGGAAGTGGAAAACACTCGTTTTAGGTTTCAATATGTGAATATTTACAGCATATTCATATGTATACCTAAAACAAAAATTCGCTGTATATATTATATGAAAAACTGTATATAATTTATGCGTAAAATATCCATGAATCTTCAATATCTATAATATCACTATAGTTCTTATGTAATATATTTATAAGTTTTCCCAAATTATATATATTATATATACCTTCAAATTTGTGATTTACTATTATATCTGTGGCACTTGTAAATAGGAAATCAAGTGCAATTTTGAGTTATGTGTATCAGACATTCGTTTTTTATTAAATACATTGAATTTGAAACCCTAACGAGTGTTTTCAATCCCAGATTAAGCATGAAGTAATTTCAAGTTTAGAAAAGCCTGAACGTTTGGATTTGGACGCTTAGCGTCCAAATCCAAATTCAGGCTTATATTTGATAACTGCTTATGTTTGATAACATGTTTATTAATTTTGAAAATATTTGTTAATTTTGAAGATGTTTATATGGAATATGTGAAAGCATACTTAAAACAAAAGATCCCTGTATAATATTCTTTATGTGATATAGACATAATAATTATTATGTAATAGAATTTATATAAAGTATATTGCATAAAATATACATGTATATTATAAAAAATCTTAAGATATACAGGGTGTCCCACGAAATAGTCGACATAAATGGTTAATAGTACAAATATGAAATTTAGAACATTTAAATGGCTCAAAATGGTGAATAATTCTGTATCGTTAGATTTTTTTCCAGCTCATCATTTCCGAAGAAATGACACCAACTTTAAAAATGTAAATGGACACCGGGTATATCAATATATTTTTTGAAAGGTAATTATAAGAGAAATTTAGTGATTCCAAATTATATGGAGTTTTATTGAAACAAAATGCAGTAATAATTAAATGAAATAATCATTGTCGCATCAATTGATAAAACAATATAGGAACAATCTAACAAAACTAGCAAGCAACAAAATAAATTAAAATTTTACACACTCAAACCATAAGATGTTTTACCTGATTTCCACTTTCATTCATACATAATTCAAATCTTCTTTCTGGCAGATATCAAATGGTCAAACTAGGTAATTGTATTTCAACTAAAATCAAAGCTACCTCTGGTGTACCCCAAGGCTCCCATGTTGGTCCAATCTTATTTAACTTGTTTGTTAATGACCTCCCCAACGGCTTAAAGTTCTGCAAATACTTGTTATATGCAGACGACCTAAAGTTATTTCATTCCGTACGATCTATTTACGATTCCAAGAATATTCAAGAGGACTTAAATTATTTAAATGAGTGGTGTTCAAATACTAAGCTATCTTTAAATATAGCCAAATGTAAATGTATTACATTTAGTAGGACCAATAATACAATTCACAATAATTACAGTATCGATAATATACTTTTGGAACGGGTTTCGGTCATAAACGACTTGGGTGTGATATTTGAGAAATCCTTGTCATTTAAGACGCATATATTATCCATAACCAATAAAGCTTACAAGATGTTGGGTTTCATTTTTCGAATTGGTTCTGACTTTAATACTGACACCTTGAGACTTTTGTATTGCACCTTGGTTCGGCCACATTTAGAATACGCTGCAACAATATGGTATCCTCATCAAACCTATTTGGTTAATACATTGGAGATGGTCCAGAAAAAATTCCTACGTCGTGTTGCGTATAGGATGAATATATTGAATCCACAGCTTGACTATAGTTTGCTTAGAGTTAATTTAGATTTATCGACGTTACTTTCCCGCAGAAATTATTTTGATATGTGTTTTTTGTATAAATTAATAAACGGGTATATTTGCTGTCCCGCGCTGTTGGCAGGTCTTGATTTTTGGCACCAAAGATCGGGACCTTCAACAAGACAGCAAATCTTATTTAGAGAGAAATTGCATCGTGCTACGTACGTTATGAACAACCCGTTGTCCAGATTAACCCGCACCGCCAATTGTTTACTACCCTCAGTAAATTTTGACTTATTTGCCGCTAATTATTCATGCTTTCGTAGGGCGGTAGTGGTCGTTAATCTGGATTTAATTTTCATTTAGTTTAAGTCCTTCATTTTGTTATGGGGAAATGTAATTGGTGTTACTTCAGTACGTTATTTTTCAATTCTTTGTTGTATTGTATTAATATTAATTTTATGTTTGTAAAGATATTTTCGTTAATTAAATAAATAAATAAAATATAAAATATTTCGAGTACACGAGGCATTTTAATTGACACCAAACAATTTACATGAATATTTGACGTGTATGATTGTTTTTGTTTTTGTGAATCCAATACACAGTGATTATTTATGATATTTTGAATTAAAAACAAAAAGGTAATATTAGACATAATATTGTTAATGATTGTTTTTTCTTTTGTTAGTCCATCTTTTAGTGATTATGTAATTTAATTATTACTGCAATATGTATCAATGAACTGCCATATAATTTGGTATCATTGAATTTGTCTTCTAATTATCTTTATCAAAATCTATAAATATACAGGGGGTCCCATTTAAATGATTAAAGTTTGTGCGATTTCTTCGGAAATGAAGAGTGAAGAAAAAATAACTCTATAGAAATATTCACCAACTTTAACCATTTGAATGTTCCAAATTTCATGTTGGTACTATGAACCGATTATGAGATGTGGCCTGTCTATTATTTCGTGGGACACCCTGTATATTAAGTATATATTTTTATACATCATTTAAATATATATTATATGTGTGTTTGCTAGGTATATTGCATGAATTAAATGTTTTTTTTTCTTACATTTAAATACACAATGATCTATACCAGTGGTCTCCAAACTACGGCCCGCGACTTGCATGAATCCGGCCCGTCATTGTTTGTAATTTTTTTTGTAAATGTCATATTTTGATATATTGTAACAATTGTTCCTTAAATTTTTCATAATTTTATAAAATTAATCGGATCTTGGCCGACTTTATTATGTAGAATTGTATTTGTGGCCCGCGAAGAAGATAGTTTGGAGACCCAGGATCTATACTAAATTGATGTTGATAATAGAATTTCACAGTTTGCTTACAAACCAAATCACGTGCAAGTACACATCAATATTTTCTTATCGAATTTACGTCAACATCAACGTAAAGTTAACCACTTTTTTAACTCCAACATCGATATTTTATGCAAACAACTTACCTAAGTTAAATTACTTGCTCGTTTCGTTTTAATTTTTAGTGCGCATTTGTTGTCTGCAGGGGAAATAAATTGCCCTGGATTTCTGGGAGAGTGATCCAGGCAAACTGCATGCGATTCAGCTTAATTGCGACCGGAACGTTTTCGGTTAAAAAACAGCTGACACGATCCACACGAATTTCACAGGAAATAAAATAAAATAGAGATTGAAAACTGTTCATTACACGATCTGAAAATACAAAGCGGGAAAAACAAGTAAATAATCTTTGATAGATTAAAATTATCGATGTGGTAGTTAAAGTCATTAAGTGCTGTGGAAGTTTTTCAAACGATTTTATAAATTAGTTTACCAACAAAATAAGTACATCATTTTTCTATTTTTTTTTTTCAGAGCTTCGAACCGTTATTTTTTGCGTTCCCATTTAATTATTAAAATATATATCAGTTCGGTTCTGGTTTTCGTTCCGGAAAAAATAACGGTTTTTTGCGGTTTTCGGTTCAGCTCCAATTTTTGAAATGTTTTTGTTTCAAATTAAAACAAAAGTTGATGTGTCCATCATAGCACTGTCCTCGTTATAGATATAATGATTTAAATATTAAGAATATGGTAAAGTGTCAAACTAATTTTCTTCTACTTTTATTATTATCACAATTACAAAATATTCACAAAATAAATATTTTTTGCATTCTTTTGCTATATCTTAGTAAATATCTTTTACATCTCAGCAGTATATATTTTCAATTTTACTTTAAATCAGTGGTTAATACGCGTGGCGCATGAAGTAAAATTTCGAGTTTAGAAAAGCCCCGTGAAAATTTGTCTCGGGTCGCTGCGCGACCCTCGACAAATTTTCTACGCGGGGCTTTTCTAAACTCGAAATTTTACTTCATGCTTAGTCTGGGAGTGGACAACACTCGTTAGTTTAGAATATGTCACAACTATCAAAATGTGTGTCGCAAGTGTCATAAAGAAGAACAATAACATGACCATCTAATAATATAGTATATATTTCAAATAATAATTGTCTCAAATTGACAATAGTCGGCTGACGTCGATTTGTGTCAAGTTTGATACATTGGACTAAATGTCATTATAAGTTGACAGGATAGACTATTGTCAGTTGACGGCGACTCATGTCAAGTTGGCACAATGAACTAAACGCCGAATATCGTCGTCTTAATTTAAGTTGACACGATAGACTAATGTCTGTCAATATAGTGACTTACTGTCATTAAGTCACAATAGTCAAAATCAAGTCGATATAGTGATTTAATGACAAATTCATATCATAATTAAAAGACAGTGAACCAAGTGACAAAATGACAAAATCCGAATAAGTTGAAATACAATCAACCTAGTGACTTACAATCATAATATCACAATAGTCGAAATACAGTCGATAGAGACATAAATTGGCAAAATCTTAGCATAGTCAAAAGACAGTAAACCAAGTGACATTTTATAATAAAATCCTAGCATAGACAATAAACTGTAAAATCCTAATAAGTTAAAAGACAGCCAACCAAGTGACTTACGGTTATAATATAGAAAAAAAAATCATTCCATAGAGAGATTTAATAATAAAATCCCATCATAGTCAAATGACAGACAATCAAGTGACGTCCAGTCATAATGTCACAATAGTCAAAATACAGTCGATAAAGATGTACTATGACAAAATCATATGATAGCCTAAAGTCAGCCAACCAATGGACTTACAATCAAAATGTCAATATACAGTAATTGGCTCAGATTTGCAATTTATAGTTTACTTGCAACATATAATAAATAGTTGAGAGGCCTTCTCTTAAATTTTATACATTGGCTATTTTATAACGAAATAAATTTATAATCAGCACGGATCGCTTAATATCCTTAAAGACATTCTAATGATGATCTTCGATTCGCTGGATTATGTCAAAGGTTTTATGGATTAGATATTCGTAGGGGTGGCCTCATTGGCCTGTACCACCGCGTCCTTTTCAGATCTATTGTGGATCCCTATTATCCTAGACGACGTGCTCGAGCTTTGCCTCTTTGATTAGCCCTTTTAACCCTGACAGTGAGCCTTCGGTGTAGCTCTCTGCGCTTGGTTTAGTTTTGCCCAGCTTTAGGTATCTAACCCGCGCTAGGGCCTCACATTGGCACAGGATGTGGAGAGGATCCTTCTCTTCTTTCTGGAAAAATCTACATATTGTATCCTCTGCCAGGCCTATTTTGCTCATGTTTTTGTTGAGCCTACAGTGTCCTGTTAGTAGACGTACTATAGCTTTAACCGTTTTTCTTTCTTGGTTGAGAAGATCGGTCGTGAAAGCCGGCGATTGTTTGTTGAGGAACTGTTTCGCCTGCCTCTGCCCTGGTGTTTTCGTCCACCAGGTTCAAGTTTGTGTCTCCGTCCATTTTTTTATGGATCGTCTGACTGTGGTTTTTGCGATACCGCAGGAGGGTTCCGGGCCAATGAATGTGCTTGACGAGCCTTGTTTGGCCAGTTCGTCTGCTTTTTTGTTCCCTTGGTGACTCTTGTGTCCTGGGACCCATACTATTGTCACTTTTTTGCGACCGCCCATTTCGTTGAGAGCGCGTACACAATCCCATACTAGAATGGAGTCGACCTGTGTGGTGCTTAGTGCCCTTAGCAGCGCTTGGCTGTCCGAGAAAATAGCTACTGATCGACTTTTGTTGTCTTGCTTTGCTATTTCTCCAATGCAGAGGTGGACCGCGATCGCCTCTGCCTGGAACACGGTGGTGTCCCTCGCCAGACTGACTGAGATCTTTGTCTCCGGTTTTGTGCTGTATATTCCGGCTCCGACTCCTTCCTTTGTCTTCGAGCCGTCGGTATACCAGTTTGATTCCGCGTTGGTAGGTGGACCCTTTTCCCAATCTTCACTCTGCGGGATCATCACTTTATATTTCCTGTCGAAATTATACTTCTTGACCATGGCATCGCTTGGCATTCCTGTTATTGGGTTTGCCTTTAGCTCGTCTTCTAGCCTTTGGTACTTTTTCCCGTGTGATCGGTTTATGGGAGCCTGTCCTCGCATTAGTCTGTATGTTACGGCCCTGGCTTCCCCTTGTATGAAGATGTGCAGTGGTGGTAGGTTCAGGATCATTTCTAGGGCTGCTGTCGGGGTAGTGCTTAAGGCTCCTGTGACACTGAGACATGCTAGTCTTTGTGTGCTGTTAAGGAGCCTTATCGCCCCCTGCTGCTCCGTTCTTGTCCACCACACTACTGCCCCGTAGGATATCATGGGCCTGATCACCCTTGTATATAACCAGAGGGTCATTTTAGGATTGAGCCCCCAGTTTTTCCCGTACATTCTTCGACACCTTCCCAATGCCATTGAGGCTTTTTTGGCGGTTTTCGTGATGTGCGTCCTCCACGTCATTTTATCGTCGAAGATTACCCCTAGGTACTTCGCCTACTTAGCGAAGGGAATTGTTGTGCCCCCGAGCGTCGGTGGCCTTAGGACTTCTAGCGCTTTTTTTTGTGAACACGACAATCTGTGTTTTTTCGGGATTAACCGTCAGTCGTTCCCTTCGACACCAGTTGTCTACTATGTTTAGGGCCCTTTGTGTTCGTTGTGAGATAACTCCTGCGAACCGGCCTCTGATGACTATGGCCAAGTCATCCGCATACCCTAGGCAGTGGATGCCTTCTTCGGACAGTTTCCTTAGTAAGTCGTCCACAAGAGTTGCCCATAGCAGTGGAGATAGAACCCCTCCCTGCGGGCAGCCTCCGCCGGCTCTGGTTTCAATGGTGTGCCCTCCTAAAGTGGATGTAATTGTCCTTTTCTCCAGGCTAGCCCTTATCCATTGGTAGAGACTTGGCGGGACGCCTTTTCTTGCCTGTGCCTCTATAAGCGAGTTGGTTGTGACATTGTTGAACGCCCCTTCTATATCTAGAAATGTGACCATAGCTATCTCTTTGTCCTCCACTGACTTTGTGATGAGCCTGTTTAGGTCGTCCAGCGCTGAGTCCGTGGACTTTCCTGGTTTTATGGATAGTTTCCCTTTTATGTATTACTGCAGGTCATAAGTATGCATATTTTTTATTAGCATTCATTATTAGGTAGTATTAAACAGTACATAGCATAATAAATATATTCTACTGTAGGAATTTCTAAATAACTTTATGTAGATATTAGTGTGGCTGGTATATATACAGGAAATTTTCTTTCAAATGTAAATATCTCAATGCATAGGCTGTAGATTCATGTTGTAGCCGGTAGGAGGTTTAAGATTAACACTTGGTGGAATATTCAAATTATCCAGAATTAGGGACAACTAAACATTTTTGTAACGAACTCGTTTATTAAAAACGCGATTAATACAGGGCTTCCAAACCATCTTTTGGACAATTAAAATTCTCTGCACACAATTCTTTTTACTCAGCAGGTGAGTACACATTTTGAAATGTCGTCAGCTAACGCCATCTATTGCTTTCTGGCTGTGGCATCGTGCGGATAATTTTTTATGCTCACGTAAATTGTAACTTCAAATTTTTATATATATGCGGGCTATACCTTTAAATGCAGTTTCCAAAAATAGAATTAAGTCTTTCTATTCTACAAGAATATTGAGGACTTTAATAAAAACATACTAATTCTGTTTTATAGATTTCATTGAAAAATTGTAATTTCTTTTAAACTATTTTACTAATTTCTACGAATTTGTATTTTATTTTTACGAGTTCTTACTATTTATTTTTATGTAAATATTGCAATAGATTAAGTAAATTTCAATATTTAATGTTATCTGCCAATTATCGTTATTGTAGATTTAATAAATAATATTAAGTTTGTATTAACTTAATATAAATGATCTACTTTATACAGGTTTTTGTATAATTTTCGAGAATTTTATAAAATTTCTAATTTTCTTAAACCTCTTGAACATTTTATTTTACGCTTTCATGGTTTTTCAAATGCCATTTTTCAACTATGTCATTCAAAATGGACGATGATGGCAAAGTCAAATTCTTGAAAAATTCCTGAAAGGCGTCAAAATATTAAAAATGAACGATAATACTGCAAATTGACGAAGGAGTCAATTTTTTTAAAATCAACAAAAATCTTGAAAATTTACAAAAAGTGTCCAGATTTTAATTATTTAATGAAAAGCTCTAAATAAATCAAAGATTTTGAACATCAACAAAATCTTTAAATTTCACGAAAACCATCAAGTTTTTTTAAATTAATGGAAATTCAGGAAAGTTTTCAAATTTTGATAATTAAAAGAAATGTTTAACATTTTCGAAATAACATGAAAAGTGGCAACATTTTTAAATGTAACGGAAATTTATAAAAACTACCATGATTTAACAAGTTGATGAAACGTCCTAACAAGTGTTAAGTTTTTAAAATTAACCAAAATTTTGTAAAATAAATAGATATATCGAATTTTATATTTCATATTTAATTTGACAATAGAACACCTTTTACTTTGTTTGTATAACACTTTTTCTTGAAGGTGACTGCACTTGAGACACATTTAGCTTGTTATTATCAAACAAATATGAAATGTTCATGTTTGATAATGACAAGCTAATTTTGTCGAAACTGCAGTCACATTCAATAAAAAGTGTTATAGAAACAAAGTAAAAAGTGTTTTATTGTGAAATTAACATGTGTAAAAGTAAAACCCTCCACAATACAGAATTCATATTTATTGTTCTGTAAACTAAAAACGTAAGCACATCTTATTCGAATTTAAAATAGCTATGAATTCGAAATATACATAAATAAATATACCTACTTAAAATTTGTGTTTAATTCAAGCAAGCACCCGTTAGATTTCTTATTAATATTAAATGCTGATAAATAGCTTAGCAATTATTGTTTTTAAAATAAAAATCTGGCGTTTGTTTTTTGTAACATGAAATGCATCGGAATTTTTAAAATTAAAAAAAAACATTAATCTTGGAAATTTACGAAAAGCGTTGAGATTTAAAAAGACAAATATAATTTTTGGATTGTGCCTTTCCTAAAAGAGGTTTGTCGAAGTTTTTGATAACTAGACGTCAAAAAACTACAAAATGTAATTTAAAAAAATTGACTAGAAACTGGAAATTCACAAAAAATCATCAAGAATCGAAAGATCAAGGATAATCTTGTAAATTTACTAAAAGCATGCAAAATATTAAAAATAATGATAATCTAAAAAATTCACGAAAAGCGTCAATTTTTTTTTTTTTTGGTTTGTTTGGCATAGGTATTACCATTCAGCCACTAACGTTGATTTATAATATCTATATTAACATATATTTCGACTATTTGGACGTCACAACACATTCACACACATCCATGGAACCGGAGACGAGTATTTTTCGTTCGAGTTGAGAAAAGCCCGAATTTAGATTTGGACGCTGCGCATCCAAATCCAAATTCTTAGGGCTTATCTCAACTCGAAATTTAACTTCGTGCTTAATCCGGGAACACTCGGAGGTGATCTGGGTCCGCTGGGAATCGAACCCAGATCACCTCCGTGTCCGATTGGCAAAACCGGCGGCTCAACCGCTCGGCCACGGCGGGCCCAAAAAACGTCAATTAATGAACATTTTCAAAAAACTAAACGAGTGTTCCCGGATTAAGCACAAAGTTAAATTTCGAGTTGAGATAAGCCCTAAGAATTTGGATTTGGATGCGCAGCGTCCAAATCTAAATTCGGGCTTTTCTCAACTCGAAATTTTACTTCATGCGCCACGCGTACAAAAACACTGATTTATTAAGAAGTTCAAAATAAACTGCTTATTAAATAAAAATTATGAACCAGCAAACGATTGATTAATTTTTTACACTTTTAAGAATTTTTCACACTTTTTCACAGTTATTATTATTAATTTGATTTATATTAATAACATTTCATACCATATTTAGTCTACTTTAAACCGTCAAATCTCGATTTTTTCAGAAGGAACTCTCTGTATATTTTTACATATTCCGACGCAGAATGTAATTCTGCATTGATCTGTACTAGCATTTCCTTTACCTATCTTCTTATGTTTTCAATATATTTCATTTAAATGAACCTAGTAAAAATTATAACAGGTTTCGAAATTTCATAAGCCAAATTCAGTCTACTTTGAACTATTAAATCTCGATTTTTTCAATTGAAACACACTGTATATTTTTACATACTTTTACATAACTCAAAATTCAATTCTGCGTTGATTTATACTCTCATTCTCTATGGCTATATTCTTTTGTATTGAAGATAGAAGCGGTTTTATGACAAAATCATAGAGACTTATAGTCAATATTACAATAGTCAATATACAGTTGATAAATAAATGTAATTATTAAATCGTATGTTTAATAAAAACAACTTTTGGAGTGCTATGATTTAATTTTTTGTTAATTTATGTTCGCTGTAATTAATTTATATAAAATCAGAGCTTTCAACCTACAATATTTTGTTTGGCCCTCTAGAGTATTTCTTTTAATGAACATACTATACATCATAGTAAATAAAACAGTCAACACAGTAGAATTATAATCATAATACAATCAATCGACAGCCGACTAAGCAATTTTAAGTAAAATTTTATAGCGTCCAAAAAACACACGACCAGTTCTTGTCAATCAATGATGATCCTAATAATTTAAATGATGTGTTATATTATGATAATCAACCATTATAAATTTCAGTCAAATCTAATATAGCGCTCAATCGTTACAAATAAAATTCTTAATATTTTTTTGAACTTTAAAGACTAATTCTGGCTTAACCGTAAATTTTTGGATATAGATAAGTTGAGTTGAATCATCATATTTTTATCCCAGGAATCTATGATTAAGCCATATCCTCACAATGACGCGACACCCTGTATACATTCCAAAACTCAAATTTCTACCATTTATATTGCCTGATTAATTGCGTAGGCAATAATTTGATGGCCACCCAGTATAGTACAGAACAATTACCTAATGCAAATGAATAAACATTAACGAAGAAACATACAAGTTTTAACTTATCTTCCTTTTATCTTTGTCTTTGATAGTTTTCGTTTTGATTATAACAGCTTCAGTTATAGAGCAAACTCTGTCTATAAGTATTTGATATTTCAATAATAAGTATTGCAAACTGTCAACCCTTTGTAGCACGAGCTTTCGTAAAAACTTTCTTTCATCTTAACGAAAATAAAACAAAAATAACAACCGACATCAATTTAAACACCAACCCATCGTTTCAAATGATGCACTCTCCTCTCCCTAACTACTAGAATTGATTAATGGCATCGGTTTTCCTCGGTGAAAACGTGGAAATGCACCGCGCGCCGTTGCTGGCTTTTCCATCCTGTATTCCTGCAACGTTCATCGCCGGAGGCAGTCATTACGAAGGGTGCTTCGCAAAAAGGGTAGCATGTTTGGTGAAGGCACTGCGGTCGAAAATATCCAAACCCCCGCCGGTATACTGCTGGATGCCGTAGAGCTGAATATTTCCTCGGAAGAGGCGTCTATTTGAATACGGTTATGATGTAATGCGGCTTATTACAGCCCTATAAACTCTACCTGCTACGTAGAAATGCGCGCATTCTGTTCTAGCATACAAATTGGATTTGCTGCATTAAACTACTTGGCTTACTGAGTTATTATTTACTTACTAAGCCAGTTATAATTTATAATCCAATTATTATACACATTTTATATACGATACATTTTTCTTGGACTATGAGTACAAGAACGCTAATGAAAATCAATTAACATTGGAAACTCAATCTAAAAAGAAACAATTTTAAATATACTGGGTAATAGCAATTTACATGTAAAATCACACTTTTGCAGTTTCCTGCTCCCCTAATTATTTTAGAGCAAAAGCATAAGATATCAAAGTTGTTCAGAATTTAAAATGCTATATAGGTCCGTATTTATTTTCAAAATACTACTAATAGTAGAAGAAAACGAAGAAATAAATTAGTAATAATTTGAAAAAAAAATAACAATAGCCATGATTTTAAAACAAAATTTTCGTCATTAACAGTTTTGACTTTTCGAAAAATCGCACTCCGTTTCTTATACAATTGCTAAAAAACATATTCCTGAGGTGATTTATTCCGGTAATAGTGTAGATGAAGTTCGCTATTTCCACGATTCAGAACGTGATTTTAAACCAAGCAAAATATGGATCCGTTTTTAAACCCTGCCAGCCCTGTTTAAAGCATACTTCAAATATAGCCGAGGAAGAAGAAATTGTGCGAGATAATGTAAACGAAATAAACGTTATTGCTTCGGCCGTTGCAAATCCCCGCATTAGTATTTGGCAAATGGGCGACGATTTAAATTTGCACAATACACCCGCTCTTAAAATTTTAAAGAAGAACAAGTTTAAATCGTACTAGTTTTCAAACTACCAGGAGATTTTTGAGCCAGAGGTATTCTAGAATGGTTTTCTGTGAAACACTAATGGAAATGGCCAATGTGGATAGATATTTTATTAACAACATTTGTTTTACTGACAAATCGACCTTCACTATACATGGAGAGCGAAATGTGCAAAATTATCGCTATTGGGATACGGATAACCAACCCGCATTTGGTGATCGATAACCATTCCCAAAATCCTCAGTCAGTCAACGTATGGTTAGGAATATACAGATCTAATATTATAGGCCCCTTCTTCATTGATGGGCACTTAAACGGGGGAAAATACCACAAGCTGCTTCAATCGGAGATTGGCCCCGCCATAGATGCTGTCGCAGGAGAAAATGTAGTATGGTTTCAACAGGATGGTTGTCCTGCGCATTTTACAAGAGACGTCACTGAGTATTTAAATATTTGCTATCCGAATACCTGGATTGGACAAGGCGGACCAGTGAATTGGCCAGGTCGTTCACCAGATTATCACCAAACGAGTTCTTTATATGGGGCCACTTAAAATCAAAAATATACGGTGCTAGACATGCTAACATCGAGGTTCTGAAAAACAAAATTACGGAAGAATACAACAAAATAACGAACCGGCAACTTGCAAATGTTCGCAGAAATGTTTATGATAGATTTGGTCAATGTTTAGCCGCTAATGGAGGTCTCTTTGAGCATTTAATTTGATTTTGTTAAAAAGAAAACTAATAGTTGTTGATGACGCAACATTTTGTTATAAAATCATGGCTATTGTTATTTTTTTCAAATTTTCACTAATTTATATCTTCGTTTTCTTTTACTATTAGTCCTATTTTGAAAATAAATACGGACCTATCATATAGCATTTTAAATTCTGAACAACTTTGATTTCTTATGCTTTTGCTCTAAAATAATTAAGGGAGCAGGAAACTGCAAAAGTGTGATATTACATGTAAATTGCTATTATCGAGCGGTTGGATCAGCACCCGGTATAATTGTTGTATTCACCTGTTGAAATATACAGGGTGTTCGATAAAAAAACGCCCAACCCCTTAACTCTGGTATTTATTTAACGATTTTATCGAACTAAGAACCAAAGCCAATAGTCGTTTAAATACTAAAAGATGACATCAACATTGATTTTTTTTTTCAATAATAACTTCATTGCCAAATTAACGTTAAATTATTTTAAATTTGCTAAATTATATTTTGTACTATTTTATTAAGATTTTTATGGGCCCATTTTTAAATTTTAGCTAAATTGTTGAAGATATTTCAAGTTACAATATTAAACATAATATTTTATTACAAGAAAATATCAAATATGTGTGCATAAATGTGATTTTTATATACAGGGAATTTGTCTTTCAGGTATACATATATGCATACATTGTAAATTTTACGAAATTCCTTGTTTTTTTAAAAGATTTCAATTTGAATTTTTAGACGAGGGTTTTCCACTCCCAGACTAAGCATGAAGTAAAATTTCGAGTTTAGAAAAGCCTGAAAATTTGGATTAGCCGCGTAGCCAAGCGGAGCGACCAATCCAAATTAGGCTTTTCCTAACTCGAAATTTTACTTCATGCGCCACACGTATAAAACAGTGAAATATCGCAATGTTTAAAATATACGGCTTTAGCAATACAATATGTAGATGTCAATAAAACGTGAGTCAAATTCTGCGCTAAACAAATTGTTTAAAACAGTGATTATACCTTTAACGTATATTAGGTTGCCTATAATCGTCGTTGTATGTGTGTGTTTTTTGAACTTCACTGTAAATCAGTGTTTTTAAGCGTGGCGCATGAAGTAAAATTTCGAGTTTAGAAAAGCCTAATTTGGATTGGTCGCTCCGCTTCGCTACGCGGCCAATCCAAATTGTTAGGCTTTTCTAAACTCGAAATTTTACTTCATGCTTAGCCTGGGAGTGGAAAACACTCGTTAAAAGCCTTAAATTAACCGCTTTTAAACAACGAATTCCCGCAAATTTAAAAAACGCTGTAATTATCGGGATATGTATACTTAAAAGAAAAATGCCCTGTATGTTTTGTTTTAAACACGTTTTAAACGTGTTTTAAACAAAACAAAAACGTTTTAAACATGTTTTAAAGACGTTTTAAACAAGTTTTTAATTGTGAGTGTTTTAAACGCTGTTTCAATGAAAAAAACAGTTTGTTTTAATTAAAATGAAAAAAAACGTCTATTTTAACAACCTTGATAAAAACTAATTACTGTTTTTTTTTGTTATTGTTCTGAATTTCGTAATTTTTACTTTACACATCTGTTTAAAATTTAATTGCAGAGGGCATGATGATTTGATTTATTTTTTTATTTTAGTATAGTAAATAATAAAATTAAAAAATTTAAAAACTTTCAAATCTGACTTTACACTAAATGCCTGCCTATAATTTTTTTATTTTATTATTTTATAAATCTAACAATGCCGAATTGCTTTCTTTTGTTCAGTATTTTTGTCGAAAAAAACTTTAAAAAAATCTTCTTTTTATTTTTATTTTTTTAAATTATAATTAGTTAGTAAAAAAGTGACAAATGTTATTTATTGTCAGGTTATGTCATGAATAATAACGACCCAACAAATGGGACCTATTTGTTGGGTCGTTATTACGTTACAACTTAATGTAGAATTGAGCTACTAATAATTAAACCCATTAATCGCTATTGATGCAATAACGCAACATTCCTATATTATTTTTTTCAAGTACTAGCTAAATATGTTAATTTAATACATTGTATTATTTGACCTGACCTGAGAATATGTGAGGAAAACTGTAAATATTTTGTTATTTTAATATTTCAATTATTACTTATTTTTAAAATGTATTTATAATATTTCTTGAATAACTTTCTTATTTCTCACTTGGTGAAACATTTAAAAATAATTTTAAAGTGTAAATTAAAAACACTTGGCTTGTTTCACTATTTTCACTATTTTTCACAAATAGTGAAACAAACCAAGTGTATTCCTAAATTCACGCTTCACAAAAATGTAATATATAAAATTACGATAATGTTCGTACTGCAAGCTAAAAGAAGCGTAAGCTTATTATCTCAAATTCAAATAGTTTTGAATTTGAAATACTCGTGTATTAAAATGTTAATTAATTATGCACGTGGCAATGTAAATGAACGATCTTTTTATTTTAAAACGCAGGCAGGAAGTGATTAAAATTTCAGTGCACACACATATGGCACAGAAACACAATATTAAATTTCCTCTATTAATACTAATTTTATATTTTCCACTGAATAAATTCAATGCGCGGCAATTTCCTCTTTTAACAATGATATTACGTTTTTCAGTCGTATAAATTCAACATACAATAATTTTCAATTTATTACATTTATGTAGAGTGTGCAATATAAAAAAAACAAATATTTTATTTGCAGAGAAAATTTCAACACAATCTGTAGCCTACGACTTTGTATTAGAAAGCAGAGTTTTTATAAACCCTGCAAAACTTTAATATTGGAAACAATAAAATCAATTATGCTGTTTTTGTTCTAAGTTAAAAATATAATTAGTAGCAGCCCCGGCTCGTGAGAACTTTTATTGGTGGGGTTGCAGACATGAACATACAGGGATTTTTTTGTAAAAATACATATCTTGATGCGTATGCATTCGTAATTTTTTCTTATAAGTTCGAATATACATAAATTTCACAATATCTTAGTGTTTTATACGCGTGGCGCATAAAGTAAAATTTCGAGTTTAGAAAAGCCCAGAAAATTTGTCTCGGTTCATATTCCTCCGGAGCAAACAAATACAGGGAGTTTTTCTTTTATTTTTAAGTATACAACGCTCGTAATAAATGCAACAAAGCCTAAATAGAAAAACCATCTTCTATTTTAGTTAGAGTTTGAATTTTTGAATTGTTGTCTAAATGACGCAACATTTTGACATTAGGGAAATTGACATATTTTCGTAACTAGGAAACTCATCATGTCCGTTTTAAACTATAACATATTTTGTGTGCGTAATTTTATTGCATAGAAGGGTACATATAGAATTTAAATAAAATAGTGAAGATAAGGAAATATAACTACTACTAATCTCTAACTAACACTTTACGTAACTCCGATTAGAATATCTTTTATAATTAAATAAATACAAGTTTTTTCCTAAAGCTTTAACTAACAATAAATATTCTATTAACGGTTATTTTAAAACAATTAGATGTCTGGACAGATATACGAATACACTATGAATAAAGTTTAGTATCCAAGTAATGAATTATTCATAAGCATTATTCAGCTCAAATACGAAAAACAATACAAAAAGCTTTATCGCGGTGCAGTGAATGAACGGTAATTAAATTTGTGAAAGTGAATAATTTCAATGAAATCGAATAATGTATGCATCTTGACATCAATTTTAACATTAATTGAAAACACATACCCGGAAATCAATATTTTATATTCAAGTAAGAATTGCTTTTGTTCATTTAGTTTTATTTATTTACAAACTGGGATTTTAAGAGCTCTATTAATCAAGAATAAGTATAACGTAAAATTGAATTTAAAAATTGTTTACAGAATATTTATAAACTATAAAAACGAATTAAAGTTTATATCGACTTTCTGGAAACATGTAAGTGTCGTTGAGCCTTTTCAAAGTAGTTGTTTTAATGAATATTTGAAAAAGTCTTAACAAGACTGCAATTTTGCAGAAATTTGATATTGATTTGATTATTATTAAGTCTATTATTAATATTAATCATTTTACCAATTGTTAAGAAAATTTAATATTTAAATGATTTTTTTTAATAATTTGGATTTTTAACAAGAATTATAAGAAAAAAATATAAATTATTATTTTAATTGGATAAACCAAAACAAATCAAGAATTTAAATTGTATCTTTATTGTTAATAATTTTTATTTAATTTATATACAGTGCGTTTTTCTTTTAGGTAGAAGAAATTAACCTTTATCAGCACAATAAAAAATGATACATACTATTATATAAATTCAAACATCAGTCTCACTCGTATACTACATTAAAATTTTAGAAATGAACAAAAACAATAACTTTTAAGTATACATATTTAAATTATATGCAGTAAATTTTAAGATATTCGTTGTTATTTTTAAATGAGTTTAATTTGGAGCTTTAAACGAGGGTTTTCCACTTCCAGGTTAAGCATGAAGTAAAATTTCGAGTTTAGAAAAGCCTGAAAGTTTGGATTTGCCGGGGCGCGCGAGCGAAGCGAGTCGCGCCTCGGCAAATCCAAATTTTTAGGCTTTTCTAAACTCGAAATTTTACTTCATGCGCCACGCGTACAAGACGCTTATTTATCGTGAAGTTCGCTTGTTAACAATATTTCACTGTGAAATATTTATAATTGAGTAATATTTATTCTATTGTTGTCTAAATATTAAAGTTAGAGTTCATTTAAAAAAAAAAATAATTGACAAAACAAATTTGATTTAGGAATAAATTCATATATTTCAATCTGATTTTATGTAGTGGCTTTTGATAATTAAGTTTTTAATAATTTTCTCTTGAAAGTATAAATTCATACATACGAAATAATTATAATAATAATATAATAACAATAGTAATAATTTATTAACGGATAAATCCTCTAGTGATACAATATCAATTCTAGAAAAGGATTTTTCCACTTTTTTCATTTCTATTGCCTCCAAGGTATTATACCTTACACATCAAAAACTTTAATGCAGATAAATCTGCGTTAGCTCACCACGCCATCGAATCAGGTCACAAATTTTCAATAGATAAAATGAAATTATTAAAATTCTCCAGTAATTACCGGCTTAATACCTTGGAGGCAATAGAAATGAAAAAAGTGGAAAACAGGCTATTAAACTTTGATTTAAGCCCATTAGTAAATCCTTTTCTAGAATTGATCCCAGCGCTCTAATCCCAGTCACCCGAAACATTGTAATTAAAATTTGATGAAATTCAGATAAAATTATAAAAAAATTAATAAACTTTATTTTAACGTTAGAAAGCATACAATTAATTTATTCAGAATTTTGTATTTGTTTAGCTGTATGCATGTTAGCGTTAGACTGCGTTTTCAATCGCAGTTGTTTTCTTTTTAAGAAATAAATTTGATGAAATTCAGATAAAAATATAAAAAAAATAATTATAGCTTATTCTTACGTTAGAAAGCATACAATTAATTTATTCACAATTTTGTATTTGTTTAGCTGTATGTATGTTAACGCTAAACTGCTTTTTTAAAACGCAGTTGTTTTTTTTAAGACAAACAGAACGAACAATTTTAGATAATTTAAGGAAGAAATAAAAGTGAAAAAAGTAAGAGCGCTAACCGCGACTAATGTATTCATATTGAAAGTATGCATTAGCCATTCACAAAAGTGTTACAGAAATTATTCAAATCGCGAACCAGTTTCCTGGATGCACTCGTTGTTATGCAAATACCGGAATTTTATATATCCACCTGATATCGATTGATTTCACTGCCAGAAGTACATTTGTTTTCCTATAATTGGCATTCGAGGTCTTCTCAAAGTTTCTCACGTGCAAATTGGAATAATTTCATCGTTGAGATCAGATTATCATAATTGTTGAATGTCAGTTTCCTCAATAAAATTGTATCCAACCTAGAGTTTCGCTCTTGTGAAATCATTCAATGTCATTCATACCTACATATCTTGACATGACTTGATCTAATTTTTAAGCTGCTCGGTCGCTTGAAATCGCAGCCGGTTTGAATCGAGTTGTAAAAATAGCGAAATGTTAATGCGAGATTTTACAAACTTAGGTTAAGTCGAACAATAGTATTTAAAAGCAGGGCTGTTAAAATAAACGCTTTTTTTTCATTTTAACTAAAACAAACAGTTTTTTTACAAAACGTGTTATTTTTCAATGAAACAGTGTTTAAAACATTAACAATTAAAAACATGTTTAAAACGCGTTTTAAACATAAGCAGCCTTATTAATAAACCTTAGCACAAGGCCGTAGCCAGAAAAAAATATTGGGGGGGGGGGGTGTATATAAAAATTTCGGGAGCTTTAATGGTGAACATTTTGTTTTTGACCTAACGGGGCAGCTTTAACATAGTAGAATTTAACATTTTGAAAATTTCGGGAGGATTTGAACCCCCGTATCTCCCCTCCTGGCTACGTCCTTGCCTTAGCATATAGCTTAAACACAGTTCTAAGGATGATATTGACATTTTCGGATAATTAAAACGTTTTAGTAGATTACTATTGTTAGTTTACAACTAATAATTTAATAGCCCTAGCTTAAGTCATACATAACCTCAACTGTAATAATAAAATTGGGTTATTTAGAATTTATTTAATAATGCAATAAATCATAAATGTATTAACCTTATCAGTATGTTTTGAACTTTACTTGAAATCAGTGTTATATACGCGTGGCGCATGAAGTAAAATTTCGAGTTTAGAAAAGCCTGAAAATTTGGTGTGGCCGCGTAGCGCTACGCGCTACGCGACCAAACCAAATTTTCAGGCTTTTCTAAACTCGAAATTTTACTTCATGCTTAGTCTGGGAGTGGAGACACTCGTTCGAAGTCAATTTCAATCTAATAATATATCAGAAGAAATACATTTTCACAAACATAAAAAAAAAATAGTGTAGCATACCTTCTAAATTTATTTAATTATTAATTTCTCGACAGATACAGGTATTAATTACAAAGAAATATAACTTAAAATATATACAAATTACTTAATTACCATGAAGTTAGAACACATGAAGATGTAATGTTGCTACGTTCATTCTACCATTATTTTAAAATTAACTAATAACATGTAGATTTTGCTCTATTAATACGAAATGTTAGTATCGTGTTTGTATGCGTCTAGTAGAGATTAATTAGCATTAAACTATTATGATATTACCGGAAATTCTATTAATAAGGCTAAACATTGTTAAAATACGTTTTAAATCACATTTATGCACACATAATTGTGATATGTTACTATGATAAAATGTTATGTTTAATAATGAAATTTGAAATATCTTCAACAATTTAACTAAAATTTGAAAACTTAAACAATTTTTTTTAATAAAGTAGTGTTTACGCGGTGAGCGCGATTTGCTCTTATTATTTATTATTACACAAATCTTAGGAATAAATCTCTCTATCCGCTAAAAAATGTGCTAGGAAGAGATCAGAACAAAAATAAATAAAAGTATTATGACTATTAACAAAATTGAATTTATTTAACGGTAATGAAAAATACAAATATAATAAAAGGTAAAGTAAATAACACGGAAAAAAAATACAAAACATCTAAAGGTTAATAAACAAGAGAAATTACACAAGTTTCACTTACGTGCAGATTTTTGAGAAAACTGTTATTTTTTGTTAATTTTGTTTACTGGTTGCCTGGATGTAAATAAGCAAAAGTAATAAAAGAGGCAACATTAACATAAACACACAAATAAACAATTAAATATACCTTTCGCGCTAATTTTGGTGTGACCAAGTAGAATAAAATGCAGTTGAACTAATTTAAGACTATATAAAAAAACTATTAAACAAAATTTTATACGTTCATTTTTAAACGAATTTAACATTTAAAACATGTTTAAAACAAAACCATTTTAAACACGACGGCTGCTTTTAAACATGTTTAAAACACTGTTTTAAAACAAAGTGTTTTAAAATAAAATTTAAAATAAAATAAATAAATGAAATAAATAAATAAATAAATAAGAAAGTGTTTTAAACCTAACAACCCTGTTTAAATGTATTGCAGGATTTCACAAACTTGAGTTAAGCCGAACAATAGTATGAGCGGAATTAAATTATGTTATTAAATATTTATTTTGACCATGTTAGTTTGTAAACTAAAATTAGTAATTTAACTAAAACTAAGGAAAATCAACATCAAAAAAGTTGATCAGAATTATGAAAATGTACAACCAAATCTAAGTATGTCAATTTCGACAAACTTAATAAAGCACAATGTGTGATTTTAATGATTCATGATATTAATTTTGTTGCAGGATTTTACAAACTTGAGTTAAGTTGATCAATAGTGTTTGTGAAAATAAATTTAGAAGTGATTAAATAAATTCCGCAAAATCATGAAATGTTTGAAGTGCACAATTTTAGCTAACTAATTAAATTTATTTGTTAACTAAATTGATTTAAGTTGATCAATAGAATTTGTGAAAATAAATTTAGATGTGATTAAATACATTTCGCAAAATCATTAAATGTTTGAAGTAAGTGCACAATTTTAGCTGACTAATTAAATTTATTCTTCAACTAAATTAGAATTTGTTTGTGTATTAACATGAAAAACAACATTTGATGATCTTTAAATAAAATTTAATTGTAATTGTAACATTTTTTCATGTAATGTAAATTAATTTTGTCAGCTAAAATTGTGCATCAACATCAAAACTTTTTCTTAAATATCCCCTGTAAATAGTTCTACAGAAAATTTTTCTTTTAGGTATATGTATCCAAATATACTGTTGAACATAGATCAAAGCATCGAGTGAATTTTAGGCAACTAAATGTGTACTGCTCAAATTTGCTAAGCATTAAGTTGTTTCTTTTAAAACTGAATATATATGAAAGTATGGAGTAAATTTTAGTCAACTAGAAATGAGTAAGAATTATAACTTTAAACAAGTTTTCTCCACTTCCAGATTAAGCATGAAGTAAAATTTCGAGTTTAGAAAAGCCTGAAAATTTGTGTTTGGACGCGTAGAGTTCAGTTTGAAGCTATAAACGAGTGTCGTCTACTCCCAGACTAAGCATGAAGTAAAATTTCGAGTTTAGAAAAGCCCTGCGTAGAAAATTTGTCGAGGGTCGCGCAGCGACCCGAGACAAATTTTCACAGGGCTTTTCTAAACTCGAAATTTTACTTCATGCGCCACGCGTCTAAAACACTGATTTCAAGTAAAGTTTAAAATATTTTTGTTTAGCAGCATATTTTTAATCCTGCTTAGAATTTTTTTTAATATTGATTTAACAGTGTATTTTTAATTTCAAAATATTTCAATGATTTATACTCGTGGCGCATGAAGTAAAATTTCGAGTTTAGAAAAGCCTGAGCGTTTGGAAATCCAAACTCAGGCTTTTCTAAACTCGAGCGTCCAAATCCAAACTCAGGCTTTTCTAAACTCGAAATTTTACTTCATGCGCCACGAGTATAAGTCATTGAAATATTTTGAAATTAAAAATACACTGTTAAATCAGTATTAAAAAAATACTGCTAAAGTAGGATTAAAAATATACTGCCAAACAAGAATATTTTAAACTTCACTTAAAATCATTGTTTTATACGCGTGGCGCATGAAGTAAAATTTCGAGTTTAGAAAAGCCCCGTGAAAATTTGTCTCGGGTCGCTGCGCGACCCTCGACAATTTTTCTACGCGGGGCTTTTCTAAACTCGAAATTTTACTTCAAGCTTAGTCTGGGAGTGGACGACACTCGTTTATAGCTTCAAACTGAATTCTTAAAAAAAAAACAACGAATATCTAGATTTACCGCATATACGCAGTAATTGACATATGTACACTTAAGAGGTTAGGCCACTCTAGACTAGAAAAATGGTCATTTTCTAGATTGTTATAAACAAAATCTAAAAGTGCTACTTAAAAACTGTTTTTCTTTCTTTATGGTATGCACTTTGAGCTTTATTTCCAATTGTTTTTAAAAGAACATTTTCTAAAATTACGTCACAAAATAAAGAAAATGGAGGTCCCTCTCGGAGCGTAGGGCAAAACGGGCGAAACGATGGATTAACAGCAATAGACCTCGAACAAAAAAGTTTAAATGTTTTCTGAATCTCTGATATATACCCTAAAAAAATAGGGGCCGGATTTTGAAAATTTCGATTCTAAACAAAATGGCGCACGTTTGAAAAAAACGTTCATTTTTCGGGCTTAAATTTTCATATAAAAACGTTCATAAAAAAGAATGAAGCAGTTTTTAAAAAAGTCCTCGTATTTTTGTAGTTTTTTTTTTATGTAGATTAAGGAATAAACAGAGTCAGGCTAATCGATTGATTAGTATTTGAAATTTCTTTTCGCCCGATTTTAAAAACATAGTTTTGAGAAAAACGCGATTAAAGTTTTGACTCATAGTTTTTCATAGAAATAATGTATATATATACACGGTGTCCGTATTTCGAGGAAATGCATGGGGATCTCGGTTATTTGAAGAGTTAAAGAGTTGGTTAAATACGTGAAATTTGGAGCCCAACAATAATCCGAAAACAGATTTGAAATATCTTTTTTTGTTTTCGAGATATTGCCAAAAAACTATTTTTTTCAAATTTCGTTTTTATTTTTTTATTCAAAAACTATTGGATCTAGGAATTTGCAACTTTTACATTATACAGGCACTTTTTAATCAGGAATTTAGTAGTGTACTTACATTTAAAATAACTTTAATATCTTCTCCAGAACCATAGCCAACTTTTGTTTTTCTTATGGGCGCCATATTGGATATTCATATTTTTTAAAATTCCTGAGGCCTACAACTATATTTTTTTAGGGAAGGAACCAGAATAATCACTGTGCTGCTTGATGAAGTTTTTCATAATATTAAATAATAATAAACAAATTAATTAAATATCTTTTGAACTAAAATTATCACAAATAACCGAGATCCCCATGCATTTCCTCGAAATACGGACACCCTGTATAGTCTGCAATGCCTGCTCCATAAAATTGACCTTTCAGATTCATTTCCTCATCGTCCCGATCCTTTCTTGTTGATTTCTGCGCCATTCGGGCATTTTTTGCAGCATCGGTCAGTGCGAACATTTTTTTTTTCTTTATTTTGTGACGTGATTTTTGAAAATGTTCTTTTGAAAAAATTTGGAAATAAAGTTCAACGTGCATACAATAAAGATATAAAAACAGTTTTAAAGTAGCACTTTTAGATTTTGTTTAAAAAAGTCTAGAAAATGACCTTTTTTCCCTAGTCTAGAGTGGCCTAACCCCTTAAGTCTACATATGTCAATTACTGCGTATATGCTGTAAATCTAGATATTCGTTGTTTTTTTTTTAAGAATTCAGTTTGAAGCTATAAACGGGTGTCGTCTACAGTCGAAAAAACGTCGACGTAGTATGTTTTAAAAGCTCTTAATTTTAATTAAAAAAACATGTTATTTTTGAATTCTATTAAATTACATGATTAAATTAATTATATTTCATAGTAACAATTAAGTATTCAATTTCATTTAACATAGATAATTTCATCATCCCGTTTCGTGTCAACAATATTTTCTCCGGCACTTGTACCTATCAAGAGTACACGTGATGCTGTAATAGGAGACTCAAGGATGTATGTAAATTAATTAACTGTATAATATCACCCTCTCTTCTCGTACAAAGAGCCAGAGCGGATGCGCCGCAGTAGATTTCGCATTCTTGTAATTACGAAGACTTCGGATAAATAAGTAAATTACGACGATGGATCGTGAACACCGACGTTATACCGTGCATTATGTAATTTTCATACACATGTGTATAAAGTTTACGCAATTTGTCTCAACAAACAATGGATATAAATATACATTTCAAGGTACGAATAATTATCATTATTACGTTTTATGAAAATAATTTGATTATAATAACAATTGGAAACGTAAATAATTAATTTATTTGAGTTATGTATGCTTCATTTTCAACATATGTTTCGCAGTGTAAATTTAGTTGCCTAAAATTCACTCGATACTTTTATCTATGTTATGTTTTAAAAGAAATATCTCACTGCTTATCAAATTGAAGCAGTGAGAATTTTCGATACTTTCATCAATGTTTAGTTAAAAAAAAACATCTTAATGCTTATGAAATTTGAGCAATATTAATTAAGTTGCCTAAAATGCACTCCATACTTTGGTCTATGTTCAGTATTAAAAGGAACATCTCTTCTAATCAATCTGTGCAGAAAATAAATCTGGATGTATACTGACATACAATTTAATTTGTTTTCAATTTTAAAAGATTTTTAAAAGAAGTAATATTTTATTAGGTGTTCTAAATGGTTTCTAAATGGTTTATATGTGCAGAAAATAAATCTGGACGTATACTGACATACAATTTAATTTCGTTTCAATTTTTAAAGATTTTTAAAAGAATTAATATTTTATTAGGTGTGCTAAATGGTTTTGAATTCGAAATATTAGTTTTGTTTTAGCTTATTGGGTGGTTAAATCTACAAACCCAATTATAAAACATCCCAAAAATCCACTATAATCTCCTCTGGCTTCAATTTAATCACCCCTTTTCTGTATCATGTATTTAACTCCGTGTCGTTAATTTTTCTTCTCAGGCCGAAGTCCAGGCAGAGTTGAACAACAGCTTTCTTTTAGATTTACAATGGCGGGCCCGGTAATTAACTTTTAATTATAAACGAGCCCAATTTCTTTTCCGACAATCCGGATCGTTATTATCTGTGCAGAAAATAAATCTGGACGTATACTGACATACAATTTAATTTCTTTTCAATTTTAAAAGATTTTTAAAAGAAGTAATATTTTATTAGGTGTTCTAAATGGTTTTGAATTCGAAATTTTAATTTTGTTTTAACTTATTGGGTGGTTAAATCTACAAACCCAATTATAAAACATCCCAAAAATCCACTATAATCTCCTCTGGCTTCAATTTAATCACCCCTTTTCTGTATCATGTATTTAAGTCCGTGTCGTTAATTTTACTTCTCAAGCCGAAGTCCAGGCAGAGTTGAACAACAGCTTTCTTTTAGATTTACAATGGCGGGCCCGGTAATTAACTTTTAATTATAAACGAGCCCAATTTCTTTTCCGATAATCCGGTTCGTTCGCTCTTTCTCTCGCGGTGTCTTTATGTCTCGTGTACGAGCAGAACGAGCCCCAAAGTGGCAATTATCGATTGTGCCGGAAATAATGCGATTCAGCGGAGGACACTAATGGAAAACATCTGAGTGAAGAGAATGAGTTGTACACAGAAAATTGTATCTCAGAATGTCAAGTGGAAAGATCGATAAATAATCAAGGAAGGAAACAAAAACTTGTTGAGTATGAATCAGGGAAGGATTTACTACTATTTTATTAATAAACGGTAGTAGAAAAAAAGCTTGTCAAGTATGGATTACGTTTTACTAAGGGATCGATAAATAATCAAGAAAGAAAAAAAACTTGTTGAGTAGGAATCAGAGAAGGATTTATTATTCTATTAATAAACCGCAGTAGAAAAATAAAATATGTCGGGTATGAATAAAAATTGACTAAATTATGAACGGCGGATGCTTCTACTTCATTATACATGTTAATTCACTAAAATAAAACACTTTTACTTTGTTTGTATAACACAATATTTTAATTTTCATCACTGCAGTTTCGGCGACTCAAATTGCCATTATCAAACAGAGTCTCTGTTAATAATATCCCCCCGTGCACCTGCATCTGCCCCTCTTGATTAATTTAGACGCAAAAGGAATACAACCAGCAAAATAAACCTAAGACCTAGTCAAGTTAAGCAAGTTAAGCAAGTTAAGAAATAAATAAAGTTTTAATACGATTTAAATCATTTCAGTCATTATTAAGCTGTTATGTTTTACTGAATTTTCAAATCAAAATCTACAAGATTTGTTTTTCATTTTTTCAACTGTTGCGCATTTAATATTATTATTATTGAGTTTAATATTCGTTTAACGAGTGTTTTCACTCCCTGATTAAGCATGAAGTAAAATTTCGAGTTTAAATGAAAAAAAATAATACGCTAAACTTTCGATCTACGTAGATTATTTTCTAAAGCAATTATAATAATGATACTCATAGATTGAAAATATAATTAAAATTTGGATTTTATCACTTTTTAACAGTAGTAATTACTGGAAAAAACCATAAAACAAATAAATGCTTAAATGTTAAGAAATTTAAATCATAATTCGTTCCATGCAATTCCTTCACAATAAACGTTCTGCATCAGCATGAAAAAAAAACGTGTAATAAGAGAAAAGTTTGTGTTATATAAAAGGATTATATTTTATAAACTGAGTTGGGAAGCGCGAAATTGCTACGCTTACATGACACGATCTTTATCTAGTTTTACTAGAAGCGGACTAAAGCACTTTCGCTCTCGTGCCTTTGACCAGTTAAAAATGACTCACGTGACGCCATTACTTACAAAACGTGGAAAGTATCTTTACATTTCACTTCTGTGCACAAGTCTATATCTACTCTCTTTTTTTTAATGCCATGTATTAATATGTATTTATAATTAAAAAAATTGAATATCCTAAATACTCTCTTAATGTTGTAATTTTAAATAATTAGAATTATAAGTATGCATTTACTTACACTACCGTGCGATCGTTTAAATTATGATTTAGAGTAGGCGGCATCTTTTTGTGCGGTTGCCCAGAATGCTAATTGAATGATGGAATAAATTTGAGGTTCTGGTAAACTATGTGTTAACAGTCACTAGTGCCCAGAGCTGGGACGAATCCTCGTAAAAAGGATTCGAATCACGAATACTCGAATAAAGGATTCGTAAAAGATAAATATGATTCGAATCAAAGATTTGAATCCCTTTTTTTCTAATCACGAATAGAAATCTTTTAAGAATAAATTTGATTTTATTATTTTTTTGCAACCAATAATATATAAATATCGTTACCACTTGTTTTAACAAAAATATTCAAAATCTAATTATTTATTATTAACACTGAACATCGTTGATAACAGACTAATTATCTGTTAGTCTGATTAGAGATGTATTTGTGTGTTTCTCAACCACTTCAAATTAGTGTTTTGTACGCGTGGCGCATGAAGTAAAATTTCGAGTTTAGAAAAGCCCGAAAATTTGTCTCGGGTCGCTGCGCGACCCTCGACAAATTTTCACGGGGCTTTTCTAAACTCGAAATTTTACTTCATGCTTAGCCTGGGAGTGGAAACACCCGTTCGAAACTTTAAATTGAACTCTATTTCTAAATCTACGAATGCCTGAAAATTACGTAAATAAAAAAATCACTGAATATCAATAAAACCGGGAAAGTCAGAGAAAAATCATAGAATTGTACTTAAATTGACTAAAACACTAACAAAAAAGCCAGATGATATTATTAAATTTGTCAAAATCAGCAGACAAATTACAAAACACGTAAATGTTTATAAAATTAACTTAAATATTGACAAAAACAATGAAATCAATTTAACAAGATGGGGATTTCCCACAGAAAAAAGTTATATTAAAAGGCCAGGGAAAAAAATCTTGAATCAGGGAAAAATTTAACATTTTAGATTGTGGCTACCACGTCAGTTTTACTTCAAATAATATTAAACAAAATTTTGAAAAGTAGATTATTATCTTTAAAAACATTTTCAGTCATTTAATGTTCTTATCAAAGCATTCAGTTTGAAGTTTCGAAAGAGCGTTTCCACTCCCAGACTAAGCATGAAGTAAAATTTCGAGTTTAGAAAAGCCCCGTGAAAATTTGTCGAGGGTCGCGCAGCGACCCGAGACAAATTTTCTGGGCTTTTCTAAACTCGAAATTTTACTTCATGCGCCACGCGTATAAAACAGTAATTTAACGAGAAATTCAAAAACACACAAAAGACATTTTTCATGTTAATCCTCACAATTAATTCGAATTATTTTTGATAATTCAAATCCTTTTGTAAGGATTCGAATCATTTTATAAATATTCGAATCCTTTTATAAATATTCGAATCCTTTTATAAGGATTCGAATCACTCACATTTGGATTCGAATCCTTTTAAAAAAATGTAACGAATCCGGATCACGAAGGCAATTGAACTAAAGTATTCGAATGCCTCTTTTGAATCCTCTAAACGAATTCGAATCCTGAATGATTCGAATCCTGCCCATCCCTGCTAGTGCCAATCTAATTTAAAATTTAAAGCCTACCCTAAATCATGTTTCAAATGAACGCACGGTATTAAACTATAATAATTAATTCCTCTTGTTCTTCCAAAAATATTTCAATTATCCGGTAATTTTTCAAATAATTTTAATTTTCTCTTAACACCACAGAAAAACCAAAACATGCATGGTCAAAATGGTTTTGAAACACTGATCTAATTCAATGATAATTTGCAAGTGTTCCTCAAAGATATGATTCAACTTTTAATATATATATTTATGTGGTTATTGAGAAAGGAATAGGAAGATGCATTTTTTTTCTTGTTAATTAAATATTACTCGCTTCGACACAGTTTTTTTTTTATTAAGTGTAATTATTAGAAGTTATTACACACATTAAAAATAGTGAAATTAAACAGTACTGTTGATTGATTTTACCATAAAAAACATGTTATGTTGTATGTTTCACTTGCTATAGTTTGTATTTTATTTATATTGATTACATATGAGGACCCTAGAAGCCAAGGGATACAAGTGCATAAAACTTTATTTTTAGAAAATGTATTTCAAGCTTGATAAAAGATTGTAATTTACGGAAAATGTTCATTCCATGTTTTATGTTCAACTAGTGTTACCTATTATTAATCAATATCGTGTTGCTAACAAATGAGTTAATGTATCTAAAACGAATATCAATACTTGTAAATCTAGTTTTATAAATTGTGCACTTATATCGCTTGGCTTTTAGGGTCCTCATATCGCTTTCCAACACAGTTTTCTTTCATTAAGCTTTATTATTAGAACTTGTTCACGCATTAAAAATTGCAAAATCGAATAATACTGGTAATTGATTTTACCGTGAAAAAAAAAACATGTTAAGTTGTCCGTTTGGTGGTGGCCGAGCGGTAACGTCGCCGGACTGTATCGCTCGGCGAGCTACAATTCGGGTTCGATTCCCGTGCAAGGCGAGACTTTGTTTAAAAATAATTTCTCGTCGTGACCCTGGGTGTGGTATGAATGTTAGTGTTTGTCCGTATGAAATAATAGCATACTACAAATTGTAATATTAACAATTAATACAAATACAAATAAATATATAAATGATGTTGGCTAATGGGCAAGTTCCCAAGGCCAGGCAAAAGCCTAAACCAAAAAAAAAAAAAAGTCGTCCGTTTTACTTGCTGTAATTTGTACTTTATTTAAAATAAATAAAAATTGCTCCTTCCAACACAGTTTAATTATTAAGTTTTATTATTAGAAGTAATCACACATATCAAAAATAGCAACATCAACAAGACTGTTTTATTGTGTTCTAATATTAGCTAAATGTTACAGTTTTTAAAAATAGACAACTCAACACTTTGACTCATGATGCAAACTAAAAATAGTGTTGATTGTGATATAGAAGTTAAACGTGTATTATACTTTTAAATTCTATATTCACAATCTTCACATCAAGGTAATGGTAATTTATTATTATTTTTTTAATATATTTGCAAAATCTTTTGTACAATAACGTGAAGCCCTCCCAACTCAGTTGTTTTATTTTAAGCGTTAAAAGTTATTTAATAATAATAATAAGTGTTTATTGTCTAAAAGAACATTTTCTAATTACAATACAATGTAATATAATATAATAAACAATTAACGTATGTATACATATCCGGAGTTTTTCTTTGAAGTACACATATACTAATATACTGTATACGCTGTAAATCTTCAGATATTCGTTATTTTTAATAGAGTTAGAGTTCAAATTGAAGCTATAAACGAGTGTTTTCCACTCCCAGATTAAGCATGAAGTAAAATTTCGAGTTTAGAAAATCCTGAAAATTTGGATTGGTCGCTCCGCGTAGCGGAGCAACCAATCCAAATTTTCAGGATTTTCTAAACTCGAAATTTTACTTCATGCGCCACGGGTATAAATCACTGATTTCAAATGAAGTTTAAAATATACTACTAAACCAGTATGCCAAAGACGTATATTTGGAACTTTACAATAATTCAGTGTTTTATACGCGTGGCGCATGAAGTAAAAAGAAAGCGATTACCAACTTTACAGGCTTTTCTAAACTCGAAATGTTACTTCATGCTTAATCTGGGAGTGGAAAACACTCGTTTATAGCTTCAATTTAAATTAAAAAAAAAAATATGTATACTTAAGCGAAAAATTTCCTGTATATTTAAATACATGAAAAATCACTAACACTTACGGCCGGTTTCATAATCAAGTTAATGCTACTGTAAATATTTAAAGTCGACTTTAACGTTAGATTCCGTTTCATAATGCAAATTGAAAGTAAAAGTCGGCTTGTTGATACTTTAAATAGATAAAGCCGGCTTTAAAACTAACCTAAAAATATCTTCAATTTGGTTCTCATTAATCACTTGATGAAACATGTTTACAATATTGATAATTAAATAAAAGTCATTCTCAAGGAGTAATTACTCCTTGAGAATGACGATAAGTCGAAACTAGTCGGAGAGAATAAAAATAGTAGTGAAACAAACCAAGTGACTTTTATTTAATTATCAATAACCTAAAAATGTTGTCAAATGTTAAAAAGAACATTTTGGATATTTATTCTTCAAGCGATGAAAAAGATATTGTGATTAAAAGGAAAGCAGTATATAGAATGAGGAAAAATTGTGTTATGCATTCGGGGGCACGGATTTTTTTTCAAAATTTTGATTATCAAAGGTAGTGGTATAACTCGGCCATTCCATAAATAAGTGCACACTTTTTGGGGGTACATCAGGGATTTTAGCGAATTTCACATATATTATAAAGGCTATCAAGACATGGTGTTTGGCTGTTATGGTTGTTACTAGAGGTTTAACAAATTATTGTGTCAAAAGTTATAACAATATAAACTTTTAGTACACTTTTATTTTGAACTCAAAAATATCGTAAACCGTTACCTATACAAAAAAAAGTTATTCTGTACTTTTTTGTACTTAAATATTCAAAGTTTAAAATACATTTTTTTCGATATATGCTATACCCTGATCTTTCCTAAGAATTTTTCCGTTTTCAAAAGTATGGGCACTTTAAAACTTTTTGAGATATGATTTTTTTACCCGAGCGCTACATTGACATGAGGCACTCCCGCCAATAGTGTAATGGCCCGGACCGTGGTGAGCGCCTCGCGTCAATGCAGCGCTCGGGTAAAAAAATTATACCTCAAAAAGTTTAAAAGTGCCCATCTTTTCGAAAACGGAAATATAATCATCATTAGGAAGGATTGGGGTATAACATATATTTCTTTCAAGAAAATGAAAACATGAGTATTTGATTATTTTGTGAGATTTGCTCGGGTAAAAGAATCATATCTCAAAAAGTTTTAAAGTGCCCATCTTTTTGAAAACAGAAATATTGTTAGGAAGGATTTGGGTATAATATATATTTTTTTCAAGAAAATTAAAACGTGAGTATTTGATTATTTTGTGAGATTCGTTTTATTTATTAAAAAAAAATCTATCTAAATAAAGTTTTTTCGTTTTGGAAAAAAAATATTTTAAACTTTGAACATTTAAGCATAAAAAAGGCAAGTATAACTTTTTTTTGTATCAGTAACCTCTTACGATATTTTTGAGTTCAAAATAAAAGTGTACTAAAAGTTTATATTGTTATAATTTTTGAAACAATCATTTGTTTAACCTCTAGTAACAACCAAAAACCATGTCTTGATAGCCTTTATAATATATCTGAAATTCGCTAAAACTCCTGATGTACCCCCAAAAAGTGTACACTTATTTATGTAATGGCCGAACTGTATTGTACCAAAATAAAGATAAGAATTCTCTTGAATCGAACAGGTTAATTTATTAAGCATGCATATTTTATTTCACTAACTGGTACATTCAGTCGATTCAGCTAATAATTTAATACAAATTAAAGACGTTTTTCCTCTTCCGATATTAACAATTTATTCGTTTTTTATTGCACTGAATTATGCTGTATGTTTTTAATAGGTTGAATTAAAAGTAATTCTTTTTTGTTTGTAAATTAAATTCCTCAATTATTATATATTCGTTACCTTGAAGTCGACTTTCACTAAAGTCAGATCGGGGATTGATTATGAAATGCATCAATATTTAAAGTCGGCTTTAACTTAAAGTCGACTTTTGTTAGTCACTTTAACCCAATTATTATGAAACTGGCCGTAAATCACTTATACCTCTAAGCCAATGATTGAAAATTATTTATTATGTTTATTTACTAAATGTAAATATCTTTAAATAATATCTTATTAACACTTGGTAAAACATATGAAAACAATTAGGTTTCACATAAATTAAAAAAATACATTTCTTCTGAATAGTTATGATTCGTACATTATCTTTAAAGAATAATCATTATAAATTATCTAAAAACTGAAACGAGTCAGAATAACAATTTGAAATGTTAGTAAAACAAACCAGCGTGTTTAATTTCTTACCTAATTGTTTAAATTGTTTTTTTGTATTTTATTTTTTTTATTTTAATAATATATTACCAGAATTGACCAATTTCCAATAATTTTAATTATCACGCTCTTGGAATATAAGAATATTAAAGTATTTATATTTTCTCTTATGCAGTTCTTCATAAGCTATGCTTGATGAACATAATGTAAATGTATTTTAATTACAATTTAATTTTAATAAATATTTAATTATTGCTTGCATTAAACACACACGTAATTAATTGAACATTACAAACACGGTTTTCGTGAATAAATTAGTCCAAACAGTTTGATTATGTAACAATTCGTATTATTTGAACAAACACAATTAAATGTTTATAACAGTTTATTGTTGGATTAAAAATATTATTCATTAGAAATTACAACAATGCTTAATACTGAAAATGTAACAAATTATTAACAAATAGAAGCAGAATTTTCACTAAGGCTGGGAATTTGAATACACAAACTATTATTATTCTTTATTTTCCCAACAGATACATACAAGTATTCAATTACAGAAAACGTAATATTATATAATGCTATGATACCTAATTTTAGAACATACATATAATGTGCAACTATGTTGTATAAAAGAAAAATAGAAAAGAAAAGAGAAGAAAAAAACTTAAAGCCTAAAGCCTGACAACAATGTCAATGGTACCGATAAGTCTGACATTATTTCGATGAAGAATTTTCTAGTATCTACGAAAATATCTACTCTATTATTTAAATGATTAAACTTTGTAATCATTTTTATATTGGACGAATTAACAATATGAAAGATATCAAATGTTTAAATACTTATTTGAATTGTTTAGTGTTGGAAAATATATAAAACATTTTCTAACTGTAAATGGTTGAATTACTAAATAATTTATTTAATTAAATATGTAAATAAGTAGATGATTTAATGTTAGCAAATGTGATCTTTGAATACTCGAATTACCAGCCTTAATTTTTGCCAATTGCAAGAAATACGACAAATTTAGTTTAAACCTTAAAGAATGTTGATCGTTTGTGTTTTATTTTATTTTTTAAGATGGGTTTCCAATCGCTGTTAAAGCATGAAGTAATATGTAGAATTTATAAAAGCCTGATAATTTTGTTTGGTCGCTCCGCGAAGCGGAACGACCAAACCAAATTTTCAGGCTTTTCAAAATTTTACTGCGCCATGCGTATAAAACACTGTCTTAGAGTGAAATTTAAAATATACTGCTTATGTTCTTGCGCTTTTAAAATACGAGCAATTTTGTCAGAACTAGTATAATTAAAACAAAAAATCCGTTCGCAAATTTTTCTTGATGGTTAAATATTGGGAGATTGTTTATTTGAAATAAACATTTGCAATACTTATCAACGTGAGATCAAAGTTAAGCAGTAGTTAAGCAGTCGTTTTAATTTCACTCTAAATCAGTGTTTTATACGCGTGGCGCATGAATTAAATTTCGAGTTTAGAAAAGCCTGAAATTTGGCTTCGCGGAGCGACCAAAACACATTTTTAGGCTTTTCTAAACTCAACATTTCACTTCAAGCCCAACCAAGGAGTAGAAACACTCGTCGAAAGCTTTAAATAGAACGCTTTTATAAAAGCAACAAATTAATGAAAATTTACTAAACACTGTAATCATCGAGATATGTATACTTAGTGATGTAAAATTACCGGTACTTTAAAATTGGGTAATATTTTCATGGTAACAATTAGTAGTTTAAAGTTAGACATAAAAATTCTCATATAATGATGTTGGCTGTTGGCTGATGTTGGCTGTTGGCTGTAATCATTGTAACTCTTTATATGGTTTTTGTTATTTTTGCTCAATATGTATATGTACACTTATGTAAAATGGAGATTCCGTTAATAAATAAATAAATAAATATAAAAGTTTTTACACTTTGGCTTTAGCTTTAAAAACAAATGAGTTACAGTAACTTCATGAAAACAATATTTTATCAACTTCCGGTTATAGAGCGGAAATGGTTAGATAGATAAATAAAACACCAAAAGGGTCACTTTTGCTCGCGAAAAAACGGTTTTTCAATATCTCTTTAAATAAAAAAGTTTTCCATATGTGGCACCTCCAAAATGCACCACCCTGTACAGTAATAAAAATATGTAATTTCAAACATTTAAAAATTCTAAATATAAAGTAAATCAAATAGCACAATTTAAACTAAGTTCAATTGTCTTTTTCGGGGACCCTCGTGGGTCAGTGAGTAGAGCTCCTGCTTTTGTGCCAGAGGGTCTTATTATTTGGTAGGATTAGCTCATTTCAACTTGAAAAGAAAGCACATTAAAACAATAACGAAATAATAACTGTCAGTTTATTAAAAAAAACTGGAAATGATTAATTCTTAATAATTATTTTAAGAAAATATGATTTGCTTTAAAATATTATCAAAAAAATTCTAAATTGTAGTTTGTGCAATTTTGATTGCTCTACTATATTTTTTTTTTGTTTATAAATATCTGAATATTGTTTATTATTTTATAAATTTAAAATTATATTGTATAATATTAGTATTAATTTTGGGCTATAAATATCTGAATATTGAAAATTATTATGTAAATTTGTTTTCTCTTATAAATTGTAAAATATTAGGAGTAATAATTTTAGGCTATAAATGTCTGCATCTTGTTTATTATCTTATACATTTGAAATTTTATTGTAAAATATTAGGAGTATTAATTCTGAATACTGTTAATTGTCTTTCAAATTCGCAACTGTATCCTTAAAATATAACGATTATTAACTTTGGGCTTCTATAATTTAATGGGAATAAAATTTCAATTTTGTTGTTTCCAATTTTGAAACAAAGCTCATACATTTATAATTAATGCAAGATTCATCAAAAGTCGGTTCTGTGATTGATTTTTATAAATATTAAAAAAAGGAAATTCTTGAGAATTTTCATGTATAAATAATTTTGTGGCTCTAATTCATTTATATCAGTGTCAATTTTATAAAATAGTGTGTGTGTTGTCCATTATATCAAGTGTTTATTTAACTAATTGGAGTAGTGGAAAGAAAGAAATGTACTTCTTGATATTATAATATCAAGAAGTACATTTCTTTCTCTCCACTACTCCAATTAGTTAAATTTTATAAAAGTCTAGGCTATGATTAATTCTTGAAAGTATTTCAAGAAAGTTTGCATTTCTTTACAAAAACTTGAAAAAAAAAAATGTTTTAAATTTAAACTTCTGTTCTTTTCCTCACAGTATTCGACTTTATTCTTTTAATCTTAAAAACATAAATTACTTATTTTAAAAAAAACCGCCCCATCATTAAAAACACTTCTTATAAAACAGCTCATTGAAAACTTTTAAAAATAAGGAACAAAAAAATATGATTATTGCTTTCTAAACTTTGAATTAATTTATTTTTAATTAATTCTGAAATTAAGTCTACAGGGTGAGTTTTTGTTCATTTTCTCTACGGGAATGTTGAAAACTATAAGAGAACATAAAATAAATGGGCAAAGTAGTGCAGTTTTAAGAGCGGAATAAAATTACATTTACTTTAATAATAACCGAGAAAAATCGATTTGAAATATCGACACTTTTCACATTTTTCTAAATATCTAGTTACCCTTGATTTTTTCGAAAAATGTTTAAATGTTTTTTTATTAAGCTTGTAAAACTGCACTACTTTGCCCATTTAACCGTTTCTCTATCTATTATAGTTTCCGAGAGCCCCATAAAGACCATGAAAAAAACTCACCCTGTATATAATTGAATTTATTTTCATATTGAATAATAGTCAAATATTTAGTATGAAAAACTTTGTGTATTTTTATTATTAATCTAAATGAAAATCCTTTTTCTTGGAAAAAAGTTTCAAATTTAATTTGAGTTATAAATCAGCAAATTTTGTAATCAAAACCGGTTCGTTGATCTTTTTCCGATAAATCAGCGGTACAATTAATTTAATACATGGAACATTATTAGCATTATTAAATGACTTGCCTTTAACAAGTGTCTTCCACTCCCAGACTAAGTATGAAGTAAAATTTCGACTTTAGAAAAGCCCCGCTTAAAAGATAAAATCCATGATACATGGAAACTAATCCTAAATCACTAATGTAATTAAATCTATTCTAAGTATAATATTAAGTCACCTGGAGATTGTAACGCAGTCATAATAAATAAATTATAATAGTTTTTACCTCAACTAAAAATGGTTATTTCAATTGACAAATAAATTAAATCTCTGAATAAATAATTAAGTTAAAGGCTAAAGTATAGTCGATGGCCATTTGTATGATTTTGTGTTGTATAATAACCGAAGAGCGGAATACAGTGCTAACCCACATTATTTTGAGATATTCCGTTTTAAAAATCTTCTTTAATTCACAAACTAGGTAAATTAACACATTTATTGTTAAGGAGCTCATACACCTACTTTACGCATTTAGTTTATTACTAGACTAAGTGGATGCATTGTTAATTTAAAATGTCGATAAATAGCACAGTCAGTTCAATTTATACAAAATGAGGGTTAGCACTTTATTCCACTTTCAAATAATAATTTAATTATTAATTGAGTTGAATAAAGTGCTTCGTTATTATTATTATTGTTATTATTATAAGGGGTGGGGCTCACAATCAATCTAACTTAACAAAAATCCATATAAATGTTTGCAAAACAAGCATTTCGATCGAAAATTTAATTTAAAAATTTCCATCCGGCATTAATCTGACGCAATGTTCGAAACACAGTCCATGAATTTTAAATATTGATTTAGTTAATAATTCCGTGAAAAAACGGAGGGCTCCCTCCGGACGGCCTGTGGCTGTTATTTCGAAAGGGCTGGCCGATGCGAGGGCGAAGGGCAAACAGGGAAAACATTTCGATGAACCCAAACGGCCGTCCGGAGATTTGAATTCCTGGCTATAAGGACGTTACAAGCGTCTCTTTGTGGCCGCCTCCGGGGAATAATTGCCAGCTCACAAATTGAATGAAAATAGTGGAATGATGAGATGGAATTAAAGGGATAATTTTAGAGAATTCAAATGTTTAATATTCAACACTTTATTTTGATTTTGTGATTAAAGATGGTAAAATTAAAGTGTTTAGTTATTTGAAAATTTGATATTAAATTCTGATTTATTTATTTATTTTTTATTTATTTATTCTCTCACGGGAAACCCCTTTTACAAAGAATATGTACAAAATAATAACGATAATAATAATAATAAATAATAATAATAATAAATAAGGTTTATGATTTAAATTAATGACATTTCTGATGTATTTTTGTAGTTGTCTATGTATTAATCGATAATTTATCAGAGTGTTTTATTTGAATAGAAGTAATTAGCGTAATGATCAAAAAAATCACTTACATAATCTTTGCTCATATCTGCAATGCTTTTAAAATTTATGATTTAAATTAATGACATTTTTAATAAATTGATTGTGAGTTACGTGAATATCAAATTAATTTGACGAATAAAGCACAAATAACCTTTCTTCACACTTTTATTTGAATTACCAAATGTACATTTCGGACACAAAGTGACCATTATCAATAGATTAACACTGTGTTAATCCATTGTTAATGGTCACTTTGTGTCCGAAATGTACATTTGGTAAATCAAATAAAAGTGTGAAGAAAAGTTATTAGTGCTTTATTCGTCAAATGACATTTTTCATGCATACATTTTTTGTAGTTGTCTATGTTTTAACTGAGAATTGATAAAGCGTGTTGTGATTAAAGGAGTTTTCAAGGAATTAATAATGACGGAAGTGGATTACAGTTATTTCAAGAAAATTTCAAGGAATTCTTGGTGGTGTTACGTGGCGATCACCTGTTCAAACATTACTTTTTGCGCCGCGTATAAATATGCATGAATCACTCGACTATAATGCATGGAAATGTGATCAAATATTTATATCATATTTTAGCTTACCTTATCAACACAATTAAAAGATAAATAGTTGGAGATATGCGTATCAAATTCAAAACCATTAATCCCTGACTTAATATTATCGAATTTGATACGCATATTTTTTTTTCATACGCGCATTTTTATTTTTTGTGATAGTACTTATCAGAGAAAATTAGCATTGATAATAAATAAATGATATTACTTTTAATATGGTTTATAAAAATCACTCAATTTGTTAGGAAAAAAGTTAAAGCAATCAAGTGATTTCAATTTAATTTTAATTTATAAAATAAAACAAGATTATATGCTTTGCTAAGAAGTGATCAATGAGAGATCAATGAGAAATACCTAAAACAGGGTGGCGACTAACCGGTAAAACCGGGAAAGTGAGGGAAAAATCAGGGGATTTTATACTTCGGGAAAAGTCTTGGAAAAGTCAGGCCTTTTTTAGCGAAAAGTTAATAATAATTATAAATATGCAAATAATACAATTAAAGAATTGACAAATTGTTAGTTCTGTTCGGAGCACGAATTTGAACATTAAATAATATTAAACAAAATTAAAAAAAACATTCCCTGTAATTTAAACAATTGACAACTGACATACTACATTTATTTTACTATAACCAAGTAGTTGGAGATTTCACTTAAAGTTAGTGTTTTATACGCGTGACGCATGAAGTAAAATTTCGAGTTTAGAAAAGCCCAGAAAATTTATCTCGGGTCGCTGCGCGACCCTCGACAAATTTTCACGGGGCTTTTCTAAACTCGAAATTTTACTTCATGCTTAGTCTGGGAGTGGAAAATACTCGTTTAAAGCTTTAAATTGAACTTTAAAAAAAAACAAGGAATATCTAAAGATTTAAAATAGGCTGAAGTGTTTTATACGCGTGGCGCATGAAGTAAAATTTCGAGTTTAGAAAAGCCCAGAAATTTTTCACGGGGCTTTTCTAAACTCGAAATTTTACTTCATGCTTAGTCTGGGAGTGGAAAATACTCGTTTAAAGCTTTAAATTGAACTTAAAAAAAAACAAGGAATATCTAAAGATTTAAAATAGGCTGAATTTGGAATACGAATACTTAAAAATAAAAGAAAAACTCCCTGTATCTGTTTGCTCCGGAGGAATATGAACCGAGACAAATTTTCTGGGCTTTTCTAAATTCAAAATAATATTAAATAATATTAAACAAAATTAAAAAAAAAACATTCCCCGTAATTTGAACAATTGACATACTACATTTATTTTACTATAACTAAGTAGTTGGAGATTTCACTTAAAGTTAGTGTTTTATACGCGTGGCGCATGAAGTAAAATTTCGAGTTTAGAAAAGCCTGAAAATTTGGATTTGCTGGGACGCGACTCGCTTCGCTCGCGCGCCCCAGCAAATCCAAATTTTCAGGCTTTTCTAAACTCGAAATTTTACTTCATGCTTAATCTGGGAGTGGAAACCTTCGTTAGACGATCAATCAAATACGAAATAATGTGAACACTTAACAAATTTCATAAATTGATGGAAATTATTGATGATTTACAAATATAATTATATTAACCAATGAAAATTCACGAAACATTCGATTTAATGAAAATCGTCATAATTAGGAAATATTAATGAAGTTATGGAACAACAACAATCGATTATTTAAGTTTATTATTTTATGTTTTGATTATTAGTATTTTTTTTATCTATATAATCTGAAATTGTATTAGATCGTTAATTGAATAAATAAATAAATGAATAAATTAAAAAAATGTTTATGAACATGTGTCTATTTAGTTACTTTTGCCAATATATTATTACTTTCGACCAATCGCACAATTTCATAAATTCCTTCATTTTTCAAAGTTAAAAAGTTAAAGGAGATCATAATTATTTTCAAACTTGCTAAACTATCATAAACATTATGATTTAGAAAAGACTTCCAAAAATTTAACAAATTTGGAAAATTATTAAACGATTTTTTTTTTTAATAACTCTATGAAAATTATGGAAATTGAAAGAAAGGTGAAATTTTAATAAATTACAGATTTATTAAAATTTTACGAACATTATTGAATTACTAAGATTTTCGAATTTTTCGAATACATTATGAAAATTATGTAAATTGAAAGAAAGATTCAAAGTCCACCAACATTTTAAGAAATTACGGATTTATTGTAATTTTTCAAAATTTATCAAATTACTGACATTTTTGATAACAATCTAAATTGAAAGAAAAATCAACATTTGACGAAAACGTTGAAGAAAGTACAGTTTTGTTGAAGTTTGAAAGTAATGCAATCCACAATTTTTTTAAACTTTATGAAAATATGTAAATTGAAACAATGATTCAAACTTTAATGATATTTCAGATTTGTTGTAATTTTACGAAAATTACTAAATTACTGAAATTCACGATTTTTTCTAAAACTGTATGAAAATTATGTAAATTGAAAGAAGACAGATTCAAACTCAAGAAAATTTAAAGATATTACAGATTTATTGTAATTTACTAAAAATTATCATATCACTGAAATTCACAAATTCTTTGAAAAAAAAGGTGGACATTTTACAAAACTTTAAGAAAGTACAGATTTGTTGAAATGTTTGTTCAAATTACTGAAATTTATGATTTTTTTAAAACTTTCTGAAAATTATCTAATCGAAAGAAATTGAAAGAAATTTAAAGAAATTCAAATTTATTGTAATTTTACTAATATTATCGAGTGACTAAAATTCACGAATTCTTTTTAAACCTAATAAAAATAATGTAAATTAAAACAAAGATTCAATTTCGTTTAAAATTATTAATATCATAAGTATTTGAAATTACGGGTTTTTTGAAATTTTACAAAAATTAACAAATTTCGTGAAAATTGGCATAAATGACCCATTAATAATATATATATATATATATATATATATATATATATATATATATATATATATAGAGTTATTAGAGTTCAGGCTTTTCTAAAACTCGAAATTTTACTTCATGCGCCACGTATATAAAACATTGATAGTATTGTGAAGTTTAAAATATACTGCTTATATTTGATTTCGCGTTAATAAATTTGACAAAAGTGTTATCAAATCTTGCAATTTCTACATTCGTGCTTTATAATATGTTTTCTTTTTATCTCTTAAATTACCCGCCATTACAACTACGAGTGTTTGTTGTTCAAATATATAAAATCTGGAACTAGGGAAAAGTCAGGGAAATTTAACATTTCAAATTGGTCACCACAATGTAAAAATATATTTCATATTATTGCAAGTTGAGTTGCCGAAGCTGCAGTCACAAATAATAAATAATAATAGTATTTTAAAACATTTTATTTATTAAAGCATAATAATTATTATTATATAATTTATTTTTATTGCATTACAGCTTGTACGTTTAATTATACCGTGCGTTTTTTTATCTCTAAACATACAAATAATAAATAATAATAGTATTTTAAAACATTTTATTTATTAAAGCATAATAATTATTATTATATAATTTATTTTTATTGCATTACAAACTGTACGTTTAATTATACTGTGCGTTTTTTATCTCTAAACATACAAATTCAAATTAAAAAACACACTTCAATCGCACACAGCTCAAATTGTACGTTTGGTTGCGAACTGTCAAGGTGCAATGTGATTGAAGTGTGTTTTTTAAAACTGATCATAGGAAATTTTATGTAGTCGTAATTTCTATGTTCAGAGATAAGAAAAAAAAAACGCAGAGTATGTCGATCAACTACTTACAAAACCTAGTTAGTCCCGATTTTACAAACAAAATCGTCCTAACTCAGATACCTACTATTAATATACCAATATTAGTACAAACATCTACTCAAAATATTTATTATAAATCGCTCATAATGAAGATATACGTATCATAAAAAAATAAGATAGATTACGCAGCTCATATAATAATTAAATAGTATTTTGTGCTCCTGCCAAATTTCACATTTTGCACTTTCGAGGTTTCGGAAGTAGTTGATCGATGAATTGTATGACATAAAAATAGGTCGGAAAACAACAAAATAAGTCAGAAAACAACAAAATATACAACAAAGAAGTATTTAAGTCGCCTATTTCCAAAAACCCCTAAATCCATTTAAAAAAATGGATTTCGTGGTTTTTGGAAATTGGCGACACATTTATATTTTAGTATTATTGAAGTATTCTTCCATACTGTTGGGACCCATTTAAAATATCCACACAATTTTTGCTGGGCTTCATTATTTTTTATACATAATTTTGATAATTTCTTATAAATAAAAAAATAAAGTAAATACTCGTATGTACTAACTTTTAGAAATTTAAATATCTGTTAACATTTTGCAGTTTCTCCATAAAAAAATGGTGATGTGTCCATCATAGTACTTTCCCCCGTAAATTGCGTATTAAATCACTTTTAAAATATTTGTAGCATTATTATTTTCAAAATGTCTTTAACTTTTTGATAACTACAACTTTTATTTGAAACATTTTTCAATTGGATCAACACATACTGACACAAACCAATGACTAGATAAAAAACACTATTTATTGAATATCTCAAAAACTAAGAGTGCTATGACAAAAAGTGAGTCCACAAGAAATCTTTAGTTTTTTATTTCCTACAACTTTTATTTGAAACATTTTTCAATTGTATCGACACATACACTGTCACACATCAATAACTAGATAAAACACACAACTTTTGAAATATCTCAAAAACTAAGAGTACTATGACAAAAAGTAAGTGAACAATACATCTTCATTTTGTTATTATCTACAACTTTTATTTGAAAGAATTTTTTGTTTGATGAACATTTATTGAAAAATTCTGAAAAAACTGAAAAACGCCAAGAGTAAAGTACCACTTCCGGTTTTCCGATTTTCACCAAAAGCTTTTCAGTTCTTCCGATTGTAACAAAAAGCTTAAGTTTCAAGTTTCATCTCGATATCTTTAGCGGTTTTTGCGGTACAGCGCACACAGACACACACACAGACACACAGCCAGACAGACAGACACACAGACAGACATTTTTCAAAAATGGTCTTATTCGACTCAGGGGACCTCAAAACGGACATTTCCGCTAAAATTTTTGATTCGAAAATGTTCACGAAAACAATACATTCCCTTTGTATTACATACGGGGGAAAGTAATAATGTAATTTAAATTAAAATAAGTGAGCTTAATGTTTAAATATTTTATTTAAAAATAATCGTGTTGATTTCATTTTAAAAACTATGCTAAAAAAATATATTTTGTAAAAGAAATTACCGCTCTTTAAAATTTCATTTTTGGGCATTCATCAGAGAAACCCTTTAGATATTTTGATCGGGTCTATACTGTGTCATTCTAGCACAATTAAAAAGTAACATAATGTTTGAACTAAAGCGGTCGTGAATTATTATCAAGCTAATTACTTAGCACAAATCATATTTATCCTGTTTTTTTTTTGTTTCAGGTAAGAAATGCACAAAAAGTTATCAAAGGCATGAATATTGAGTAAGTCGAATAATAGTTAGTTTACCGCCGTTTAATTATTTAAACATTAACACAGAAAATGTTTGATACACAGGGATTTCTGTTAGAAGTATACATATTTGAATTATATGCTGTAAATATTCAGTTACTCGTTGTTTTGAAAGAGTTTATTTTAGAGCTTTGAACGAGTGTTTTCCACTCCCAGGTTAAGCATGAAGTAAAATTTCGAGTTTAGAAAAGTCTGAAAATTTGGTTTGGTCGCTCCGCGAAACGGAGCGACTAAACCAAATTTTCAGGCTTTTCTAAACTTGAAATTTTACTTTATGCGCCACGCGTATAAAACACTGATTTAGGTGAAGTTGGCTTGTTCACAATATTTCGGTGTTTTCAGTGTTTAATACACGTGGCGCATGAAGTAAAATTTTGAGTTTAGAAATGCCTAAAATTTGGTTTGGTCGCTCCGCGAAGCGCTAAACTAAATTTTCAGGCTTTCCTAAACTCGAAATTCTACTTCATGCTTAACCTGGGAGTGGAAAACATTCGTTTACAGCTTTACATTGAACTCTTAAAATAGCGTATGCATAAATATACTTAAAAGAAAAATTCTCTGTGTGTATTATAATATGATTTTATTTAATATATTTTTATAATATTTTTAACATTTCATAAAACATGAATATTTCAAATTCAAAACTATTTGCATTTAAAATAATAAAACACAAATTTAACTGAAGTTTGCTTGTTCGCAATATATGGGTGCTTTCGGTGTTTTATACGCGTGGCGCATGAAGTAAAATTTCGAGTTTAGAAAAGCCTAAAAATTTGGTTTGGTCGCTTCGCTTCGCTACGCGACCAAACCAAATTTTCAGGCCTTTCTAAACTCGAAATTTTACTTCATTCTTAACCTGGGAGTGGAAATCACTCCTTTAAAGTTTTACATTGAACTCTTAAAAATAGCGTATGTATATGTATACTCAAAAGAAAAATTCCTTGTATGTATTATAACATGATTTTATTTAATATATTTTTATAATATTTTTAACATTTCATAAAACATGAATATTTGAAATTCAAAACTTTTTAAATTTAAAAGAATAAACGTACGTTTCATTTAGTTTGAAAAACTTTAAACATAATATATAAAACTACGATAATATTCCATGGATACTTATTTTTTTAGTAGTCTTATTAATTAATACTTAGTTTTTTCAGTCTATACGAACATTATCGTAATTTCACATATAAAATATTCAACGAGTAAGAATTTTCAATATCAATTATATTTATAAAATTTAATTAATATTTCAAACAACCAAGACCTAACCTATGATACATTTTAAGGTAAATTGATTTTCTGTGGATGATTTATATTATTTCACGATAATGTTTAATGACTACTTATTTTCTTAGTAGTCTTATTAATTAATACTTAGTTATTGCAGTCTATGCTAACATTATCGTAATTTTATATATAAAATATTCAACGACCAAGAATTTTCAATATCAATTATATTTATAAAATTTTATTAAAATTTCAAACAACCAAGACCTAACCTAAGATACATTTTAAGGTAAATTGATTTTCTGTGGATGATTTATATTATTTCACGATAATGTTTAATGACTACTTATTTTCTTAGTAGTCTTATTAATTAATACTTAGTTATTGCAGTCTATGCTAACATTATCGTAATTTTATATATAAAATATTCAACAACCAAGAATTTTCAATATCAATTATATTTATAAAATTTGATTGAAATTTCAATTAACCAAAGCCTAACGAACCTAAGATACATTTTGAGGCAAGTTGATTTTTGGTGGATGTAATATTTTTCTTGTAATATTTATATTATTTCACTTGTAGTTAATACATTTGTAAAGATATTTATATCTCTTTATTCCGTATACGCTCGCTTAAAATAATATAAAATCTCTTTATTGATTCAACGAAGTCGGACACTCAATAAGTTCTGGAAAGAACTGAAAACACATTTCATCCTTTCAATATTTGAGACGAAGTTTTCACTGCCAACAATGGAAATGTAAATACAAGTTATGCAATCTTTTCCTTATATTTACATATAAGACATTTAAGAATAAGAAAATATTACGTTTATTCAAATCACTTAAAATATTGATCATTATAATATTAATATTTATATATTTATTTAGTATTTAATTTAATAATTTAGTAGTTAATGATTGAATAAATAAACACATTCACTTTTGATTATAACTAAATTCTACTGATTTATACATGATTGCATAAAAATAAAGAATTAGTTAAGTTTATTTTTCAGAAAACATGCATTCAAATTTAAGAAACGATTGTCAAATGTAAGGGTTTCTTAAGTTTAAGTGAATTGGCATTTGTAATTTTTGGGATTTTTTTCAAAATTAAGTATCCGATTATTCACACAAACGCGTATTGAAATATTCGAATTATTTAAATATTCAAATTATTCAAGTATTGAAATATTTGAATAGTCGAATATTTCAAGTATTTGAATATTAGAATAACTTAAATATTTAAATACTCGAGTATTTGAATACGGTTTAAAATTTTCTCTAAACAAAACATAAATTAAATATTTGCTTTATTGTTTGAATATTCAATGATTTTTATATGATTTTAAATAAATATTCCTATTTTAATTATTTATAAACAGTATTTTTTGTATGAAATACGAGGGTTGCCTTTTATATTTCGGGATTAGAGAACAAAAATAAATATTAATCATTGAAAATCGCTTTATTGTTTTTCAAAATATTCCCCATTAAGATCTATACACTTTTGCATGCGTTTGAACCAATTGTCGAAGCACTTTTGCCACTCTGATTGAGGTATCTCCAAAACATGCATTCTGAACGCATCAACCGCTTCTTCAGGTGTCGAAAAACGTTGACCTCTCATTTTATTTTTTACGGATGGGAATAAAAAGAAGTCATTCGGTGCCAAGTCAGGACTATATGGCGGATGACTCATCAAATCGATGTTTTGCGTGCTCAAAAATGCAGTTGTTTGAGCCGATGTGTGAGAGCTCGCATTGTCGTGGTGAAGAGTGATCCGTTTTCGGCGGTTGGTTTTCCTGATTTCTTGGATGACAACTGGCAAACAAATGGTTGTGTACCACTCAGAATTGACTGTTCTGCGTTGTTCTAGTGGTACGGTTGCAACTTGTCCAGTTTTTCCGAAAAAACAGGCGACCATTTGCTTGGAAGTGCTTCGTGCGCGAACAACTTTTGTTGGATTTAGCTCATCTTGAAACACCCATACGGTCGACTGCTGTTTACTTTCGGGCTCATACGAGTAAATCCATGATTCATCACCTGTCACGATGTCATAGACGTGTTTCGAAGCACCGCAATCGTATTTTTTGAGCATTTCTTTGCACCAATCGACACGAGCCTTTTTTTTGAGCGATTGACAAATTGTGTGGGATCCAACGCGAACAAATTTTGTTGACAGTCAAATGTTCATGCAATATTGAATGTATGCTGGTCCCACTAATGCCTAAGGTTGTCTCAATCTCACGATAGGTCACATGATGATCTTGCAATATTTGTTTGCGCACAGCATCAATGGTTTCCGGAACAATAACTGATTTTGGACGACCTCCACGAAATTCGTCTTGGAGTGAACTACGACCTCGGTTGAATTGACCGTACCATCGATAAACACTGGTCCTTGATGGAGCTTCATCGCCAAAAATTGAATTAAGTTCATCCATGCACTGTTGTTAAGTTAATCCACGTCGAAAGTTGTAAATAAATAATCGCACGAAAACGTTCACGATGTAATTCCATTCTTTGGCCGAGATAAATCTTTTAAGTTAGTGTAAACGACACAAATAACGCTCATATGTCAAAACGTTCTGAGTACGTATAACCTCAAAAATGTCAAACTTTACGATAGAGCTCTCAGTTGCCAGATTGCAACACTAGGGTTGCCCAATCCCGAAATATAAAAGGCAACCCTCGTAGTGCCAACATATTTATTTCAAAACAAAGAATAGCCATTTGCAGAAGAAGCCGACGTTGCCATTTACCAGATATCATTTTCCACAACTAATCGTAGAGTATGTACTACGACTAGTTGTGGAAAATGATATCTGGTAAATGGCAACCTCGGCTTCTTTTGCAAATGGCTTTTTGAAAAAAGTTTTGCATCATATTTTAGCATTTTAGCTTGGCTCTTATTTGACCAATAACCGCTCGAATATTTTCTTTGAGCACTTGAATTGTGGTAATGTTTTCAGCTGATCTGGCGATTAGAGTACGAACTGGCAATTTTACATGAGTAATTTGTCAATTTTGCTCGAATTTAGTGATAAGTATCACAATGGCACGGCTAGAAGGTGATTCATACGAATGCTGTGATCTGTCTAGGCGAATTTTTCACCATATTGATAATGAATTTTTATTACTTCTATACGTTGTTCAAGCGTATATCATTCCATTTTCTTAAATCGTTCACTTTTCACTTGAAAAGTGTGAAACAATCAAAGCCCTTTATTTAACAGTTTAAAAATGCCAGTGAATATAAAATGGGACCTCTTAATGGAAAACCCTTTATTTATTATTATATTAATTATTTTTCTATTGAACATAAATTATGTTGATTGATGTCTGTTTACAACTTCATCTCATAAATCCTTTAAATTCAGCTTTTGTAAGAAATCTACTTTACTTCAAGATACGATTACATAATTCAGTTTTTATGTTATTAATATTCAGAATTTTCCATTTCCTGGTTTATCTTTATGCCCTTAATTTTTTCGAAAATAATTTATTCTCGTTAATTCCAAAAAGCACCCGCATAATTCCTTGATTACTTCATTCCAGTTCATTTACATTGATCTTCCCACAGGTTTTTAATTACAAGACTTTATGGCTTCCTATATTAAAGTACATGTATTAACATATGATTATATTCTTCATTACACTGTGTAACTTGATATTACAACATGTAAAAGATACACACCAGTTTGAATTACGAGCATGTTTATTCGCTAATTTACTTCATTACTTTCTGTAAAGAATATTTTATGGAGTAGAACAATATTTATAGGATTCATCGTACAGAAGTTAATTAGATATTATATTAAATAAAATAATACACTTTAACTTTGTGTGTATAACACAATATTTACAATACAATATTGTGTTATACAAACAAAGTTAAAGTGTATTATTTTATTGAATTAACTAGTATAACGAAGTAGAAGCCTCCATCGTTCATAAAAAAATATATTTTTAATATATAAAAGTGACAACCAAAATATGTACTACTTAGAAGTAGAGCTACGACGAATCCTTGTGAAAAGGATTCCAATCACGAATCCGAATCACCTAATATGATTCGAATTACGAATACTCGAATAAAAGACTCGTAAGAGATAAATATGATTCGAATCAAAGATTCGAAACCTGTTTTTTCGGATCACGAGTACAAATCCTTTAAGAATTAATGTTATTTTATTATTTTTTTACAATCATTAACATATAAATATCGTTATCAGTTGTTTTAACAAAAATATGCAAAACCTAATTATTTATTATTGATACTGAACATCGTTAATAACAGATTATATATCTGTGTTACTCTGGTTAAAGATGTATTTGTGTGTTTTTGAACTTCACTTCAAATCAGTGTCTTGGACGCGTGGCGCATGAAGTAAAATTTCGAGTTTAGAAAAGCCCCGTGAAAATTTGTCTCGGGTCGCTGCGCGACCCTCGACAAATTTTCTACGCGGGGCTTTTCTAAACTCGAAATTTTACTTCATGCTTAGTCTGAGAGTGGAAACACTCGTTCAAAACTGCAAATTAAACTCTATTATAAAATCGAAGAATGCCTGAAATTTACGTAAATAAAAAATTCACTTAATATCATTAAAACCGGGAAAGTTAGGGAAAAGTCGTGGTATTTTATTCAAATTGATCAAAATACTAACAAAATAGCCATATAATATTATTAGTTTGTCAAAATCAACAGGCATCATAAAAAATTACAAAACACGTAAAAATTTATAAAACCAACTTAAATATTGACAAAAACATTGAAATTTAACGAAATGAGGGTTTTCCGCAAAAGGAAGTTATATTAAAAGGTCAGAGAAAAAAATTTGCATCAGGGATATGTCCGAAAACTTTGAAATTTCAGATTGTGGCTACCATGTCAGTTTTACTTCAAATAATGTTAAACAAAATTTTATAAACTAGATTAATATCTTTAAAAACATTTTCAGTTATTTAAAAGCAATCAGTTTGAAGTTTCGAACGAGCGTTTCCACTCCCAGACTAAGCATGAAGTAAAATTTCGAGTTTAGAAAAGCCCCGCGTAGAAAATTTGTCGAGGGTCGCGCAGCGACCCGAGACAAATTTTCACGGGGCTTTTCTAAACTCGAAATTTTACTTCATGCGGCACGCGTATAAAACAATGATTTAACGAGAAATTTAAAAACAACAAAACAAATTTAGCATGTTAATCCTCACAATTTATTCGAATTATTTTTGATGATTCAAATACTTTTGTAAGTATTCGAATCCTTTTATAAATATTCCAATCCTTTTATAAAGATTCGAATCGCCCGCATTTGGATTCCACTTGACTTTTTAAAAAAATTGGCAATTTTATTTTTATTCAGCTCGTAAAACTGTACTACTTTGCCCATTCAACCGTTTCTCTATCTCTTATTGTTTCTGAGATCCCTATAGAGAACATGAAAATAAAACTCACCCTGTATGTATATTTTCCATTGTAAAATTTTAGACATATTTTAATATATGTATATTAAAATATGTCTAAAATTTTAGTTTAGCATCTAAAATAAAAATATGTCTATAAATCATTAAGATTTTTGTGTAGTCTTTTATTTAAATACTCAGAAAATATAATTATTTATATTTACATTTGGAAAACTAAAATATACTGCCTAAAATTGATGCCATGAAATCACAAAAGAAATACTAGCACAATTATTTATTAAAAAAATTAATTACAAAATGAATACGTTCATAAAATTGTACTTTTGCTAAAAAACACTCAAATTGTATTATTGTTATTTTATATTGGTTTTGTAAATTAAATTCACTTAGTTTTGTTTCACTTATATGTATTTTATTTTTCAATTAGTTTCTGATTAATGCCATTATCAAGACAAGTGAATTTAGTTTACAATACCAATATATTTATATATTTTTACAAGGCTGTTCACAACGTGTCAAAATAAAAAAAACATCTTTCTGATATCTTTTGCGTTCCTTCTGGGGTACCCCAGGGATCGCACTGTGGTCCTTTATTATTCCTAATTTTTATTAATGACATCTGTTTATCAATTAAATACTCAATTTTTTTGTTATTTGCTAATGATTTAAAGTTGTTTAGAGAAATACGCAATATTGGTAATTGTCTTTTACTTCAAAATGTTTTAAACGGTCTCAGTTTTAATATTGACAAGTATAAATCTCTAACTTTTTCACGTAAGATGTGATTTTAATTATCATATTGATGGTAAAATTGTTTTAAAAGTAAATATAATGAAGGACGTTGGGGTTTGGTTTGCCGCTAAACTCAGTTTCGAACATCATATTAATTTTATGTAATCGCGCGGCTAAAATGCTAGGGTATATCACACGTTTGTCTAGGAATCTGTCGGTATTGTCCTTTAAAATTGTATATGTCGCATACCTTTGTTCGCATTTGGAATACGCTTCATGTGTATGGAGTCCGTATCAAAAGATTTATATAAAACGTATTGAAGATGTTCAAAGCAAATTTATTAAATATCTAGCATTTAAGTCGAGACATAATAATGTAAATGTTAGCGTTGATTTTAATATTGATCAACTATGTTGCAGGCGGTACTTTGCTGATATGTCATTACTTTACAAACTAGGGACATCCAATGCCCTGCTCTTCTTTCTCGCATGTGTTTTTCTATAAAATTTGATAATCGCTTATGTTGGAATCCGCCGATTTTCGCATACCGTTCCATAACACGAGTTATGGTTTCCACACTACACGTCTTATGCGTACAGCAAATTCTTTGTTAATTTATCTTGATTTTGATATTTTTTGTAATACATCGCCAAATTCACAATTCAAAATAAACCTTTATTTACGGATGTACCATTTTACAGAATATAAAAATATTTTACAAAATAACAATTCAATACTAAAGATAGAAACGAAAATATTAACAAAAACTAAATAATCGTTTAAAAATGTACATAAACTGGGGCGATGTATTACAATAATATACATAATTTTTTTTTGTAATACATCGCCCCAGTTTATGTACATTCTTAAACGATTATTTAGTTGTTATTAATATTTTCGTTTCTATCTTTAGGATTGAATTGTTATTTTGTAAAATATTTTTATATTCTGTAAAATGGTATATCCGTAAATAAAGGTTTATTTTGAATTGTGGAGGCTTCTACTTCGTTATACATGTTAATTTAACACAATAAAACACTTTTAACTTTGTATAACACAATTTTTTTGTGTTATACAAACAAAGTTAAAAGTGTTTTATTGTGTTAAAGGTTTATTTATTTATATTTGAAAATGTTTTAACAAGTGATTAATAAGAAAATAGTATCCGATATTATTATTTTATTTTTCGAGACTTAAATTAAATTTATAGCAATTCAATATTTTTGTTAACACTTTTTAAAATTGAATAACTCCACGAAAATACAAAAAAAAACACCTTTATTAAAAAGTCTTTCCACACCAAATATTATTCATAATTAAAACCACTCTGTACTACAAACACACCGAAGAAAATTAAATTCCGCCAGCGGGAAAATTCAATTTACGCTCAACCTCGTAAAATTAAAGAACTTTATTTTTTTTATTTTTACAACCCGTAAATAAACCAAAGGGATTCTATATTTAGAGGACGCAAGTTTCCGCTCAGATCGTTCGGTCATTATCCGGGCGTCTTGTTTGTCTTCCTCCCCGCGTCGCAGGTTTTGCCCCCCGTTTCTGCCCTCCCGGCCGTGCTCAGAGCTGCGAAACGAGCCCCTGATTATTTATTGTGTTCATCGTTAGGAACGCTTAATATGCATCCTCTGGGATTTCGCTAATGGAAAGAGACAAGGGTGGAAGGGAAGAAGTATGTTGATTAAATAGAATGAAATGTGTTTCGAGTGAACGTCAAATAAGGAAAAATAGCTGGAATTGGCTCGAGATTTTTGTTTGCTTTGCATTTAGTTAATTTAAGAAAAAAAATATATGTTATTTAAAATGAGAAAATAAATGCACGTGTGTTCAGTTTTAAAGCAAGAAGAGAAAACATTTAATGTACATATGTTCGAAAGCGTAAACGCCATCTAATGCCCATTAGCCTAAGTAGCAAAGAATGTACATTGCTCTTATGGAGATTTCTAAGCAACGATAAATTTTGTTTATCATTTATTTCAGATTAATCTATTTAATACAGTGATGGGGAAACTACGGCCCGCGGGCCAAGTCCGGCCCGCGGAAAGGTTTAATCCGGCCCGTTTAAGAGTGCCGTCGTGAGAATGTTTGAACGCGTTCTTACTTCGTAATGTGACGACCCGCATAAAAACTACCTACCTACGATTAAGCATTATTCTTTGGCCCGCTACGATTGTCTGGTTATTACAAATGGCCCGTCTTAAAAAAAGTTTATTAAATCAGTGAATACAACATGTTTATAATAACTACTTTAATAAATTAAAGCAACATGAAGAAGGAATAACGTTTTCTATGGAAGTATTGCACGGAATTATGTGATCAATTAAGAGTGTTTCTTTAACTGTATTGTTTCGAGTTTACGTGAAGTGATTAATCACAAATAGAAAGACTGTTATTCCTTACTTCACTTTTTATTTTTATGTTAGATGTACATTTCGAGACACAAGGTGCTCATTATCAATAACAAACTGTTTGTTATTGATAATGAGCACCTTGTGTCTCGAAATGTACATCTAACATAAAAATAAAAAGTGAAGTAAGGAATAACAGTCTTTCTATTAGTGTTTCTTTATTTGATTTATGTATAATCTAAGAATTAAAAAAAAAGAATAGTGTCAATTTATTCGCAAAGCTTTAATGAGCAATATGTATAAGTTTCAAAGATCTCTTTTCATTATTGTGGAAGATTAATCGTAGTTCGTTCTTATGGCCAAATAACATGTGAATTTCCGGCCTTAATTTCAAACCGTACTATCAGTTCACATGTTCGGCACGGACTTCATTTATTGGAAGCGAAAACCCTTTATTTGCAAATTTTATAACTGAATATTGAATTTTCCGAAGTTTTCCCGGTCAGTGATTTATGACGAGGGTAGATAACCCCTCAACCCCCCGAAGGGTTCGTTGCTTCTGTCCGGCCGGGAGTTATTTTATAACAAAAAAGACGGGAGTTTGAAAGAGTCTTTCTTGGAGGAAATAAATGGATCAGCATCCTTACTTTGTTAATAACGTTCTGCTTTCTTTATTATTAATGACTGCGAGAATGGACGCACAAGGCGATTCGTGTAAAAAATTGTTTTTTAGAATGAAATTTACGAATTCACGAGATGAAATTATGAGCACGGAATATTGTTGATATAAAATTGTAGTATAATTATTTTGGCAAGAATTTATTTATGCTTTTATAAAAGCGTTCAATTCGAGTGTTCAGTAAGTCTTTTGACTCCTTGATTAGGCATGAACTAAAATTTTAGGCCTATCGTCCAGCAAATCTAAATGTTCAGGCTTTTCTAAACTCAATATTTTACTTCATGCACCATGTATAAAACACTGATTTAGTGTGGAGTTAAAATGCATATTAAGATTTAAATAACAATAAAAACTTTAAGTACAATTATATTTTATTGATTTTTTATATTTAAATTTCAATTTTAGTAAAAATTAATTGATTATTATTTTCAATACTACTACTTTCAATTCTGCTACTATAACATCTTTATTACAAAAAAAAAGAAATACATCATAATAAAATACATTTTATACTGTGTATACCAGAGCTGGGACGAATCCTCGTAAAAAGGATTCGAATCACGAATCCGAATCACCTAATATGATTCGAATCACGAATACTCGAATAAAGGATTCATATGAGATAAATATGATTCGAATCAAAGATTCGAATCCTGTTTTCTCGAATGACGAATACAAATCGTTTAAGAATAAATTTAATTTTATTATTTTTTTGCAACCATTAATATATAAATATCGTTACCAGTTGTTTTAACAAAAACATTCAAAACCTAATTATTTATTATTAACACTGAACATCGCTGATAACAGACTAAGTATCTGATTCCCTGTTACTCTGATTAAAGATGTATTTGTGGGTTTTTGAACTTCACTTTAAATCAGTGTTTTGTACGCGTGGCGCACGAAGTAAAATTTCGAGTTTAGAAAAGCCCGAAAATTTGTCTCGGGTCGCTGCGCGACCCTCGACAAATTTTCACAGGGCTTTTCTAAACTCGAAATTTTACTTCATGCTTAGCCTGGGAGTAGAAACACCCATTCAAAACTTCAAATTGAACTCTAGTAATAAATCGACGAATGCTTAAAAATTACGTGAATAAAAAATTCACTGAATATCATTAAAACCGCGAAAGTCAGAGAAAAGCCATGGAATTATATTCAATTTGACCAAAACACTAACAGAAAGGCCATATGATATTATTAAATTTGTTAAAATCAGCAGGCAAATTACAAAACACTTAAAAAATTATAAAATTAACTTAAATATTGACAAAAACAATGAAAACAATTTAACAAAATGGGGGTTCCCACAGAAAAAAGTTATATTAAAAGGTCAAAGAAAAACATCTTGAATCAGGGAAATGCCGGAAAGTTTTAAGATTGTGGCTACCATGTCAGTTTTACTTCACATAATATTAAAGAAAACTATAAAAACTAGATTATTATATTTAAAAACATTTTCAGTCATTTAATGTTCGTATTAAAGCATTCAGTTTGAAGTTTGAACGAGCGTTTCCACTCCTAGAGTAAGCATGAAGTAAAATTTCGAGTTTAGAAAAGCCCCGTGAAAATTTGTATCGGGTCGCGCAGCGACCCGATACAAATTTTCTGGGCTTTTCTAAACTCGAAATTTTACTTCATGCGCCACGCGTATAAAACAGTGATTTAACGAGAAATTTAAAAACACATAAATGACATTTTTTAAGTTAATTCTCACAATTAATTCGAATTATTTTTGACGATTGAAAACCTTTTGTAAGTATTCGAATCCTTTTATAAATATTCGAATCTTTTTATAAGGATTCGAATCACCCATATTTGGATTCGAAATAGAATCCTCTTAAAAAAATGTAACGAATCACGAATCCAGTTGAACTAAAGTATCCGAATGCCTCTTTTGAATCCTCTAAAAGGATTCGAATCCAGGATTCAAATCCTGCCCAGCTCTGCTGTATACATACAGAGAGTTTTATGTAACACCGAACATACTAAAATATACTTAATGTTAATTTTCCTATGTTCGATGTATACTGGGACGCATCAAAGCATTGGGTACGATGTGATTGGCTACATAGGATTTCTAATGGTAATATAGTCAACCCAATATACACACGTCAAAAATATATTAATTATGTCAACCACAATATGTTGTGTTATGAATATTTTAGTTCAGTGGAATGGTTATCAACTTTTATTATATTTTTAATCAGTAAAATACTAGTTAAAGAAGGTAAGAAGATATAAACGCTTCATCAGTAAACACAATTTTTGGCAACATTTCGTTGTTTAATTTAACATATTAATACAATTTTACAAAAATGTTATCGCTTAATGTTGTTATACAGCAACTAGTAATGTTGGAATTTGTAGGATCTAAACTTAAATTCTTGTAGAACTCCTATGTACAAAGAATTTTTGAATATTAAAAGATTTTGCAATAGTAAGGATATTATTAGACGCTCTTCGACATAACAGAAATAGTTTAATTTCATCTCTTCCGATAATATCGACGGACTTTTAACTCCTCGCTTGTGAATATGTATACAAAGAAGGAAAATATTATTCTGGTTAAGTTTACCATGGAGAAAACAGTTCAAGAAATTCCCATGATTTATTTTCTGAAAAATTTTCTGTTTAATCAAACTACCATTTATTTCAACCATTTCGAACCTTCCAAAACAGTTTGTTTAGATAAACTGTTTTGGAAGGTTCGAAATGGTTGAAATTAATGGTAGTCTGATTGAACAGTAAATTTTTCAGAAAATAAATCATGGGAATTTCTTGAACTGTTTTCTCCATGGTAAACTTAACCAGAATAATCTTTTCCTTCTTTGTATACATTATTAATATGTTTAACTCTCCGTTCTTCGTCTACGTCTACTTCAAGTGCTAGAACAGCAAATATAACTTGCTTTCGATAACTGACAGATTTCATTTATTTTTGAAGGGAAGAGTGTAAAGTGGATTGATTAGAAATCGTAGCTAATCACATCGCACTCAATGCTTTGTCCCAGTACACATCGAACATAGGAAAATTTACATTGAGTACATTTTAGTATGTTCGGTGTTACATAAAACTCTCTGTATATCAAAATAATTTATATTTCCCTTTTCTATAAGGCAGCAGTTGGGGAACTTTTGTAACCATTAACCTAAAATATTTTTGCTTAAGTCGATATTATCCCCCCCCCCATTTTGAAATGGAGACAATCAATGTAAATTTAAATTAAACATTATTTATTGAATTAATTTTTTACACGGAAAATAAAAAAGTTGTATAAAAATAGTAAGTATGTAATAAACAAATAAAATAAAATTAATTGAAAACTTTCCCTCTACGGGTTTTGGAGAAATGATGTTGCTTCATGTTTGATATAATAACTACAAAATTAGGGCTTTTTGATGTAAGAATAATTTGAATACAGTCTTCGGCGTTTAATCAATTTCTGTTCTTCGTTTTTATGTTTATTAGATTGGACAAGTATTGTTCACAAAGGCAGGTTGTTGCAAATGGCAGCAACTTTTTTACTGCTTCCTTATGTGCCATTTTTAAAGCCTTTGCAGCTTTTGACACCCAAAAAGATGAGAGATTTGCTTTGCTCTCGAATTGAATGCATGCTTCAGCATTAGATCCCAGTTCAAGAATTGCCTCTAAAAAACCTGGAGGTTCTTCTGGTATGTTGGCAATTTCACATTTAAAAGGATCTACAACCCAACTGACAGTATGTATATCAAGACCAGTAAAGTAACCAGAGAACCGCTCTCTGAAATCTTATAACTATATCGTTGATGTTATCAACAGTAATATTTTCACAATCTTCTAAAAACAAAGCTAACTTTAAAAAAGAAGCTATCTTGTTTTGTTCTGCTTTCTGTCTCCAATATTGAAGCTTTAATCTAAATCTTGACACTATTTCTCTGGCTGAAATGATATTAATATTTTTTCCTTGCAATTCTTTGTTCAATATATTTATATTCTCAAAAATGTCAGCTAAATATGCAAGATGTACAACCCACGAGGGGTTTTTAAACTTATCTGCGAGAATATTGTTTTGATCAACCATAAACATTTCGAGTCCAGTTTTGAGAGCCCATACTCGATTTAGAACATTTCCGCGAGAGATTGTTAATGCTATTAAAGGACATGCACTAAACACGTGGCTATTTCGTAAATTATGTCAGGACGGTGAAGCGGAATATACGGACCTACTTTATTATACCTTAAACATTTCGAGTCCAGTTTTGAGAGCCCATACTCGATTTAGAACATTTCCGCGAGAGATTGTTAATGCTATTAAAGGACATGCACTAAACACGTGGCTATTTAGTAAATTATGTCAGGACGGTGAAGCGGAATATACGGACCTACTTTATTATACAGAAGTCAGGTGGCTTAAACCATGTATATGCCACCTGACTTCTGTATAATAAAGTAGGTCCGTATATTCCGCTTCACCGTCCTGACATAATTTACGAAATAGCCGCGTGTTTAGTGCATGTCCTTTGATAGCATTAACAATCTCTCGCGGAAATGTTCTAAATCGAGTATGGGCTCTCAAAACTGGACTCGAAATGTTTATGGTATAATAAAGTAGGTCCGTATATTCCGCTTCACCGTCCTGACATAATTTACGAAATAGCCACGTGTTTAGTGCACGTCCTTTGATAGCATTAACAATCTTGAGGAAATCATGCATGACGGCTTCCAGTGTAGGCTCAAAATGTTTCACAAGAAGTGCCTGGCGATGGATCATATAGTGAGTACTTTTATATAAATAAAACAATTTAAACACTTTCAAATATATATTGTGCATTCGCTACAATTGTTTCGCCACATTGTGGCTTCTTTAGGCGAAGAAATGATAGTGAGTAACTTCAATAATTGAATTTTTTTTTCACGAAAGCCGAAAAACCATTAATATGACCCAGCATAAGCTGGAGCTCCATCAACAAACACAGCAATACAGTTTCCTCACTTTAAATTAATGCTTTGAGTATTAAAGTATTCATTTACCTTATTATGCACATCAATTTCACGAAATCTCAACTCGAGAGGAGAAAAAAACAACAAGTTCTCTTCAATTACATGTGTACCTTTGTAGCGAACATACACCATTAGCTGTGAATTGCTACTGACATCTGTAGTCTCATCAAGCTGGACAGCAAAATATTTAGCCTGTTTTAGTGAGAAAATAACGCGTTCCTTCACATTTTCAGCCAAAAGAGAAATTCTTTCTTTTACAATTCTTGCAGACAAGAGCACTAAATTCAGTTTCTTAGCGTCTTTCTGACCACACATGATCTCTGCCATTTTCACAGCTGCTGGCTTAACCGAATCCTTACCAATAGGATAAGGGTTCTTGTTTCGGGCAATCAACCAGGCTACTTCAAAGTTAGCCTTTGATGCTGAACGCTGATCAAAGGTACCAAACAAGTTGCTGTCCAATCTTTCTTTTTTTAACAGACATTTCTAAATTTACAAATTTACAAAGTATTCTCGCGGTTTTAAGACAGATGTGAATGCAAATTATCCAAATGTTTCTTCAATTGACTTTTTTTTAAATATTCTGAAGTCAGTACTTTCAATTATACAACCCACTGTGGTTTCATTGTACTTTTGTCTTTTATTTGTGTAAAACCATAATTAAGGAATTCTTCCTGGTATGTTTTTTTCCTATTTCTCTTTGATGATGTGCCTCGTCAGAAACTAGAAACTCGAGCGCTCGAAGACGTGTGAAAATCACGCACTCGTTTTATTGGGTGGGGAGTGAGATGGCCCGGCCCGTATATCTCGCTGAATTGTTTAAGTTTAAAGAATGGTTTGTAAAAATACTAACAAGTTTATAAAATAGCAAATAAGAATAATTTCCTTATTACCCCCAAAAATTTAATTTTACCCCATTTGGGGTAATTTACCCCGGTTCCCCGACCGCTGCTATAGGGGCTATCGACCATAGGTCTTTCTGCCCTGTGGTATGTATGTTTTTTTTTTTTAGTCGATTTCAATTTGGAACTTTTCGAAATTCGTTCTTATGCCTTAACTTTAAAACGTTTCTGTTAAGTTGTTTCTTGTGATTTTGGGCTAACGAGTGTCGTTTTGTGGATTATTATTATTCCAACTTCCCCAGCTATCTAAAATATTAGCTAATCGCTTTATTTTAGCTTAAAAAAAAGTGCTTTAAATAGATATAACCCTGATATAACCCAAATATTGCGCTAGCAATTCATCTTTACGGAGCACTTATCTTGATTAACTGTCTAAATTCAGTTCCATAACTTAGAAATAATCGTGCTGTGTAGGTGTAAATAGCATTAACATAGTTTCAAGTGATTGCAATTGTCACATTCAAATAAAATACAATGATTACACAAACTTACACCAGCATTTGTAGATAGTAAATTTATGTTACTGTTCTAGCTAATAGCAATGGATGAGGTGCGATAACCTTAACGACGCGAAGTTATGCGACGGCCGGTGAAAACAGATGTCGGCAACTGGGATAATCCAATTATAACCGCTTCTCAATAAGATACCAAAACTCAATTGATTAACCGGGGGCGGGGGGCAAACTTTAATTAACTATCGGCGGCAGTTTACGATTCACACACTGCACACGCTCGCCCGGGTAATTACCGGGAATTGCGCTAACAATGTCGGAATGTGCGACCTCGCACAATAACAACAATAAATCCGCGCGATTCAAATGTAAATTTTATTTCGCCTCGCGGGCCCGTAAACGGTCGTCTTTTTATAAACGGTGCCCATTCAATTATCAATCACTGCGGGAATTATGATTAGAGAGTTTGTGCATTCCAGTGGGCGGTTTTCAGGTTTATTGAGATCAGGGGTGTCCAACCTGGCATACTGAATACAGGAAACCAAATTATGATTAAAACAAAATCTTACATGATGACATCTTCATTCGCAATTTCATTATTAACCCATTAACGGCCGAACAATTATAGAGTTAACTCTAAAAGTTGATTTTAGCTAAAATTCTGCACCTCTTTTTATGGCTTCTATGGATGACTTATTGTATTATATACTGTCAATTTTTCTATTAAATATATTCAGAGACTTTTATATAACACCGAACATTTTCATAAAATACGATTTGACACCTTTAATTTTTAGGTTATGTGTAAATTGGGTTGCCTATATGACCTTTACAAATTGTAGCTAATCAATTGCAATTAATGCCTCAACTTGTACATGTCCCAATTACAGCGTATATGCCGTAAATCTGTAGATAATCGTTGTTTTTTTAAAAGGGGGGCAGTTGATTTTAGCTAAAATTCTGCACCTCTTTTTATGGCTTCTATGGATGACTTATTGTATTATATACTGTGAATTTTTCTATTAAATATATACAGAGAGTTTTATATAACACCGAACATTTTCATAAAATACGATTTGACACCTTTAATTTTTAGGTTATGTGTAAATTGGGTTGCCTATATGACCTTTACAAATTGTAGCTAATCAATTGCAATTAATGCCTCAACTTGTACATGTCCCAATTACAGCGTATATGCCGTAAATCTGTAGATAATCGTTGTTTTTTTAAAAGGAGTTCAATTTGAAACCTAAAATGAGTGTTTTCTACTCCCAGACTAAGCATGAAGTAAAATTTTGAGTTTTTCTAAACTCGAAATTTTACTTCATGCGCCACCGGTACAAAACACTGACATATTACGAAGTTTAAAACACACAAATGAAATTTTCATTGAATCAGTGTTTTGTACCGGTGGCGCATGAAGTAAAATTTCGAGTTTAGAAAACCCTAAAAATTTTCTATGTACTAACCTTTAGAAATTGAAATACCTGCAATATTTTACAGTTTGTTCATTAAAATATGCAATTTACATTAAAAATAGTGTACTTAATGTTTCGCGAATTGTAAATATTTTCTTTAAAACCAATCGTGTTGGTATTGTTTCCAATGCTCACTCTGCTTAAACAATAGAATTAATTTTGTACAAGAAATCTCTGCTCTTTAAAATTTCATTTTTAGGCATTCTTCAGAGAGACTGTGTGGATGTTTTTATCGGGTCGTCAGAAATCTTTAGAGACACTCCTGGCGTCTCGTTTTACACAAATGTAGCAGTTTGGCAGACACTATTTTAAATAGCAGCATATAAAATGCTATTTTTGCCACACGACCATAAAGGTAAAATCATACCATTAAATCTTAGCTTCGTGAGTTCGATTATCGACCTTTAATCTTTCTACCTGTTTATTTTATATTTCAATAGATGTGGATTCAGTAACAAGCCAGTGTATATTTTATGATATAAATTTGATTGGAGTAAATAATCCCATTCGCACGAAAATAGGCGGCTAACGGTTTTGTAAATGGTCGGGCAAACTCCATATAATCCGCCTTTGTTCTCCTATACATCGTATTTTCGTAATAATCTTGTTCGTGGATATCGTTACATATATAACGTGTTTGTTTGTATGCATGCATATAAGCTCCCACACATGGCAATCTGCGTGAAAACAGCTGTTCGTTCTTAGGTATCCGTTAGGTGGTCCTATTGTTGGATAACAGGTGAAAACTAACGATCGAGTAATGCAGGAAACTATTTTTTACAGGTTCACAAAAAAAAACGTGTGAAAGGATAAACGATTAGCATAATTAAGGCATTTTCTTAAAGTCACTAACCTATGATTGCATTTTAAAGAAATTAGAGTAATTAAAACACAATAAAACTTTGCGACCGAGCCAAATGTTCAGGCTTTTCTAAACTAAAAATTTTATTTCATGCACGAGTATGAACCAAACCAAATTTTCAATCTTTTCTAAACTCGAAATTTTACTTCATGCACCACGCGTCTAAAACACTGAAATATTGTGAAGTTTACGATGTGTTACTAAAACAGTATGCTAAAGAGGTATATTGTGAACTTCACTTAAAACCAGTATTTAATACGCGTGGCGCATGAAGTAAAATTTCGAGTTTAGAAAAGCCTGAAAATTTGGTTTGGTCGCTCCGCGCTACGCGACCAAACCAAATTTTCAGGCTTTTCTAAACTCGAAATTTTACTTCATGCTTAATCTAGGATTGCAAACACTCGTTAAAAGCATCCAATTAAAAACAACGAATGCCTGAAAATGTACAATAATTCATCGAGTGCAATAATTCGGTAATAATTTCCTGTACAGTTATTTATATTAATAATTTTTGCATCTTTCACTGTAATTATAAATTATGTGCTGAAAAAACCTCAACCCGCATGCACGACATTCCAAATTAATTAATTAATTAATACTGATTTATCTGCAGGTTCCGACTTTTAATTAAAACTTCATAATTCCGGGAACTGGCGAATTATTAAATTTCTGCTGCAATTTAAATGTCTTAATTATTTCTCCCCTGTTATTTACGGTATTATTAATTTATATTTCTCTAATGGGGGGACGAGTTTTACTTTTATTCCTGCTAGCATTGTCATCGCAATTTTAATTGAAGACAGAACGCGATGGCGATTTTAAATTGAAGAATTAATTTCCCTTATTCAGTGAAAATAATTTAAATGTAAATAACTTGATAAAAATTAAGCATTTGATTAGGTTTACCGGCAGGTGCATAATTATTTTTTTTTTTTGGAGTTAATTTTTTAAAAGAAATTAAAATAACATACAAAAATAATAAGTACGAATGAAATTGCTAATAGAAAATACAAATGCTTTGTTTTTCCTTTTCACGCTATCTCAGCAATTTATTTCTTGACTTAACCGTTCTACATCTTTAATCCTCACGACAATCTAATCTTCTTTTTCACTTTTCTGTTCTTCCTCCGCTATTTCTCGACAACTTATTTCTTCACTTTTCTAATTATCCTCCTTAGAATCCACTTGTAAATTAATTTCTTTAGGTATTGTAGGGCAATATAAATCAGATTCAATCGAAGTTTTTAGAAAAATTAAAATATTTCTAAATTAGTGTGGAATTATATACACGTATACTCCATTCATTTTAAGATTAATGTAACTCGAAGACATGTTTATACGGCTAGAATCGCGGAATCTGGTGACATTTTTGGGCGCAGACTTTAAAATTTCGGGGAAACGGATGTTGACTTGAAATCGGTTAGACCAAAATTCATTTTTTTAAGGATAAGTAGTCAAATAAAGTTGTTAAGAAACATTATTTATAGTTACTGGTTTCTTTGAATATCATGACTCCTTTTTACAATATTTTGCAGTATTAGTAAAGAACGTTATTATTTTTAAAATTACATAACTTACATTTCACTAGTGATCAAATGAGATTTACTATATCTTAAATATCGTTCACCTTGTTAAATATATGCCAAAGGATTTCCCGATTTACGAAATGAGTTTCACTATGTACGAAAATATCTTTTTGCTGAACATTGCAGTAACAATAACTTTATTCTAGAAATATTCTATTTGTTTTTATACATGCAGGGATTCTTTCTTTTAAGTATACATATTTTAAATTAAGCTAGTTTTCTGTAAATCTTTAGATATTTCTTGTTTTTTTTTCAAAAGGTCAATCTAAAGCTTTAAACGAGTGTTTTCCACTCCCAGACTAAGCATGAAGTAAAATTTCGAGTTTAGAAAAGCCCTGTGAAAATTTGTATCGGGTCGCGCAGCGACCTGAGACAAATTTTCTGGGCTTTTCTAAACTCGAAATTTTACTTTATGCGCCACGCGTATAAAACACTCAAATATAGTGAAATTAATGTATATTCTAACTTCACTTAAAATCTGTGTTTTATACGCGTGGCGCATGAAGTAAAATTTCGAGTTTAGAAAAGCCCTGAAAATTTGTCTCGGGTCGCTGCGCGACCCTCGACAAATTTTCACGGGGCTTTTCTAAACTCGAAATTTTACTTCATGCTTAGTCTGGGAGTGGAAAACACTCGTTTAAAGCTTCAAATTGAGCTCTATTGAAAAACAACAAATGTCTGAAAATGTACAGCTTATGCATATGTTTACCTAAAAGAAATTCACTGTATGTAACATTACTTCCGCCAGCATCCATTATCCGGATAAGGAGTCCTCTTAGTTCATTGCTAAGATGCATTTTTTGACGAACTACAGCCATTTTTCTGAGAAGTGAAATGTAAAAGACAAACTGTAATAAGGTTTTGACGTACAGGGAAGTGTAATGGTATATAGGGAGATGCATTTCATAAACAGGAAATATGTTTGAGATAAAGGGATACATATTCGATATAAAGTGAAATGCAATGGAAAAATTTGTATTATTAAATGATTCTTTAATAATTTTTCATTTTCTTCGGCTATGTTTTAACTTCTCATGTTGATTTCATTTCAGAAATAATTTTAAACATGGATGAAATTATTATTCTCTCATTAGCAGCCGCAAGATTTATAGTTCCACTTTTCAGTTTTTCCACATACTTGTACTTTTAATAAATGCTAAGGGACATTAGCTTCTACCCATCTCAAGTTATTTTCCGAAATTACATTTTCGTAATTTCATATATTATGATAAAATTTGAAATAAAATTTTATGTTTAAAGTGTGCAAACTATAAGAAGCGTAAGCTTATTTTCTCGAATTCAAATAGTTTTGAATTTATTTTATTTTCCCTTGTTGATTTTTAGAAGAAGAAACAGTCATTCGTTTTTTGTTATTGGACATAATAACGAAAAATTTGAAAAACAGTGACAAGTGTGACAATGCATTTTCCACTATAAGTAAGAGTGGGTCGGGAATAGAACGAATTGTCTATTTATCGGCTTTGTGAGTTTTCCTCGAATTTCGGCCAATCGGCGCTCAAGGTCAAATAAGCCCTATGTTTTCCTCAGATTAAACTTAACGCGAATGAAGTATATATATATATATATATATATATATATATATATATATATATATATAACATCTTTATTTATAGACGTTTTAACAAAATAATTCTAAATATAATACAGTACCTTAAAATTTACAAAAATTGACTGTAAACAGGCTATCGGCTATAGGTTTTTTAGCCTGTTATGCACTTATTTACTTCAAAATTAACAACGGTTTGAAGAAATTCATAAAAAATTGACAAATATCTTATAAATTGTTCAAAATCCATTTGTATTCGCTTGATTTTTCTATATTCGTAATCACCAAATTTACTACGAATACTCGAATATTATTAAATATAGCCAGAAGAAGTTGAAATGGAAATAAACATGGAAAATGCCAATCTCCTAATACTTTTTTACACAAAGAAGACAATTAACTTTGTTTGTATAACTGAGGATTTTATTGTGACTATAGTTTCGACAACGTTAACTTGTCATTATCAAACATAAAGTACTTTATGTTTGATAATGACAAGTTAACATTGTCGAAACTATAGTCACAATAAACATAAAGTACTTTATGTTTGATAATGACAAGTTAACGTCGTCGAAACTATAGTCACAATAAAACTCAGTTATACAAACAAAGTTAATTGTCTTATTTGTGTAAATAATGATGTATAACGAAGTAGAAGCCTCCACAGTGAACAGTTTAATACTTTTTTGTTTATTCTGTTTTATTTATAAGATGAAGAGAGTGTTTTGAAATTTCAAAAATGCCAATCTCCTAATACTTTTTTACACAAAGAAGACAATTAACTTTGTTTGTATAACTGAGGATTTTATTGTGACTATAGTTTCGACAACGTTAACTTGTCATTATCAAACATAAAGTACTTTATGTTTGATAATGACGAGTTAACGTTGTCGAAACTATAGTCACAATAAACATAAAGTACTTTATGTTTGATAATGACAAGTTAACGTCGTCGAAACTATAGTCACAATAAAACTCAGTTATACAAACAAAGTTAATTGTCTTATTTGTGTAAATAATGATGTATAACGAAGTAGAAGCCTCCACAGTGAACAGTTTAATACTTTTTTGTTTATTCTGTTTTATTTATAAGATGAAGAGAGTGTTTTGAAATTTCCACACTAAATCAGTGTTTAATACTCCTGGCGCATGAAGTAAATATTTCGAGTCTAGAAAAGCTTGAAACCCAACCAACCGAACCAAATTTTCTGGCTTTTCTAAACTCGAAATATTTACTTTATGCTTATTCAAGAAATGAAAAACACTTGTTAGAATATTATTGAACACTTAAATCAATATGGCGATCTAGAAGTAATAAATCAAATTAAATACATACTTAAATAATTATCACTGATTACTGTTTTGTATTCACTTTTTATTTTAAACTGTGACTAGTTTCGGCTCAACAGCGAGCCATTATCAAACTAACTACTTAAACTAACATTAGGATCTTATATATACTTAAAATTATTTATCAGGTAAAAAAGTGTCGAAAAGAGCCGTAAAATGAACCTTCTGGAGTCATTAGAGATTCACAAAGCAAAACTAAATCCGGGAATCCCACAAATAAATGACCAGACGGAACTTATGTATACTCCTCTTTTCGAAACTGTTTTACGTGATAAATAATTTTAAGTATATATAAGATCCTAATGTTAGTTTAAGTAGTTAAATATTTACAATGTTTTACAAAGTAACCGCCTCCACCAGAAAATATTTAAATACATACTTATAAATTTACTTTAATAACTGTTTAATTAATTAAAAAAAAACTAACTTGTTTTTAAAAATGATTTGGACACAATTAAATTTTATTTGCAGAGCAACTGGTTAAAATTAATTTTATTGTTTACATTTTATAAAGAGCATGCAAGAGTAAATTATTTCAAAACTTTGCTAATTTTATGTAATATTGTCGTTTTTTCTTTATACAGATAGCGTTCCGAATTTCGCCCCCCTCTGCACTTGGCTACGCCCACGCTTTTAAGTAATCTCATGATTTTCAATAATTATTAAAAAGCTGGCTAAAATAAAAATAAAATTATTAATACATTATATTTAATTTTGAAAAATTACGAAAACCAACCTAAAATAAATAGGAAAATTTTTATTATTTTCCAAGTTTGACACAGCTTTTTAAAAGTTTGTAAACAATCATAGTAAATTCTATGAATGGAGTGTTTGAATTAAGAATATAAAAATAAATAAATAATAAAGTAATTAGACCATGAATATGTATTTCTATGTTTTTATATATTTTGAAAGGGCTTTTAGGTTTTCGAACAAATATTTTCAATGAAAATATACATTATTGTGATATACAGAGAGTTTTATTTAAAACCGAACATGTTTATAACGAGTATTTTTCTTTTAAGTATACATAAACATACGTTGTACATTTGCCGACGCTCGGTTTGTTAAAAGAATTTAATTTTAAGCTTTAAACGAGTGTTTTCCTCTCCCAGGCTAAGCATGAAGTAAATTTTCAGGCTTTTCTAAACACGGAATTTTACTTCATGCGCCACCAGTACACAACACTGATGCAATGTAAAGCTTAGCGGTTTTAAACTTTGTAATATGTCAGTGTTTTGTACCGGTGGCGCATGAAGTAAAATTTCGAGTTTAGAAAAGCCAGAAAATTTGGTTTGGCCGCTCCGCGCTTCGCGCTACGCGACCAAACTAAATTTTCAGGCTTTTCTAAACTCGAAATTTTACTTCATGCTTAGCCTGGGAATGGAAAACACTCTTTAAAGCTTCAAATTAAATTATTTTAACAAACCGAGCGTCAGCAAATGTGCAATGTATGTTTATGTTTACTTAAAGGAAAAATTAAACTTATTTAAAAAAACAACGGTTACCTAAAGATTTACGGCATATACCCTGTGGTTGGGACATGTATACTTGAAAGAAAAACTTCCTGTATTAATTGCGATTGATTGTCTACAATTTGTAATAGTCATATAGGCAATCCAATTTACACATAACTTGAAAATTAAAGGTGTCTAATTGTATTGGATCAAAATGTTCGGTGTTACATAAAACTCTCTGTATATCTATTCTCTTTCACCAAAGAATTAACACAATTAACAAACCAAACATTCTATACGTTGTATAAATCTAAATTCATTTGTTGATTGCTCTTCGAGAATATGCTAAAAACACAGTAGGCCGGGCGAATGAATTTCATGGAAATATTTAGAAAAATTAAAATTTAAAACATTCATAACATGAAAGTTTTTTGAGAAATCTTCATGAAATTTGGGTGGATGTTAAGAAGAGATTGCTTTTTCAGAATCTTCCACGAACAAAAAATACGCCATCGACAGTTTTCGAGTTATTTTCAATTGAAAGCCAATAAAGCAGAATTGTATGGAAATATTTAGGTACATCAAAGTTTAAATCATTCACAACATGAAAATTATTAAAGAAATCTTCATGGAATTTTGTGTGGGTGTTAAAGAAACATTGCTCTTTCAGAATATTTCAAAAACAAAAAATCTTGCCATCGACAGTTTTCGCATTATTTTTAATTGAAAGCCAAAATAGTAGAATTTTATGGTAATATTTAGGTAAATTAAAGTTTAAAACATTCACAACATGTAAATTATTTAAGAAATCTTCATAGAATTTCGTGTAGATGTTAAAAAAAACATTGCTCTTTCAGAATATTCCAGAAACAAAAAATACGCCATCGACAGTTTTCGAGTTATTTTCAATTGAAAGCCAAGGAAGTAGAATTGTATGGAAATATTTAGGTATATTAAAGTTTAAAACACTCACAACATGGACATTATTTAAGAAATCTTCATAGAATTTCGTGTAGATAGTAAAAAAACATTGCTCTTTCAGAATATTCCAGAAACAAAAAATACGCTATCGACAGTTTTCGAGTTATTTTCAATTAAAAGCCAAAAAAGTAGAATTGTATGGAAATATATTGGTAAATTAAAGTTTAAATCATTCACAACATGGAAATTATTAAAGAAATCTTCATGCAATTTTGTGTGGGTGTTAAAAAAACATTGCTCTTTCAGAATATTTCAAAAACAAAAAAAAAATGGCCATCGACAGTTTTCGAATTATTTTTAATTGAAAGCCAAAATAGTATAATTTTATGGAAATATTTAGGTAAATTCAAGTTTAAAACATTCACAACATAGAAATTATTTAGGAAACCTTCATAGAATTTCGTGTAGATGTTAAAAAAACATTGCTCTTTTAAAATATTTCAGAAACAAAAAATACGCCTTCAACAGTTTTCGAGTTATTTTCAATTAATAGCCAAAAAGTAGAATTGCATGGAAATATTTAGGTATATTAAAGTTTAAAACATTCACAACATGGACAGTATTTAAGAAATCTTCATAGAATTTCGTATGGATGTTAAAAAACATTGCTCTTTCAGAATATTCCAGAAACAAAAAATACGCCATCGACAGTTTTCGAGTTATTTTCAATTGAATGCCAAGAAAGTAGAATTGTATGGAAATATTTAGGTATATTAAAGTTTAAAACATTCACAACATAGACTCTATCTAAGAAATCTTCATAGAATTTCATGTAGATATTAAACAAAAAAAACATTGCTCTTTCAGAATATTCCAGAAACAATAAATACGCCATCAACAGTTTTCGAGTTATTTTCAATTGAAAGCCAATAAAGTAGAATTGTATGGAAATATATAGGTAAATTAAAGTTTAAAACATTAACAACATGGAAATTATTAAAGGAATCTTCATGGAATTTTGTGTGGGTGTTTCAGAATATTTCAAAAACAAAAAATCTCGCCATCGACAGTTTTCGCATTATTTTTAATTGAAAGCCAAAATAGTAGAATTTCATGGAAATATTTAGGTAAATTCAAGTTTAAAACATTCATAACATGGACATTATTTAAGAAATCTTCATAGAATTTCGTATAGATGTTAAAAAAAACATTGCTCTTTTAGAATATTCCAGAAACAAAAAAATCGTCATAGACAGTTTTCGAGTTATTTTCAATTGAAGGCCAAAAAAGTAGAATTGTATAGAAATATTTAGGTATATTTAAGTTTAAAACATTTACAACATGGACATTATTTAAAACATCTTCATAGAATTTCGTATAGATGTTAAAAAAATATTGCTCTTTCAGAATATTCCAGAAACAAAAAATACGAGATCAACAGTTTTCTAGTTATTTTCAATTGAAAGCCAAATTCAAATTCAAGTTTAAAATATTCACAACATGGAAATTATTTAAGAAATCTTCATGGAATTTCGCGTGGATGTTAAAAAAACATTGCTCTTTCAGAATTTGCTAAAAACAAAAATACGCGATTGACAGTTTTTGAATTATTTTTAATTGAAAGCCGAAATAGTAAAATTATTCATGCAATTTCGTGTGGCTGTTAAAAAGACATTGCTTTCTCAGAATATACCAATAGCAAAAACTACGTCATCGACAGTTTTCGAGTTATTTTCAATTGAAAGTCGAATACGTACAATTTTATAGAAACATTTAACTAAAATTAAAAAACATTTACAACATAGGCATTTTTGAGACATCTTCATGAAATATTTCGTGGATGTTGAAGAAAATATTGCTCTTTCACAATATTTCTTTTTCTTCTTCTGCTATCCCTTGTTGCCCCTTAGGGCGTCGTTCAGAATATTTCAAGAACAAAAAACACGCTGTCGGCAATTTTCAATTGCAAGTCATAAAAGCAAAATTGTATGGAATTATTTAGGTATACTAAGTTTAAACCATTCACAAAATGGAAATTCTTTGAGAAATCTTCATGGAATTTCGTGTGGATGTTCTTTCAGATTATGCCAATAACAAAAACACACCGTTGACAGTTTTCGAGTTATTTTCAATTAAAAGTCGAAACATTTGCCTTAGCTTCGAAACCAGATTCCGTAGCTTCTGCAGTTCCTCAAGGAACCCGCTCTGGGCCAATATTAGTTATTCTTTGAGTGAACGAAATTTCTAACAAGTGTTTCTTTCCGCTCTTTGATTAAGCATGAAGTAAAATTTAGATTTTAGAAAAGCCTAAAAGTTTGCATTTGCAAAGTTAAAAATATACTGCTTAGGATATGTATCTTTACTTTTGCGTGAAGATAAAGTTGTTTAAGCTATATCTTGAATTAATTTCTTTCTTAACCCGTGGTGAAACATTTTTGAATCTAATTCTGGATATTTAATTAAAACACTTGGTTTGTTTCACTGATTTATATTTTCTCCGACTAGTTTCGACCATTAGTCATCTTTAAGGCGGAATAATTGTTTAAGCTATTTTTATTGTAGTTTTACTATTATTATTTTAAAATTAAAACATTTGGTTTGTTTCACTGATTTATATTTTCGCCGACTAGTTTCGACAATTAATCATCTCGAAGGAGGAATAAGTGTATAAGCTATTTTTATTGTAGTTTTACTATTATTATTTTAAAATTAAAACACTTGGTTTGTTTCACTGATTTATATTTTCTCCGACTAGTTTCGACCATTAGTCATCTTTAAGGCGGAATAATTGTTTAAGCTATTTTTATTGTAGTTTTACTATTATTATTATAAAATTAAAACATTTGGTTTGTTTCACTGATTTATATTTTCGCCGACTAGTTTCGACAATTAATCATCTCGAAGGAGGAATAAGTGTATAAGCTATTTTTATTGTAGTTTTACTATTATTATTTTAAAATTAAAACACTTGGTTTGTTTCACTGATTTATATTTTCTCCGACTAGTTTCGACCATTAGTCATCTTTAGGGAAGAATAATTGTTTAAGCTATTGTTATTGTAGTTTTATTATTATTATTTTAAAATTAAAACATTTGTCGGCAATTTTCAATTGCAAGTCATAAAATCAAAATTTTATGGAATTATTTAGGTATACTAAGTTTAAACCATTCACAAAATGGAAATTCTTTGAGAAATCTTCATGGAATTTCGTGTGGATGCTCTTTTAGATTATGCCAATAACAAAAACACACCGTTGACAGTTTTCGAGTTATTTTCAATTAAAAGTCGAAACATTTGCCTTAGCTTCGAAACCAGATTCCGTAGCTTCTGCAGTTCCTCAAGATTTCTAAGAAGTGTTTCTTTCCACTCTTTGATTAAGCATGAAGTAAAATTTAGATTTTAGAAAAGCCTAAAAGTTTGCATTTGCAAAGGTAAAAATATACTGCTTAGGATATGTATCTTTACTTGTGTATGAAGATAAAGTTGTTTAAGCTATATCTTAAATTAATTTCTTTCTTAACCCGCGGTGAAACATTTTTGAATCTAATTCTGGATATTTAATTAAAACACTTGGTTTGTTTCACTGATTTATATTTTCTCCGACTAGTTTCGACCATTAGTCATCTTGAAGGAGGAATAAGTGTTTAAGCTATTTTTATTGTAGTTTTACTATTATTATTTTAAAATTAAAACACTTGGTTTGTTTCACTGATTTATATTTTCTCCGACTAGTTTCGACCATTAGTCATCTTTAAGGCGGAATAATTGTCTAAGCTATTTTTATTGTAGTTTTACTATTATTATTTTAAAATTAAAACATTTGGTTTGTTTCACTGATTTATATTTTCTCCTACTAGTTTCGACAATTAATCATCTTGAAGGAGGAATAAGTGTTTAAGCTATTTTTATTATAGTTTTACTATTATTATTTTAAAATTAAAACACTTGGTTTGTTTCACTGATATATATTTTCTCCGACTAGTTTCGACCATTAGTCATCTTTAGGGAGGAATAATTGTTTAAGCTATTGTTATTGTAGTTTTACTATTATTATTTTAAAATTAAAACATTTGGTTTGTTTCACTGATTTATATTTTCTCCGACTAGTTTCGACCGTTAGTGATCTTCACGGAGAAATAATTGTTTAAGCTATTTTTATTGTAGGTTTACTACTATCATTTAAGAATAAATAATTTTCTTTTTGTAATACAAATATATTTTTTTTTATACTTTATTTCGCTGCTAAGGAGGGACAGGACCTACAACGACCCCCCCCCCCCCCTCCCTCTGGCTGCGCTCCTGAGCCCATCTATCTAATTTTCATTAGATTACATCACTTATCTAATCTTCCTCCTCAGAATCTTGTCAAAAAGGTTATTTCTTTAATTTTGTCCACCACTTTACAGTGAAAAATACAATCTTTTCGGCACTTTATTTCTTCACTTTGCTAATTTTTCTTAGAATATTCTCGACAATTTATTTCACCAAATTACATTTTGTGTAATAAATTATTATAGCTTATTATAGCTGACGATGCCACTATGAAGCATTAGATGGCGTTAGCTATCGAAATACATTAATAGTTAAGAGTAGCTTATCTATCTAATTTTGAGAGTTACTTTGCTTCTAAGATATGTCTCTTCAGAATCTAGTCGACAATTTATGTCTTTAGCTTTTTTTTCACCTAATTACATTTTGAATAAGAAATTTTTGATAGCCACTTGTAAGTATTAATTTTCACTCAAAGCTGCTTTCACTTTTAAATCATCTATTAACGGCTCTTAATTATTAGAAATGCAACTGAGTAATTATCCTAGAATTTAATTTCCATTAACTGTTACAAAATAACTATTTCCATTACAAAACCGGTAATTCAATTCGCATTTCCATTATCGCATTGGCACAAATAACCGCGATCGGATGATTAATCGCGAACGACCTTAACCGACATCAAAATAACTAATTTTTTCGAAACAATTCAATAAAACAAAGCACCGATTTCAAAATTGTTTAATTTGACCACAACAACGACAATAAAACGAATTTAAAGCAGTTATTCAACCTGCATTTTATAAACACATTTCATTCTTGAAAATAAAAACAATGTTTTTCAACAACGCAACGAATTTCACACCTATTGTTTTGTGAAAAACAGTTTCATAATGTTGCGGATTTTAACGCATGTGTACGCGGATGGCAAAATGACCTATTTGACTTCCTAGACGTGCATTCTGGTCTTGTAGTGCATATTACGCGTTTACCTTGCTCACCTCGTTATGCAATGTAATTAGAAAAGCGCACGCGAGCCAGAAAGAGAGATGGAGAGAGAAAACGCCGGGAAAATCGTTTAGAGGATAATTGGAGGTTTAAGTATTTCAAAGTGGTTGTTGGTGGGAAAATCAATTAAGTGTGATTTTTTCGAGAGCTTAAAGTGTGTGCTCGAGGGTAAAGTAAATATGGATTTTTGGTAATAATAGAGTTGAGTTGGCGTGATTGGGAGTAGTAAATTTTAAAATATTAAATTAGATGATAAGAAAGGGGGATTTTTTGAAATTCGTGTTTAAAGAGTTATATTTTCAGTAATCCTATAATTAACGCTCATGAAAGTGTGCTAGTTTCTGTTTACTGTTTTTCTTTTAAGTATACATACCTTAAAATACTGTATACGTTATTCGTCGTTTTGGAAAGGAGTTCAAATTAAAGCTAGAAACGAGTGTTTTCCACTCCCAGATTAAGCATGAAGTAAAATTTCGATTTTAGAAAAGTCTGAAAATTTGGTTTGGTCGCGAAGCGCGGTGCGACCAAACCCGTGGTTTTCATGAAGTAAAATTTCGAGTTTAGAAAACTAAACTCGAAATTTTACTTCATGCGCCCCGTGTATAAAAAATTGATTTCAAGTGAAGTTCAAAATATACTACTAAAGCAGTATTCTATGGTTATGTATTTTGAACTTTACAATGAATCAGCGATTGTATGCGTGGCGCATGAAGTAAAATTTCGAGTTTAGAAAAGCCTGAAAATTTGGTTTGGTCGCTCCGCGCTACGCAACCAAACCAAATTTTCAGGCTTTTCTAAACTCGAAATTTTACTTCATGCTTAATCTGGGAGTGGAAAACACTCGTTTAAAGCTTCAATTTTACGTCTTTTAAAAAACAACGAATATTTAAAGATTTACAGGGTATACTATACATATGTATACTTATAGAAATTCCTGTACCACACTTGATTTAATTTACCTTTATTTATTGCAAAAAGAACACGACAGATTACAAAATAGTAAAAAATATAACAGTTTAGGTTTTATTTCATTCTAAAAATGCTTAGGAATCTTAGCCATGGTGGCGCGACCAATCTGAAATTTTTAAATTTGTTCCCCGATTCAAGATATTTTCCTTAATTTTTAAAATAACCTTCTTTGTGAAAATGCCAAATATAGGCCAGGGGTTGTAAATTTATAAACCTGTGTAATTAAACATGGGAAAATTTTGAAATTCGTGTTTAAAGAGTTATATTTTCACTAATCCTATAATTAACGCTCATGAAAGTGTACTAGTTTCTGTTTATTGTTTTTCTTTTAAGTATACATACCCCAAAATACTGCATACGCTATCCGTCGTTTTTGAAAGGAGTTCAAATTGAACCTTTAAACGAGTGTTTTCCACTCCCAGATTAAGCATGAAGTAAAATTTCGAGTTTAGAAAAGCCTGAAAATTTGGTTTGGTAACCAAATTTTCAGGCTTTTCTAATCTCGAAATTTTACTTCATGCGCCACGCGTATAAAATACTGATTTCAAGTGAAGTTCAAAATATACTACCAAAACAGTATTCTAAGGATATGTATTTTGAACTTCACAATGAATCAGTGATTGTACGCATGGCGCATGAAGTAAAATTTCGAGTTTAAAAAAGCCTGAAAATTTGGTTTGGTCGCTCTGCGCTTCGCGCTACGCAATCAAACCAAAGTTTAAGGCTTTTCTAAACTCGAAGTTTTACTTTATGCTTAATCTGGGAGTAGAAAACACTCGTTTAAAGCTTCAATTTTACCTTTTTTCAAAAAATCACGAATATTTAAAGATTTACAGGGTATGCATATGTATACTTAAACAAATTCCTGTATTACACTTGAATGGTTTTACCATTATTTATTGCAAAAAGGACACGGTTGATTACAAAATAGTAAAAAGTATAACAGTGTAGATTCTTTTAAATTGTAAACATTCTTAAGAATCTTAGCCATGGTGGCGTGACCAATTTGTAATAGTTACATTTTTTCCCCGATTCTAGATATTTTCCCTAATTTTTAAAACAACCTTCTTTGTGAAAATGCCAAATATAGGCCAGGGATTGTAAATTTATGAACTTGTTTAATTAATCAATGAGAATATCGTTAACAGAAAATGCTTTTGTTCAGAAATGTTTAATTAGATTTTTTTGGAAAGTTATTCATTCTTGGTTAAGGAAGCTTTAATTTGAGCTATATATTATGATTGTTACTTAAAAATTAAGTTTAGTTTAGACGCTCAAATTTGGATTTTGTTGGATTGATTGTTTTCTGGAAAAAAATATACCAGGTTGCTTTTAGTCTCTTTCAGAAGCTTAGTGATTTTATTAAATACCTTGATCTGAATTTCTTAATTTTTGCATCAACAATTTAATATTTGTTAAAATCAGGCAGTTGTTCCTAACAATATAAACAATAATTTAGGCTATTTTCCTCAGAAAATGGACAACGACTTAAATTAAAACTCATTTTCTTCTAATTAAGCTTAAATTTAAGTCGTTGCCAATTTCTGTAACTTTAAAAATGTGTTGAGTGCAAACGCTTGAAACTGAAATGTTATAAAAAATTTACGTTTTACAAAGTACTTATAAAGTAATTTTTATATTTATCACAATTTAAATAATTTATACTGATTTTGTTTTTCATGATTTTCTCACCTTTTTAATTTAAAACGCTAGATTTAAAAAAAAACACTTACTTGATTGCGATTTTTTTAAGTCAATTCGTGATAAAAATTGGCTTTAATTTGAGCTAAAATTAGACTTATAACTTAAATATTGAAATTGGTATAAGCGCTTAAACATGGATTTTAGTCGATTAACAGATTTTCTATTGTTTGTCAAAGTTAAACAAAATAATAAAATAAAATACAGAGCTCAACAAAAAACAGAAATCAACAAAAAAATTAAAGAAATCAACAAAATGAATAATTAAATACATGGCAACTGCCAATTGAACAAAATTTGATTCCAATCTTCTAAATCTCGTTTTATTTATAGGCGGCTAATGTGGATATGTTTCATTAAATACTCTACATGTTCGAGTAACAATTCTATAACAGTTGCCAGGTATAATGACCAAATTGATAATTTGTTGATTTGTGTGATTAATTATTTTGTTGATTTCTGTAAAACTTTGTACTAATTCTTGTTAGGCTGTCTAAAGGCTATAGTTTAATATGTATATACATCGACAGCATTACAGACTAGAATCTACAGCCTAATCTTCAAATTAAAGTCTACAGGCAAGAGTCTATATAATTGTCTAAAGATTGGAGTCAACAGACTAGAGTCTGTCTGTCTTCAGTTCAGAGTATAGATAAGTCGATTGCACTATAAACTAGAATCTATAGCCTAGTCTACAGAGTAGAGTCTAGAGACTAGAGTAAACAGACTAGAGTCTAGGTTGTCAAATGACTATAGTTTAGAGTCTACATAAGTCGACTGCACTACAGACTAGTCTACAGACTAGACTATAGTTTCTAGACTAGAGTCCACAGACTAGTCTATGTCTAAAGACTCCAGTTTAGAATCTACATGAGTCGACTGCTTGATGTCCAAAGTGCAGATTTAAAAGTGTGTGTCGACTGTTCAAAGTCTAGAGTATAGGGTATTTAGAATACAGAGCTTACAGATTAGAGTCTAGATATCACAGTCTAGAAATAAGTCTACATATTATAGTCTAGTCCATAGACTAGAGTCTACAGACTAAATAGAATCCCCAAACTAAAGTCCACAGACTAGAGTTAAAGGACTAAATAGAGTCTACAGACTAGAATATACAGACTAGATAGTGTCTACAGACCAGATAGAGTCTACAGATTAGGTTCAAGGGACTAGATAGAGACCACAAACTAGTCTATAGACTAGACAGAGTCCACAGACTAGATAGAGTTTACAGTCTACAGACTAGATGAAGACTACAGACTAGATAGAATCCACAAACTAGAGTCTACAGACTAGATAGAGTGTACAGACTAGATAGAATCGACAAACTAGAGTCTACAGACTAGATAGAGTCCACATACTAGAGTTTACAGACTAAATTGAGTCCATGACTAGTTTACAGACTAGATAGAGTCCACAGATTAGGGTTTACAGACTAGAGTCAACAAACAGACTAGATAGAGTTCACAGACTGGTATACTGACTAGATAGAGTCTATAGTCTAAATAGAGTGCACAGTCTAGCGTTTACAGACTAGACAGAGCCCACAGACTAGAGTCTACCGATTAAATAGAGTCTACAGACTAGATAGTCTACAGATTAGATACAGTCTACAGACTAGATAGGGTCCACAGACTAGAGTCTACAGACTAGATAGTCTACAGATTACAGTTCACAAATTAAAGTATACAAACTAGTCCACAGAATAGTCTAGACTGTATAGAAACTTTAGTTTAGTCTACATAAGTCGACTGCTCCCCAGATGTCTATAGTACAGCGCCTAAAGATTCTATTCTAGATATTAGTCTAGGGATGAGTATCCAGACTATAGTCTTGTTTACAGACTGATTAAAGTGTAGATAATTAGTCCAGACTATTGTCTAGGCTGCCTGGAGTACATAACTTAACTATTAGAGTCTAGATAATTAGAGTCTAGAGACTATAGTCTAGGCTGCCTAGAGTACATAACAAAAGAATACTACTTGCCTAAAATTCAATTGCGACTTATGAGCGCATAAATGCGACGAAAAAAGAATTTTCGAAATAATTCGAAAACTAATTGCTTTAGGAGTATAGTTATAAATACCTTTTTGTAGGAAAATTATCCCCCAATCGTACCATGTGATAAAAAATTAGTCATTTCATTTAAAAAATCGAATTAGAAGATATTGAAGAGGGCACTTCGATATTGACATTTTAAGAACACTAATTGTTAAAATTGACAGTTTCTAATTACATTACTCATAGTGGCATTCTCTAGGTACAAGTTGAGATATAAATCATATTTTTATCTTATTGTTAAGAGAAGTTACAGACAGATTTCAAGATGCCTTTTAGAGGTCAACATTTTATAAATACATTTGTCTTTTTGAAAACTATAAGAGATAAGTGTACATATGTTCGGATAAAATATGTTGCAATCAAAACAAGGAATCCAGAAATTCCTAATATATAGGGTGTTCCATTTAAAATAACAAATTTGGTTCTACTTCCGGTGGATCTGGAAGTGATACAAAGTTAAAAATATTTCACATGCAGAGAACTAATTCAACCGTATTACAAGGATTTTTTTCAAATTTTTAATGTAACGGCAACCCCATAAACTTATAACAAACGGTTTAACGTAGACACCCGGTATATTTACTACAATTAAAAATACTTATTACAATACTTTATTAAAACAATAACAAAGAAAACATAACAAAATAGCGAATATTTTAATTTTATCTAACTTTGCAAAGAAATAAAAAAGGTTTTATAAAAAATGCCAAATTAAGCTATGTCAAAAATATATTAATCTAATACACGCTAAATTTTGCTCGATTTTAATTACCTTGTCGTGTTTTGGGGTTTTACATTAAATTATAATTATAAGCCTAAAAATTTGCATTCGTCGTTTTTGATTGATATCATTTGAAATTAACGAGTGTTTCCACTCCTTGATTAAGCATGAAGTAAAATTCGAGTTTAGGAAACCTGAAAATTTCAAAATATACTACCAAAGCAGCCAAAGCTTAAGCTGAAGCAATATATTTTAAACTTCACACGATTCAAGAGATCTGCAGCATAAAGTAAAATTTCGAGTCTGTAAAGCCTGAAATTTAATTTTGATCTCTCCGCTAATCTCGACATGTTAGTTAAAATTTACCTTTATACAACATTTAATATAGTCCTATTGATTGAAAACGAGATACCTACTATTAGTTTTGTATTTTTTTAAAAAGCCGTGAATCTGAAAACTTCAAAAACAAATCATCAAGCAAATCAATATTTCCATCCACATGAGCAATATTTACTTTATCACCATACGCTACAGCACAAACAATAAACTCCCCAGCATTCATGCACAGATAGAATCCCGGCAACTCCAGAAATATTACATTCATTAAATCGAGTCCCGCACACTTTTTGCACGTTTGTGGCAAACGTTATCACGTTTTCGCGTTTCGATCTGGGATCCGGGGGGGTACTGAAATTGAAATACGCCAGATATTAATACAGGAGGGCGAACTCGACGTAATAAAGCGGATTACATGCAAGTCACTACAGATCATATTTCCAGCGGGATGGACGGACGACCCCGGATTATGTCTGTTCGTGAGCGACACGATTGCGGCAGCTGTTAAACGTCACAAAATTGTCAAATATTCAAATCGCGCGCGTGAATGATTTACGCTTTATGAGGTTTATTTAATTTCTCCTCCGGTCATGTTGATGCTCGTCGCGAGCGTATGATTGATGGTTTTTAAATGTGGATTTATTGTTTAAAATGTCAATCCGTATTATAATATCAAAATGAAAAATTGAAACAATGGATTGTTTATTAATCAGGAAATATCAGGTGTTCGTGCACTTTCAATGGAGACCGATTTACGAAGTTGTTTAAGATAGAGAGTGCCCAAAAGCCATACTTCACACATTAGTTACCTAAATAACTGTTTTGTCTACTAGTTATTTATGCTACGTATTTAACAGACGTGAAAAATATCAAAACGACAAATTACAAACGCCCGATTGCGTTTAACTGTTAACACTAATACATAGCCGTACGTGCTTTATTGCCGTTCTGACCTATTGCAACAATACAATCCCGGACTATTGATTGATGTGGCGAACAATTGGGAAGCAATGATTTAGCCGTCGCGATCATTTGTTACGGTAAATCGCAAACTCGTTGCGTTGTGTATTATCTTGTTAACGAGAATATCGTCGTTTCATTAATATTGCCATCGACGGCGACGATGACGATGACTTCAAATGATGAATGGACGCTAATATCCTCACGATGGAATTCGAGGCACGTAAGGTACGCACAAAAACAATAACAATGTGTCCCATTGTTTCTGCATTTGGAGATACGAAGACCTTGCATAATGGTCATGATTAAAGTCAATAGCCGACGCTCTGGGTTATTTTGTAATTGGGGACCTGATGTTTAATAACTGTTAAAGCCACCAACTGTGAGTTACTGTATATATATATATAATGGACGAAAAAAACTTGAATTAAATTGACTGAATAATGTTGGTACTTTACTGGATTTTTTTTTCTTGTCTGCGGCAATTTAAGTATAAGTAATACAAAACGGTTAATCTTCACAATAGTAGTTAGTGAACAGTCAATAAACTAACTTATTACAAAATAGGTATATTGCAGTAGTGAGCGTAAATGAATGATTGCAATAATCAACTGATTGGCATTTGAATAATTCTGATAATTGACTTATTATTCGAATGATAATCGTCTGATCATTTGAATAATAATCGACTGATATTCGCATGATAATCGACTAATCATTCGTATGATAATCAACTGATCATTCGAATGATCATTCAAATGGTCATTCGAATAAAAAAATCAATTAAACTATTATAGTTGAAACCATCAAACACAAATAATATAAAAATGACGACCAGAGCTGGAACGAAGCCTTAAAAAAATAATTCAAATTACGAAACCGAGTTACTTAATACAGGGAGTTTTTTTTTAAATTTAAGTATACATATCCCAATTACAGCGTATATGCTGTAAATGTTGTCACCTAAGAAGCCAAGGGGTGTAAGTGACTAATTAAAATAAGATAAATCCCGTTTTGAAGTTCAAGATTTATTGAAATCAACAAACAAAATGTATCTTGATATAGCATTTATATTTCTAGAATTAACATGTAATATAACTGTCTATCAAATATTGATATATTAAGGTGGGACCAAACTCAAGCAATTTAACCAACCAATTGAACAAATTTCCTCTTGAAACATATTTGAATTCTATTAATTTTAAAAGCTTGCAATTTTTCTCTCTATTAACATTAGTAAGTTAAAAAATTACATTAAAAAAGCAAATGTAAAGCTTATTAATTTTCATCTGCGATTTTAGTGTAATTGCATTTAAAAAAATAACATTTTACCCTTTTAGCACATATCCGCATTAATTTGTATCCCAAAATTCACACCCTCTATCTCTACAAACATAAAACTCGCAAACATCCGACCAAAATTAGCATTCCATTTTCGCGCAGAATGCGCATCGCGCCTAATTTAAATTTTTAAATCGGCCGATTTGAATATAAACTCGCTCATCTTGGAATGCCTTAAAGTAAGAGAGCAAAAAAAAAACGTGACTTCACATTCAGGACGATATAAATGAAAACAAAGAAGGCCGAACGTGACCCGAATCTTGACAAGATCGTGAAGAAAAGAGAGGAAAAGAATAAATAGTGGACCGAGCGCTTATTAACGGGCACGTGCGAGGGGTTCCACAGCACCGATTATAGCGCCAGTATTAAATACACCCAGCTGATCAAAATCCGCTGGGAATATAAAAATTAGGGCGGGAAATTTTTAAAATTGAAGTAGTGAATATTCATTCAAAAACATATTCAATTATTCAAATATTTCAATTATTCAAATATTTTTATATACGTATATTTCAAATACCGTAAAATCTTGACTATAATACGCACACGTGTATAATACGCATGCTTGATTTTGCGCGAAATTTTCGGAAAAAATTACTATAACTACGTGTATTTTTGTATACGAGTATAATACGCACCATCACTTTTTGCGGGTTAAAATATAAAAAAAGTGCGTATTGTACTCAAGATTTTACGGTATACGAATTTGCATATGTATTTGAATAAATATCCGAACTCCAATAATCCGGATTCTCCAGTAATCCGGACGAAATTGAAATATAAGTTAGTAACATTATGAATTCTAAAATCCGGAAAAAGCCCAAAAACTGTGAGTCGGGATTTCCCAAATGGTTAAAAAGCACAATGGCACCAAGAAGCCCACACAAAACATTAACTCTAGCGTATTCTTGTTACTTTTCAATAAGTTTCAATTGATCTGATGAGGAAATCATAAAAAACTAAATTAGTATAAATTATTTTAATTGTGATAAATTTTAAAATTACTTCATAGATTTTGTAAAATTTCAGTTTCAAGCGTTTCCACTGAACACATTTTTAAAGTTACAGAAATTGGCAACGACTTGAATTTAAGCTTAAATAGAAGACAATGAGTTTTAATTTAAGTCGTCCATTTTTTGAGGAAAATAGCCTAAATTATTGTTTATATTGTTAGGAACAACTGCCTGATTTTAACAAATATTAAATTGTTCATGCGAAATTGAAGGATTTCACACCTCAGATCAATGTATTAAAAAAATCACTAAGCTGCTGAAAAAGACTAGAAGTAAGCTGGTATACTTATTTTTTACTCAGAAAATAATCAATCCAACAAAATCCAAATTTGAGCGCCTGTACTAAGCTTAATTTTTAAGTAATAAACATAATTTATAGCACAAATTAAAGCTCCCTTAACCAAGAATAAATTACTTTTTGAAAAAAATCTAATTAAACATTTCTGAACAAACGCATTTTTTGTTAACGATATTCTGATTGATTAATTAAACAGTCAGGGAAATTTAACATGTTCAGATTGGTCGCGCCACCATGGCTAAGATTCCTAAGAATTTTTACAATTTAAAAGTATCTAAACTGTTATATTTTTTACTATTTTTAATCAACCGTGTTCTTTTTGCAATAAATAAAAGTAAAATAAATCAAGTGTAATACAGGAATTTCTTTAAGTATACATATGCGTACCCGGTAAATCTTTAAATATTCGTTGTTTTTTAAAAGAGGTATAATAATAATTTTAAAAGAGCAATAAACGAGTGTTTTCCACTCCCAGGTTAAGCATGAAGTAAAATTTTCAGGCTTTTCTAAACTCTAAATTTTACTTCATACGCCACGCGTACAATCACTGATTCATTGTAAAGTTCAAAATACATATCCTTAGAATACTGCTTTAGTAGTATATTTTGAACTTCACATGAAATCAGTATTTTATACGCGTGGCGCATGAAGTAAAATTTCGAGTTTAGAAAAGCCTGAAAATTTTGTTTGGTCGCTTCGCTACGCTATCAAACTACATTTTTGGGCCCTTCTATACTCGAATTTTACTTCATGCTTAATCAAGGAGTGGAAACACGTTAGAAATTTCAAATTGAACTTAATCAAAAACAACGAATGCAAATTTTCAGGCTTTTCTTAGCTCGTAAATTTAGTTCATGCTTAATCAAGTGAAAAAGGAGTCTCCGCAGTCCTTATGTACGAGCCACGATTGGATAAAATATTTAAGCGTTAGGTTTTCTTTATATCAATACTTGTCATAGGGAGTGTTTCTTTTAACTATACCAACGTACCCTAAAGAAGATTGCTCGAGACGCTCGAATTTTGAAAAGATATTTAATCATTGTGTTCCGACAACGCTTTTTATGCATTGTTATTTGTTGATAATTTCCTCATTTAATTTTTATATACTATTGTGTATGGATATACCAAAATTCGACGCGGACATAAGGACGCGCGACTTTTAGACGCGTTCATTTGGACGCGCGACTTTTGACGCGACGACATTTGGACACGTGATATTTGTCGCCTCATGCAGCTTTTTGTGGAGATAGCTTTAGTACTTTGTAGTGTCCCTGTATGAAAGGGAACCGCAAATTGGCATCTATTTTAACGCGCTAAAAGCGTCAAAATTAAACTTCATCATTGTACACTAAATTAAAACATAATTTTTACTTCTCGTTGTAATGGGGTAGCTGAATTATGTATGAAAAAACCTCTAAATCGTCAAACTCAATTATATAATTAAATAAGTCTATTGCAAACCTTTCTCGTAACCTAACTTAACTTAGAAGTGTGTCTAGTAAGAATCGTGCGCAAAAAGACTTACACAATTTATTCTATTGCAAACTTTTCACCTAGCCTAACCTAGAAGTATGTGAAATAGGTATCGTGCATACGCAATTTGTTCGACTGCAAACCTTTTTCCTAACCTAACCTAACTTAGAAGTATGTGCAATTTATTCTTTTGCAAACTTTTCTTATAACCTAACCTAACCTAGAAGTATGTGGAATAGGCATCGTGCATACGCAATTTATTCCATTACAAACCTTTCTCCTTACCTAACCTAACCTAGAAGTATGTGCAATTTATTCTTTTGTAAAATTTTCTCCCAAACTAACCTAACCTAGAAGTATGTGGAATAGGCATCGTGCAAATTCTATTGCAAACGTTTCTCCTAACTTAACCTAACCTAGAAGTATGTGGAATAGGCATCGTGTGCAATTTATTATATTATTTTCGAATGCTATAAATATATGCAGGCGTCCAAATGTCGTGGGTCCATTTGTCTCGCGGCTATATGTCGACGCGTCCATTTTTCACGCGTCCAAATGACCGCATCCTAAAGTCGCGCGTCCATATGTCCGCGTCCTTATGTCGTGATACCATTGTGTATCATCAAGACCGTAGCCAGTAAAAAAATGCATGGGGGTTTAATGGTAAAAATATTGTTTTTGATCTTACAGGGCCGCTTTTACATACAAAAATTGAACATTTTAAACATTTCTGGGGTGTGTGGGGGGGGGGGGGGTGAACTACCATATCCCCCCCCTAGCTACGGCCTTGTAGTATCATAAAACGATTACAATTTTTAAAACATTGCTACATTATTAGTGGCCATGCATTGCATCGGTAATTACTGCACAAATTTGATTGCATGTGTGTAAGCCGATGTAATTGTTATGTGGAATAAATAATTGCAGTAGTGGAATGAGCTAGCGCCATTAGATCAGATTAAAATATTACATTTGCTGTAGTGAAAGCTTTAAAATCGGTAAACAGAAGGTTATTAACGTTAATCACCCTTGCGCTGCAAGGACTGGTTCGCATCATTTAAATTACGCACTAATGCACCGACTCCAGTATTTTGTTCCGGCCTGCAAATTCGCAAGAATTTATAGGAAATGCAAATGCGTTTTTTTTTTAATTGCAAATAATTTCAGTTATGTAAATGTGGCTTGATTTATTTCTTTGCGAAATAATTTGCCTTAGCTATAGAGTTCTGTTGACAAAACACAGTCATTTTAAATATAATTGTACGAATTATTAATTATATGAAATAAATAATGATATTTCGTAAATTTACGAGTTTGTTTTTAAAGGATGTGTAATAGAAAGGATTTTAGGAAAAAGAACGATGAAAAGGGTGTGATTGATAGGATGTTAAAGGACAAGGAACACCACGTGGAGGCTGCTTTGCAGCCAGACAGTCTGCTCAGAGTCGGCTCTCGAATCAAATTCACTATAGTAATCAGAGACACTTGCCCTTTAGTAATCAAAGACACGCCTACTATAGTAGTTTTTGAGATACGCCCACAAAAGTAATCAGACACGCCCACTATAGTAATCAGAGGCACCTACGATGGTAATTAGACACCCCCACTATAGAAATTTTACAGACAAGCCCACTATAGTAATTTTAGATACACGCCCACTATAGTATTTTAGAGACAGACACTATAGTAATTAGACACGCCCACTATAGTAATCAGAGTCACACCCAATATAGTAATTAGAGTCATACCTAGTATGGTAATTAGAGTAAGGATGTTCAAAATACAGGGCATTATTCTTTTGAGTATACATATCCCGATAATTACAGCGTTTTTTTAATTTGCGGGAATTCGTTCTTCTAAAGCGGTTAATTTGAAGCTTTTACCGAGTGTTTTCCACTCCCAGACTAAGCATGAAGTAAAATTTCGAGTTTAGAAAAGCCTGAGAATTTAGATTGGCCGCGTAGCGAAGCGGAGCGGCCAATCCAAATTAGGCTTTTCTAAACTCGAAATTTTACTTCATGCGCCACGCTTAAAGACACCGATTTTTAATGAAGTTTGAAAAACACACACATACAATAACGATTATAGGCAACCTAATATACGTTAAAGTTATGGGGTTGCCTATAATCACTGTTTTTAATAATTTGTTTAGCGCAGAATTTGACTCACGTTTTATTCACATCTACATAGTAGCTAAAGCCGTATATTTTAAACTCTGCGATATTTCAGTGTTTTATACGTGTGGCGCATGAAGTAAAATTTTGAGTTTAGAAAAGCCTAATTTGGAGAGGCCGCTCCGCTTCGCTACGCGGCCTATCCAAATTTTGAGGATTTTCTAAACTCGAAATTTTACTTCATGCTAAGTCTGGGAGTGGAAAACCCTCGTTTAAAGATTCAAATTTAAATTTAAAAAAAAAAACAACGAATGTCGTAAAATGTACAGTGTATGCATATGTATACCTGAAAGAAAAATTCCCTGTATATCGATATCTTGGATTTGGAAGAGAGTCGCACCCCGGCAAATCCAAATTTGCAGGCTTTCCTAAACTCGAAATTTTACTTCATGCGCCACGCATATTAAACACAGCTTTCAAGTGAAATTTTAAATATACTGTTTTAACATTTTTAAAAAATTAATGAATTTGCTTCATGTGTAACTGTACAGGGTGGTTGTTTTCGTTGATATTATAGGGTATAGGCTAAACGGTAAGAGATACAAAAAAACTAAGATGTATGTCCCGTTCTCTTTTTTAGTGTTTAGTTTAATGCCGCAATCAGATCTACGCTAACTAGATTGGTTTAGAAGATACGGGGTGATTCTCAAAATCTGCCGGTTTTTATTATCTCTTATGGCTCGGTTATTTATGGAGATACAAACAAAATTTAAATACGAAAGTTTTATGACTTTTTACGTAGAATCCAGTGGCGTACTTAAGATAATATAGATGTTTTAATTTTTGAGATATTATCAAAACTACTATTTTCTTAAATGGGACACCCTGTATCTGAGTACCTCAAAAAAATGCATTTTTTCTTGTGATTGCAACAATATGTAACACTCAATATTTTGTTTTGTCTTAAATAGCTAAAATACCAAAAAACAAAAAAATATTTTCTAGATGGCCATGAATTGAATTCATTGAGCGTTCGTTTTTGTTTGTTTACATGTCATAAAATTAAAGATTAATTACGTATTGGTTTTGATATTTTCGATTATACTTCTTTAAAAAAAGGAGTCTAAAATGAATACTTTTTAAAACTATGGAAAATTAAACATTTTAGGTCTTTATTTTCATTACCCTCAATATAGCCGTTATGAAAATAAAGACGCAGCTTACGACCTATATTTTGAGCGTTATCCGGACCGACGACAGCCAGAAAAAGAAATATTTCAAAGATTATATCACAATTTAAGTGATTGTGGATCAAAACCAAGAGGTAAGATTACCAAAACCAAAAATAAAGATCCGACGGTATCTAGCTGTAATATTGAGAAATACATTGGCACAAGTAAATTAAACGTTTTTGCCAAAATTGGCAATTAGTAAGTGTTTCTTGAATAATTTTCTCACTTATCACTTGGTGAAACATTTTTAAATATTGATAATGAAGGTTTAAATTAAATTACACTTGGTTTGTTTCACAATTTTTTACTTTACTATTTACTCGACTGTCGAGTAAATAGTAAAGTAAAAAATTGTGAAACAAACCAAGTGTAATTTAATTTAAACCTTCATTATCAATAATTAGTAAGTGCCCTACCATATGGCTGTTGTGTGCTGGAACACCGTCTTGTTGTAAATAAACATTATTTCTTATAGCCAATGGCATGTTATCCAACTCGATTATTACACATTCCTCCAAAATTTGGATTTATCCTTCAGCATTCAAATTTTCATTAAAAATCCTGTAGTTAAGGACTCTGTTTTGATAAAGCGCCACCCATACATGGAACCCAAACCGTCCTTGTTGCACCCTGGCGACCGTCTGATGATAACAAGGGAATATCAAAACCAATACGTAATAAATATTGAATTTTATGACATGTAAACTAACAAAAACAAAAGCTTACAGAATTCAACATGGCCATCTAGAAATTCTTTTTTTTGTTTTTTAGTATTTTAGCTATTTAGGACAAAACAAAATATCAAGTGTTACACATTGTTGCAATCCCAAGAAAAAATTCAATTTTTTGAGATACTCAGATATAGGGTGTCCCATTTAAAAAAATACTAATTTTGATAATATCTCAAAAATTAAATCATCTTTATTTTTTAAGCACACCACTGGATTCTACGTAAAAAGTCATAAAACTTTCGTATTTAAATTTTGTTTGTATCTCCATAAATAACCTAGTTCTAAGAGATAACAAAAATCAGTTGATTTTGAGAATCACCCTGTATCTTCTAAACCAATCTAGTTAGCGTAGATCTGATTGCGGCAATAAACTAAACACTAAAAAAGAGAACGGGACATATATCTTAGTTTTTTTGTATCTCTTACCGTTTAGCCTATACCTTATAATATCAACGAAAAACAACCACCCTGTACTTACTGAAAAAATTCCTTGTATAATTTTTACCTTTTCTTTTCAACAAATTTTACTTAGAACATTTTTCATATCTTTCTTAATACAATAGCTGACGTTTAATGAACAACTAGTATCGTATGTAACGATACATATTGTATCAATAGCAGCGATTTATTGAAAAATCAAACATCGATATAAATATCGATTATTTTATATACAAATATGGAGTATAATTTTGAAAAAACGCCAAATTTATTATCAACATTAATCCTATATATTAATATAGGATTAATGTTGCTAGTAAATTTGGCGTTTCAAACATATACACAAATTTATTAATAAACTTTGAGCTTCTGTTATTTTAATTTAATTCTATCGATTTATTTATTCTATATATTAATAGCATTAATGTTGATAATAAATTTGGCGTTTTTTTCAAAAATATACACAAATTCATTCATAAACTTTGAGCTTCTGTCATTTTAATTAAATTCTATCGTTTTTTTTTTTTTTTAGCTTGAAAACAAAACTTGTTTAATAATTCAACATTTTAGTCAAGTTTTAAGTTTTGCAATGTTACATCCTTCAGTATCTCAATTTTCATATTTCCCACGTTAATACAATGTTTGTTAATTTCTCAACAATTTGTCCAAATTTCATCAACATTTGAAGTTTTGGTGATATTTCAAAGTTTGTTTTTAAATAAGACTGACATTTTCATCATCATTCGTTGCCTGTTAATTTTTCATCAACGGCAAAACAATGTTTATTCATTTCAAAGTAATCTCCAGAAATTTGATAAAGAATTGAATTATCAATGATTTTAAATTGTAATTTTCTCAAAGAAGAGAATAAGTTAAACTTTCCTATGCGTTTCGTTCATTTTGTCAAATGTTAAGATTTTAATCGAATATTCACAAATTTCATCAATTTCATGATATATGTAATTGTATAAATCAATTATTATAAAAAAAAAATAAGAAAAGATTTAATTCAACTTTCGTATAAATTTCGTTCATTTTGTCAAATTTTAAGATTTTAATCGAATATTCACAAATTTTATGATGAAATTGACAAAATTTATGAATATTCGATTAAAATGTTAACATTCGACAAAATGAACGAAACGTATACGAAACTTGAATTGAATCTCTTTAAAAAAAAAACAATTTAAAATCATTGATAATTCAATTTTTCATCAAATTTTCGGAGATTACTTTGAAATAAATAAAAAAAACAACGAAATTTTGATAATATAAATTATAAATTGTTCCTGATGTCGATAAAAAAAGTGGGCAAAAACCTTGAAGAGTTTATCTAACCAATGTTTGAAATTGTTATAATTAAGTCATTTTCCACGAATTTTATTAGTTTCTTAATTTTAACTATCCTCTCTGTCTTGATTTATGATCCTTATTAATTTTGAAAAACTATACTGATAATACTACTGCTCAATAATAATACATGTAATATTGATTGTCATTTGTTTACAAGTCAAAATGTGACCTTTTTGACTCTACTGATTACTATTTGACAACCTTGACTATACTGACTACATATTCATTATATTGACCATTTTCGACAAATATTCACAAGGAAAAATATTCATAGTTCATCAAACAAAAGATTGATATTTCGTAAATAAAAATAATTTTCAATCTATTTATTTTTACTACTACTACGATATAATCGATATTCTATATCGATACTTTTTTGGCATAGTAATCAGAGGCACGCACATTATAATAACCAGAGAAATGCCACTATAGCAATTAAAGACATTCCCACTATTACAGGGTGCGGCAAAAGTTCCAGCACACATTTTTTAAATGCACATTTACGTACTGTTTTTAGCCTTTTGTATCGTTATTGTATAACCTATCTTGAAGCCCTTGAAATTCTCTACAAAGTTCATTTGTTTGTTTGTGTGTCAAATCGTTATTTTTTAGAATTATGAGCTAATGATGAAGATCGAATCGCGATCATTCGAATTTTTAAATCAAGTTTGTGGCCTTCAAAATCGCCCGACCTCAACCTAATGTATTTTTCCATTTGGTCCATTTGGAGAAAAAAAGCCTGCTCTACCAACGACAAGTCGATAGAATCCCTAAAAACGTTTCTGCAGCGAGAATAGGCCAATATTACAAACTATCAATTAACGACCATCGTCAAACATTTTCAGAAGCGTTTCAAGGCCTGTGTGGAAATTTTGTAATTCTGCTCAAATAATCTCGTAGAGAATTTTCTTGGCTTTCTTTTGATGTAATTTGTTGTTGTGTCTTACTTGCCGATAAAATGGTTATTATTGAAAGAATGTGTTCGGGAACTTTTGGCCCACCCTGTACAATCAGAGACGCCCACTTTAGTAATCAGAGACACTCCTACAATGATAATCAGAGACACGCCCACTATAATAATTAGAGACACTCCTACTACGATAATCAGAGACACGCCCACTATAATAATTAGAGACACGTCTACTATAGTAATCACGTCGAGTTTAGTGAAGAAACATGCGTTTCTAAAAAAAAAAATATTGTAGATGTGTTATTAATGAAAATATAGTTGGATTGAAGAGTCTTTTTCATATACAGTTATTTTAATTTATTCCACATATTTTCCAGTAACTGTTCCTTATAATCTAATTAATCGATACAAACATAAAACAAACATTGATTTATCTCCACAAGACCAATACACACGAGATTCCTGGAAAGATACAGGAAATTTATGCGAATACATCGGGCCTCTCTATGAAGTGTACGAAAGGTCGGCAGAAGAGAGCCGGGTTTATTACTTTCGAAATAAAAAAAGAAAAGAGGTAGTGATGAAATGGGCAAGAGCCGCGGCCGAGCATTATTCAACAGACGTGAACTTCCTGCCCTAACTGTAAACTCGATATTCATACATAACTTATCATCCCGGGAAACGTTATGCACGGGAAAAACGACACTTTATTGCTCGAGGGCGCCTACGGCTGGTAAGGCCTTATTGTACTGTCCGGACGTAAAGGGCCCGACCCGTAGATCCAGGACGGGCTCCCGGTTTTATGCTTTCATTTTCGTCTCGCTGAAATATTTATTAAATAAATAATAAATGACCCGGTGCCAAATGGCTCTCACGAATTACTCGTAAACTGTATGACACCTTTAGTGTGCTAATAACTTTTTTACTGTCTTACCTAATGTGTACTGAAATATATTACTTTTGTAATTTATTGAAAACATATAGTGAGTACTTATACTGGGAATTTTCAAGAAATTTCGAGTTTAGAAAATCCTGCAAATTTGGTATATTCGCTGCGCTTCGCTACGCGACCAAACCAAATTATCAGGCTTTTCTAAACTCGAAATTTTACTTAATAAGGAAGTGGAAACACTTGTAGACGTTTTAAATTGAACTTTTTTTAAATACACCGAATACCTAAAAGTTAACGGAATACACATCGGAATATGTATACCCCAAAGAAATTTGTCACTGTATACGTTTGGCTAATGCACAATTAATTATTTGTGACAAGTAGAATTAATTGAATTACAGGGTGTCCCGTTAATGTGGGGGAAATGGCTTAACCACAGATTCCTGGGATCAAAATATGATGATTTAACATAACTTATCTATATCCAAAAGTTTACGGTTAAGCCGGAATCAGTCTTGAAAGTTCAAAAAAATGTTATTAATTTTATTTATAACAATAGAACGCTATATTCGATCCGATTAAAATTTATTATGGTTGATTATCATTATATAACACAGTTCTGTTTTATGGTCATCATTGATTGACAAGAAGTATAAAAAACAATAGAACCACAACATAAAAACTAAAATATGTTTTTGTTGGCTCACCTTATAAAACTTTTAAAATGCATCTTGATAGATTAGTACATTTAAAAGCTTTTTTGTCTCTTAATAATGTTTGATATCTTGTACGGTTTTGCCACATATTATAATAAATTATTTTTTATTATTTAGTAAAAAGGAAATTAGTTTTTCGGGTGATTATAAATATTTTTTTTCTTTGTCGCCGCCATTATTTAACAAACGTCAATTATGTATAATAATAATTAACAAGTGTTTTTTGACAATTAATTCTTATTTTTATTATGGTTTATAATTATTCATATTTTTATGGAGCAAACAGACAGTTTTTCTTTTAAGTATACGTATTCCAAATTCAGCCTATTTTCTGTAAATATTTAGATATACCTTGTTTTTTCTTAATTCAATTTGAAGCTTTAAACGAGTGTTTTCCATTCCCAGACTAAGCATGACGTAAAATTTCGAGTTAAGAAAAGCCCCGTGAAAATTTGTCGTGGGTCGCGCAGCGACCCAAGATAAATTTTCTGGGTTTTTCTAAACTCGAAGTTTTACTTCATGCGCCACGGGTATAAAACACTGAAATATTATGAAATTTATGTATATTCGAACTTCACTTGAAATCTGTGTTTTGTACGCGTGGCGCATGAAGTAAAATTTCGAGTTTAGAAAAGCCCAGAAAATTTGTCTCGGGTCGCTGCGCGACCCTCGACAAATTTTCACGGGGCTTTTCTAAACTCGAAATTTTACTTCATGCTTAGTCTGGGAGTGGAAAACACTAGTTTAAAGCTTCAAATTGAACTCTTTTAAAAACCAACGAATGTCGGAAAATGTACAGCTTTTGCATGTTTATCTAAAAAAAAATTCACTGTATGTTGTTTGTATTAGGATTTCGCCAAGGAAATTGAGGATGCTATATTCATATTTTATATTTTTGTGGCAAAACCGTACAAGATATCAAACATTATTAAAAGACAAAGAAGCTTTCATTTGAACCAATCTTTGAAATAATACTTTTTTTAAATTTTTATAAGGTGCGCCAGTGAAAACATATTTTAGTTTTTATGTTGTAGTACTACTGTTTTTCATACTTCTTGTCAATCAATGATGACCATAATAGCTTAAATGATGTGTTATATTATGATAATCAACCATAATAGATTTCAGTCAAATCGAATATAGCGCTCAATCGTTACAAAAAAAATTAATAATATTTTTTTGAAATTTGGAGACTAATTCCGGCTTAACGGTACAGTTTTGGATATAGATAAGTTGTATTAAATCATCAAATTTTTATCCCAAGAATCTATGTTTAAACCATTTCTCCACATTAACGGGACACCCTGTATATAGAAATGGCTGATATCTAGCTGGTATCAAACACTGTGGGCCCTTAAACTACGGATACAAGCAAACCCTTTGATAACATTTCCAAGTTGTTTAACTTTGAAATTAAATTGACTATTAATATTGGAATGGTCTATTAGATGACATGTCTCTAGAAACCATAGGATTTGGAATAAACTTACTTGTGAATTGAAATACCGATTTACAAATAAATCTTAAAAGTGCTGTCTAAAACTCACAGATTTTTTTTGGTAATATTAATAATGCTAATGTTTCCTGGAGTCAATTTAGTATGGTAACGTTGTGTTAAATATCATACAGGGATTCTTTTTAAAGTATTCATATCCCGATAATTACAGTGTTGGTATCTTTGCAGGAATTTCTTTTTTTTAATTAAATTTACAGAGTACACATCGCCCTATGTATAATTACAAGAAATATTTGCTGAATATTTTTTTTATAACAAAAATATTATGTATTTGGTTTCAAAAGATGAGTTCAATATAATGTATGTTGAATTTGAATTAAAAGCACTTGGTTTGTTTAGTGAAATAAAGCTAAAGCCTTTAATTCAAATTTAATATTAGTTCAAATGTTTCATCAAGTGATCAATGAGAACCAAATTAATGGAATATAATTAAACTTAATAGAACACTAACCCTATATCAGCTCCAACAATTCTGTCAGAGGAGGACATACGTGACAATCCAGGCCAAAGGCGAAAAAAGCCAAACCGAATTGTTTGGAGGTTAGCCACAGAGGTCACAAGACCAAGCAGAATCAGATGAGCCATAAGCAGGTTCCAACCTTATAAGTCCGCTGGGATAGATGGGATTTATCCCATCCTGCTACAGAAGGGCATAGAGGAGCTGGTGCCGCATCTGTCAAAGATCTTCAAAGCCATGGGGACACGTACCAAGGGCGTGGCAAAGTGTAAGGATAATCTACTTGCCTAAGGTAGGTAGAATAGCAGATCTAACACCGAAGTCTTATAGACCCATCAGCCTCTCTTCATTCCTACTGAAAACAATGGAGAGACTGGTCGACAGATACTTACGAGACGATATACTTGGGAAAGATCCTCTCAGTAATCGTCAGTACGCTTACCAGCCAAGAAAGTCACAGTCAGTGGAGGAGAAAGAGATGGCTATGGTCACATTCCTAGATATAGAAGGGGCGTTCAACAATGTCACAACCAACTCGCTTATAGGGGCACAAGCAAGAAATGGCGTCTTGCCAAGCCTCTACGAATGGATAAGGGCTAGCCTGGAGGAAAGGATAATCATATCCACTCTAGGAGGCCACACCATTGAAGCTAGAGCCAGCGGAGGCTACAAGGGTGATCAGGCCCATGATAACCTACGGGGCAGTCGTAAAGTGGACAAGGACGGAGCAGCAGGGGGTGATAAGGCTCCGGAACAGCACACAAATACTAGCATGTCTCAGTGCCACAGGAGCCCTAAGCACTACCCCGACAGCAGTCCTAGAAATCATCCTGAACCTACCACCACTGCACATCTTCATACAAAGGGAGGCCAGGACCGTAACATACAGACTAATGCAAGGACAGGCTCCCAAAACTGATCACGCGGGAAAAAGTACCAAAGGCTAGAAGATGAGCTGATGGCAAACCCTACAACAGGAATGCCAAGCGATGCCATGGTCCAGAAATATAATTTCGACAGAAAATACAAAGTGATGATTCCGCAGAGGAAAGATTGGGAGGACGGCCCATTTACCAACGCGGAATCAAACTGGTATACTGACGGCTCAAAGACAGATGAAGGAGTCGGAGCCGGAATATACAGCACAAAACCCGAGACAAAGATTTCAGTCAGTCTGGCGAGGGATACCACAGTGTTCCAGGCAGAGGCGATCGCGATTCACCTCTGCATTGAAGAAATTGCAAGGCAAGACAACACAAGTCGATCAGTAACTATTTTCTCGGACAGCCAAGCGCTCCTAAGGGCACTAAGCACCATAGAGGTCGATTCCAAGCTAGTGTGAGACTGTGTAAGCGTTCTCAACGAAATGGGCGGTCGCAAAAAAGGGACAATGATATGGGTCCCAGGACACAAGGGTCAGCAAGGGAACGATAAAGCAGACGAACTGGCCAAACAAGACTCGTCACGCGCCTTCACTGGCCCCGAACCCTCCTGCGGTATCGCAAAAACCACAGTCAGAAAATCCATAAAAAAAATGGACGGAGACACAAACTTAAACTTGGTGGACGAACACACCAAGGCAGAGGCAGGCGAAAAATAATCGCCGGCCTTCACGACCGATCATCTCAACCAAGAGAGAAAAACGGTTAAAACTATAGTACGTCTACTGACAGGACACATGAGCAAAATAGGTCTGGCAGAGGATACAGTATGTAGATTCTGCCAGGAAGAAGAGGAGGATCCTCTCCACATCCTGTGCTAATGTAAGGCCCTCGCAAGGGGTTAGATACCTAAAGATGGGCAACACTAAACCAAACGCAGAGAGCTACACCCAAGGCTCACTGTCAGCGTAATAGAGCTAATCAAAGAGGCGAAGCTCGAGCACGTCGTCTAGGATAACAGGTATCCACAATAGATCTGCAAAGGTCGCGGTGGTACAGGCCAAGAGGCCACCCCTACAAATATCTAATCTAATCTAACCCTATATCAGAAAGGATATTAATTACTTAAAAAAATTGTTTATAGAATAGAAAAAAACATTACATTTTCAGATATAACAAGAGGTATGATTATCATTGATAATATTCATGAGTAAAACCGAGCTGCAGATTCAACGATCCCGAAGGGTGTGTTGAATGTGCTGCTCCGGTTACACGAATGAATATTATTATATTATATTTAATCACACCACAAGTTATATTCGATGAGAGAATAGAATGGATAAAACAGCAACCAAATTGTCAGGCTTTTCTAAACTCGAAATTTTAGCTGTTAAACAAATAATTTTCGCAACGACTACAATAAGGTGATAGAATTCTAAAACCGCTGTGATAACATGTATCTATGGAAATAAGAGATTCTGATATGGAATGCAGCCATGTGACGCATGAGTTATATTCTTACAGTAATTTTCTACAATTTTTTTCTGTACATAATTGTTCTATTCGACAAGATGTTTTCTAGTGAACAAAATCCAAGTATCACTCAAGCTCTTCTCGATAAAATAAACAAACAAAAAACACTGCTAAACCGCTAGCAAACAATAATAATACGCGAAATTGCATTGTTCAGTAACAATTGCGGAGAACACTGTCTGCAGCCCGTGCCGGTTTTCGCATTCAAAACGGCATAAATGTAATTGAAACGCACAATAGAAATGCAACACAATGGCCAGATTGAACCAGAAGAAAAATTCAGCTCGCGTGTGAGCTGCGAATAGAAAAATAAAATCGGAGAGAATTTAATTCCGACGTTAAAATCAGGACACGAAATGCACGCCGCCGAAAGTCACCCCTCGGTGCATACTAGTATATATATACTATCTATATACATTGCGTGTACATAGACGTACATATTTGGTTGTGTATGATAAAATTCGAATTTTCACATCAAAGGATTCCAATTAATATTGCGCGATATGTACGAGTATGTGCTGAAGAGTACTTTAAATCTGAAATTCTATGGATGTGCATATTTTGTTCATTGATGGATTTTATTGTATGTTTACCAGTAAAAGCAAGCTTTAGTGTTGGCACACATGGGCTGTGATATGCGAGATTTAAAGGATGAGGTAAATCGGAGATTTATTTGTGAGCGCAAGCAAGCTTTAATTTTACTTTATGTATTATAGTTTGCTTTTGCTCACTAACTATAATACATAAAGTAAAATTGAATTTACCAGTTATTTGAAAACTATTTAAAAAATATAAAATAACCGAAATGAGTTTCTGCAAAAATGTTAGTCTTGTTAACTGTAATAGTTGGCGCTTTAATAAGTAGGGAAACGAGATATTTAATAGTTAGCAACAACAAGGTTTAAACAGTGAACAAAAGCGAATTGTAAATAATGACTGAAAGCGAGCTTTATAAGTAAGTGAAAGCATGCTTTAAAAGTGATCGAAATCGAGTTTTAAACGTGAGCTAAAGCCTGCTTAAATAATTGAGCAGAACCGAGCTTTAAAAACTGAGCGAAAACAAGCTTTTATAGTGCGGATAAGTAAGCATTAAAAAGTAAGCAAAAGAGAGTTGTAAATAGTGAGTCAAAGCGAGCTTTATAAGTGAACGAAGGCGAGCTTCAAAAGTGAAGGAAATCGATCATTTTAACGGAAGTTAAAGCCTGGGCGACCAAACCAAATTTTCAGGCTTTTTTAAACTCGAAATTTTACTTCATGCGCCACGCGTATAACACACTGATTTTAAGTAAAGTTTAATTGTTCACAATATTTCTGTGGTTTCAGTGTCTAATACGCGTGGCGCACGAAGTGAAATTTCTAGTTTAGAAAAGCCTAAAAATTTGGATTTGCCGGGGCTAATTTTCGCGCGGGGCATTTCTAAACTCGAAATTTTACTTCATACTAAGTCGAGGATTGTAAAATCTCTTTAGTAGCTTCAAATTGAACTCATTAAAAAAACGAGTGCCTCAAAATGCACAAGCATCGGGATATGTATACTTGAATGAGTAATTCCCTGTATGAAATATCGAATAGAAATGTTAAAGTAATAAAAAAAGACAAGTTCTGGCAAATATACTAACAATTTAATTTGTGTAAATTAGGTTAATTGAAAAATTATCCTTGCATGTAATAATTACTCAAAAAAAAAGAGTAAAACCTTTGTCGGACTAACAGATAATCCTTGATGTGGAAATTAGAAAATTCACAATGCGAGAAAATTCAATTATTCATTCAAACAAGGCCGCCTGGTACAAAGTAATACAGGCTAATGTAATCGCTTGAGGATCAACAGATGCTTGTAAACACGATTCGTTATTCATTATGTTTGAGTTCGGAAATAGGCAAAGGGTATAATATTGCACGCACACTAAGGTAACAGAAATTTGTTATTCCAAGTATAATCCCGATTAAGCTGTAATATTTAGGGATATGTTCAAAGTAAACATACGATTATTTTCACAATTGAAAATCATAAAATACAAGGATTTCCAATTAATTTTCTAAATGCTTTCTGAAATCAATATAGATAAGTAAGCTATTGATAATGGGTACATAGTACTCGAAATGTACACTTCTGTGCAATAAAATTAAGCACACAAAATATGTTATATCGTGTGTTCAATAAAAAAACCTCTCGTGCCATGATTTCATCATTTTTTAAATTTAAGTTGGCTACACGCTTTGCGAATTGACGTATTAAACGTCAGACGTAATAATTTTAATATATAATTTCAGAGTTGCCAACCTACATTTTTTTCCATGGCACTCTAAAGGTTATTTTTATTTGAACATACGATAGTTTAAAACAGAAATGATGAGTTTCCTAGTTACGAAAATATGTAAATATGCCAATTATCTTGGCGTGTCAAAACGCTGCGTCATTTAGACAACAATTCAATAATTCGAATTCTAACTAAAATAGTTTTACTATTACAGCTTTGGTGTATATATTACGAGCGTTTTTTTTTCAAATGGTCTTAGTTTTTTTTTAATAGAGGTGTTATTTTCAGGTTATAGTCTTTTATCATTTATTAAAACTGCTGCTAGCCAATTCAAACACAGACCCGAATTATATAACTAGAATATTGTGAAAAATAGTTATGAGACTTGTGCATAATTTTATTGCACAGAAGTGTATATCTAACAAAATAAAAATTATTGTAAAGAAAGTTAATCTTTTCATTCCAAGTTTATGAATAAGTAATCCAAAATGTTTTAATATTTTTTATTATTTTGTTGAAATCCACGAGTTACAATAAATAATTTTTTTTAAGAAATATTAAGCTTGTAATTCTTTTTATAATCTGCAACCAATTTCTCTTGCACATTTTTAAACTAAATTTTTAGGCTTTTTTAAACTCGAAATTTTACTTTATGCGCCAGGCGTATAAAGCAATGATTTTAAGTGAAGTTCAAAATATTATTGTTTAGAAGTATATTTTTAATCGTGCTTTATCAGAATCCTTTTAATACTGATTTAGCAGTATATTTTTAATTTAACATTATTTCAGTGATTTGTACGCGTGGCGCATGAAGTAAAATTTCGAGTTTAGAAAAGCCTAATTTGGCTCGGTCGCTCCGCTTCGCTACGCGCCCGAGCCAAATTTTCAGGCTTTTCTAAACTCGAAATTTTACTTCATACTTAATCTAGGATTGGAAACACTCGTTAGACGATCAATTATAAACTTATTTTGCTGTTTTTTTATTGTAAAATTGATGACTAAAATAAATAGAGTTTATGTTTTAGTCAACTTTTGGCGTTTACGATTTTCCTTCTAAATTGACCAACTTTCAATTTGATTAAGTTGAAAGAGTGGTAATGGTAATTTATATGAATTTCGTATAAGTAAATCTGAAGGTATTTCACTTTAACATAAAAATGTGCAAGAATAGTATTTTCTAAAGTTGCAATATTTATGAATTGTTACACTAGAACACGAAAAACATTAGTGGGCTGTATGATTTACCAAAATACCGGTAGAAAATCAGGAAATACAATTTGGAGACCATATTTTATCGTTATTATAATCCCTAATTTATAGTAAGGTGTATTTATTCATAGAAAGATTGGGATTTGAATAGAAAGAATCCAAATAGTCGAATATTCAAATATAAAGATTTCAATCACTCAATTTTTCACATATTTAAAAATTCCAATATTTACAATTTTAGAATAACTTTAATACTAGTTATTCTGAAATTGAAATCTTCAAATATTTCAATATTTGAATAATTTGAATACTTGAATAATAAGAATATTTGAATATGTTTTTAAATGATGTCTGGCAATTTAGAAGAATTGGACCAATCAAAATAACGTATTACTTAGAAATTAGCCAATCACATACGAATTACGTGAATATTTTGACAGCGAATATTTGCCCTGGCAAAATATTCGAATATTTCCCGCAAAGATAACTAGATGCCTAATTTTCAATAATTTTATTTTTAAAGGTAAATAACAAGAGTATCAAAAATAAGTATTTGGAGCATTTTCATTTATAAGAGATCAAAATTGGAACAGTTGGTGAATTTGAAACTACAATTAATATAAACATTTCAATGATTTTCTTCCGTTTCGTTCATCGAAGTTTTGCCTTCAATATGCAAATTATCAATGACAGTTACCTACTCAAACTATTTGATATATTTCTATAAATTATTTTTGTTCTAGCGATTGCCTGAACAAACATCTCTCGTGCAGGCATAATACATCCCAAACATTTTCGGTGATATGCTTGGTACTTGGGATATTGTATACAGGTTGTTCGAAAAGTAATATAACTGCTCGATATTTCTGCTTGTAATTGTAACTACTAATTTAAGCTACTTATTGATTATATGTTTTAATGTACAGGGTGATTTATTTTTTATATAAATATTAAACCTACCTTTTTTAAATGAAACACCCTATATATTTCTTTGGTATTCAATACCTTGTTTAAATAGAAGGTTGCTTGTGAAAACCGCATGTTTTTAAGTTTATTCGTTCAAAAGTTACACATTATTATTATTTTATTATATCTTTAATTAATTTCTCACTTAACCCGTGGTGAAACATTTTTGAATCTAATACTAGATGATTTAAATTAAATTTAAATTGAAACACTTGGTTTGTTTCACTTATTTATATTTTCTCCGACTAGCTTCGACCATTGGTCATCTTCCTCCTTGAAGATGACCAATGGTCAAAACTAGTCGGAGAAAATATAAATAAGTGAAACAAACCAAGTGTTTTAATTTAAATTTAATTTAAATCATCCAGTATTACATATTTTATTGATAAGAACTAAAATATTAGCAAGAAAATGTACTTAACTGTTTTATTAATGCAGATACTCGAATCGCTTTCCTCCTTCAGTTTGACAATATCCCAGTCTACCGTAAAAAGGCAACTATATGTCACTTTCTGATTGAAATTGCTCCTTTTTCTTCCATATTTCGATTTGTAGGGTCTTCTAAATTTACTGGATTTGTACTATAAACAACATTTTTTAGGTGTCCCCACAAAAAATAATCTAACGGTGATAAATCTGGTGAAGGTGCTGGTTATTCAATTCCACCTTTTCTTCCTATCCACTTGTTTACAAATATTTCATAAAAATAAATAATTTCTAACACGAAGATTATAATGTGGCGCAGCATCTTGTTGAAACCAAATTGTGTTATAATTTTAACCACAAGCATTTCGTATTGCAGGAATTTTTTTATTTTGGATTAATTCTAAATATTTGTGTCCGTTTAAATTGCCATCTATAATAAATTGACTAATAACAGTCGCCCCGACAATACCGGTCCAGACGTTTAGTTTCAAAGGTTTTTGCGTATTATTTTCACACATCCATCTGGAATAAGTGTCGGTTCAGTATCTGCTATTATAACGGTTAACATTTCCATTGAGCATAAATGTACCTTTATCAGAAAATAGAACGTTATTTATAAAATTAGGTTCGGTACCTTCTCTATGCATGATTTCTTCGCAAAATTCTAATCAACGAATATAATCATCTAACAATACTTCAACCAAATGTATTTAAAAAGGATAAAAATTATTATAAATTCAAATTCAAAACTATTTGAATTCGAGAAAATAAGCTTACGCTTCTTATAGTTTGCACACTTTAAACATAATATATAAAATTACGAAAAAACTATTCGTGAAAATGCAAACAGTGTCTTAATTAATAAGACAATTTAAGACGATAAATATCCATTGAAACAACTACTTCCCGTGCAAATACACCTCCGGATATTGAATTATACAATGAAATATTTAAAATCTTATTTAATTTGATTTGTTACAACGCTCTATTAAAGTATATGTAACGTTTAGGTCAAATTCTCTTCAAACCAACTAACAATACAATTTAAAATGAAAGGAGAGATAGCAACAAATTAGAAGTGAAAGCACTTGGATTGAAACTAATGTCTTAGGCCATCTATAGACGCGTTTCGAGATTTATCTCTCTTCAGTATAGCTTTGCTTATGACGTTTAAAAAAAATTAGGAATAAAATTAAAAAAAAAAAATGTATTCCTATTTTTTTTAAACGTCATAAGCAAAGCTATACTTAAGAGAGATAAATCTCGAAACGCGTCTATAGATGGCCTAAGACATTAGTTTCAATCCAAGTCCTTTCACTTCTAATTTGTTGCTATCTCTCCTTTCATTTTAAATTGTATTGTTAGTTGGTTTAAAGAGAATTTGACCTAAACGTTACATATACTTTAATAGAGCGTTGTAACAAATCAAATTAAATAAGATTTTAAATATTTCATTGTATAATTCAATATCCGGAGGTGTATTTGCACGGGAAGTAGTTGTTTCAATGGATATTTATCGTCTTAAATTGTCTTATTAATTAAGACACTGTTTGCATTTTCACGAATAGTTTTTTCGTAATTTTATATATTATGTTAAAAGTTATTATGTCTAAGGATGGTATGAATAAGATGATCCACTTATCTCATGTTGTAGCGCAGTTGACCTTTTCATTGTTTTTGGCAGTTTTTTGGCTACCAGTTCTTAACGGATTTTTAATGAAACCTACGTCTTCAAAATTCTTTACTACTCTCCAAACTGCTGTTTTTGTAAGTGGCTCTTGACCTGTAAAAGTGTTATTAAATAATTCGATTACTTGGCCATAACTTCTTATGCGATCGCCGTAACCTCTCATCATTAAAATTGTTATTTTTGCATGTTCGGTAAGCATACTTCAATTTTATTTTATTTAGCAAAAGACATGTACAGTTTTCACACGTATTGGATTTGTCATAAAGATAAGAAACAATAACATATAGCATATAAACGATTACATAATGAGTTTAATTACATCATCCTGCAGAAATTCCGCGACTGAATAATATGCTTTCTCGATAAGCAGTTCCTTTAGCTTGCGCTTAAATGGCTTCATATTTTTAATATTTTTTTTATTATATTGGGCAATTTTTATACAAAGTGAGACACCTATAATATGGGCTTTGCTTATACAGTGTTGTGTTATGTAGAGGTATTGATATATTATCTAGGTGTCTAGTAGCGAATGATGTATTGAAACGTCTGTTTGTAGAAAATTTACTTTTATGCTGATACACATACAGACAGCAGCAATATATATATATATAACGAATAAAATGTTAGGATTGTCAAGTTTTTAAAAAGGGGGCGACAGTGTCTTTTGGAACGAGAAAAAGTTATCCTCCTCATAAGTTGCTTTTGCAATCTGAAAAGACGTATTGTTTCAGAAGAACCCCCCCCCCCCAGATAATTAACCCGTACCTCATATAACTATTAATATAAGCATAGTAGAATGTTAACAAACCTTGCCTATTAACCGCGCCCCTCATTGATAAAACCGCATTAATAAAACCGTACTTTTTTGTATTTGGAAAAAACCAGCAACAACAGTTAATTTAATAATAACAAATGTCAATAACAATTGTTTTAATATTTTGAGACACGTACACTTGATTATCATTGGTTCGTTTTTTAGTTAGTTTATTTCTAGTAACTTTTGATCTAAGTGGCTTAAAAACGTGCGGTTCTCACTATTATGTTTAAATTTTACCGAATTAACAAATACCAACAAATATATATAGGGTGCACCATTTTAAAAAAGTCAGTTTGATATTTATCTAGAAAATGAATTACCCTGTATATTGAAACATATTATCAATACGTAGCTTAAATCAGTAGCTACAAGTTTTGTTTGAAAGATTTTTTTCTAAACATCACAAACAGAAATATCGAACCGTTACAATACTTTTCGAACACCCTGTATAAATATTTGATTACGTAAATTTGAAAAATTCACAGCCTTAATTTATAGTCGTGTTTTAGTTCGGTTTTTTTTATATAAGTAAAGTTATATAACTTGGTGAATTCTTGTGATGATTTAATAATATTTGATACTCTGAAGTACAAATGGTGAAATTAAAAAACTTTCGCGCTCTCTCAGCAAAGCAAATATTTAGACTTCAAACTGCCACGGCGAATATTGCAATCGACGACGTTCGTACTCGGGAGAAGTTTTTGAAGGAAATTAATGGCTTAATAGGAAATCTCCACAGTGTTTTATTAAACGTGCGGAAATTCCGTCTGGGATCTACTTTCATAACTGGCCGAGCTCGAGTGCATCCAAATTCATATTCTTCCAGATAATCTCTTCTCTTTATTGAAAAATCGCGAGTAAACAGACGGGAAATACTGACGTTGATTTATATTAACTAAATAGATATACAGAGCGGTTTATGTAGCACCGAACATTTCGTTTGTTTGATTTGTCAAACTAAAGCATTCAATGTGATTTGACACCTTTAATGTTTAGGTTATGTGTAAATTGGGTGGCCGTGATATGGGTAACCCAATTTACACATAACCTAAAAATTAAAAGTGTCAAATTGTAGCCAATCAATCGTTGATTTATATTAACTGAACAGACATACAGAGAGTTTTCTGTAACACCGAACATTTTTAATGTTTATTTTCGTTTGTTCGATTTGTCAAACATAAGCATTCAATACGATTTGATACCAATAATGTTTAGATTATGTGTGGGGATTTGTCTGGCATGTTGGGAAACAATTTAATGTAAAGTGTTTGAAAACTTTGTATTGTTCCTTAGTTCGTTGTCATCTAGAGTATGCTTCAGTAATATGGTCACCCTATACTATCGCAGACTGCAAATCGCTGGAAATTATCCAAAATAAATTTCTCAGAATAATGGAGCACAAACTAGGCAGGACACATAGTCAAGGGAATTACACTGACATAAAGGACCTGTTACAGATGCATACTCTGGAATCCCGCAGACGGATCAAAGATTTGAGTACTCTGCATAGCCTCATAAACGGCTCCATTGATTGTCCAGATATTTTAAAATATCTGGATTTTTACTTTTCCGCCAACAGCCGTTTATTACGATCAAGACCGCTATTTCGCGAACGAAAAATCTCTTCGAACTTTGGTCGCAACAACTCCATTGATCGTATAATGAGACTCGCTAATTTATATAACAACTGTGAATGGTTTGATATATTTAACAGTCCTCTAAGGAGTTTTAGATTTGGTATCATGCAAAATATTTTAGGATAATAAATCAATTTCATTATTAGTTTTCCTTATGTTTATTGTTTTTAAATTTTGTTGTTTCTATATAGAATAATTGCTGTAATTATTACCACCATTTATTAAATGTTAGTTATTAATGTTAGTACGTTTTATCAATTTTTAAATATTATTGTTATTATTTTGTACATATTCTTTGTAAAAAGGGTTTCCCGTGAGAGAATAAATAAATAAATAAATAAAATAAATAAATTGGGTTGCCGTGATATAGGTAACCCAATTTACACATAACCTAAAAATTAAGGGTGTCAAATTGTAGCCAATCAATCGTTGATTTATATTAACTGAACAGACATACAGAGAGTTTTATGTAACACCCCCGTTTTTAATGTTTATTTTCGTTTGTTCGATTTGTCAAACCTAAGCATTCAATACGATTTGATACCATTAATGTTTAGATTATGTGTAAATTAGATTGCCGTGATATAGGTAACCCAATTTACACACAACCTAAAAATTAAGGGTGTCAAATTGTAGCTAATCAATCGATGATTTATATTAACTGAACAGACATACAGAGAGTTTTATGTAACACCGAACATGTTTAATGTTTATTTTCGTTTGTTCGATTTGTCAAACCTAAGCATTTAATACGATTTTATACCATTAATGTTTAGGTTATGTGTAAATTGGGTTGCCGTGATATAGGTAACCCAATTTACACATAACCTAAAAATTAGAGGTGTCACAAATTGTAGCTGATCAATCGCAATCAACGCCTCAACTTATTTCAGTACAAATTGTACATACAGGGAGCTTTTCATTCTAGTATACATTTTCTAATTATAGCGTATATGCCGTAATCTTTAGATAATCATTGTTTTTTTTAAGAGTTTAATTTGAAACTTGAAACGAGTGTTTTCCACTCCCAGACTAAGCATGAAGTAAAATTTCGAGTTTAGAAAGGCCTGACCAAACCAAATTTTCAGGCTTTTCTAAACTCGAAATTTTACTTCATGCGCCACCGGTACAAAACACTGACATATTACGAAGTTTAAAACACACCGCTAAACTTCACATTGAATCAGTGTTTTGTACCGGTGTCGCATGAAGTAAAATTTCGAGTTTAGAAAAGCCTGAAAATTTGGTTTGGTCGCTCCGCGCTTCGCGCTACGCGACCAGATCCAAATTTTCAGGCTTTTCTAAACTCGAAATTTTACTTCATGCTTAACCTGGGAGTGGACAACACGCGTTTAAAGCATTAAATTAAATTCTTTTAACAAACTGAGTGTCGGAAAATATTCAACGTATGCATATGTATACTTATGCTTTGGTTAAGTATACAATTCAATACGATTTGACACCTTTAATTTTTAGGTTATGTGTAAATTGAGTTGCCTATATCGCCAATACAAATTATAAACTCGAAATTTTACTTCATGCACCACCGGTACAAAACACTGACATATTACGAAGTTTAAAACACACCGCTAAACTTCACATTGAATCAGTATTTTGTACCGGTGGCGCATGAAGTAAAATTTCGAGTTTAGAAAAGCCTGAAAATTTGGTTTCGTCGCTCCGCGCTTCGCGCTACGCGACCAAACCAAATTTTCAGGCTTTTCTAAACTCGAAATTTTACTTCATGCTTAACCTGGGAGTGGACAACACTCGTTTAAAGCATTAAAATGAATTCTTTTAACACACTGAGTGTCGGAAAATATTCAACGTATGCATATGTATACTTATGCTTTGGTTAAGTATACGATTCAATACGATTTGACACCTTTAATTTTTTGGTTATGTGTAAATTGAGTTGCCTATATCGCCAATACAAATTATAGCTAATCAATCGCAATCAACGCTTCAACTTGTTTCAGTACAAATTGTACATACAGAGAGTTTTTCTTTTAAGTATACATGTCCTAATTACAGCGTATGTGCCGTAATCTTTAGATAATCCTTGTTGTTTTTGTTAAAGAGTTCGATTTTAAACTTAAACCGAGTGTTTTCCACTCCTAGACTAAGCATAAAGTAAAATTTCGAGTTTAGAAAAGCCTGATAATTTGGTTTGGTCGCGTAGCGCGAAGCGCGGAGCGACCAAACCAAATTTTCAGGCTTTCCTAAACTCGAAATTTTACTTCATGCGCCACCGGTGCAAAACACTAATTCAATGTGTTTAGCGGAGTGTTTTAAACTTCGTAATATGTCAGTGTTTTGTACCGGTGGCGCATGAAGTAAAATTTCTAGTTTAGAATAGCCTGAAAATTTGGTTTGGTCGCGTAGCGCGAGCGAAGTTTAAAACACACCGTTAATCTTCACATTGAATCAGTGTTTTGTACTGGTGGCGCATAAAGTAAAATTTCGAGTTAAGAAAAGCCTGAAGATGTGGATTTGCCGGGCTCGCTTCGCTCCGCCCGGTAAATCCACATTTTCAGGCTTTTCTAAACTCGAAATTTTACTTCATGCTTAACCTGGGAGTGGAAAACACTTGTTTAAAGCTTCAAATTGAATTCTTTTAATAAACCGAGTGTCGGAAAATGTACAACGTATGAATATTTATACTTAAAAGAAAAAATCTCTTTATGAAAATTAAAATTGAAAATGTTTGGTGTTATATAAAACACTGAAATATTGTGAAATTCAAAATATACTTCTAAATCAGTAATAAATTTGTACTGCTTAAGATGGATAAAATCTACTACTAAATAAGAATATTTTGAATTAAAACATGCAGCCTACTCAAATTTATAATTTAAATAATAATAATAATTCCCGAATAGCTGTAGACCTAATCTCCGGCATCATGATTGGCCATAGCAGCGGAAATAGATGACGTAAAAACCCAAAATAAAAAAAAAAAATAGATCATAGATCTTAGCAATTAAATTTAGAGTAATCACGGTAATAGCAGATGAGATATAATTTTGTCTAAAAAGTACAAATGAATTACCGATAAATAATATAAGATATATCAAAAGCTACATTTACTACAATTGTAAATTTACATTTAAAATTGTAATAAAAACATTTCAAATTAAAAACACATTAAAATTACAATTGTATAATAAAATAAATAAATATGACACTTAAAACTGGTCGCACGGTATATTAGAACGTTTCCAATTTGCAGTTTCATATTAACTTGAGTTCTCCAAGAAAATAATCATTTTATCATTAATTTTCTGTTGAAAATAACTTGTAAAATAAAGAAATGTTATTTTAGAATTTCAACATGCTTTGGTAGAATAATGTTTGCAAAATAACTGTATACAAATTTTTGAAGATATCTCAATTGTTATTATATTTTCCTGCGGGTATTTATTTTTTATTCACCAGATTTGCATTTTATATCATACATTTGATCATTGATTTTCCATTGAAAATAACTGGGGAAATATAGAATTACTATTTTAGGATTTTAACATGCTTTGGTAGAATAATGTTTGCAAAATAACTCTATACACATTCTTGACGATATCTCAAAGGGTTTTCAATTTATTTTTTCCTGCGTGTATCTATTTTTTATTCACAAAATTTACATTTTATACGTGCTTGCTGTAAATCATCACCTAATGAATATTCCATATTCCAAAGGTATATTCAAATCAAATTCAAGTAGGAGTAACTTTTTTTTGTAGCAAAAAAATTACATCAACTTGAAGAAGCAGCAATTACCATATTTATTAGTAAATGTATACACATTAATTGCAGAGCAGTTTGTGAATTATGTATTATTTTCGTTTTCCAGGTAAGTGGAGCGCATCGCGCGGGTCCCTTCGCCCTGCCAGCCCCATGAATATTCAGCGTGTACTGTGTAAGTAATTCGGAAGTTTATAAAGTCAATTTTCTGAATTTATAAACGGCCCGATATTAAAACCGACACATTATTATTATCATCCCGTCTCTAGTTTGTTGCGAAGAGGAAAACAGCACAGGAAATTCATTTATCACTGTGCTAATTTTGCGCACGCAGCTGATATCATTATTAAATTTATTCGGTGGAGTTTCGCCTCGTAATGAATATTGATGCATTCGTTTTGTGTCCGAACGAAAAACCAATATCTGTGATGAATTTTTAATCGAGTTAATGCTCACTTGTTTGCAAAATATTTATGGGATGAATTGTTGTTTATTGAATTTTATTGTTAACAGTTGAGTGTTTCTAAAACGTGTTAATTATTAAAATTAACATGAAAATTTTGAAATAACTGTATACGTGATTTATTTGATCTAAATTTACTAATAAATAGGTTGAATTTTGATTCATTCAAAGTCAAAACTTGTGTTTTTTTTTTTCACCATGATTTTCGTAGAAGTTGGATTTAAAAAACATAATTTTTAAAAAACCAAGCATGGATTTTTATAAAACTTTCTGTGGGTTTTAACAAAACTATGCTCTCTTAAAATATGTAAAAGTTAGAAAATACCCATATTTAGAGTATTGCGCCGCTGTATGGTCTCCTACGTTCAGCACGCATATAAATAAAATTGAAAGAATACAAAAAAATGTTGTAAAGTACCTTTATTTCAAGCAGTCCTCAGTATATCCGGATAGTAATGTCATAGAATACAATATGCTTTTAGAAATGTTTAATTTGCAACATCTGTCAATCAGAAGAAACATAATACTATTTAAAACTATTTACAACTTATTACATAACGAGATTAATGATCCAAATCTGCTTGAATTAATAAATATTTATGTTCCGCGGTATAATAATAGAAATGCGTTAACGTTCTTTTAAATTTATATTTTAATTCACCACTAAATAAAATGATGCGATTATACAATACTGTTCGCAACTCAGCCGATATTTTTGATCACAGTATTGTAAAATTTATAAGAGATATTATGCCTTACTTATAATCCTCGTATGTATTGTCTACTTTTGTTAATTTTACAAAACTAGTAAATTTAAACTTTAGTTAGGTGTCATGTGTTGTATATGGAAATGTTCCCTGTAATTGGATGTACTTCTGTTGGGAAATAAAAGAGTTATTATTATTATTATTATTATCATAGTTTTAAAGTTATTTTCACTTAAAGTCAAAACCTGATTTTTCACTATGATGTTTGTATAAGTTGGATTTAAAAAAAACATCATTTTTAAACAAACCAAGCAGCGGATTTTTATAAAACTTTTTGTGGGTGCTAAAGAAACGATGCTCTTTTAAAATATGTAAAAGCTTGAAGATATTTATATTATAGTTTTAAAGTTATTTTCATTTAAAGTCAAAATTTGTGTTTTTTTCACCATGATTTTTGTAGCAATTGGATTTAACAAACATCATAACTGAAAAAAAAACAATCATGGATTTTGATAAAACTTTCTGTGGGTGTTAACAAAACTATACTTCTATAATATATGTAAAAGTTAAAAAATATCCATATCATAGTTTTCAAGTAGTTTTCACTCAAAGTCAAAACTTGTGTGTGTTTTCTTTTTCACCATGATTTTTGTAGAAGTTGAATTAAAAACATCATAACTCGGAAAACCAAGCATTGATTTTTATAAAATTTTCTGTGGGTATTAACAAAACATGATCTTAGAAAATATATACAAGTTAGAAAATACCCATATCACAGTTTTAAGGTATTTTCACTCAAAGTCAAAACTTGTGGTTTTTATCATCATTTTGGAACCAGTTGCATTTAAAAACATTATAACTCAAATAACCAATAATGGATTTTTATAAAACTCTCTGCGGGTGTTGAGAAAACTAAGCTCTTTCAAAATACGTAAAATTAGAAAATACCATATCCATAGTTTCCATCCTCCTTTCACTCAAAATGAAAATTGTGTTATTTTAACCTGATTTTTGTGTGAATTATGTTTTTTTAAATCATATTACAATAAATCAAGAATGTTAAAAAGTCATTTAAACACTTAGAAAATGAATATAAATTACCCCTAACGAGTGTTGTTCAATCCTTGATTAAGCATAAAGTAAATTCGAGTTTAGAAAAATCTGAAAATTTAGTTTGGTCGCGTAGCGTAGCCAAGCGACTAAACCAAATTGTTTTACTTCATGCGCCAGGCGTATAAAATACTAAAATATTCTGGGATTAAAAATATACCGCTTAAACTTCACAATATTTCAGTGTTTCATACGCATGAAGTAAAATTTCGAGTTTAGAAAAGCCTTAAAATTTGGTTGTTTCCCCTTTGATTAAGCATAAAGTAAAATTTCGAGTTTATAAAAGCCTAAAAATTTGGTTTGGTCGTGTAGCCAAGCGACCAAACCAAATTTTCAGGCTTTTCTAAAATCGAAATTCTCCTTCATGCTTAATCAAGGAGTACAAACACTCGTCGAAACTTTAAATTAAACTCTTATTAAAACAGCGAATATACCAAAATGTATAATAATTCTAGATGCTTTGGAGGCAGGCTATCAAGTTGATGCTATTTTCACAGACTTCTCCAAAGCATTCGATAGAGTCAATCATCGTCATTTAATTGGTAAACTTTGTGGATTAGAATTTCACGCAAATGTTGTTAAGTGGATCGACTCATTTTTAACAGGCAGGTCTCAGTCAGTGCGAATAGGTAACATTACGTCTAAATTTATACCAATTTATTCTGGTGTCCCCCAGGGCACGCACCGTGGGCCTATTATTTTCCTGCTATTTATTAATGATCTGAGCGACCTGTTTAAAGACTGTAAATATTTGTTTTTTGCAGACGAACTTAAACTATATAAACGTATTGTCTGTCAGGGAGATCAGATTATAATTCAGAACAATATTAACACCTTGATTGATTGGTGTAAACGTAATGATCTCGACCTTAATATAAATAAATGTAAACATAGTATTTTCTAGAAGAAATACCAATTTAAACTGCACATACTATATGAAAGGGTTAAGTTTGGACGAGGTTGGCGGTATTAAAGATTTAGGGATTGTTTTTGATTCAAAGCTAAATTTTAGAGAACACATCGAAATAATCACTCGGAAAGCTATGAGAATGCTAGGATTCATCTTCAGAAATAGCTATATGTTTAATGTATCAACTAATAAAATTTTATATTGCTCGTTGGTAAGGTCACAATTAGAATATGGTAGTATTGTCTGGCCCCCCTCTTACGTTACTAAAATTTCAGAAATTGAATGTGTGCAACAAAAATTTATAAAAATGATTTCGTTCAAATTAGGTTTCATTGATCCCAGCAATTATTACTTAATCTTAAATGATTTAAATCTCAAGACATTACAGTCTCGAAGACTTGAATTAGAGCTATGTCTCTTCCACAAATTACTCTCAGGAAATATACAATGTTCGGAGCTTCTAGGTTTGGTCAATTTCAATGTGAATCCTTATTGTACAAAATTTAGGAATTTTGCATTATTTAAGCTTGACATTAATAAAACTAATTATACTTTTAATAGTCCGCTTAATAGACTATTAAGAACTTCTAATCAGTTTAATAATGATTCACGTTTTAATTTAATTGGTAGCGAATTTAGTTTATTTAAACGAAATTTAAAATTATTGATTTAGTTGAATTAATTTTAGTAATTTTTGTTATGTTTATTATAATTTTAATTATGGGCATTTATATTCAAACAAATTTGTTTTATGTTGATCTGACTTATTGATATGTAGTATTATTTTTAATTGTTTAGTTAGTTAGAGGTGATATTACTTGTACATTTTATGTATTTAATTTTGAAATTGGGGATAATCCCGTCAATAAACGATTTATTAAATTCAAATAAATGGGTTTAAATGCAACTTTATATGTTCTAAAACGTATTGAAAACCTTTTTCTTAGAAATAAGAGGCGCGCCGATTTTACTTCTACCAAGGTGCAGCATATGTAGCTACGCCACTGTTTTTTTTTTTACATAATTAAATTCCATGCTAAAGGATTGAATATATATATAAAATCACGAATCATAATAAAGTTCTCGTATATTTTCTAGTTGATTTAATTCCTGCTTACTAAGCATTTGCCATTGTAACACGTATAGTGTGCATAATCAGCAAAATAAAAATTACGCCTTGCATGTTTATTCAAAGCAACAATAGCCAGCAAAAATTCATACATGAACTAGTCTTGAATTATATGCACGCTAGAATTTGTGCTGCTTGACCAGTTTAGTACAAATGTTCCAACAAACTGTAGTCTACATAAAAAATATTAACTAGTGCTTTTATTGCTTTTTCCATAAAAAAGTATGACTATTTGAAATTGTACGTGTATTCTAGGTAAATATATGTTGTTGCATGATGTAAAGGGAAAATAATGATATCGGAAAATATCACAAAGCTTTGATGTTTGCATATACTCGTTATATTCACAATTGACGCAAACTAGCGATTGTAATTTTATCGACATTTTTAATGACCGTTAATTCAGTGAATTTATAAATCAAAGCTTGTTGACTAATAAGGTATCGTATGTTCAATAATAAAAAAAAAACCTCTAGAGTGCCATAAAAAAACCTCTAGAGTGCCATAAAAAATATTGTAGGTTGGCAATTCTGAAACTATATATTAATATTATTATGTCTGACGTTGTATATGTTAGTTTCTGAATCGTGTAGCCAACTTAAATTTTAAAAAAGATTAAATTATGGCACTCTACAGGTGTATTTTTATTGAACATACTATATTTACCGGTAAATCACAAAATCGTTGTTTTAGGAATAAGCTTTAATTAATTAATAGTATTCAATGAAGAACCTATAACGAGGGTTTTTAGCTCTTCATTTAACATAAATTATGTTTTAGATTTTGTGTTTGAAACAATTTTTTTTAAACTAATATCTCTTTCACCCAAAAAAAAACGGAAGAACTTTCACATACAATACAATCAATTTTTCTTTCAAGTATAGATATTCCGATACGCTGTAAATCTTCAGGCATTGTTGATTTTTAATAGCGATCAATTTGATGCTTCTAGCGAGGGTGTCCACTCCTTGATTAAGCATGAAGTAAAATTTCGAGTTTAGAAAAGCCTGAAAATTTGGTTTGGTCGCGTAGCGCGGAGCGGCCAAACCAAATTTTCAGGCTTTTCTAAACTCGAAATTTTACTTCATGCGCCACGCACATAAAGCACTGATTTATTGTTAACTTAAAAACGCATTCAACAACTTTAATTAAAATTTTCAGGCTTTTCTAAACTCGAAATTTTACTTCATGCGCCACGCACATAAAGCACTGATTTATTGTTAACTTAAAAACGCATTCAACAACTTAAATTAAAATTTTATTAAATCACTTTCATACTTAAATCATATTTAAACATCATATTATTACACCAGCTATCAACATCAATAATCAGACCATTTTTTCCAACATAATTCTGTAATAAATCAAAATACGGAATAAATTTACCTTCCAAATCCTTGAAACAATTTTAAACTTTAGGTTCTTCACTCTCGTTAAAAACAATCGGGATTTGCTGCGAACCATTCCTTATTCATGTGCTTTTATACGTGTGACTTAGAAAACACCGAAGGATTATGAAGATGCTACTAAAGCAGTACGCTTAAGACGTGTATTTTGAACTTCACTTTAAAACAGTGTTTTATACGCGTGGCGCATGAAGTAAAATTTCGAGTTTAGAAATGCCTGAAAATTTGGTTTGGTCGCTCCGCGCTTCGCGCTACGCAACCAAACCAAATTTTCAGGCTTTTCTAAACTCGAAATTTTACTTCATGCTTAACCTGGGAGTGGAAAACACTGGTTTAAAGCTTGTTTGAACTTTTCCAAAAACAACTACGAATATCGGAAAGTTTACAGTGTATTCATATGTATACTCAATGTTTCTTTATTAGTGCTTGTAGAATACATTTTCTACACACATGTCAGGTACAAATATAAATAAATAAATAAATAATCACAGGAGCAGTTTAAAATATGTTGTTACAGTAATGATAAAGTAAAATAAGACAATAAATAAATTAACTTTGTAAAATTATATTTTTTAAAAGAAAAAATTAATGTTATTCTTGATTCACTGTAATTATGTGAATTAAACATAAAAATTAATTCAAATTCATAAAAATAAAGGTTTTCACCTATAAAAAAAGTAATTGACATTTACAGAAACATTCTTTATCCTCATAATTTACAACGGACCAATGCAAAATATAACTTAATAGTAAAATTATATCAATACATATTAAAATTACTTAAAATAATAGAATAAATAAATATTGTTAAGAAATATAAAGAGTAAAAGAAAAAAAAATTAGTCTCGATTCACTGTAATTATGTAAATAAAACTTATAAGAATTAATTCAAATTCATAAAATAAAAAAGTTTTCACCAATAAAAGAAGTAATTGACATTTACAGAAACATTCTTTATCCTCATAATTTACGACGGACCATTTGCAAAATATAGCTTAATAGTAAAATTATAACAATACATATTAAAAGTACTTAAAATAATAGAATAAATAAATATTGTTAAAAAATATAATCCTTCAACTAAGTTTAGTGGTATGCCTACTCGCTTGTTACTACCAATAATAATACTCAAATAAGACAATTAACTTTGTTTGTATAACTGAGGATTTTATTGTGACTATAGTTTCGACAACTTTAACTTGTCATTATCAAACATAAAGTAATTTAAATCAAACAATTCATCAGGTATATATACGAAAAAAATACGGTTACAAAACGGCTTTAAAAATGGGGGTGTATATTAGGTCAAGCGGGTCGTTTATTACGGGAATTTCCGGATTAGCGCGTGCTCTGTGAATTTCCAGAGACTCCAGGAGGTCCATCATACGACCCTTTTTGGCTAAATGTATTATTGACAGTACATCCTCGCCAAAAGTATGATTGTTTTCAATCATATGTCTAGCGAATGACGACTTATCGATCAAATTAAGCCGAAAAGAGCTAAGATGCTCCTTAAGTCGGATAAAGGTAATTCCGTTGTAGTTTTAGAAAAATCAACATACAATTCAAAAATTAACAATTTTCTACAAGCATCGGATATCATTGAATTGCAACAAGACCCATTCCCAAATTCCAAAAATCCCTTAAATCCATTGTTAATGAATCCCACTCAATCTTTGAGAATTGTAATAAATCTTGGCTTTGCCCCATGAACCCCATATGTCCCAGATTATATGGATTATTAAAAATTCACAAAGAAAACTCTCCTATAAGACCTGTAGTCTCTTTTATCAACTCGCCGGCCCATAAAATAACATGCCACCTAAACACCTTATATAGAGAGATAACTGATTTCAAAGACCCTAAAGCAGTAAAAATTCCAAAGAATTGAGTAACAAACTAAAAACCCATCACTTTCCTCCAAATCATAAGTTAGTATCATTCGACGTATCTAATATGTTCGCTAAAATCCCACCACACGATTGCATAGACCTAATAAAAACTTCTTTTGACAAACTAAACGTAAACATTAGAAAAAAATTGTTTTAAATTACTTTATGTTTGATAATGACAAGTTAAAGTTGTCGAAACTATAGTCACAATAAAATCCTCAGTTATACAAACAAAGTTAATTGTCTTATTTGTGTAAATAATGCTGTATAACGAAGTAGAAGCCTCCACAGTGAACAGAATAATAATACTGTCGTATTGATAATGAAGGTTTAAATTAAATTACACTTGGTTTGTTTCACAATTTTTTTTTTACTTTACTATTTACTCGACTAGTTTCGCGTTTTACAGCATTATCAGGAGTGATAATGCTGTAAAACGCGAAACTAGTCGAGTAAATAGTAAAGTAAAAAAAAATTGTGAAACAAACCAAGTGTAATTTAATTTAAACCTTCATTATCAATATTTAAAAATGTTTCACCAAGTGATAAGTGAGAAAATTATTCAAGAAATAATACTGTCGTATTGAAATTTTAGGATGAGAAAGTTAGAAGATGAATCACTGTTCGTAGTTTTTTAGTTTTGAAAAAAAAAACCAATTTTTTGTTTATATAAAATGCATTTATTATGCTCAATATTTACACTAGGGGCAGGTGGTGGCCGAGCGGTAACGTCGCAGGGCTGTATCGCTTGGCGAGCCACAAATTCGGGTTCGATTCCCGTGCACGGGGAGACTTTATATCAAAAATAATATCTCGTCGTGACCCTGGGTGTAGTATGAATGTGTGTGATTGTCCGAATGAATAGTTAAATACTACAAATTGTAAATTGTGATAAATTATTTGATACAAAAATATATAGATTGATGATAGCTAATGGGCAAGTTCCCAAGGCCAGGCAACAGCCAACAAAAAAAAAATTACACTAATTTGATCGTTAATTTAACCAATTTAAACATTTTAATATTTGATTTTAGAAACTAGATCCCTGGAATCGACTTTTGTCAATAATAAATGGTTTGAATCATAAAAATGTATTTATTAGTTTGCCTACAACTAACCAATAAGTATTGGATTATTTTACATTTTCTTGCAAGAAATAAGCGAAGAACAATGATTTAATAAAGAAAACACTTGGTTAAATTTCACTAATATTTTGGTTTTTTATTCCAAACTGTTTCGACTTTGAGTCATTCTTAAGAAGTACAGGAAATTACATTTTTACAAACATTATATACAAGAGAGGTTAATTACAATTTTATGGTTAGGCAATAAGGTCTGTCATGATGAGTGTGCTCCATAGATTTTCGATGTCATTAACTATTGGTTTTCCCCATTTTATTGCTTTTTGGATTTTCAGTCCTTCGCGATAGTTAAGATGACGTCCTTTATTGCATGTGTATAAAATATTTAGCGTTTGGTTATTAAAGAAGTGATTATTGTCAATGCAGTGTTTAGCTAACCCAGTACAATATTTTTTTATTTAGGATTGAAGCTTTGTGTTCTTCCAATCGTTTTTTGAAATTCCTTCCGGTTTGGCCAATGTATATTGAGTCACAATCGTCGCACTGGATTTCATGCACTCCGCACTTTTTAAATTTATCAGTTTTGGGTTTGCTATTCACCAACAAAGAACAATGTTTCTATCTCTCTTTCGCCACGGATTCACGTGCGTAATCGGATAGAGACCCCATACGATGGATCACGACCTAAAGGCTATTCATACAAAAAATTAGAAAAGTGGTTTGCTAAGAAAAAGTGGAAGGCCCTTAATACACAAAACAACAATACAAACTAATCACAACAAAACATGTCACTGGCTACGCAAATGGGCCCTCAGAGAAGTATACTACTAAGTATTTAGTTTAATAATTGTATGTTTTGGAACCCTCGTGGGTCAGTGAGTAGAGCTCCTGCTCTTGGGCTAGATGGTCGTGGGTTCGAAACCCACCGAAACCCAGCCAGTTTCTTATGGGGAACTTGGCACCCTCTGAAGCCATGGATGTGTGTGAATGAGTTGTGCCGTCCATAATTAGTTGCATAAGCGTGTAAAGAATTAAATACTTATATGGAATAAATAAAAAATAAAAATTGATGTTGGCCAATAGTCTACGTTACTAAGGCCAGGCAAAAGCCAAAACCCAAAACCCAAAACCCAAAACCCAAAACCCAATAAAAAAAAGTATGTTTTTGAGTTTACGTGAAGTGATTTTTACACTAATAAAGACTGTTATTCCTTACTTCATTTTTTATTTGTATCGTTAGATGAACATTTCGAGACACAAAGTGCTCATTATCAATAACAAACTGAGTTTGTTATTGATAATGAGCACTTTGTGTCTCGAAATGTACATCTAACGATAAAAATAAAAAGTGAAGTAAGGAATAACAGTCTTTATTAGTGAATTTAGTTTATTACTAAATTTTTAGGACATTAAAATATTTAGATAAGTTATAAAACTAATTACTAACTTATCAAACTATTTCCTGAATACCTAACTAATAAATATAGAAAACAATGAATACATGTACTGAACTGATTTAGACCTCAACAATATTTAAAATCTTTTTTTAGCTTCTATTTATAAAACAGTAACACTAAATGTATGTACATACATGAATATGTTAACTTTGAAATGGCTTGAATTCAATTTTCTGGTGTTTAACATTAATTTATGATAAATGAGGGCCTCATTTTCGATTCGCCATGGCTTTGTAAAATCAATGAGGAACGTCGCGTCATAAACGCGATTTACGGTTTACGATGCCCGTAAAACGCGAAGATTTCACAGAGAGTGGAATACACTCGTGTAATTATTCCATTTATATTTAATAACATCCTTTTACAGTGAAAATTAAGCGGATAATCTTCACGTTAACACAATAAAATAATTTTAATGTCGCGAGATTCAAGTTCATACAGAGTTTTTCTATTGCATTTCACTATTTATTAAATGAGATTCGCTTTCTCCCAAATATCTTTCACCTTGTCAAATATATGCCAAAAGATTTCCTGATTTACGAAATTAGGTTCACTATATACGAAATACTTTTCCCTTTAATATTTTTGCTGAACATTTTTGCATCAACCAAAATTTCTTCTTGAAATATTTTATTTTTATGTATACATACAGGGAGTTTTTCTTTATATACGAATTCCAAATTCAGCCTTTTTTCTGTAAATGTTTAGATATTCCTTGTTTTTTTTTTAAGTTCAATTTTAAGCTTTAAACGAGTGTTTTCCACTCCCAGACTAAGCATGAAGTAAAATTTCGAGTTTAGAAAAGCCCCGTGAAAATTTGTCGAGGGTCGCGCAGCGACCCGAGACAAATTTTCTGGGCTTTTCTGAACTCGAAATTTTACTTCATGCGCCACGCGTATAAAACACTAAAATTCTGTGAAATTTATGTATATTCGAACTTCACTTGAAATCTGTGTTTTATACGCGTGGCGCATGAAGTAAAATTTCGAGTTTAGAAAAGCCCAGAAAATTTGTCTCGGGTCGCTGTGCGACCCGAGACAAATTTTCACGGGGCTTTTCTAAACTCGAAATTTTACTTCATGCTTAGTCTGGGAGTGGAAAACACTCGTTTAAAGCTTCAAATTAAACTTTAAAAAAATGAGATTCACTATATCTTAAATATCTTTAACCTTGTCAAATATATGCCAAAACCTTTTCCCGATTTACGAAATTAGTTTTACTATATACGAAATACTTTTTTCTTTAATATTTTTGCAGAACATTTTTATATCAACAATAACTTTCTTCTGGAAATATTTTATTTTTATTTGTACATACAGGGAGTTTTTCTTTCAAGTATACGTATTCCAAATTCAGCCTTCTTTCTGTAAATCTTTAAATATTCCTTGTTTTTTTTAAGTTCAATTTAAAGCTTTAAACGAGTGTTTTCCACTCCCAGACTAAGCATGAAGTAAAATTTCGAGTTTAGAAAAGCCCCGTGAAAACTTGTCGAGGGTCGCGCAGCGACCCGAGACAAATTTTCTGGGCTTTTCTAAACTCGAAATTTTACTGCATGCGCCACGCGTATAAAACACTAAAATATTGTGAAATTTATATATATATTCGAATTTCACTTAAAATCTGTTTTATACGCGTAGCGCATGAAGTAAAATTTCGAGTTTAGAAAAGCCCAGAAAATTTGTCTCGGGTCGCTGTGCGACCCTCGACAAATTTTCACGGGGCTTTTCTAAACTCGAAATTTTACTTCATGCTTAGTCGGGGAGTAGAAAACACTCGTTTAAAGCTTAAAATTAAATTCTTTTAAACAATAACGAATGTAGGAAAATTTACAGCTTATGCATATGTTTACCTAAAAGAAAAATTGACTGTATGTAACACTACTTCTGCCAGCAACCTTTCTCCGGATAACGAGTCCACTTACTTCATTGATAAGATGCATTTTTTTACGAACTGCAGCCATTTTCCTGAAAAGTGAAGTGTAATTGAAAAACTGTAATAAGATTTTGACAAATAGGGAAATGTAGTGGTATGTAGGGAAACGTATTTTATAAATGGGAAATATATTCGATATAAAGTGAAATGCAATAGAAACCTCTGTAAATCAAATTTATTAATTTTTATTTATTTATTTTAATACTTGTACATTGAAAGTGTTTTACAATTGTCAATAATATTATAAGATAAAATAATATTTTGAGTTTTAACATTTTAACTTAAATTAAATAAAAATACTTACATTAACAAAGACTGTTATTTCTTACTTCACTTTTTATTTGTATCGTTAGATGTACATTTCGAGACACAAGGTGCTCATTATCAATAACAAACTAAAAAGTTTGTTATTGATAATGACCTTGTGGTTTGAAATGTACATTTAACGATACAAATAAAAAATGAAGTAAGGAATTACAGTCTTTTTTAGTGTAATAATCACTTCACGTAAACTCAAAAACATACAGTTATTAAAAATACTTATATGACAGAACATTAAATTAGTCTGCAAAAAATCACTTATTGACTAATATGCATTCTTTACTCGTTCTTGTTCTTTTCGTGTTTACAATTGACTTTGATGGACATCGAAACAGAGAATAATGATCCCACTATTGAAAGAGGTTTGAGATTAAATAACTTGTAAAATATTGTCGTGATATCTTTAAAAATAACAACATACTTACACTTACGGGATTATATATCTACAAATGCGCTGTATATGTGTATAACAACAATGCCAAATTTTTAAGAAATGTAGCCTTACATAAATATAACACAAGATATTCTAACAAAATAAGTATAGTAGCACATAGAAGTACCTTATATGAAAAGTCAACAATCTATTCTTGCACAAAAATATATAATAAATTGCCAACTCAGATAAAAGACATCACAAATATTAACAACTATAAAAGGGCATTAAAAAATCATCTCATTGTACATAACTACTACACATTATCAGAATTTATGACAAACTGAGTAGACTGGATTTTGATTTGACAATTACAAAAGTTTATATTTTATTTGTTAGTCTATTTACATGTGTTGTCGTATTATACTTTTTTATTGTATCTGTGAGTTCACATCCGCTGTATGTAAAATAGTTGTACCTTATGTTTGCAGTATTTTATGTATATAAGTGGCATACGTGAATAAAAATAAAGTTAAAGTTAAAGTTAAATAGTCTTAAAAAAATTATGATTTTTCTTAAAACTTTGAAAATTGTTATAAATCTTGGAAATTAAAAAAAGTTTTGAAAGAAACGACTCGTGAATTTACTTTATTTTTTAATTTCGTTAAGTAAAAAGTAAAGTAAAATCACGAGTCGTCAAAATTTTCAAAATTATCTAAAATCTTGGAAATTCCCAAAAATTGACAAGATTTTAAAAATTGAACAAAACTTGAAAACCCTCAAGATATTGTAAATTAATAAAAGTATTGTAAAAAACCAGTGATTGTTTTTTAACGAAAGTTTTCCACTCCCAGACTAAGCATGAAGTAAAATTTCGAGTTGAGAAAAGCCCGATGAATTTGGATTTGGACGCGTAGCGTCCAAATTCAAATTCGGGCTTTTCTCAACTCGAAATTTGACTTCATGCGCCACGCGCGTAAAACCACTGATTATTTGTTAAATTTAAAATATTTGTAATATTGATGCGTGGACAAATAGACAATTGCTATAAAAATAGAATAGAATAAAATGTCCTTATTTGACAATAACTTTTCACAAACACACAATAACAATTATTGAAACATAGCCACCTACATACATACAAAAAGAACAATAAATTATCTAATTTATACTTCCGCTGATCGATAACTCTTTTTCCCAACTAAAAAGAGTAAGGCACCAACTTGCAACTATGGAACAAATTCGTTTCTTGTTACATTCTACTTCATAAATTGATTTTGAAACTCGTTTTTTAATAACAAAAGATCCACTTCTAACTTCATCCATTTTGTTTCTATTTAATTTATTTCCATTTGACACATAGATTAAATCTCCTTTTGAAAAATCATATTCCTTCCTATTTTGATCTTTTTTCTTCTTGTTTTTTCTAAAACTGTTTTCCGAATTTTTGAATGCCTCTTCCCTATCTTCTTCTAAATTATATTATCCTTTCTAACAATTTTGGAACCATCTCAGACCTATCTCCATATAGCAAATATGCCGGTGAAAATTTTGTTGTGCCATGAATAGTACTAATATAAAAAATATAAAAAATAATATAATAAATATACTCCTTAACACATAATTCAGCGATTCTTGTCCATGGCATTTTATCGTTATTGCCATTTAATTTGCAACGTATTCTATTAATCAAGGTCTGGTTTAGGCGTTCATTCAGTCTATTAGATTGTGGATTATCTACTGAAGTAAATATTAGCTTAATATGTTTACTTTTTAAGTATTCTTTAAATTTCGTAGAATTTAATGAACTATATTGATCTCTTAACAGCATTTCTATTTGATTACCTTCTGTAATTGGATTAATTAATTTAATGAAATCATCAGCAATTTGTCTGCTTGACGTTAATTATAAATTAGATAATTTATTGTTCTTTTTGTATGTATGTAGGTGGCTATGTTTCAATAATTGTTATTGTGTGTTTGTGAAATGTCATTGTCAAATAAGGACATTTTATTCTATTCTATTTTTATAGCAATTGTCTATTTGTCCACGCATCAATATTACAAATAGAATAAAATGTCCTTATTTGATAATGACTTTTTACAAACACACAATAACAATTATTGAAACATAGCCACCTACATACATACAAAAAGAACAATAAATTATCTAATTTATATATTTAAAACATTTTTTAATCACAGATTATCACTTTCGACGTCAAATTTCAATATTTCTTAACATTTCATCACTTTTTAACATTGTTTCAACATTTTCCTAAATTTAAATATTTAATAGTCTTTCGACAATTTTTAATTTGTTCAAAATTCTGGAAAATGTTAAAATTTTTACCTTGACATTTCATCACTTTGCCATGGTTCGCGCACCACTGACAGTATAAAATTTTAGATAAAGACAATAAACACTATTATTATTATTATTATTTTAATTGTAAAATATTCTGTGGGCAACCATGCTTTCGTGTAAACATTTTCAACTGAGAAATTAATGAACAATTTAAATTTAAACTTTTTAATACTAAAAGGAAAACTGAAAAAGGTTTATACCTAAAAGAAAAATAAATGTCTTTAAAAGTCTGGCAATCCTGTGATCTAGAATAGCTGAGAAAGCTGGTAATATTTATTTTTCTTTAAAAGTGTAAACGCTGTAACTTTGCCCATTTTTTGTTATCTTTGTTGTTTGATTAAAGAGCAGTATCTTATTTAAATATTTGATTATTTGAATTTCCTGCATTAAAAGGAAGTCAACCGTGATCTAATCATAAAAAACTCGCTATATCGAACACTTTTTTCCCATTAATCACTTGGTAAAACACTTTCAAAAATATATTGGTATTGTAAATTAAATTATTTTGGTTTTGTCTCTCTTCTTGCCATGTATTTTATTTTTCTGTCAGTTTGGGCTTAATGCAATTATCAAGAATGAAGAAATATTTGTTTCGTGTTATTGGTTTATAAGGTTTAATATCGGGAAATTCCAAAATAGAAAAATTATATACATACAGAGAGTTTTATGTATCACCGAACATTTTTATAACGCGCATTTTTCTTTTAAGTATACATAAGCATACATTGTACATTTTCCGATGCTCGGTTTATTAAATGAATTTAATTTGAAGCTTTAAGCGAGTGTTTTCCACTCCCAAGCTAAGCATGAAGTAAAATTTCGAGTTTAGAAAAGCCTGAAAATTTGGTTTGGTCGCGTAGCGCGAAGCGCGGAGCGGCCAAACCAAATTTCCAGGCTTTTCTAAACTCGAAATTTTACTTCATGCGCCACCGGTACAAAACACTGATGCAATGTAAAGTTTAGCGGTGTGTTTTAATCTTCGTAATATGTCAGTGTTTTGTGCTGGTGGCGCATGAAGTAAAATTTCGAGTTTAGAAAAGCCTGAAAATTTGGTTTGGCCGCTCCGCGCTTCGCGCTACGCGACCAAACCAAATTTTCAGGCTTTTCTAAACTCGAAATTTTACTTCATGCTTAGTCTGGGAGTGGAACACACTCATTTCAAGTTTCAAATTGAACTTTAAAAAAAAAAAACCAATGAATATCTAAAAATTTACGGCATATACGCTGTTATTGGGACATACTTGAAAGAAAAACTCCCTGTATGTACAAGTTAAGGCATTAATTGCGATTGATTGGCAACAATTTTTAATGGTCATATAGGCTTCCCAATTTACACATAACTTAAAAATGAAAGGTGTCAAATTGTATTGGATGACAATGTTCGGTGTTATATAACTAAAACCAAACTAAATGAATTTAATTTACAAAACCAATATATTTTTGAAAGTGTTTTACCAAGTGATTAATGGGAAAAAAGTGTTTGATATAGCGATAAACGGCTCATATACCGTTTATTTTGAAAGTGGCTTAATTCCATTTCTCAATGATTTGTCGTTGACTGTAATAACCTTCATAATTTGAGGTTTCCAGTCATCAAAAACAATTTCTGGATATTCTAAATAAAAAATATATATTTTAAATATACTTAACCAGAAATCATTCTTTATGACAAAATATCTCAAATTATAAGGATTATTTCAGTCAACAACAAAAAATTGAGATGAAGTTAGGTCACTTTCAAAATAAGTGGCTCGTATATTTGAAAACTCGATATATTGTCGTCCTTATTTTAAATATGCGTAGTAAAAGGGATATGCAAGCTGTCACAAAATAATAATATCTCATAAACCACCTTATTTGTATAATAAACTAAAATTGCAGGGAGATGTTCATACATTAAACACAAGGTTTAGAGGTCTTCTATCACCGCCATTACATTGTATCTCTCTTTTTGAACGATCTTTCTCCTATCAAATATACACAGTATATAATACTATTTCGGTTAATTTAAAAACATTAAATCTACTACAATTTAAACGCCATAGAAGAAATAATAAAAAAAGAGCATTCCCTACTTTATTAAAATTTTCGTCAGCCACGGATATAGAAGTTCTTAATATAATAAAGACAATTAAATCTAAGGCAGTTGGTATTGACGGCATCAACAGTAAGTTAATAAAGTTGTGCTACCCTTCCATAGTAGAGTATATTACACAAATTATTAATGCCTGCATTGAAAGCTCTCATTTTCCTAATTTATGGAAAGAATCACTTGTCACACCTATACCAAAGCATAAAAATCCTGAAACAATAAATGACTTAAGACCAATCAATATTCTCCCAACACTTTCAAAGATATTAGAAAGGGTAATTGAAAAACAATTGAGTAATCACATTAAGGAGTATAATATATTGCCTGGGAACCAATCTGGATTCAGGCAAAATTACAGTTGCTGTAGTGCCCTTACTCACATTGTTGATGATGTTGTGAATGCCACCGATACTGGAAACGTTACTGCACTAGTTCTATTAGACTATAGTAAGGCGTTTGACATGATCAACCACGAAACATTATCAGCATTACTAAATTATATAGGTCTGAGCGTTGAGGCAGTTGCACTCCTCGATAGTTTTCATGAATTGATGATAGTGTTTCGTCTCCCCTTCAAATAATGTCTGGTGTAGGACAAGGTACAATTCTGGGACCACTAATTTATTCAATTTACACATCATCAATAAGTGAGGTTATAACTTATTCACATTACCATCTATATGCAGTTGACACTCAACTATATATATCTTTTAAAATTGAAGATATTGTTGATGCACAGCTGAAACTGAATCTTGATTTGGAAAATTTAGTAAAATACTCGTCGGCACATTTACTATGCATTAACGAAAGCAAAACTAAGGCTATCGTGTTTGGACCTACAACAAGACGTACAAACGCGATACAAAACTTAAAGATAGTAGTTAATGGTCAAACGATATCTATAGATGAGAGTGTTAAAAATCTTGGGGTATTTATAGATTCAAAACTTAAATTCAAAGATAATACCAATAATCTAATACGAAAATCTTACATCGCACTGAAGAGTATATTCCTAAACAGACACCTTCTAAATAAAAGTACAAAAATTATATTGTGTAATTTCTTGGTGCTTTCGAACTTTAACTTCTGTGACACACTCTATCATGAATTTATCGACAAAATAGATACTAATAGAATCCAAAGAATACAGAATTCATGCTTGCGTCTTATTTTTGGTGGTAATAAGAGAACCAGTATAGCTTACAGATTGCCCGAGTGTGGCTGGTTGGACATGCACAACAGGCGAAAACTACATACGGCTTGTTTCTACTTCAAAATAATATCCAGAAAAACGCCCCCATATCTCTTCAACAAAATAACGTATAGAAGTGATGTGCATAACATAAATATTCGAAGTAGAGGGCTCCATCGAAAAGCATAGATTACAATTATTTAAAAAGTGCTTTACCTATACAATTACAAGTTGCATGAACTCGGTACAGTTTCGATTTGGCTCATACACGGATTTTAAGCAGAAATATATAGAAATGCTAAGTGCATCATAATTTATTATTACTAGCTATATTATTTGTATTGTACTGTCTATTATTGTACGGCCTGAAGGAAGATCAGGTTCAGTGTTTGGTTATATACCTTGGACTGAAACTGATTCAGGACCCTTTGACCATTAAATTTATCTTAAAATTTATGTAATTATACTTGTACTGGATATGGTCAATAAACGGTTTATTATTATTATTATTATTATTATTAATATAAGCTCTATTAAATAAATATTAGTTTTTGATTAACAATTACAATGGATCTATAATATTATATATACAAATATCTTTATTCCAGGAATTTAAGTACATTATTCTTTAATATAATACGATCTTCAATTTAAAGTTCTCCTATTATAGGCTATCGACCCGAGGTCTTTCCACCATTGTTTTACTAAAATGTGCTTTTACAGTATGTTATGAATAGATGGTAATGAATAAATAGTATGAATAAATGATGTTCTAGTTAGTAGGTGTTTCTAAGATGAAGTCAACGATGGTAGAATGGGGAAATATAAATTTGGGGATTGTGTTGGGGCTTCTGTGTAGGTAGAGGTGGTTTATAGGATCATGATTAGTGGGTCTGGATGCAAATTTATGGGCTAGGTAGATAATTCGAGTTTCTATAGGAGTAACTTATGTTTTTTGATAAAGAAGGTTGGAGGGGTTGTGGATGGGGTTGTTGGGATGTCTGATTTTTGTCCACACTCTTAGGGCCGATCTTTCTGCTACCTGTAAATTTTTTATTGATGTGGGATGGGGTTTGCAGTGAAGGATGGCAGCGTAGTCAAGAAATAGATGGCGGATTATTTTATATATAGTCACAGCAGATTGTGCTGTGATTCCATCGTTTTTATATGTGAGGCATCTAAAATGCCGAGCCCTCTTCTTGACCTCGGCTTTGATATTTTGGGTGTGGGCTTTAAAGATTATTTTGGTGTCATACAGAACCAAGGTTTTTACATGAAGGGTATATTGGAATGTAATGTATGGAAATAGTGAAAGGAGAGTTATCAAATTTATGATAGGGAATAAGCAGCTTAGTTTTCTGGATATTGATGGATATCCTCCAGCAAACACTTGTTGTATAATTCAATGTCCGTCGGGGTATTAGCTCGGGAAGTAGTTGTTTTAATGAGTGTTTGGTATAGTCTTTGTAAAACTAACTTGTAGATTGCGAAAATTATCGCACTTTTAATGTTTAAAATATTCTGCAACCAAGAATTAGCAATTTCATTTATACTTATCCTCCATTTCTTGAACCAATTTATTGTTTTATTGATCAGGACCTGTAGAGTATTGACGGCTTTTGCTATAGTGGAAAAGTGAGCAACTAGAGCAGTATCATCTGCATACTGTAAAATATAGGAAGAGGGATTGTGGTAAGTTGGGTTAATATTATATATATATATCGTGGACGAATATGTTGTTGAGCAAGGGAGGTAGCGGGGAACCTTGAGGGACACCTTGAAGTGGGGAGAAAAAGTATGAGAAGGAGGTTCTTATTTTAACTTTAGGGGAACGGTTGCGTAGGAAATTGTATAGGATATTTATTAGGTGGGGTGGGATGTTAAGGCAGGCGCATTTATATAATAGACCCTGATGCTATACTGTGTCGAATGCTTTTTTGATGTCAAGAAACAGGATCGCAGATTTATGACCCTGAAGGTGCTATAATATTATTAAAACGTGAATGTGTTCTTTAGAAAAAAATGTAATTCATACAATTATACCGAGTGTTAGTTAACCATCAAACCTGGCCATAGGAAAATAGCGTTATTAAGAATTTGAATTAATTATAATTCGTTGCCATGACATTGGTTATAACACATTTGTGTTTTATGTCATGTTGACGTATTAAGTTTTTGTTCTGTCATAAAGATGAATCTAATTCTATTGAAAAAATAGTGTTCATGATTAAGTAGAGTAGAGTAGAAGGTACTCTGGTAGGCAATAGTGTTAAAAGTGAAAGATTTCTTTGCTGTAAATTTCAATAAATGTATTATTTTTTATTGATATTCTAAATGACTATATTGTTATGGTCAGTTTTGGTGGTTAACCCTCGGTATATTACCTTTAATAATGGCTAGATTAAGATAAAAGATCAGTAGGGTATTTATTGCCCACTACTGAATCTCACCTCGTGATTTCTATACCATGAAAAGTTTTTATAATTGTCTTATTTTTTAGTTTAGTTAGGGAATTTGTTTTTCAGGTATACATATGCATACACTGTAAATTTTACGACATTCGTTGTTTTTTTTTAAGATTTTAATCTTAATCTTTAAACGAGGGTTTTCCACTTCCAGACTAAGCATGAAGTAAAATTTCGAGTTTAGAAAAGCCTGAAAATTTGGATTGGCCGCGTAGCGAAGCGGAGCGGCCAATCCAAATTAGGCTTTTCTAAACTCGAAATTTTACTTTATGCGCCACACATATAAAACACTGAAATATTGCGAAGTTTAAAATATACAGCTTTAGCAATCTAATAAGTAGATGTGAATAAAACGAGAATTAAATTCAGCGATGAACAAATTGTTTAAAACAGTGATTATAGGCAACCCAATAACTCTAACGAATATTAGATTGCCTATAATCCTTGTTATATGTATGTGTTTTTTGAACTTCACTGTAAATCAGTGTTTTTAATCGTGGCGCATGAAGTAAAATTTTGAGTTTCGAAAAGCTTAAGAATTTCGATTGGACGCTCCGCTTCGCTACGCGGCCAATCGAAATTCTTATGCTTTTCTAAACTCAAAATTTTACTTCATGCTTAGTCTGGGAGTGGTAAACACTCGTTAAAAGCCTCAAATTAACCGCTTTGAAACAACGAATACCTGCAAATTTAAAAAAACTCTATAATTATCGGGATATGTATACTCAAAAGAAAAATTTCCTATATGTCTATAGCGTAAAATTTTGAGTTTAGAAAAGCTTAAGAATTTCGATTGGACGCTCCGCTTCGCTACGCGGCCAATCGAAATTCTTAAGCTTTTCTAAACTCAAAATTTTACTTCATGCTTAGTCTGGGAGTGGTAAACACTCGTTAAAAGCCTTAAATTAACCGCTTTGAAACAACGAATACCTGCAAATTAAAAAAAAACGCTATAATTATCGGGATATGTATACTCAAAAGAAAAATTTCCTATATGTCTACAGTACTTTTTATTTTTTAAATATTATGTATTCTATTTGCTGGGTATACAAATAAAGTTATTATTATATAAAATATTTTTAATAAATAGATATATTTTAAGAAAAGTACAAACGTTTTACTTGTCTAACTAGAATGCTTGCTTCTCTCATATTTTTTTTATGAAATAACGGTAAAAGTAGAAATATTTATTAACTTTGATTTTAGATATGTAAGTAGTTAAATTCCTTAACTTCACTGTTCTACTTTAATTCTAAATGTACATACATTTCAGGCACGATGTGCCATTTTTCAATAGTTTAACGTATTTGTCAATAAGTAAATAAACCTTCAAATAAAAATTATTTGCGCAAACAATTATTAATTTTAATGTTTATTTATTGTCAAATACGTTAAACTATTGAAAAAGGGCACATCGTTAGCACAATGGGCCTAACGATGCCTAAGTGCAGTGCAGCAATGCGCACTCCCTAAAGAACCAGAACCAGGACATAAATGTACATTTATAAATAAAATAAAACAGTGAAGATAAAGGAATTTAACTACTTACATATCTATAACTAACATTTCACGTAACTTCAACAAGAATATCATTCATAACTTTGATTTTAGTTTAAATAAGGTAGGACATTTTATTTAGACAAATACAAAGTTTGTTAAATGTGAATTTTGGGAGTGCAATATAAACACGTATTTTTTCTTTCTTTTATATCTTTATGTTATTTTCATTCATTCTTTTTTTTCATACATACCTATTTAAATTGAAATATTTTCATGTCAAACGTGGAAAATAAATGTCTCAAATGTTTGTCTTCCAAGAAAGTACGCGTAATAAGTTTCTGTCAGATATGAGTGTATGGATGTCCCAAAGGGGGGATTAGCCCGAAAGCATTGGTTTCCCTCTGCAATTTAAGGATATTGATTCCCTCTTGAACTTGAACCTCAAGTTTGATATTATTAATATAAGAAAAAGTTCAATAAAAATTCGAAAAAACAAATAATTAACTTAACACAAACATTGACGATAATAATCTTTAAGTTATATGGTTATATTAATGACAATATTAGATTTGTAATTATTCTAATAAAAACGGATATATCCGTTAATAAATACTTATTATTTAATTGTTTTGTGTTGCAGGCGTTCACTTTGTGGAACATCTTAAATACACTTGTAAATAAAACTATTTTTACTTTGTTTAACCACTATATTTTGCACTTAATTTGTGACTATATTTTCGACTATCTAGTAGTCATTATCAGACTTAAAGTTTAGTTTGATAATGACTACTAGGTAGTCGAAACTTTAGTCACAAATTAAGTGCAAAATATAGTGGTTAATCAAAGTAAAAAGTGCTTTTTTTACAGAAAACTTATTATTTACTTAACAGAATACATTAATGAAATATTCTCCTGAGATATAATTATTTTAAAATACATAAAAATTATGCCTTAACCCATTTGGTCGCTACCAAACCAAATCTTCAGGCTTTTCTAAACTCGAAGTTTTACTTCATGCTTAATCTGGGAGTGGAAACACTCGTTAAAACTTCAAATTGAACGCTTTTAAAAAATCGACGAATGCCTTAAAATATGCAGCGTATACATTAAGTATATTTAAAAGAAAAGTTCCCAATATGTAATATTATAAGTCATTTATAGAAATTATAATAAGAAGTGCGAAATTTAACCTAAAATCAACTTTTAGTTAACTATATAATTGATCGACTGTTAATGGGTTGAAAAACAAAGCATGTCTGAAAACGTACAGCGTATACATCGGAATATCCATACTTAAAGACAAATTTCTTGTATGTCAGATATTGGTTTAAACAAAAAAATGTTTAAAACATGAACGCCGTGTTTAACGTGAATAATCAATTTAAATCATGACGATCAATTTAATTTTCATTTCTATATCACTTTCCGGTGTGAAATTCATCTACCGTTAAACTTTTCGAACGTGTTATTCATTACAACGTTTAATAAGCGTGTGAATCTTCCTCAAGAGAAGACAAATCGAAAGTAACAGTTCTGTTAAATATGCATTACGTCTGCCGGTGATGAGTTAATTACGGAGAAAAAGCGATGAATAAAAATCACCCCATTTCGAACCGTTACCTCCTTAATAACCGCCAGCATGCATTCATTACCCAACCAGAAATTAAACTCAGTAGTAACCCTAAATCAGATGCATAACGGTATATTCCTAGCTCGAGAATTAATTAACTCAACTCCGAATACCCTTGGAATAGTTACGTATGCATGCTATGTAACTAATGCTAATAATAACATTTAAGGTTATTAATGCCTTCACATGTTCAGTTTAAATATTGAAATGTTCGTGTATAATGATGATATTTAATAATTTTATCTAAAATTATAATTGAGTAGACAAGTATCAAAGACGGACATTCGCCACATAATTTTTTGTGTTTCTGAAGACAAAACTTTACGTAATTTCGAGTTCCTTCTTTTTAAGCTGATTTACCTTGAGCTTAACGTAAATACTCCTTACTTTCATAATGACAATCGTTTTAATATTACCATTACTAACTATTTTGATTATTTTAATATTACTATTATTTTTACAAAAATGGCGAATGTCCGTCCTTGATATTAGGGTACTCAATTTTTATTATTATTATTTATATATCCCCCCCCCCGACATTTTTTCTGGCTACGGCCTTACCTTAATGTATTCACATTTTGTGAGCATTTAAATTAAAACATGATCAAAAATTAAAAAATAATGTAGTGCAGGGTTAACCCATTTATGGCCGAGCTATTATAGTTAACTCTAAAAGTTATTTACGTACAATTCTGCACTCCGTTTAAATTTTCTATAAATGACTTATTATATTACATACTGTGATTTTTTCTTTTAAATATACATAATGTATGCGCTGTAAATCTTTAAGGATTCGTCGATTTTATAAAAGAGTTCAAGTTTAAGTTTCAAACGAGTGTTTCCACTCCCAGGTTAAGCATGAAGTAAAATTTCGAGTTTAGAAAAGCCTGAAAATTTGGATTTTCCGGGGCGCGCGAGCGAAGCGAGTCGCGCCTCGGCAAATCCAAATTTTCAGGCTTTTCTAAACTCGTAATTTTATTTCATGCACCACGCGTATAAAACACCGATTTACAGTGAAGTACAAAAATACACGACAACTACTTGCAACCCAATATACATTCATGGTATTGGGTTTACCAATAATAATTGCTTTAAATAATTGATCCATTTGACTTGCGTTATAATTAAGTATACATCAACTACTATAGACAACCCAATATGCATTCATTGTACTTCGTTGCCTATAATCACTGTTTCAAACAATTAGTTCAATGGAATTCACTCGCGATTTATTCGTGTACACATAGAAGATATACATATACAAATTTAAAAGTTCTCAATATACCGTTCAAATAAATTTCCTAATTTACCGTAATACCGGTACAAAAACGGTAAATTTCGGGAAGATTTTCTTATGATTTCCCAGTAAATCGGTAGAAGAAATCATGTTTAATATTATTTTAATAAAGAAATCATCGTTTTTCGTGTACATTCCTTTTAGTGAAAAAATTGATCGTTTTTATGTGCTTTCATAGAAACATTAATAAACAATTGAAAAAATATGCTGTTGAAGAAGTCTATTCATCTATCTTAGAAGAAGACAAATTTTCTGGGCTCTTCTAAACTCGACATTTTACTTCATGCGCCACGCGAAATTTATATACAGCGTTTAATGTAACACCGAACATGTTTATAACGAGAATTTTTCTTTTAAGTATACATAAACATACGTTGTACATTTGCCGACGCTCGGTTTGTTAAAAGAATTTAATTATAAGCTCAAACGAGTGTTTTCCACTCCCAGGCTAAGCATGAAGTATAATTTGGAGTTTAGAAAAGCCTGAAAATTTGGTTTGGTCGCGTAGCGCGAAGCGCGGATCGGCCAAACCAAATTTTTAGGCTCTTCTAAACTCGAAATTTTACTTCATGCGCCACCGGTACACAACACTGATGCAATGTAAAGCTTAGCGGTGTGTTTTAAACTTTGTAATATGTCAGTGTTTTGTACCGGTGGCGCATGAAGTAAAATTTCGAGTTTAGAAAAGCCTGAAAATTTGGTTTGGCCGCTCCGCGCTTCGCGCTACGCGACCAAACCAAATTTTCAGGCTTTTCTAAACTCGAAATTTTACTTCATGCTTAGCTTGGGAGTGGAAAACAGTCTTTAAAGCTTCAAATTAAATTCTTTTAATAAACCGAGCGTCAGCAAATGTACAACGTATGTTTTATATTTATGTATTTTTAACTGTTTACTTGACACTTTTTCATTAATATGCAACATTTTGTCTGTATGCGTATTTTTGAAAATAATGATTTAAAATAAATAATAAAAAAATAAAATGATTAGTTAAAGGAAAAATTAAACTTATTAAAAAAAAAACAACGGTTATCTAAAGATTTACGGCATATACCCTGTATTTGGGACATGTATACTTGAAAGAAAAACTCCCTGTATGTACAAGTTGAGGCATTAATTGCGATTGATTGTCTACAATTTGTTATAGTCATATAGGCAATCCAATTTACACATAACTTGAAAATTAAAGGTGTCTAATTGTATTGGCTGAAAATGTTCGGTGTTACATAAATCTCTTTGTATATTCGAACTTCATGTGAAATCTGTGTTTTATACGCCTGGCGCATGAAGTAAAATTTCGAGTTTAGAAAAGCCCAGAAAATTTGTCTCGGGTCGCTGCGCGACCCTCGACAAATTTTCACGGGGCTTTTCTAAACTCGAAATTTTACTTCATGCTTAGTCTGGGAGTGGAAAATACTCGTTTAAAGCTTCAAATCAAACTCTTTTAAAAAACAACGAATGTCTTAAAATTTACAGCGTATGCATATGTTTACCTAAATGAAAATTGACTGTATGTAACACTACTTACGCCAGCATCCATTCTCCCGGTAACGAGTCCTCTTACTTCATTGCTAAAATGCAAAATAAATTACTAAAAGAAAACAAACTTAAGTACGTCTTATTATTGTATATTTAATTAAAACACTTAGTTTGTTTTACTAATTTATAATTCACAGTATTTTAATTAAATATACCAGAATTAGATTTAAAAGTATTTCACCACAGGTTAAGTCAGAAATTAATTAAATATATTGAATACTTCTAAAATATTTATCTTTCAATTTATACAGTCTTATATAAAAAAAGAATACCTGTTTTTATCCTCCTTTTCTATAAGACTGAAATTTATACAATTGAATATTTTTTTATTGTAAATTGTCTGGTATTTATATACCTATTAAATTTCAGTAAAAACTTATTTTGATAATGGCTAAGTTCTAGGGGCGATTTCACGCTTTAGTAACGTGGAAATTTGTCTTAAAGCAAATAAAGGTATGTTTATTATACCTTTTCGAGAATTCGTGGGGAATTGTGGTAAATAAATTCGTATTAGTCGCGTTGGGGAACTTGCTGGAATTATGCAAGAGCGTTATTTACATTGCAAACAAGTGTTGTGTGTTTTAGTGGTATTGCCACAATAAAATATGGAAAGTTATGTTTATGTAAGGCATTATTAAAACGGAGTATCCTCGTCGTTGCGATCATAACAGTCATCTAACGAGTTTGTTATTAAATATTTATTAAACATGCATTCGAGTTCTCATAATGTTTCTATTATAAAAAAATCCTTGAATCATTTCATAAAGATAAAAAGCTGGTGGTGTTTACAAATTAAACATTTCATTATCACATTAAAAGGTGTTTAAACTGATATTAAAATTATAGAAAAAAAGTTAACATTCTTATTTAATTTTTTTATATTTAATTAATCCACAAAAGCAACAATACGCGTTACACAAGCCAATAGTAATAATGATAATAATTATGTATTACTTAACACTAAAAAAAACCTAGATAAATAAATAATTTACAACATACACATTAAAATTGTACACGGAGACAAAATCTTTTAAGTATAAATATCCCGTACAAGCAGTACATTTTCAAGCATTCTTTGATTATATAAAATCGTCCACTTTAAAGCTTCCAAAGTTTTAAAAACCTGAAATTTGAAAATCCAATTGACATTTTCAAGCATTCTTTGATTTTATAAAACCGTCCACTTTGAAGCTTCTCGAGTTTAAAAAGCTGAAATTTAGAAATCTATAATGGTTTGTAAATTGAATTCACTTGGTTTTGTTTCACTTATATGTATTTTATTTTTTACTAGTTTCGGCTTAATGCCATTATCAAGAATGATTTACAAATGGATTTGTTTGGGAATATATACAGTTTCGAGTTTTAGGTTTTATTGGGTAATAAGGGCATTTAATATCGGGGAATTCCAAAGGTCTTCGTTGTCGTTGACCACATTTTTACTTGCCTTTATGGCTTTTGAAATTTCTAAACCCTCCCGGTAGTTAAGCGTTAATCCCTTATTACCTGTATGCAGAATTTTTAAATCGTTTGAAGAAAAATGGTGATTAGATGTGATACAGTGCTTAGAAAAACCGGTGGTTTGTTTTTTATTCTCTATGTCTTTTTTATGCTCTTTTAACCTGATATCAAAAGACCTGCCGGTTTGTCCTATATAAAGGCAAGTAAAAATGTGGTCAACGACAACGAAGACCTTTGGAATTCCCCGATATTAAATGCCCTTATTACCCAATAAAACTTAAAACTCGAAACTGTATATATTCTCAAACAAATCCATTTGTACATCATTCTTGATAATGGCATTAAGCTGAAACTAGTAGAAAATAAAATACATATAAGTGAAACAAAACCAAGTGAATTTAATTTACAAACCATTATATTTTAAAATGTTTTACCAAGTGATTAATGAGAAAAGAGTGTCAGATATTTAGAAATCTACTTTTCAGGCTCTTTCTAAATTCGAAATTTTACTTCATGGGTCAAGCGTATAAAACACTGATTTAAAGTGATGTTCAAGATATTTTGTATATTTCAAACAAGAATAATTCAAATTCAAAACTATTTGAATTCGAGAAAATTAGCTTACGCTTCTTATAGGTTGCACACTTTAAACATAATATAACGAGTTTCTATAAACTATCGGTACCCTAGTAGGTTCTGACTTCAGAAATATACATCGTGATGTGACACTACCCAATAAGATGTAATTAAATTTATTTGAAGTTCCCGAGATTCACCAACTCGTATGACTAATCTAAGATATGTGATTTGTTTTTTAAAGCAACTGAGATGCCGACAGTTTATAGACACTCGTCATAAAATTATGAAAATGTTCGTATTTTTTAACTGCAAACAATGAATCTTAATTAATTAGACTAGTTTAAGACAATAAATACCCATTGAAACATTCTTCTTACCTGCTAATGACATAATCCCTGTTTACCTGGTGTTCACAGTGAAGAGATGGGCCGCCAAAGTGCGGTTGACAAATTTCAGCCCAGGACGGTGGATTACAAACTTTTCGTTGACGTTGTTATCATTGGCATTTCTGCAGAGTAAACAGTTTTCGGGGCTGTTTTGCCATCAATGAATCAGTTAATTAAAATGGCAGGACCAGATGATCAATACGTAGCAGAAGATGGAATCAACTGCACTTTCCTTCGCGACCCAAACAAGTATCTACAAAAATACCAAACCTCCAACAAAGTTGACCTAAAAACCTTATTACAACAATTCTTCGAATACTACTCTCAATTCGATTATTCCACAAAAGCCGTGTGTCTAAACGAACCGACTCCCATAATAAAACCGAAACACTCGGCTTTGTACATAGTAAATACTCTCAAGCGAGGGCTTAATGTAAGCAAAAATATAAGCCTGGAAGAGCTGGAGAAGTTCAAAATTGAAGTGAGGAATGCGGCTTGGTTGCTTGAATCGGAAAATGTTAGGACTTCTAATTGGGGATTTTGGGTTTGTTCGCGGGAAGGACTAAAAATGCGAGCAAAAGTTTGGGTAACACCGGGACTTGGAAGCCGTCGAAATTGCTCGAAGTTAGTAAGTTGTTTAAGGACGAGGATTTTAAGAGTGAGACTATAAAGAAGCAGGTGCAGAGTATTAAAAAGGAGACGAAGCAGCAGTTGAAGAAAGTCGAGGGTGGATTTGATTTGCATTTTAGAAATTGAAACAATAGGTGATAGTGTGTGGTTATTTTTTAAGATTAAAATTTGTACCTATAAATACTGACCATATTTTCCCTCAATCCATTTCTGTGTACCTGTTCATACCACATACAACACTTTTTCCAAGTTAGTTGATATTTATGAATACAATAAATATCTATTTTAAAAAAGTCATTAGCAAGGGTATACTGAAGAGAGATAAATCTCGAAATGCGTCTATAGATAGCAGAAGACATTAGTTTTAATCCAAGTCCTTTTTATTTCTGATTTCTTGTAATTTCTCCTTTCATTTTTTTATATTTATTTGTTAGTTAGTTTGAAAAGAACTTAAGCTAAATGTTACATATACTTTGATAAAGCGTTGTAACAAATTAAATAATATTTTAAATATTTCATTGTATAATTCAATATCCGGCCGTGTATTTGTACAGAATGTAGTTGTTTCAATGGATATTTATTGTCTTAAGTAGTCTTATTAATTAAGACTCGTTGTCTGTAGTTAAGTATATGTATTATTTTGTATATTTTTGATTTTACGTTAATCCATTTTAAAAATGTTTATATTATTTAACTAAATCTTGTGCTTTCAAAATTCGAGCAATTTACTCTAAGATATGTAAGTATACCTAAATTCAACACACTCATTTAAAGTTTCAAATTGAACTCTGTTATAAAACAACGAGTATCTATAGATGTAGGGCATATACGCTGTAATTGTGACATGTATACTTGAAAGAAAGACTCCCTGTATGTACAAGTTGAGGCATTAATTGCGATTAATTGGCCACAATTTTTAATAGTCATATAGGCAACCCGATTTACACATAACTTAAAAATTAAAGGTATCAAATTGTATTGGATGAAAATGTTCGGTGTTATATAAAACTCTGTATATATTTATATTGTTTATATATATTTAAATAGTTTCATTCTATTAAAATAATTTTGTTTAGTTTAATTTAAAATAAGGTATTGTATATTATTATACTTCAGTTCTTGTTTTAAAAAGGGGCTTCCTGTATATAAATAAATAAATAAAAAATGTACTATAATTATTCAAAGGTGTATTTACTAGTTTTAGTAATTAGAGAAGAAATAATCTATTATCTTAGTAAAAGGTGTCGAAACAGGTATTACAGTGAAATGGTGTTTTTTTTTTTATTAATAGTTAAACTGATGTTGAAATTAGAGGAAAAACGAGCATAATAAAAGGTTGTCTAAATTGAAATGGAAGAAAAACATACATTATGTCATTAAAAGGCCTATAAACTGAAATTGGTTTAATGTGAAAAATATACAAACAATTCAAGTTTCCGTTAATGGAGCGTTAAACGTGGGTCAGTGTTTATTGTGTTAATAAATGCTAACGGTTATTTATCATTACATCATCCGTGTACTTGTCCAAAAATATGCCGTGACTATATCTACAACATTATTTGAAGTAACATTTAATGAAATTACCATGTTTTACAGCTAATTTTATTATTACTTAAATTAAATTACTTGAATCGTAAAAAATGCTTTCTAAAATGTAACGATAATTTTCTAATTTTTAACCAGTTTTACATTCAATTAAATAACATTATTGTTCTGACCCAACGGATTTAATACTAAAGTGGGATTAGAGAGAGATGTCCTATGGTTCATTGATGTGGAATGTGTGGTTCAAATTTTTTAGAAAGTATGTCGACAGTTGTATCTGCAACGATTTTCCTAGTTGTGTCAAATTTTGACGTTACATGACAATGTCATGCTGTTTAGGTCCCGAGTATATTAGTGCTCTTTCTTTTAGAAAAGCTTTAAAGCATAATTTCTTGTGGATTTTTTCCTTTAAGTATACATATCTCAATTACGTGTTGTAGATTTTTAAATATTCGTTGTTTTCTTAAAAGAGGTCAATTTGAAGTTTAAACGAGTGTATTCCACTCCCAGGTTAAGCATGAAGTAAAATTTCGAGTTTAGAAAAGCCTGAAAATTTGGTTTGGTCGCGTAGCGCGAAGCGCGGAGCGACCAAACCAAATTTTCAGGCTTTTCTAAACTCGAAATTTTACTTCATGCGCCACGCGTATTAGACACTGATTTTAAGCAAAGTTTACTCGCTCACAATATTTCAGTGCTTTCAGTGTTTGATACGCGTGGCGCATGAAGTAAAATTTCGAGTTTAGAAAAGCCTGAAAATTTGGTTTGGCCGCTCCGCGCTTCGCGCTAGGCGACCAAACCAAATTTTCAGGCTTTTCTAAACTCGAAATTTTACTTCATGCTTAGTCTGGGAGTGGAAAACAGTCGTCTTAAGCTTTGAATTATACTCTTTAAAAAAAGCGTATGCATATGTATACCTGATAGAAAATTCCCTGTATGTATACTTAAAAGAAAAATTTACTGTATTAACAGATTAATTCGATGACTATTTGCCAAATCTACTGAATGCGTATTCAATTTAACTAAGATTTTCGTTTGAGCTTACATAAAATCAACATAAATGCATTATTTATTTCTGTGAATACCTGAACTATTTAGTTGATGTGGAATTTGGAATTATACCACTTAAACTCATATTAAAAACGATTGTGCACATTAATTAAAATGATTTTTGGCTGGGTTTTGCAGATTTAGTTTTACGAAGACATTGTCAAAATGTGACGTTGAACCTTAAAATTTTAAAGTTGCATACCGGAACATACGTTTTCGCATGTTCCATCTAAAAACCATAGCAGACATATTATGAAGTTTACTGTCTCTTTTCCACACGTAATCTGATGACATCAAACTATTTTCGTATTACATGTATTGGTGCAGAAAAGAAACCATGGGACACCTCTCGTGAATCCTTACTTTATTTTCTATTGATTGGATTTTGGATTTTGTTTTTATGCCACTGGTGTGTTCATAAGGTTTACCCAATTTAAAAAAAAAAACACAAAAAAGAAATTAAAATAAAAACCACTTCTTTTAACCAGCAGGTCGCACCCTGTTTGTAATAAATATTTTTTACACATTACATTTTTCCGATATTTTTGTATTAATATAGACATATTTTTTTATCAATTCCATTAAAACCTAATCTAAAAAATACCATGCATTTATGGTTAATAATAAATAAATGATTTTTCACATTGTAATGCGTTATAATTTGTAAAGTCATTTAAATTAAAAAAACACTTGGTATTGTTTCACAAATTAAAACTTTATTCCTACTAGTTTCGGTTTGTTAGACCATTTTCAAAGGAATGTGATATTCTAATATGTTTCACCAAGTACCAGGTGAGAAATTAATTCAAAAAATTAAGCGTTATAATTAAATTGAATACATATTAACGGTGGCAACGAATAGTACTTTTTAAACACTTTGTACTTTAGTGTCTACTTTGCGGATGCAACAAGTGTGACCACACAAAGAAAACGCAACTTGTGAGAAATTCATAGAATCCCCCTCAAAAAGGCCATTTCAACAACAACGAAAGCGTTATCGTAATGCGGAATTTACAGTTAAAACCATCGATTGAATAAGTATTTCACGAAACTACACACCCAGTAAACAGTTTTAGTTTGATTAATTGGAAACACTTTATAAATACTCATGAAAACAATCAAAACTTTTAGGAGTATCGATCACGCAAATAACATCTAATTCACTCATACTTTAAACACATTGACTTTCGCATTTTATACATTTTGAGATCCCAGGGCACCTATTTTATTGCAATTTGCTTAAGATATCATAACAATATATTACGTCACGAGAGTGGTATGCAGCATATTACATATGAGCGGATATATAGCGCTCGAGCCGCGCAGCGGCGAGTGCAGTATTCCGGGAGTATGTAATTGCCATACCACTCAAGAAACGTACGATACTTTACCTACGCCCTAACAAAATAAATAATGAGCATAAAAGAACAACTTATTTATTATAATTTTTGATAGTAACATGACATTATTGAAAACTAAATGACTACTTGATCAATAGACATAAAGAAATGTCATTTGGTTGTGCGGTAATCAATCAACTGTTCAGCTGTCAGCATGTAATATACTTGTCAAAGCTATTAGGTGCATGTGTAGGTAAGGTCAATCATAAGCGTCAAGATGACAGTGTGGTATGATGCGGTTACAAGATAGGGCGTAGGTAAAATAATAATAAATGATAAAGTTACTTAATGGCATCTCAGTTATACAAACAAAGTTAAAACGTGGTTCATTTGTGAATTATGATGTATAACGAAGTAGAAGCCTCCACCGTTAACAGTGTAATATATGATAAGTTTATATCTGCAAGTGTAATCAAGGAGTGAAGCGGGTGTGATTCACGGAGAAACTTAATTATCAAATTTAGTGTGAATCGTACTGAATTCATACCACTCCTAACGTGTTTATCATGTTGCATTATAATATATTATGAAAAGCATAGTGCATTGCTAAAATGATTTAATTAAAATACATACTGTGAATTATCTTTTAGGTAAACATATGCATACGCTGTAAATTTTCCGAAATTCATTGTTTTTTTTAAAAGAGGTCAATTTGAAGCTTCAAAAGAGTGTTTTCCACTCCCAGACTAAGCATGAAGTAAAATTCCTAATTTAGAAAAGCCCCGTGAAAATTTGTCTAGGGTCGCGCAGCGACCCGAGACAAATTTTCTGGGCTTTTCTAAACTCGAAATTTTACTTCATGCGCCACGCGTATAAAACACAGATTTCAAATGAAGTTCGAATATACATACATTTCACAATATTAGAGTGCTTTATACGCGTGGCGCATGAAGTAAAATTTCGAGTTTAGAAGAGCCCAGAAAATTTGTCTCGGGTCGTTGCGCGACCCTCGACAAATTTTCACGGGGCTTTTCTAAACTCGAAATTTTACTTCATGCTTAGTCTGGGAGTAGAAAACACTCATTTAAAGCTTCAAAATGAATTTAAAAAAAGGCCTTTTGTAAGGCTCAAATTTTCAGGTTTTTATAAACTCGACTTCATGTGCCCGGCGTGTAAAACACCGATTTGATGTGAAGTTCAAAATATACTGTTATTAATTATATTGCAATAAATAAATTACATTATTATGTAACAGTAATGAATATAACATTTTATATTTATTAGTAAATAAAACTGGTATAAAAAAGTTAAGTGTTTTATTTATATCAAAAATATTATTTTATTTTCTCTGGGAAAGTCTTTTTGGCATTTTAATATCTTTTGCGCACGCGCGCGAAAGAATATTACCAAAACAGCTGGGTAATATACCATAATTTACAGTAAATTACTAGTGGCATTTATTGACATAAATTACCACTAACATCACTAATCATAAGTCAATAACTAAGGTACATGAACACAAATATTTTCTATTTATAGAACTCAATATAAAGTCATTTTAAGTAAAGGGCTTGCTCTTGAAGGGTGCTATCAAACTTAACTTACAAACGATTTCTGGAATTTAAATTTAAAATACCAGCAAGTTTTCATTAAACTACAACACAGTTAACTCTATATGTAGAAAGTATTTCACACTATATACACACCTCTTTTATGTTTGCAACAATTAATTTTACCTTAAACTAGATACATTCATAAAATGTAGTTTGCAACAAAAATAAACAAACAGCTTGTGTAACTTTAATATTTCTAATTAAGAGAGAGCGTACTCTTATGAAAATTAAGAATACTGATTTTTTGTTATTATTCTAAATGTTTTAATTCGTTCTTTACACATCTGTCTAAAATTTAATTGCATAGGGCATGATAATTTGATTTTATTTTTTATTTTAGTATAGTAAAAAATAACATTAAATATTAAAAAAACTGTAAAATGTGACTTTATCATGCCCTCTAGAATGATTTTGTGATTATATAATTCTAAGTTATCAAAAAATCCACGTTTTTCATTGAAATAAGAATCGTTCATAATATCAATACAGACAGACCATTTTATTGAAAAATTACATTTTTTCTAGTAAAAGTACACAATTATGAATCAAAATATATATTTTAATTAAAAAATTACATTTTTTCTAATACGAGTACACAATTATGTATCAAAATATATATTTTTAAACCACAACTTCATGAGCCTTCATATTATTAAACGATTGTAAATTAAAACGACAGTACGGGTTGAGCGCAGCTTTAACGGTTAAACAGTGTACATAATTTCTGCGTTACAGTGACAGTAAATCATCTAATTTATTCTGTGCTTCTATTAAGGAAATCCATAACCAACACAGACAAATTTTACTGTTGATCCCATTTTTATATTTATAAGTAAGAGAATCCATAATGATCTTTGATTGAATCCACTTGATATTTTGTTATTATAGTCCGATTACTGAATCTAGTCACTTACGCCACACATAAACATTTCTGGAACAGTGACTAGATCGCCCAAAAAAACGCCCCAAAAGATGTCAGATTCCAATATTCAATTTTTTCCAGCCAGGAGATGCATGAACGTCGTTCGTTCTGTGCATTAAAGTGACTGGATTCGATAATTCACCTAGAATACATACCACATATATGAGTGGATATGTTGCGCACGAGCCGCGGAGCGGCGAGTGCATTATTCCGTGAGTATGTAATTGCCATACCACTCGAGAAACGCACGATACTTTATCTACGCCCTAACAAAATAAATAATGAGCATGAAAGAAAAACTTATTTATTATAATTTTTGATAAACATTTCTCGAACAGTGACAAGATCGTCCCAATAAATGCCCTAAAAGATGTCAGATTCTAATATTCATATTTTTTAGCCAGGAGATGCATGAACTTCGTTCGTTCTGCGCATTTAAGTAACTGGATTCGATAATTCACCTATAATACATACCACACTCTTCTAACAAATTAACATAGTTGAATCGGAATGTTGTGTAATATATTCCAATTAATGTCAAACACTCAATTTATATTACCTAATTCATATCTAGCAGGCCCGTTTCATTACGTCCAATAATCTGTCAAGGGTTTCAGATGTAATGTCGTGTATTAGTAATATTACACACATAATTAACTCTAGCATCGAACATACCTCCTATCCCACCACTTATCTATTAAATTCCAATCTCATACCCAATTAACTATTACATAGGTAATTATTATGTTTGACATAATTTGATCTCATCACGAAAAGCAAATATTGAAAATAATGGTGAAAGCGCCGGGATATTATATGAGAGGCTGGATACGAAAACGTTTTCTTATGGAAGATTAGTAAAATAAATTAAATATTACTTTTAAATTATTGGAGTGTTTGAGCTGTTCTACAAAAATTTAAATTGTTTAGGTGGTCGATCACGCAACCAAACTAAATTTTCAGGCTCTTATAAACTCAAAATTTTACTTCATGCTAATTCAAGGAGTTGGAACGAACACTCGTTAGAAACTTCAAATTGAACAAATTTATAAAAACAATCGATGTCTGAAATGTATATCAGAATATTTACAGGGAACTCATCGTTCAAATTGAACAAAAAAGCAACCCCAAAACGATTTTATAAGAAAAAGTGTTTGAAAGAGAAAAAGTACAAACTTTGCGCCACTTTTATGTAGAACAGACTATTTTCTACCAGTGGTCCTCAACTTTTCTCACCTACGAATACCCAAATACAAAATATGAATAATATAAGGCACCCTGCTTTTAATTTGACATATATTCTTTATACAAACGAGTATTTTTTTTTAGCAGAGTCTTCGGCTGTGTTAAGAAGCGAGCTAAGAGATTGAAAATGTATTGTTTTTACTTTTGTACTTTATATTTTTACTAATTATTTATTTTATACTGTCATCATGAAAGTGTTTTATACGTATAGTTTTATTTATATTTTAATGTGTTTAATTTATATTACTAGATGTATAATATGGACTTATATAACTGAATAAATAATAACATAAAATATAGATTTTGAAGTCAGTGTTTTATACGCGTGGCGCATGAAGTAAAATTTCGGGTTTAGAAAAGCCTGAAAATTGGATTCGGGCGCTTCGAAAAGTGCCACAAACTAAATTTGTTAACTGAATAAATAATTACATAAAATATAGGTTTTGAACTTTAATTGAAATCAGTGTTTTATACGCGTGGCGCATGAAGTTAAATTTCGAGTTTAGAAAAGCCTGAAAATTTGGATTCTAGTACTTCGAAAAATGACACAAACTAAATTTGTTATACTTTTTTATTATTATTTACAAAATATTCACAGAAAACGTATTTTTTTATTTTTAATATATATTTCGGTAAATATTGATTTATCACATCTCAGCAGTATATATTTTGAACTATACTTGAAATTAGTGGTTTATACGCGTGGCGCATGAAGTAAAATTTCGAGTTTAGAAAAGCCCCGTGCAAATTTTCTACGCGGGGCTTTTCTAAACTCGAAATTTTACTTCATGCTTAGTCTGGGAGTGGAAGAAACACGTTTATTTAAAATATGTCACAACTGTTAAAATGTGTAATCGTAACTGTCAAAGAAAAACAATAACATGACAATCGTTATAATTCAAATCAAATTTGTCTACAGTTGACAGGATAGACTTATGGGTCAATTCTGCGTTAATCTGTAAGATCTGTATGTATTATCTGTAAGAATTTACGAGTCTATAAGTTATTTGCAATTCTGGAAAGTACTGTATCTTCCTGTAAATACCGTTACAGATTTGTAAATATTTACGGGCGGATTGACAGTGCACGTAAGCTTACAGTTTGCGCATTTTGAGGTTAATGTAATAATATTGTATTATTATCTCTGATATTTATCTTGATATTACAATAATAATAATAATAATAAGACCATCGTGTGCAATAGACCGGACATCACATTCCAAGATAAAACAAACAAAACGACATATATTATAGATATTGCTATACCGGTAGACAACAACATTACCAAAAAATACACGGAGAAAATCGAAAAATATACAGCGCTAGCCATTGAGATAGAAAGAATATGGAAACAAGATCGTACACATATACTACTATTTATTATATCCACCACCGGTATTACTCATTAAGAATTTAAACCAAATCTGAAAAGACTACATATAGAGCCATTTATGCATGCCAACATCCAAAAGGCAATTATTTTAAAAACCTGCAGTATTACGCGAAAATTCCTACGATAGAGCACTTGCGAGACTTGGTATAACCCGTCAGCAAGGAAGACCCCGGCTGATTAATCGCCGAGAAAACAAGAAATATAATAATAATAATAATAACAACTTTATTGCCCAACAGTATACACCAATAACAGGACAACAAAAAATAATCAAAAATCAATAAAAATCATAATAAAATATAACTAAAGCTAATTAGTAATGATAAATTTGAACTACATTAGGAACAAAAAGAAACAAAAATAATAATATCAATGACGCAACAGAATCAACCTATAACTTACAAGTTACATTTCAAGATTACGTTATGTAATATACAACCATAGTACAATCATAATAACATAAAACCGGACACTGCAGGGGCGCCTATACAAAAATGTCATCAAATAATTTATTCGCATTTTTACTGATTACGTGTAACGGTGACTTTTGTAATGTAATCGTTCTGGCAGTGGGAGTGTAAAAAGTAACAACATGCCGTGATGCAAACCTCGGTACCAAAAAGTTAACCCTTGATAACAGCACAGGACAATCAATTTTGTTGTGGATTAAGCAATGCATAAATGTAGCACTAGAAGCTTCCATACGTTTAAATAGAGAAAATCATGCCGCTGTAGGAGAGATTCATAGTCTATCCCCCTCTCTGGATAAGACCCGGCACATTTAAAACTTAGGAATTTTAAGCACCTTCTCTGTATTTTTTCCTTTGCAAGTGACAAGTTATTATAGTGAGGGTATCAGACTAAAGAAGCATATTCCAGACGACTACGAACAAATGCGAAATATAACATTTTAATGACGTCACAACTGTTGAAATGTTTGCTCGTACGCATAACGAAGCCCAGCATTCTTGAGCCAGATGCACATACAGATAGAATGTGCTGTTTAAAAGTGATTTCACTATCAAAAAGCACACCCAGATCCTTTATTTCTGTTAATTTCTGTAAAACTTGCCCGTTAATGTTGTAATGGTAGTTCATTCGATCCAAGCCTCCGCGAGCAAACGTAACGGTGGAGCACTTACTTACATTAAGATTCAGGTTGTTATCCTTGCACCACTTGTATATCATTTAAAGATTATCTTGCAATATAATTGAATCCCTTGAATCACTAATAGTACAGAATATCTTTATATCATTCGTGTATGCCAGGACGTTACAGGATAAAGAATTAAGAAGATCATTAATGAAAATAACGAATAAAAGAGGCCCCAGGTTCGAACCTTGGGGTACCCCGGAAGTAGAAGTAAATTCAAAAAACTTATACCCATTGTAATGTACATAATTACACCGACAGGACAGATAAGATTTCATAAGATTAATGGTACGTTGCCCAAATCCAAAGGTTGCAAGTTTATTTAGTAGTATTTTGTGATCGAAACAGTCAAACGCCCGGGCGAAATCAATGTATATCACGTCTGTCTGACAACGATTTTCTAATGATTCACTAATATATTGGGTGACAATTGCTAGATTAGTAACTACAGATCGACCCTAAATAAAGCCATGTTGATGTGGAGAAATTGATGACCTAATATGATTATAAAAAGGTTTATACAGCACGTGTTCAAAGACTTTGGAAAAATGAACAATCAACAAATTAATTTATTTGTTGGTGTTTTACTTGAAAAGGAGAGAGGTTGGTAAGTCTAGATTATTAACAAGTACCTAATACACTAATAATATAATAAAATAGAAATTTTATGAGAGTAACCAGTTAAGGGACGAATTAAATCCGTTTGAGATGCCACCAAGACAATTCATAGAACTATTTAGACTTGATCAACAGAGTTTAATTAATTTAAGAAATCCATTGGCACCCCACGTGCCAACAAGAAATGCAAACGCTATACCTTCACTAAAAAAGGGTAGGATTTTAATATTATTGAATTAGGGCTGAATCAAATATATTTACATGCAGGTTTTTGCTACATTGCAGTTCTTGTCTGTAGGGTCCTTTAAAAACCGGTTGGATCTTGTAGCTGGCTTTCGATGAGCCAAAGCAGTATAAGTGGAGCAATCGAAGAAATTTGTGCTGTAACTAACTTTCATATTTGGGTGAAATTTCCAACAGCTGAAGACAAGAATTAGATAAAGCATGGGTATGTAATAGTTTCAAATACTTCTTATTAGTGTTCTAAAGTATTTTGCTTATTAGTTTTTATACAAAATATGGGTTTAGGGGAGTTTTGGGTGCAATCGATGAGACACATGTAATAGTTCAGGCTCCCCTAGTTACTGATAAAGATCACCCTCCTTTTCTTTACATAAATAGAAAGGGAAAACATTCTATAAATGTAATGCTTGTTAGTTAGCTAACTTTTTTGTACACACATATTCAAATTTATCTGAAATATGCTTGTAGATTTCCGATTTAAAAGCAAACATTTTTTTTTCCTGTGGGGGCCGTCTTCCTTTCGAATCCGGATGCACTGCAGCCTAGGTGGCTTATTGTACTGTCCCAATATTATTACACTCACGCAACTATTCCGAACTCGATGCCCTGCACTAGCTTGTGCAGGTCCTTCAGAGGTTGCGCGTGGAAATCATTTGGTTCCATTTGTCTGTTCCCAAATATGAGCCGTCTTTTGCTCTCCAGCGCATTGCACCTACACAGAACGTGCATAGTTGTTTCCGGTGCCGTATTACAGAGGCGACAGTTGGTGTCGCCGTTGTATAGCCCGATTTTCCTTAGATGCTCTTTAGCAGTCATGTGGCCTGTGAGCAGTCCTATGGTTGTTTTCAGCTGTGCCCTACTCAATGTTAGTAGTCCTGCAGCTTGGCTTGAGTTAGGCCCTTTTATAAGGGCCTTACTATGGTTAAGGCCTGGTCTGTTTTCATAGTATTCCTTGTGTTTGTTGCGAGTCCACTTCCTGACTTCAAGGCGACTCGACTTTTTTGTTATGCCCAAGGCAGGTTCGGGTCCCATAAATGAAATAGTGGCTCCCTGCCTTGCTAGCGCGTCAGCTTTTTCATTACCCGCAATACCAGAGTGACCCGGCGTCCAGACAAGCGTAACCTCGTTCTGTCTCGCTAGGTCATTCAGGGTATGGAAGCATTCCAATACCAGTTTGGATGAAGTCTTTTGACTCTGGAGAGCCTTCAGTGCCGCCTGGCTATCGGACATGATATAGATTTGCCTGTTTCGACAGTCCTTCTCTATGTTGAAGCAAACATTATTGGTTGCAAGATTTCCTGGATGCGTACATGACTCGGCTATATGGCAAGTCAGCTCAACAAAAAGATATTTAAAGGCCCAGTATGATGAGCAGGGGGATAAATAAAGTCATTTAATACGTACAATTATTTTTTTATATAAAAAACGTAATTTGTTATCATTAAATTTATGAGATAGTGGATATCATCCCTTAAAGCCCTTTTGCAAACGCTTAAACCAGACAAAAAGAAGAGTTCAATAGAATACATCTACCATAAATGTTATTGAACGTATTAATGGAATTCTTAAAGGAAGATTTCGATGTTTATCCGGAATAAGGACTTTATTGTACCATCAATTAAAGGCTGTAAATATAATTTATACAAGCTGCTCATAACGTTGCTTTAAATGCAAGAATTAAATAAGAAGACATTGACATTTTTCAATTCCAGCGGAAACTAACTCAAAATGTTATGACCAGGTGACGGTTGTGACGCAAATACAGGAGTAAAGTTAGCTGGTTCTATAAGAGTAGTTCAAATTATCGTCTGTACGAGCGTAGGTTACAGACGCACGCCCAGAATTGCATTTTTTGTGAATCTATAAGTACAGAAGTTCCAGATTCCATAGCGCTATAGATTTACGGATCTGTAAAACTTACAGGTTAATAACGCAGAATTGCACCATTCATTTCGGTTGAAACTAACTCGTGTCAAAACTATAATAGTATAAATGTCAACGTCGATAACTGTCAAAAATGACGCACTACGTCAAAAAAGTGGGAAATTTATAAAATCATTGGCGAAAAAGAACTACTTTGTCTACCGGAGCTCAAAAATGAACTTTTTTATTTTTACTTCAAAAATGTTGAAATTTTGTTTGTATACAGAGAGTTTCATGTAACACCGAACATTTTCATCCAATACAATTTGACACCTTTCATTTTAAAATAATGTGTAAATTGGGTTGCCTGTATGACCATTACATGTTGTAGCCAATCAATCGCAATTATTGCTTCAACTTGTACATACAAGGAGTTCTCCTTATAAGTATACATGTCCCAATTACAGCGCATATGCCGTTAATCTTTAGATACTCGTTTATTTAAAAGAGTTCAATTTTAAACTTAAAAAGAGTGTGTTCCACTCCTAGACTAAGCATGAAGTAAAATTTCGAGTTTAGAAAAGCCTGAAAATTTGGTTTGGTCGCGTAGCGCGAAGCGCGGAGCGGCCAAACCAAATTTTCAGGCTTTTCTAAACTCGAAATTTTACTTCATGCGCCACCGGTGCATCGGTGGTTTGTGCCGGTGGCGCATGAAGTAAAATTTCGAGTTTAGAAAAGCCTGAAAATTTGGTTTGGCCGCTCCGCGCTTCGCGCTACGCGACCAAACCAAATTTTCAGGATTGGATTGCGCAAGAAGTTGGTACCTTTTTAAATTTGCTGGATTTAAAAACCTACACAGGCCACTGCTTGTAACGCACTTCAGCCACGCTGTTGGATAACTCAGGTGCCGATTTAACTGCCTTTAAAAGACATGGAGGTTGGCAGTTCTGTGCTGTGGCCGAGGGCTATATAGACGATTCAATTTTAAACAAATTGGAAACTGCAAACAAAATTTGGTTTGGCCGTTCCGCGCTTCGCGCTATGCGACCAAACCAAATTTTCAGGCTTTTCTAAACTCGAAATTTTACTTCATGCTTAGCCTGGGAGTGGAAAACACTGGTTTAAAGCTTCAAATTACATTCTTTTAATAAACCGAGCGCCGGCAAATGTACAACGTATGCTAATGTATACTTAAACGAATAATTCTCATGTTCGGTGTTACATAAAACTCTCTGTATATATAGGATGTCGGATTTATGTTTTTTCCTTTAAAATTTGGAGGTATAAAAATCGGAAAATTGAGGAAATGTGAAAGTTTAGTTAGGTTTTTACGATAAATATACATATCTTTAACTGGTACAAAACTCAATAAAAATCTGAAAATTAAGGAAATGTGAAAGGTTAGTAAGGTTTTTACGATAAATATATGTTTTGCGCTCATTTAACTTGAGGTTACGCAATCGTCTTCACATTTCTCCCATTCTGACAGCACAAAAAAGACCAAAACAACGAAGCGATTGTTCTTTTATTTTTTTCCTCTACTTCTTACATCCGACAGTCCCTGGGAGTGACACTTAATTTATCTCGCATTTGGTGCACATCCTGCTTTACTAACCGATGGACTAACTTCTCGCGACGTATCATTCCTTTCATTATTCTAAATTTATTCGACGCCGAAAAGACGAAAAGATAATAATCTCCACCTTTTATCTCCGGCACTTTAACCGCAGTTGTCACGAGACACGAAGACAAATCCTCGTGTATAAAAAGTGAGGAGTGGAAATAAACGGAGGGCCTTTCATAAAATACGAATGTGTGTAATAATGGTGGGAGGTTATAATGGTTAGCTCCATTAGGTTTACGGTTTGTTGAGGTGGTTATTAAAGTCGGAGCGTGTTGGTGCTATTCTCAGCAGCAGGTTTTGCGCTCCCCGGGGTTTAACAGATAATTAAGTATTACAGATGAAATAAATAACTGAAATTATGATAATAAATATTAAATGTAAAATATAAGTGAATTTGCTAAGTATTATAATAAGGTGATAATACATTTTTGTTGAGAGAGAGATAAATCGCATTTTTTTATTTCTTGAGTAAGTAAAAGTAATAAATGTATACAGAGAGTTTTATGTAACACCGAACATGTTCATAACGACGATTGTTCTTTTAAGTATACATAAACATACGTTGTACATTTGCCGACGCTCGGTTTATTGAAAGAATTAAATTTGAAGCTTGAAACGAGTGTTTTCCACTCCCAGGTTAAGCATGAAGTAAAATTTCGAGTTTAGAAAAGCCTGAAAATTTGGTTTGGTCGCGTAGCGCGAAGCGCGGAGCGGCCAAACCAAATTTTCAGGCTTTTCTAAACTCGAAATTTTACTTCATGCGCCACCGGTACAAAACACTAAAGCAATGTGAAGCTTAGCGGTGTGTTTTAAACTTCGTAATATATCAATGTTTTGTACCGGTGGCGCATGAAGTAAAATTTCAAGTTTAGAAATGCCTGAAAATTTGATTTGGCGATGTGAAGCTTAGCGGTGTGTTTTAAACTTCGTAATATATCAATGTTTTGTACGGGTGGCGCATGAAGTAAAATTTCGAGTTTAGAAATGCCTGAAAATTTGGTTTGGCGATGTGAAGCTTAGCCGTGTGTTTTAAACTTCGTAATATATCAATGTTTTGTACCGGTGGCGCATGAAGTAAAATTTCGAGTTTAGAAATGCCTGAAAATTTGGTTTGGCCGCTCCGCGCTTCGCGCTACGCGACCAAACCAAATTTTCAGGCTTTTCTAAACTCGAAATTTTACTTCATGCTTAGTCTGGGAGTGGATCACACTCATTTCAAGTTTCAAATAGAACTCATTTAAAAAGAAACAACGGTTATCTAAAGATTTCCGGCATATACGCTGTAATTGAGACATATATACTTGATAGAAAAACTCCCTGTATGTACAATTTGAGGCATTAATTGCGATTGATTGGCTACAATTTGTACTGGTCATATAGGCAATCCAGTATACACATAACTTAAAAATTAAAGGTGCCTAATTGTATTGGATGAAAATGTTCGGTGTTACATAAAACTCTTTGTACAATTGTTTTACAGATTAAATAAATAACTGAAATTATGATAATAAATATTAATTGTAAAATATAAGCGAATTTGCCAAATATTTTTCGCAGAATATTTCAAGAAAAAATACGATTTATCTTGCTTTCTATAAAACATATTTTCTCTCATTAAGAATTTTTGGCACTTTTAAAGTCTTAATGAGGTGATAATATATTTTAGTTGAGAGAGAGATAAATCGCATTTTTTTTTAATTCTTGAGAAAGTAAGAGGCGAGTAAGTAAAAGTAATAAATGTATATAATTGTTATCACCAAAAATGTCTTCTCATTTTTACTTGGGAAAGTTTTAATTTTTTTTTTTTTGTAGAAAGCAAGATAAATAGCATTTTTTTTATCTCGAATAAGTTTCTTATCTTACTCGCGGTAAAACATATTTAACTATAATTTAGTATTAGTAAAATTTGCTATTTATCATTATAACTTTCTTAATGCTGGGTGTAAAAGCAATACTTACGGTTTTCATCATTTACAAAACCAAGGCTTCGAATCGTTAATTTTTGCGTTTCGGTTCAATTAATAAAATATATACAGGGAGTCCTATTAGTGCGTTCACAAAGGATATCTCAGCTGACGTGAAAGATAAAACATTTGTTTCTTCACCAAAGTTCCTTAGTTTTAAGAGCTGCATAACTTAACACTATTTCTACATATATAGAGCGCGCCATAAAGACATTGCCGGATGCAACTTGCTTATTTTAAATAGATCATCATGTATATTATTTGGTTTTTGAATTCCTTGTAAAAATTGCGTGTCATTTTATTAAAAACATTTAGTCTAAGTCGTACCGTTTCGGAGTTATTTGACATTTATGGACAAATGATGTTTGCAGTGGCTTTGTAAAGCTAAAATATCTCTGAAACTAATTCAGATAAAGAGTGGCATATTCCGCCATTTCCTTGAAAATAGAGGGCGCTATCGGCTGCACTATAATGTTGTTGCTCTTAAGTTATTTCCAACAGATTTTTTCTAAGGGCGGCCATCTTGTCATAATGACGTCATCCGCCATTTTTGAAATGGCATCAAAAAAATGTATTTAATACGTTTTTATAGAGATTTTTCTGAGCTTTTCAACGATGTAATCATTTCATAAGCTTGCATTACAGTTTCTCTGACGAAAATACAAAAAATAAAACAAATAAAACTTGGCCATAGATTTTTTTTAAATTACTTCATGCGCCAGGCTTGTAAAACACTGATTTTAAGTGAAGTTTAAAATACACCTTTTGCATACTGCTTTAGTAGTATATTTTGAGCTTCATTTAAAATCATAGTTTTATACGCGTGGCGCATGAAGTAAAATTTCGAGTTTAGAAAAGCCTGAAAATTTGGTTTGGTCGCGTAGCGCTACGCGCTACACGACCAAACCAAATTTTCAGGCTTTTCTAAACTCGAAATTTTACTTCATGCTTAATCTGGGAGTGGAAAACACTCTTTTAACGCTTCAAATTAAATTTATTTAAAAAAAAAAACAATGAATGTCGAAAAATGTACAGCGTATGTATGTAAAAATTCCCTGCATATTTTCAATATTATATATTTACAGAATTTATGAGTTTGCAGTAAATACATATTTTGTATGATGAACTGAAATAACCATAATTATTTTAATGATGAGAAAACGTATACAACATCATTAAAATACGTAGTATTTTTTCTGTATCATCGCATTAAAATGGTTGTTTAATGAAAACTCGTGAAATCTAATAGTTTCACGAGTTTTCATTAAACAACCATTTTAATGCGATGATACAGAAAAAATACTACGTATTTTAATGATGAGAAATTCATACAACCCCCACTAACTAATATAATTAGTAATAAAATCCTCTTTAGAAAGAAACATTATCCCCACAAAGCCCCGGCTGTCACGAGAGTCGGACAATTTCCATCCAGCAAATACGAAACACCGGAATGGAAATAAAGGGCAAACATTTCACGATGTAAATAGGATTTACATCAAGACATTTTCTCTCATAGAGAATTTCCACAAAGCACGCACCAGCAGATTGTGTTTACAACTTTGGCTACTGGAATAACACACACACAAAAAGGGCACAATTATATTACGGGTGTGAAGTTAGCAATAGATCCAGCAATAGATTTTAAAAAAATCATATCTCGGAAAAAACAAAAGCTAATTAAATGAAATTTGAAGATATACCCTTCAAATAGCCTAAATTATTACCCCAAGAAATATAAAACCCTTAACTTTTACCCTTCATATTTTTTCACCCCTTCCAAAAATATGTTATGATTTTTTTTTAATTTGGCAATATTTCATAAAGTTACTTTTTAGCTCAAAACATCTCTATAATACCTTCTTTTGATAAGTGAAATCAAAAAAACGTTTCGACACCCCGTTCGCCACTAAACTATTGTTTTACCCTAAGATTTCAAAAATTAATATCTCAGAGAAAAAAAAAAATACAAATCGAATAAAATTTAAAATACACGATAAGAGATGTCTAAGTTATCACCAAAAAAAATTAACCCTTAATTTTTACCTATAATATTTTTTCACCCCTTCCAAAAATGTAATCAATTTTTTTCTACTTTGGCAATGTTCCATAAAATTCATTTTTATCTCAAAATATCTCTATTCTACCCTCTTTTAATACACCTAATCAAAAAAACGTTTCGTCACCCTGTTCACCCCTAAAATATTTTCTTTACCCCGTGAATATGGAAATCAATATTTCCGAGAAAGCAAAATCATATCAAACAAAATATTACTAAGGAATACATCTTAATTAATAGCACAAAGAAGATCAACCCCTAAAATTACCCATTCATTTTTTCTTGTCTTTAAATGTAATATATATATATTTTTATAAATTCACAATCTTCTTAAATGTTGATATGTATCATATATTATTTCTTTTTATCATGAGTGTGTTTACTCTAATAAGCAAAAGTAAAAAAAAGTGCCAGGCACTTTACCCCCAAATAATAAAATAATAATCTCCTGCTCGTCGTATGGATTTATATGCGTATGGAATTATGTGCAACGATTTAAACATTATTTTTTCTGAATTTGGCAAAAGGCCATAGATAAATAAAAATTGTTATTTTAATCATTAATTACACACATTAATGATTAAAATAACAATTTTTATTTATCTATGGCTCTTTGCCAAATATGGACAAACTAATGTTTAATTTATTGCATATAGATCCATACGTGACGAGCGGGAGATTTTTTTTTTCGGGGGTGGAAAAGTGCTCCAAACGTTTTTCTGACTTTTGATTATGAAAGTACACACATTAATGATAAAAATAACAATTTTTATTTATCTATGGCTCTTTGCCAAATATGGAAAAAATAATGTTTAATTTATTACATATAGATCGATACGTGACGAGCAGGAAATTTTTTTTTCGGGGGTGAAAAAGTGCTCCAAACGTTTTTTTGACTGTTGATTATGAAAGTACACACATTAATGATAAGAATAACAATTTTTATTTATCTATGGCTCTTTGCCAAATATGGAAAAAATAATGTTTAATTTATTACATATAGATCCATACGTGACGAGCGGGAGATTATTTTTTTTTGGGGGTGAAAAAGTGCTCCAAACGTTTTTTTGACTTTTGATTATGAAAGTACACACATTAATGATAAGAATAACAATTTTTATTTATCTATGGCTCTTTGCCAAATATGGAAAAAATAATGTTTAATTTATTACATATAGATCCATACGTGACGAGCAGGAGATTTTATTTTTTCGGGGGTGAAAAAGTGCTCCAAACGTTTATTTGACTTTTGATTATAAAAGTACACACATTAATGATAAGAATAACAATTTTATTTATCTATGGCTCTTTGCCAAATATGGAAAAAATAATGTTTAATTTATTACATATAGATCCATACGTGACGAGCGGGAGATTTTTTTTTTCGGGGGTGAAAAAGTGCTCCAAACGTTTTTTTGACTTTTGATTATGAAAGTACACACATTAATGATAAGAATAAAATTTTTATTTATCTATGGCTCTTTGCCAAATATGGAAAAAATAATGTTTAATTTATTACATATAGATCCATACGTGACGAGCGGGAGATTTTTTTTTTCGGGAGTAAAAAAGTGCTCCAAACGTTTTTTTGACTTTTGATTATAAAAGTACACACATTAATGATAAGAATAACAATTTTTATTTATCTATGGCTCTTTGCCAAATATGGAAAAAATAATGTTTAATTTATTACATATAGATCCATACGTGACGAGCGGGAGATTATTTTTTTTTGGGGGTGAAAAAGTGCTCCAAACGTTTTTTTGACTTTTGATTATGAAAGTACACACATTAATGATAAGAATAACAATTTTTATTTATCTATGGCTCTTTGCCAAATATGGAAAAAATAATGTTTAATTTATTACATATAGATCCATACGTGACGAGCGGGAGATTTTTTTTTTCGGGGGTGAAAAAGTGCTCCAAACGTTTTTTTGACTTTTGATTATGAAAGTACACACATTAATGATAAGAATAACAATTTTTATTTATCTATGGCGCTTTGCCAAATAAGGAGAAAATAATGTTTAATTTATTGCATATAGATCCATACGTGACGAGAGGGAATTTTTTTTTTTTTTCGGGGGTGGAAAAGTGCTCCAAACGTTTTTTTGACTTTTGATTATGAAAGTACACACATTAATGATAAGAATAACAATTTTTATTTATCTATGGCTCTTTGCCAAATATGGAAAAATTAATGTTTAATTTATTACATATAGATCCATACGTGACGAGCGGGAGATTTTTTTTTTCGGGGGTGAAAAAGTGCTCCAAACGTTTTTTTGACTTTTGATTATGAAAGTACACACATTAATGATAAGAATAACAATTTTTATTTATCTATGGCTCTTTGCCAAATATGGAAAAATTAATGTTTAATTTATTACATATAGATCCATACGTGACGAGCGGGAGATTTTTTTATTTCGGGGGTGGAAAAGTGCTCCAAACGTTTATTTGACTTTTGATTATGAAAGTACACACATTAATGATAAGAATATCAATTTTTATTTATCTATGGCTCTTTGCCGAATTCGGAAAAAAATAATGTTTAAATCGTTGCACATAATTCCATACGCATATAAATCCATACGACGAGCAGGAGATTATTATTTTATTATATGGGGGTAAAGTGCCTGACACTTTTTTTTACTTTTGATAAAAAGAAATAATATATGATACATAACAACATTTAAGATGATTATGAATTTTAATTAATATATATATTACATTTAAAGACAAGAAAAAAGGAAATGGTAATTTTAGGGGTTGATCTTCTTTGTGCTATTAATTAAGATGTATTCCTTAGTAATATTTTGTTTGATTTGATTTTGCTTTCTCGGAAATATTGATTTCCATAAGAAAATATTTTAGGGGTGAACAGGGTGACGAAACGTTTTTTTGATTAGGTGTATTAAAAGAGGGTAGAATAGAGATATTTTGAGATAAAAATGAATTTTATGGAACATTGCCAAAGTAGAAAAAAATTGATTACGTTTTTGGAAGGGGTGAAAAAATATTATAGGTAAAAATTATGGGTCAATTTTTTTTGGGTGATAACTTAGACATCTCTTATCGTGTATTTTAAATTTTATTCGATTTGTATTTTTTTTTTCTCTGAGATATTAATTTTTGAAATCTTAGGGTAAAACAATAGTTTAGTGGCGAACGGGGTGTCGAAACGTTTTTTTGATTTCACTTATCAAAAGAAGGTATTATAGAGATGTTTTGAGCTAAAAAGTAACTTTATGAAATATTGCCAAATTAAAAAAAAATCATAACATATTTTTGGAAGGGGTGAAAAAATATGAAGGGTAAAAGTTAAGGGTTTTATATTTCTTGGGGTAATAATTTAGGCTATTTGAAGGGTATATCTTCAATTTCATTTAATTTGCTTTTGTTTTTTCCGAGATATGATTTTTTTAAAATCTATTGCTGGATCTATTGCTAACTTCACACCCGTAATTATATTATGTAATGCACATCCAGATATGTGGACCTAAAAGTAGAGAATGCTCAAGATAATACTAATTACTCACCATAGACGTTAAATAATTAGAATTTCGCTGAAAGATATTACAGTTTCTCTATTTAAATAGTATATGTTTACATATTAATTGACAATATGTTATTTTTACTCACGATAGACGTAATAATTAGAATTTTTTTAGAACATACAGTTTCTCTATTTAAATAGTATACCGGGTGCTGATCCGACCGCTCGGTAATAGCAATTTACATGTAAAATCACACTTTTGCAGTTTCCTGCTCCCCTAATTATTTTAGAGCAAAAGCATAAAACATCAAAGTTGTTTAGAATTGAAAAAGCTATATGATAGGTCCGTATTTATTTTTAAAATAGTACTAATAGTAGAAGAAAACGAAGATATAAATTAGTCTTAAGGTCCTCTTAAGGTCCTTTATATAATTATTTATTTGGTCCTCTTTTATTAGATGTAACTTCTGTCTCTGACTGTATTCATTTGTACATTTTTTGTTTGTTTTTGTATTCTTTTGTGATTATTGTGTATATATTGTTGTATTTTTAATGGTCTCCCGTAATAAAGAATATATATAATATATATAGGTAATAATTTAAAAAAATAACAATAGCCATGATTTTAAAACAAAACTTTGCATCATTTACAACTGTCAGTTTTGACTTTTCGAAAAATCGCACACCGTTTCGATATTTAAGTTCATAATAATACCTTACATAATTGCCGAAAAAAACATATTTCTGAAGTGGTTTTATTCCGGTAATAGTGTAAATGAAGTTTGAAACTTGTTAGCTGGTTTATATCCCGATCGGCCAATACCCGCTATTTCCACGATTCAGAACGTGATTTCAAACCAAGCAAAATATGGATCCGTTTTTAAACCCTGCCAGCCCTGTTTAAAGCATACTTCAAATATAGCCGAGGAAGAAGAAATTGTGCGAGATAATGTAAACGAAATAAACGTTATTGCTGCGGCCGTTGCAAATCCCCGCATTAGTATTCGGCAAATTGGCGACGATTTAAATTTGCACAATACAACCGCTCTTAAAATTTTAAAGAAGAACAAGTTTAAACCGTACAAGTTTTCGAACCACCAGGAGATTTTTGAGCCAGACAGGTATTCTAGAATTGTTTTCTGTGAAACACTAATGGAAATGGCCAATGTGGATAGATATTTCATTAACAACATTTGTTTTTCTGACGAATCGACCTTCACCATAAATGGAGAGCCAAATGTGAAAAATTATCGCTATTGGGATACGAATAACCCGCATTTGGTGATCGATAACCATTCCCAATATTCGCAGTCAGTCAACGTATGGTTAGGAATATACAGATCTAATATTATATTCCTCTTCTTCATTGATGGGCATTTAAACGGGGGACAATACCTTGAGCTGCTTCAATCGGAGATTGGTCCGGCCATAGATGCTGTCGCAGGAGAAAATGTGGCATGGTCTTAACAGGATGGATTTTGCGCATTTTGCAAGAGACTTCACTGAGTATTTAAATATTTGCTATCCAAATACCTGGATTGGACGAGGCGGACCGGTGAATGGCCCCAAACGACTTCTCTATATGGGGCCACTTAAAATTAAAAATATACGGTGCTAGACATGCTAACATCGAGGTTCTAAAAAACAAAATTACGGAACAATGCAAAAAAAATAACGAACCGGCAACTTGCAAATGTTCGCAGAAATTTTTATGATAGACTTGGTAAATGTTTAGCCGCTAATGGAAGTGTTTTTGAGCATTTAATTTGATTTTATTAAAAACAACTGATAGTTGTTGATGACGCAAAATTTTGTTATAAAATCATGGCTATTGTTATTGTTTTCAAATTATTACAAATCTATATCTTCGTTTTCTCGTACCATTAGTCCTATTTTGAAAATAAATACGGGCCTATCATATAGCATTTTAAATTTTGAACAACTTTGATCCCTTATGCTTTTGCTCTAAAATAATTAGGAGAGCAGGAAACTTCAAACGTGTGATTTTACATGTAAATTGCTATTACCAAACAGTCGAATCAGCACCCGGTATGTTCATATATTAATTGACAATATGTTAGGTTAGTGGAATGAAATTTTAGGTTGATGATTATTTAATGATTTTTCTTAGACAGCAATTTTTTTAATTTATGTAATTCATGTGCATTACAATAAGTTTACATTCGTCAGGTGTTGAATAAATAAATTTACATAAACAACAAATAATTAAAAATGTGTAAATATAAAATGAAAACACGACACAATTGAGTAAATAAATTGACAATAACAATAAATAATTAAAAATGTGTAAATATGAAATGAGAATAATCAAATATGTATATACACTTTTTTTTTAGGAGGTGTTGGCTTTTGCTTAGCCTTACCCATCAAACATTTATTTATTAATTAACCTTTTATAATTTTAACTAATTATTTAATTATAACCATATATTTGGATGTCACAACCCATTCACACGAGTATTTTTTGTTAGATAAATTACTCGCCCCTGCCGGGAATCCGACCTGGATCACCGGGTTAGTAGCAATAAATGGAAAACACAATTAATGAAATCAGTCTATGTGAACAAATAACACAATAAAATATCACTTTATTCTATTCTATTCTATTTATCAATTTAAAAAAATATATGAGATTCACGCTATGAAATTGTAGAACGATTGATCGATCAACTATGATTTTAAGCGATTTTTTAACTTCCTGCTGGGTAGATACTTCACCGTCTGAGGCAGGGCGTCGCATAGTTTACGATTTAAGCAATCTAGTGGGACAAAATTCATGGACTAGTTTTTATGGTCCATCATAAATTAAATAATTTTGGATTAATATAAAAATAGACAGTTTTCCAAAAAAATTATTCAAATAAGTCAATAATTAAATATATATAAAAAATATATATTTTGAAGTGTGTTTCTAACTTTACAATATTTCAGTCTTTTATACGCGTGGCACATGAAGTAACATTTCAAGTTTAGAAAAGCCTGAACATTTTACTTTATGCTTAATCTGGGAGTGGAAAAAACTCGTTCGAAACTTGAAATTGAACAGTTTTATAAAATCGACGAATGCCTGAAAATGTACAGCGTATACAATATATGTATATTGAAAAGAAAAATTCCCAGTCTGTAATATCATAAAAAGATTTGCAGAATTTTACCTAATAAAGTTAACTCTACAATTGCTCGACCTTTAGTAGGTTAATAGAGCTGACCATTATCGTAAGAGGAAGAATCTATAAAATCATCTAAAGCATGTTGTATTTTCATGATTTTAAGTGTTGATTGTTTTCGTATGATAATTTCATGCATATAAAAAAGCATGCAACTGAAATCTCACTGGAGATATATGAATATTCATTGTTGTTTTGTTTGGGACAAAGCGAGGCAGATTGTGGCTAAAAGATCTAAAAGAAAAAAGCTCCATATTGTGTGGTTCGTGCTTTATGTTGCAATTTGAATATATTAATGGTTAAATGGCTGTTTTTGGGAACATTTGTTTGAGGGGAAATATCGTGCTTGGTCTTTTGTAGATGCATACTAATGTAAACTTAAAATGCAATTGGAGTATCGCCGTTGATCATAATATTTATGTATATCATCATGAAATCTAATACGCCTTTATAAAGGGTGGGCCATCTCTTGGAATCTTTTTGAACTACCACTTTATTTTTACTTTTATGATATTTGACATTTGATGTATGACAGTTCTTCAGTATACAACACCCGGTTAACGAAATGGCACGCTATACGCTCGATGAATGTTGGGAAATGCTAAAAATACTTTGAATGTAATTCGTGTATTGCAGCATCAGTGCGAAAATTGCGTACAAAATTCGGTCGCAAATATGCACCAAATGCAAGTGTTCTGAAGAAATTTGTGCACAAAGTTCGTGAAACTGGTATGCTGGTGGACCGTACTAAAGTTCCACACGCTCGTACGGTTCCCCGTAATGTGCAAGCCAACCCATGAACATCGACTCGTCATCGCTCTCAGCAATTGAACATTAGTCGCACTACCTTGAGGCGTATACAGTTAAATTCAACACTATTGTGGGCGCCAGCAACAGGGTAGCAGAAAGGGGAAAAGAACTATTGAGGTCGGGTCACACAATTAACTATTACATAATTCAACTCAACAACAATATATTATAGCTATCAATGTGTCACAAACAATCTGATTTAAAAAGTATCTTATGACTACATAACGAAGTGAATAAAAAGGAATTTAGAACCTGTACAAAAAAAAGACCAGCCGTTAGCTAAATTAAATGAATGAAAATCGACTTGTTAGGTACGATGGTAGTACTGGCTCTCTCCTCAGGCGGTAGATTTGTCTCACCAACTGATGTGTAGGGTATTGTGACTCTCCTGTTCAGGTCGTATTGGCTGCAGGACCTGTGTGTTTAAGTAAGCAAGGTGTAGCGCTCAAGCATGCATGGATGGAATTCAACAGCATGCAATCGGGTGGAAGCGGTAGTGGTGATGCTTCACTCTCCTTGGCGGTCAGTCCACCTGCTTGTTTCAGTCCCTCTGTGCAGTGTTAGGTTTGCAGTCGTCAGAACCCTCTCCTCCCTCAGTTATGTGATGATGTACCTACAAGTTCGAAGTGGTCGGCAGTAATATGTTTAATGAGCTAACAATTGCAATGAACTCTACGCAAGCGCAGGAATTGGGGTTCAGGAAAATACACCTGGCATCTTTTCTACAATGTTCCGAAACACAGCCAAGGGTTTAACTACTATGGTTTAATTTTGAGTACAAGAACCGACTACATGCACAGATTTCAGATAATAAAATTAATATTTCCCTCTACGATGAAGATATTAATTTGAAACGGTTAAATAACCGGAGTTACAGGCTAAAGCAACTGTTCAAAAAACAAATACTAAAAATCTACCACTAACAAACGGCAACAGGACTGGCCCATCATTAATACCATAATTATTTAATAAGAATAAATCACTACGTCAGCAAAAATATTAATGCTCTTCTCTCCGAGAAGAGGATTAATTTTAAAACGGCGGAGAAACCTTCACACCGGCGTGGAGCTCCTACGAGCTATAAAAATTCTAAATACTAGGTAACACATTGAAAATTGAAAAACGCACTAAGCAAAATTTACAAAAAACTAAACATAACCACAAACACGTGGGTCTCAACGGTGAGCATTTTCATTTTCTCAATAACTGCCTCATTTTTACTGCTGCCTAAAGCAACGGCAACTCACCGCAATGACATAACTCGTAGCAAGGAGTTTATTAATGAAAGTGCTCACCTGTTAAGTTAACCTCCGACGACACAACCGCTCTCCGTGACAACCCAGACCAGAAGCCCTTTTCGCTCTCCCGCGCTCACCCCCAGCGCCATCCGTCTTCCAAAAATCAAAGTTTCACGCATAGGCGTAGCAACAATCTTACCCTAAGCGGTCCGCGCAACCAGTGGCGTAACATAATAAATAATTAATTGTGCGGTCTGCAAAAGTGACCGTCACACATTGTAAAAAGATTCCTTGCGATGGCCCACCCTTTACATGTTGAAAATTCATTAATTTTATAAATTTTCCTGATATTGTTGAGAAATTAAATTTTAATTGTGAGTAAATAAAATGTTGAGTTAAGAAAAGCCTGATAATTTGGGTTTGCTTAATTTTATTTCATGTGCCAGGGTTTTTTTTCTTTCTTCCTGTGAGGGCCGTCTTCCTTGCGGATCCGGATGCACTGCAGCCTAGGTGGCTTATTGTACTACCGCATATTGTCTTATTCACGCAATTATTCCAAACTCCATCCCCTGCACATGCTTGTGCAGGTCCTTCAAGGGTTGCGTGTGGAAATCATTTGATACCATTTGACTGTTTCCAAATATGAGCTCTTTTGTTTTCCACCGCATTGCAGCTACACAGAATGTGCATTGTTGTCTCCGGTGCCCTATCGCAGAGCCGACAACTGGTGTCGCCGTTGTATAGACCGATTTTCCTTAGGTGCTCTTTAGCAGTCATGTGACCTGTTAGTAGTCCTATGGTGGTTTTTAGCTGTGCCCTACTTAGTGTCAGTAGTTCTGCAGCTTGGTTAGAGTTAGGTCCATTTATAATGGCCTTACTGTGGTTAAGGCCTGGTCTGTTTACCCATTCCTTGTGTTTGTTGCGAATCCACTTTCTGAGGCCAGTCTTGTAAATTACTGTATTATTCATCACATATTAAGTTTTTTCTTAATTCAAATCGGCTGTAGTAATGAATAATAATGTTTATTTAGGCTTCAAATGAGCCCCTAAACAAAATGTGAAATTTGTTTACAGCTATTCTGAATCACTCTGTATATCTTAAAAATTATAGTCACAAATGTATAGTGGAATTCAGGAGAGATGTCCTATGACACATTGATGTGGAATGTGTGGTTCAAATTTTTTAGAGAGTATGTCAACAGTTGTTGCAACGATTTTTCCTAGTTGTGTCAAATTTTGACGTTACATGACAATGTCATACTGTTTAGGTCGCGTGTATATTAGTGTTCTTTCTCTTAGAAAAGCTTTAAATCATTATTTCTTGTGATTTTTTTCTTTTGAGTATACACATCCCAATTACATGTTGTAGATTTTTAAATATTCGTTGTTTTTTTAATAGAGGTCAATTTGAAGTTTAAACGAGTGTTTTCCACTCCCAGGTTAAGCATGAAGTAAAATTTCGAGTTTAGAAAAGCCTGAAAATTTGGTTTGGTCGCGTAGCGCGAAGCGCGGAGCGACCAAACCAAATTTTCAGGCTTTTCTAAACTCGAAATTTTACTTCATGCGCCACGCGCACAAGACAAGGATTTTAAGCGAAGTTTACTCGTTCAAAATATTTCAGTGCTTTCAGTGTCTAATACGCGTGGCGCATGAAGTAAAATTTCGAGTTTAGAAAAGCCTGAAAATTTGGTTTGGCCGCGCGACCTAACCAAATTTTCAGGCGTTTCTAAACTCGAAATTTTACTTCATGCTAAGTCTGGGAATGGAAAACACTCGTTTTAAGCCTTAAATTGAGAACTTTAAAATAAGCGTATACATATGTATACCTAATAGAAAATTCCCTGTATGTATACTTGAAAGAAAAAATCCGTGTATTAACAGATTAATCCAATGACTATTTGCCAAATCTACTGAATGCGCATTCGATTCAACTAACATTTTAGTTTGAGCTCACATAAAATCAACATAAATGCATTATTTATTTCTGTAAATACCTGAACTATTTAGTAGATGTGGTAATTGGAATTATACCACTTAAACTCACATTTAAAACGATTGTGCACATTAATTAAAATGATTTATGGCTAGGTTTTTGCAGATTTAGTTTTACGTGGATATTGTCAAAATGTGACGTTTAACCTTAAAATTTTAAAGCTGCATACCGAAACATACGTTATCGCATATTCCATCTAATAACCATAGCAGACATATTATGAAGTTTTCTGTCCCTTTTCACACACGTAATCTGATGACATAAAACAATTTTTGTATTACATGTATTGGTGCAGAAAGCACAAATCAATGAAACCATGGGACACCTCTCGTGAATCGTACCTTATATTATTTTTTGAACAATTTTTTTAATGATTTTCCACTTGTGGAAGTTTTAACTTTGGAACTTAAATGTAATTTTTTTAATTTTTTCATAATGTCATTGATTTTGTACTTATACTTTTTTTATGTCATGTTCATTCGTTGTAAAAAGCAACATCCAAAGATGTTCCCTTAGGACCTTCATAAAAAAGTCGCCCCTATATATTTTTATCCCGCGATGTTGCATTCATTGGAGGATAAGGGTCGTAATAAAAAAGACGATGTTCCGAAGCGAATCAGAATGGAACGGATTCTTAATAATGGTCGTGAGGGGTGTATATCTCATAACCACGGGAGATCGAAAGCGTTCGATGGATAAGCCGCAGATTTATAAGGAAACTTCTTCTTCCTTTTTTCCCACTGCAGAAATCACGCCTTCGCCCTTCAAATCGCCGTTTCCTAGGTCGCTTTATCGAAGAGGAAAGCGAAAAAAAAGTGTTCATCAATTTCCCTTTTATCATTCTGTGGAATATTTTTGTAAAAAGGAAACCCTCCCAGTTTCCACACAAAATAACAATTTCCACATAATTAATTTTATACGTCCAAAAATATTATTTAAGTTCACAAACTGCAAGGGGATAGATATAACATATCGATAGTTGTTACAATGTTAACTAACAATATTTTTTATAAAAATGGTGATGTGTCCATCATAGCACTTTCCCCGTTAAAGATATGATAGTTTAAATATCAACAATATGGAAAAGTTGCTCAAACTAAATTTATTCTACTTCTATTATTATAATTTCAAAACTATTCGCAAAAAAAGCAATTCTTGCATTTTTTCGCGACATCTCGGTAAATATTGATAACCAACACATCTAAGCGGTATATATTTTTAACTTTACTGTAAATCAGTGTTTTACACGCGTGGCGCATGAAGTAAAATTTCGAGTTTAGAAAAGCCCCGTGAAAATTTGTCTCGGGTCGCTGCGCGACCCTCGACAAATTTTCTACGCGGGGCTTTTCTAAACTCGAAATTTTACTTCATGCTTAGTCTGGGAGTGGAAGACACTCGTTACTTTAAAATATGTCACAAGTGTCAAAATATGTATCGTAACTGTCACAAAGAAATAAAAAATAACATGGCGATCTCGTTATAGTTCAATTCAATTGGCACGATTGGTTAAATGTTGACTTGCGCCTTATGTCAACTGATATTTAGGTTCAAATGTCGGCTACCGCCGACTTATGTCAACTTCTATTATAGTCCAAATGTCGGCTGGTGTCGACTTATGTCAACTATCATTATAGTAAAAATGTCGGCTACCGTCTTATTAGAGTCCAAATGTTGACTAGCGCCGACTTGTGTTAGCTGTCATTATATTCTAAATGTCGGATGTCACCGACTTATGTCCAGTTGACACAATGGACTAAATGTCGGCTAGCGCCGACTTATGTCAAGCTGAAACGATAGATTTATGTCAGTCAGCCTAGTGATTTACAGTCATAAATTCACATTTTGACTATTGTAACATTATGACTGTTAGTCAGTTGACTGTCTTTTGACTATCGTAAGATTTTGTCTGATTATGTCTGTATGGACGGAATTTTGACTATTCCGGGATTATGATTGTAAGTCACTTGGTTGGCTGTCTTTTAATTGATTAGGATTTTGTCATTAAATCACTATATTGACTGTATTTGATATAGTGATTTAAGTGACTTACAGTAATAATTCCAGAATAGTCGAAATACAATCCATAGAAACCTAATGAGGCTAAATTCTAGCATAGTTGAAAGACACTCAATTAAGTGCCTTACAGTCAGAATAATCAATACCTGGTCAATAAAGATATAATATGACTAGTTCTTATGATGGTCTAGTCAAGATAGTCAAGCAATTTATTAAGATTTAAAAGTCACAAATATCAATATGCAGTTGATCGAGTAATTTATTGACAAAATCCTATCATACTTAGAGACTTATAGTCAATGTTGCAATAATCAATAATCAGGTAATTACTAAATATTATCATGCTTAAAAAACAGTTCACTAAATGACTTGTAGTTATAATACAGTGAATTTACAGCCGACTAAGCGATTTTAAGTTTAAGTTAAGTTAACGACACAGTGATTAGATGATGATAAAAATGTCGTGATAGTCAAATTAACTGTCATTTATTTGTATAGATTACATGTTGATTATATTAACTATCTTTACTGTTTCACGAGAACGTCGACTATTACCTAATTTGTCACATAAACAAACACAGAGGACTTTAGAGATAAAAAGTTCTCCGCATTTCTCGCTTAGTTAAATAAAATGAGATATATAATATCAATGAATTTTACAAGTTTTCGTGAATGTTGTTGATTTTTTCTATTTTATTGCCCAATTTTATAAATTTTATGATTCTGAAAAACATCAATATGTGGAAATAAATAAAATATAAATTATAAATCCAGTAATTAAAGACTTAAATTAAAGAAATTATTAAAATTTGTCAATACGGTTGAAAATCGTATCACAACTAATAAGTCATTAAATTTAATAAAATGGATTGCTTTTGCAATGTCTGGTTGCATCAATGCTTTTCAGACATGTTTGATAAAATCATTAAAATATTAAATATTTATCAACTTTTTTGAAATTACGTTATATATACGAGGGGTGATTAAAAAGTAAGGTTACAAAATGTACGTTTCATTGCAGGCTTTGTACCCTTAATTTTTGATTGTATCATTTCAGTTAGTTTCCTAAATATCGCTTACATTTAGGAAAGTAATTGAAATGATACAATAAAAAATTAAGGGTACAAAGGGTAAGTTGATAAATATTGAATGTTTTAATGATTTTATCAGACATGTCTGAAAAGTATTGATGCAACCAGACATTGCATAAACAATAAATAAATGAGATCATTGATAAAATTATTAAACTGTGGTAGAAAATCTTATATACACAAACTATACGAATTTAGAAAATGACGAGAGTAGAACGAATCTTTCCATAAGCAATAGACTGAACGTCAGTAATTTGAACGTTTTAGCAAGTTTCTTCAAATTTTGACTTATTTCTAGGGTTTTTATCTATATTTTATGATTTAAACATAAAATATACTACTATTGTAAGGAAAAGCTTAAGTTTATAGTATCATCTCAATAGAACAGACATGTTTTAAATATTATCTACACACAAACATTTTTGATTTGAAAATGTTCGCGAAAACAATACTTTCCCGTTGTTTTGCATATGGGAGAAAGTAAAAATACGAGTATACTAAAAGTGCGATACTTTTCGCAATCTACAATTAATTTTGTCTACATAGACGTAATCAAACACCCATTAAAACAACTACTTCCTTGGTTGTTAGTGAAACTACGAGGGTCATTCCATAAATATATGTGCATTATTTATTATTTATTAACATGTTCATTTTTTTGATATAGTCTCTTTACAATCCTTCAACATAATCCCCCTGCTTTTCAATGACCAAGCTTTAATGTCTGAGAAGCTTTACAATGCCATATAATAAACCATCTTTCTTCATCTGACGAAGGGCTCGGGTACCGGCGACAGAAAGCTCTTTTAGAGATGAATAACGACGTCCTCGCATATGTTGTTCCAACTTTGGGAATAAGTCAAAGTCTAGTTGAATTATGTAGAGACTGTAGGGTGGATGAGGTAACACTTCCCAACTGTAATCTCATAGCTTTTCATTTACGATATTGGCACTGTGGGGGCGTTAGTTGTTGTGGATAATAAGTGGCCCAACCTCGAGCAACTGAGGTCGGGTTTTGTACATTTCTCGGTTCAGTTTTTGAATGAAATCACAATAATATACTCACTGGATGATACTTCATCCACATGGTACTTGGTTTTTCATGATGATTCCGTGGTAATCATAAGCAAAGATCATTATTGATCTTAGAAGTTCCACAAACATAAATGTTTTTAAAATAGACTAAAAACTCTGCTGATTGATAAATGTTATTATTCAATTGATGAATATTTGAATGATACTATCATGTAGTAGAAAATAACCTTTCATTATTAAATATGTAGCGTATATATACTGTTAAATTGTTAAGTGTCAGAGGAATTATTATTATTGCTATTATCAATTATTTCATTGACGTATTCCATATCATAGCTGTATTATTTTGTATTTTATATTATGGTTTTATGATCAGTGAATAAAAATGTTTATTGTTATTATTATTATTATTTGATTGACCTTAGATCGAGCTCCACAAAATTTGTTTGGACATAGGGATAATTGATCTCTTCCCTTTTTAATTGTGATTTTAACTCTAGTTCAATGTCTCGAACCCACATTTTATCAATAGTGATGTTTCGATGCAGCAAAGCTTGACCTTCAACGTCAAATCTTCGTTTCAGCACTTTGATCTTTGATCCTTAATATTCACAGTTCCCGAGATCGGTGCGGCCTCCATTTCTAACTCGCGTTATTTAAAATAAAACACCCTATTAATAAAACGCAAACACTGGCTTCTTCCTCAAGCTGTAAACTACAACTTACGTAACAATCACTATCGGTGCGTCTTTCACTTCGCAGTTTTGCCAAACTGTGTATAATTATTGAAATTACCGTATAAAAAATTCTTCTTGAATTATTAAGATAAATATTAAATGTATATGGATTCTTGTTAACAATAGCGATCTTGTACAATACATCCATGCACTTCTGTCTTTTCCCATTAACTTACCCAGTTCTCTTTCTATTATCCACATGCACCTCCAGCTAAAGCAAATTAATAATAGACCGATAACCGCATAATTAATTACACTCAAACCTTTTCACGATGCTCAATCCACAGCCTGTGCTGGATATGCGGATCCGTAAATCAATGTCAAATCGGAAATCTTCCCACGGATGCAACTCCTAAAGACTAAAGAGCAAAGGAGCAAAGAGTAAGCCGGGTGGAAGCGTATTAGCATATATCAATCACCTCGGAGCGCACTTGCTAAACACCGAATCCCTCATCTGTGATCCCCCAGAGAGGATCGCTTTCTCGGATTGGAGCGATCTTCCTGATCCCGAAGGCAATTACAAGGTGCCTCTCTTCGGCCGACGACGACTAATTTCTATGCAAATGCCGCGGCCAGAGTGTGGGTGCCGTGAGGCAATAACCTCCCCCTCGGGTCGGTGATTGCATCACGGCAAAAATCATCATCATCGTAAGAAGGAGAGCAATTTGCTTTGCGTTGTTGAGGTGATTCTTGCGCCGGGGGAAATTAATTTCGTGTCCGTAACAAATTGGACGTTAAATGGGTTTGATGTTAAATGTTAACCCGTATTTTGCGTACGTAAGTAATTTCGCGGTTTCGATTTATTGCCATGTGTGCGTTATTCGACGCGGTGGGTTTTATTACGAAAATTGTTTTTACGTTTCAGCGGATGAATTGGAAATTAAATGGATTCGTGCGGTTTTGCGAAAACAATATATCATTGCCACATGTATACGGGCTCAGCATGCTATATTCGAATGATTTATAACTAACTAGATAATTAATACTCATTACACTTTCCTGTTTATTTAAACGTTGCAATAAAACGAATACATTTATTTTGAGCAGTAAACATTGATGAAGCAAAAAGTTTAAAATTCTGAAAAGGGGGAGGGAAGATGTCGTCAACTTAGCCCCCCCCCTATTTTTAAATCGCTATACCTTTGTACCCTTAAGCAAGTTTTCATATTTAGACGCAAGTTAAAACCGTTGTGACGCAACATTTTTATTTCAAATAAAAATGTTGCGTCCGAAATGTTTTAATTTGCGTTCAAATATTAAAACTTGCTTAAGGGTACAAAGGCATAACGATTTAAAAATAGGGGGGGGGGGGCTAAGTTGACGACATCCCCGCTCCCCCTTTTCAAAATTTTAAATTGCTTGCTTCATCAATATATTCTATATAACTTGCGCTATCGATACCACCTACTTTTAAAAGTTGCACTGCAAAAATACACTCCCTATAAACAAAATAAAGAAGGGTGCCACCCCCCCCCCCCCAACTCACATGTTTAAGGTTTTTCAGAATTAAACACAAAGGTTAGAAGTTGCGCTCAGTTGCGCTATCGATTTTTTTCCAATATCACTTCAAACAAAAAAGTTATAGCATATTTTATATAATACTCGAATCCAGTGAGCGTATTTCCATAACCTCCATACAAATAAAAAAAAAGTAGAAAAAACATCCTTAAGTCACAACCACTATATTTTTTCGTCCAATAGCATCAAATAATATTTCTTTTTATTATACTTATCTGAAAACACTTCGTTTCCAAAAATCTCTAGAATAATGAAAACGTAGCTTTTTCAAGCCACCGCACGGAAAACGTTTGTTTGTGCGCCTTTCCGTGCGCTCTGAAATGTTTCCATAGCAACAATGTATTTGTCCCTGAAGTTTTATTTTCTGTCAGTGAAATACGTAAGTTTGGTTGAAACATACGCAGACTTAGAAGACATTGATTTTGTAGATGATATTGCGCATGATATATTAACCCAAGCGGCACAAGTAAGCGTAGAATGACTGCTAGTAAAATCCAGATATAGACACGAACACAGGCGGAATGGGAACTATGAAAAACACAAAAATTGTGAGTAACGATGTATAACTTCTATTTTATTTTTCTGAAAAAGCCAAATCCGCACAATCGTACTCCTTATGGTGTTGATTCGCTATGATAAAAAGATGTTTGGCTTTAAAAAAAAGTGCTAACTCGATCAAATTTCGAAAAACTGGTATTCAATTTCATTTTCTTTCGAATTAGTTTTATTTTTGCACTACCATAAAAATTACTAGTTTGGAAATAAAAAAATAATTTAAGTTTTTAGATAAGTATAATGTTTTCAGATAAGTATAATAACAAAAAGCGTTTATTACACGTCCAGAAATGGATTTTTCCGTGCTTGCATGACTTCCCGTGTTCGGCTACGCCTCACACGGGAAATGTCACACGCGCACGGAAAAATCCCTTTTTCTGGACTCCTAATGAAATATACTATTCTATGATAATTGCATATTTATTCCAGTGCCGCATCAAGGTTGAAACAAGGTTGTCATTATTACTTAAAAACTCAGATTTCAAAGAGTAGTAGTAATAAATGGAATCTAACGACAAATATAACTTTAACAATGCATAAAAATTGAATTTAAAACAATCAGAAAAGCTATTTTCCAGTCACTTCAGAAGTTAATTTATTATTATAAAATAAAATTTAATAATTTCAAAACTAACTGTTATTTTTTAGTTTTTAGAGCAAACATTGCTTAAACAATGCTCAAGAAATACATTTTTACTAATGAACGGCGTCACAAACTTATATATTATTATTAATAAAAAATCAATATTTTTAAAACTAATCGTAAAATGTTGATTTAAAGAATACATAATACTTTACCAATACCCAAAAAAACACATTGTTACTATTGAGAAAAGTTACCCTGTTTTCTCAATGGTGTCACAAACTAATTCATTTTTATTAAATAAAAATCAATATTTTTAAAACTAACCGTAAAATTTTGGTTTTAAGAGCAGATATTACTTTACCAGTAGAAACACATTGTTACTAATGAGCAGGATTGTTATGTTTAAAACACTTTGTTTTAAAGCAGTGTTTTAAACATGTTTAAAAACAGCCGTCGTGTTTTAAATGGTTTTGTTTTAAACATGTTTTAAATCTTAAATTTGTTTAAAACGTTTTTTTATTATCTTAAATTCGCTAAATTATATTTTATACTACTTCATTAGGATTTTTTGTTTACGTTTTTAAATGTTAGCTAAATTGTTAAAGATATTTCAAATTACATTATTAAACGCAACATTTTATTACAATAAAATATCACAACTGTGTGTACATAAATGTAATTTTTAAATACACTGATTTTTTTCTTTCGGAGATTTCAGTTTGAATCTTTAAACGGGGATTTTCCACTCCCAGACTAAGCATGAAGTAAAATTTCGAGTTTAGAAAAGCCTGAAAATTTGGATTGGCCGCGTAGCGAAGCGGAGCGGCCAATCCAAATTAGGCTTTTCTAAACTCGAAATTTTACTTCATGCGCCACACGTATAAAACACGGAAATATCGTGAAGTTTAAAATATATGGCTTCAGCAATCTAATATGTAGATGTGAATAAAACGTGAGTCGAATTCTGCCCTGAAAAAATTGTTTAAAACAGTGATTATGGGCAACCCAATAACTATAACGCATATTAGGTTGCCTATAATCGTTGTTGTATGTGTTTTCAACTTCACTGTAAATCAGTGTACTTAATCGTGGCGCATGAAGTAAAATTTCGAGTTTAGAAAAGCCTAATTTGGATTGGCCGCTCCGCTTCGCTACGCGGGAAATCCAATTTCTTAGGCTTTTCTAAACTCGAAAGTTTACTTCATGCTTAGTCTGGGAGTGGAAAACACACGGAAAAGCCTGAAATTAATCGCTTTGAAACAACGAATTTCCGCGAATTTAAAAATCACTGTAATTATCGGAATATGTATACTTAAAATGCTCTGTATGTTCTGTTTTAAACATGTTTTAAACGTGTTTTAAACATGTTTTAAATATGTTTTTAATTGTTAATGTTTTGAACGCGGTTTCAATGAAAAGAAACACGTTTTGTGAAAAAAAACTGTTTGTTTTAATTAAAATTGAAAAAAAAACGTTTTTTTAACAACCCTGCCAATGAGAAAAGTTTCGCTGTTTTCCCAGTGACGTCACAAATTAATTCATTATTATTAATAAAAAATCAGTATTTTAAAAACTAACTAAGTTTTGATTTTAAAAGCAGATATTACTTCACCAGTGCCTAAAAAACACATTGTTACTTATAAGAAAAGTTACGCTGTTGTCCAAATGGCGTCACATATGTATGTATTATTATTAAATAATAATCAATATTTAAAAACTAACCGTAAAATTCTGATTCTAAGAGCAGATATTACTTCACCAGTGCCTAAAAAACACATTGTTACTTATGAGAAAAGTTGCGATGTTTTCCCAGTGGCGTCACAAATGTATGTATGTATTATTAATATTAATATTGTCAAAACTTATTATTATACATTGACTTTATTATGCTACACACTGGGTTTTTTTTTCTTTTAGATATACATACATAATGTATACGCCGCAAATTTTCGGGCATTCGTCGATTTTATAAAAGAGGTCAATTTAAAGTTCGAACGAGTGTTTCTACTCCCAGAATAAGCATGAAGTAAAATTTCGAGTTTAGAAAAGCCTGAAAATTTGGTTTGGTCGCGTAGCGCTACGCGCTACGCGACCAAACCAAATTTTCAGGCTTTTCTAAACTCGAAATTTTACTTCATGCGCCACGCGTATAAAACACTAAAATATTATGAAGTTAGAAATACACTTTAAAAAGTAGTAATAATCGAAATATTTAAATAACAAAATAATTACATTTTTCTTTTAACATTTTCAAGTCAGGTCAAATAATACAATTTACCAAATTAACTTATATAGTTAGTTTTTTTTTTTAATTGGCCTCGGATACTAGTCCATATGGCCAGCTGTAGTATATAGTTAGTAATTAAATAATATAATAATGTTGGGCATAATGGGTTAAATTAATACAACCACTACTTATTTATTTTATTCTACATTAAGTTGTAACATAGGTACTTATTTGTTGGGTCGTTATTACTCATGTTTGACATAACCTCACAATAAATGACATTTGTCACTTTTTTAAGCAGGCATATTTTTTAAAAAATATGATTGTAAATGGAAGATTTATTTAATTTTTTTCTGCAGAAATATTAAACCAATAACAAGAAATTGGGCAATATTGTATTTAAAAAATGTATGTCTAATAAAATGAAAAAATTATAGGCAGCCATTTAAGTTATTATTGAAAAAAATCAATATTAATATAATTTATTAGTGTATTCACTGTTTGTTTTGAGTTATGTCAACTAATCAATCACTAATAAATCACGCTTTAATTTCCTTTCTTCACGATTTTTTTTTTCACTGTTAAATAAAATCGTGCAGAAAAGAAATCAAACCGTGTTTTATTAGTCATTTATTAGTATTAAAACGGCCATTGGCTTTGCTTTTTAGTTCAATAAAGTCGGTCAATAAATAGCAGGTATTGAAATTATGAAAATATGAAAATATATCAGAGATAATCAATATTGTCAAGGTGGATTAAAATTAACGAATATGACATTATTAAAATCTCAAATTTTGTTATTATTAACTGTAACTTAAATTTAATGAACTCCGTTGACTGAATAAATAAATAAATTATCGGTTTAATTTATATGGTTATGGCGTTGGGCGTTTTTTTATCCAACACTCGGTATATCAATGTTTATCCGATATAATTGCAGGTATATACTGCAAATGTTCAAATATTGGTTGTTTTTTAAAAGAGTTCATTTTAAAACTTTAAACGCACAGTTTCCACTCCTAGGTTAGGATAAAGTAAACTCTCGAGTTTGGAATAGCCTGAAAACCAAATTTTTCGGCTTTTCTAAATTTAAAATGTTAGTTCATGCGCCACGCGTCTAAGACACAAAAATTGTGAAGATTACAATATGCTACTAAAGCAGTAATTTTACTTCATGCTTAACCTGGAAGTGAAAAACACACGATTAAAGCTTCAAATTAAACTTGTTTACAAATACAACGAAAATCAGGAATTTTACAGCTTAAACGCTGTAATTGGGATATTTATACTTGAAATAAAAACTCGCTTTATTACAGATATTCAGTAAATTATGATCGGAATTTACATAATAATCTCATTTACTCTTTTAATTACACTTTTAAATTATAATCTATTTTACATACTATTTTCCACATCATTAAAAGCACCACAATGATAAATATGTAAGTTCGCTATTATCAATCAAAACATTAAATTTAAATATATTTGGTTTGAGTTACGTGAAGAGATAAGCTTTAATTAAATTTAAACCTTTCGGACCTGACGGTGGCATTTGCCACCACTAAAATTTGGTAAACATACTGTAATTTTTTTTTTAAATATACATACATGTATGCATGAGCTGTAACTTTTCCGATAATTGTTTGTTTTTGAAAATAGTTTAATTTGAAGTCTTAAACTAGTGTTTTCCACTCCCAGATTAAGCATGAAGTATAATTTTGAGTTTAGAAAAGCCTGAAAATTTGGTTTGATAGCGTAGCGTGCAGCGCTAAGCGACCACACCAAATTTTCAGGCTTTTCTAAACTCGAAATTTTACTTCATGCGCCACGCGTACAAAACACTGATTTTATATGAAGTTCAAAATATTCTACTAAAGCAGTAAGCTAAGATGAGTATTCTGAACATCACATCACATCAGTGTTTAGTACGCGTGGCGCATGAAGTAAAATTTCGAGTTTAGAAAAGCCTGAAAATTTAGTTTGGTCGCGTAGCGCGAAACGCATAGCGGCCAAACCAAATTTTCAGGCTTTTCTAAACTCGAAATTTTACTTCATGCGCCACGCGTACAAGACACTGATTTCAAGTGAAGTTCACTTGTTCACAATATTTCAGTGTTTTCAGTGTTTAATACGCGTGGCGCATGAAGTAAAATTTCGAGTTTAGAAAAGCCTGAAAATTTGGTTTGGTCGCTCCGCGCTTCGCGCTACGCGACCAAACCAAATTTTCAGGCTTTTCTAAACTCGAAATTTTACTTCATGCTTAGTCTGGGAGTGGAAAACAGTCGTTTGAAAGTTAAATTCAAAATATTTGTAAAAACAACGAATATCTCAAGATTTACAGCGTATACAGTATATTGAGATATGTATACTAAAAAGAAAAACTTCCTGTATATCTTAGATAGCAATAAATAATCATATGCAGTGTACAGCACATTTTTTTGGGCTCCAGAAAAATTCCTGGGCTGAAAAGGTTAAAGCTACAAAATGCATAACATCACTTTTACCGATAATTATTTTAAACTCGAAGCTTTTTTATACTGCTATATTATTAAAAACTTGCAATAGATAATATCTGATTGTAATCATAATAATAAAATATATATCTTTTTTGCCAAATAGACAACATTAACAGGGCAATAATAAGTTGTTAAATGCCTGAGGTACAACATTCAAAAACGTTTTCATCTTGAATTTTACTATTTATGTTAAACTAAAAACTTATACATAAATCAATGTTTCATATATTATGTTAAAAACACAATTCGATCATTTTTTGCAGCAAAGTTAACTTGAAATAAAAAGTTTACTTTAGATTTGTTTAATATTCTTTCATTAACACACATTTTCCAATCATTTTAATTGGAAAATAATCTAAAAATAAATCTTACATCTAAGAGTTTTATTTAAAAAAAAACTTTCAATTATTTTGTAAATGCACTAATTTCATGATAAGTTAGTAATTTTTCCAATCATTTTAATTGGAAAATAATCTAAAAATAAATCTTACATCTAAAAGTTTTTTTTTTTTTTAAAATCTTTCAATTATTTATAAATGCACTAATTTCATGATAAGTTAGTAATTTTTCCATAGTTATTTATAATTATAAAATAAAATCAAATAATTAATTCACATAGAACATTAAAAGTGCGATTCTTTCAACCATTTTTCAATCATTTTAATTGGAAAATAATCTAAAAATAAATCTTACATCTAAGAGTTTTATTAAAAAAAAAATTCAATTATTTATAAATGCACTAATTTCATGATAAGTTAGTAATTTTTCCAATCATTTTAATTAGAAAATAATCTAAAAATAAATCTTACATGTAAAAGTTTTATTTAAAAAAAAACTTTCAATTATTTATAAATGCACTAATTTCATGATAAGTTAGTAATTTTTCCATAGTTCTTTATAATTATAAAATAAAATCAAATAATTAATTCACATACAACAATAAAAGTGCGATTCTTTTCGCAATATACAACAAGTTAGTCTTACAAAGACTATATCAAACACCTCCTGAAACAACTACTTCCAGAGCTAATGCCCCGGCGGACATTGGATTATACAACAAGTGTTTGCTGTTACATACTGTAATCTACTGCAAATGTAACAATTTGGGTCAAATTATTCAGGCTATTTATAGACGCGTTTCGAGATTTATCTCTCATCAGTATAGCTTTGCCATTCTCTCTAAAGAATTTGACACCTTAGACTGGTGGTCAAGTTACCGTTTAAACGTAAATATAAATGAAATTGCCAATTTATGGTAGCAGAATACTTCAAGCATTAAAAGTATACACTTATTGTATACTTCAATGTCCGTCATGGTGTAAGCTCAGGAATTGGTTGTTTTAATAAGTGTTTGATATAGTCTTTGTAAGACTAACTTGTTGTAGATTGCGAAAAGAATCGCACTTTTAATGTTTGAAGTATTTTGCAACCAAGAATTAGCAATTTCATTTATATTTACTTTACATATGTTTGAAAGCATAAACGCCATCTAATATTCATTACCTTAAGTAGCATCGTCACCGATGCTAGTTACAAACAAATTCATATTTTTAAGTAATTAATTCTCTTAATTATTTTTAAATGCATAGGTCTAATAATAAGTTGTTAACTCTCCTATGGCCGAGTTGTTTGCGGATCCCTTGGTACTAAATGCACACTTTCGCTTTAACTTTAGCACTTTAGCGACATACTCGTATATTTTAAATACGCCGCGATTCCATTCTGGAACAGTAATAATTCCAGAAACGCAAGTTTGCTGTGGGTCATTAAAACCTCCCCAGAATAATTATTTTCCAGCCCGAGTTCGCAAACTCGTTATTAACAGTCGACATCAGTCGGATCATTACTACAACTATTATGCGTGTTTGAAACTACAATGTGTTATTTTCAACTAAATAAAAAATGAATATTATCTATACGAAAAATAGCACACACTTATTTCATAAATAGGAAAGAAGTTTTATTTCTCGTTTTTAATAATAATTCTGTATGTTTATGACAACAGCCCCACCAATAAAAATTCTTGCGAGCCGCTACTGGAATAAAAGGATTTACATATCGAATGATTATTTGAAAACTGCAGGACTAAAAATAGAAAACGAGAATGACTTATATTTTCTAGTGTTGTTTTATTTTTATTTTATATAAAAGTTATAAAAAAAGGACACATTGCTCAATTCGTTCAAAAATGGCAGATGTGTGTCCTTTTTTCGTGTTGATAAATGTAACTTTTATATAAAATAAAAATAAAACTACACTAGAAAATATAAGTCATTCTCGTTTTCTATTTTAAGTCTTGTAATTTTCAAATAATTATTCGATATGTAAATCCTTTTATTCCAGTGGCGGCTCGCAAGAATTTTTATTGGTAGGGCTGTTGTCATAAACAATTTTTTTTTCAAGTATATCCCGATACGCATGCATTTTAAGGCAATCGTTGTTTTTATTCTGTGAGTTTAATTCAAAGTTTCGAACAGGTATTTTCACTCCTTGATTAAGCATGAAGTAAAATTTCGAGTTTAGAAAAGTCTAAAAATTTGGTTCGCTTCGCTACGCGACCAAACCAAGTTTTCAGGCGTAAAACGCTAAAATATTGTAAAGTTCCGAACATATTGATGAAGCAGTATACTAAACTATTCTATTTTGTAACTTTTACAGTAGTTAGGTGCTTTATACGCCTGGTGCATGAGGTTAAATTTTAGGTTAGGAAAAGGCCTGAAAAGTTTATTTAGAAGCTACAAATTTAACGCTTTTCAAATACGATGCATATCCGAATCAGAGATGGGCGGTGTCAACAATGTCATTGTCGACACGTCGAATTTCACGTTGACGTCGACTATTTGTACAACGTTCCTGACGTCGACAATATCGACAATCGTTTTGATTAGTATAACATTTGAACTATTCAGCCTAATGCGATGCGATTTTGGCAGATTGCTTGGAAGTTAACCAAAAACTATTCAAAACTCTTTAAATCACCCAAAACCGCAATATACAGGTTTTTTCGCAAATATTTCGAAAAAAAAGCATTTTACGCAGAAATTACCTCAGTGAACAATAATAGTCAGAAGGGGGCCATAATTCTGTAATATTGGTTTGCTCACAGGTGGCGCTGCTGTCGCTAAAACAATGTCAGCTTAATATTTTTTAACGGGAACCCCTATATTTGATTGCAGATTCAGGTTCATCGTAAAAAATTAGAATAATTCAATAAACTAATTTTTTGTCAGCGCTGAAATCGCGAGAAATGATAATGCGTTCGGATGTTCGTATGATTTGCAGGTAGATTCAATGAGAGATATATTCGCTGAAAAAACAAAGAAAGTGTTTCGAAACAAGCAGGTCGATCAAATCGATGTCCGAGCTGGAGGCCATCTTGTAAGAAAAAAAGTTAAGTGACACGGATGATGTCGATCCGGGTACCTTTCAGCGTACAACGTACATGCAGCATTCGTATTGCGTCCAGCTTCACCATACACAAAAATCATATCGACTTTTTCCGCAATTGTAAGTAGAGCCATTGTAATGTGGCTTCCATAAAATCAGAATTACGACATTACAAAATCTTTTTTTTTATTTTTGTTCAGTTAAAGAAATTATGTACAAAACATGCGATATTGGTCAAATTCCAGTTATTTTTTATAAAGTATAATAATACAATTTTTAATCGTGAAAATGTTAATGCAAGTGTTTAATTCTGAGACACCAGAACATCTTTAATGTTTTACCTGTCTCGATTAAAGCGCCATCTATCAGGCTGACAAAAAATAAGTAAAGTAAATTCTACTTATTTTTTTACGAGGAATCCGAAACTGCAATCGAATATAGGAGTAGTTCTCATTAAAAAAATTGAGTTGACTCTGCTTTAGCGAAGCGCCACCTGAGAGAAAATTAATATTACATAATTATGGCCCTCTTCTATACGATTATTTTTCATTTAGGTCATTTCTGCGTAACATGATTTGTTTTCGAAATATTTGCGAAACACTTAAAATGCACCACCCTGTATATATTATAACATAACCTTTAAATAGTATTGTTAACATTGTCTACATTATTAATGATTTCGATAGCTAACGCCATCTAATGCTTCATAGTGGCATCGTCAGTGACACGAATGCACAAAGTGCATATACAGGTCACTGTTTCGTCCACGAGCGAGCAGAACTCTGTTTGTGAAACCAGAAAACAAATATCAAAATTAAATTTGTGTTCAGTATTCCGGCACCAGGTACCCACAGACGCGTTTCGGACTTCAAGGTCCTCTTCAGTGTGGTCCCGACCCAGTGCTGAGGAATACTGAACATTTCTGACTATTTCAAGCCAATATGTGAAAACTATTAATGATTTCGATAGCTAACGCCATCTAATGCTTCATAGTGGCATCGTCAGTGACACTGCGTTAGCTATCGAAATCATTAATAGTTTTCACATATTGGCTTGAAATAGTCAGAAATGTTCAGTATTCCTCAGCACTGGGTCGGGACCACACTGAAGAGGACCTTGAAGTCCGAAACGCGTCTGTGGGTACCTGGTGCCGGAATACTGAACACAAATTCAATTGTCTACATTGTTGACGTTCTCGACATTGTCGACGTGCTGTCACGTCGACTAGTAAAGTCGACGCGTCGAGGCCCATCCCTGATCCGAAGTTTTACAGTACATGTGAAAAAATACCTGTATATTTTGATTTATGTCATACATGTTTTACATTTTAGACGTGATTTTGATTGGCACCCTCCCCTAAGCCGAAATCCTGCCTGCGCCACTGGCCTACATGCACGTAATCGTATCTCGTAAAATGCAATTTATTTAGAGTGTTCTTATTTTTATTTTGAGTGATGCCTCCATGTTGAAGGTAAAGCATAAGTGGAATTCATAATGAGACCTTGCAAAAGATCTATGATGCTGCTTACACGCTACAAGTGGAAAATCCAAACGTACGCTTTAAATACACAAGTATTTTCTAAGCTTTGTTGAATATTTTATCAGGCCGAAGCGAGAATTGCAAGCCCAGCATCAAAAGCATCAAACAAAGAGCTTATCCGATATGAAAGTAGCTCAATTGTTGTTTATTCCAATATTGCATGCATACACCTGTAAATAAATAATACTGGTTGTCGATCATGTATTTATGTGTTGGATTGATGTAATCACAATAAAACATTATAATAAAAAAACTGTATTTTTCTCTGTAAATAGAATTTATTCTGCTGAGAAAAAAATGATTATTATTATTATTATAATTTGTCAGTGAAGTGTTTTATATATTTTAAGGTAAAACATCAAACTCGTAAACAATTGCTTCAATCGTTTATTAATAAACTGTAGTGCGTTAACAAGGTTCACCTATTTACGCACTACGGTTTTTTAATAAACGATTGAAGTAATTTTTTGCGAGTTTAATGTTTCTCCTTAAGGTCGGAAATTAACATGTTATTTGGCCATAAGAACGAACAACGATTAATCGTCCACAGTAATGAAAATAAATCTTTGAAACCTATACATATTGCACATTGAAGCTTTGCCAATAAATTGACACTATTCTTTTTTCAAAAAATGTTTCTTAAATTATATATAAATTGAATAATGGAACACTCTTGAATGATCACATAAATCCGTGCAATACTTTCATAGAAAACATTATTTCTTCTTTTCATATTGCTTTAATTTATTAAGGTAATTATTATAAACATGTTGTATTAAATAGATAAATCTAAAATAAATGATAAATAAAATTAATCGTTGCTTAGAAATCTCCATAACAGCAATGTAAATTTTGATGATAATTTTAATAAATAGGGGGCAGCATCGTGCTATTTTAGTAATATCATAAAATTATACTGTAATTTTCAAAAACATATGAAAAGAAATTGGGTTTGATATGTTTTTTTTTTTGCTTTTGCCTGGCCTTGGGAACTTGCCCATTAGCCATCATCAATCTATATATTTTTGTATCAATTAATTTATTACAATTTACAATTTGTAGTATTTAACTATTCATTCGGACAATCACACACATTCATACTACACCCAGGGTCACGACGAGATATTATTTTTAAAATAAAGTCTCCCCTTGCACGGGAATCGAACCCGAATTTGTGGCTCGCCGAGCGATACAGCCTGGGCGACGTTACCGCTCGGCCACCACCTGCCCTGGTTTGATATGTAGAATTCGTGTACGGCATTTGTCGCGACACGGGTTGCCGTTGCGCGGCCTTGAATTGCGAATGTAATTTTTCTGCCGCGGACTGTTCATTCATTATGTTGTTGATACACAACAAAGAAAGGCATTATTAAAATATTTCCCAATACATTATTTAAATATAAGTGCATTTCTAGATTCATGTTTTGAATAGGAATGTGGAATGCCGGTATGTATTGATTCAAGTGATGAGTCGGAAAAATTCCTTTTTCATTTATTTACCAAATTGAATGTTCGACACTCGACGATTTGATTACCGATGCACTTAGTCAGCTTAGCGTCTAGAGTTCGAATTGGGTTATTGTAATTTCTAATTTTTTGTACGGCTTAGCCTACTCAGCTTGAAGTGTCGCTTACCTAGCTTGGAGGGTAGACCTTCTCTCATGTTCGCATCTATTCCTTTTGTTTGCTTCATTGCAATTTACAAAATTAAGGAGTGCAGCACGCGATAGTGACATTTGATAGTTAGTATTTAAATCACTTATGTTGTTGCAAATAACATGAATATATATTTTATGTTGCCAGAATTTAACTGTTTGTCTACAATATAAATACAGGGAATTTTTCTTTTAGCTAAACATGTGCATAAGCTGTAAATATTCCGACAACCGTTGTTTTTTAAAAGAGTTCAATTCGAAGCTTTAAACGAGTGTTTTCCACTCCCAGACTAAGCATGAAGTAAAATTTCGAGTTTAGAAAAGCCCCGTGAAAATTTGTCGAGGGTCGCGCAGCGACCCGAGACAAATTTTCTAGGCTTTTCTAAACTCGAAATTTTACTTCATGCGCCACGCGTATAAAACACTAAAATACTGTGAAATGTATGTAGATTTCAACCTCACTTAAAATCAGTGTTTTATACGCGTGGCGCATGAAGTAAAATTTCGAGTTTAGAAAAGCCCCGTGAAAATTTGTCTAGGGTCGCGCAGCATCGGTTGAAATCTACATACATTTCACAGTATTTTAGTGTTTTATACGCGTGGCGCATGAAGTAAAATTTCGAGTTTAGAAAAGCCCAGAAAATTTGTCTCGGGTCGCTGCGCGACCCTCGACAAATTTTCACGGGGCTTTTCTAAACTCGAAATTTTACTTCATGCTTAGTCTGGGAGTGGAAAACACTCGTTTAAAGCTTCGAATTGAACTCTTTTAAAAAACAACGGTTGTCGGAATATTTACAGCTTATGCACATGTTTAGCTAAAAGAAAAATTCCCTGTATTTATATTGTAGACAAAAAGTTAAATTCTGGCAACATAAAATATATATTCATGTTATTTGCAACAACATAAGTGATTTAAATACTAACTATCAAATGTCATACATGACTATCGCGTGCTGCACTCCTTAATTTTGTAAATTGCAATGAAGCAAACAAAAGGAATAGATGCGAACATGAGAGAAGGTCTACCCTCCAAGCTAGGTAAGCGACACTTCAAGCTGAGTAGGCTAAGCCGTACAAAAAATTAGAAATTACAATAACCCAATTCGAACTCTAGACGCTAAGCTGACTAAGTGCATCGGTAATCAAATCGTCGAGTGTCGAACATTCAATTTGGTAAATAAATGAAAAAGGAATTTTTCCGACTCATCACTTGAATCAATACATACCGGCATTCCACATTCCTATTCAAAACATGAATCTAGAAATGCACTTATATTTAAATAATGTATTGGGAAATATTTTAATAATGCCTTTCTTTGTTGTGTATCAACAACATAATGAATGAACAGTCCGCGGCAGAAAAATTACATTCGCAATTCAAGGCCGCGCAACGGCAACCCGTGTCGCGACAAATGCCGTACACGAATTCTAAAAAAACTGTATTTTTCTCTGTAAATAGAATTTATTCTGCTGAGAAATAAATGATTACTATTATTATTATTATAATACAACGGATGTCGGAATATTTACAGCTTATGCACATGTTTACCTAAAAGAAAAATCCCCTGTATTTATATTAAAGACAAGCAGTTAAATTCTGGCCACATATAATATATATTCGTATAAATATGCATTTATATGCGTTGTATATGAATATATGCGTATAAAACACTGATTTAAAGTGAGGTTCAAGTATACATAAATTTCACAGTATTTTACTGTTTTATACGCGTGGCGCATGAAGTAAAATTTCGAGTTTAGAAAAGCCCAGAAAATTTGTCTCGGGTCGCTGCGCGACCCTCGACAAATTTTCACGGGGCTTTTCTAAACTCGAAATTTTACTTCATGCTTAACCTGGGAGTGGAAAACACTCGTTTAAAGTTTCAAATTGAACTTTTAAAAAAAAAACAACGAATATCTAAATATTTAAAGAAGATAATCTGAATTTAGAATACGTATACTTTAAAGAAAAACTCCCTGTATATACTCATATGGAATATCAAACTAAAATATCATTAATGGTAAAGGCATCTGTTTGATTATACAGTTGCATGTATGTCGATAGAAATTAAAATCGTGAATATTTATCCAGTTCACTTGTGTCTTCTGTAATTCAATTCCGATTCATTCATTCGCACAGCGCTATGTAAACAAACAAACAAAGCGCTCCGCACTCATCATTGTTATTACTCTTTTTGATAAAATTCGGAAAGCACTATAAACTAATACATAGCCAAAACTACTTTCTGTAATTTTGCTATTTCTGCGCCATCTCGTATCCCAGAAACACACTACCAGCAAAAATTGGCTCTCCTAAAATATATAAAACATTAAACTCGTTAAAAAAACACTTCACTCTCAAATTATAATTTTTATAATGTTTTATTGTGGCCAAACGGTAGAACCTCTACATAGTTTATTAATGAATATAATTATCAAGCTCTGTAGAGATTCAACCGTTTGTTAGTGATATTTGTAAGCCGTGCTTCAAGATTATTATATGACAAAGATCCTTAGTAAATTTTTAAATTCTTACACGACTTTGATACAATTAATTTTATAAACACCGTTTAATAAACGTTCTCAGTTTTATAACCAAGTTTATTAAATTAAATTCTTTATTCAAACACATAATTAATTAAACCTCGAAGATGAATGATTACGAAATTCATCAACATTTTAATTTTGCTATTTCTGCGCCATCTCGTATCCCAGAAACACACTACCAGCAAAAATTGGCTGTCTTAAAATATATAAAACATTAAACTCGTTAAAGAAACACTTCACTCTCAAATTATAATTTTTATAATGTTTTATTGTGGCCAAACGGTAGAACCTCTACATAGTTTCTTAATGAATATAATTATCAAGCTCTGTAGAATTCAACCGTTTGTTTGTTAGTGATATTTATAAGCCGTGCTTCAAGATTATTATATGACAAAGAGCCTTAGTAAATTTTTAAATTCTTACACGACTTTGATACAATTAATTTTATAAACACCGTTTAATAAACGTTCTTAGTTTTATAACCAAGTTTATTAAATTAAATTCTTTATTCAAACACATAATTAATTAAACCTCGATGATGAATGATTACGAAATTCATCAACATTTTCCCTCTCTTGATTGGGGCCCGGATTTTCGTGACACGAAGAAAATACTCGAATTAGATCGAGCCGCTGTGAAAACTCATTAAATAAATAGCGTTTTAAAACCTCTGGGCAGGAATGAAAAGCCGTTATAAAGGGTAATCCTCCCGAATGGAGAGTCCACCACTTGACTGCTGGCCTTAGATAGAGGGCGCCAGCTTTTTACGCGAACGCTATGAATACGCTTTCATGCAGTGCAGGTTATACGAATATACACGTTTTAATTACTGTCCATCAAAAAATGGCTTTACGAGAATCGGGAGGGTTGAAATTATCGCGAATGCGGTGGAGAAGGATAAATGGTGTTTGAGTAAGATTTTTAAATAGCAGTAAGCCCCTCATAAATCCACAACTATTTCAACTCATGAAAAATTTGAAGTGAACGCCTACAACACAAAACAGTTGAATAACTATGCATTTATGAGCGGTTTACTGCTATTTAAAAATGTAATAACTGAAATATTCAACCCAGTGGCGTAGCGTGAGTTTCAGCCGCCCGGGGCGTAGGCCAAATTCGCCGCTATTTAAATCTAAAAGGCTCTAAAATTTACAGTAATCCTAATGATTTTTTCGGCAAGAACACATTTGTTATTGTGTATTATACAGAAGTTATGCATGCATGTTTAATAATAAACTTCAAGAATTTTGTGTTTGGTGTTGTAGGCGTTCACTTTGTGGTACATCTTAAATACACTTGTAAATAAAACACTTTTTACTTTGTTTAACCACTGAATATTACATTTAATTGTGTGGATAGTTTCGACTATCTAGTAGTCATTCTCAAACTAAAGTTTTTTAGTTTGAGAATGACTACTAGATAGTCGAAACTAGTCACACAATTAAATGTAAGATTCAGTGGTTAAACAAAGTAAAAAGTGTTTTATTTACAAGTGTATTTAAGATGTACCACAAAGTGAACGCCTACAATGTAATGTACAATGTAATGTGTAATATAAAATTATTTAGTGGAAAATCCCCATTCTGATCAATTTTGAATATTTATCAACTGCTGTCAGTATCAATTAAATTTTTTAAGTTTTATATAAAATAAAAATTACTATTTATAATGCAAAATTTGTAAATTTTAAAATATTGGTATGTACAGTCGACGCATCCCAAATGTGAACGCTCATTGTTTATCATGGTATTTGTTACTGAAACTCATTCCTGTAATTCTGGCTTTGGCCAGTGGTGTTACAAAGAGAAGCGTCATCGGCAATTTTTGACAATAATTTTTGAGAGCTGTCAAATTTAATTGCGACGAACGACTATGATGCAAAGTATAAATTACACCACTAAATTTTGGCGTTCAGATTTGGGTTGTGCCGACTGTACGTTCTATTTAATTTTGATGTTTTATTTGGATATTATTAAATTTTATCAGTTTCTTTACGAAAAAACACAGAAATCCGAAAAAAAATCATGTTATTTAGTTGCAAGTGTTGACAGTTGCGATATTATTAAAATTAAAATAGAGAAAACCTACTGGAATAGATTAGAATACGTAAATAATCTCTCACATAAATTTAAAAACACAATTAGGATACAGAATAACATAATTTTGACTAACTCAGTTAATTTAGGGAAAATTTTAGTGAATAATAAAACAATTACAGACAATAGTCATAATAAGAAAAGTAGAGTATATGAGCTGAATTGTGATGATTGCGATGCAATATATACCGGGTGTAATACAAAATAGGATCACCCTTTTTAATTTTTTTATTAATTGAGATATCAATTTAAAATTCTCTACATTTATATTAATAGCAATTTCTAGTTCACTGGTGATTATGAAACTTTAATAGCACTTCCGGTTTTGCCGAAAGTGACTTCAATTTTGAAATTTCAAATGTAACAGTTGGCATTCGTGATATTTCTTAGTTTGAAATGCCAATATCTTTACTATAAATCGGTGTTTTGTACGCGTGGCGCATGAAGTAAAATTTTAAGTTGAGAAAAGCCCGAATTTGGATTTGGACGCTACGCTTATTTTAACTTAGAGAAACGTATAGTGATAAACGTTAACACGAATGAATTCAGAATTTTTCCCTCTACAAAAAAGGTAAATAGATTTTGTTTCTAAAATAAATAGGGGAGCCAAAATTAGATCATTTCAAATTTTACATGGGATTTCCAATGTTGCGTCCGCCAAGTCAACACCCGGTATAAAAATCGTGAAATTTTTTCCCATTAAAATATAAAATAAAAATTCTCTGTATAGGTTCCCTTTCTATTACACATTTGTTTAATTAAATGAAATCATGGAATTTCATGAAAAACGTCAACATTTTTTAAGTTAAAGAATAAAGAAACCGTTAGATTTTTTAAAATTACAGGAAATTTTGGAATTTCATTTAAATTTCCTTCAATTTTTAGATTCTTGACTATTTTCATAAATTTATTAATTTTCTTTAACTTGAACAATGTTGACTGTTTAGGTTAAAAAATATTTAGTAAATTTATGAAAATTGCCAAGAATTTGAAAATTAAAGGTTATTTCAAAAACCTATGAAAAGTATCGAGTATCGAAATTCAGGAAAACCGTCAGAATTTTAAAAATTATAGACAATCTTAGAAAATAACGAAAAAAAAAAAATAACAATATCTCGATATTAATTTTACACCTAAATTGACGTCTACTGACGTTTATTTAAAATTATAGATATTTAATTCAAGATTGATTAGTGATTCACAGGTATTCTAATTTACGATATAAAAAAATAGATGGCGCAAGATGTATTAAAATGTAATAAAAATTAACTGTTAATAAAAACTGTCATCGACATCTTTGGGAATGATGTAAAATACACGCAAAGAGACGTACGCAATTTATTCTATTGCAAACTTTTCTCCAAACCTAACCTAACCTAGCAGTATGTAGAATAATTGAGGGGTCCAATGCAATAACCAGCCAAGTCCAGTTTTATAAAATGTCGCGGAGAGACAAAAAACTGTTTACATGCAAGAAAAAAAAAACATAATGATTATTGTGCATGCAATTAACAATACATCAATGCACTGCAAATTATTTAAACCAGATTTTTGCATGATATAACATAGAATTTTAAACTTTATAAGAATATTGAATACTTAACCAATTTTTTTTATAAAAATTGGAATGGGCTGATTATTGCATTGGATACCTCATTTAATATGCGCAAAAAAATTAAGTAATTTATTCTATTGCAAACCTTTCTCCTAACATAACCTAACCTACAAGTATGTGGAATAGTCACAGTGCGCAAAGAGACTTATACAGTTTATTCTATTGAACACCTTTCTCCTAACCTAATCTAGAAGTATGTGGAATAGTCATCGTCTACAAAGAGACATACGCAATTTATTCTATTGCAAACCTTTCTCCTAACCTAACCTAACCTAACCTAGATGTATGTGAAATATTTTACTTTCCCAATTTATTCTATTGCAAACCTTTCTACTAACCTAACTTAAAAACATGTAAAATCGCCTCAGCATAATAAAATGTTTATCTGCATCTTATTATTTTATAGAAAAATGTGTTGCTATACTAAGCCTTATATCAGATAATTTTGCTTGGTTATGTGGTTCTATTAAATTATTTTAATTGTATTTAAATTTAGCTGTGTGTCTACTAACCAAACTGGATATGCCGTACAAATTTAATTTTAGTAAAAACAGTGAATTAAATATAAAAGTAATATTTTTAGGTGTTATTATATATTGTTATATTATTTGTTAATATTTTATTATTGCAGTAAATATCCTAGTTATCGTACGAAGGTGCCATCTATTTTTAATATCGTAAATTAAAATACCAATGATTTAATAATCAATCTCGGTTTATATATCCATTATTTTAAATAAACGCCAGTAGACGTCAATTCTAGCGTAAAACTAATATCGTGATATTGGCTGAATTAATGAAGATAACACTACAAATTGGATGAATTACGTCCTCATTTTGGAGATAATTTTATCATGTGTGTAATTTGTATCTGTAATGTGCTTATTTAGCCGAAAATACGACTATATATAACCTCAAAAGTGGAACTTAAATTTCGCTTTGCGGCCAAGCAGTAAGTCGCCTTAACCAACGAACTTTAGATTCGTGCCTCCCATACACCTTTACCCTGATTCCATTTTCAGAATCTCAAAAATCATGGTAAATCGATATGCAATGAATCCGAGACTGTTAATAAGTAATAAATATACGGACGACGGAAATATAAATGTAATATGCAATTTGATATACTTTAATGCCAAAAAAATCATTTTAGTGCACAATACAAATAACATTTTTTGCTGTGTGTAATTTTTTTTAATTAAGAAATGATGTATTTATTTAATGGTAACTATTTATTATATTATTACGCAATTATTCGATATAATGCACAAAGTATTTGTTTCAATGCACATACAATTTTAAACAATGCGCAGTTAAACACTACCTTTTAAAAATATCAATGTTATTTTTATCATATTACGTATAAAATATAAATGTTATAGATGATGATGTTACATAAGAATTTTTACATATTACAATCTTTATTTCAGCAGACGCCGTTTCTGGAATTTATCTTACAGCTCGCCAATCCTTTACGGCGTTTATTCGGCATTCAGGTTTTGCACATTGATCCGCCGATTTATTGATCATATTTTTCACATTGTAAGATATTTCCCTACCGCACTGACTGGACCTATATTTCTCCTGCATTTTTACGGTTTTGCATAAAAAAACGAGGTAATATTTTATGAAGAGCTAGAGCAATAACAATTACTTTTAACTTAGTTGATTAAACATCAATATTTTATATATAAAAAAATATCATACACATTAACCCTTTCGGCCCTAACGGTGGCATTTGCCACCACTAAAATTTGGTAAACATACTGGGAATTTTTCTTATAAATATACATGCAATTTATGCATGAACTGTAACTTCTCCGATAATCGTTTGTTTTTTAAAATAGTTTAATTTAAAGTCTTAAACGAGTGTTTTCCACTCCCAGATTAAGCATGAAGTAAAATTTCCGAGTTTAGAACAGCCTGAAAATTTGGTTTGGTCGCGTAGCGCGTAGCGCGTACTTCATGCGCCACGCGTATAAAGCACTGATTTTAGGTGAAGTTTAAAATATTCTACTAAAGCAGTATGCTAAAAACGTGTATTCTGGACATCACATCACATCAGTGTTTAGTACGCGTGGCGCATGAAGTAAAATTTCGAGTTTAGAAAAGCCTGAAAATTTGGTTTGGTCGCTCCGCGCTTCGCGCTACGCAACCAAACCAAATTTTCAGGCTTTTCTAAACTCGAAATTTTACTTCATGCTTAATCTGGGAGTGGAAAACACTTGCTTAAAAGTTTAATTTGAAATATATGAAAAAATATCTGAAGATTTACAGCGTATACAGTATATTAAGATATGTACACTTAAAAGAAAAACTCCCTGTGTATCTGAGATAGTAATAGATAATATGCAGTGTACAAAACATTTTTTTGGCACCAGAAAAATTCCAGGGCTGAAAGAGTTAATATTTTATATATGGAAAAAGATCATAAACAATATTTTGAAACAATATTGACTGTTTTCAATAAAATGCTGCAAGTATCCTTTATTGCAGTTGATCTTAACCTTTTTTAGCTGCGACATCACAAAGAAAATATAACTCTTTAGCGTATCGTGAAAAATGCTCTGCAATATTTACTAATAACTTACGAGTTCTTGGCCAGTATACTTTATTTAACGTTTAAAAATTTTGAAACATTTTTAATAAGTAATCAGGGCTTATCAGAGAAAGGGACAAGAAAGGCAAACGCCCCAGGCCTTACAATATGAGGAGCCCTCTTAACTCAGGACCTCAATGCAGTCGAAACAGTGCTTACATTTTTTTGACATACAATTGTTGAGAGAATAAATGAGACTCATTCTTTTATCGGGAATACACAGCATTGTATTGAATTAACTATACAGGGTGATTCAGTTTGGTATTCCACCCCCTTATAACTTTTTTAATTTTGATAGCGAAGTATAACAAACTATATATACATTTAAATAAAGTACTTAACTTTGTTTTGCCATTTTTAAGCGGTAAAACAAATAATCAAAAAAAGAGGTAAAACAAAGTTAAGTGCTTTAATTAAATTGTTATGAAGATGTACCACAAAGTGAACACCAACCAAATTAAAGATTTAAACTATATATATTGTATGTTCAATAAAATAAAACCTCTAGAGTGCTATGGAATATATTGTAGGTTGGCAACTCTGAAATAATACATTATAATTATTATGTCTGACGTTTAATATGACAATTCCTAAAGCGTGTAGCCAACATAAATTTAAAAAAGATAAAATCATAGCACTCTAGATGTTTTTTTTTATTGAACATACGATATATTTGCAAACGGCAGAAAATTCTCTAATCAATGGCGTCCCCGAATTGACAATACGATGACAACTGTCAAGGTAGCTATAGCCAACTTTTTTCTCAAATGACACCATGCCTATTTTTTTGTTCAATTCGGATAGAGTGCACTTTTCTATAGCCGCACATTTATCTCAACTATACGTTTAGATAAAAAAAATTAATAAATCGGCTTATTTTATAAAAAAAAGAACATTGTCTCTAAAATAGAGAAATATAAGGATTTACCAAAATATCCACTTTTTTATCTTCATTTGTGCCTATTTGTTTTTTAAAAGAATGTTTTATTTCGTAAATGACCTACCTTCAAGAATTAGACACTTAATGAAATGATTTGTTTAATTTTTCATAATTTTCGTAGCCACATATAATTTTTGTTATAATTTTTGTTTGCTATCTAAGCGTATAGTTGTGAAGGATGTTCGGATGCGGGAAAGTGTCCTCTATTCGAATTGAACAAAAAATAGGAATGGTGTCATTTGAAAAAAATAGTTGACTATCGCTACTTTGTCAGTTGTCATCGTATTATCTATTCGGTGACACCATTAAATAGAGAATTTCCTGCCGTTTCCAAATGCATATGGTTTGTTATACAGAGTTTCCACAAGGTATTTGTAAATTGAATAAAAAGATAAATAAAAGTCAGAAAAAATAAAGTTTTATATTAATTTTTAGACAAAGTTTTGGAAAATTAACTGCCAAAGATTACGTTGTCCAAATGTTGACCCTCACGCTGCTGACACTTCTCTAACCGATAACGAAAATTAGCCGCTACGCGTCTATTTTTTATTTATTTATTTAAATACTTGTACATAGACACAGTAAAAGTGTTTTACAATTGTCAATAATATAATAAGAACCAGTTTAGCTAAAATAACATTTAGAGCTTAAAAAATAATAACTTAAATAAAATATACCAACAAGACAGAAAACAGAACATTAAATTAGTTGGTTAAAAATTCAGTTATTGAATAATATGCCTTCTTTACTAGCATTTCTTTTAGTTTATTTTTAAAATCTTTTAAAACAGTAATCTGTTTAATATTTGTCGGTAGATTATTGAATAACGTCATACACATATAATACGGGCTTTTCTCATACAGAGATGTGGAATGGGATGGTACAGACAAATCGTTCCGGTAGCGAGTTTCTGCAGATTTGTTATAAGCTGATCTTGAGGCAAACTTAGCTTTGTTCATAAAAACGTACAGACAACATTTATAAATATAAAGCTAATATACCGTCATTATTTCCAGTTCGACAAAAAAAGTGCGACAACTGTCTCTATACTTGGCGTGCATAATTCTTCTGATAATCACCTTCTGAAGAGTAAATAGTCTAAGTGAGTGACTTGATTGACCCCAGAAGATGATACCATAAGACAAATGGCTATGGACATGAGCGTAGTAGAAAGCAATGAGTGATGGGCGGTTTACCGAGCTTCTTATTGACAGAATCGCAAAGCCGCTTGATCTTAGTTTTGCACATATTTTGTCTATATGGGTACCCCAATTTAGCGTAGGTGTAATGCTAATTCCTAAAAATGTTTCATTTTTTACTCGCTTGATAGCTTTATTTTCTAATTTTAAATCAGCAACTATTGGAACGTCTTTGTTTCTTGGGTTATTAAATTATATATCCAGTTTTAGATGAGTTTATCATCAAATTGTTCCTGACACACTACGAATAAAATTTGTCAATTGCCTTGTTTGCAAGCTCCTCTGCTATTTCGGGTGATTTATTATTAACACTAATAGACGTATCATCCGCGAATTTACATAATGTTAAATTAGGAATATCATTAAAAATATCGTCTACGTCGTTCATGAACAGAATGAACAAAAATGGTGCGACGGTAGACCCCTGAGGAGTTCCCATTTCCAGCATTAGTTTATCGGATCTATATAAATGATTTAAGATGTCCTCGTTTATGCTTTTAAGAACTACTGATTGCGTTCGTTCGGTTAGGAATGACTTAATTAGGCTGTGCGCATTTCCACTTATGCCGTATGCTGAGAGTTTTTTTAAAAGTAGAGAATGGTTTGTTAGATCGTCTACACATCTCTCTGGAAATTGCGGCTATTTCGGTGCGGATAATGTCCTTCAATTGCAATACAGTTCGTGGTTTGTTTTTATAAACTTTCTCTTTAAGGTATCCCATAGGAAATAATCAGGGGATGTAAGATTGGGGCTTCTTGGAGGCCTGTTGATGGTGCCTCGACGAGAGATCACTTTTTCCGGGAAAAGTTCATTGACAACCTCAAATGATTGGTTTGAGGTGTGGCAAGTTTCCCCATCTTGTTGAAACCATGTTTCAATATTAAAACCTTTAAACACCTGTAGTTGTGGAACCAAAAAGTTCCTTAACATGTCTCAATACCGTTCACAGTTTACAGTTAGTGCTTACCCTCGCCGGTTTTCAAAAAATACCGTAAAGAGCAAGTTTATAAAAACAAATCACGAACTGTACTGCAATTGAAGGACAACATCAGCACCGAAATGGCCGCAGTTTCCAGAGAGATGTGTAGACGCGTAGCGGTTAATTTCTGTTTTCGGTTAGAGGACTGCCAGCAGCGTGAGGGTCAAAATTTAGACAATGTAATCTTTGGCACTTGTTTTTCCAAAACTTTGTCAAAAATTTAATATAAAGGTTTATTTTTTCTGACTTTTATTTATTTTTTTATTCAATTTACAAATAGCCCCTACCCTTTTCATATTCATATTCATATTTATTGATGCAACAACAATGTACATGTTTTACACAGGTCAGTTTGTGGACACCCTGTACTTTACTTTCAAAATACAAAAGTTAGAAGGGACCAACCAAACTGAATCACCCTGAATGAGTAAATAAATTGAGATTTTTTGTTTACTTTTCTGTTATATAAGTAAGTTTCAAAATTGAATTTGTGTTCAGTAGCACTGGATACCCACAGACGCGCTTCGGACTTTAAGATCCTCGTCAGTGTGCGTTCGTGTCATTGACGATGCCACTATAGAGGCGTTAGCTATCTATTTTTTTTAATAAAAAGTAAGTTTTTTTTTTCTTAACACGTCATTATGTGTACGAATAAGGTGCAATAAGGCCGCCGACACGACTGAATTCTGTCAGGTAGCTCGTACACTCTTGATATAGAAAAGGAGGGTGTCGATATCAGCATAAATAAGCGTATTCAGTTGTCACGGTGTCACGGTTCCTTCCCTCAGGCTTGGAAATGGAAAGACGTGGAGAACGAGAATGTTCACCCCACGCAAATAACACGCAACGATGGCACTTTTCAAATGTAGCCATGGATACAAAAACGAGAAAGAAAAAAATACGCACAATAAACATCTTATCTTTATCCATAACAATCGAGAAAGGAATACGAGATAATATACATTATAAGAAATAAAATGAATATATTATTGTGTTGAAACTGAGATACAGGGTGGTTTTTCTTTTAAGTATACATGTCCCAAATACAGCTTTAAACGAGTGTTTTCCACTTCTAGTCTAAGCGTAAAGCAAAATTACGAATTTAGGAATGCCTGAAAATTTGGTTTAGTCGCTCTGCGGAGCGAGCAAACGAAATTTTCAGGCTTTATTAAACTCGAAATTTTACTTCATGCGCCACGTGTATAAAACACGAACATTTTGATAGGCTCTAATTAAAATTTAAATATCGTCACGGGATATTTCAGAATCTCAAATAAAAAATTTTGATTTGAAATATTTATGACTATTGTTTGAATTAAACGTTTGCAATTATTTATTAGGGTTTATTTTAGATAATTAAGGCTTTTCCAATTTGTTCGTCGAAGTTTAGTAACACATATTTACCTTGAAGTGAATGATTTATACGCGTGGCACATGAAGTAAAATTTCGAGTTTAGAAAAGCCTAATTTGGCTCGGTCGCTCCGCTTCGCTACGCGCCCGAGCCAAATTTTCAGGCTTTTCTAAACTCGAAATTATACTTCATGCTTAGTCTGGGAGTGGAAACCCTCGTTAGACGATTAATCAGGAACTTAGTTTGCAATTTTCTTTATTGTCAAATTTATGACGTAAAATAGAGTTAATGTTATTTCTTCCTTCAAATTTAGAACGGAAACAAATTCCTGTGCAATATTGTTTGCAATTTTCTTTATTGTCAAATTTATGACGTAAAATAGAGTTAATGTTATTTCTTCCTTCAAATTTAGAACAGAAACAAATTCCTGTGCAATATTGCACAGGAATTTGTTTCCGTTCTAAATTTGAAGGAAGAAATAACATTAAGTCTATTTTACGTCATAAGTTTGACAATAAAGAAAATTGCAAACTAAGTTCCTGATTAATCGTCTAACGAGGGTTTCCACTCCCAGACTAAGCATGAAGTACAATTTCGAGTTTAGAAAAGCCTGAAAATTTGGCTCGGGCGCGTAGCGAAGCGGAGCGACCGAGCCAAATTAGGCTTTTCTAAACTCAAAATTTTACTTCATGCGCCACGCGTATAAATCACTCACTTCAAGGTAAATCTTCAACTAATTGGTTAAAGCAAAATAAATTAAGTATGTCAATTATCAATTGTTATCAAACAATTTTTTAGATTAAACTTACTTTTCCACGCTCTATCCAAATTTTCAGGCTTCTCTAAACTCGAAATGTTACTTTATGCGCCACGCGTATAAAACACTAATTTAAAGTAAATTTCAAAATTCGCCCACTCCTTATGTTTAATACTCACGTCAGTACATTCTACAAATGTTTACTAATATATCTGTATACCTTTTGTTGTGACTCTTACCTAAAATGTTCTGCATTTCTAAGTTTGTTTCACTCTTACGCATTACTGTAATATAATATCTAAGGATTACAATGAAATAATTTACGCCATTACATTAAAGGGGATTACGTCTACAGTAGTAAACCACAACATAACAGCATTAAAGCACAATTCCAAGGTGTTACCCAAACATCGACAACGGAATCCTTTCTGCAGCTCAGCCCTAAGTGGGATTGTAATCCATTCCGCCGATATAATCCCGACGCTTACATACCCCCTTAACCCATTGCCCTTAATGTCTCAGCCCGGGGATTTATCGCCCTAAATGTCAGAGGCCCGGATCGTCGATCCCCAATTAATGGCCCTCCGTGCGAAAAATGATGAATTAATTTTAGGCGATGATAAATCTATCGATGAAAATAATTAGATGTGAGGTAACGCTAACGCGATCGTTTCGGTACCGGCACGCCAGCAATTTGTTTCGTGTGGTTTTTTTGTTTCGTTTCTGGTGTGCTTTGCAGGAACTGCGGAAAGCAAATGGCCGTAATTCATGTGTTTCAAGATGGGTCGGGTAATTAGTCTGTGCTGGCGTAATAACGATAATTATTGGTGCATGTATGCAAATTACTGTATGTGTTTTGTATAGGAATTTGTAAAGTAAATATTGAAATTAAATACGGACTTTTAACTTATTTACAAAATTTGTCATTTTATGATAAATATTTTAGTGGTAAAAATTAAGACTGGGAATTTTTAAAACTGAAGTATTCGAATATTTATTCAAAAATATATTCAAATATTTGAATTATTCGAATATTCAAATATTTAAATTATTCAAATATTCAAATATTTAAATTATTCGAATATTCAAATGTTTGAATATTCTAACACAGTGCGATAGTTTCAATTATGATTTAGAGTAGGCGGCATTTTTTTTTTTGTTGGGGGTTGCCCAGAATGCTAATTAAATGATAGAATACATTTGAGGTTATAGTAAACTATGTATTAACAATCAGTAATGCCAATCTAATTTAAAATTCAAAGCCTACTCTAAATTATGTTTAAAATGATCGCACGGTATTTAAAAAGTAAATAGGATTAGCCAGTACGGGGACAGGAAGTGCTTCCGGAAATAGATAAGGACTTCTGGTAGATTGCAGTGTAAATACGATAAGATTGCGGCTTCCGATTAGACCGAATGTAGATAAGGACAGGATGTAGATAAAGACCGGATGTTGATAAGATAAGGACCTGATAGACAGGTATGATAAACAGATGAACAGGTCTGATAAACAGGTGAACAGGTCTGATAAACAGGTAAACAGGTCTGATAAACAGGTAAACAGGTCTGATAAACAGGTAAACAGGTGAACAGGTCTGATAAACAGGTAAACAGGTCTGATAAGCAAGTAAACAGGTCTGATTAACAGTTATACAGGTCTTATAAACAGGTAAACAGGTCTGATAAACAGGTAAACAGGTGAAAAGGTCTGATAAACAGGTAAACAGGTCTGATAAGCAAGTAAACAGGTCTGATTAACAGTTATACAGGTCTGATAAACAGGTAAACAGGTCTGATAAACAAGTAAACAGGTGAACAGGTCTGATAAACAGGTAAACAGGTCTGATAAGCAAGTAAACAGGTCTGATTAACAGTTATACAGGTCTTATAAACAGGTAAACAGGTCTGATAAACAGGTAAACAGGTGAACAGGTCTGATAAACAGGTAAACAGGTGTGATAAACAGGTAAACAGGTCTGATAAGCAAGTAAACAGGTCTGATTAACAGTTATACAGGTCTTATAAACAGGTAAACAGGTCTGATAAACAGGTAAACAGGTATGATTTTATCAACCGGAAACCGCAATCTTTATCTTATAAATATCCAGCCCTTATCTACATCCTGTCCTTATCTACATCCGGTCAAACCAGAAACTCTTATCTACACTGGAAACCGTTACGCCTTATCGTATCTACATCCAATCCAACCCGAAACCGTTATCAACCGAAAGTCCTTGTCTTATCTACATCCGGCCCAACCGGAAACCGCAATCTACCGGAAGTCCTTACCTTGTCTACTTCCAGGAGCACTTCTTATCCCCGTACCGGCTAATCCTATCTACTTTCAAATATTCGAATTGAAATGAATTTTCGAATATATTTAATTAATTTCCTACTTGCCCGCGGTAAAACATTTTTAAATCTAATTATGGTATGTTTAATTAAAACACTTGGTTTGTGTTCTGTTTTTTATATTTAGTAAATATAATAAACAGTAAAACAAACCGAGTGTTTTAATTAAATACAGGGTGTCCCATTTTAAAGTACCACCTGGAATATCTTCAGAACCATGCACCAAATGAAAAAATGTTTCAAAGAAAAGTTTATTGATTTGGAGCGATAAGGGACGTTTCTGCACCTAGAATCCCCCTTCCCTCTTAAGATTAATCGGGCAAATCGAACGTAATTGTTCCGTGAAATTGAGGAAGTGTTGTTAGAGATTAGAGCTTAACCATATTTTGTACACACAAATACTCCGTACAATAGGACATCCAATTCTGTAAGAAAATTTAACCCCCCACCCCCAGACGAGGCTGGGGTAGCTTTGAAAACTTAAATGCGAACCCCTATTTTTTATTACAGATTTGGATAAAGCGTGGAAAAGTAAGTAAGTTTTATCTAAAAACAATTTTTTTACTTTGATAGAAGACGCTGCAATCAACAAAATTAACCAATTGATAACTGACATATTAAATTTATTTTAATCTAACCAATTAGTTGAAGATTTCACTTGAAGTTAGTGATTTATACGCGTGGCGAATGAAGTAAAATTTCGAGTTTAGAAAAGCCTGAAAATTTGTATTTGCTAGGGCGCGACTCGCTTCGGTCGCGCTTTTCTAAACTCGAAATTTTACTTCATGCGCCACGCGTATAAATCACTAACTTCAAGTGAAATCTTCAACTAACTATAAAACACAGATTTAAAGTGAAGTTCAAAATATAGATTGCTTATATAATTTGCAATTTCTGATTGAAATTTATGAAATATCTGATGTCTGGCTTCGATGGCGCCCCTCCCTCCGTTTGATGCGCCAGTATTTTATTGACACGAATAGTCCGTACATAACATCATAGGCGCAGGGCCGCAGTAAGCGGAGTGGGGGCCCTACCACCCTTACTGCGGCCCTGCGCCCATGATGTTATGTACGGAGTATTCGTGTGTACAAAATATGGCTAAGCTCTAATCTCTAACAACACTTCCTCAATTTCACGGAACAGTTACGCTCGATTTGCCCGATTGATCTTAAGAGGGAAGGGGGATTCCCCGGCGCAGAAACGTCCCTTATCGCTCGCTCACCCCTCGCGGGGTTTATCTAATGACCCGCACATTTCTGGTCGCGCGCTTATTTACGAGCCACTAAATTCAGGTGAAAAGGACGCTTCTTGTCGGTAACGCTCATGTCGCTCGTATATTTTATTTATATGCACGTGCCCCGCTATCTGTTGCCAGCACTCTTCCAGACCGCCCGCAAAAACGAGCGAATTGTTCGGAATTCGCACTTTAAACTTTGAACGGGAATTCAGTTTTGTGCAATTATCATACGCTATTTATCTAAACGGCAAAAAGAGCCGCTTGTTTCAACTTCCCGGTTGTTAAAGCTTCAATTGTAACATGTAAAGTTGGATAACATGAATTTTAATTGTGTCAGTGTTTGTCGTGAATAACACAACATTATAATTCAGAAATGATGAAAGTACATAATTATACAGTTTGTACGAAACTATAAAGTTTATTGTTTCCAAATAATGCGAATCCTGAAAATATACAGAGAGTTTTATATAACACCGAACATTTTCATAAAATACGATTTGACACCTTTAATATTTAGGTTATGTGTAAATTAAGTTGCCTATATCACAATTACAAATTGTAGCTAATCAATTGCAATTAATGCCTCAACTTGTACATACAAAGAGTTTTTCTTTCAAGTATACATGTCCCAATTACAGCGTATATGCCGTAATTCTTTAGATAATCGTTGTTTTTTTAAAAGGAGTTAAATTTGAAACTTAAAATGAGTGTGTTCCACTCCCAGACTAAGCATGAAGTAAAATTTCGAGTTTAGAAAAGCCTGAAAATTTGGTTTGGACGCGTAGCGCAAAGCGCGGAGCGGCCAAACCAAATTTTCAGGCTTTTCTAAACTCGAAATTTTACTTCATGCGCCACCGGTACACAACACTGATGCAATGTAAAGCTTAGCGGTGTGTTTTAAACTTTGTAAAAGTCAGTATTTTGTACCGGTGGCGCACGAAGTAAAATTTCGAGTTTAGAAAAGCCTGAAAATTTGGTTTGGCCGCTCCGCGCTTCGCGCTACGCGACCAAACCAAATTTTCAGGCTTTTCTAAACTCGAAATTTTACTTCATGCTTAGCCTGGGAGTGGAAAACACTGGTTTAAAGCTTTAAATTACATTGTTTTAATAAACCGAGCGTCGGCAAATGAACAACGTATGCTAATGTATACTTAAACGAAAAATCATTAATCATGATTGTGTAAAATTGAGGTCGAAACCTATCTATTTTTATTGTTTTATTGTTTATAAAGTAATAAAAATGTTGGAATTTTACACGTGAAAAAAAGGTTCTTCAAAACACGAATGTGAGGTGATTAAACTGGGTTAAAAGTGAGTGCATGTCCGAACATTATGTTATAGAGTTGTTATCTCAGTAATATGCATGCAGCACTCGTCATGCATGCTAAAAACAGCGATAATTGTTACTTACCTATACCACTTAACTAATTACGTATTCGCGTTTAAGTTGATCCGTGCAAAGCACATTCTTTCAATTTTATGAACCATGCAACATCTGCAATTATGTTTGAATGCGAAAAGTATTTCTGATCAGAATAAAGAGCAATCAAATCTGTACTCTGTGTGAAATATTTGATTTTGATTTTTTCCTTTTACAATATTCTTGTAAATAAAACACTTTTTACTTTGTTTAACCACTGGATTAAGATGTACCACAAAGTGAACGCCTACAACACCAAACAATTTTACAATATTGTTTATATTGACCGTTAAATATCAGAAGGTACCCATTTTTTTTTGTATTGTTTCAGAATACTCAACTTTAACAGTTTATTTCTCGGCATGTGTATAGAAATAAATACTTTTTTATATGTTATGTAAATCATCCTTCTGTATAAGATCCCCTAATTTCATGATTAAATATTTATTTATTTATTTATTTTAACGGCTTGCCATTTACATGAAAAATACAATATACAAAAAAAAATACATATATACAGAGAGTTTTAAGTAACACCGAACATGCCTGAAAATGTTCACTGTAAATTTTCCTATGTTCGATTTGTTCAGGGACGCATCAAAGCATTGAGTGCAATGTGATTGGCTACGATGTCCAATGGTAATATAGTCAACCCAATTTACATTCTTCTGGGTGCGATTTCATTGGTTACGATTTTTAGTAGTTCTAATCCAAATTAGGACTAATGTAAATACGGTACATGTAAAATATTCTTAAATCTTGTGCGTTTATGGTAAGTGCAGTGTGTGGGAATATGGAAAATACTTTTTTATCCAAAGCAAGACATTGGCATTTCAAGACAATCAAGATTAATACTGTCGTGAAACATACAGGAAGTTTTTCTTTTAAGTATACGTATTCCAAATTCAGCCAATTTTCTGTAAATCTTTAGATATTACTTGTTTTTTTTAAGTTTAATTTGAAGCTTTAAACGAGTGTTTCCACTCCCAGACTAAGCATGAAGTAAAATTTCGAGTTTAGAAAAGCCCAGAAAATTTGTCGAGGGTCGCGCAGCGACCCGAGACAAATTTTCTGGGCTTTTCTAAACTCGAAATTTTACTTCATGCGCCACGCGTATAAAACACAAAAATATTGTGAAATTTATGTATATTCGAACCACACTTGAGTCCTGTGTTTTATACGCGTGGCGCATGAAGTAAAATTTCGAGTTTAGAAAAGCCCAGAAAATTTGTCTCGGGTCGCTGCGCGACCCTCGACAAATTTTCACGGGGCTTTTCTAAACTCGAAATTTTACTTCATGCTTAGTCTGGGAGTGGAAAACACTCGTTTAAAGCTTGAAATTGAACTGTTTTCAAAAACAACAAATGTCGGAAAATTTACAGCTTATGCATGTTTACATAAAAAATCGCGGAATAGTCACAAAGATTGTTTAAAATATTTAGAAAATGAACGTTACTTGCGGTTCAAGGATTTAAATTGTGTCTATAAAATATAAGATATAATTTTGTCATAATACTTTATAATCAACGTACTGTTGTAATAAAAAGATGATTACATGAACATTAAGGAAAATATCGAATTGTTATAATTAAACTAAAAAGAAATAATTTTAGTTTATACAGATGAAATCACAGCATATCCATTTGTTTATTAGTAAAGTTTCACTCATTTTTGTTTACAAACAAAGAAGTTGCGATAAGTTAAAGTTTCAAACAAAATTGCTCAAATTTTAAAAGTGTAAGATTTAGTTGGGCGCAATAAATATTAAATTTGTATATATAATAATATGAGATTAAACATAAAATCAAGTTAAATATATTTTGAACTTCACTTAAAATCCGTGCTTTATATGCGTGGCGCATGAAGTAAAATTTCGAGTTTAGAAAAGCCTGAAAATTTGGATTTGCCGGGGCGCGACTCGCTTCGCTCGCGCCAAATTTTCAGGCTTTTCTAAACTCGAAATTTTACTTCATGCTTAATCTGGAAGTGAAAACCCTCGTTAGACGGTCAATTAGAAACGTATTTGATTATAAATTATTTAAAATGAATTGAATTTAATAATAAAATACGCTGATAAAACAAATGTATATCAGTATAAATGAAATTGCCAATTCTTGGTTGCAGAATACTTCAAACATTAAAAGTGCGATTCTTTTCGCAATCTACAACAAGTTAGTCTTACAACGACTATATCAAACACTTATTGAAACAACTACTTCCCGGGCTAATACCCCGACGGACATTGAATTATACAACAAGTGTTTGCTGTTACATACAGTAACCTACTGCAAATGTAACAATTTGGGTCAAATTATTCAGGCCATCTATAGACGCGTTTCGAGATTTATCTCTCATCGGTATAGCTTTGCCATTCCCTCTAAACAATTTGACACCTTAGACTGTTTGAACGGTAACGTGACCGCCAGTCTAAGGTGTCAAATTGTTTAGAGGGAATGGCAAAGCTATACTGATGAGCGATAAATCTCGAAACGCGTCTATAGATGGCCTGAATAATTTGACCCAAATTGTTACATTTGCAGTAGGTTACTGTATGTAACAGCAAACACTTGTTGTATAATTCAATGTCCGTCGGGGTATTAGCCCGGGAAGTAGTTGTTTCAATGAGTGTTTGATATAGTCTTTGTAAGACTAACTTGTTGTAGATTGCGAAAAGAATCGCACTTTTAATGTTTAAATGTATATCAAATCAAATTTTAATATTGATTTAATATTTTGGCATATCCAACAAAGATATTTGAATTTCAATTATGGCCAATTAAAGTTTATTCATTTCTGTGTAGATTCTATAAACTTTTTATTAATTTGATAATTTGTTAATTTTATACAATTGTTTTAAAGAAAACAGTGTCCTAAAATAGTTGATATTATTTTAACTTCCGCTCAATATTGTAAAAATATGCGTTGGGATAATTAATTTTTTTATGAATTTGAAGCTTCTTACGAGTGTTTTCAATCCCAGATTAAGCATGAAGTAAAATTTCGAGTTTAGAAAAGCCTGAAAATTTGGCTTGGTCGCGTAGCGCGAAGCGCTACGCGACCAAACCAAATATTCAGGCTTTTCTAAACTCGAAATTTTACTTCATGCGCCACGCGTATAAAACACTTAAATATTGTAAAATTATAAAATATATTGCAAAATCAGTATTAAAAATAAACTGCTCAAGCAAGATTAGTAAAACACTGCTTGGCAAAAAGCTTTGCTAAATTCGAAATTTTACTTTGTGTTTAATCAAGGACTGGAAGCACTCGTTATGAGTTTAAAATTGAACGTTTTTTATAGTTAGAGCTCGTTAAATTTAATATCAGGCGAGAAATAAGAACACATAAAACCAAAATTAGAGAAAATCGATTTGTTTAACTTTTAAAAAATAAATTATGGTATCACAATGTCATTATTGTTAGCCAAATGACTTAATTAGTCACACAGATAAATTCCACAGTTGGGACTTGAAAAAATTTACGTTGTCTGATAATATTTTAAATATTAATAAACTTTTTATATTTGAGCAAATATCGAAAGAACATCTTCGTATAAAAATTTTAACAGCAAGAAAAAAGAAAAAAAAACACAAGCAAATAAACATGTTATATTATCTCATAGTGGTAACTAATCTGAAATTATACTTTTTCCAAACTTTTCCCTGATTCAAGATTTTTTTACCTAGCCTTATAAAAGATGGGTTGGACCAATACAAATTTTCAAGCAGGTCTAAAATTGATTATTCTTTAAGGCTGCGTGCGCTCAACTGTCGTTTAAATTTACAATCGTTTAATAATATGAAAGCACATAAAGTTATGGTTTAAAATAGTTATTTCGGTACATAATTGTGCACTCTTGCTGGAAAAAAATGTAATTATCCAATAAAATGATCTGTATTAATATTATGAATCCTTTTTTCAAAGTGGATTTTTTGATAACTATACATTTTCAAGAAACTAGTTTTAATCTTTGTTGTTTCGATAAATGGGAAGATTTCTGCACTCAAAAACCAGAGGTATGAAGAAATCGATTCAATCAAGATTTTAAGCCTTTTTGAGGATTTAAAAGATGTATTTAAATACTTTAGTCAAAAAGGGACTATATCATGATTATTGGAATCGTAATTTTAATAATAAAATGCATTACAAGTGTATAGAAACAATAGGAATGTAAATGGGGATTGGCACATCAGGCATTGGTAAGTAGTTTGCCCTCATCATTTGATGCCATCTGTTTCTATTTATTGTACTCAGTACTTTGTACTCATAAATGTACTAAAGTACTTGTGATTACATACTTGTACTTAGTACTCGAGTACAATTTGCGTGGAGTACTTGTAGTCAATACTCGAGTACAATTTGCGTGGAGTACTTGTAGTCAATACTCGAGTACATTTTACTTGTACTCGGAATAGCCCTGATACCGATTCGGTGTCCTCGCGCTAATTTGTATTATTATTCGTTGTGATACAACTTATTTTTTTATAGAGGTTGGTGAAAACATATCGTATTTTTAATTTAAAAAAAAACCTCTAGAGTGCCATGGAAAATATTGTAGGTTGGCGACTCTGAAATTATATATTACAATTGTCATGTCTGACGTTCTATATATCAATCCCTAAAGCGTGTAGCCAACTTAAATTAATAAAAAGATGAAATCATCTCACTCTAGAGGTTTTATTTTATAGAACATACGATATTTAGTAACCTACCAACAGGTACAAATCATTCCGATTCTCACATACAAACTGATGAAACAATTGCATTTAATTTCAAAACATGATGCATTTTCATGCATTTTAACGGGGCTTTTCTAAACTCGAAATTTTACTTTATGCGTATAAAACACTGTAATATTGTGAAGTTCAAAATATACTTTATAAATATTTAAAAGTGTTTACAACTCGTAACTAACTCAGTTTAATTTTATTTTTGGTCAATTTTACAAATGCTCTAACCTATATCTTTAATTAATTTTTCACTTAACCCGTGGTGAAACATTTTTGAATCTAATACTGGATGATTTAAATTAAATTTATATTAAAACACTTGGTTTGTTTCACTTATTTATATTTTCTATTAGTTGCTATAGTTTTTATTGTGTTTAATTCTATATTGAAATTATTTTCGTTAAGTGGAATATGTATAAGGCGGTGGATTAAAGAATGAAAGGTACTGTTTTTTATTTTGTAATTAGTATTAAAACTACTAGGGATGCGTATATCAGTAAAACTATCTTTTCGGTAAATTTTATATTCTAAAGTATTGTCTAATGTTTTAAAAATAGTTAAATCTAGAAAATGTATGCTATTGTTGAGTTTCATTTCTGTAGTGAATTCGATATTATTATTTATGGAATTTTGAAAATTTGTGAAACTTTTTAATTGTCGTTTTGTTACATCCCAAATGCAAAACACATCAACGTATCTAGCCCAATAAACAATATTTTTACATTTGCTATCTTTAAATAAGTGTTCTTTAAAATTAGACATAAACATTTCCGTCAAAAAAGGCGATACAGGTGAGCCCATTGGTAGACCGTCTGTTTGGCAAATTATTTTGTTATTAAATTCAAAATAATTTTGGTCTATACAAATATTGACAAGAATTCTCATCTCCAACTTGTGAGTGCCAGGGTGGTTTGTGTTATTAATTAGATCGACTATTATTGTTCTTAATTGTTTAGTTGGTATAGAAGTAAACAGACTTTTTACGTCGAAAGATAAAAGTTTTGCATTTTTTGGGATATGTACATTAGGGTGTTTCGAAAAAAATCGAAACAGCTGGCTCACCGCTTAAATTAAAGATTTTGGTCTACAATAGATGTGGGCAAAAGCATTTGCGATTGAAAAAATATTTAGAGGGTCCCCCGAGCCCCCAAACATGCCATTTTTAGCCCTTTTTTAGATAATCGGCCAAAAACTTGCCTTATAGTCATCGGATCAAGGCGAATAATTTATATTTTGTGCCCAGATGAATATACTACAAGCAAAATATGCAAAACCTTACTTGGCGTTAGGTCTAGGTGAGCTACGAATTTTTTAAATAACTTTTTTTCACGATTTTGAAGGGTTTTTTCACCTTTTTTTGTTAAAAAGTGGGTTTTAACGACAAGAAATCAAGTTGCACCCGCGATTTGAACCTCCTTTGATTAAACATTTTTCAACCGACAGATTAACCTACCTGATAATGAATGACAACGTAAGTTTAAAGAAACTGCTCGATTACCCATGCCACACTCAATCGGTAGAAAGACACATCAAAATGGTAACAGAAGCTTCGCGTTCAGTTATTGGACATGACTCCCGACATGCCCGTATAGTTGGTGCCCTAAAGGGACGTGCGACGATGGCCAAATTCCAAAGTAAAAAAGACTACGTTGTTATCGAACAAGATTGCTGACTTTGAATTTATTGTAATCGATTGCAGGTTAAAAAACACATGTTTCAACCAAATATTGTTTAACAAAATGAAATTTATTAATTAATTGATGTACTGTATTTTTAAACGAAAATGTGGGAAATTCCATACTGAGCGTTATACGCTGAATTTCAGGCTGTTATTTATGAATTTAATGGATCTCAAAAGCATCAGTTGCACGCTTACAACTAGTTATTATAATTTTTTATTTTGAAATATAATGAAAGCAAGAAATATTTAGCGTAAGCCAGTTCTTCATTAATTTAAAACGTTTTTTTAAGAAACAAACATAATAATGCCACATAATCGGACATGGGTGAGATACGCAGTTCGCATGCTTACATTATTCAATATACTTCTCAGGACAAATTATCGCGGGTGTGACTTGATTTCTTGTCGTTAAAACCCACTTTTTAACAAAACAGTTGAAAAAAACCTTCAAAATTGTGAAAAAAGTTATTTAAAAAATTCGTAGCTCACCTAGACCTAACGCCAAGTTAGGTTTTGCATATTTTGCTTGTAGTATATTCATCTGGGCACAAAATATAAATTATTCGCCTTGATCCGATGACTATAAGGCAAGTTTTTGGCCGATTATCTAAAAAAGGGCTAAAAATGGCATGTTTGGGGGCTTTTGCCCACATCTATTGTAGACCAAAATCTTTAATTTAAGCGGTGAGCCAGCTGTTTCGATTTTTTTCGAAACACCCTAATGTACATTCTTTAATTCCTTTACTAATTCTATTGAATTTTTAATGGAGTATTTTGAAGAAAAATTAATAAATTCCGGCAATTTTTTGGTTAGATATTTACACAAATTATAGGTTGGTGCATATAAATATGAGACCACCGGTCTCATCGGAATTGCATCCTTATGAAGTTTCGGTAATCCATATAAAACCGGGGCTCTAGGATTCATTTTTATGAATTTATAGTGATCTGATTTCGGGATTAAATGATGGCACTGTTTTAATGTTGTTTTTAATTCTCTTTGATATTTATGCAAGATCATGCTCTAACCTAATTTTGCTCATTGAAAATGTTGCTCCAACGCTAGCTACGCCCCTGAAATGCACATTTTGAATCTTTAAGGTGATTAAACGATTGTAAATCAATTGATAATAACATTGTTTAATTAAAATATAAACAGGTTAATACAAAACTAAAATAAATTACATATAATCGAGGGTGTGAACGCCATCTAATGCCTATTTGCTAGATCACAGATGTTTAGTATTCTTCAAGCACTTGTTCTGGACCATACTGATGACGACGTTGAAGTCTGAAATGCGTTTAGAAAAGCCCCGCTTAGAAAATTTGTCTAGGGTCGCTGCGCGACCCTCTAAACTCGAAATTTTACTTCATGCGCCACGCGTATAAAACATTGATTTAGTCTGAAGTTCAAAATATACTGCTTAGGTTAGTTTATGATTTATGCAAGATCGCTAAAAAAATACCCACTCCTAAAGATACCACACTTTTCACGATACGAGCATGACACGAGCACAAGACGTTCATGACACGTTCAACGCCCCGTGCTAGTCTAGTGTCGTGCACGTCTTGTGCTCGTGTCGTGTCGTGCACGTCTCGTGCTCGCGTTGTACTCGCGTTGTACTCTTCTCGTAATTGTCTAAAAGAAGTGAAATGAAACGAAGTCTATAAGATATCATGAGTATCATGTTCAACATACGAGCAATGTTTAAAATGTTTCCGTGTTCGGTGGGTAGTTACCAGTTACTTAGATAATTTCTAAAATCGTCCGATTCGAAGCTTTAAACGAGTGTCATCCACTCCCAGACTAAGCATGAAGTAAAATTTCGAGTTTAGAAAAGCCCCGCGTAGAAAATTTGTCGAGGGTCGCGCAGCGACCCGAGACAAATTTTCACGGGGCTTTTCTAAACTCGAAATTTTACTTCATGCGCCACGCGTATAAAACATTGATTTAGTCTGAAGTTCAAAATATACTGCTTAGGTTAGTTTATGATTTATGCAAGATCGCTAAAAAAATACCCTCTCCTAATGATACCACACTTTTGACGATACGAGCATGACACGAGAACAAGACGTTCATGACACGTTCAACGCCCCGTGCTAGTCTAGTGTCGTGCACGTCTTGTGCTCGTGTCGTGTCGTGCACGTCTCGTGCTCGCGTCGTACTCGTCTCGTAATTGTCTTAAAGAAGTGAAATGAAGCGAAGTCTATAAGATATCATGAGTATCATGTTCAACATTCGAGCAATCTTTAAAATGTTTCCGTGTTCAGTGGGTAGTTACCAGTTACTTAGATAGTTTATAAAATCGTCCGATTCGAAGCTTTAAACGAGTGTCATCCACTCCCAGATTAAGCATGAAGTAACATTTCGAGTTTAGAAAAGCCCCGCGTAGAAAATTTGTCGAGGGTCGCGCAGCGACCCGAGACAAATTTTCACGGGGCTTTTCTAAACTCGAAATTTTACTTCATGCGCCACGTGTATAAAACACTGGTTTAAGGTAAGGTTGAAAATATACAGTTACTAATTATTTTTAAATATGTAAATCACTTCAAAAAGTATACATTATTATGTAACAATAAATAAACATATTTTTTGATTTAGTTAATTTCTTGAATTAATTTATGAGAATTATATAATCAAAAATTATTGCTATGCTAAAATAGATATACTAAAATAAAAAAATAAAATGAAATCATCATGCCCCCTGCAAATTAATTTTAGACAGATGTGTGAAGAAAGAATTAAAAAATTCAAATTAATAACAAAAAATCAGTATTCTAAGTTTTCAGTAGTAAGAGTGCACTCTTAATACAAATAAAATACATATTTTCTAAACGTTTTTCAAAACTTGTCTCACGTCAGCATTTATCATGGTCTTTTATTTCAGTCACATAGTATATTATCACATTTTCTTATGCATTATTTATTTACAATAAATTATTAAACATAAGTAAGTTGTGATGTATTATACAACAATATGAAAATAATGGCATTACAAAAAAAATCGTTACATTTTATTAAATTGAAACTAGTTAATTTATTTGGCTAACCAACTTTTATTTTTGTCACGCAATCGTTTATTACCATATTTTCTTATGCATTGTTTACTTATTAAACATGACCAATTCGTGATGTTTAGTAATATAAATCAAAAGAAAAGGCATAAACAAAAAAAACTGTTACATTGTATTCCACTCAAACTAATTTATTTGGTTAACCATGAACTATATAAAATATTCGTAAACATGTAATGTTTGATATTTATTTAATTTAGTCACGCTATTACACAAGCAATTCATATTTTTTACATAAGTTGCGAATAACAGTATACAGACTGCTTTAATTTATTAAAATATTTACTATGTTTACATCCATAGATATTTTACTCAACTACTGCCGAAACCTTATAAGTCCCGATTTTCCAAAAATGTTTCTTTGTAAGTCAGATGTTATTAGTTTACCAATATTAGTAGGTATAAACCATCTATTCAAAATACTTATTAAAAATCGCTCATGATGAAGTTATAAGTACATTTGCGAGAGAAAAAAACTAGTACAGTTAAATATTTGGCTATGTGAACTGGACTAACTTTGATTTTTCAAATTGTCAATCTAATTGACAAACCTGCGGAAATTTTAAACGAAATTTAATTAACGGCGACATGCCTCAACTGACTGAAACGCAATAAGCGATAATAACGACCCGTTTAGAGACGGTATTAGCATTAGAGGCATTGCTATTGAAGTGAACGTCAACAAAGCACCTTCTTGTTGGCCAAGAAAAAAAATGTTGTTAACCTGTACATGACAAGTTTGTTTCACAAGAAAAAAATACGTTATTTTAAAAGTGGCTAAAGCTCCCTGCTATACCATTTTTTTCCTCTCGCAACTGTACCAAAAAAAAGCGGGATTAAGAAGGATTAACTAGTATTTTGTGTCTCCTATAAAATTTGACATTTTGGACTTACGAGGTTTTAGAAGTAGTTGATCGATATATTGGTTCAAAGACTAGACAGCTTTAGACAATATCGTTAAACACTTTCGGCCCTGACGGTGGCATTTGCCACAATTAAAATTTGGTAAACATACTGGGAATTTTTCTTTTAAATATACGTACATGTATGTATGTTTCAGAGCTGGGCAGGATTCGAATCATTTAGGATTCGAATCCTCTATTCGAATCCTTTTAGAGGATTCAAAAGAGGCATTCGAATACTTTAGTTCAACTGGATTCGTAATCCGGATTCGTTACATTTTTTTAAGAGGATTCGTATTCGAATCCAAATGTAGGTGATTCGAATCCAAATGTAGGTGATTCGAATCGAAATGTAGGTGATTCGAATCCAAATGTAGGTGATTCGAATCCATATAAAAGATTCGAATTCTTATTAAAGGATTCGAATATTTATAAAAGAATTCGAATACTTACAAAAGGATTTGAATCGTCAAAAATAATTCGAATTAATAATAATAATAATAATAATCATAATAATCTTTATTCACTAACAAAATAACATTTAGCATACAGTTTGGAAGTAAACATTAGTGAACCAATAGGCGGGATTCAGTTGAGCTTCCGCCCACCTGTTCTTCCATCCATACCTATCAATATAAATAAGAGCAAACAAAAGACAAAACAATTATTAATCTCTAAAAACGTAAGGTAATTCAATGCGTAAATATAAAAAGTATAATTTTTCTATAGTGTAAATAATAACAGGCAACATGTACTATATACAAATATCTAAATAATACAAAATACAAGATTGAGTCGAAACAAATAACAATCAACACATTGACAGAAAATCGGCACTTTTAATCACTGCAGCTTATAACTTGGTTTTAAATTAATTAATGGATAGCATTTTATATGGTTGGGGTATGATATTATATAATCTATAAATATTATATGTAAATGAACGTTGGAACATTGCAGTGCGGTAGCTGGGAAGTGAAAATCGTCCTTTAGATCTGATGTTTATGTTATGAACATCTTCTCTAAAGGAAATTTTGCTGTAGAGGTATGGAGGTTGTTTTGAAATAATAATTTTGTGGTATAGACTAGCAGACAGAATTGTACGTCGCTCCTTCATAGATAGCCATCCCGATTCCCTAATCTTGTGAGATATTCTATCAAACTTTCGTATTCCATAGATATACCTCAAACAAGCATTTTGTAATTTTTGTATTCGGTTTGCTGGTCACACAATCTAAAGCGGCATTCCAAAGGGTAGAACAGAATGTAAAATTAGACAGCACAAGAGACTCACATAACATAATTTTGGTTTTAATTGAGAAGTAATTTCTATGCGGATATAACTTTTTTAAACTAAGGTACGCACCGGTGATAGATTTATTAACGTGGGCCTTGTATCTGAATGAATTATCTAGTATTACGCCTAATTTTTTCCCACTGCTGCTGTACGGAATTACAGTTTCGTTTAGTTTAATACATAACTTATTTGCTATATACGCACACGCTTTTTTGGGTCCAAATAATAATAATTGAGATTTAAAAGAGTTTAAATTTAGATTTAAAAGTTTAGAGATACTGCAGATGTTTTCAATATCAGCATTAATATAACGTTCAGCAGTTTCATAAAGAGAAGGCGAAAACGAGTAATAAATCTGTGTATCATCTGCATACATATGTCCCTTGCAGTTATCCAAAACATTTAAAATTAGGGAAGTGTATAAGGAAAATAACATAGGTCCTAGGATCGAGCCTTGAGGAACACCTGTATGCAAATTGAGTGAATTTGAGGTTTTTAAGTCGATTTTAACACACTGTTTTCTGTTAGTAAGGTAGTTTTTTATTAGAGTAATTGCACAATTATTTAGTCCACAGTGTTTTAAAATGGTCAATAGAGTTGAATGGTTTACAGTATCGAAGGCTTTGGAATAATCTAGCAATATTAGAGCTGTAAGGTTCCTATTGTCGGTAGCTGTAAGTATGTCGTCGGTAATATTTAGAAGTGCTGCTCACAACTGTAACCCCGTCAGAAGCCAGATTGACATGATGGAATAATACTATTACTGCTAATAAATTTTAAAAGTTGATCGCTTAATATTTTTTCAAGCAATTTAGATATTGTGGATAAAATACTGATTGGTCGTAGGTGTGAAAATTCTGTTGGGTTATTGTTTTTAGGGATAGGCGTTACAATGGCAACTTTCCACAGATCAGGAAATGAGGATTCTAATATGCATGTATTTATAATATTGGTAATTACTGGTAATATAATAGGACAACACATGCGAAGCATAATAATATTAATGCCATCATAACCTGTGCTTGTGGAGTGCATTTGATTTAACAAATCACAAATTATAAGTTCATCGATAAGTTGAAATCTGAATTCAATATGTTGACGTTTTGGAGAAATTGTGTTTAAATAATCCTCAGATAATACTGTATTAGGACTTAGGAAAGGATTATTTTGTGTTATAAAATTGTTGTTTATCATGTCCAAGTCTTTTAGGTGATTTGGAATGTTAATTGATGACTTTTTAATATTCAAGTGTTTGAGTTCTTTCCATAATTGAGTTTTATTACTAGTGCGAGCAATATATTCAAAGAACGCCCGTTTTTCGCTTAATTAATTGTGAAGATTAACATGAAAAATGTCTTAAGTGTGTTTTTAAATTTCTCGTTAAATCACTGTTTTATACGCGTGGCGCATGAAGTAAAATTTCGAGTTTAGAAAAGCCCAGAAAATTTGTCTCGGGTCGCTGCGCGACCCGCGACAAATTTTCACGGGGCTTTTCTAAACTCGAAATTTTACTTCATGCTTAGTCTGGGAGTGGAAAACACTCGTTTAAATGAAGACAACCTTATACATGACTGTGTCAGTTTAAACCGAGTCGACCTTATACAGTAATGACTTTGATTTTGACGTCATGTGAGGATTATCGCGCGTGATAAAGTCGGCTCGGTTTAAATCGAGACAACCTTGCACAGTAATGATCTTGGTTTTGACGTCACGTACGGATTTCCACGCGTGACGACATCAATCAAGGTGTGTAAGTAAGTTTGTCTTGATTAAAGCCAAGCCGATCTTGTATTGCTTAATTACCTTGATTGTTGGCGTCAAGTGAGGACTTCCACGCGTGACGTCAGCAATCAAGGAGGTTAGTGTACAAGGTTGTCTTAATTTAGAACCGAGTCGACCTTGTTAGTTTAATTACATTGAATTGTCACGTCACGCGAGGAATTTCATGTGTGACGTCAGAAAAACTCCCTGTATTTCTCAGGACAAAGATCTTTCTAATAAAATTAAACTGAATTTGCTATGAAATTCAAACATAATAAGTAAAAACCAGTATATTTTCAATTTCACAATATTTCAGTGTTTTATCCTTTCGCTACGCATCTAAACCAAATTTTCTGAATTTTCTAAACTCTATATTTTACTTCGTGCGTAAACAAGGACAGTAAATCTATGTTAACAAAACAAAAATTAACATTTCTTAAGATATAAACTTTTTGTCTCGTGTAATATAAGGCCAAAGTAATGTTATATTATGAATTGGCTGCCATTTTATTAGAAATGAAAAAAATGGGCAATGATTTGACTTAAAGGTAATTTAAAGGTGTAAAATTGATAATATAAAGTTAAAAAAAATGATATCGGCTAAATGACCATCTCCTGAGTTGATGTTGATTGTGCTCGTTTTACAATATTTTAAATTGTTGTTCGTAAAACATCTGGCCCAAAATTGGTGATTTCTTCTTCAATGTAGGCTTTCAAGACTTGCAAGGTTTGTGGTTTGTTGTGGTAAATGCGAAATTTCAAAATGACACACAGGGAGTGGAAACGCTCGTTCGAAACTTCAAACTGAATGCTTAGATAAGAACATTAAATGACTAAAAATGTTTTAAAAGACAATAATCTAGTTTTTAAAATTATTTTTAATATTATTTGAAGTAAAACTGACATGGTAGCCACAATCTGAAATGTTAAATTTTTCTGACATTTCCCTGTTTCAAGATTTTTCTCTGGCCTTTTAATATAACTTTTTTCTGTGGGAAACCTCCATTTTGTTAAATTGGTTTCATTGTTTTTGTCAATATTTAAGGTAATTTTATAAATTTTTACGTGTTTTGTAATTTGCCTTCTGATTTTGACAAATTTAATAATGCATTATGGCTTTTTTGTTAGTGTTTTGATCAATTTGAATATAATTCCATCACTTGTCTCTGACTTTCCCGGTTTTAATGATATTCAGTGAATTTTTTATCTATGTAATTATCAGGCATTCGTCAATTTTATAATAGAGTTCAATTTGAAGCTTTAAACGAGTGTTTTCCACTCCCAGACTAAGCATGAAGTAAAATTTCGAGTTTAGAAAAGCCCCGTGAAAATTTGTCGAGGGTCGCGCAGCGACCCTCGACAAATTTTCGGGCTTTTCTAAACTCGAAATTTTACTTCATGCGCCACGCGTAGAAAACACTGATTTGAAGTGAAGTTCAGAAACACACAAATACATCTTTAATCAGAGTAACAGGGAATCAGATGTTTAGACTGTTATCAACGATGTTCAGTGATAATAATAAATAATTAGGTTTTAAATATTTTTGTTAAAACAACTGGTAATGATATTTATACATAAATGGTTGAAAAAAAAATAATAAAATCAAATTTATTCTTAAAGAATTTGTATTCGTGATTCGCAAAAACAGGATTCGAATCTTTGATTCGAATCATACTTATCTCTTACGAATCCATTATTCGAGTAACCGTGATTCGAAACATATTAGGTGATTTGGATTCGTGATTCGAATCCTTTTTACAAGGATTCGTCCCAGCTCTGATATGTATGGATGAGCTGTAACTTTTCCGATAATCGTTTGTTTTTTAAAATAGAGTAATTTGAAGTCTTAAACGTGTTTTCCACTTTCAGATTAGGCATGAGTAAAATTTCGAGTTTAGAAAAGCCTGAAAATTTGGATACATAAACAACGAATTGTTTAAATTTACTAAACGATATAATCATCGGGATATGTATACTTAGAAGAAATATTCCCTGTATATATGAAATATACAAAGGTTTATGAAATGGATATAACAAAGCCACGAAAACACAAAACGCGTAAAATGATACCATTTTATACATCCGAGGGGTTGCGGATGCCATTATTTGAAAAATAAATAATCCGCTCAAAGCATTGCGAAACACATGTTGCGAACAACAAAATATTTAACCGGACATTCACGCGTGTATATTCAAAAAAGGGGGGAGGTGAATCGGATTGTCGGGGAGGCTGTCACGTGTAAATGTGCGTGACGGCGCGATCCGAGCTTTTCGGGGGTGCTCTCGGTAATCCGGCGAGGGTCTGATGGCGTTAACCCGTGACATTTGAACCTCACGAAGGGTATAAATGTGCCATTTGCGGCAGAGGCCGGTGGACGGGGGAAGTGTAAATCAATTGGCATGAGTCCGAGCGCTGCTGCAGGGATGTGGGACCACGTAGAGCTATTTCATCTTTCGATTTTTCATGAAAAGCTCCGTCGATTCGGTTTAACTGGAAAGAAAGAGCCCCGGGTAATAAAATGGGGATAGGGAATTTCGTTATGCGGAATCGAGATAGTATTATTCTAAATCAATATATGAGTATCTATAATATAATAAATCAATGTACACCAAAATATTCACTTGAACCTCTCCATACATAAAATGATTTGCCTAAATGAAATGATGTTTTTTTGTTTGATTTTTTTCTTGTTTAAAATTATCCTTATTTTTTTATTACAATGTAGTCCAATTTCAGAAATATATATGTAGGAATATAAAAATTTCAGAAATTAACCCTTTCAGCCCTGGATTTTTTTTGGTTTCCAAAAAAATGTTTTGTGCATTGCATATTCATTTTTACTATCTCAAATATACAGAGATTTTTTCTCTTAAGTATACATATCTTAATATACTATATACGCTGTAAATCTTCAGATATTCGTTGTTTTTACAAATATGTCAAATTGAACTTTCAAACAAGTGTTTTCCACTCCCAGACTAAGCATGAAGTAAAATTTCGAGTTTAGAAAAGCCCCGTAAAAATTTGTCGAGAGTCGCGCAGCGACCCGAGACAAATGTTCTGGGCTTTTCTAAACTCGAAATTTTACTTTATGCGCCACGCGTACTAAACACTGATGTGATGTGATGCTATGAATACACTTTTTTAGCATACTGCTCTAGTAGAATATTCGGAACTTCATATAAATTCAGTGTTTTATACGCGTGGCGTATTTGTATTTGCCAATTTTTGAGGCTTTTCTAAACTCGAAATTTCACATCATGCTTAATCTGGCATTGGAAACACTCGTTAACCCCTTCGCTACGCAGTTTGATTTTCAAATGCGTGCCCTGTATGGAGCTCGCAAACACAATGCGTATCTGTACGTATTTCGTACCAAAGGCTCATACCGAAATATACTGTGTGTCCCACGAAAAAGGGCCCAAGCTGCAGCGGCTCTATTTTTAAATAAAATTGAATAATAAAAGATATTATAAGACTGGGTGTTGATTGCTACAATCTGACTGTAACAGATTTTATTCCACGGGCGGCGGTATGCAAAAAACAAACAAATGTCGGTCATGTTTTTTTTTTCATTATATACTGTATAGACTGCGTATTAAAGAGGTACACAAACTTCGTATACTCTCGCGATTTACAGGTTTTTGCAAATATACGCTCTTCGCAAATGGAGCATAAAAATAAAACATATGGATATGTTCCTTGTAGCGAAAGGGTTAAAAGCTTTAAATTGAAAACTATTATAACAACATCGAATGTCCAAAAAATTACATCAAAAATCGTGATATCTATATGTAGGGAGCAGTGTTGCTAATTCAAAATACACAACTTTATAACACATACGGGGATTTTTTCTCTTATGTATACTTTTGCAGATTCTATATAAACATTTGTAAATATAATAAACATGTGGTCAAAACTAAGCAGTACATTTTGAACTTCACTTTAAATCAGTGTTTTGTACGCGTGGCGCATGAAGTAAAATTTCGAGTTTAGAAAAGCCCCGCGAAAATTTGTCTCGGGTCGCTGCGCGACCCTCGACAAATTTTCTACGCGGGGCTTTTCTAAACTCGAAATTTTACTTCATGCTTAGTCTGGGAGTGGAAACCTATGTTAAAAACAAAAATGTCAATTATTCATGTTTCAATTAGCATTTTATAAATTTATAAGGAAATCTTACTCACACGAACATAATTACAAACTTCACACAACATTTATCAAGAGTGTACTTGCTCTATACATTTTATTTCTTACTGCCAAAAATACGTCATAATTTTTAAAAATGTATTTAAAAACGTAACAACTGTCAAAATATATTATTACTGTCACGAAAAACATAACGTATCCAAATATCAGAATAGCTGAAACAAATCATCAATCAATACAATACTGTCAAAAAAGCCAATCCTTGTGTCAAAAGTGACATTCTATCAAAGTTAAAGAATGTATACCTATAATTATTAACATTGATTGATGATATATGAAAAAAGGGCCAATTAATGTTAATCATAAAAATATAGAATAAAAAAATCATAATTACTACAATACTGACAAAAATGCCAATCCATATGTCGAAAATTACATTCCATTATACTGAGTGGGACGTGGTAGCTTCCTTTTTTGAAAGAGAAAAATAACAATAAGATATTTTAAAATGTGCAAAGTGTTTTTATTTCATAAAACACTTTGCACATTTTAAAATATCTTATTGTTATTTTTCTCTTGTCACACAATACGGGAAATTTGGTTTTATACCGTTTAAAAACAATAAAAAATGTCGCCTTCAATTGTCACTACACTGATTCAGTCGAATTCCAAAGTTTCTGTCCACTCTTTCAAGCATCCCGATTGTTATATTGACAATTTCAGCTCGCATTTTTTCTTTGGCTCTTTGGACAGTTGTCATAAACTCGGAATTTGAGATTATTTCACAGGAAATAATCACAAGGAGTTAAATTAGGCGAGCGTGCTCCTCTTAGGGAGATCAGCCGCACGAAGAAGACTTCTTTCAACAAATGCATTGAAGTCCTAGCTGTGTGGGTTGTAACCCCCTCTTGCTTAAACCATATATATTTTCTAGTTCTTCGAGAGGATAGAAATAAAAACTTCTGAATTATTTTCCAACAAAATTTTGATTTCACGTTTACCGTAAAAATAGGCACCTGCGGTAATACACGCTGCTTCCTCGACCAAAGCAATTATGAGACTAAAATAACTAGGGACACAAATTTCCCATCAAGGCCCTTCCATTAAGTTCTTCCCCACCTTTTAGTTACTCTCACTAACTTTACTGCACCCTTTTCAAAAAAAGGAAGTTTCCACGCCCCACCCTGTAGTAACAGAATGTGGTTATTAACATAGATTGGCGATAAATGTTAAAAGTTCATCTTCACTTTTATATAATAAAATAATTTAAACACTTTTAAATAAAATGGCATGTTTTAATAGCATGATTTATAGATCTATTAATTTACAAATTTCAGAAGAAAACAGAAAAATTGAATTTGATTTTATTTTAAAAATTGCAAAATCATTAAACTATAACGAAAACACAATTAAAAAACTGATAAATAAACATTTCATTAAATACAAAATTCACTGTGCAACTCGTTTAGAAATTATTGAAATCCCAAAAAGTAAAAAGTTTTTTAGATTAATTTACGATCCAAATTTATGTTTATTAAACAGCGTTTTTAAGAAATTTAACATTACTCCTGCGTACTATTCACAAATTAAAATAAAATCAATTCTAGGGAGTACTTTAAAAAAAATAAATGATTTGGAAAAATCCGGTATCTACTCAATAAATTTTAACAATTGTGATAAAATGTATGTAGGACAAACAAGACGAAATTTGTTAATTAGATATAAAGAACACATATACCATCGAAAATCATTTAACTCCGATAAATCTTCTGTAGCACATCATACTTTAAATACCGGACATAAATTTAATATAAATAATGTTAAATTGTTAAAAGAATCAAATGTTTAGAAATTAGACATGTTAGAAGCAATTCATATAAAAAAATAAATAATTAACACTGTTGTATCCTTTCTTCACACTTTATTTTCAAATGGTTAAATATATATTTCAAGTGGTAAGCACTTATTATCAATAACAACTAACTGCTGTCCGGCTTCTTTATACCTACAGTGGATTAATGGAAAAAAACCAGGATAAAGGGAAGACCTAGGGTGGGTTCACATTTGAATTTTATTGAGTTATGTTTATGGCGGTAACAAATTTAAAAGCGGATTATTTAAGGGACTCAAATCGAAATTCAACTGTAGGTATAAAGAAGCCGGACAGCAGTTGTTAGAATTAGTTGTTATTGATAATGAGTGCTTAGCACTTGAAATATATATCTAACCATTAGAAAATAAAGTATGAAGAAAGGTTACAACAGTGTTAATTATTTATTGATTATACTCTTCACGAAACTCAAAAACATATATCGAGCAATTTATATGTTCAAAAATAAAGATAAACTACTAAATTTCGATTTAAGTCCTCTAAATAATCCCCTCCTTGAAATGTTTGTTTGAGTGACACTGTCAATTAATAAAATAAACACATTTGTTGATTGTATTATTATTGAACACATAGTGTTTAAAATGTACATATAGTAAATAAAACTAATTTGTGAAGAAAGGAATTACAACAATAATTAATAGAAAACACTTCACGCAACTAAAAGAAGAATATATTGAAAGTGTTTAAATTGTTTTATTTATATATAAGTGAATCAAACTTTGTTCTTAAATTAAACAGATAAAAATCGTGCATTCACTTGATTGAAAGTTGACATCAAATGTAGTATTTGTGAAAAGTTTAAAATTTGGGAACATTTAGAAAATAAATCTTAAAAATCGGTAAATAAAATCTGTATACATTAAAATACAATGACTTGTGACAACGAAAAACACGAAAATTGGCTTAAATTGATAAAAAAGAATAATAAATATTGACGGAAGTTATCAATATTTTGTAGATTTTTTTAAAACCATTCACCAAAATTAACACATTATGAAGAAAATTGACCAAAATTTGGTGAATTCACATGCAATAACCTGTTGAAGACGTTAATTATTTAATATGTAAAAATCGCATTTGATCTATAACTAATTATCAACCCACTTACACTCACAATACTTATCATAATCATCAACATCGGCAGAAAGGCTACTGGCAGATAGCCAATTATCAAAATATTTATATACAGAGAGTTTTATGTAACACCGAACATTTTCATAACGAGAATTTTTTTTAAGTATCCATATGCATACGATGCACATTTTTCGATGCTCGGTTTATTAAAAGAATTTAATTTGAAGCTTTAAGCGAGTGTTTTCCACTCCCAGGCTAAGCATGAAGTAAAATTTCGTTTAGAAAAGCCTGAAAATTTGGTTTGGTCGCGTAGCGCGAAGCGCGGAGCGGCCAAACCAAATTTTCAGGCTTTAATAAACTCGAAATTTTACTTCATGCGCCACCGGTACAAAACACTGACATATTATGAAGTTTAAAACACACCGCTAAGCTTTAAATTAAATTCTTGTAATAAACCGAGCATCGAAAAAAAATTCGAGTTTAGAAAAGCCTGAAAATTTGGTTTGGCCGCTCCGCGCTTCGCGCTACGCGACCAAACCAAATTTTCAGGCTTTTCTAAACTCGAATTTTTTTTCGATGCTCGGTTTATTACAAGAATTTAATTTAAAGCTTTAAGCGAATGTTTTCCACTCCCAGGCTAAGCATGAAGTAAAATTTCGAGTTTAGAGAAACCTGAAAATTTGGTTTGGTCGCGTAGCGCGAAGCGCGGAGCGGCCAAACCAAATTTTCAGGCTTTTCTAAACTCGAAATTTTACTTCATGCGCCACTGGTATAAAACACTGACATATTACGAAGTTTAAAACACACCGCTAAACTTTACATTGAATCAGTGTTTTGTATCGGTGGCACATGAAGTAAAATTTCGAGTTTAGAAAAGCCTGAAAATTTGGTTTGGCCTCTCCGCGCTACGCGACCAAACCAAATTTTCAGGCTTTTCTAAACTCGAAATTTTACTTCATGCTTAGCCTGGGAGTGGAAAACACTCGCTTATAGCTTCAAATTGAATTCTTGTGCAACGTACGCGTATAAGTACTTCAAAGAAAAAATCTCGTTATGAATTTTGGCCGCTCCGCGCTTCGCGCTACGCGACCAAACCAAATTTTCAGGCTTTTCTAAACTCGAAATTTTACTTCATGCGCCACCGGTACAAAACACTGACATATTACGAAGTTTAAAACACACCGCTAAACTTTACATTGAATCAGTGTTTTGTACCTGTGGCGCATGAAGTAAAATTTCGAGTTTAGAAAAGCCTGAAAATTTGGTTTGGCCGCTCCGCGCTTCGCGCTACGCAACCAAACCAAATTTTCAGGCTTTTCTAAACTCGAAATTTTACTTCATGCTTAGCCTGGGAGTGGAAGACACTCGCTTAAAGCTTCAAATTGAATTCTTTTAATAAACCGAGCATCAGAAAATGTTCAACGTATGCATATGGATACTTCAAAGAAACATTTTCGTTATGAAATTGTTCGGTGTTACATAAAACTCTCTGTTATTATGTTATAAAAACAATGTATATGAAAGATGATAAGAAAGATATTTACTACTACTCGATTTTGATGTGTCACAGACGTCACAAATATCGCTCGAGAATTGTAGAGTCCAGAATCAAAGTTTTTAGAATACAATCGCTGTTTTTTTAGTATAGAAATAATCATTTACATTTTTATCCTTAAATACATTTTTGTGATACAAAACATGTTTCTTTTAAGTATATATATCGCGATTTTACCATGTAAATTATCAGACATTCCTGGTTTTTATGTATGACTTATTAAATTACATACAGAATTTGTTTTTAAAATATATAATCTGCTTTTTTTAATATGACCAATCAAATTTGACATTTAAATTATTTAGTGGTAGTAGGGTAGGTTGTGTGTTTTAGGTTAGGACAAGATTAATCACATATTATGTTGTAAATCAACGTTTAATTTGTAGGTTATGTGAAGGGAAATCTAACATTAATATGACAATTCAATTAACTCACAACGATTACGATTACAAATGTATTTATCTGTCACCGCCTCAAATTATTTGTATCTACTACAAATTTGATATAATGTCTTTGAGAATCATTTAGGATAAGAGGGTCAGATAATATTCCTTGCTTAGAAATATCTGTCCACTTTATTATCTGCCCATTTATATGTTCAAATTTTAAAAAAGTTCTAAATATAAGGAATTTTTCTTTTAGGTATACATGTAACGATTTTTCAACGTAAATTTTCAGACATTCGTGATCTTATTAAAAACTTTCAATTTAAAAACCCTAACGAGTGTTTTCCACTCCCAGACTAAGCATGAAGTAAAATTTCGAGTTTAGAAAAGCCTGAAAATTTGGCATGGTCGCGTAGCGCAGCGGAGCGACCAAGCCAAATCAGGCTTTTCTAAACTCGAAATTTTACTTCATGCGCCACGCGTATAAAACACTGATTTAAAGTGAAGTTCAAAATATACTGCTTAGTTCTGATCTCATGTTCATTTATTTTACATATGTTTCTATGGAATATGTGAAAGTATACTTAAAAGAAAAAATCCCTGTATGTGTTGTAAAGTTTCAAGTTGTAGCGTCTCTTTTTTGAAAATCTCTGCATCGTGGCAATATATTTGACAAATTATGATTTATTTGTCATATCAATATGACAAACAGAATATAATTTGTCAAATATATATTATTTACCAACATCTCAAAATTTTATGTTTAAAATGCCATACTGTTAAAGCAGAACTGCAACTGTTCATAGTAAATACACCCTAAGTTTGGTCATATTAAAAAAAAACAGAGTACATGATGTGTACATTTTTAAGCATTCGTCGATTTGATAAAAACTTTCAATTTGAAGTTTCCAATAAGTGTTTCCACTCCCAGATTAAGCATGAAGTAAAATTTTCAGGCTTTCCTAAACCCGAATTTTTCGCGCCACCAGAAAAAAAAAACGAAAATATTGTGAAGTTACAAATACATTGAAAAATACTTGAAATTTTTTTTTAAAATAAGTAATAGTCAAAATATTAAAATAACAAAATATTTACAGTTTTTTTCTTACATTCTCATATCGGGTAAAATATTACAATGTATTAAATTGATTTATTTGATTAGTAATTTTAAAAACAATAATAATGTTGCGTTATTGTATTAATGGCGCTTAATGGGTTAACTTGAAGCTCCTAACAAGTGTCTCTAATACTAGATTAAGCATGAAGTAACATTTCGAGTTTAGAAAAACCTGAGAATTTAGATTAAATTAAATTTATTGCACTGGACCAGAATAGCGAAGTCAGATTGAATACTGTTTCCGTCATTAATCTGCAATTAAAGACATAAACTTAGTGTTTAGTTATTTCAATAAAAACAAGAATTATTATTGTCGTGATCCTGTGTAACATCTTCCGTATGTGTTTAAGATCATCTATTGCGGAAATGATACGTTGCGGTTTACCTTTTCACATAGAACCACCGATAATTGCACTGATAATTGATTAATAATACGAGCTGCACGTGCTTTGTGGAATACGCTTGGATGTGTAATTATTAGTTCCAACAAACGGTAAAGTAATGATCATGTGTAAAGGAGATTTTTACACACAGAATGAACATCACGAAATGTTGGTTTTTGTTGATTTATTGCAAATTAATAACAGAATAATTACTTTACCTGTTTAAAAGATGATTAAATAAAATGAGAAATATAGAAAATCGACTCTAATTTCTTTACAAGTTTAAGATAAAGACAATTTAACATAAAGAAAAATTGAGTTTGTCAATAGTTTGCAGAATGTTTATAAAATATAAAAACGAATTAAAATTAATATCGACTTTCTGCAAAATGTTTGTTTTATTGAGACAAATCTCCAAATATTCATTGAAACAACTACTTCTCGATCTAATACCCCGACAGATATTGAATTATACAATGAATATTTGAGTTATACGCCAGCTTTACTGTTCCATGCATAATTTATATGCAAAATGCAACATCAGGTCAAATTATTCTCTCACCAAATTAAATGATACAGCAGGAGCAAACATTTTGGAGACAGTCGATATTAATTTTAATTCGTTTTTATATTCTTTACAAGTAACGAATTTTTTGTTTGAAATAATGAAAACATTATTTAATGAATTCGATAGCTAACGAATCCATTAATAGTTTTTACATATTGGTTCGAAATAGTCAGAAATGTTTAGTATTCCTCAGCACTGGGTCGGGACCACACTGAAGAGAGCCTTGAACTTCAAAACGCGTCTGTGGGTATCTGGTGCCGGAATACTGAACACAAATTTAATTTTAGAAATTATATTTATTTATAAATACTTGCTCTATATATTGATAAATTTATTTTATACAAATAATATTTTCGTTAGTGCTCTCGTTAAATGGAAATAAATATCGTTCGGTCCATTTGGCCTGTATCGTTTGCGTTCTATGTTATTTATTGGAATACGTAAGTCCTCTCTCATCCGGCCTTTCCTGAAAAATATAGCCGCATAAAGTTGTTGCATATTTCATATATGTAGGTCCTCTGTTTCCTACACGGTCCTAAAATTCGCTGCATCTCCAATGGTTGAGAAGAGAGGGAGCAGGATCCCACTTTCTATCGAAAAATTGGTCGGAGCCCACGCATATAAATTCCCAATCTCGTTTACAATTCAAGGCTTCGCCCTCTTCTTCCCTGCCTTCCCAAAATGTATTTTTTAACAACGTTGGATTTTCTGACGTAAAATATTTCTATGGCGTGATAACTTAACTATCTAAATGTATAAAAGAAAATATAAAAAAATAATGCGCTTTAAAAATTCGAGCAATTTTATAATTAAAAGAATAAATATGTGCTACGATTCGACTACGAATAGTTCAAATTTAAATATTTCTATCACTAAATTATTTACATATTTAAATATTTAATAATTTAAATATTTGAATTTATTTTCAACAGGGCTGTTATGTTTAAAACACTTTGTTTTAAAACAGTGTTTTAAACATGTTTAAAAACACCCGTCGTGTTTTAAACGGTTTTGTTTTAAACATGTTTTAAATCTTAAATTTGTTTAAAACGTTAAATTTGTTTAAAACGTTTTTTTTATTATCTTCAATTTACTCAATTATTTTGTATACTAATTCATTAATATTTTTCGCTTACATTTTTAAATTTTAGCTAAATTGTTGAAGACATTTCAAATTACATTATTAAACATAACCTTTTATTACAATAAAATATCACAACTGTGTGTAAATAGATGTGATTTTTAAATACAAGGAATTTTTCTTTCAGGTATACATATGCATAAACTGTAAATTTTACGACATTCGTTGTTTTTTAAAAGATTAAAATTTGAATCTTTAAACGAGGCTTTTCCACCCCCAGACTAAGCATGAAGTAAAATTTCGAGTTTAGAAAAGCCTGAAAATTTGGATTGGCCGCGTAGCGAAGCGGAGCGGCCAATCCAAATTAGGCTTTTCTAAACTCGAAATTTTACTTCATGCGCCACACGTATAAAACACTGAAATATCGGTAAGTTTAAATTATACGGCCTTAGCAATCTAATATGTAGATGTGAATAAAACGTGAGTTGAATTCTGAGCTAAACAAATTGTTTAAAACAGTGATTATAGGCGACCCAATAACTCTAACGTATATTAGGTTGCCTATAATCGTTGTTGTATGTGTGTATTTTTTTAACTTCACTGTAAATCAGTGTTTTTAAGCGTGGCGCATGAAGTAAAATTTCGAGTTTAGAAAAGCCTAATTTGGATTGGCCGCTCCGCTTCGCTACGCGGCCAATCCAAATTTTTAGGCTTTTCTAAACTCGAAATTTTACTTCATGCTTAGTCTGGGAGTGGAAAACACTCGTTAAAAGCCTCAAATTAAACGCTTTGAAACAAAGAATTCGCGCAAATTTAAAAAACGCTGTAATTATCGGGATATGTATACTCAAAAGAAAAATGCCTTGTATGTTCTGTTTTAAACACGCTTTAAACATGTTTAATGTTTTAAACGCTGTTTCAATAAATTAAACACGTTTTGTTAAAAAAAACTGTTTGTTTTAATTAAAATGAAAAAAAAAACGTTTTTTTTAACAAGCCTAGTTTTCAACGAATATTTAAATATTCGAATAATTCAAACACATGAATATGTATGAATTATATCTAAGGAGAAAGTGAGCAACTAACATTGCTTTTAGTATTGATAAATTTGCGTGTAATATTCTTGATTTTTTTTTCAATTTACTTTTTTATTGTATTCATCAATAAAAAAGTAAATTGAAAAAAAATCAAGAGAATTTACAATACATTTAAAAAAAATGTTCTAAAAAGATTACAGAGTTTCTTTATGACGTTAGAAAAAAACGCTAGCTATTTTTATTTCTACTAGAAAATGTATTTCTAAAACTTTTTACTTACTTTTTTCAATCACCAGAAAGAAAACTGATGGAAAAAATAAATTCCAACTTTGAGCGTCCACCAAGAGCACAATTTTGAACATAAAAAAAAATGCAAGTCATGATAATTTAAAGCTTATTTAAATCTGGGCCGGCTATATTTTGAGTGTTTGAAATCAGTTTTAAATTAAGTTATTTAAATCGCTTTTTATAAGAACAGCAAAAAATATGTTGTATCACTTATCATAAGTTAAAAGAAATGTTTTCTCCTCGCATTCATAAAAGGTTCAGATATTTTTTCGATATTTTCTAACCAATATTTTGAGAAGTGGCTGGTGGGAGTTTTGTTCAGTGTAATTAAATTTCATTAACAGTTTTGGTCAGCAAAAATTCCAATAATAATAAATACGTACCTAAATGTTTATGGTTTTTGGCAGTTAATTTTAGGATTTTAACCCATTAACGGTCGAGCAATTGTAGAGTTTACGCTAAAAGCTAATTTAAGGTAAAATTCTGCACTTCTCCTTATGATTTCTATAAATAACTTGTTATATTACATATTGAGATTTTTTTCAATATACATATATTGTATACGCTGTACATTCTCAGGCATTCGTCGATTTTATAAAAAGGTTCAATTTGAAGTTTCGAACGAGTGTTTTTCACTCCCAGATTAAGCATGAAGTAATATTATTTGAAATAAAACAACACAGTTGGGAGGGTTTCACTTTTATTGTTGAACACTGCAACATGTTTTACCACACAGTGGCTTCATCAGGCAGATGAAATCATTATTTTATCTGACTGATGAAGCCACTGTGTGGTAAAACATGTTGCAGTGTTCAACAATAAAAGTGAAACCCTCCCAACTGTGTTGTTTTATTTCAAATAGTATTATGGAGTTTCATCATGTATCCGCCTCATCAATTAAATATTTATGAAGTAATATTTCGAGTTTAGAAAAGCCTGAAATATTGGCGTTCCTATTTATTTTTGAGACAAAATGTATTTCACTTTTTTGTAGAATGAAAAAATTCTGAATTTATGAATGTCCACACTTAACACTTTACATTTCTCTAAGTTAAAATAATTAAGAAAAAGTATTGTGATTTTATTAAAATAATGACATACCATGGAATTGATACAATTACGGATATTCCCTGTTTTTTTTTTAAAGTTCAATTTAATGCTTTAAACAAGTGTTTTCCACTCCCAGATTAAGCATGAAGTACATTTTCTGGGCTTTTCTAAACTCGAAATTTTACTTCATGCGCCACGGGTATAAAACACTATAATATTGTCAAATTTATGTATATTCGAACTTCACTTAAAATCTGTGTTTTATACGCGTGGCGCGTGAAGTAAAATTTCGAGTTTAGAAAAGCCCAGAAAATTTGTCTCGGGTCGCTGCGCGACCCTCGACAAATTTTCACGGGGCTTTTCTAAACTCGAAATTTTACTTCATGCTTAGTCTGGGAGTGGAAGACACTCGTTTAAAGCTTCAAATTAAACTCTTAAAAATCAACGAATGTCAGAAACATTACAGCTAAAATAATTAAGAAAAAGTAATGTGATTTTATAAAAATTATAACATACCATGGAATTGATACAACAATTGCGGATATTCCCTGTTTTTTTTAAGTTAAATTTAATGCTTTAAACAAGTGTTTTCCACTCCCAGATTAAGCATGAAGTAAAATTTCGAGTTTAGAAAAGCCCCGTGAAAATTTGTCGAGGGTCGCGCAGCGACCCGAGACAAATTTTCTGGGCTTTTCTAAACTCGAAATTTTACTTCATGCGCCACGCGTATAAAACACTATAATATTGTCAAATTTATGTATATTCGAACTTCACTTAAAATCTGTGTTTTATACGCGTGGCGCATGAAGTAAAATTTCGAGTTTAGAAAAGCCCAGAAAATTTGTCTCGGGTCGCTGCGCGACCCTCGACAAATTTTCACGGGGCTTTTCTAAACTCGAAATTTTACTTCATGCTTAGTCGGAGTGGAAGACACTCGTTTAAAGCTTCAAATTGAACTCTTAAAAATCAACGAATGTCAAAAAAATGACAACTAAAATAATTAAGAAAAAGTAATGTCATTTTATAAAAATAATGACATACCATGAAATTGATACAACAATTGCGGATATTCCCTGTTTTTTTTTAAGTTAAATTTAATGCTTTAAACGAGTGATTTCCACTCCCAGACTAAGCATGAAGTAAAATTTCGAGTTTAGAAAAGCCCCATGAAAATTTGTCGAGGGTCGCGCAGCGACCCGAGACAAATTTTCTGGGCTTTTCTAAACTCGAAATTTTACTTCATGCGCCACGCGTATAAAACACTATAATATTGTCAAATTTATGTATATTCGAACTTCACTTAAAATCTGTGTTTTATACGCGTGGCACATAAAGTAAAATTTCGAGTTTAGAATAGCCCAGAAACTTTACTTCATGCTTAGTCTGGGAGTGGAAGACACTCGTTTAAAGCTTCAAATTAAACTCTTTTAAAAATCAACGAATGTCAGAAAATTTACAGCTAAAATAATTAATAAATAGTAATGTGATTTTATAAAAATAATGACATACCATGGAAATTAACAATTATTTATTTTATACCAGTTTAAATCAGTGACTATAGGCAACCCAATGACTTTATCGTATATTAGGTTGCCTATAATCGTTGTTGTATGTGTGTGTTTTTTTAACTTCATCATAAATCAGTGTTTTTAAGCCTGGCGCGTGAAGTAAAATTTCGAGTTTAGAAAAGCCTAATTTGGATTTGCCGCTCCGCTTCGCTACGCGGCCAATTCAAATTTTTAGGCTTTTCTAAACTCGAAATTTTGCTTCATGCTTAGTCTGGGAGTGGAAAACACTCGTTAAAAGATTCAAATTTAAATCTTTTTAAAAAACAACGAATTAAAAAAATTAAACGCTTTGAAACAACGAATTCCCGCAAATTTAAAAAACGCTGTAATTATCGGGATATGTATACTCAAAAAAAATGCCCTGTATGTTCTGTTTTAAACACGCTTTAAACATGTTTTAAATACGTTTTAAACATTTTTAATGTTTTAAAAGCTGTTTTAATAAATAAAACACGTTTTGTTAAAAAAAACTGTTTGTTTTAATTATAAGGAAAAAAACGTTTTTTTTACAATCCTGGTTTTCAACGAATATTTAAATATTTGAATAATTCAAATACATGAATATGTGTTTAAATGAATAATTAAATTTTTTTGGCTTTTCTAAACTCGAAATTTTACTTCATGCGCCACGCGTATAAAACCCTATAATATTGTCAAATTTATGTATATTCGAACTTCACTTAAAATCTGTGTTTTATACGCGTGGCGCATAAAGTAAAATTTCGAGTTTAGAAAAGCCCAGAAACTTTACTTCATGCTTATGTAATTTATGTATATTCGAACTTCACTTAAAATCTGTGTTTTATACGCGTGGCGCATAAAGTAAAATTTCGAGTTTAGAAAAGCTTAGAAACTTTACTTCATGCTTAGTCTGGGAGTGGAAGACACTCGTTTAAAGCTTCAAAGTGAACAATTTTAAAAATCAACGAATGTCAGAAAATTTATAGCTAAAATAATTAATAAAAAGTAATGTGATTTTATAAAAATAATGACATACCATAGAATTGATACAACAATGGTGCTTAATGGATTAACAATTATTTATTTCATACCAATAGAGTTACCACACAAATTTTAATTCTATTTTAATTCTTTAGTCATACTTTTCACAATGTTAATGCGTTTTCTGGTTTATAATGATTTTCCTCAATATTTCGAGATTTTTATGATTATTGCCAGTTAACATATAATGTCAATTTTTAAAGAACTTCGTCAACTTGTTGCCAATTTGCAAGTAAAGTACATCAGTACATAATTTCAGTGAAATTAGACATATTTTGATTTTTCTGAAAACTCGAATTTCAGGCGTTCACCCTGCGGTACACCTTAAATACACTTGTAAATAAAACACTTTTTATTTTGTATAACCACTGTGTTTTGCACTTACTTTGTGACTACAGTTTCCACTATTTCCACTATCTAGTAGTCATTATCAAACTTAAACCAAAACTTTAAGTTTGATAATGACTACTAGATAGTCGAAACTATAGTCACAAATTAAGTTCGAAATACAGTGGTTAAACAAAATGAAAAGTGTTTTATTTACTCGTATTTTATTTGAAATCCTGTAAAAACACATATATTTTTGCTCACATCTGCTGACTGATTTTTTGAAGCCTAGGGGGTGGCCCGGGCACTCTGTAATTGAAAATAAACGAATCGACGAGGAAGTGCGGAAACATTTCGTTCCATTTTCCAGAGAAAAATATAAATGGTTTCCGTAATAAAGTTATTATTGTTATTAATATTATTTATTACAGTTGAATAATGAGATTTACATTTCGCATTTGGGTAATCCATCGACTGTTCTTAATTTGAATATCCAACAAAGCACGGACGATTCATCGTGGAAAGTGCGAAGAATCCTTAAACTGAAACGAAATTACATCGCATTGTTCTAATGTATTTGCTCCCACTTTATCTGACGACTTTTCAAGCTGTTTTCGAACACTAAATTCCGAATCCTCGTTTACAATCCCCCTTTCATGCTCCCCCTCACTCAACTAGAATCTGTGTTTTTTCCTCCTCGTAAATTCACATTCACATTCGCCAAATCAGAGGTGATAGATTTCCACGGGGATATGGAAATCGGGCGTTGTTTGTGCGCCTCGTTTCAATATTTATATTAGGACGCCACCCCCGACGCCCCCCTCGCACGAACTTGTTCCGTGTTCCATCGTATCGCATCAAAGGAGGCTCACGCATGCCTCAGTTTTGAATAGCACGAGAGACCCTCGCATCGATAACTCGAACAAAGAGCAACTCTGCGAGGGGTGGAATATTGCGAGCGGTTTATCTAATTTTCCGAAATGCGTCCTTCATCATTTCACCTACAGTTAACGAACTTATTTTATGTTTTAGAAGTTTTAGTGTACGGGGTGGCATTTAATTGATAAGATTCCTATTTAAAGTCAGTAACTTTTCTGAGAGGAGGGGTCAGGGGTTTTCCAGCGAGATTTGGTATTTTGTAGCTGAAAGATGCTACAAAATACCGAATCTCGCTGGAAAACCCCTGACATTTTAGGTCAAAGTTTATTTAAGGTTTCCGAAAATCAAATTAGATAACTTTAATTTAATATTCACTCCTTTCAACCTCTCCTCAACAGGGATTAATATAAAGCAATATTATATTTATTTATCGTCAAACAAAATCTAATTGAAAATTTTGAAAGTTATGAACATACTGAGCTTACAGATTAACCAGAATATCTCTAGTGTACGTTCTAATAACTATAAATGTAGGAAATGGTCAAAATTTATGAAGGTGTGATCAAATGTAAGCAGTTTATTTTGTGTATTTTAAAGTTCAAACTACAAAATAGACATTTTAGACATTTCCTAAATTTATAAATATTAGTTAAAAAAAAATTGAGCTTCCCTTTAAATCAGTGTAAATTTTATAATGTCAATTCATTATGTGACATTGAAATAACAAAATTGTGATTATCAAGATAAATGTTTAACTTTTCAAAATTGTCAATTAGTTTATATTATCTAATATAATAGAGAATAGAGAACCAAATTGAAGATAGATAGTATATGTTTTAAACTTCACAATAAATCAGTGTTTAATACGCGCCACGCATAAAGTACAATTTTGAATTTAGAAAAGCCAGAAAATTTGGATTTGCGGGCGCGCGAGCGAAGCGAGGCAATTTATTTTGAAAGTGGTGAGTCCATTTAAAAAAAGAGATACTTTCATGTTTTTAGTTTAGACCAGTGGTGGGGAAACTTTTTTTAAGACGGGCCATTTGTAATAACCAGACAATCGTAGCGGGCCAAAGAATAATACTTAATCGTAGGTAGGTAGTTTTTATCCGGGTCGTCACATTACGAAGTAAGAACGCGTTCAAACATTCTCACGACGGCACTCTTAAACGGGCCGGATTAAACCTTTCCGCGGGCCGGACTTGGCCCGCGGGCCGTAGTTTCCCTATCACTGGCTTAGACTAAATAATTTACCTATTATGTGATATCTATTTTTGTTTTAATAGATTTATATCACTTTTAAAATAAACGGTCCACTAATTTATTTATTTATTAACGAAAAAAACGTCTTTAAAAATTGCAAAATTAATACAAAATATAAACAATTGAATACAACTGAAAACAATCCCACCCATTCACAAGATTAACAATTCTTAATTTAATTCTATTAACTACCTAAACTAATTGAAAGTTGAATCCAAATTGATGACCACAACCGCCCTGCGAAAGCTTGAATAATTCTTAGCAGATAAATCAAAGTTTAATGAGGAGATAAAGCAATTGGCGGTGTGAATCAATCTGGATAACGAATTGTTTTTGACATACAAAGAACGATGCATTTTTTCCCTAAATAAAATCATTTGCCTTGACAAAAGTCAAGACTCCCTAACAACGCAGAACAACAAATATTTTCATTTAATAAACTCTTAAATGGAAATATTTGTAGAAAAATAGAAAAAGCATATCAAAATAATTTTTGCGAAAAAGTAATGTTGTCATATCTAAATTAACTCTAAGTAAATTATAATTTTAATTCTGCATGCTACACGACGTAGGAATTTCTTTTGTACCATCTTCAACTTATTAATCAAATATAGCTGATGAGGATACCAAATTGTTGCTGCGTATTCTAAAGGCGGCCGAACCAAGGTGCAATACAGATACCTCGAAGTATTAATTTTAAACTCAGCACCAATTCGAGTAATGAAAACCAACATTTTGTAAGCTTTGTTGGTAATCGATAATATATGCGTTTTAAAATACATGGATTGTTCAAAGAACACACCCAAATCATTTATGCCCGAAACTCGCTCCAGTAATATATTATTAATGTTATAATTATTACCAATGGTATTATTGCTCCTACTTAATGTGATACATTTACATTTAGATATGTTTAGAGAAAGTTATCTGATTGAGCACTACTTATGCAGATAATTTAAATCAAACACTTCTATAAACTTTTTGGGGAAAAGCGGCAGAAATAATAATTTAAATCCTCTTGAATATAATTACAATCGGAGACAGAACCCACGGTATGAAATAACTTTAGATCGTCTGCGTATAGCAAGTATTTGCATAATTTTAGGCCTTTTGATAAGTCATTAATAAACAAATTAAATAATATTGGGCCAACATAGGAACATTAGGATACACCAGAGGTAGCTTTGATTTTAGTTGAAACACAATTGCCCAGTTTAACCACTTGATATCTATCAGAAAGAGAACTTTCTATCCACTTAACCACATTATCGAAAAATCCGATAAGCTATAAATATAATTTAATGAATTCATTCCTCATCATAATTGAATATTATGCATTTTAATACTTTACACCGAGAGAGGTTTATCTCTGTCCCTCTATAAAATTTTAATATTAGAAAATTTACATTTATTCATCACTCGTGCCATTAAATACGGATCGTGTTTTATTATGGGCTCTCCTGAATGTAATTCATTTTTTCCGCGAAAGAAAGCAAATGCGGAAATATGAGCGTTTTCCGACGATCCATCATCTTTATGAACTGAATGCAACGCGACCTCTTAAAACCGCCCTCGTTCACCCCGGCAACGGCTAATGAATCAAAGCTAAAAAAGTTTCGAGTTAGTTGTGAGTAATCAAAAACTTCGCCTTCGCTGGATTTATTAAATTCAATTTCATTTCGGTTCTGTTTGGCCGCTGGATGGTAAAATAATACGAAATGTCAAGTTAATGCGGTGTAGTCAGATGTCAGGGAGCATTTGTTGCGAATTTAATTTATTAATTGTTGTAAGAAATCAGAGCTGGGCAGGATTCGAATCATTCAGGATTCGATTCCCGGATTCGAATCCTTTTAAAGGATTCAAAAGAGGTATTCGAATACTTTAGTGAAAACGTATTCGTGATCCGGATTCGTTACATTTTTTTAAAAGGATTCGTATTCGAATCCAAACGTAGATGATTCGAATCCTTATAAAAGGATTCGAATTCTTATAAATGGATTCGAATCCTTATTAAAAGATTCGAATTCTTATAAAAGGATTCGAATCCTTATAAAAGGAATCGAATCCTTATAAAATTCGAATCCTGATACATGGATTCAAATCCTCCTAAATAATTCGAATCATCGCTATTAAGGCTGGGATTCAAATTCGATTAATTCAAATAGTTAAATATTCTAATATGAATATTTAAATCACTAAATTATTCATATTTGAATATAAATATTAAAATTTTCGAATAATTCAAATATTTGTGAATGCATATTTGGTCACTTAACCATGAAAAATATCCAACGTTAATATATATATTTTTAACTTCACTTGTAATCAGTGTTTTATACGCGTGGCGCATGAAGTAAAATTTCGAGTTTAGAAAAGCCCCGTGAAAATTTGTCGAGGGTCGCTGCGCGACCCTCGACAAATTTTCTACGCTGGGCTTTTCTAAACTCGAAATTTTACTTCATGCTTAGTCTGGGAGTGGACAACACTCGTTCTTAGAAGTTTCAAATTAAAGGATTACTCTAGATTACTAAGTTTATTACCGTTTTACAAAGGCTACAGCTCAAAGGACCAACCATGGTCTTCGCAGAACGAAGGACTACAGGGAATCGACGTTTTTTTACAAGAAAACAACGAATATCTGAAGGTTTACAGCATGGATAGGAAAGAAAACATCTAATTTTGAAAAAATATCGAAGTTGGGTTGGTTTTCAGTGCATTTTTAACTTCACTTTAAATCAGTGTTTCATACGCGTGGCGCATGAAGTAAAATTTCGAGTTTAGAAAAGCCCCGTGAAAATTTGTCTCGGGTCGCTGCGCGACCCTCGACAAATTTTCTACGCGGGGCTTTTCTAAACTCGAAATTTTACTTCCTGCTTAGTCTGGGAGTGGACAACACTCGTTCTTAGAAGTTTCAAATTAAAGGATTACTCTAGATTACTAAGTTTATTACCGTTTTACAAAGGCTACAGCTCAAAGGACTAACCATGGTCTTCGCAGAACGAAGGACTACAGGGAATCGACGTTTTTTTACAAGAAAACAACGAATATCTGAAGGTTTACAGCATGGATAGGAAAGAAAACATCTAATTTTGAAAAAATATCGAAGTTGGGTTGGTTTTCAGTGCATTTTTAACTTCACTTTAAATCAGTGTTTCATACGCGTGGCGCATGAAGTAAAATTTCAAGTTTAGAAAAGCCCCGCGAAAATGTGCCTCGGGTCGCTGCGCGACCCTCGACAAATTTTCTACGCGGGGCTTTTCTAAACTCGAAATTTTACTTCATGCTTAGTCTGGGAGTGGACAACACTCGTTTGAATTTTAAATTTAACTCTTTTAAAAAATCGACGGATGTAATATAATAAATCATTCATTGAAATCATAGAAAATGATGCAACATTTTACCTAAAATTAACTTTTAGAGTTAACTTATAATTTGTTCGGCTCTTAATGGGTGAATATTCTATTCCTAAAAAAACCGTTTTTATTTAATATTAAAGTTGCATTTAATACAATAACAAACTGTGAATAAATCGACATAAATCTAGAAATATCAAAAATCCCGACATGTAGAAAATCTTGACGGTCCACTCCCAGACTAAGCATGAAGTAAAATTTCGAGTTTAGAAAAGCCCCGCGTAGAAAATTTGTCGAGGGTCGCGCAGCGACCCGAGACAAATTTTCACGGGGCTTTTCTAAACTCGAAATTTTACTTCATGCGCCAGGCGTATATAACACAGATTCAAAATGAAGTTCAATAACACATATATCATCATTAATTAAAATCATTATATAATCAGATATTTAGTCGGTAAATGAACATCTTTGTTAATAGAAACTGATGAAATAAAATATTACTGGTTGCAAATAATAGATTCAAATTTATTTTTAAAGGATTTGTATCCGTGATTCAAAAATGAGGATTCGAATCTTTGATTCGAATCATATTTTTCACTTACGAATCCTTTATTCGAGTATTCGTGATTCGAATCATATTAGGTGATTCGGATTCGTGATTCGAATCATGTTTTTGAGGATTCATCCCAGCTCTGTATGAAATGACATAACGAATTCCTAAAAACTTACTAAACACTGTTCCGTACGATTTTGCCTTTGTTAAAGTTAGAGAAGGTCGTTAATTTTGTTTATCGTTGTTATACATGTTAATTTTGATTTATTTCCACTTACTCCAATCAATTATTTAGTTAACAAAAGGGAAATTATACGGACCATTGTAGTCATGTAAATATTTATACTTAAAATAAAACCTATATGTTAATCAAATATATGGAAAAACATAACTATTGTAATATATAAAATTACGATAATGTTCGTATAAACAACTGCAATTATGTTTGTATTGTTCTTGAAAATATTAAGAAATATTGGTGGCTGAAAGACCTATGGTCGATAGCCATTTTATAGAATCAATTTTAATTTGTGTATATTATTTATTATCTGTTTGTATTTATATGGGGTGCGGCAACATATACCCAGCTATGGAATATTGTTATAATTTTTTTAATTTCCTTGACAACTGTCAAATGTGACGTTTTATATCAATATAAAAAGATACAGAATTTTAATATAGAGCGTTATTCGCCTCAAAAACGCCCAGAGATTGTTAAACTGTATTTCGAAAACTCTTCTTCGATAATTTCAACTCTACGAGCGTTTAGGCGAGCTTATCCTAATGGAAGAGCTCCACACAGAGAAACAATTAGTTATTTAGCAAATGCTTTTTTACAAAATGGCACAGTAAGTGATATAAAGGATTTTAGAAGACCTCGTTCTAGTCATTCAAATGATATATTGAGCTTGTTCTGGCTGATATTTAGACAGAACCAAAAACTTCCACAAGAAGACGTGCGGCGCAATTAGGGTTGTCTGAACGGATTTTAAGTAGAATTTTGCACTTAAACTTGCATATGTTTCCATAAAAAAACTAAGCAGTGTTTAAATTACGGCCAATTGATATTCAAAGACGTTTGCAATACCCACAAATCGTTACAAACTTAATGGAAGCAAAACCTAGTTTTTACCAAAATTTGATAATGAGCGACGAAGAAAATGTTTGCCTTGCTGGTCGCGTTAACAAGCAAAATAATCGTGTTAGGGGAACAGAAAACCCTCGTCGTATTCAAAAGAACATGCAGTTTAATCAAAAAGTCGGTTGGGTGTGCAATATTCTCGCAACGAATCATTGGGCCTTTCTTTTTTAAAGATGCCATAGGCAATGCAGTTACTGTTAATGGTGAACGGTATCGAACAATAATACGAGCATGTCTGCAACCACAGTTGGAAGAAATCGGCATAGACAATTTCTGGAGATATTGATATTGGAGATATTGAGTGGCGGTCTCATTCCCCTGATTTGACGGTACCAGATTTTTTCTTGAGCGGATACTTAAAAAGTAGAGTCTATAATAATTACCCACAGACGTTAGAAAACCTAAAGACTAATATTCGTGGAGGTATTGCGCAAATTCCAGCTGAAATATTGCGCTAACTTATGCTACAAGCTCAAAGTAGAGTTGGTCATTGTCTGGCTTGTCGTTTCGGTTATTTACTCGATGTAAATAATGTTACATGTTTTAACAAATAGTTTTCATCATAAGCAATATATTTTTTGCAGTAATTTTGTTTTATTTAAAAAAAAACTTGGCTGGGTATATTTTGCCGCACCCTATAAATATTATAAATAAAGATGTATATATATATATATATATATATATAATCAGAAAAAAAGCTGTATTTGAAAATATAAAAATCCAAAAACGCGCCCATTAGAAAGTAGTGGGAATATTTTATGTTTCAAAACGGCATTATGTTATACTCCAGATTGGGCAACTTTGCCCTGGTTTAACCGACCATATCTTCAAATAACCGAGATCCTCATGCTTGAGCTCCAAAAACGGGCACCCTGTATATATATACTCAATGACATTAGAAGCGTAACACCCAGAAGGAGTTATTATTTTAACTTGATTTTTTTCCAGTATGGTAGTCTTACATCAAGAATAAAATGATTACATTTTCAAGAAATTTTATTAAAAAAACAATCTTAAAAAAAATTAATAATGTGTTTGGCGACCCCTTTGCTGTATACACTCCTGTAGACGTCTGGGCATCGACAAAATGAGATGGTCGATGTCTTCTTGAGGCATCTCGTTCCAAGCAACTTGAATTTCATCGATCAACTGTGCTAGAGTCTGTGGAGGATGGTGCAAAGAGAATATTCTTCTTCCCATGATATCCCACACATGTTCAATGGGATTTAAATCCGGCGAACGGTGCGGCCACGCCAAAACATTAACACCAGCTTCATTAAGAAAGTTCATAGTTCGACGAGCAATATGGGGACGTGCGTTATCTTGTTGAAAAAGTACGTCTGGGCGGCCATCTAAATAAGGCAACAAAGTCGGTCGTATGACGTCTTCAATATAACGCGCAGCTGTCATACTGCCTCGAATGAATACAAGAGGTGATCGACTATCATAAGCAATAGCCCCCCAAACCATTACTCCAGCAGTCCTGTGTACATGCCTCTCAATAGCAAACCTAAGATCAGGTCGTTCTCCACGATAGCGTCGTACCCTTCTACGGCCATCATGCGTGCCTAGACAAAATCGTGATTCATCGCTGAATACGACATCGTGCCATTCTGCCTCCCAATGCTGCCGTTCTCTGCACCAGTCCAACCCTTGGCGACAGTGTCTCGCTGTTAAAGGAAGCACGAATCTTGGACGGTACGAAAGAAGCCCAAAGGATTGAATGCGGCGATATAAGGTTCGCATACTAACGGGCCTACCTTCTTCTACAATCCATTGATCACCGATTTGACGCGTAGTAGCGAAACGGTCTCGCAGGGCTATTTGTCTTAAGCGCCGATCTTGACGTTCTGTGGTACGCCTTGGTTGACCAATTGGTCTTCTTCTTGCTCCTCTACCTTCTTCTGTCCATACCTGATACACACGTATTACAATTGCTGCAGTGGAATCAATACGGCGGGCAATTTCGCGATAGGACATACCGACATCTCGATAAGCAACAACTCGACCCCGGTCAAAATCGCTCAAATGGTGATATTGTGGACGTCTTCGGACTCGAGGCATTTTATTTAATCTTAACACACTCAACGGAAACACGAAAACTAAAAACATCTGTACTAAACAGCTCATATAAATTTTTTTAACAAAAAAGGAAAAGTGAAATATTTTTTTTTTCACAATAAATATAAAAAGCACAAGGTTGAAATTGTTATCAATGTATGCTTTAAATATAGTCACTCTGTTGCTAAAATATGAATTCAAAAAAATCATTCCTTCTTGGTGTTACGCTTCTAATGTCATTGAGTATATATATATATATATATATATATATATATATATATATATATATATATCAGTGGAATTCGAGATTCAAGTAAAACCACAATTATCACGGACTTGCTGAAATTGGAATATGTCGTTGAGGTTGGGGATTAACCATCGATGCTTCTCGTTTTCCTAATCACACACAAACCGCGATAATTACCCTAGATAGGCTTTAACGGTTGTTGCGTCGAAATCGAACAGTTTTTTAACATTATTGTTATTATTAAATATTGATTAAGAGCAATGGGTGTATTGCTCGTAATTATTATTTCTGTTCTAAAAGAGCATTTCCCCCTGGCGATTAAGAAATCATACATTTTAACATTCTTACAGAAACAAGAACAAATATACATAATTGTAGAATACAGGGAAATTGTCTTTTAAGTATACATACAGGTTTTTTTTTTAAGTATACATATCTAAATTGTATGCTGTACATTTTCAGGTATTCGTTCTTTCTTACAAATAGTTTATTTTGAAGCTTTAAACAAGTGTTTTCTACTCCCAGACTAAGCATGAAGTAACATTTCGAGTTTAGAAAAGCCTTAAAAAAACAATTTTCAGGCTTTTCTAAACTCAAAAGTGTACTTCATGCGCCACGCGTATAAAACACTGATTTCAAGTAAGGTTCACTTGTTCATAATATTTCAGTGGTTTCACTGTCTAATACGCGTGGTGCATGAAGTAACATTTCTAGTTTAAAAAAAACCTGACAACTTGGTTTGCCTGAGAGCCTGAAAACCAAATTTTCAGGCTTTTCTAAACTAGAAAATTTACTTCATGCTTAGTCTGGGAGTGGAAAACAGCCGAAAGCTTCAAATTGAACTCTTAAAAAAAGTGTATACATATGTATACTTAAAAGAAAAATTCCCTGTATCCCGATAATTATAGCATTTAATAAATTTGCAGGAATTAGTTGTGTTTATAATCATTTCAAAGTGTCTAATGAGTGCTGCTACTCCTTGACTAATTTAACCTGACAAATTGAAAACCAACCTAACCTAATAACAGTTACATATGACCTAACCTATTTTCAAAATTTAGCTAGTGTTATGTGACCGAATAACTTAACCCTATCTAAATTAGTCTGGCTACCAGTTATTCAAATCAAATTAGTTGATGATTTCTATTAGTTACTTTATGGGTATTATTATTATTATTAATGTATATTTAGTTCTACACTTTATGGTGATATTTTTCTTTTTTATAAATCTATTGTGTATAAAAGGGGGTTCCCGTCAATAAAAATAAATATTAAATATTAAAATATAATATTAAGTAACTCGCGTCTAACTGAACTTAACCCAACTTCAAAATCTGTCATCTAACCTAACCCCAAGTAAAATTACAGAAAAGTTTAGAAGTAGATAAAAACCACATGATTTATTTATGTGAAACAGACATTGTGTTTAAAAAAAACATGTTTTTCAATAAAGTTCTTATTTATCTTGTTAACAAAATATATTGAATCTATGTGAAATAATAACCCCTTTTTTTCTTTATTTCAGACGTGAGTTCGGAACAAATGCTAATCCAGCGTTTAGCAGAGCTCCAAGTGAAACTTCAATACTTGGACACGATGTACAGGGCGAGACAAGAGGATTTACAACAGCTTACACAGCACATCGATCAGATGGCGATACCTGGGGACAACGGGTCGTTTCCGATGGCGGCCAGCACCCTCAAGCCAGAAGTGAGGCAACTGGTGAGGAACATGTCTGGCATGAACGCGGCGCACGGTCTCAATCCGCCGATAATGCTGCGGTTGCCCTCCTCCTTCCACTTCCTGCCGCATCTGCTCGACGACCCTTCGAGCCTGCGGTTGGGCTATCTGTTGTCCAAGGGACGGACCGGGGTGTCCGTCGTGCTGGGCATTCCGACGGTGCGCCGCGAAAAACACAGTTACCTCATGGAGACGCTCCAGAGTCTCGTCGATGGGATGAGTCTGGATGAAAGGGATGATGCGCTTGTTGTTGTTTTCGTTGCTGAGGTAAATATTTCTATAAAACTATTCTCAACATTTAAAAAAAAAGTCAATAAATATTTCGCGAACCTGCGTTTCTCAACATTTTGAACAATAAATTGTTCTCAATGTCTCGCAACTAAAATCTCTACAATGTTTTAATAAAAATCCTAGCAATCTGATGACTGTATTACATATCTGTGAAATGTGCGCTGCAAATGACAGTTTTGTATCTATTAAAACACCTAAATCACACATAACCGACACTTTTTCCAGACTCTTACCATTAATGTTATATATGAAATCAATCGTCCTTGTTCTTTGTAATGTATTTAAATTTCTTAATATTGAGAAATAGCTGATTTTGTACACATCAATTATCTAAATTGTTCAGGTCCACTTGCAACTTAAAACAATTCAATATATTATCAACGCAATTATACAATTTGAGATCATCAGCAAACAGTATATAATTAGAGTGCAAAAAACAGCTGCCGATATCATCAATAAAAATAAGAACGGTCCAATATGTGATCCCTGGGGCACACTGGGTCACCTAAATAGTAGAAGATATGAAGTTATTGATCTTGATTGCCTGACGACGCTCAGACAAAAAAACGAATGATCCATTTAACTGCTGAGCCATGCAACCCATATGCATGCAACTTGGAAAAAAGTATAGCGTGTTGTACCCTATCAAATGCCTCCGCAAAATCAGTGTAAACCGTATCTACTTGGATATGTGATTCAAACGCATTGTGTGAAAAATATTGGAACTCTAATAAATTTGTTGCAGTAGACTTACCTTTAATAAAACCATGTTTTTCAACGTAAATAAGTGGTTGATCACATACATGATTTGTCTGATAATCAACATATCAAACATTTTTGGGATTGCAGATTGTATTGCAACCTCACGATAGTTTTCTACTTTATTTCTATCGCCGTTCTTAAAAATAAGAGGAATGTAACTAAATTTCCATTTCTTAGGAGCACAGCCAAGTTTAAAAGATGAAGAATACAATAAATGCAAAGGGTTAGATACTGAACTTACGCAATTATACAGGAAGTCACCTGGGATACCATCAGGTCCACATGTTAAACTTCTATTAAGTGAAACAAGTGAGCGAGTTGTCGAAACTATAGTCACAGTAAAAACATCAGTTATAGAAAGTTGGGGGGTCTTATTTGTGTAAGAAAAACTATAATAAGTCAATGTCTTATACGCGTGGCGCATGAAGTAAAATTTCGAGTTTAGGAAAGCCTAAAAATTTGTTTGGCCGCTTCGCTTCGCTAATACAATTACCCAATGATATATCTAAAAAATCAGTGTCGGTTATCGACTGTTTTTACGGTAATTAAAATATGAACAAATACTGCCTCGTTAATATAAATTTATTCACCTTTCAATTTGCAATGTTAACAAAAGCATTAATAATAGCGCACAATTTAAAATAATAGATTATTCCACTTCCGAATGCGCTCTTCCTGTATTGCACAAAACGCTAATAATATTGCACAGTCCGTTGACTTTGCGGCGATTTATGTTTACATACATAAGCTCGCAATTTTTTGGACCCGTTCCAACACGTCATCAATTATTTGGTTCTTGTACCGTGTGATGTGCGCTCTGAAAATTATGTAGTTCCAAGCTATCGTTTTTTTTTTTTTATTTTATTGCAGGCATTATTTTTACAGAAAAAAATAAGAGGATAAAAATGCTAACCAACTATTAAAAAAACAAAAATGAGTTATTGGGATTTTATAACTGAAGTTTCAATACCGACTTCAACAAACCCGGAAATAACACATATATTATTTGGGTTTTAAAGTGGGCAGTATCAATTTGCTTTTGAATTTTTTTTTTATTATTACATATCCTAAAGAGAATTAGTCGAATTTTTAAAGCGCAAGATTTCGTTAGAAGAAAGAAATCTTTGTAAAATTTATTAACGTGCGATCGAACTTCCGATGCGCTGTAAAATTACAGGCATTCATTGCTTTTTTTTAAAAGCGTTCAATTTGAAGTTTTGAACGAGTGTTTCCACTCCTTGATTTAACATGAAGTAAAATTTCGAGTTTAGAAAACTCTAAAAATTTGGATGGTCGCGTATATCTGTAAAACATTGTTAGTACACCTCATTTATAAGTTCCCTTTTCCACAAAACATTAATCATGTCAATGTCAAACTTTCGACACAATTATCAATGCTTACTGATTTACAGCTATTAATTCAAATAATTAAAATATTTAGATATTTAAAAAAAATATTAAAAAAAAGGAAACTAAAAGAGCTGCGACAAAAGCGTATCTGAGTTATTTGAAAAGATAGAGAGTCGGTTGCGTATTTTAGAGGCTAACAATAATCTAAAAACAATTTTGCGATACCTTTTTTTTGTTTTGGAGATATCAACAAAAAACATTCGTATTCGAATCCAAATTCGGGTGATTCGAATCCTTATAAAAGAGTTCGAATATATATAAAAGGATTTAAATGCTTACAAAAGGATTCGAATACTCACAAAAGGATTTGAATCGTCAAAAATAATTGGAATTAATTGTTAGGATTAACATGAAAAATTTGTTTTGTGTTTTTATATTTCTCGTTAAATCACTGTTTAATACGCGTGGCGCATGAAGTAAAATTTCGAGTTTAGAAAAGCCCCGTGAAAATTTGTCTCGGGTCGCTGCGCGCCCCTTGACAAATTTTCTACGCGGGGCTTTTCTAAACTCGAAATTTTACTTCATGCTTAGTCTGGGAGTGGAAACGCTCGTTCGAAACTTAAAACTGATTGCTTTGATAAGAACATTAAATGACTGAAAATGTTTTTAAAGATAATAAATAATCTAGTTTTCAAAATATTGTTTAACATTATCTGAAGTAAAACTGACATGGTAGCCACAATCTGAAATGTTAAAGTTTTCCGACATTTCCCTGATTCTAGATTTTTTTCGCTGACCTTTTAATATAACTTTCTTCTGTGGAAAACCCCCAGTTTGTTGAATTGTTTTCATTGTTTTTGTCAGTATTTAAGTTAGTTTTATAAATTTTACATGTTTTGTAATTTTTATCATGCTTGTTGATTTTAACAAATTTAATAATATCATATGGCTTTTTTGTCAGTGTTGTGGACAATTTGAATAAAATACCATGACTTTTCTCTGACTTTCCTGATTTTAATGATAGTCAGTGATTTTTTTATTTACGTAATTTTCAGGCATTCGTCGATTTTATAATAGAGTTCAATTGAAAGTTTTGAACGAGTGTTTCCACTCCCAGACTAAGCATGAAGTAAAATTTCGAGTTTAGAAAAGCCCCGCGTTGAAAATTTGTCGAGGGTCGCGCAGCGACCCGAGACAAATTTTCGCGGGGCTTTTCTAAACTCGAAATTTTACTTCATGCGCTACGCGTACAAGACACTGATTTGAAGTGAAGTTTAAAAACACACAAATACATTTTTAATCAGAGTAACACAGATATTTAGTCTGTTATCAACGATGCTCAGTGTTAATAATAAATAATTAGGTTTTAAATATTTTTGTCAAAACAACAAATACCGATATTTATATGCTAATGGTTGCAAAAAATAATAAAATCAAATTTATTCTTAAAGGATTTGTAGTCGTGATTCGAAAAAACAGGATTGGAATCTTTGATTAGAATCATATTTATCTCTTACGAATCTTTTATTCGATTATTCGTGATTCGAATCATATTAGGTGATTCGGATTCGTGATTGGAATCCTTTTCACGAGGATTCGTCCCAGCTCTGGTACATACGCATTCTTTTCAAATTTTGAATGGTCTAATAATTGTAGATTAACTGGACACGGTTTTCAAATTTTGTGCAAAATAAATGAGGTGAATCTTATTCTGTTTAGGTTAATACAAATAATGAAATCGTGCCTGAACTAGTATCTGTAATTTTAGATGTCATGTACTGACTTTTCAAAGCAACTACTATTTTGATGATTTTTTTAGATAATTTTTCGTCATCATTTTTAAGCAATAATAGGATTATAACGGAATAATATACGAAAAAACTGCTTCTTAAGTATTGTTATTAAATAAGAGAACCATTTTAATTCTATTCTTACCATTTAAATTTAATAATGGAGATAGAAATTCAAATTGAACAATTAACTATGATGTGACTTGAAACGGGACATACGGTATAGGTCGAACACATCAACTATAACTAACCAATTCTAATTAAAACTTTTAATTAATAATACAGAGAAATCTGCTTATCTATACAAAAAGTAACTCTAAACTCGTTCAATGTTAGATAATCCTAAAACAATATTATTCAAACAAACGTAGAATAAAGTTAAGTACCGTGATTCGCAAGCAAATCGCTTACTCATCAACTTGATAATGGAAACATTACACAAACTGCAGAGAAATTTCCGCAACCCGAAACGTGCGGTTATGCAAATATTTAAGTGGAAATCGCTAAACGGCAACGGCATTATTATTGCGCACATTCGTGCTTGTTGTCAGGTAGGCAAGGCGATGTCTGTTGCGGGACGCAATCATCCATCCCGGGATGGATGATAAATGGCCGACCGCGAGATATCATTAATTCCGGCTGCCAAACGATTATTTGTTCCGGGTTGGGGGGACGGGGAGGTGGATGGCGATTTCACCCCGGGACGTGAAATATCGCCCCTCGGGGGATAATAAATGCGGGGAATATTAGGAGAAATTTTACGTTTCATAACTCCACTCCAGCAAATAAGCGATTACTGGAATGAGCACCACCTAAAACTCGTCGCAGAGGAAGTTTTAAGTCGTGGTCATCAATTAACCTGATTTTCCAGTTTTGGATCATTTTGGATGGATATTAAAAGTTTTATAATTTGTTTCTTTTTTACGACATTATTATGTAAGACCGCAGTTCATATATATCTAGTTAGCCAGGCTCTATATAAAATTTAGTAACCGCGTTTGGATGCTGCATCCAGAAGCGAGACCGGTGATTGGTGTAGTCGTCTGTCTTACTCTTAACCCACATCCTGACCATAGTATCTCCTTTTCTACTCGATTTCCAGTTCTCCTATAATTTTATTTTATTTTATTCAAATACATTGGCTTCCCTTGGTAAATCTCTAAATAAATGCTTTAAGGTTGCGGTATACTGGAGACAGATTTTGCCCAGCTATTTGCTAGAGTGAGATAGACCTATATTTCTATTTCCAGCATAAAAAGGTAAACGTAATATATCATGGACATTTTTTTAATGAATGTTGAACTAATTGAAGGCAGAATGTACGGACACTCATGAATTTTACGTAGTACAAGTTATTGTTGCCTAAAAAGGAGTAAATAAATTACAAAAAATAGCTATCTTCGGGATTTTTTTACAAAACAACTAAATATCCTAATCGTTTTAAATTGGTGACATTAAAATCCTCCAAGTTTTAAGATTCATGTAATATTATCAAATAATCAGAACATAAATGGTGCTGGAACTAGTGGCTATCAAAAACGTTGGATTTTACCCATAATAAATCGCAACCTTAAAGCTAAACTAATAATTAATTAATTTAAATAAAAATATTTGATCCTTTCATCGAGCATCTCAAGATATTTCATAAATAATCCGAATGTTCTTTCGTACAATTGGCCATAAGTAAAACTAAATAATCACATCTTAGCATTAAAAACAAATAAATCAATAAATAAACTGTTGAAGCACTAATAAATTGATTAACTGGAAAACTATATTTCCAGTTAATCAATTTATTAGTGCTTCAACAGTTTGTTTATTGATTCATTTGTTCACGATTACCTCCAAAATGAATAATTACAACTGACATGTAATAAAAATTACATTACATATTATACAGGGTAGCCTGAAAATTTGGTTTGGTCGCGTAGCGAAGCGGAACGACCAAACCAAATTTTCAGGCTTTCCTAAACTCGAAATTTTACTTCATGCGCCACGCGACATATACACTGAAAACATTGAAATATTGTGAACTAGTAAACTTCACTTCAAATCAGTGTCTTGTACGCGTGGCGCATGAAGTAAAATTTCGAGTTTAGAAAAGCCTGAAAATTTGGTTTGGTCGCGTAGCGCTACGCGCTACACGCCCAAACCAAATTTTCAGGCTTTTCTAAACTCGAAATTTTACTTCATGCTTAGTCTGGGAGTGGAAAACACTCGCTTAATGCTAAAAATTAAAATCTTTAAAAAAAGTATATTTATACTCAAAAGAAAAATACCCTGTATAATATGTAATGTGATTTATATTACATGTACGTTGATAAAGATTTACAGTATATAATTGGGATATGTATACTTAAAAGTAAAACTATCTGTATAAAATATAAGTATTGTCCTCTCGCTCCATCGCACCATCGCAGAACGGTCAAAATGTTAGAAAACCTGGCTAAAATTTAAAAAAAGTATTGATATTTGTCTTGTCGCAATTCACATACAGTTCACCAATATATAACTCTGCTATTGATAGAATAACTAATAATCGCATACAAAAAGTCCAAAACTCATGCCTGCGTTTTATATTTGGAATCAGAAAGTTTGACAGAATTTCATATAAACTTATTGAAACAGGGTGGCTAAATATGGCTGCTAGGCGAGAATGTCAGACGTTGTGTTTATTTCATAAAGTGATAATAAATAAATCACCACAATACCTCTATAATAAAATTACATTTCGAGATGATGTGCACACATTAAATACTCGATTTAAAGGGCGCCTATCTCCTCCTAAACACCGCACCTCTCTATATGAACGGTCATTTTCTTATCAAATATACAGGATGTATAATGAAATTCAAAATGAATTTAAAAATCTTAATTTGAGCAAGTTCAAGTTGGCAGTTAAAATACATTTACAGAAGTGCTAATAACAATCGTGATGGTTAAATTTTCAATGTATGTAACACAAAATATATATGTATAGAGTATTTGTTCATGTTTGTTTAATTCGTGGATACAAAGTGTATTCCACATATAAAGTAAATATTCAATTTAATTTAAGGTTTGGATGGTAGAACAGTTTGGGGATTACCCCAACACTGAATCCCGCCTTATGATGCGCATTTTATTACATTCAATTTTTCCTAATTTTATACTAATATGTACCTTTATATATATTTTTTTGTTGAATGTTATTATTATGCAAATAAAGGATTATTATTATATCATCATTGACTAGCTTTTGAATTATTAAAATAATTGTTGAAGCACTAATAAATTGACTAACTGAAAATAAATTTCACACGATCAACATTAAGTAGTTACAATTTGTATTATTATAACTTTTCTAACTTTTCATAAAAAATATTTATCTCGTTGATTGTTAAGGCACTTATTTTTTGAAAATCCATTATCACTTAATATAATAGCAGACTATTTATGATTTTCAACTTTTTATGTAACTCACTACAATTGTTTCGCTACACTGTAGCTTCTTCAGGTGAAGGAATGTAATACAATTTTTACAAACTAATTTACATTATATACAGTTTTTAGAAGTGTGGGTGGAGGGGGTGTTTTTCTTCAGTTTAAGTAGGGGGAGCTGGAGAGTTCACACATCAATTCAGGAAACTTGCTGAACGACCAGCTTGAACTCTCCAACTCCCCCCTACTTAAACTGAAGATAAACACCCCCTCCACCCACACTTCTGAAAACTGTATATAATGTAAATAAGTTTGTAAAAATTGTATTATATTTCTTCACCTGAAGAAGCTACAGTGTACAAAACAATTGTAGTGAGTTAAATAAAAAGTTGAAAATCATAAATAGTCTGCTATTATATTAAGTAAAAATATTTATGTTTCAGATTCAATGCAAATAACTATTTAATCACTGTAATCAAAATCTCAAATAAAATCTTTCTATAAATATATTTCCAAAACTGTCTGAAACTTTTCGGTAGATTTTTTGACGATTACAATATTAACAGTTAACCTGGCGCATTCACCTTTGTAGAGGTTACAATTATTCTGTAAATATAAATATATTTATGATTTTACTAATCTCAATGCTGTTCCTGAATACACGCATTAAATGATTTCTAAACAGAGTTGGTATAATTTGAATCGCATTTTTGTTATCATAATCTGTGTGAATAAGTGAACTTCACCTGAAATCAGTGTCTTGTACGCGTGGCGCATGAAGTAAAATTTCGAGTTTAAAAAAGCCGGAAAATTTGATTTGGTCGCCTTTGTAAAAGTTACAATTATTATTTATGATTTTACTAATCTCAATACTGTTCCTGTATACACGCATACGATGATTTTTGAACAGAGTTGCGATAATTTGAATCGCATTTTTTTTGTTATCATAATCTGTATAAATGAACAGTGATTTAACCAAAAACGTATTATTTCACTCTAATAAAATAATTCACAAATTTTATATTGCACACCGAGCATGGAATGACACATTTCTTGCGAGTATGAAATATTGCAACACGAGCGTTAGCCAGTGCTGCAACTCATTCAAACGAGAAATGTGAATTCTATGCAAGTTTTACACTATACTTTTCCTACGATCATAATTCTAATGTGTAAAAATAACGTGAAAATCTTAAATTTACTTTTGTCAGAAGGTTTTCTTTGTTGGGTGCTTTTGTGTAAACTTGTTAATTTGTTCTGCACTCAACATATTTGCTTGTTTTGGTCGATAAACTTGTGATTTTCGTATTAAAAATTTTTCTAACTTTCCTTATTTTATAATGTCTCTATTATTGTATGTTTAATTAATTTCTCACTTAATCCGCGGTGAAACATTTTTGGGTCTAATTCTGGATATTTAATTAAAACACTTGGTTTGTTTCACTAATTTTTGAAATTAGTGAAACAAACCAAGTGTTTTAATTAAATGTCCAGAATTCTATATTATTGTTTATACTCAACATCATTTTGATCATTGAACACTGGCACCATAATGTAGAAGGTTTAAATTTACTACAGATTCCTCAAAAATAAGCCACTAGTACGTTTTCCGAAAACGACACCACTTTTTTATTCATTTGCCAAGTCCATTAAACTTTTATAGATCGCTTCATATATATATATTTTTAAATCGGAAGCAATAAATTCATAATAATAATAATAGCTTTATTCACGTATGCTACATAATGCAATGATACAATACATTGTATATGATAGATGTGAAGCGTCAAAACAATATCAAAACAAATTTTGTATAGTATGTACAGGTATACTTTTGCCACCGATCGAGGTTAAAACTTGAAGTCATTATTTGTGTATACAACTCTATTTAGTAGCATATTTTTTATGACCTTTTTAAATTGTGGAAAACCAAGATTTTTAATGTCGTTATCTAATGTGTTGTAAACTTTTTTACCTTCGTTTAATGATTTATTATATAGAGTAGTAGTGTGTTTATCAATTCGTATTAAGTCACAGTGTCTTGTTTTGTAATTATGATTTTCGCTATGGGTAGCGAACTGATTTAAATTAGATTTAATGTAACAAACCATTTTGTAGATATAGTTTGCCTTCGAGAACTCGGACATTTCAGGTGGAGTTTAATCGATACTGCTCGACATTTTTATAAAAATTAATTCAGCACGTCAAAATTTGAATGACTGACAATTGTTACTAGTTAGACGCAAAACGACCAGGTGGGATATCTGTGCATCCTTGTTGTTTACATTGACTTGGTAAACACTCTCTTAGGTATAGATATAGCAGTTACCTCTTTCTTTTTTAATATTGTCTATTTAAAAACTGTTTCTTTTCTCACTCCAAACATTATTCATTTCCTAAGGGTCTTGCAGAATGCACCTTATTTATTAATCAATAAATATATCACAATGTCTACTGTTATTAATGGTAGTAGGAAATATACCATTACGATACTGACTTTTATACAAAATAAATGATGACCAATAATGATGACTTTGAAGACATCGCTGTTTTAGTACTTTTCTAATTTTTATTTTTAACTGTTCTCCATTGAAAAATAAAAATTAGGAAAGTACTAAAACAGCGATGTCATCAAAAATATAAATCGTTTTAACTTTAATGGATGCATTTACTTTATTCTTTTAAATACCGATAATTGAAAAAAAACTTTTGAAAATTCCCCATTTAGTGTTATTTAAGATTATATTCGCCATTTCTTTAACATAATACTCTATATTATCACACATCATTAAACACAGCCATTATTTATTAATCGATTATAATTTTATTAATCTTGGTCTATATTAGTTTGTTCGATAATACGATAATTCCTTTTGGTTTCTTGTACTTGTTTTATCTATCATTTGTAGTTATTTTTGAAAAAAATTAAGATTCCTTTAATAAAATAATAATTTTCCAAAGATCTTTTTGTTAGTATATGTAATAGATTATTTACGATTTTTTATAATGTGGCCGTTGCCATAGAAACCATTACGCCTTGTTGCACCAAAAACGTTGAACTTGAGTTCAAGCTAAACTTGAGTTCAAGATGACAGGTTCTATTGTTCTAATGTCACTTTAAACTTAAGTTCAGAGTTGAATCAGTTCAACGAGTTTGGGGCAACTAACCCTTACAGTTCAAGAGTTACAATAGGTGTATTGTAACTCTAGAACTGTATTGGTTTCTATGACAACAACCACACAACAAAAAAATACTTTACTGATTGCGCGCATGCGACGTTGAATTCGACCTGGAATACGTGAATCTAACAAAACGTCAGGAATTCCGAATTTATTACACTCGGTTTGCGTTACAGAGACCGAATGGGGCCCCCTTACTGGTCAATACCGACGTAAATCAGTACCCTCGACACGCGGTACGCCAAAGTGCCGGATAAAAAAGTTAAATATAAATCGAAATTAAAACGTTTTGCCTTAGAGTGCCGTTATGTGGTTTAGTGTGTGAGATCGAAGCAAAAGTGCGAGAGGTCTACACATTAAAGTGATTTCGTACAAAATTGTGCATTTAATTTATTGACTTTGGCTTTCGTCATACTATCATGACTTTATTTTTAAAATTAAAATGGCAAAAAATAGTGTTAGTTTTATAATAAATAAAACTGTTTTTTAAATATGGTATATGTATACAGTCGTAGAAAAAGTATAGTGTAGATGTCGCATGGAATGATACCATTTCCCATGAGTGTAAAACTTCCGGCACGAGCCGCAGGCGAGTACAGCAATCCATACGAGTGGGAAATGGTCATTGTACAATATAATAATAATAATAATAATAATAATAACTTTATTTCACATAAGTAGAAGAATACAAAAATAAACAAAATTAGTACATATAAGACATAACTATAGTCTACTTAGTGAAATCAAATGGCGCCAATTCAAATAAGTAGATAACTACCCTTGATCTTCCATAATACTAATTCAGTATTATTTTTCGTAATGTGAATTAATTTATATTGTACGAGTATATAAAATTAGTACATACTAATTCTTTACTTCGCGAGTTTGCTATATGCTTATTTTGTGCATCTGTATCAAAGCAATTGCATTCGAAATGTACATAAAAGTAAAAGAGTGAAGTAAAGAATAACAGATTTCATATACAGGGCGACCGACAGGAATCGGACGTTTTTTAAATGGTCAATACTCACTTAGTTTTTTATTGAAAAATAATTTTATTATACAAACATCTTCGCAATTATATGCCACTTCAATTGCATTTAATGAATCCATAATAATGTTAGACAAGTGGTGTTCACAGAGACGGCCCTAGTTTAGTGGGCGCACGTATGTGTGCTGATTTACTAGCGCCCCCATTCATAAAAATAATCGTAAATTTGCCATTTTTTTAACCTAAGTTTGTAGACCACATTGCTACTAGTGCCCAAATGACATGCATCCATTGCTTATCCCTCGGGCCAGCCCTGATTGCACACTCTCTTGAAAGCAGTTTTCAGCCTTCACGATCAACTTGTGATTGAGATTTTTTTACAAAAATTAGTCACACATGGTTAAATAAGGCAACGTCAGGGTAACGGGATGTCGCCAAAAAGTGAAATGACTCTTTTTGGAAGCATTCGGCGAACCACAACAATTGCCAATTGCGCAGTGTTCGCGGTGTCCTCAAGTATACCAGATTTGGCCACTTGTGACTCTTTTTGTGGGGATACCTCAAATAACGTGTCTTTACATACAGACCCCATACCTAGATCGATCTAAAAGAGGAAATCAAGCGGCAAGTGGCAATAATTGCTTATGAGGTGTTGGAACAGGTATACAACGATTTTCGGAAAATTTTGAAAATCACATTTAAGAAAGTGGACATCACCTGCATGACATTATATTTTATTCATAATATGGCATGTAATTACCAAGATTTTCGTGTAATAAAATTAGTTTTTTATTGAAAAACAAGCGAGTACTGATTATTAAAAATGTGTCCGGTTCCCGTGGGTCATCCTGTATTATGTGAAAATTATGTTATTATATTATTATTTAGTGTACTTATCTCTTTCTGCCTTACTCTGTACTAAACAAATTCCATTATTAAACAATCAATTATATATACCTATTTTTTGTAATACTGTAAAAACGACAAATCCGGAAATAAATAAATAAATAAATTCAAAATGTCATTACTGTTACAGTCAATTTTATAGATTAACTTAACGTAATTATATTTATTTCGTGATTATAATCTTTGCTGTATAATTATTACAATGAATTAGTTAAACGGCAGTAAAATATTAAAGGCGCATTCGTAGATTAAAGCTCTTCGTGGAACATTTAAGAAACCGTTTGTTTTAATTGGTTCTAGTTGACTAATTAAATAATTAGGTTTGATATTATTTTAACTTTATATGGAATGTACGAGTAATAAAATTAACTCAACGCAGAACTAGCACACGACATCGTCTCCTTTTATATAGGAGTATTAGGTAACGTTATTTATTTTATTACCTTCCTTATTAAGAAAAAGTATTATTCAGTAAAAAAATAAACAATTCAATTTATGAAGCTACAGCGTAGCGAAATAATTATAGTGAAAATAAATACAAAAAGTAAAAAATCAGAAATATTTTTTTATTAATCTATTAAAGTAAACAATTTAAGTTAGAAAAAATCGAATCGATGAAATATTTTTTTAACAAAATCATTTATTTATTTGACTACAAATATAAAATAATAAAGATTTTGCATAAAGATCAGGCGAGGATCAGCACTCAAGTGCTATAAGTGCATTAGTAAAGAGTAAATATTTCTAGAATGTAGTGACATGAGGATCAAACATAAAGGGGGTAAATGTATTTTAAAATTTATTTTAAATCAGTGTTTTATACGCGTGGCGCATGAAATAAAATGTCGAGTTTAGAAAAGCCCGAAAATTTGGTTTGGTCGCTCCGCGCTTCGCGCTACGCGACCAAACCAAATTTTCAGGCCTTACTAAACTCGAAATTTTACTTCATGCTTAACCTGGGATAGGAAACACTTGTTAGAAGCTTTAAATTGAATTTACAACGAAACATCTTGATATGTATACCTAAATGAAAAATTCCTTGTATTTGGCCAGGCCCTAAACTATCCTAAATAGCCACATTTTTTTTCTGTAAATCCACATAATCACTTTGTTATTTTCTTTGTTCGTTTTAATATAACTTGAACTTTGAAACTGGAATTCATTTTTTTTATTCGTCATTACATTCCTTTGCTTCTAGACAATTCGTAAGATGATTTGAATATTAAAAATATGAAAAAGTGTGATAAACTTCCACATATTCCATATAAACATTTGTCAAATTAATGAACATGTGATCAAATCTAAGCAGTATATTTTGAACTTCACTTTAAACCAGTGTTTTATACGCGTGGCGCATGAATTAAGACTTTAAAACTGGATTTTACATTTTTGTATTAGTCACTTACACCCCTTTGCTTCTAGATGATTCAATTGTATATTTGAAAATCATATGAAATTATTTTATAAGTTTCAATTGTCTTGCAACAGCATTAAACGGGACTTTCATTGAGAATTAGACGTGTCTGTTAACAAACTTACCCAAAATAACCACAAACCCCGACCATTCTGCATTTTAACGAGCGCTTGCAAAACGTTTTCGCAATGCTCATTACAAGTAGGAGCGCAGAAAGTTTAAGTGGGATTTCCCTTGAACCGGTTCTAACGGCCAAGTAATAACGGACATTAATCACTTTGCAAGCAAATAGATTTACATCGGAACGACGGGATCTACCTATATTGGCAGGTGCATGATTAATTGGCCGCCGGAAATTCCCGCGGATGTTTCGATCACAATACTGAATAAATTAGATTTGCATCAATAACAAATTATGTCTATATAATTTATGAAATCTTTAAGTTGATTAATTTTGTTCACAAAAGATTTGTGTTTATTGTCCTCCATTTGCATATTAAATTATTTTACACAATTTATCATGCCAATTTTTTCGGTTTTTGTGTATTAATATAAAAATCGCGATAAATAATTGTGATAAAAATTGGATTTTTCCTAAAAATATAAAGAAAATTCCAAAGAATTTTTTCTGTGATTTTTAATTTTATAATACAGAAATCTTTAAGTTGATTAATTTTGTTCACAAATGATTCGGGTTTATTGTCCTCCATTTGCATATTAAATTATTTTACACAATTTATCATGCCAATTTTTTCAGTTTTTGTGTATTAATATTAAAATCGCGATAAATAATTGTGATTAAAATTGGATTTTTCCTAAAAATATAAAGAAAATTCCAAGGAATTTTTTATGTGATTTTTAATTTTAAAATACAGAATCCGAAAGTAACATGCTCAGCTTTTTGAAAAGGATAGTAAGCAGAGCTGGGACGAATCCTCGTGAAAAGGATTCCAATCACGAATACGAATCACCTAATATGATTCGAATTACCAATACTCGAATAAAGGATTCGTAAGATATAAATATCATTCGAATCACGAATACTCGAATAAAGAAAGGATTCGTAAGAAATAAATATGATTCGAATTAATGATACGAATCCTGTTTTTTCGAATCACGAATACAAATCTTTTAAGAATAAATTTGATTTTATTATTTTTTTGCAACCATTAAAAAAATATCGTTACCAGTTGTTTTACCAAAAATATTCAAATCCTAATTATTTATTATTAACACTGAAGATCGTTGATAACCGAGTAAATATCTAACTCCCTGTTACTCCGATTAAAGATGTATTTGTGTGTTTTTGAACTTCACTTCAAATCAGTGTTTTGTACGCGTGGCGCATGAAGTAAAATTTCGAGTTTAGAAAAGCCCGAAAACTTGTCTCGGGTCGCTACGCGACCCTCGACAAATTTTCACGGGGCTTTTCTAAACTCGAAATTTTACTTCATGCTTAGCCTGGGAGTGGAAACACACGTTCAAAACTTCAAATTGAACTCTATTATAAAATCGACGAATGTCTGAAAATTACGTAAATAAAAAAAATCACTGAGTATCATTAAAACCGGAAAAGTCAGAGAAAAGTCATGGAATTATATTCAAATTGACCAAAACACTAACAAAAAAGCCATATGATATTATTAAATTTGACAAAATCAGCAGGCAGATTACAAAACACGTAAAAATTTATAAAATTAACTTAAATATTGACAAAAGCAATGTAAATAATTTAACAAAATAGGGGTTTTCCACAGAAGAAAGTTATATTATCCACAGAAGAAAACTATACTAAAAGGCCAGGGAAAAAAATCTTGAATCAGGGAAATATTGAACATTTCAGATTGTGGCTACCATGTAAATTTTCAAAACTAGATTATTATCTTTAAAAACATTTTCACTCATTTAATGTTCTTACCAAAGCATTCAGTTTGAAGTTTCGAACGAGCGTTGTCCACTCCCAGGCTAAGCATGAAGTAAAATTTCGAGTTTAGAAAAGCCCCGTGAAAATTTGTCTCGGGTCGCGCAGCGACCCGAGACAAATTTTCTGGGCTTTTCTAAACTCGAAATTTTACTTCATGCGCCACGCGTATAAAACAGTAATTTAACGATAAATATAAAAACACACAAAAGACATTTTTCATGTTAATCCTCACAATTAATTCTAATTATTTTTGAAGATTCAAATCCTTTTGTGAGTATTCGAATCCCTTCGTAATAATTCGAATCCTTTCATAAATATTCGAATCCTTTTATAAATATTCGAATCCTTTTATGGGGATTCGAATCACCCACATTTGGATTCGAATACAAATCCTCTTAAAAAAATGTAACGAATCCAGTTGAACTAAAGTATTTGAATGCCTGTTTTGAATCCTCTAAAAGGATTCGAATCCAGGATCGGAATTCCGAATGATTCGAATCCTGCCCAGCTCTGATCGTAAGTCATGTTTATTTTCTGTTGGAGATTTTAAAATTAAAGTTTAAACAAGTTAAAAAATATTTTTATTGTATATAAACAAATGTTTTGGAAAATATTTATTTTTGAAATGAGTCGCTCAGATACAAAATCAGCCATACACTTATTTTTTGACTTCGAGTTTTTGGTATCCCTGAATTCTACTCGTCTCAAGCTACAATTTCAATTTATAATTTTAATTTATGAAATGTCAAATGTTTGGCCTCGATGGCACCCGTTCGTTTGATGCACCTGGGGCCTTCGCCAGAAACAATTTACTTTAGAGCCCTGCACGCGCCCGTATTTTTTTCGGCCCGGCCCCTTAGCAAATTTTGCCCGGCGCGGTCATGACTTGAGCCCGGCCCGGGTAAATAATTGAACAGGCCCGGCCGGGTCAATATTTTAGTCTGAATAATTCAAAATTTTTACAGAGTTTCAGAAAACTGGTTTATAAAGATTTATTATACTTGTAAATATATATTTACTTGTTTATAGATATAGTTTGTAAATAAAAATAAAAACGAACTTTAAAAAAATCAGTGAGGCACGTCCCGGCCCGGCCTGTTCTTATATTTTGGATTAACGGCCCGGCCCGGCCAGTGCTACCGGGCCAAAACCCGGCCCATGCCGAAAGCAAATTAGAGCACTCATTTGCTCTGAGATTTTTTTCATTTAATTATATTTATCAATGTAAAATAGCTAAAATTTTGAAAACGCAAAATCACAAAGCCATGACTTAATGAGTTGTTTATACAGGGATTTTTTTCTTTTAAGAATACTTGCATATCTAAAATTGTTTGTAGAATTGGGAATATAATAAATAGATTGACAACTATGAGACTAGACTATAGATCTACCTAGGAAGTAATCTGTAAGTCCCTCAATTTTGTGAAAGTAAACACTGAGACGATTTTTGTTCAAATTACAGAATAAATACGTTTTTACAAATTGCTGATAGTCGTTCGTACCTTTTATTGGAAACTAAATTTAAAGTTTCGTTGTTTTCCAATTTTACTTTTAGTAATCCCATGTAGCCTCCGTATTTTGAATTGGCTTTTCCGTTCCAATTTTCGCTCATCAAAACAGCATATCACGTCCATGCGTTTAAATTGAAATAAAATTGTGCAATAACTGCTAACTGGATCTGTGTCCATATTTCAATACCACTAAATATTTAGTTTTCGAAAGTGGGATTGATAATTTTTTTCCATTAAAAAAATTTAAAGAATAAACAACATTCTACATTTTATTATACATATATAGGGACTGCAATACCGGTAAATAGGATTTCCGTTTTATCGAAAAATAGAATTTCCGTTTTATTGATAAATAGGATTTCCGTTTTACCGGTAAATCGTAAAAAATATGCTCTCTAAAATGTAAAATTTCAAAAATCATTTTAATAGACATGGCATAACATAACACAACATAACATCATACATTTAATAACCATGGGCGTATTTTAAACATTTATGATAATCTCAAAACTTCGAAGATAGCAAACGTCCGTAGGCTTTCGTGAATTGATGAAATTCAAAAGAATTGAAAGAATCGAAACGAGAGAAAACATTTCTATTTATTAGAGGTTTCCCAATGCTTTATTTTAATCTTCGTGTTCTTACAAAAATAGCTCCATGTAATTTAAACGCAATTCGATTTTAATGACCAAGATGTAAATCGTCTCAGAATTAAATAAGATTAATATTGGTGTAACTTGGCTTTTCCTAAATTCAAGTTCTTCAGTTTTCTCTTAATTAAAAAAGTAATTAAAAAGTTATAGAAATGTATTCACTAGAAAAATCATTAGCTTACGTTTTTAACGATTTTTTTCAAAATTAAAAAAAATTAAAAGTTCCCATTTTTGTTTAAATAAAAATATTTAAAAAAAATCGAAAAAAAATGCACACAACAATATCATTATTAATGCTAAAAATAATAGCAATTAAATATGGGATTTTTACTTAGATATCTTTTTTCATCAACGTTTTCCATTTTTTAAAACACCAAAAATGTTATTAATCCCATCAAAATCAATGTTAAGCGATTGTTTTATGTAAAATACTTTAGCTTTAAAAACATATTTCAACTCAAATTTAAACATTCAAAGTTGAGTTTTTCTTTTAAATATCTATTTTCAAGACATTTTTGTTCGTATTGTGTGCTTCAGAATTTTTATTCGGAATAGTCGAATTGTTTTTAATGTCGATAGGAAATTCAGTGATTTTTTGAGAAATAAATCATAGATTTTGTTGGGGAAAATCACGATTTTAAGATGAACTTTTTTATTTTGAATAATATCTTACACATTTTTTAATTTAATTCATTTATTTACGGTATTTACGGTACACCTTTGTACAATCAATATACATTTAAGTATAAAATAGTATATGTAAAACTATAACAATATTAATATGTATATCACAATGAGCACTCTATATAAAAAAAATATATGAATATTAAACAGACTATTTCCAAAAACCCCTAAATCTATTGATTTGAAATGGATTTAGTGGTTTTCGGAAATAGACGACTCAAGTATACTTGATAGAAGAATTCCCTGTATAATACACATACTTTGTTTATTTTATTTTCATTAGTTACAAAAAACAGTAAATATATAACATTTAAGTTACTTTCAAATTGTAAAAACACTTAGCAATCTTAGCATATTACTTTAATTATTGGCTCATAATCGAAAGAATTCATAATGTTTCATTCAGGAATAGAAGCATCTTTATAAATAAAATTTAAATTGCAAACTTAACGAAAATGTTCACAATTTAAATATTTAAATAAAAGTACAAGTTTAGCGGCTTTCCAATTTCCTAATCTATTTATTACTTTTGATTGCAACAAGCCAAATGATGATAAATGTTGAGTGCCCCTATTGTTGAAAAAACTCTCAGCAATTTTTTAATTAATCCAAAAAAAAATCCAACTAGGAATATTCGAGAAACGGGGGAATTCCCGACAACGTGCAATTTACTGATTTTGTGCATTCCATAAATTTCCGTCGATTTTATAAAAGCGTCAATTTAAAGTTTCGAACGAGTGTTTCCACTCCTAGACTAAGCATGAAGTAAAATTTCGAGTTTAGAAAAGCCCCGCGTAGAAAATTTGTCAAGGGTCGCGCAGCGACCCGAGACAAATTTTCACGGGGCTTTTCTAAACTCGAAATTTTACTTCATGCGCCACGCATATAAAACACTGACATATTGCGATATTAAAAATACACTTAAAAAACGTTTTTAAAATGAATAATAGTAAGAATATTTAAATAACATATTTCTTCACACATTCTCAAGTCAGTTCAAATAATACAATGTATCAAATTAACTTATGTAGTAATTTAATAAGCAACCAATTAATAACATCCCACTGAGCAAAAAACAAACAAATAACGTTACATCAACATTGTAGCAACATTCAACGTTGTTTTTAATGTTGATAAAACATTACCTAAATGTGTTTGCTCAGTGGGATGGTGTTGTTCATCAATGCCGCTTAATGGGTTAAGAGAGGAAAATAATAATTGTGACGTGCTTGAATTCTTATTATTATTAAAAATAGGTGTTGATCAGCGTTATTTACTTTCTCCCGTATGTAATACAAAGGGAAAGTATTGTTTTCGTGAAAATTTTCGAATCAAAATTTTTAGCGAAAATATCCGTTTTGAGGTCCCCTGAGTCGAATAAGACCATTTTTGAAAAATATCTGTCTGTCTGTCTGTCTGTGTGTCTGTGTGTGTGTCTGTGTGCGCTGTACCGCAAAAACCGCTAAAGATATCGAGATGAAACTTGAAACTTAAGCTTTTTGCTACAATCGGAAGAACTGAAAAGCTTTTGGTGAAAATCGGAAAACCGGAAGTGGTACTTTACTCTTAGCGTTTTTCAGTTTTGCTCATGTGTAATGGGAAGATGGCGTCAACGCAAGATGCTCGTCTTGTTAAGAATTCCGAAAACGATAAAATATACTGTGCCTACAACTCGTGTGGTCAACATATCGTTAGAGAAAAAGTAGAATGCGTAGTGGGTGCTGCAACATTTCACCCAGGGTGCTTCTCAAAAGGAAAAAGGGACCCAGCTGCAGATCACGTATGTACACTAGGAAATGATAACAGTCAATCAAACGACATACATAAGATTTCGCACTTACTGAAAGTAATTGAAGAACTGGAAGAAAGATCTAGAATATTAACACAAAACAATGAGAGTCTCATTAATACAAATGCATATTTGTTAAATAGGTTAAACAATTTAGAGATAATCGAAAACAAAAATAAACCAACCGAAATAAAGGAAACTGTTAATAATGAAAATTTGCAGAAACCTACAATAAGAGCGACAACTCAAAATACAATTCAAAATATAGAGGGAGATAATGGTTTTAATAAAAAGCCGGTCTCACAAGATATGCAATCCTATAAACAAATTAATTTATAAATAATAGGAAATGAACAAGAAGAGGACGGTAAATGGATCAAGGTAGATAGAAAGAAGAAAAAAATTAACAAAGGAACGCAGGGAGTCAGAGAGTCTACAGCAACGGACGGCATACGAGGGGTTGAACGAAGAGGATATCTCCATGTATATAGACTACATCCGGATGTATTTTAATGTATAATGCATGTTTTCCGCGTGTAAGATATTCATTACATAAAAAAGGACAACACTTTAATAAACAGGCACCTGAAGTTAAACTTATGAAAGATAAATTAGATCTCTACGAAATATTACGCATGCACGATCAAAAATACAATGAAGAATACAAATCTATAAAAAAACAGTACAACAGCTTACTAATTGAATCTAGGAAAAAACACTATGACCAAAAACTTTTTAATAGTAGCAATATAAATAAAACGACTTGGAGCATTGTACGAGAAATTCAGCAGTCAAACGCACCTAAGAATCGTCTTCATGTAGATCCAAACGAGATCAATAAATATTTCATTGACACATCCTCGCGAGTGTTACGACAAATCACTAAAGTAAGTTATGATGATGACATAAAAGCAAATGATTTTTCAATTTTTTTAGAGCCGGTCACTGAGAGTGAAATTCACAAAATTACAAATTGTCTTAAACAAACAGAATCGTGTGGAACCGATGAAATCTCGCTAAAAGTAATAAAAAGTTGTATACATCTGATTAAATATCCTTTATGTCAAATAATAAACAAATCCATAGAAACAGGACAATTTCCCGATAGTCTAAAAACCTCAATAGTTAAACCTATTTTTAAAGATGGAGATCCAAAAGTACTCTCAAACTACCGACCAATTAGCATTCTCTCACATTTCTCCAACATTTTTGAAAAGTCTCTTAATACTAGATTCGTTTCATTTTTTGACAAATATAAAATATTTAATAAAGCGCAACATGGGTATGTCACGAACAAATCGACTAAATCGGCTTTCGTTGACTTAGTTGACTTCATTGGCAATGCTCTAGACAATAAAGACATTCCCTTAGGAATATTTCTAGATTTATCGAAAGCTTTCGATTGTGTAAATCATAACATACTTCTAAGCAAGTTAAATAAATATGGCATCCGAGGAGTCGCCAATGACATAATAAAATCATATTTACACAATCGAAAGCAAAAAGTTCAATACCATACTGACAACAGTATAAAAGAATCTAGTACACTTGAGATCAGTGCAGGCATACCACAGGGCAGCATCTTAGGACCTACTCTATTCATCATTTACATAAATGACATATTTCAAATAATGAATCCTAATTATGGCATAATGGTAAGCTATGTAGATGACAACAATGTATTGTTGAAACATAAGACCTATTTGGATCTAGTCAATATAGCAAGCAATATAGTACAGGATATAGCCACATACTTGAACAAAAACCAATTGTTTCTAAACCAAACTAAAACCAATTCAATAATATTCGCAACGAAAAGATCTACTAACGAACTCCCAAATAATATAAAATTAAATAATTCGAACTTAAAAATTGAAACGCAGTGTAACTTCTTGGGTATTATTATCAATAGACACGTGGATTGGACAGGTCAGATTATTAAAGTAAACAGTAAACTGAATAACACTTTATACGGTATACGAAGGATAAAACCATATGTACACTTCTCTACTTTAAGTTAGTATATAACAGCTACTTCACTTCTCTTATGAAATACGGCATAATATGCTGGGGTGTAAGTAATGACATTTCGAAAATATTGACAACACAAAAAGCCGCAATTAGAACAATATTTAATAAAAGATACAGGGATTCATGTCGCGGCCTATTTAAAACAAATCACATATTAACAGTAGTGGCACTGTACATTTATGAAAGTCTTTCATATATTTTTTAAAACAAAGAAAAATTCAGACTGTTCCTTAACCAAAATTCCCACTCTACACGGAATGCAAATATTAGTTATATCTACCCAAAACACAATTTGTCTATGGTTGAAAAGACCCCTTACTACGCCATGATGAAATTATTTAATACTCTTCCAGCTAGATACAGAAACATGATTTATTCACATACTTTTAAGAATGAAATTAAAACTCTCTTAGTACAAATAGAACCATATACGATGGCAGAATATTTCAATTATTTCTGAATTGCGCCAGGCCTACAATAGTTATAGTAGTTGTTTTTTGTGACGATTTTCCTTGTTATATACTCACTTATTATTATATGTATGTATATCCAAAAGAAAATAAATGGCTTAAGTTTTTCAGATTTTTTCAATAAATGTTTATCAAACAAAAAATTCTTTCAAATAAAAGTTGTAGATAATAACAAAATGAAGATGTATTGTTCACTTACTTTTTGTCATAGCACTCTTAGTTTTTGAGATATTTCAAAAGTTGTGTGTTTTATCTAGTTATTGGTGTGTGACAGTGCATGTGTCGATACAATTGAAAAATGTTTCAAATAAAAGTTGTAGGAAATGAAAAACTAAAGATTTTTTGTAGATTCACTTTTTGTCATAGCACTCTTAGTTTTTGAGATATTCAATAAATAGTGTTTTTTATCTAGTCATTGGTTTGTGTCAATATGTGTTGATCCAATTGAAAAATGTTTCAAATAAAAGTTGTAGTTATCAAGAAGTAATTATTTTCAAAATGTCTTCATTTTGAAAATAATATTGCTACAAATATTTTAAAAGTGATTTAATACGCAATTTACGGGGGAAAGTACTATGATGGACACATCACCATTTTTTTTATACATTATTAAAAGAAATGGAAAACAAAAATTATTAACCAACGGCTGACAATCAATGTGTGATAAATGTGCGTTGAAATTTTAATTGAACCCATCCGACACAACAGCTGACACCGCAACATACTAATTGATCCGCTTTGATAAATCGCCAGGCAACACCTTACCGATTTATTGATCACCCCCTTTATAACTCACCACCCCCGTCCATTCACGTATCGAAGTGATTTATTGCGAATCGCTCACCCAACAATACCAATTTAACTTCAAGTGGCGAACGCACTTATTTCCCATATACCTAAGTACCGGGGAATCAATCAAATTCCGATGCGCTCGATTGCACCCCATAATTGGAATAAGTTAAGCGGCGACGGGAAAAATATTAAGTCGTGAATTGTTTCGGATACTTTAATTTACTAGGGTGATTAGAATTTCGAAAGTGATTATTCTGTTATTACCTCCTCGGTAGTTGGGTAAGTCACGCCCACGTGCTTTTGTTGTCATGTCTGGTTGAAATCGTAAAGTAAATTACAGTACTTCGTGAGAGTTGGTTACCTAGTAAATGTATTTTTGAGTGAAATGCATCTTTCAAAGACAGTTATAAAATTTAGGTTGAATTCCGCTAATCAATTACTCGTTTATAATGTTACATTTTTGTTGATTTGGAATGTTTCTTTAATTTTTGTGAATTTGTCCTACTTTTTACAGTTGTGAGTTTTTGTACAATCTTGTGGTGTTTGGTTCTGATGATTTTAATTAATAGGGCAATAATTATTTAAAATTCGTGATTTTGTTAAATATTCATGCGCAGATTTTTTTCTTTTAAGTATACTTGCACATATTCCATTAAAACATTTCTTAAATTTAAAAGTGCAATTCTTTTCGCAATCTACAATAAGTTAGTCTTACAAAGACTATATCAAACACTCATTGAAACAACTACTTCCCGGGCTAATATCCCGACGGACATTGAATTATACAATAAGTGTTTGCTGTTGCATACAGTAACCTACTGCAAATGTAACAATTTGGGTCAAATTATTCAGGCCATCTATAGACGCGTTTCGAGATTTATCTCTCATCAGTATAGCTTTGCCATTCCCTCTAAACCATACACCATATAATTAGGATATTTATACTTAAAAGAGAAACTCCCTGTATAACAATTTTATATAATATCATAAAGTTGCGAGGAGTAAAAAACAAATGTGTATTTTATTGCCAGAAAAATCTTGTTGTAGACTGCGAAAAGAATCGCACTTTTAATGTTTGAAGTATTCTGGAACCAAGAATTAGCAATTTCATTTATACTTATTTCTCAAATTATGAAAGTGTGATCAAATCTAAGCAGTATATTTTGCACGAAGCGGAGCGACCAAACACTGAAAACACTTAAATACTGTGTATTAATGAACTTCACTGAAAATCAGTGTTTTATACGCGTGGCGCATGAAGTAAAATTTCGAGTTTAGAAAAGCCTGAAAATTTGGTTTGGTCACTCCGCTTCGCGGAGCGACCTAACCAAATTTTCAGGCTTTTCTAAACTCGAAATTTTACTTCATGCTTAGTCTGGGAGTGGAAAACACTCGTGTAACGCTTCAAATTGAACTCTTTTAAAAAAATAAGGAATACCTGAAAATGTACACCATATAATTAGCATATTTATACTTAAAAGAGAAACTCCCTGTATAACAATTTTATATAATATCATAAAGTTGCGAGGAGTAAAAAACAAATGTGTATTTTATCGCCAGAAAAATCTTACACAGCGCTTTTTGCCGTAATCCCTATACAATATTTATTTTACTTATATAATATTTGTTCGGGTTTTATATCCTGCTGGTTATATAGATAGCAGCAGCGGTATTTTATATTTTTCATTACAGGTTCCGGAAATAAACAACCCATATTTTTTTGTTACAATTTAACGGTATAAAATTCTCTTTTGTACATAATTGCTCCGGCTTTATCGAGCGGATGATGCAATCGTTGTCTGATCCCGAAGGTAAATAATTGCCGAAAATAAAAACCGAGAAAATCCCCTTTCTTTTTTTTCCGGAGCCGAGACCCGTTATTGTACTTGAGGGCAGCGTTCAGATTGATTAAAAGCCGCAGCGCGCACTTTTGATCTTTTCATTCTGTTAAAGTGGCCTTCCCATAAAACTCCATTCCTGGGAACATATTTCTGCAACAATCACGATTGTTGGCTGCAAGGAAAACGAGGTAACGTCTCGCACGGTGGCTTAGCGGTAACCGGGAACGAGTATTTATGTTCTAAACAGAAGTGGATGTATGGAAAAGTAGCGAACCTTCCCATGTTGGGATGTATGTAGGTCAGAGAGTGCACGTCCGTAAAACAACAATGTATTCTCATTTATACTTTATTATTTAACTGACGCTCCGCTGAGGGTTGCTGGATTTTGTGAAATTTATATTTACGTCAAATTCATTTCCGAGGAGGGCTGGCCGCGGTTTTGGGGCGCTTTTTTGTTTTCGCGTTCGGGGTGGGATTAAATATTTAAAGGGAGGCAGCTTTATTTTAACGAGTCGTGTAATGCTGCTTTAATGTAAATGTAAATTATTATTTTTAATTACATAACATTAACCCGTTCGCTTTGTGAATTATTTTTTTACACATTCAACATATTTAACGCGTAATTTACGCGTTGAGTTAATCTTTGTTAAGTCAGAGTAAATGTAATAATGGGATGATTAAATATTTAAAGTTTTAAATTCTTTTTGTCACTAAAAATACTGTAAATCTACGTTTAAACAGGTTTAGAACCAATCTCCCAAGTCTTTACAAATAAAAACTGAGTGACTTATAAACTTAGATTTAGACTTAAAGACAAAGAATACTCAAAGTCTGATGAGATTGAATTAAGACTGAAACTTGAAAGACTAAGTCTCAGAATCTCTGTTAACTCTGTCCTTAGTCTCACGAGTCTCTGCGTGTTCTCTGTGTCATTAGTATTAAGTCTTAGCGACCTATAAAATTAGACTTAGAGACAAAGAATACTCAAAGTCTGATGAGATTGAATGAGCACTGAAAATTGAGAGATCAAGTCTCAGAAACTCTATTAACTCTCAGTCCTCAGTCTCGCTAATCTTACCAATGAGAAGTTGGCCATAGATTTCCAGCCACGAATCCGGCGCCTCCACCATTTATAAAACTATAATTTTACCAACGTATTACAACGAATACAATAAAATTTCATAGAAACAATTGATAATTTAATTAAAGGTAATGCTGAGATAGCTCTTACAACTTTTAAAAGTTATGATTTAGCACTACTGAGGACATTTGTGGCTATTAAAATCGTTTCTAAACCTCCCCAAATAGCATTTTTAAAATGTTTGAAATGTCCTCTTTTATCACAGATACAAATTGGAGGACCATCTTTCTTCAATTTTTTTTAACATGTTTTTCTAAAACGCCCACCTGAAGACAAGGCTTTAAAATTTGTATCTGTGATAAAAGAGGACATTTCAAACATTTTAAAAATGCTATTTGGGGAGGTTTAGAAACGATTTTAATAGCCACAAATGTCCTCGGTAGTGTTATTACCAATATAAAACAATAATTGGAGGACCATCTTTCTTCAATTTTTTTTAACATGTTTTTCTAAAACGCCCACCTGAAGACAAGGCTTATTTTTCGAAAAATAAAAAGTTGGTGTTTGGGGCCTTTTAGAAATGATTTTGTTGACCACAAATGTATTAGTAACAACATTAAATAACAATTAATTTTTTTTAAAACATTTTTTTTTCATACCGCTCACCTGATGACATGGCTTATTTTTCGAAAAATAAAAAGTTGGTGTTTGGGGCCTTTAAGAAATGATTTTGTTGGCCACAAATGTTCTCAATAGTATTAGTAACCATATTAAACAACAATTAGCGGACCATCTTTCTTCAATTTTTTTTAAACAATTTTTTTCCAAACCGTCCACCTGAAGACATGGCTAATTTTTCGAAAAATAAAAAGTTGGTATTTTGGGCTTTTTAGAAATGATTTTGTTGGCCACAAATGTTCTCTATAGTATAAGTAACCATATTAAACAACAATTGAAGGACCATCTTTGTTCAATTTTTTTTGAACAATTTTTTTCCAAACCGCTCACCTGAAGACATGGCTAATTTTTCGAAAAATAAAAAGTTGGTGTTTGGGGCCTTTTAGAAATGATTTTGTTGGCCACAAATGTTCTCCATAGTATTAGTAACCATATCAAACAACAATTGGAGGACCATCTTCCTTCAATTTTTTTTAAACAATTTTTTTACAAATCGCTCACCTGAAGTCATGGCTTATTTTTAGAAAAATAAAAAGTTGGTGTTTGGGGTCTTTTAGAAATGATTTTGTTGGCCACAAATGTTCTCAATAGTATTAGTAACCATATTAAGCAATAATTAGAGGACCATCTTTCTTCAATTTTTTTTAAACAATTTTTTTCCAAACCGCTCACCTGAAGACATGGCTAATTTTTCGAAAAATAAAAAGTTGGTATTTGGGGCCTTTTAGAAATGATTTTGTTGGCCACAAATGTTCTCTATAGTATTAGTAACAATATTAAATAACGATTGGAGGACCATCTTTCCTAATTTTTTTTTTTTAATTTTTTTCCATACTGCTCACCTGATGACAAGGCTTATTTTTCGAAAAATAAAAAGTTGGTGTTTGGAGCCTTTTAGAAATGATTTTGTTGGCCACAAATGTTCTCCATAGTATTAGTAACCATATTAAATAACAATTGGAGGACCATCTTTCTTCATTTTTTTTAAACATTTTTTTTTTCAAACCGCTCACTCATGTCTTCAGGTGAGCGGTTTGGAAAAAATTGTTTAAAAAAAAATTGAAGAAAGATGGTCCTCAAATTGTTGTTTAATATGGTTACTAATACTATTGAGAACATTTGTGGCCAACAAAATCATTTCTAAAAGGCCCCAAACACCAACTTTTTATTTTTCGAAAAATAAGCCATGTCTTCAGATGAGCGGTTTGGAAAAAAAGAGTTTAAAAAAATTGAAGAAAGATGGTCCTCCAATTGTTGTTTATTATGGTTACGTATTCGTTGTAATACGTTGGTAAAATTATAGTTTTATAAATGGTGGAGGCGCCGGATTCGTGGCTGGAAATCTATGGCCAACTTCTCATCGGTGCTAATCTTTAAGTTTTCTCTGTGTCCTTAATATTAAGTCTGAGTGACTTATAAAATTAGACTTAAACCTAGACACAAAGAATACTCTAAAGTCTGATGAGATTGAATGAAGACTGGAAATTTAGAGACCAAGTCCAAGAATTCGCGAGACTGAGGACTGAGAGTTACAGAGACTCTCAGTCCTCAGTCTCGCGAATCTCTGAGTTTTTTCTGTGTCCTTAGTATTAAGTCTGCGTGATTTATAAAATTAGACTTAGAGATAAAGAATACTCGAAGCCTGATGAGATTGAATGAGCACTGAAAATTAAGAGACTAAGTCTCAGAATCTCTGTTAACTCTGTCCTCGCGAATCTCTGAGTTTTCTCTATATCCTTAGTATTAAGTCTGTGACTTATAAAATTAGACTTAGAGACAAAAAATACTCTAAGGTCTGATGAGATTGAATGAGGACTGAAAACTGAGAGACCAAGTCACAGAATCTCTGTTAACTCTCAGTCCTCAGTCCTGCGAATCTCTGAGTTTTTTCTGTGTCCTTAGTATTAAGTCTGAGTGACTTATAAAATTAGACTTAACTTAGAGACACAGAATACTCTAAAATCTGATGAGATTGAATAAGGACTGAAAATTGAGAAACAAAGTCTCAGAATCTCTGTTAACTCTCAGTCCACAGTGTCGTCCTTAGTATTAAGTCTCAATCTGCAAGTCTCTAAGTGCTCAATTTTTGCCCCATGCCTTTTTATAGAGAGTTTTTCTTTTCAAGTCCTCATAATTACAGTGTTTTGTTATTTTGCAGGATTTCGTCATTTTGAACTTCACCTTTATTTTATACGCGTGGCGCATGAAGTACAATTTCGAGTTTAAAAAAGCCTGAAAATCTGGTTTGGTTGCTTCACTACGCGACCAAATCTAATTTTCAGGCTTTTCTAAACTCGAAATTTTAGTTCATGCTTAACCAAGGAGTGCAAACACTTGTTAGTAGCTTCAAATTGAACTTTTTTATGAAAACAACGAGTAGAAACTTAGGAGGGAGAAGATTCTTTGTTAGGCTCTCAGCCCCCAATCTCGCGTTACTAAGAGTTTTCTACGATCTTAGTCTCAATTTCCTAATTCTCAGTCTCTGAGTATCTTCAATCTTCTCCACCTTCGAGTTTCCCCAGTTTAGCTTCATTAGGTAGTAAAAATCTGAAACTAAAAACTAAGATATTTTAAAATTCAGAATAAGTAAATTGAGGATTGGTGAAACTGAAAAGATAATTAGTCAGAGACAGAATGGGAAAACTGATGACCTAATCAACTTCAGTCATCAGTTTCTCAGTCTTTGACTAACTAACTATCTTTTCAGTCTCATCAATCCTTAATTTAGTCATTCTAAATTTTAAAATATCTTAGTTTACAGTATCAGATTTTTAGTACCTAATCAATTTCCCCATCCTCAATCTTTAAATTTGATCTTCTCAGTCTTCAGTCTCAGTCTCGTCTGTCATCAATTTACGCATCCTCAATTTCTAAGTATCCTAAAGCTCTGAATATACTCAGTTTTCACTCTGTCTCTTCAGTCTTTATCTTTTCTCGCCTCTAAATATCTGTCATTCGTAGTCTGAATTTCTCTATTCTCAGTCTTTAAGTAACTGTAATTTCCTCAACCTTCAAGTTTCCCCAGTTTCAGTTTGTTAGCCACTCCAGTTATCAGTTTGCCCATCCTCAGTCTTTGACTGAAGACTAAGAAGATCTTCCAGTCTCACCAATCCATAATTTACTTGTTCGTAATCTCAAAATATCTGAGTTTTCATTTTCAGATTGTTAGCAATTAATCATCTTCAGTCTTCAACTTTGATCTTCTCAGTCGTCAGTCTCAGTCTCGTCTGTCATCAATTTACGCATCCTCGATTTCTGAATAACTTAAATCTCTGAGTCTACTCAGTCTTCACTCTCAGTGTCTTCAGTCCTTTTTTCGTCTCTAAATATCTGTCATTTGTAGTGTAAATTTCTCCATTCTCAGTTTCCCCAGTTTCAGTTTGTTAGTCATCAATTTAGTCATCAATTTTCCAATCCTATTTTTGACTATTTTCTTAGGGTTTAGTTTCATCAATCCTCAATTTACTCATTCTCAATCTCAAAATATCTTTAAGTTTTCTGAGTTTTAAGATTCAGATTGTTAGTGATCCATTTCCGAATCCTTAGTCTTTTACTTTGATCTTCTCAGTCTTCAGTGTCAGTCTCGTCTGTCATAAATTTGCGCATTCTCGATTTCTGAGTATCTTAAATCTCTGAGTCTACTCAGTCTACAATGTGAGTCTATTCAGTCTTTACATTCAGTGTCGTCAGTCCTTATTTGCTCTCGTCTCTGTCATTCCTAGTCAGAATTTTCCATTCTTAGTCTCTAAGTATCTTCAATATCCTCAGTCTTTGAGTTTCTCCAGTTTCTATCTGTTAGTCACTTCAGTCATCAATTTCCCCATCCTCTTTTTGACTACCTTCTCAATCTTTAGTCTCATCAATCCTCAATTTACTTATTCTCATTCTCAAAATATCTTTAAGTTTCCTGAGTTTTCAGATTCAGATTGTTAGTAATCCATTTCCCCATCTTTAGACTTCAACTTTGATGTTCTCAGTCTTCAGTCTCAGTCTCGTCTGTCATAAACGCATCTTCGATTTCTGAGTATCTAAAATCTCTGAGTCTACTAAGTCTACAATGTGAGTCTTCTCAGTCTTTACAATCAGTCTCTTCAGTCCTTATTTGCTCTCGTCTTTGATTATCTGTCGTTCGTAATCTGAATTTATCCATTCTTGTCTCTAAGTATCTTTAATCTCCTGAGCCTTTGAGTTTCTCCGGTTTCAATGGGTTAGTCACTCGAGTCATCAGTCATCAACTATTTTCTCACTTTTCAGTCTCAACAGCCCTCAATTTACTCACTCTTAATCTCAAAATATCTTTAATTTTTCTAAGGTTTTAGTTTCATATGGTTATTAATCAATTTCCCCATAATCAGTCTTTAATTTTGATCTTCTCAGTCTTCACTGTTAGTATCGTCAGTCATTAATTTATTGTCATTAATTTACTGTCAATATCGTCAGTCATTAATCCTCGATCTCTGAGACTACTCAGTCTCTTCAGTCCTTATTTTCTCTCTTCTCTGAATATCTGTCAATCGTAATCTACATTTCTCCAGTCTCAGTCTCTGCTAGTCATTTCAGTCATCAATTTCCATATGCTCAGTATTCACCCTCAGTCTCTTCAATCCTTATTTTCTCTGTTCTCTGAATATCTATCAATCGTAGTTTAAATTTCTCCAGTCTCAGTCTCTGTTAGTCATTTTAGTCATCAATTTTCATATGCTCAGTCTTTGATTATCTTTTCAGTCTAGACTAATCAATCTTCTATTTACTCACTTTGATCTTTTCAGTCTCATTCGCATCAGTACTCAATTTACGCATCCTCGATCTCGGAGTATTTTAAATCTAACTTTAGTCAGTCTCTTCAGTCTTCATTTTCTCTAGTCCCTAAATATCCCTCATTTAGTTACTTGAAAAATGTTTGATCTTGTTCAACAAACGAGTTTTTAGGTGTACAATAATAGGTGCATTTCAAATCTTCGGTTTGATTGGCGTTCACTTTATAGTACATCTTCATGAAAATAAAATTAACCCTTTTGGCCCTGACGGTGGCATTTGTCGCCACTAAAATTTGGTAAACATACTGCGATTTTTTTTTTTTTAGATATACATACATGTTTGCATGAGCTGTAACTCTTCCGATAATCGTTTGTTTTTTAAAATAATTTAATTTGAAGTCTTAAACAAGTGTTTTCCACTCCCAGACTAAGCATGAAGTAAAATTTCGAGTTTAGATAAGCCTGAAAATTTGGTTTGGTCGCGTAGCGCTACGCCAAATTTTCAGGCTTTTCTAAACTCGAAATTTTACTTCATGCGCCACGCGTATAAACATTGATTTTATATCAAGTTCAAAATATTCTACTACAGCAGTATGCTAAAAAAGTGTATTCTGAACATCACATCACATTAGTGTTTAGTACGCGTGGCGCATGAAGTAAAATTTCGAGTTTAGAAAAGCCTGAAAATTTGGTTTGGCCGCGTAGCGCTACGCGCTACGCGACCAAACCAAATTTTCGAACTTTTCTAAACTCGAAATTTTACTTCATGCTTAATCTGGGAGTGGAAAACACTCGTTTTTTTTTTGAATTTTTATTGTAACAAGTACTAGTACTTTCCAAACTAATACTAATAGATCTTGATTTTCATAACTTTACAGTATTTATATGTGATTTAGAGTATTGATTAATAAATTGAAGCTATGACAAATTTCAAGGTACCAGTTCAAGATGCGAAATGTTCAAATTTCCCTGTTCTTTCACTGAGACCTTGTTTTTATTTTGTCTATGTGCCCTTTTCATCTATATTTTTAAATCGTTCTTGACACACCTGGAATCTGTCATTGCGCACTGATGTGCCGCAACACACTGTTTGGCAAACACACGAATAATTGGACCATTTAAACATGAATATTTTTTTATAAATATTAAAGAATATTCGAATACTAACATTTCATGCCAAAAATTGAACACTTAATAATAATAGTTAATTTCTCAACAGACATTATATCCAATTACAGAGAAATGTAAATATTAAAAAAACTGCAAATAGTATTTTTTTACTCACTTTTTGAAGAGACAGACATGATATCCAATAACAGAGACATGTAAATATTAAAAAAAAAACATATAGTATTTTTTTACTCACTTCTTTAACTTTAGTAGAAAACTTAGAAATGAATAAATATTTCATATCTGGTAATGTATTTAATGAGCAAACAGACCTCTCCGGCTCTCCACTGCTACGGATGGAAAATCCCAGCCCTTCCACCTCTACTTGTTAAATTTGTATATATAAAAAAATAGTTTCAAGAAATCTGTTAATATTATAAGTTCTGCATCTGCAGAAGCAACAACATTGCGAGACAATTGTCGTGAAGTACACAAAAAATAGTTGGGAATCATTAAGTGTATTATTTATGTTATTGACTTCTACTTTCGTAACTTCAAAATGTTTATGGATAGAATTAAATTTGGATGTCAGTTACTTAATTTTGTATAATTAATCACATTATTCGAAATCGATTCGTATTAAATGAAATGAATGAAAGAAGTGGCAGCTGTTCAATATTAAATTGATGTGCCTGAAAATATCATTAGCTAACTTTAATGGCAAACGTAATAACATTGATGGCATAAATTTACTTTTAATGCAGGGGGATTTGAGATTAATTAATCAACCATGATAATTGGATAAGCAATTACGTAAAATTGTCCAAAGTTTTTTAATTAGGTAACTTTGGATTTCAGCATGATTTATAAAATGTCAATAAAATGATTATAGAGCGCAAGTACAAGACATGATTTTATTATTTGTATTACATTTGTGTGTGAATGATTACAAACGTTTATTTCGTATAATCAAATATTTAAAAATACAAGCGCCTAGAGCTTTCAGATTTTTTAAAATATACTTACAATCCCAAAAAAAAAATGCTCGAATTTTAAAAGCGCAAGATTTGGTTAAACTAAATAAACATTTGTAAAAGTTATTAATGTAAAATCAATATAATTTAAACTTAACTTTAAATTAGTGTTTTAGACGCGTGGCGCATAAAGTAAAATTTCGAGTTTAATCAAGCTGAAAATTTGGATTGGTCGCTCTGCTTTGCTACGCGTCCAATACAAATGTTTAGACTTTTCTAAACTCCCAATTTTACTTCATGATTATTAATCAAGGAGCGGAAACACTCATAAGCACCACCACATTTGGACAAGAGTGGGGCACTTATAAATCTAGCCTGGCTTCAAATTGAACGCTTTCATAAAAAAGCGAATGCAGAATACTATATTAATAAAAAATAAAATAAACTTCCTTAAAATTTAAACTTTATGCTTCCAAGTGAAGTTCTTAAAATAACACATTCAGTACAATTCCAAATAATATATTTATTAAATTTGGTTTATATAATCTGACTAACAATAGTTAATCAATTGTCTTGATCTGATACGAAGGTTACACTTCGGACGTTTTGTGTGTCTTCGCGCAAGGGCAAGTCCAATGACGCGAATGTAATTTTATTTATTGTTGTATCAAATCCTTTTGTGAGGCTACAACTATTAATAATTCACAGAGGGCTTCCGTTGTGAAACGAAATCCATAACGTTCTCGTGCTAGTTTGCTCTTGAAAACGCGTATATAAATTATTGAATGAAATAATAGCTTGATTAATTAATTTCGTATTGGTTCGGTGTGTTTATTGATTGAATTAAATGATTTCGACGTTTTTGGGGGTTCTCGAATCATTTTAATGATTAATCAAATAACTATGCTGTAATAATAATAATATAATGATGTGTGTATCATATCACTTTCCCCGTTAAAGATATGATTCTTTTTTTCTTGTACTTTTTTTTATTATTATTTAAAAAATAATATCTCAGTAAATATTGATTCATCGCATCTTAGCAGTATATATTGTCAACTCTACTTTAAATTAGTCATACGCGTGGCACATGAAGTAAAATTTCGAGTTTAGAAAAGCCCTCCAACACTTTTCCAAGTAAGTTTATTTCAATTTTATTCCTAAATATCCATTTCAAAGTCATAAGCAAAGCTGAAGAGAGGTAAATCTCAAAACGCGTCTATAGATGGCCATCGGGATGTTAGCTTTGAAGTAGTTTCAATGAATATTTGGAAAAGTATCGACGAGACTCAATTTTTGCAGAAAGTCGATATTCATTTTAATTCGTTTTTATATATAATAAACATAAATAATTAATTATCCAACAATGGGCTAAAGCGATAAATCAATGTAAACATTAGGTTTGGACAGTAATGTTATAAAATATTCAATGAGATGCATTTCCATATGTTACAGGAATATTAAACAATGTTCAACACCTCCACCATCAATTCAATTCTGAGAAAAATACGGAATGAATTTCGAAGCGGAAATTAAAAATCTTCACATAATCATTCGGTTCCCGAGCACATAAATAATAAACTCAACTTCCTGGACATTGTTTCGATTCAATTGAAAATCCAGCACGCTTTATTAGACATTTAAAACGGGACAAACGTCTTCTTCTTTTGCTGCTGTGAGCCAAGTTTCCTTGGGGTTCATTACCGATTCATCGGGATCTAGAGGAATAAAAGGCGGGAAGGCCCGTTAATTAACTTATGGAATTAATACAGTAATTAGTTCGGAAAGTTCGGAAATGGGAAGCTCCATTGTTGCGGCAAATTGAATTATTTGAAACAATTTGTTGTCCGCCGGAGCTGCGAACGGTTTTATCGCTTCGGTTGGCGTCAAGCGGTTTTCCAGCTTTTTGGTTTTAGATTTAATTAGTGTTATTGTTACTGGATTTTTTAATCTAAGGTTATTAATGTTATGTTATATAATATATACCTAATGAAAAAAATAAGCGATTTATAATCTCTAATAATGATTAAATAACTTGATTATTAATTACCGTTATTAATACACTACGCCAAATAACTATTATTTTACACTCTAGAATTAATCTTAATTCAAAAATAAATCGTGTCTTTATTCCTACTTTATACTTTATACTATTTATCGCTTTCCATTTTTTGTTTCTTCGATTTAATAATAAATTTGATGACTTGTTGTGAACGCCATATTGTCATTTATTATTACAGATTGAATGTTATGATTTGTTTTGAGTGCTCTTCTTCTAATTTCTTTGAGTAGGATTCGGTTTTCGGTGAGCGAAAGATACACAGAGTTTTATTGACTATCATCGTTATAGATGGAACGGACACAATTTGCTTTTTATTGCTATTACTTCCATAAATCCACAATGAGGTTCAATAAAGTTCTTTATTCGATATTTCCAAGTACCATATTGTATATTAGTCCGAATGAAGCAGTAAAATGTTTTATGTGTGATATTATGGATACACATGTATCCCTTTTCAACGATTTTGCTTAATACTGAAAGTTGTTATTCAAATATATAAAAATATGGTCGATTTCACCCATTACCGGCCGAGCCATTATAAAGTTAACACAAAAAGTTGATATTAGGTAAAATTCTGCACTTCTTTTTTATAATTTCTATGAATGATTTATTGTATTGCATACATTTTTCTTCTAAAGTTTTGTTGCTTGCAGTGCACTGTTACAAGAAATGGAACACCAATTTGCAATTTGCAATTTCTCGAACTTTTTAGAAATGTGTATTATTTTTGTGTATTTCACGTTAGCATATTTGAAATAACGAAGAATGCTTTAATTCTTGTGTTTATTTTGACAGGTCACAAAAAATGAAATGAAATATACACAAAGCTAAACTTTAAAAGTTACCATTTTTAAGAAATTGTTAGTTGGTACGTTAATTTCTTGAAGTAGTGTATAATATACATTTTACACTTGTAAATAAAACACTTTTTACTTTGTTTAACCACTGAATCTGTGGTTAAACAAAGTAAAAAGTGTTTTATTTACAAGTGTATTTAAGATGTACCACAAAGTGAACGCCTACAACACCAAACATATACATTTTATTTAATTATGTCTACAATACATTAAGATAGAAAGTATTTTTGTAATTGCATTACTCTATGTTTAGTACTTAACATGTCCACAATAAGTACCTTAAACAGCCTCTATAACCTCCCCGAGAATAATAGAAAGGAACACCGTATAATTTACCCTTTTACGTGTATAATTACCATCATTTCCTTTTTCGTCTTTTCTTATTTGGATTAGTTCCCCATTCCTTGCGCCGTTTAGGCCTTTGAATTTTTGTTCCAGCTATTGCGGCACGTATTTTCTCAGCTCGTTCGGGGTCAGTGTTCTAGAATCGAGATGCACGACGGGCAGTGAAATTTCAATTAAAAGTTAGTAGTTGCGGTTAATTAGTCCCTTCGAGGGAGACATTCCCTTATCTGCTTTAAGGGGGGGCGGCCGATTCAATTGGGGAAATGGAGAGACACCGGCTTCAATAACACAATGCCGGGGGAGAGAGATATCGCTTCGTTTCTTTTTTCTTTTTCTTTGGGTGAAAGCTAATTACGAATGCGGCCCATTGTTTTCGCTCCGACGCCGATTTTTAAAAGGTTCTTTCCGGGTGATTGATTCCGTGTGAATTCTTTTAGGTTCGAGGGTGATTTTTATTGTTTCGAAGTCTTTAACTTATAAGAATGACTATTATAATTTATTAAAACTATTTTAAGGTATTAAAAAAATGCAGTTTACATGTATAAAAGATGATAATAAGCGGCGCCGTACTAAGGATAACTGCTTCTAAGACCAACTATCTAATTGACACCCTGAATTAAGCGCGGATCCACGAGGAGGGAAAATCGCCCCGCAAATGGCCAGGCAAAAAAAAGAAAAATGGTTATATATCTATAATACTATTTATGCCCGGTATTATAAACGATTAATAAATCGTTAGATAACTACTTGTGAAGTAAATTTATTTACGTAGTAAACTATTAGGCAAATAAAATTGCGTATTATAAATCAAACCTACTAAATAAATAGCGATTATAGGAATACATAATTTAATTAGTAAATTGAATTGTCAATCTTTCAAATTGAATTGTCAATCAAATTGGAAATTTAGGATAATTCCTTATAATTATTGAAAATAACCGTGAAATAGGAGAGAATTACACAGAACTAGAAAACGAAAGCTTATTAGAAATTATAAAAACCTTAACGAGTGTTTTCCACTCCCAGGTTAAGCATGAAGTAAAATTTCGAGTTTAGAAAAGCCTGAAAATTTGGTTTGGTCGCGTAGCGCGAAGCGCGGAGCGACCAAACCAAATTTTCAGGCTTTTCTAAACTCGAAATTTTACTTCATGCGCCACGCGTATAATACACTGATTTCAAGTGAAGTTCACTTGATCACAATGTTTCAGTGTTTTCGATGTCTAATTTTCAGGCTTTTCTAAACTCGAAATTTTACTTCATGCGCCACGCGTATAATACACTGATTTCAAGTTAAGTTCACTTGATCACAATGTTTCAGTGTTTTCGATGTCTAATTCGCGTGGCGCATGAAGTAAAATTTCGAGTTTAGAAAAGACTGAAAAAAAACCAAATTTACAGGCTTTTCTAAACTCGAAATTTTACTTCATGCTTAGTCTGGGAGTGGAAAACACTTCTTTAATGCCCGGTATTATAAAAGATTAATAATCCATTAGATAACTATTTGTGGATTAAATTTATTTACCTAGTAAACTAATGGGCAAATAAAATTGCGTAGTATAACGCAAACATACATAAATAGCAATTCTAGAAATAAATAATTTATTCAGTAGATTACAGACCGAACTGATACATTTTTATTGTGGCCATAGCTGGAACCACCAATTTTTTAAATTGAATTGTCAATATTTCGAATTAAATTGTCAATCAAATTGGAAATTTAGTACAGAATTACACAGTACAAGAAAAGAAAGCTTATTAGAAATTATAAAAGACTTAAACGAGTGTTTTCCACTCCCAGGCTAAGCATGAAGTAAAAGTTCGAGTTTAGAAAAGCCTGAAAATTTGGTTTGGCTGCGTAGCGCGAAGCGCGCAGCGGGCAAACCAAATTTTCAGGCTTTTCTAAACTCGAAATTTTACTTCATGCGCCACGCGTACAAGACACTGATTTCAAGTGAAGTTCACTTGTTCACAATATTTCAGTGTTTTCAGTGTTTAATACGCGTGGCGCATGAAGTAAAATTTAGAGTTTAGAAAAGCCTGAAAATTTCGTTTGGCCGCTCCGCTCTTCGCGCTACGCGACCAAACCACATTTTCAGGCTTTTCTAAACTCGATTTTAGTTCACGCTTAGTCTGGGAGTAGAAAACACTCGTTTAAAAATTTAAATAAAACTAATTTAAAAAAAGCGTATGATTAAGTATAAATATAAATATAAAATTTACTTGGTAGAAAAACAAACAAATAATTTAGTGAGGATATTTATTAGCCAAATAAAGTTATTTTGTGTTTAAACTACCGAAATCTTTGGAATAAATTAATTTATTCCTAAGGTTAATTTTATTTATGGAATAAAACGTTTTATAATACCGGGCATTACTCTAATTTATTTATTCACTTTGTTACTAGTATAGTAAAGATAATATTCTAAATCTAGGAGCTATAACAAAAAATGTATGGGCAGTGACGTGGCGTGGGTTTCAGCCACCCGCGGCTGATTTTTGACAATAAATTATATTCGTGATATTAGATTTCGTTTCTTGACATTAGATGACATTTTTTACATTAGATGTTACTTTTGATAAACAGTGAATTTTTTTAACGTTTTTGATGTTGACATTAAATAACATATTTGACATTAGATAGCAGTTCTGGCATTTGATATTTTTTTTAACTTTTTTGACATTAATAATAATAATAATAATATTTATTCACGGCAATGCCTTTTTTTACAAAAATCATAAATAAATAAATAAATCTTTATTGACGGATAAACCATTTTACAGAACAGAAATTATTTTACAAAATAGTAATTCAAAATATTAAAGAGAGAAATAGTAACAAAAAAAGTACCGTAGTATAAAAATAAACTTAATTGTAAAGAAACGATTGAACGCATATTATATAACACAATTTATTATAAAGAATAGACATTAATGACAGCATTGCAGACGTTTAACAATTCTCCCAAACTCGGGAAATGTGTTGTAAAAAATGTCTAACTCATTATTGACTAACAAGGAATTTGCTGTACGCATAAGTCGAGTAATCGGAGTATAAAATCCGTAATTCGTATTATGGAACGGAATGCGAAAAAGAGGTGGGTTCCGACTTACGCGATTATGGATTTTAACAATTGGGCATTGGATGACACCGTTCAGTAGCTTATGAAGTAATGACATGTCGGCAAAGTCTCGCCTACAACATAATTTTTCAATATTAAACTCATCGTAAAGATTTTCATTATTAAGCCCTACTTTAAATGACAGGTGTTTAATAAATTTGCTTTGAACATTTTCAATGCGTTTAATATAAGTTGTTTGGTACGGACTCCATATACACGAAGCGTATTCGAGATGCGAACGAACGTACGCGAAGTATACAATTTTAAATGATGAAACTGACAGATCCCTAGACATACGTTTTATATAACCTAGCATTTTAGTCGCGCGATTACATATGAAATTAATATGATGGTCAAAATTGAAATTAGAGGTAAACCAAACACCGAGATCTTTCATTATATTTACTTTTAAAACAGTTTTGCCATTAATGTTGTAATTATAGTTACAAGTAAATTTCTTACGTGAAAAAGTAATATATTTACATTTATCAGTATTAAAACTGAGACCGTTTAAAAGGCACCAGTCAGCTAAGGAGGAAAGATCATTTTGAAGTAGAAGACAATCATCCATATCGCGTACTTCTCTAAACAACTTTAGATCATCGGCAAATAGCAAAAAATGTGAGTTTTTAATTGACAATGCGATGTCATTTATAAAGATAAGGAATAATAAAGGCCCACAGTGTGACCCCTGAGGTACCCCAGAAGGAACACCGAAGGCATCAGACAGATGATTTTTAATTTTTACACATTGTGAACGACCTTCTAAAAAGCTTTGAAACCACGAGATGACTGGTTGAATCTTAATGCAATCAATTTTGATATTAAAATATCGTGTGATACTTTATCAAAGGCTTTAGAAATGTCTAAATATACCGTGTCAACTGAGCACCTATTTTCAATAGAGTTGGTAATAAGATCTTGAAAACACAATAAATTGGAAGTGGTAGATCTGCCTACACGAAAACCGTGTTATTCATTAATTATTACCTGTCTTGTCATCCATTCCAGTTTAATAGATATGAGTTTGTCGAATAGCTTCGGTATACACGATTGTTTGGTAATAGCTCTATAATTGCAAATATCATCTCTACTACCAGATTTGAAAATAGGTGTTACGTAGCTTCTTTTCCATAGATCAGGAAAAGTACTTTTATTTAAGGAATAATTGAAGATTAAGAAAAGCGGTTGTGTTAGTGTATAGATACAATTTTTTAGAAAAATAGACGGAATACCATCAGGCCCAGCGTTACAATTCGCTTCAATTGATTCAATGCCTTTAAAAATTTCACCTTTAGTGAGATTCCAATGGGCATCAATCACCTCCTTGTCAAAATGTTGAACAGGTATGTTTGGCGTTTCATCATAATTGTATACAGAGGAAAAAAATTTAGCAAAAAGATTCACACAATCCGAGCCATCACTGCAAGTTTCATTATTGTAATGCATTTCCCGCGGGTAACAGGAGTCACGATTTGTGGCCCTTACAAAATTCCAGAATTGCTTCGGGTTGTGAGAAATATTGGAATTGACCGATTCGATGAATGTATTGTATAAATTAGTTTTTAGTCGATCACACGCATTTCGTAGTTGTTTGAATTTACAGTAGTTGTCAGATGTTTGATTGCATCTAAATGTTTTATGGGCATTTTTTTTATCATTAATGAGCCTAATCAGATCTTTAGTAAACCAAGGTGGATATGATGATTGTCTTATACGTTTGATTGGGGTGAAAGCAGAAATTACATCAGAAACAATCTTATAAAAACACTCCATCATAACATTAATATCATCCCCATTCAAAGTGCTCTCCCAATCAACCGAAGCTAGGTGGTGGTTTATAGCAATATAATTAGCTCTAGAGAAGTCGTAAATATATTCATCGAATAAAAGGGGTTTTGTTAATTCACTGAAATGAGAACTTATGCAGTATGGAATATGATGCTGGCTTATGGGAAGAATTAAATCAATCGCTTTAGACACAGAGAATTCTGGTCTAGAAAAAACTAAATCCAAATACACATTATTCTCATTAGGAATTGAGCACAGTTGGAGGAGATTATGATAACCAAAGCGTGAAATAATTATATTTGCTGGTACTGGATTAGTACTGTTATACATCAGTCCTAAATCATCGTTAGTCCAACGCGCTGAAGGTATATTATAGTCACCGCAAATAAGAAGTTTAGATTCGCTACAATGACTCGCGACGATATCAACTGAATCACAGTGAAATTCGTACTTTTCAAAGGACGAATTCGGCGGAATATATACAGCACCCACAACAATCTTATGCGCCCCGAAAACAACATTAACAAATATTTGTTCAACGCAATTATTAACTAAATCAAATCGTTCGCTTACAAGGTTATCGTGAACAGCAATTAACACTCCTCCACCGCGTCTTTTAATACTGGTACTAGGACTGCGGTCTTCCCTATAAACGATATAATTATTCCATTTTAATTCACAACTATGTATTTCGTCATCTAGCCAGGTCTCAACAATAACAATTACATCATAAGAACTAGTATTTACATTTAACATTAAATCGTGCATTTTCGTACGTAGACCTCCAGCGTTCTGGAAAAACAAATTCAGTTTTTTGTTTTGGTTACCACCTTAGGCGCTACTTTGATGACTTTAGGAATTCCAGATATATATTTAATTGATAAATTCTCTTCGCCGTTATTCTTTCTTTCCAGCAGTTCCTTTTTAGCATTTTGAAGTTCATCCCTCTGGATTTTAGTCCTATCGAACCCAAATTGAAATATATTATCTCTGAACTTGTTCGTTTTAGTTATTATATTTCTGACAGATTGGCTGTTGTCCAAAATCAGTTTGATGGGCCTACATTTGGATTTAGATGTCTTCGATCCAACACGGAAACTTTTAACAGGTTGGATATCAATATCTAAAGGTGAGAGGACTGATTTTATTAGAACTAGTTCCTCACTCTGTCTATCTGTAGGTACCATAATATTGTTTTTACGTTTGTTGCGGTCTTCCAATTCATTATAAATACTAAAATCGTTTAAAGTTTCTCCAGAAATTGGAATTTGTATGTCAGTAGGTAATGAATTTTTATGTGAATTTTCAATGCTGTTAATTCTGTATTCCAGTGAAGCCTGTGACTCCTCAAGAGATTTAAGTTTCGCAGTAAATTAAAGTAAATAACACAATTTACTTTAAAACTAATTAATTCTACAAGTATAAATTAACATTTACTAATTAACATATACATATAGATTTTGAATATTCGCTTATAATGTATTTATTAAATAAACTCCGTTGAATGAATAAATTAATAAATAATCGTTAATTAGACGACAATTTTGACATCTGATATTTTTGATTTTACATATTTACTTGTTTTACATTAGATGACAATTTTCATATTATTAGATAACATTTTTGACATTATTACTGATTTTCACAAAAAAAATCGTTTTTGTAAAAACGTTTTTGTCAAACTGTCACGTACATATTTTGATCATTTTTAAAACTGAAAACAGTATTAATATGTTTTTATATTTTGAACTTCACTTGAAATCAGTGTTTAATACACGTGACGCATAAAGTAAAATTTCGAGTTACGAAAAGCCCGCAAAATTTGGCTCGGTCGCTGCGCGACTTCATGCTTAGTCTGGGAGTGGAAGACACTCGTTCGTAAATTTTCGAATTATCATACAGTTGTCATAAAGTTGCGTATTTATTATTAAAAAAATCTTTCTCGGTTTATTGAACAATAACAAAAGAGCTGAGGCGAAAAGTGTTTTATTGTGGTTTATTTTTTCGTTGGCTGCAACTTTTGTTTGAAGCATTTTTTGATTGAGACATCGAAAGCCATAGTCGGGAAATTGTTGATATCCACTAGATTTTGTAATTTCTAGTTCATTAACAAAAGAACTAAGGTGAAAAGTGATTAAACAAAAGTTTGTGTTGTTTTTTTAATTATCTATTGTTTGAAACTTTTTTTGATTAAGTTACTAATAAAGCAGCAATTTGTGAGTGATTATAAAAATAAAAATAAGGGGGAGATGGCTTTTTCGTATACTGATCATAAACAAAAGAGTTATGGTAAATAGTGTTAAGGTAAAAGTTGTTAGTTTTTTCATTATCTACAACTTTTGTTTGAAACATTATTTTGAAAAACTATAAAATAATGTGATACATTGAGGTATAAAGTAAGCATTAAATTTATAAAATTTTTAAAGGTATTACTAAAAAATGTTTATAAAAACGTTTTAAATGAGTTAATTAAAGCCAAAAAAGAATTTTATCAAATTTCTTCAGTCTCACAAAGATCTTAATTGTTTCAGAGTTTTTTGATATTGACATGTGAGGCATTATAATATTTTAATTGTTTTAGTATTGATTTATGTATAATATTAAAAAAGAGAGCATGTAATAGTACAAACGTGCTCGAGAATTTTCGCCAACTCACAACACTAGCAAAATATCACAACAGGTTGGTAATTTATTAGATATACCAGACATGATAACAACAGGAGGTTTTAATCTCAGGTTAGTCCTATGGATAGGGATACTGCACATTGTTTTTGCCTGCTGCAAATAATTTATATAATTTAATATTTCTGATTTAAATTTCTTCGCTTAATCCGCCTAGGGCAGATAATAAGTAATGCAATTTATGATGATTTCTAAAGCATCTTGAAAAAAAAAATTCATATTCAATATTGAATATTATAATTTGATTACTAAGAAAACTACCTTCAATGTTCACAACCATTCCAGATCACACGGTAAAGTAATTAACATCATCAATCACACAAAGACGAAAGCAAACAGAAGTGCATGGAATCGATAAAATTAATCGTATCATTCATATCTTTCATGTTCTTGTAAGCGCCAACGTGATTTTATCCACAAGTACCATTCAAATCGTTTCCTGTACAAGATACCGCTAGTAATTACAAACTTCTCTTAACGATACCGCACTGAATAAAACTCGTACACTTCTTCGGTGTAATCGCATCGTTTTTTTTTTTTGCTCCACGTCCTTATATTAACACGGATGGTCCAATTAGAGGGATTGCAGTAGTTGCCGTTAGACTCAAATGAGGCACCGACAATTATCAATAAAGCCGCCGCATGCACTAGACTCCTACACAAACTGAATTGCCACTCAACACGAAGAGCAAATAATAATGATCTGTTGGAAAGTTTAAATCGACAGTAATTTTAATTAAAGTGTTAATCAATTATACACTCAACCTTTTGTGGATCGATATAATTTATTGTTGTAATTATTATCGCTTGAACTTGGACGTTAATTTTCTTTCAATTACCTGAATTAATAAAAGCCGACTTTTAGCACTGTAAGCTGAGTTTAAAACAAATTATTATTTTAGTAAATATACAATACATACTCATGATTTTAATCATTTTTGTAAGATTGCTTATTCTGGGTTTTTCATAAATTATCAAAGATTTCAATTAAATTTTAACCAATATACCGGAGTAAAAATAAAAATCAGTGAAACAAACCAAGTGTTTTAATCAAAATGCTATTCTTAATATACCGGGTGTTCGATAAAAAACGCTCTGTTATTTATTGACCGATTTGAATGAACTAAAAAGCAAAGTCAATGGCCGTTTTAATACTATAAATTGACAGTAATTATATAATTTTTTTAAATTCAATGTATTGCCAAATAATAGTCAACTCTAAATTTTTAAATAGCTGCCTACACGTTTCTTATTTTATTACATTGGACATTGTTTTTATAAATTCAATTATGCCTGATATGTTGATTCTAATTTAATATTTATGCCAGAAAAATTATAATAAATCTTGTTTACGTGATTTTTTGGCAATAAATGTAGTGTGCCTTGAAACAAAAGTGGACTTTTCATACTGATTAAAATTTATAAATAGAATTAGTATGTATAATCAGCTTAGAAGATTCAACACAATTTGTCAACCAACCGAACAAAATAAAGGCTATTTTTTAAAAACTTTACATTTTTTGAGTGTTTTATATGCGTGGCGCATGAACTAAAATTTCGAATTTAGAAAAGCCCCGTGAAAATTTGCCTCGGGTCGCTGCGCGACCTTTCTACGCTGGGCTTTTCTAAACTCGAAATTTTACTTCATGCGCCACGCGTATAAAACACTAAAATATTGTGAAATTTATGTAAATTTGAACTACACTTGAAATCTGTGTTTTATACGCGTGGCGCATGAAGTAAAATTTCGAGTTTAGAAAAGCCCAGAAAATTTGTCTCGGGTCGCTGCGCGACCCTCGACAAATTTTCACGGGGCTTTTCTAAACTCGAAATTTTACTTCATGCTTAGTCTGGGAGTGGAAAACACTCGTTTAAAGCTTCAAATTGAACTCATATAAAAAAACAACAAATGTCGGACAATTTACAGCTTATGCATGTTTACCTAAAGAAAAAATTCAATTCATTGTAAGTTACGCATTCAACAAATTAATAAATTCACCTACATTATCTATTATTGAGTATTATGTTAACAAATAAATGAAAATTGAAATGTTTGCTAAATAAAGCACACCTAACACCCCAGAGTTGTTGTGCTGGCAGCAGACCTAGCCTCGCTACGCTCTTCAAATTTGGAATTATTATATTTAAAACTGACGAATGGCAGTTTTGTGACGGCATTTTTGCTGGTACACCCAAAGCAACGTACTTGGGGTGGTCCTGATCAAATGGTTTACAGTGAAATTGAAGCAATGTATAAACTTATCTTAAAATATTAGCAAACGGAAGTAACAAGAATCTGTTTTTCTATTATTTATGCATTTAAGCTAAATATGTTCTCCTCTTTCTCATTTTTCTTTTCTGTTAAATATTAACAATCCATTAGTGATGTAGGCGATTAATGAATGAGACATTTCATTTTAACGTTAAATGTAAGTTGCGTTAGAACTCCTAAAATCAGAACCAATGAAATCGCACTCAATGCTTTGATGCGTCCCAGAACACATCGAACATAGGAAAATTTACATTGAATATTTTCTGGCATGTTCGGTGTTACATAAAACTCTCTGTATATTCCAATACATACGCTGTTATTTTTTAGGCAAGTGTGCGGGTGCCCATGTCTCTATATGGGAAAATTATTGACTCAATATATTTTTTTTTTTTGTTTGTTTTTTGGCATTGGTTCTAGCCATTCAGCCACTAACGATGATTCTATTAATTTAACATATATTTGGACGTCACGACACATTCACACCAGGGCTGTGGAGTCGGTGGATACAGTATCCGACTCCGACTCCGACTCCTCAATTTAAGATAAAACGACTCCAGCTTCAACGTCCGACTCCGACTCCGGTGATTATTAGGAAATCATAAGGATTAAAGGGTACTATTAAAAACCACATGTATGTACAAGTAGTTCAAATGCAAAATTAACATGTATTTTTTTTAAAAGGATTAACATGATCATAATTGATCATTTTAAAATTCTACCATATTAATAATGATTCGTTAAGCCACTATTACTCACCGACCGGCTCTTTATACAAAGAGAAGACACTCTATAAAAAATGTAACAGTCGAAGAAAATTATCAAAATTAATTATTTAAAAATGCACTAATAATCGTGTTAATTCAATAAGCCCAGTAACACTATATTATTTTTCAATGTTACAAATTAGACATAATTTATTATTATATGTAAAACCAATAATTTCACACAAAATATATTAAAAAATACTTATTTTTAATCATATATTTAGAATTTAAATGCCTATAGAGACTTAATAAGAAGCTATAGGTACAGCATTTTTAAATTACGATTAACGAATAGCATTACCTGAAGTGTTACGCTCAATTTTCGTCCATCTTGTACTTTTTATTTCGATTTGTCTGGAGTCGGAGTCGTAACTAATTTTCGACTCCGCGACTCCGACTCCGACCAAAATACCTAAACTCCGACTCCACGACTCCGACTCCGACTCCACAGCCCTGATTCACACCACACCCAGGGACACGAGGAGAAATTATTTTTGAATAACAACTCACCGTGCACGGGAATCGACCCCGGTCTGTGGCTCGCCGAGCGATATACCGTCCGGCGACGTTACCGCTCGGCCACCACCTGCCCAGACTCAATATTGGAAAATGATTTTGCCGATATTGGAAAATTATTGACAGGATATTGGATTTTCTCGATTATGGAAAATGTTAGGCACAATATTGAAAAATGATTTTCTAGAAACTAGAAAATTTGCACGTTTGGATTTTAAATCACTAAACTGTCATTACCTTTTGTAGCACAATCTTAATATTATACTAATGAATCAGTAACTATGAATATCCGTGTTTTTTATTTACTGCAATCCAGACATATTATTATCTGTAAACAGAATATTGGATGCGCTCTGCTAATCCACGCATATTTTCACATGATGGACGACATGATGAACTAATTTCGTCGGATCGAAATGAATCGCCGAGTTTATGTTCATCGACGCCAATTCAATAGCGATAAATTGCCGCTCGCATGAAATGTACAGTTTTAATACGCCATTTTATTACACGCCGGTTTCGACACGAGCCTGCTGCGAGCTCGCAAATGGATGATGGCGTTTTACGGTTTTGCATTCTTCCTTTTGAACGGAATGCCAAACAATATGCGCGCTAATTGTCCGCACTGACAATACACTTTCATAACAGTTTCGGTATAATCAAATCCGCTTTTGAATCTTCACACTCCATCGAAATACATTTAATATTATACACAACGTTGGCAAAAAAAGGTAAAAATCGTTAAGTGCCAATATACTAAGCGCTTCAAACTAATAATGTACAGGAAAACTAAAGTAAAATCATTGCAGCTTTGAGATTGCACTGACAAGTGCCTAAGAGGCGACATCAAGCTATTTTTGAGTCCATGATTTGCTCAATGTAACCCAAGTTCCACAGCAATATTTTTGCTCTTTCGTTGCACAATGCTGGTATGATATTAAAAACAAAATTTTAATTTTGTACAACAAATTCATAAAAATATTATTAAATTCAGAGAAAATTATTTCTAAGAACAAACCAGTATATAAAGGAACTATCCTCATAATCTACAAATATTTGCAAATGAATATACGCCCAAAGTTTTAATTAACTGGAATAGTTATATTTCATGTTTGAATTAAACAGGGATTAGTTCATCCGGATCATCGGGGAGCAGTTTTGGGCCCGCCCGAGTAGACATACACAGTATTAATCACAATAATGGAGTGATTACACGTGAATGCGCATCGTTCGACCGTAATGAATATATGAAATTCCATCGGAGGACAAAACGACCCCTCGCTAATGGTCTGTTGACCGTAACAATTGCCACTTCAATTAATATTGACTGAATGTACCGACTTTTCCATTTCCTGGCGCACGCAGCAAATGAAAAATGTAATCAACTTTACAGTAGAAATATTGGTCCAATGCTAACAATATTGTTTTAACATTGAGATTCATCAATTTAACAGGATACTTATTCAATATTTTCCCAATATTGTACTTATAATGTAGTTGATACTGAGTGATCAAATTAATCTATAATGAAAGTAGGCTCTGATTCTTTTTTGCAGTTGGCAGTGCCCAAAAGCTGTGACATAATTAAAATATTTTATTTGTCAAATTAGCCTCAAAAGTCATGAAGTGCTACCACCCTAAATTCAAACTAAAAAATAGCTTACTTGATACCTAATTAATTTGATCGCCCGGTGCAATATTGAAATATTATTTGACTTTGATATCATCGATCTAATCTGCCATTTTTATCAATTGCATAGTGTGGGATAATTGTTAATTATTGGCTCAGTATTGTGCTTATAATATATTGGACATGTTTCTTTTAAGTTCTTATATTTATCCCGATGATTAGAGCGTTAGGTAAATTTGCATAAATTCGTTGTTTGTATAAGCAGAACAATTTAAAGCATCTAACGAATCTTTCCTCCTTGATTAAGCATGAAGTAAAATTTCGAGTTTAGAAAAGCCTAAATATTTGGATTGGTTGCATAGCGAATTAGCGTGAGGCGTTTGTCATTTAGAAGATAATCATTGAATACCGCTGATCTACTTTTAAAGAATGAAATGGCACTACATTCCTTAATATTAAACTGCAGTACACCAATGTATTCATTAATCTCTTGAGATGAATGAACGTTATCAACAGCACAAAATATTTTCATGTCATCTGCAAAAGGAAGACACTGAGAATCATGAAATCATGAAAAAAAATATTAAATAGAAGGTGACCATAGTGTGATCCTTGGAGTACCCCTAAGGACACAGATTAGTGAAGAAATACGAGGGTTGCCTTTTATATTTCGGGATTAGAGAACAAAAATAAATATTAATCATTGAAAATCGCTTTATTGTTTTTCAAAATATTCCCTATTAAGATCTATACACTTTTGCAAGCGTTTGAACCAATTGTCGAAGCACTTTTGCCACTCTGATTGAGGTATCTCCAAAACATGCATTCTGAACGCATCAACCGCTTCTTCAGGTGTCGAAAAACGTTGACCTCTCATTTTATTTTTTACGGATGGGAATAAAAAGAAGTCATTCGGTGCCAAGTCAGGACTATATGGCGGATGACTCATCAAATCGATGTTTTGCGTGCTCAAAAATGCAGTTGTTTGAGCCGATGTGTGAGAGCTCGCATTGTCGTGGTGAAGAGTGATCCGTTTTCGGCGGTTGGATTTCCTAATTTCTTGGATGACAACTGGCAAACAAATGGTTGTGTACCACTCAGAGTTGACTGTTCTGCGTTGTTCTAGTGGTACGGTTGCGACATGTCCAGTTTTTGCGAAAAAACAGGCAACCATTTGCTTGGAAGTGCTTCGTGAGCGAACAACTTTTGTTGGATTTGGCTCATCTTGAAACACCCATACGGTCGACTGCTGTTTACTTTCGGGCTCATACGCGTAAATCCATGATTCATCACCTGTCACGATGTCATAGACGTGTTTCGAAGCACCGCAATCGTATTTTTTGAGCATTTCTTTGCACCAATCGACACGAGCCTTTTTTTGAGCGATTGACAAATGTGTGGGATCCAACGCGAACAAATTTTGTTGACAGTCAAATGTTCATGCAATATTGAACGTATGCTGGTCCCACTAATGCCTAAGGTTGTCTCAATCTCACGATAGGTCACATGACGATCTTGCAATATTTGTTTGCGCACAGCATCAATGGTTTCCGGAACAACAACTGATTTTGGACGACCTCCACGAAATTCGTCTTGGAGTGAACTACGACCTCGGTTGAATTCACCATACCATCGATAAACACTGGTCCTTGATGGAGCTTCATCGCCAAAAATTGAATTAAGTTCATCCATGCACTGTTGTTGAGTTAATCCACGTCGAAAGTTGTAAAAAATAATCGCACGAAAATGTTTACGATTTAATTCCATTCTTTGGCCGAGATAAATATTTTAAGTTAGTGTAAACGACACAAATAACGCTCATATGTCAAAACGTTCTGAGTACGTATAACCTCAAAAATGTCAAACTTTACGATAGAGCTCTCAGTTGCCAGATTGCAACACTAGGGTTGCCCAATCCCGATATATAAGAGGCAACCCTCGTACAAGCTCATATGCGAACTATTTGTGTTCTGTCGCAAAGGTACGATTGGATCCACTGAAAAAGTATGTATGCCTAATTTAAGTAGCTTGGTCAAAAATATGCAATGGTCTACTGTATCAAACATCTTCGAAAAGACGGTGTATACAAAATCAATCTGTTTACTCCTCCCCAAGGCGTTTGTAATATAATTCCCGTATACCAAAAGATTTGTAGCAGTTGAAAGACCGCATCTGAATCCATGTTATTGCTCAACAATTAAAGGATCAATAAGAATGGATAACTGAAGAGTTACTAATTTTTCAAATATCTTTGGAATATGGGAAATAATCGATATTGGCCTATAATTATTGACGTGGTTTTTCGATCTCTTTTTCCAAAGGAAAGAAAATTCACCACTATGCAAAGAGGTGTCAAAAATTACCCAAAGTGGTCGGCTTAGTGAAAAAGAACTTTGCTATAAAAACAAAGCTGGTGAGGCATTCATGAATATCACCATAAATGATATTACTCCTATAAAAATATACGAAAATCAAACATGACACTTTAGTAGGTTGTTTTTAAAATGAGGTAAATTTGAAGCTGTAAACAGATGTTTTCTACTTCCAGATTAAGGATGAAGTAGAATTTCGAGTTTAGAAAAGCCTTAAAATTCGGTTTAAAACCGAAATTTTACTTCATGCGCCACGCGAATAAAACACTGATTTGGCGTGAAGTTCAGAATATATGTCTTTAGCATACTACTTTAGCAGTATAATTTGAAGCTCACTTAAAAACAGTGTTTATACGCGTGGCGCATGAAATAAAATTTCGAGTTTAGATAAGTCTGAAAATTTGGTTTGGTTGCTCCGCTTCGCTACGCGACCAAACCAAATTTGTAGGCTTTTCTTAACTCGAAATTTTACTTCATCCTTAATCTGGGAGTGGAAACACTCGTTAGAAGCTTCCAATTGAACTCTTTTCAAATACATCAATTATCTGAAAATATACAAATAGAAATATGTATGCTTCAAAAAATCCTTGTATTTAGAAAACATATTCTCTTATAATTTATATCGTTAAATAATTAAAAAGTAAATATTATTTCAAATTAAAAATGGAGTAGTTTACAATTTAAAATAATAAAATATAATCTTTAATAAAGCACTGAAATTGAAGCATACATTATTAGAATAAGTTAAATATTATTAGTTTAAGCATTTTTATGATATTATGTTACCATTTACACCAATTGATGGAATTTATGGCGGAAAATGGAGACACACAATTTGTTTGTCTTTTGTTAATTAGATAAATTTAAAATTATAATTAGTCGATGTTATTTATTTAAAAAATTGAATGATATTCAGACGGTTTTTTTGTGATTAGAAAATTAGAATTCGAAATCTTCGATTCGAATCATATTTTATCGTTTTTTGATTCCTTTTTTTGAGGATTCTACCCAGCTCTGTTTAATGTGAAGTTCCAAATATACTGCTAATGTTTGATCTCAAGTTAATAAATTTTACAAATGTTTATTTCAAGTACCTGGAGCAGTTTGCTTTGTGATATATAATGTATACTTAAAAAAATCCTTGAATTTATCGGAAATGCAATGTTTCTCTGTTTCTCTAATATTATATAAATATCTAGTTATTTACACTGCAAAATTTCGCTAAATATATAATGTTCATTATTATTCTTGGAAGGAATGTGTTTATTCTTTTTAGGATATGAAAATAATTTGGATTTGTATAAATAAATTACATCATTATTTATTACAGATGTACAGGGAATTTTTCTTTTAAGTATACGTATGCTTACGCTTTTTTGAAAGAGTTCACTTTCAAGCTTTAAGCAGTGTTTTCCACTCCCAGATTAAGCATGAAGTAAAATTTCGAGTTTAGAAAAGCCTGAAAATTTGGTTTGGTCGCGTAGCGCGTAGCGCTACGCGACCAAACCAAATTTTCTGGCTTTTCTAAACTCGAAATTTTACTTCATGCGCCGCGCGTTTAAAACACTTATTTTAGGTGAAGTTCAAAATATTCTACTAAAGCAGTATGCTAAAAACGTGTGTTCTTAACATCAAATCACATCAGTGTTTAGTGCGCGTGGCGCATGAAGTAAAATTTCGAGTTTAGAAAAGCCTGAAAATTTGGTTTGATCGCGTAGCGCTACGCGCTACGCGACCAAACCAAATTTTCAGGCTTTTCTAAACTCGAAATTTTACTTCATGCTTAACCTGGGAGTGGAAAACACTCGTTTAAAGCTTCAAACTCAAGTCTCTTCTAAAAGCGTATGCATGTGTATACTTAAAAGAAATATTCCCTGTATATCTGTAATAATAACAATAATATTTATTGCCCAATAGGAAACAAATTCCTAACTACAAGACAATTTAGTATTAACAAAAAAAGTTTTAGAACTATAAACTAATAATAAATAATGATCTAATTTATTTATACAAATCCAAATTAATTTCATATCCTAAAAATACCTTTAGGCTTTTCTAAATACACACAAAATTTTACTTTATGCTTAACCTGGGTGTGGAAAACGCTCGTTTAAAGTTTTTTATTGAAATTAAAAAAAAAGGAAATTTAAAGCCTATAATTGGGATATATATATACCTAAAATAAAAACTGCCTGTATGTCAGATATCTCAATTAAATGATTGTTTATTGCTGTTTCAGAGCGACTTGGAATATGTACTTCAAATTGCCAAGGAAATTGAACTTAGGTAAGTACAAAATGACTACTATAAGCTAAGTAGTGCGCGCATACTTTGCGACATTAATGTCAAATCACATAGAGATTGCGCGCTCTAGTGATACATACATACAAATTTAGTAGTTGTTTTAGTGGATATTTATCGTCTTAAGTTGTCTTATTAATTAAGACATTGTTTGCAATTTCACGAATAATATTTTCGTAATTTTATATATTATATACATTTATATGTTGTTAAATCTTTGCTCGATTTTTTTTTTTATGAGAAAATATAAACATTTCTTTCGTGATTGAACTTTGATACTAATATCTTCAATTTGACTCCCATTAATCACTTGATGAAACATGTTTACAATATTGATAATTAAATAAAGGAGAGAATAAAACATAGTAGTGAAACGAACCAAGTGAGTTTTATTTAATCATCAATATTTGATGCTAATTATTATTTAGTAGTATAGTATATTTTTTTTTTAGATTTTCCATTCAAGTAGAAGCTGGGTTAATAGAAGTAGTGGCCCCATCAGCGGCTTACTATCCCGACATGGACAAGCTGCGCAGAACACTGGGCGATTCACAAGAACGTGTGAAATGGCGTTCGAAGCAAAATCTCGACTTCGCCTTCCTTATGTCCTACTGCCAGCCAAAGGGCACATTTTACGTGCAGCTGGAGGACGACATATTGGCGAAGCCCTATTATATCACTGAAATGAAAAAGTTCGCACTGGAGAAAACCGCCAATAAGGAGCCCTGGTTCGTCCTAGATTTCTGTCAACTGGGATTTATCGGTAAGTTTTCCTCCAAATGATTTATTACCGGCTTGTTTTGTTTCATCCTCCTTTTTTGCGTCTGTACTGTTTTCCTTGAGAGATGGAGAGTTTCCGTAACTCCTATATAATCTTCTAATTACTGATAAATCTTGAATGTTTCTTAAAACGAGGTTGTTTATGGGTTTTTAGGGAAATATTTATTCGTGTTATTCGTAACCCACGGGCTTTTCGTTCATTTGATGCATTACTGCAACAAATTCAAAACCAATGATATTAATATAAACAAATAGCTTGATATCATAGTATGTTGGTTTACATAACATTTTAGGTACTTGACGAAATTCCGAAATTAATCTGTTTTATTTGTATATTTTTTCCCAATTGGCGAAGCATTTAATTTGAAATAATAATAATCATATTTATTGCCCAACAGGACAATATACAAAATAACAACAATAATAAAGAAACTTAATATTATACAAAAAATAAACTAAAAACTAATTATTTCATTGACATAAAGTGACTCTGGACTTAAGTGAATCACAAAATATATCACACGTTAGAGGTAGTTGATTGAACTTACTGGTAATTATGCTGACAGTTGAAGAGAGTTGACCATCCACTTCGATACAACTTTGCTAACTGGCCCTTAGAGCAGCTGGAAGCCGATGGTGATTTTTGGCGAAAAATTATCTTTTTCGATGAAGCGCATTTTCACCTCGGGTGCTATGTAAACAAGCAAAACTGCAGGATTTGGGCATTGGAAAACGCACACGTGATCGTTGAGCAGCCAATGCATCCCGAACGAGTGACTGTATGGTGCGGATTATGGGCCGGCGGCATCATCGGCCCATTTTTCTTTGAATCTGGCGAAATGGTCAACGGAAACCGCTACAGGACCATGATAGCAAACGCTTTTTGGGGGCAAATTGCTGGTTTGGATGAGGACAACATCTGGTTCCAACAAGATGGGGCGACATGCCACACTAGCAACAAAACTATCGACTTATTGCGGTCAAAGTTCAAAAATCGTGTAATCAGCCGTCGTGGAGATCTGAATTGGCCAGCAAGGAGCTGCGATTTGACGCCCCTGTACTTTTATCTCTGGGGTGCCCTTAAAGAACGTTGTTATGCCAACGATACAGTAACGATTGACGATCTTAAAGTTAATATCCAAAATGCTATTGCTGAGATAGAAACGCAGACGTTGGAAAAAGTTCTAAAAAATTGGGTCGAGAAAATGGACTATTGTAAGGCCAGCCGTAACAGCCATTTAGCTGATGTCATATTTCATGTATAACCGGATACTCTTGGCTACAAAATACATTGAAGATCATGAAATTCCATCTAGCTGTTTGTGTTTTATTAACATTTTAAAAAGATTCCTTGCGATGGCCCACCCTTTATAAATGATAAACCTGACTTGTAACGTCGGCTCTCAAGAAAACCGACATTAAATTTGTCAAGCAAACGAGAATGATCATAACCTTTCTCAGAATAATGCCCCTTAGTCTTTAGGAAATTTTCGCTGAACACTTTCCACCAGATTAGTTTGCAGTTGAGATTGCGGGTACCAAATCAATGAAGCATATCCCAACTTTGAACATACACTTCCGTGCAATAAAATTAAGCACACAAAATATGTTATAGTTTAAAACGGACATGATGAGTTTCCTAGTTACGAAAATATGTCAATTTCCTTAATGACAACATGCTGCGTCATTTAGACAACAATTCAAAAATTCGAATTCTAACTAAAATTAAAGATAGATTTTCCATTTCAGCACTGTTCTATTTATTACGACCGTTTTTTTAAAGATGCCTTGGTTTTGTTTTATTAATAAAGGTGTTATTTTCATTTATTGAAACTTCTGCTAGGCAATTAACACAGACCCGAATATTGTGAAAAATGAGACCTGTACTTAATTTTAATGCACATAAGTGTACATAAACATTGAACAGAGATTTCGCAAGTTCGCAGAGTTACGATGTATATATCCTAACGGTGTAAAGGAACTCTTAACAAGGTATTGAACGTGAGGATTAAATGTAAATTTATCATCAAACCAAACACCAAGGTCTTTGAGGGCTCTAACTTGCTCAATAGAATTATTACTCACTACATAATTAAATGTAATGGGTTTCGATTTTTTGGTAAAGGAGATAAATTTACACTTATTGCTGTTCAAATTAAGATTATTAGTAGTATACCAATTCGAAATAACATTAAGTTGATTTTGTAAACTTTGACAATCATCTAAGCTAGAAATTGTTAAAAAAATCTTTAAATCATCAGCATATAAAAGCTGTTTGCACTTTAATAGATTGGAATGATCGTTAATACAAAGATTGAACAACAATGGACCCAAAATGGAACCTTGAAGGACCCCCGAACATGGAAAATAAGAACTTGATTTAAAATTATTTATTAATACAAACGATTCACGATATGAAAGATAAGATTCAATAAGTGAAGTTGAATGATTTAAATGATATGAGATATAGCATGAAATAAATATTTTAAATTCTGTTTTTACCGCTGTCTTGTAATTGTGTATATATACCTGTAAAACCTCTAGTTTAAGTTACTCCATGTTTGATAATGACAAGCTAAATTTGTCGAAACTGCAGTCACATTAAATAAAACGTGTTATACAAACAAAGTTAAAAGTGTTTCATTGTGTAAATATTTTAAGTATAGAATGGCCTGAAAATAAAAAAAATCAACCTTTTTTAAACTGCAAGACAATGTGTGTTGTCTTCAAAATATAAATCTACGAAAACCATATTTTGATAAGAATTTCATAAACTGTTGGTAAATTAATATTCTAGATTATAAGTATAGTTGAAAGACACAAAACTGATAGACTCAAAAAAATTAGAGCTACTCAAATTAAACTTTTGTTTCGAAAGTGTTGCTTATTTTTTTTTATCGTAGCAATTAGTCTACGCATCGTCAGATTTTGATGAACATTTCAGAGATTGAAAATCTATGAATTTTGTATTAACGTTGCAAACAGTATAATTGATTGATTTTTAGCAAAATTACTTTCTTTATCAAAAAATCTACTATGTATCCAATTTCGATTAAATCTTTAGACTGCTAAGAAATGAATAAACTTTGTTCTAGTGTTGGGAAACAAGAAATAATAAAATAAATAAAATCATATTTTGATAAGAATTTCATAAACTGTTAGTAAATTAATATTCTAAATTATAAGTATAGTTGAAACACACAAAACTGATAGACTTTCGACAAAATTAGGACTACTCAAATTTAACTTGTGTTTCGAAAGTGTTGCTTATTTTTTTATCGTCGCATTAAGTCTACGAATCGTCAGATTTTGATGAACATTTCAGAGATTGAAAATGAATGCATTGTGTATTAACGTTGCAAACAGTATAATTGATTGACTTTTAGCAAAATTACTTTTTTATCAAAAAATCTACTGTTTCCAATTTCGATTAAATCTTTAGACTGCTACTCAAATTTAACTTTTGTTTCGAAAGTGTTGCTTTTTTATTTATCGTCGCATTAAGTCTACGAATCGTCAGATTTTGATGAACATTTCAGAGATTGAAAATCTATGAATTTTGTATTAACGTTGCAAACAGTATAATTGATTGATTTTTAGAAAAATTACTTTCTTTATCAAAAAATCTACTATGTTTCCAATTTCGATTAAATCTGTAGACTGCTAAGAAATGAATAAACTTTGTTCTAGTGTTGGGAAACATGAAATAATAAAATAAATAAAATCATATTTTGATGAGAATTTCATAAACTGTTGGTAAATTAATATTCTAAATTATAAGTATAGTTGAAACACACAAAACTGATAGACTTTCGACAAAATTAGAGCTACTCAAATTTAACTTTTGTTCCGAAAGTGTTGCTTATTTTTTTTATCGTCGCAATAAATCTACGCATCGTCAGATTTTGATGAACATTTCAGAGATTAAAAATGAATGAATTTTGTACCAACGTTGCAAACAGTATAATTGATTGATTGTTAGCAAAATTACTTTCTTTATCAAAAAATCTACTGTTTCCAATTTCGATTAAATCTTTAGACTGCTAAGAAATGAATAAACTTTGTTCTAGTATTGGGAAACATAAAATAGTTTACAATTGGTAATATTATACATGTAGTTTTAAAAATTGCAGGAAAGGTTTGTTTTCTTTAAGAAAAATTTTAAAAAAGCAACAAATTACAAAACTCCACTTTTGCTAACATTTTCAGATGTTGCTGAGAAACGAATAAACCAAGCTTTTATGTTGAAAAAAAAATCATACTACCATAAATTAGGCGATTTTTTAACAGCACTTTAACGTATTATTTTCTCTAATTTTGTGTCAAATTTAGTGGAAAAAACAACAAATGAGATATTACTATTTTCTTTGCTTACTACAAATAAAATAGACACTTCCAATGTCTTCTTAATTCAAACTAATAATATCATTGTGAATTTGTTTTGAACGAAGTGATTCTTAGTTTATTTTGAGAACTGACAGGTGCTGAATACAGAGAATTTGTTTATTAAGTATACATATACATATATATATATATATATATATATATATGTATATATATATATATATATATATATATATATATATATATATATAAAAGGTTAGTGCGAATGTTTAAATGAAGTAAAATTTCGAGTTTAGAAAAGCCTGAAAATTTGGTTTGGTCGCAAGTTTTCAGGCTTTACTAAACTCGAAATTTTACTTCATGCGCCACGCGTACAAAACACTGATTTGATGTACACTTCAGAATGTACGTCTTTAGCATACTGCTTTACCAGTATATTTCAAACTTTGCTTCAAAACAGTGTGTTATACGCGTGGCACATGAAGTAAAATTTCGAGATTAAAAAGGCCTGCAAATTTGGTTTTCTAAACTCGAAATTTTACTTCATGCGCCACGCGTACAAAACATTGATTTGACGTAAACCTTAGAATGTACGTTTTTAGTATACTGCTTTACCAATATATTTTAAAATTCATTTAAAATTAGTGTTTTATACGCGTGGCGCATGAAGTAAAATTTCGAGTTTATAAAAGCCTGAAAATTTGGTTTGGTCGCTCCGCGCTTCGCGCTACGTGACCAAACTAAGTTTTCAGGCTTTTCTAAACTCGAAATTTTACTTCATGCTTAATCTGGGAGTGGAAAACAATCGTTCGAAACTTCAATTTGAACACTTTACAAAAATATATCAACATTTTCAAAGCTTAAGGTACAATAAAATTGTTCAAAATACATAATAAAATTTGTGTTTTATCTAAAAAATCATCAAAAAATCAATTTGAATATACATGTGTATTAATTTACAAGACCAAGTAGATGATATATTATGTGAGAATATATTTTATTTTGAACAAAATTACTTTTTTATGTCTCGTTTATTAATGAATAAAATATTAATAAACGAGACATAAAAAACACATCCTTCGATTCAATTAAAATTTATTCATTGACTTCAATACAACATCCTGGATATTAAATTCAAATATGGAAGCAAATAAATGGGGATCTTTAATAATAATCAACACTCTTTATTGCAGTCTATAAAAAGAACTAATAACAAAGAACGCCAAACTGAATGTGATTACGTTTTTAATTAGCCGCTTAATTACGAACGTTAATCATCGATAAAATCGACATAATGTGCAGTAATTTAATGACTCTTTTAAGCGTGATTGAATACATGAAGTTTGTGTATGAAGTTTTTCAACGGATTAACATTAAGAGGATTTTACCGTTGGCAAGCGTTTAAAACGTTTTTATTTTATACAAGTACAGGGTGTACAAGAACTAATGTAACGGCTCGATATTTCGGTTTGTTATTAGTTTAAAACAAAAGTTTTGAATAAAATTTATAGCTACTAACTTAAGCAACTAATTGACAATATTTTAAAATACACAAGGTGATTTATTTTCATTATGCGCACCAAACTTACCTTTTTTATAAATGGAGCATTCTGTATATTTTATTGGTATTCGATAACATGTTAAAATAGAAGGTTACCAGTGAAGGCCAACTTTCTGGGTTCTGGGTTGTTGAGTTTTGGAGAAATATTGGGGTTTCGTACTAGACAGGTGATTAAGGATGTCATGGATGTGTGGGTTAGATGCGAATTTTTGGGACAGTTTGGTAAGTCGTTGTTGAATAGGGATCATTTCTGTTTTTTCATACAATATGGTATTGAAGGGGTTGTGGAGTGGGTTATTGGGATGTCGGATTTTTGTGAGGATTCTAAGGGCTAATCGTTCTGCTACTACGATATTATTCAATGTTGAGGGACAAGGGTTGAGGAAGTGGATTGAAGGATATTCTAATAAGGGGCGGCAGATCATTTTGTAGATGTGCACAGCTGTTTTTGTCGTGATCCCTTTATTTTGGAACACCTTGTTGGGGGATAAAGGGCCGGGAAATGATATTTTGGACGCGGACATAAAGGAGTCGATTGTTTAGGAAATTATCAATGAGATAAATTAAGTGTAATGGGATATTGAAAGAGTTGCACTTAAACACCAAACCTCGATGCCAGACTGAATCGAAGGCCTTTTTTATATCCAGGAATAATATAGCTGTTTTTTTTTGTTTTCGAAATGATTTTTTACTATTTTAACGCATTCGATTATTTTAAATTAAATATTAATTTTTACACTATAATAAAAAACAAATTGAGCGAGATATTTAAATTTTCATTACTGAATATTAAACTGTATGTATTTCAAGTTGGGTTCTAGGAACAATTTTTTAAAATTAAATTAGGGGTAAATTTGGCTCAAAACTCAAGAAACAGCCTAGGTATTTAAAAAATCTTTGCTTACAACATTTTTTGCATTAATAAATGTATAAGTATAATAAAGTAACCAACTAAACAAGAAATTGAAAACATAATACAAGCCCTAAAAGATAACAAAAGCCCAGGACAAAATGGTGTGACGGCAGAGAACATTAAATATGGTGAAACAATACTAACAGAGAAAATATACGAGCTAATAAAATTAATATGGAACAAAGAAATTATGCCTCAAACATGGAACAAAGCAATTCTTCATCCGGTCCACAAAAAGGGAGATAAATCCATTTGCGAGAACTACAGAGGAGTAGCCCTATCAGAGACGGTCTACAAAGTAATGGCCATGTGGTTAAAAATACAACTGGAGGAATATGCAGAGAAAGAACTGGGAGAATATTAAGGAGGATTTAGGAAAAATCGTTCAACCATAGACCAAATATTTACAATAAAACAAGTCTTGTTTTCTTGCTATAAATACAAAATACCGTTACATATATTATTTGTTAATTTCAAAAGAGCTTATGATACAGTGACTAGACAGGCACTTATAAATACACTCGAAGATCTAGGAGTCCCGGGAAAGCTAGTGAGGCTAATAGGAATGACGCTGCAACATACAATAAGTTCGGTAAGGGTGGATGGAAACACAACGGAAACATTTGAAGTGAAAAGAGGACTAAGACAAGATGATCCGCTCTCCACAGTCTTATTTAATATACTGCTAGAAAAAATTATTAGAGAGGTAGATATAAATAGAAGAGGTACCATATACAACAGGAGCCATCAATGTCTAGCATTTGCTGATGATGTAGCTATATTAGCACGAACTAAGAAAGAACTGGAAACAATCACTATACGACTAGCTGACGCTGCGCGAAATAAAGGCCTCGAAATCAACCAAAATAAAAGCTACAATCTGCAACTTAAAACTACGGCAGCCGGTAATCCATCGGAACTAAGAGTGAGGACACTTGAGGGAGATGAACTTAACTTTCAGTGAATAGCTTTATGTACCTGGGAGCATTAATAAGCAATAATTGTAACGAGGAAAGGGAAATCGATCAAAGAATATCAAATGGAAATAGATGTGCAGGCGGATTACATACCATATTCAGATCCAAGCAAGTGAGCCGAAAAACCAAGATTAGAATATATAAAACCATACTAAGACCAACGGTAATCTACGGCAGCGAAACTTGGGTTATGAATAAAGTTATGGAAATTAAGATCGAAGCATGGGAAAGAAAAATACAGCGCAGAATATATGGAGGGAAGAAAAGTGACTTAGAATGGGCGTGGTAGTGTAATCTAGAAGATTACAATGGGCAGGCCATCTAAAGAGATTGGATGAAAATAGGATCACCAAGAGCATCGGATGGAATAAACCTGAAGGAACAAAGAGAAAAGGAAGACCACGGAAAACATGGAGAGAAGCAATTAATAGCGACTTGCAAGACAAAAACATAACAGAATGGAGGACAAAGGCGAAAGATAGAAAGTAGTGGAAGGAAATTACAAAGCTATGGGCCTAAATGGCCTGGACAAGCTACTATATATAGTAAGTAAGTATAATGAAATTCGTAAGAATTATCAAAAATCGTGCACAATATCGTAATTGGAAGATTCTAGTAAATATTAAAAATTATTAAAACTATTACAATACGAAAAATGGGATAAATAATACGAATTCGTGAAAATTGGTGAAATATTTAGAAAAATCATGAATATTCAATAAAGTCAATAAAACAGAACTAATGTTTTTTTTTATCAAAGTTCTCAACACCATTCTATTACTCCTTAAGTAAGCATGAAGTAAAATTTTGAGTTTAGAAAACCCTGAAAATTTGGATTTGCCGGGCGCGCGAGCGAAGCGAGTCGCGCCCCGGCAAATTAAAATTTTCAGGCTTTTCTAAACTCGAAATTTTACTTGATGCGCCAGGCAATCATTAAAATATAGTAAAGTCAAAATATACTGCTTAGGTTTATATGGAATATCTAAAAGTATACTTAAAAGGTCGAAATCCCTAGATGTATCTTAAATGTTATTGTACATTGATCTCTCTCTCTCTCTCTCTCTCTCTCTCTTTATCTCTCTCTCTCTCTCTCTCTTTATCTCTCTCTCTCTCTCTCTCTCTCTCTCTCTCTCTCTCTCTCTCTCTTTCTTAAGTTTTTAACTGAGTTGTTTGACAAATCATTTTTTTGTCCTGCTCCTCCTTGGTCTAAATACTTCCATGATTGTATATTTTGTTGTTGTTTCAGGTAAAATGTTTAAAAGCGCCGAGCTTCCCTGGCTCATACAATTCTTCCAGATGTTCTATAACGATAAACCAGTCGACTGGCTGCTAGACGATCTGATATACACGAAAATCTGCAACACGGAAAAGAATAAGGTAAGAGAATCGCGTAATTTATTTTTTCCCACACAAACACATCCTGTTTGCACAGAGTTAATTAAAACGTATTATCCTCCTCGTCCTCCCTTTTTGCGGCTTAAATGCGGCGTCCCAGTTACACGTCCTAATTTTTCCAACATACTAAAACATCATAAAAACGGCCCAGGATGTGGAAATATTTAACAATCTCGTTTGTTTTCTTTTTTTTATCCACGCTCGTTCGTGTTCCAGGACTTTTATAAACGGGACAAAGCGAAAATGTGGATACATTATAAGCCCTCGCTGTTTCAACACATAGGCACGCATTCCTCGCTGAAGGGTAAAGTGCAGAAATTGAAGGTATGTAAATGTTTTATCATTGTACTCATTGTTCGGTGATTATGAGATTTTCGTTTTCCCAAGTGTTTCAATATTATTTGACAATGAAAAACGGAGCACAATCATAGCATTAAAAATGTATTCCTCAAGTGTTTCATTGTACTTAACAGAGCTGGGCATTGTAATTCCGCAATGTTAAACTTGTATTAGACGACACCAATTTCTTGTAGAAGAAAATAGTATATTATTTTCTATCATGGTGTAATACACAAAATATGACCAAACAATAGAACCATGTCCTATTTTCATTATACAAAATTGTACAAGATTTGCGTTTGGTCATATTTTTTTGGGTATTACACCATAACAGAAAATAGTATACTATTTCTTGTACAAGAAAATAGTGTCGTCTAAAGCTTGTATTACACGACACTTTTTTCTTGTACAAGAAAATAGTAAACTATTTTCTGTCATGGTGTACCAAATAGAACATGTCCTATTTCCATTATACAAAATTATACAAGATTTGCGTTTGGTCATATTTTTTTTGGGTATTATACCATAACAGAAAATAGTATACTATTTTCTTGTATAAGAAAATAGTGTCGTCTAAAGCTTGTATTACACGACACTTTTTTCTTGTACAAGAAAATAGTAAACTATTTTTTGTCATGGTGTACCAAATAGAACATGTCCTATTTCCATTATACAAAACTGTACAAGATTCGAGTTTGGTCATATTTTCTAGTACAAGAAAATAGTGTCGTCTAATACAAGCTTTAAGCTTTTTATGAAAAATATTGGATGTGTGTTTTACGTGCCGATTTCTAATTTAACCAGATTAAGTTAAATTATTTTATAAACATACTTTGTTTAATCAACATAAAATTCACTGAAATTACACAGAATTGACCCAATTTTTGAATAAATTTTAGTTTCATATTTAGAAAATAACTAAATAACTCTGTCTAAGCCCTTTAAACAATAGACATTTTCATATTCCTGCACTTTCTTTATTTAAGTACTTCAAACAATAAACAGAGATATTTTCATATACCTGCACTTTATTGTATGCGGGAAAACAATTAACTTCGAGTTGGAATAGAAAATTGTTGAGGACAGACTACTTTATGTAAAGCCACCCGGAATAAATTACAATACGCAATTTCGCTCGGCATGCAATTTTGCTTCGAAATTAAAACTGCGAAAGTTATGAACTCGATATTTTACTATCAGAAGTCTCTCTCGCTCCTCAAATAAATGCGGAATATATAAAGAGAAATATTCGTGGCGGAATATTTATTACGAACGAACTTTTTTCATTTAATGCTTAATTTAAAAAAAACAGGGATTTTTCATTCCAGGATCACCAGATTTTATAATTATTATTACATTTAGAGAAATATATAGATACTTTCCGTGTTGTAATCAATAGTTTTTTTGTACATCTTTTATAAAGTAGTCAGTACATCTAGCAAGAATAAAAAATATTGTGAAGAAAGTGTTTTTATTCCAAGTTATATTTTTAAATATTTTGGATTACACTATGGTGTTACCTGATTTCCTGAATATGAGTTCTAAGGCGAGATTTGAAGAGTGAAACGTTCATAGTTTTAATGTGACATGGAATGTTATTATATACATAGGATGTTCCCTTAAACCTAATATAAGACTGAACGTCTGTACGAAATGTTATTTTATTGTAGAAATAGGACGGATTTTTATTAATTATAATAGATTGAAATTGGCATGCATATAATTTTTATATTGCATAATATTTTATATTTTATAAAATCCCAATCAATAAATTTTATCGTGAAAATGCATACTGCTAGAGGGGAAACGCGGAGGAATTCGGTTCAAGAGTTAATTCTGGGTGACTTAATTGCAGCTGTTGATTTAACTGCAAGTTTGCACTTAATTTAACATTTCGCGTTTGTCGAGATGTTCCAGGTGTAATTGCACGGCCGTTTCGCTTAAATAAATGCAAATTACAGTTCATTCGCGCAAATGAAAATTGCAAAGCACAATAAAATAAAAGCTTAACATCAAAAGACACAGAAATAATGGCGACGCTTTCATGATAAATCTAAAACTAAAACAGTCAGGGGAAATTCTTCTGAAAAAAACATTCTAATTATCTACGTAGTTAAATTATGTATGTGCTTAAATAAATGCAAATTGCAGTTGATTTGCGCAAATAAAAATTGCATTACACAATCAAATAAAAGGACATCAAGATAAATCTGAAACTAAAACTGCCAGGTGAAATTATTTAAAAAAAACATTTTTTTTATCTATGTAGATTTTTTTTTAAATAGAACCATTCACTCCGAACTACATATTAAATATAGTCTTTGAACTAGAGTGTTCATATTGACCAGCCTCATTTTTATTGTTTTACTATATGGACAAACACACACATTCATACCACACCCAGGGTTACGACGAGAAATTATTTATTAAATAAATTCTCGCTGTGCACGGGAATCGAACCCAAATAATGATCCGGTGGAAATACAGACGTTGAAAGTTCGATCTCTGAAAAAAAAGGTTCCAATTTTTGCTTCCAAATTAATTATTTAGATTTATAGTGGAATTCGGGAGAGATGTTCTATGACTCATTGATGTGGAATGTGCGGTTCAAATTTTTTAGAGAGTATGTCGACAGTTGTATCTGCAACGATTTTTCCTAGTTGTGTCAAATTTTGACGTTAGTGTTCTTTCTTTTAGAATAGCTTTAAATCAAAATTTCTTGTGATTTTTTTCTTTTGAGTATACATACATAAAAAAATATGCAGAAAGTATAAGCAAGAGTTCATAAGGCTGGCTACCTTAAAAAAAACAAGTTCAGAAAAACCTGTTAAGGTGCCCTATGCTCCCTATGGAGTGTAATGGAATAATAATAATAATAATACATACCCCAATTACGTGTTGTAGATTTTTAAATATTCGTTATTTTCTTAAAAGAGGTCAATTTGAAGTTTAAACGAGTGTTTTCCACTCCCAGGTTAAGCATGAAGTAAAATTTCGAGTTTAGAAAAGCCTGAAAATTTGTTTTGGTCGCGTAGCGCGAAGCGCGGAGCGACTAAACCAAATTTTCAGGCTTTTCTAAACTTAAAATTTTACTTCATGCGCCACGCGTACAAGACACTGATTTTAACCGAAGTTTACTCGTTTACAATATTTCAGTGCTTTCAGTGTTTAATACGCGTGGCGCATGAAGTAAAATTTCGAGTTTAGAAAAGCCTGAAAATTTGGTTTGGCCGCTCCGCGCTTCGCGCTACGCGACCAAACCAAATTTCCAGGCTTTTCTAAACTCGAAATTTTACTTCATGCTTAGTCTGGGAGTGGAAAACACTCGTTTTAAGCTTCAAATTGAACTCTAAAAAAAGCGTAAGCACATGTATACCTAATAGAAAATTCCCTATATGTATACTTAAAAGTAGTTACAGATTAATTCGATGACTATTTTCCAAATCTACTAAATGCGCATTGGATTCAACTAGCATTTTTAACATAATTACATTATTTATTTCTGTAAATACCTGAGCTATTCAGTAGATGTGTATATTGGAATTATACCATTAAAACTCACATTTAAAACGATTGTGCACATTAATTAAAATGATTTACGGCTGCGTTTTTGCAGATTTAGTTTTACGAAAACATTGTCAAAATGTGACGTTTAACCTTACAATTTTAAAGCTGCATACCGGAACATACGTTTTCTCATGTTTCATCTAAAAACCATAGCAGACATATTATGAAGTTTTATCTCTCTTTTCACACTTGTAATCTGATGACATCAAACTATTTTCGTATTACATGTATTGGTGTAGAAATCACTACAAACCAAAGAAACCATGGGACACCTCTCGTGAATCGTACCGTATTCGGACCAACCATATCTCGTGTTTTTTTTATATATATAATTAGATATTTCTTTTATTAGATATTTCTTTGGATACTCTGGTTGTAATTTTAACTTTTGCCTTCAAAATAAATTTGAGGTTGTGTTTTTCACACGGTTGCCATGTGCTTAATAACCCTATCATAGAGATTAATATTACTTTCGGTATTTCATTACCACTTTTCTGTAAAATAATTAATCAATTTCAACATGGCATTCATATATTAATGACAAACAGTAGGAACAACCAAATAATTAAAAAAACCTAAGATAATTAAATCCCAAATCTGGTTGGCCAATAAAATAAAACCGAATATAGGTTATTAAACTTGAAACATTTACTATGGCAACTACTTGAATTATAATCCACATTTATAATGTAAAACAGCAACTGTTCGCTTTTTTATTGAATAGAACTGTACTTATTGTTTAATTTGTTTATTTACTAATTTTGCTATTAAATTTTTTGGGGGAATAGTTCAACAATTGGGAAATTGTTTGTACTACAAAAAAGATGTATATGAACTATTTTTTCATTAAAGTACAGGCAGCCGTGTAGAGGTATTTTTAAGGCAAATAAAGTTCTGACAGTCTTTGCAGTCTTTGTCTATGAATGTCTGATGTTTATTTTTAAAAATAAACATCAATTTAGCACCAACACAGAGAAGTGTCACAATACACGAAATAGGGATATATTGTACCCGAGACACAAACTCACGTTATCTGAGCGAAATTCATTTCATAGGTGTGTTAAATTTTATAATGTTCTGCCAAGCAAAATAAAGAATTTAGATTCGTTAAAGCCATACAAGTCAGCGGTATATAAACTTCTCATGGAATCAGAGATATACAGTGTGGAAGAATATTTTGAAGCATGTAATTTATTTACATAATGTTATTTGTCTGAGTATTTAACAGCATATAATTATATAGGTATGTTTTTTTTTTGTTATGACACAATTTCTTTTATGTTCCAAAATTGTGATAATTTTTGTGACCATTTATTTAGAAATAAAGTTTGTTTATTATTATTATTATTAAATTACGTATTATAATAGAACACAGCTACCAAATTTGATGAATTATTTATATTTACTTTTCAACAAAATTTGCACTCCTTTATTTACAATTTTATTTACAATATAATCAGAATTTCCGGCGCATTCACCAGTTATTTACGCGAATAAATTGTATTGTATTAACTAATGGAACATTTACAACAATTGTTATATATTAAACACAATTGAATTTGTTTATTATAAACAAAGCATTCGATGTTAAATTACACCATTTATTGCTATTATTAAAGCATACATTGTTGAAATAAATTATTGTACACCCGGCGCACTCGCCATTTATGCGTTAAGTGCGTAGGAGATTAATTGCACTTAATGGCTTTTACCTTTAGAGCGATGGAAATATTTTTGTTTAGCTTTAAACAGAACGGATGACTTGAAACTAATTAAAGATGCTTACGTTTAACTGAAAAAAATGTCTATTCTGAATAATAATTGTTGTATAAAAATATAAAAATTGTTGTAAATTAACTGTAATTTGATTATAAAGGATATTCCGTAAATAAAGTTAAAGTTAAGGTTTAAGTTAAAGTTAATAAGTACAGTTTTACTTAAAATATTTATAAATAAATAATATGTTGTTAAATAATAATAATAATAATAATAATAATCGTTTATTTCTCAGCAGAATAAATTCTATTTACAGAGAAAAATACAGTTTTCTTTAAAATATACTAACTAAAAATAAACATTAATACTAAAAATAAACATTAATACAAAATGGTAGAAATAAAGTAGAGTAGTAGATAAATTATATGGCATATTTGATAACAAAAAGCAAAAGAAAATACTTATATTAACGGTGACAATGAAGTTCTGATATCAGGGGAGGTTACATTAAATATATCCATGTCTGGAACATTGTTACAGTGTCGTACCATGCAGTTTAAGGGAGAATAATTATAACGTATGTTCAATAAAATAAAACCTCTAGAGTGCTATGGAATATATTGTAGGTTGGCAACTATAAAATTATACATTATAATTATTATGTCTGGCGTTTTATATGACAATACCTCAAGCGCTACACGCAACATAAATTTAAAAAAAAGATAAAATCATAGCACTCTAGAGTTTTTTTTTATTGAACAAATTATAAACACAATATATTGTGTTTATAATTTGAGGTTACATTGAATAATTTATCACCATTATTGTTTCAACGACAATTTAAACGTAAACCTCGTTAAGTTCGTAGAAAATTATTACACTTAATAGCTTTTACCTTTATAGCGATGGAAATATTTTCTTCTAGCTTTAAACAAATCGGATGACTTAAAACTACATTAAAGATGCTTAAATTTAACTGAAAAAATGTCTGTTCTGAATAATAATTGTTATATAAAGATATGAAAATTATTGTAAATTAATTGTAAATTGATTATAATGGAGATTCCGTAAATAAGGTTAAAGTTAATAGGTACAGTGTAACCTAATATATTTATAAATAAATAATATGTTGTTAAATTATACAATGTACTGTGATTATAATTTAAGGTTAAATTGAATAATTTATCACCATTATTGTTTTAACGATAATTTAAACGTAAGAAAGAAAAATTAATTGCACTTAATGGCTTTTGCCTTTAATGCGATCAAAATATTTTTTTCTAGCTTTAAACAAATCGGATGGCTTAAAACTACATTAAAGATGGTTAAATTTAACGGAAAAAAATGTCTGTTCTGAATAATAATTGTTATATAAAAGTATGAAAATTATTGTAAATTAATTGTAAATTGATTATAAAGGAGATTCCGTAAATAAGGTTAAAGTTAAGGTTAAAGTTAATGGGTACAGTTTTACCTAAAATATTTATAAATAAATAATATGTTGTTAAATTATACAATGTACTGCGATTATAATTTGAGGGGCAATTGAATAATTTATCACCATTATTGTTTCAACGATAATTTAAACGTAAGAGAGAAAAATTAATTGCACTTAATGGCTTTTGCCTTTAATGCGATCGAAATATTTTCTTCTAGCTTTAAACAAATCGGATGGCTTGAAACTACATTAATGTTTTAGAGAAATTATCGTTTTGTCTTTAATGAATGAAGATAATTCTCTGTGGTGATTTCTGTTTGACTGGTTCGGAAATCGCCACTGTTTCCGATGCGGGTGAATAAGTGATGTAATAAAATTCGTAGCACTTAACGTTATATATTCACCGTAAATAATATATACATAATATATACAGAATAAAGTTAAACTAAATTTGAATGCGTTTTAAGTATTTTTATAAGTTGAATGTTGTGTAAGTTAACAAGGCGCGATGTGTATAGTTTGAGGTTTTTGAAGCAAGTGCTTTACATTTTGAAATTCTAAATTCGAGAAATATGCAAAGAGTGGGGGTGCGTTGTGCCGTATATTTCCAAGTTACCAATTAGATAAAAGAAGGGAGGTGCCTCCGTTTACCTAAACTTGTAATTTTCCGTTAAGGGATGCATTTCTGAGAATTGGCCACATGGCCATGTACATATCTGAACGCAGACTTTCTCCGAAATACGCCGTGACCAAAACAACACCCCCTCGTCATAAAATGGGTCCGTGCAGATTTACAAAAGCCCATTAACCGAGAAGAAATTCGACACGTCCTTGTTAGCTTACATTCCTTAAAATATTAAATAGACTAATAGAGCAATAAAGCAAGCAGAACTAATATATAGAAAGCAATTCAGCACAATAGTATAAAAATAAGGTTGAAACATGTTTAAGAATAGAGTTATACGTGGAAAAGTATTTAGAAATAAAAACGTATTTACAAATTCACATTTCAAGAAACACACAATTTCACAAATAATAATTGTCGCGAGATATCCGCAACAATTAAGGATGCTTAAATTTAACTGAAAAAATGTCTGTTCTAAATAATAATTGTTATATAAATATATGAACATTATTGTAAATTAATTGTAAATTGATTTTAAAGGAGATTCCGTAAATAAGGTTAAAGTTAAGGTTAAAGTTAATAGGTACAGTTTTACCTAAATTATTTATAAATAAATAATATGTTGTTGAATTATACAATGTCCTGTGATTATAATTTGAGGTTGAATTAAATAATTTATCACTAATATAAAAGTATGTATTAATTATTCATGCTCCGGGCTCATTCACAGTTTGCGAGTTTTGTTTTAATCTTTATTTCAGGGGCAAAACTCATTGGGTATAAAGGGATATTATATTATATTATTATAAATTGTGTTTTTTGGTTTTAGCGGCAGAAATTAATTTAAAAAAAAATGAAGACAGAGACTCAATCGTAGAATGTGTATGTAATTTATATTTATTTAAAAAAAAATCTTTTTTAATAAAAATATGTATACGTCAAGGCCAAAATTCTAAATTTCAAAAAAAGGAGACAAATCCAAAAAAATTTTGGCGAAATATAGGCACATACACTAAAAAAAATAAAAATTTTAAAATTAAAAATAAATTATCTTTCACTATGTTCTCCAAGTGATTTTTATTTAAATAATATTCATACTTATATATTAAAAATAAATTACATACGATAAGGTCTTCGTCTCCATTTTATTTTTTCAATTAATTTCCGCCGCTAAATCCAAAAAACCCAGTTAGTATTAACTTTACGTCAAAAAAAGGAAATATCATTCGGGATTTTAACAGTACTTAGTGATTTTTACTGAGACTAGGTTTTTGATAATTCGAACAAATTTAACATTTTCAATGTTATCAAATATTAAAATCAATTTCAAGTTATTTATATTAGGAAATATATTTCATATTTTCTGACATTATATTTTTCATTATTTAACTAGTTTAATTAATCCATTAAGCGCCGTTGGTGCAATAACGCAACATCATTAATTTTTTTGTTAATTAATTTACTAAATAAGTTAATTTGATACATTGTATTATTTGGCCTGACTTGAGAATGTGTGAAGAAAAATTACATACATTTTTCTTCTTCATTTTTGTTATGTTTTCGGTGTATTTTTAACTTTACAATGTTTCAGTGTTCAATACGTGTGGCGCATGAAGTAAAATTTCGAGTTTAGAAAAGTCTGAAAATTTGGTTTGGCGACCAAACCAAATTTTTAGACTTTTCTAAACTCGAAATTTTACTTCATGCTTAATCTGGGAGTGGAAACACTCGTTCGAAACTTCAAATTGGATGCTTTTATAAAAGCGACGACTGCCTGAAAATTTCGAGTATGTAATATAATAGGTCATTCATAAAAACCATTAGAAGTAGAGCAGAATTTAACCTAAAATTAATCTTTAGAGTTAACTCTATAATTCCGCTGCCTTTAATGAGTTAATTAAATATGTGCATGATTTAAAGCGACCAAACCAAATTTTCAGGCTTTTCTAAACTCGAAATTTTACTTCATGCGCCACGCGTACAGAACACAACAAATTTTAGGCTTTTTTAAACTCGAAATTGATAATCTGCTTGCACATTTGAAGTATCTTCTATCATATGTTCAATAAAAAAACCTTTAGAGTGCCATGATTTATTCTTTTTGCAAATTAAAGTTGGCTACACACTTTAGGAATTGACATATAAAATGTTAGACATAATAATTATAATGTATATTTTCAGAGTTGCCAACCTAGATTATTTTCCATTGCACTCTAGAGATTTTTTTTAATTGCGGGGTCCAATGCAGTAATCAGCCAAGTCCATTTTTATGAGAAAATGAGTTAAGTAATCAATATTCTTATAAAGTTTAAAATTCTGTGTTATAGCATCATGCAACAATCTGGTTTAAATTTGCAGTGCCTTGTTAGTTGCATGTAAAATAATCATTATGTTAATTTTTCTTACATGTAAACAGTTTTTTGTCTCTACTCAACATTTTATAAAACTGGACTTGGCTGGTTATTGCATTGGACCCCTCAACTGAACATACGATAATATTTTAATGTAATTTAAAAAAACTAAAAAAAAAATATTTTTACAAATTGTCGACATATTTGTTATTTTTATTGAAATGTTTTTGTAATGTTCAATGGCGCCTAATGGGTAAAAAGAAAAATTTCCCGTATATAAAAAATATTTTTATTTTTGGGTTTGTCTTTTGCCTGCCCTAAGTAACGTAGACTATTGGCCAACATCAATTTTTATTTTATTAATTCCATTTAAGTATTTAATTCTTTACACGCTTATGCAACTAATTATGGACGACACAACACATTCACGAACATCCATCGCTCCAGAGGGTGTCAATTTCCCCATAAGAAACTGACACCCCCCGGTGGGATTCTAACCCACGACCCTCTGGTCCAAGAGCAGGAGCTCTACTCACTGACCTGCGAGGATCCCCTAAAAAAGATTTTAAAATAGTATAAAAATCACTTGATATGATTCTTTTTACTTTCCTCCGTATGTAAAACAAAGGGAAAGTATTGTTTTCGTGAAAATTTTCGAATCAAAAATTTTAGCGGAAATATCCGTTTTGAGGTTCCCTGAGTCGAATAAGACCATTTTTGAAAAATGTCTGTCTGTCTGTCTGTCTGTTTGTCTGTCTGTCTGTCTGTCTGTCTGTCTGTCTGTGTGTCTGTGTGCGCTGTACCGCAAAAACCGCTAAAGATATCGAGATGAAACTTGAAACTTAAGCTTTTTGTTACAATCGGAAGAACTGAAAAGCTTTTGGTGAAAATCGGAAAACCGGAAGTGGTACTTTACTCTTAGCGTTTTTCAGTTTTTTCAGATTTTTTCAATAAATGTTCATCAAACCAAAAATCCTTTCAAATAAAAGTTGTAGATAATAACAAAATGAAGATGTATTGTTCACTTACTTTTTGTCATAGCACTCTTAGTTTTTGAGATATTTCAAAAGTTGTGTGTTTTATCTAGTTATTGAGGACCACTTCGTAATATGTTATAAAAAGAAGAACGTTTTTCGGGAACTTTCAAACACAATTTTCTACAGGGTGATTCATTAGCCTCTTTACAAACTTTAAAAAGTGATTTAATACACAATTTACGGGGGAAAGTACTATGATGGACACATCACCATTTTTTCTACTATTGTTTCTCATCCATCTTCTTAGACCTTTGAAAAAGTGCAACAAATAAAGTGATTTTTATTTTAGTTTAAACAATTCCAAGCATTTCTTAATTCTTCTAACTTTCTAGCTAATTGAACACAAAAAATATCACACTAATTATGAAAATTCGCAAAAACTACCGTAAAAAAAATAAATTCCTCGAGATTTTATTAATTTCTCCCCATTTATCCTCTCCCTAAAGTCGACTTCAGGCTTTTCTGGTTTCCGCCTCACGGACTATCCTAATCTCCCTTCGGGGACGTAATAAAAATATCCTAACCCATTAATTAATCCATCCCCTTTCAGTCTAGATACATCCGAAGTATTCATTAGTTCCCGTCATTTTTCCGACTCGGGAGCATTTATCTCTTTATAATTGTTAAGAGATTATAGTCGGCGTGAAATATTAACGATGATGTCCCGCCGGGAACGAGTACCGAATGTGAAGGTGATTTCGAATTTAATTAACGCCTGTTTCGGAAATGGGATTTCCAGGTCTTGAAGTAGGTCGTGCTCGGCAGACAGCGCGTTCTGAGCGGAAAAAGGCGAACCGTGAGTGAGGGTGCATTTTAGAGGGTGATGCGCAAAAATCGGGGTGGATATTTCATTGAATAAAACATCGTGCTTGCTAGGGAAGGTCTTGGAATAAATTCGTTCGAGTAAATGGTCAATTTATGTGAAAAGTTGTGAAAGGTGGAAAATTCACTATTTGTATACCGATAAATTGAATGTTGTAATTTCTTTTGTAATTTATAATATAAATAATAATAATTTAATATAACACACGATAACATAAAGTAAAATTTAATTTGCTAATTGTTCGCAGAATATTTACAAAATATAAAAACGAATTAAAATCGAGTTAATCGAATGATAATTCATTATTTATTTAATGCTGAATTTTGTTATTTACTAAAATATGTGATCAAGGTATTACTCACGAGAGGTGTCCCATGGTTTTCTTGATTTGTAGTGCTTTCTGCACCAATACATGTAACACGAAAATAGTTTGATGTCATTAGATTACGTGTGTGAGAAGAGACAGAAAACTTCTTAATATGTCTGCTATGGTTTTTAGATGGAACATGCGAAAACGTATGTTCCAGTAGCAGCTTTAAAATTTTAAGGTTAAACGTCACATTTTGACAATGTCTTTGTAAAACTAAATCGCCAAAAACCCAGCCACAAATCATTTTAATGAATGTGCACAATCGTTTTAAATGTGAGTTTAAGTAGTATAATTCCAATTTCCACATCTACGAAATAGTTCAGCTATTTATAAAAATAAATAATGCATTTATGTTGATTTTGTGTAAGCTCAAACGAAAATGTTAGTTGAATCGAATGCGCATTCAGTAGATTTGGCAAATAGTCATCGGATTAATCTGTTAATACAGGCAATTTTTCTTTTAAGTATACAAACAGGGAATTTTCTATTAGGTATACATATGTATACGTTTTATTTTAAAGAGTTCAATTTGAAGCTTAAAACGAGTGTTTTCCAATCCCAGACTAAGCATGAAGTAAAATTTCGACTTTAGAAAAGCCTGAAAATTTGGTTTGGTCGCGTATATTTATTTTAAATGAAAGTCATTTCAGTCAATCGAGATTTGTTTACTCTATCGAGAGGTAAATAGCTTTGTAAAATTTTAAAAATGTGACTTTATGTAGTTTTAATCATGTTTTAATTAAACTTAATAATCGATCAACCCTTTCTTTAATTAGTGACCAATGTTAAAAACTCTATAATTATGTCTGAGTGAAATTTAAATTTGCTCAATTTGACGGACTCTAGAACTAAAAAGTTTCCGACATTCGTTGCATTATTAGATAATTTAATTCACGGCGCAGTTTAGGTCGTTATTAAAAAGTTTTCTCGTTTAATTAGTCGTCTAATGCTTTCCCTGGTTTTAGCAGTGTGTGCTAACTATTCCTCATGAATTAAACATTCGGCTTTAATTAAATATAAAATAGAAACTATACATTCCGCATTTATTGGAGATTATTAGTGGAAGGTTTGTGGAATGGTTAATGTCTTCAAAACTTATTAAAACATAATGGTAAATCGATACCGTTTTATGCAATAAAAGTTACATTTGATAAAATATGTACGGAATTTTTTTGTATCTATATCGCGATATGCTGCATATTTTTAAGCATTCGTTAATAAAAGTTTAAATTTAAGCTTTAAACGAGTGTTTTCCACTCCCAGACTAAGCATGAAGTAAAATTTTGAGTTTAGAAAAGCCTGAAAATTTGGTTTGGTCGCTCCGCTTCGCGGAGCGACCAAACCAAATTTTCAGGCTTTTCTAAACTCAAAATTTTACTGCATGCGCCACGCGTATTAAACACTGATTTAGTTTGAAGTTTTTTTTTCAAACAAAATATAAACAAGAAATATTTAATTAAATGCTTTAATTTAAAATGTATGTAAAAATCAATATTTATTATTGATTTAACTTACAATTCATTGATTTTTTATATAGAAATGAATGCACTTTAATATTCTGAAGAGAAACTTAAACGATTCAGTGATTGTATTTAGAAATTATTCACTTAAATATTCTGACGAGTAATTTTAATTATTTCAACAATTAAATTTAGAAATGTATCCAATCAATAATTCTGCAGAGAAAATTGAAATATTTAAAGAATTTTGAATGAACATGGAATACATAGAATATCGGAAATATATTAATTAAAAAAACACAATGAATCTTCTAAAACCAAATTTTAAGGCGTTTCTAAACTCGAAATTAAACTTGCTTAAACTGGGAGTGAAAAACCCTCGTTAATAAAATCAAATAAAAACACTGTAATAAAATATTTGATAAATTATGAATATACAGAGAGTTTTATGTAACACTGAACATTTTCATCCAATACAATTTGACACCTTTAATTTTTAAATTATGGGTAAATTGGGTTGCCTATGTGACCATTAAAAATTGTAGCCAATCGATCGTAATAACGCCGTAACTTATACATACAGGGAGTTTTTCTTTTAAGTCTACATGTAACAATTACAGCGTATATGCCACAAATCTTTAGATACTCGTTGTTTTTTAAGAGTTCAATTTGAAACTTGAAATGAGTGTGTTCCACTCCCAGACTAAGCATGAAGTAAAATTTCGAATTTAGAAAAGCCTGAAAATTTGGTTTGGTCGCGTAGCGCGAAGCGCGGAGCGGCCAAACCAAATTTTTAGGCTTTCCTAAACTCGAAATTTTACTTCATGCGCCACCGGTACAAAACACTGACATACTGCGAGGTTTAGAACACACCGCTAAACTTTACATTGCATCAGTGTTTTGTACTGGTGGCGCATGAAGTAAAATTTCGAGTTTAGAAAAGCCTGAACATTTGGTTTGGCCGCTCCGCGCTTCGCGCTACGCGACTAAACCAAATGTTCAGGCTTTTCTAAACTCGAAATTTTACTTCATGCTTAGCCTGGGAGTGGAAAACACTCGTTTAAAGCGTCAAATCTATTAATAAACCGAGCGTCGGCAAATGCACAACGTATTCTTATATATATATTTAAAAAATCCTCGTTATGAAAATGTTCGGTGTTACTTAAAACTCTCTGTTTACCTATTTAATGTTGGCAGTGAGTTTTAAATTAATTCCTTCTTGGATTATTTGTTTACAAATTCATGAAGAAAACTAGAGATTAAATTTAATTGAAATATTCAAAAATTTAATTTTAAGGTGATTCCTTGTTGGATTATTTTTTTTACAAATTCATGAAGAAAATTATAGCCCAAATCTAATTGAATTATTTACAAATAATTGAAATATTCAAAAATTTAATTTTAAAGTGAGTCCTTGTTGGATTATTTTTTTTACAAATTCATGAAGAAAATTAGAGCCCAAATCTAATTGAATTATTTACGAATTCAAGTAGATTTATTTTTATTTAAAATTTTATTTACTTTTATTTGAAAAATTACAATAAACTATTGAATCTCTGAAACAACTTAAAACTCACGGAATTCAATTGAAAATAACAGAAATAATATTAAACAGAAAATTAAAATATATTACTTGGTTTAATTCAATATCAAAGCAATAATTTTTAATACATTTTTATTTTTATTTACAAGAAAATCCTATTTAATATTAAACATCTACAAAATATGCTATAATTTTTCCTAAAAAATAAATAAAAATTGTATAATGCTTTTATTATTTTAGGGAAATATATCACAAACATTACTTATTTTGTTTGAAAAATTGTCAGAAAATATTGAATGACTAAAAAAATGTAAAACTCATGGAATTAGCTTAGAAATAAATATTTTATTCTCCTTATTAGATTGTTCTAATTTAAGTCGAATTTTCTCAAAAAAAATGCTAATTTTGAGGAGATTTTCGTTTTAAAAATTCGAAGGAAATCATATCACGAATATTGCTCATTTTATTTAAAAAATTGTCAAAACATTTTGAATGACTAAAATATTTAAAACTCATAGAAATAATTTAGAAATAACTGATCTTTAAAATTTTAAACATAGAGTTGAATTATTTTAATCGCTTTATTGGAATTTTTAAATCAAAGTCGAAAAATTATAATTTTAACAAGACTTTTGTTTGCATAATTTAATAAATTGTGAGTGATTAAAACAATTAAAAACTGATAGAATTCTCTCAAAATAGCTGCTCTATAAAATATTAAACAAAACATCGAATTATCTTAGTTGGTTTATTAGCAAATTTTAATCAAACTTGAATTTTATTGGCAAAACGGAATAAATGTTAACTTCTCAAGGAGACTTTTATTTGAAATATGACTATAATTTATTGAATCTCTAAAACAATTTAAAACTTAATTAATTTGGAAATAATTGCTCTTTAAAATATTAAAGAGAAAATCGAAATATGTCAATTAATTAATCACCAGTTTTTAATCAAATTTGCATTCCGTTAGAAAAACGTTAAAATGCTGCTCATTTTTGAGGAGACTTTTATTTGTAAAATTTCAATAAACTATTGAACCTCTAAAACAACTTAAAACGCACAGAATTCACTTGAAAATAACAGCTCAAAATATTAAAAAGAAAATGAAAATATATTACTTGACTGTTTTGGGTTGTAGATGTTCACTTTGTGGTACATCTTAAATACACTTGTAAATAAAACACTTTACAGTTTCTACTATCTAGTAGTCATTATCAAACTAAAGCTTTTATAGTTTGATAATGACTAATAGATGCTCGAAACAATAGTCACAAATTAAGTGCAAAATACAGTGGTTAAACGAAGTAAAAAATGTTTTATTTACAAGTATATTTTTTCTTGATTTATCACCAATTTTTAAGTTGAATTTTGTTACAGTAAAAATTCTTTTTTTGAGAAGATTTGTTTCAAAAATTATAAGAAATTATTGAATCTCTGTAACAACTTAAAACTCACAGAATTCACTTGCAAATAACTGCTCTTTAAAATATTAATCAGAAAATCGAAATGTCTCAATAAGTTCATCAGCATTTTTTAAATAAAGTTGAATTTTCTTTTAAAAAACGAAAAAATACTTATTTTTAAGGAGACTTTTGTTTAATAAGTTATAAGAAATTATTGAATCGTTAAAACACCTTGAAAACTCACGCTATTCGCTTACAAATAATTCCTTATCAATAAATTAGAGAGAATATTGAAATATCTTAATCGCTTTATCTGCAATTTTTATCAAAATCGAATTGTGTTAAAAAAATTGTTAGATTTATTAAAGCGTTAATTACTTTTAGTCAATTTTGAAATGAAGGGCTTATTGTAATAACATGATAAGCCACACAACCAAAAAATGCTGTATTATTCTTCGATTTGATTAGGTAGTAATATAACGAGCTACAGTATGCTTATATTTTAATGCAAACCCAAGTTTTCAAAACTTATCAAACAATCTACTATTAATTCTTAATATCATAGTAATACATTTTAATTTTTTTCCTAAATTTGAAAGTCCAATATCTCAGTTCTGTTTACTTGTGGCATATCATCAATAAGCCCCTCAAATGTCAGATTGAGTAGTGAGAGAAGTAATTAAACACTGAACAATTTCTGTGATTTTTTTAATGTTTTTTTGTTATTGTTCTATTTCTATTGTTTGCTAAAATATTATTAAGTTTGTTCATTTTTTAATGGAATAAAACATGTTTATGTTATTCTAATTAAGCGCATTATGTAGAAAAATAATTGATTTATTACTAACAATAAAAATTTGCTTCAAAATTATATGGTATAATACATTAACACAAGGTATAATTTTTAGTATGTAAAATCCTATGGCCCACAATAAAAAAAAGCATAAGGTATAAAAAGATTGCATTAATTTTTGTTTTCTTTTTCTCTAATATAATATGTTAAAAATAATTGTGCACACTTCCGATAAGCATAATACTAAAAGGAAAGAAAATTGAATACCCGCCCAAACACTGAAAGGGCTCGCCTAAATTAATTACCCCCCGACATTTCCATTCCGTTTCCCCCATGAAAAACGTGGGCGAACATTACAGACGTCCGTGAGACGAAAACGGAAACGCACAAAATCGTCCCTACCTTTTGCGAAAAACGAAAGAATAAAAAAAACCTCGAGGAAATAAATAAATCCCGAATGTGAATGCGAACATCCCTTTCCACTTAAATTAACCGTCCCTTTTATTTTTATTTTCGCAGGACAAGCAGTTCGGAAAGGTGGCCCTCTTCTTCCCGCACACCAACCCCGATGCCGAAGTGATTTCGGGGATCAAGTGCTATAAGCAGTATAGCCTTCAGAGGGCCTACATGGGCGAGACGTTTTTCTGGGGGCTGTTGCCCCAGCCGGGGGATCAGCTCATATTCAAATTTAAATCTCCAACCTACGTAAAAAGGTAAATAAATACAAAAATCTGTATAGGATATAAAACTTGTATAAAATAATAATAATCATAAAACACAACCTTCAACAGATAAGAGCACTAACTAATATTCTTACTCAGGGAATTTTTGTTTCATGTATGCATATTAAATTTCAAATTTTCCGATCTACGTTGTTTTTTAAGAGAGTTAGGTTTGGAGCTTTAAACGAGTGTTTTTCATTCCCAGACTAAGCGTGAAGTAGAATTTCGAGTTTAGAAAAGCCCCGTGAAAATTTGTCCATTATTCCAAATTCAAAATCTTAAAATCTTTAGATATTCGTTGTTTTTTTTTTTAAGAAGTTAATTTGAAGCTTTAAGCGAGTGTTTTCCACTCCCAGATTAAGCATGAAGTAAAATTTCGAGTTTAGAAAAGCCCCGTGAAAATTTGTCTCGGGTCGCGCAGCGACCCGAGACAAATTTTCTGGGCTTTTCTAAACTCGAAATTTTACTTCATGCGCCACGAGTATAAAACACTGATTTCATGTTAGGTTTAAATATAAATTAACTTTACTCGTACACAAACCGATTTTTTAAAAAGGAATTTATTTCTTAACACCCGTGTTCACGGTTTGGTCTCTAATTCATAACTAACTATACAATAATAAAATATAATATAATAAGATAAAATAGCGAAATAAGCATGAGATAACAATTATGCAAAATAATCAGAATAATATATAAATGGATAAATAGATAATAAGTGCTATTGTTTATAATGAAAGGAGTCTGTTGTGTTGGCGTCAGGTAACTCCTCCCCCCTTAGATTCTGGCATCGCCAGGAAGTTGAAAGTGGATCCTGGTGTCATCTTGATGATGTCCTTGATTTTTCTTTTTTCTTATCCATCTGGTGATGAAATATCCGGCGATGATGAAGACGGCAATGTACAGGGTTGTAGTCCAAATACTTGGCATCAGGATATTGGGTCGCTGATCCAGAGAAGGCAATTGTTGAAGAATTGGTACTTCTTGTAGATTTAATTTTTTCAGGTTGATGGTCATCCCGTTGTATTGTGATTTTTCAAATTTAATTTGTGGGTTGTCGATAAGAATAGGGATTCCAACAGTAGATTCCAGAAATCTAATTTGGTGATTTCGGAACTTGATTTTACATCCATTTTCCTTAATTAAATGGATGCCAATTAAAGATGTGGTGTGTGTTTCCTTCTGGCATTCGACTTTGATGTCTTCTTGGTTTGGAAATACTGCCAAGTACTGATTTATGTCTGGTATAATTTCCAGGTGATTTGAATTGATGATTAACTTGGTGAACTGGCAATTTCGGTTGTCTTCATGTAGCAGAATTGTTTTCTCGCATTCGGCATGGTGATTCATGAGCACAGAATCCGGACATTGATAATACTTATTACCTTTGTTACACAAGCGGCTTAGAGGCCAAATTTTGTTCTCAACTTTTGATTTGAGTAAATATTTAATATCGGGTACAATAGTCACAAAGTCTGATTCCAACTTAGTAGGAATAGGGTTTAAGTGGAAAAGTTCAAAATCATTTTCGTAATTGATTGGGATAGAGAGGAAATAGTTAATTTTTGTATTTTCTAGTTTACAATTTACTTTCATGACCATTTCAAAATCGAATATATTTTCAGCCTTAAGTTCAAAAGGGAGTTGCTCGTTATAATATATTGATATTTTTTCAATTTCTTTATATAATTCAGTTGGCCTTATAATGCTTGGGTGTAACAATCCTAATTTGCAAAACAAAAGTGAATTTTCAATATCCTCTAAGATATTTAAAATTACATTATATAAAATAATAAGTTGATTAAATAAATCTTTGGCAAATAAAATATTACCATGTTCTACTTCGTTTTTAAGAAGAGCATTTAATTTTAGAATTTTTGATTTTAACATTAATTCATTATGTTCAATATCTCGTAGAGTTTCATTAAATTTTCCGATAAGTATTTGATTTATACTATATCGCATTTGTAATTGACTATAAATAGTTTTTTGATTTAATTCCAAGTGATTTAATATTTGGTCAATTCTTTTTCCATCATTTGCATCTAAATTTCCGGTAACGGTTTTAACTATCGCTCCGAGTCCATCGATCAGACCTCTTTTACTTCTATTTTTCTTACTTGATTGAAGTTTAATATCAAAGATTTTATTAGAGATTTTATTTTGAGTAAATTTAATTGTTTTATTATAATTATCAAATATTTTTGTAAACGTTGATATATTTTGGATTGTTAAAATCAAAAATGAATATTGAGTATTTAAATTTTCAAATTCTGTATATATAGGCATTAAGTCATAATAGTGAACAAATGTGTGTTCCGTTTTTTGTAGTTTGGCGGGTCCTAAATTCGTAGGAATTATTCCTAAATTTTTCGTAACATTTCTTATCTCTGCACCTTGCGTCAGCAAGACGATGACGGACCTGCAAGAGAATCGTCGTCTATAGTTTTATTTAAATTATGAACTCTAGGTCTTTTAATATTTGAAATATAAATTTTTTCTACAACATTATGATGTTTAGCTTTTATTTTAGCTGTTTTTAATTGAGGGTTTATTTCTGTAACATTTTCCTGTTTATATTTATTTTTTGTTTTCGCTTGTTTTTGTCTATTTTTGACAAATACTCTACTTGAAAGGGATTGAGGCAACTCTTCACGAGTTTCATTATGTTTTGTAATAGTTTTTGATTTATCCGTCGTAAGACGTTCATTAATTTTTTGATAGAATAATTTCATTTTCTCTCTATGATTAACAATATAATTATTCACTAATCTACTTTCAATGTCAATATTAAATGGGTCACTGGTGTCTAAATGACCAGAGATTATTTCTGATGGCTTAAATTTCGTCGCAGAATGAATTGAATTATTATATGCAAGAAGTGCATAATTTATTTTGTATTCGATAGGGTCTCCTTTTGATGAATTTTGATTATTTAATAAGCGTATGTGCTCAATAATGGTAGAGTGGACTCTCTCAACAATTCCATTGGACTCAGGGTGTTGAGAGCTAATGAAATGTAATTTAACTCCATGTAATTCAAGTAATTCTTTAATTACTGTATTTTTGAATTCCAAGTGGTTATCCGAAATAATTTGTTCGGGTACACCATGATGTGTGAAAAATCTAATTAATTTATTAGCAATCTCTGTTGCTTGTTGTGAATTTAATTTATAAAGCTGTGTGTATTTTGAGAATGAATCTATTACAGTAAGAAATTTAACTTTTTCTAAAGCGATAGTGTCAATGTGCACTATTTCGAAGGGTTTCATTGCTGTTGGAGTAATATTAAATTTTAAGTTTAAGGGCTTCCTATCATATTTACTGACAAGACAGATTTCACATTGATTAATAAAATTTTGAATTGTTCGCCTTTGATCAGGCCAATAAAATCGTCTTTTAATTTGTGCCTCAGTTTCGTCGATACCACGATGGTTACACTTTCCTTCGTGATACGCTCGTATTGTATTATCTATTTCTTCATGACTTTCTACGTCACAAAGTAATTCCGTACATTTAATAAAATTACTTGCAGAATTTTTAAAGTATTTTTGCATCGTTACAGAAAATTTCTCATAAATGGGGCTTTCAAAGTATAAGTGATATTTAATATTTGGAACTGTATATTCCTTTATGAATTCAATGACATTATTGTCAAAATCTGATTTTGAAAATTGAACGTTTATACGTTGTTTTTTATTGTTAAATAATAACCTAATTACTGGTGGCGAAGGGGCATAATTTACTTCAGAGATTATTATTTGATTATTTCCATAATTTACAGCTTTTTCTAAAATAGGGATATCAAGAATAGGGTTTTCAATATTTGTGTGCGCTGTATCATTATTATTATCATTAAGAATTTCATTTAATTCATCTTCATTTAAATCGATCTGTGAATCTCCCATTTGTGCTATTATTGATTCAATTTCGTCTCCTACATTTGTCAATTCTACTTTAGCATTATCATCATTTACATTAATTTCTATTCTGGAGAGAAAATCAGCATTTTTGTTTAATGCTCCCTTTTTATATACTATTGTGTAATCATATTCTGAAAGTTTTAATTTCCAACGTACTAATTTTGAATTAGGCTCTTTTATATTCATGAGCCACTGGAGTGGTTTATGATCACAAACTATTTGAAATGTTCGACCGTATAAATATGGTCGAAAATATTTAACTGCCCATACTATTGCAAGAAGCTCTTTTTCAATTGTTGAATAATTTGTTTCGGAGTTGTTCAAGGTTCTACTCGCATAAGCTATTGGTAAATCGTTTCCTATTTTGCCTTGGGATAACACAGCGCCTATTGCAAAATTACTAGCGTCTGTGGTTAAAATAAATGGTTTACTAAAATCTGGATACTGAAGCAAGGGTTCATTTGTTAAAACATTTTTACATAGATTAAAGCAGTTTTGATAATCAGAATCATTTATATTAATAATTGCATCTTTCTTTAATCGTTTTGTTAAAGGTTTAGTCAATCCAGCAAAGTCTTTTATAAATTTTCGATAATAACCTAGTAATCCTAGAAATCCTTTAATTTGTTTAACATTTTTTGGAATAGTAAAATTTTGAATAGCTTTTATTTTTTCTGGGTTTGGTTTGACACCTTGAGGGGTAACTATATGTCCTAAATAAGCTACTTCTTTACGTAAAAATTCAGATTTGTCCAGTTGTATTTTTAAATTTGAGTCCCTAAGACGGTTAAAAACTTCTCTTAATCGATTTACATGCTCTTGTAAGCTGGTGCTAAATATAATAATATCATCCATATACACAAGACATTTTTCATTTTGTATTCCTCTTAAAATATTATCCATAACCCTCTGAAATGTAGCAGGGGCGTTTTTTAGGCCAAATGGCATTCGCAAAAATTCGTAATGTCCATTTTCAGTATTAAATGCTGTTTTGTGTATATCGTTTTCTTCAATTTCTACTTGGTGAAAACCAGAGGCTAAATCTAATGTAGTAAAATATTGTGATCGTCCTAATTTGTCTAATAAATCATTAATATTTGGTAATGGGTATCTATCACCTATTGTTTTTTCATTTAATTTCCTGTAATCAATAACTACACGCCATTTGCGTTTTCCGGAAGCATCCAATTTTTTGGGGACCACCCAAATTGGAGAAGACCATGGACTATAAGATGGTCTAATTATTTTTTGATCAAGCATATTTTTAATTTGGTTATCCACCTCTATTTTGTGAATGTGTGGATAACGATACGATTTAGTATATACAGGAAGTTCATCGGACGTTTTAATTGCATGTTTTATTTTATTTGTAAATGTAAGTTTATTGTTTTCCATATGGAATATATCTGCGTATTCTTTAATTAAATTAGTAATAACATTTTTCTCTTCTGAGTTCATATGATCTGTACGTATTTTTAATATATCAAATTTAATTTTTTCGTAGTTTAATGTATTAACATTATATTTTTCTTTATTTCCATTTTGTAATTCCCAATCATATTCGCTGATAGGGTCTACAATAAATGGTTTTTTCACATAAATATTTTCATCTTTCTCACCCTTATTTATTATTGTACAGATTGCTTTATTATTCCTAACATGACTTATGCATTCTGGAATTTCTAAATTATGTAGTTTTATATGCGGAATTATTACATCGCCATTACTTATATTATTTATATCTACCTCAATTATTTGTTCGGACCTTGCGGGTACTACTATGCACTTCGTATCCGGGGTTTCACGAACGTTACCAAAATTAAGTGGTATTTTACATTTAGGGGTAGTTAATATTTCTTTATCAATATTTATTGTTGCTTGTATATTTTTTAAATTATCCATTCCCAACAGGGCATCGAAGTTAGAGTGAAAATCAAATAGATAAAACTTAAGATTAGCATATTTTGATTTTAATAATTGCGTCAAAGGAATTAATGTACTATTTTTTCCAAAAGTGGTACCATGTGCGCTGGCCACTTGGAAAGGTTCATATTTAATATTTTCTTTAAATAATTTCCTAGCAATTTTCGGATTTACGAAAGATCTTGAACTTCCAGAGTCAATTAGAATTTTAATTTTATTTTGGGGGTCATATATAAAAGGAAGTTCACTATAATTATTAGTAATCCCCATTAATTCAAAAGAGTTTCCTCCGAGGCGGTTTTGCCTAAAAAATCTTGTTGTTCCTCATCAATATTATAAATTTGGTTCCTATTTGGAATAATGGCATTTCGTCCTGTAGTAACGGACATGGGTGTAGAATTTTGTAAATTAGGTGCAGAATTTTGTGGAGTATTTGAAGTACTCGGTCCATAAGGATTATGATTATTATTATTATGATAATTGAATGTTCTTGGATTTTTACTATTAAAAGAACTATAATTTTTATTTTGGAATGCATTATTCCGATTTGGATAAGAACTATTAAATTGTTTGTTATTATTGTGACGAGAAGGATAGCGTGGACCATTGTTATAATTATTGCGTGGCTGATAAAAGTTATCAGAATAAGATGGAATAGGACGTCGTGCAAATATTTTATTTTTATCTTTATTTATCGGATTGTTAATTGTGACCTCCGTTTGAAAGTCATTAGTAAGCATATTTAATGCTGTGTTTAAATCTGCAGGGTTCTTAACCCGCATTTGTGAACCAATGGGATCTTTTAATCCTCTCAATAAAACTTTTAAAGCATTAGCCCTAAAAAATATTCGCAAGTGCTGTCTTTCTTGCAAGTCAGCAATATGATTTGTGATGTACGCAACTTGTAAATTTAAAAGAGATTGAATTTTATTATAAAAATCGAACACAGATTCGTTCGTATTCTGCCTTAATGTGCAAATTTCATAATTTAATGTATAATGGTCTCGTTTGTCACCGTATGAATTTAGTAATGCATTTTTTAAAGAATTCCAATTATTAACTGCACTCGATGATATATTAATAGCAGCTTCACCCTTAACCCTTGAAACTATGGTAGTCATTAAGTAATCATTTACAAAATCATTATTATCCTCAGCATTATAAAATCTATTTAAAAGTCTTTCACATACTTCAATAAATCTAGGCAAAAGTTCTGGTTCTCCCCTGAACTCAGGAATCATTTGCATATATTCGGGTTTTAAAGCTACGGCCATTTTGGTATATTTTTTTTTTTGTTTATTATTAGGAACAAGATTTAGATATGTTAGTAAATGAGCTATGAATCAGAATTTGTGTCTTTTTTTTGAAATAAATCACTATTTTAACTATCCGCGTTAAAAAATCAATCAACTTGTGTAACTTACAGTAAAAGTATTATGTCCATGGGATACTTTCGATATTCGCTCGAAGATCTCGTGAACGTAGTGGACGATGTCTCTCAGGACGGAAATTGTCTGGGCTGCTCAATGTTCGGAGGGCCGCTCTGAAGGTCGATGTCCACCGTAAAAACTCCCGAATTAATCCAAAGAAAAGGAAAAATGAATGAAATCTTCAATTTTCGGGATCCTACCGACTGCGCCAATTAACTTTACTCGTACACAAACCGATTTTTTAAAAAGGAATTTATTTCTTAACACCCGTGTTCACGGTTTGGTCTCTAATTCATAACTAACTATACAATAATAAAATATAATATAATAAGATAAAATAGCGAAATAAGCATGAGATAACAATTATGCAAAATAATCAGAATAATATATAAATGGATAAATAGATAATAAGTGCTATTGTTTATAATGAAAGGAGTCTGTTGTGTTGGCGTCAGGTAACTTATATATAAATTTCACAATATTTTAGTGTTTTATACGCGTAGCGCATGAAGTAAAATTTCGAGTTTAGAAAAGCCCAGAAAATTTGTCTCGGGTCGCTGCGCGACTCTCGACAAATTTTCACGGGGCTTTTCTAAACTCGAAATTTTACTTCATGCTTAATCTGGGAGTGGAAAACACTCGCTTAAAGCTTCAAATTAACTTCTTAAAAAAAAAACAACGAATATCTAAAGATTTTAAGATTTTGAATTTGGAATACGTATACTTTAAAGAAAAGCTCCCTGTATAGTTAATCGTGTAAAAACAGAAATAAGATATTTCCGCGAGACAAATTTTCTGGATTTTTCTTAACTCGAAATTTTACTTCATGTGCCACGCGTAAAGATTTTAAGAACACTGTGAGCTATTGCCCCAGCCGGGGGATCAGCTCATATTCAAGTTTAAATCTTTAACCTACGTAAAAAATAAATACAAAAATCTGTATAGGATATCAAGACTTGTATAAAATAATAATAATCATAAAACACACCCTTAAACAGAAAATTATCACTGAGTACTAATTTACACAGAGCTGCAACCCCAGCTAAAAATAGCGTGCCGCATTTTCGCCCTCTCGCGGGTGTCGACATCTAGTTCGACTGTTGAAAACTCATTAATAGATGAATTGAGAAGTTTTCTGTTTGAAATCACAGAAATTAACCTAGAGGTCAATGACTTGATCGAATAGCGTGAATACTCATAGCAGCGATTAAATTGCCGAAATCATATCTCTGTCATTTTAGAGAGTAAAAACAAGCTCTCTCTCTCTCTCTCACTTTCGCGACGATCCTCCCTAACAGACAATAACACTACTTGATTATTTTCATTAGTAAGCCATTTTTGTTACTACAAAAAACTGACGCACCGCAACAGCGTTCTGACACCTTTTATCTCGGCGCTTTTTTTATTTAATTTTGATTGATTTTCGAGCATTACAGATTTGCGATTTGATTGTGTTAAAAGGGCGATTGAGACGATAAGTCTGATGCATACACAAATAAAGCAATGTGCATTATTATACCGGGTGTTCGATAAAAAACGCATATCGCCATAACTCCGTTATTTATTGATCGATTTGAATGAACTAAAAAACAAAGTCAATCGCAGTTTCAATACCATAAATTGACACTAATTATATATTTTTTTAAAATTAACTTCTTTGCCAAATAATAGTCAAGTTTAAATTTTTAAATGGCTGCATATACTTTTCTTATTTTATTATATTCAACATTGTTTTTCTGAATCCAATTATGCTCGATATGTTGATTGATAAAAAAACTATAATAAATCTTGTTACATGATTTTTTTGGCAATAAGTCATGTGTAATTTTAAAACAAAATTAGGCTTTTAATACTGATCAAAATTTATAAATAGAATTAGTGTGTATAATCAGCTTACAAGATTCAACACAATTTGTCAACCAACCGAACAAAATAAAGGCTAGTATTTTGTTAAAACTTTACAATATTTCAGTGTTTTATACGCGTGGCGCATGAAGTAAAATTTCGAGTTTAGAAAAGCCCCGTGAAAATTTTTCTACGCGGGGCTTTTCTAAACTCGAAATTTTACTTCATGCTTAGTCTGGGAGTGGATCGTTAAGATTTTCAACATGCCGGGAATTTCGATATTTCTAGATTTTGGTCGATTTATTCACAGTTTGTTATTATATTAAATGCAACTTTAATATTTAATAAATCAAGTAAGATATTTTCGAAGTTACATAATAGAATAAAATATAATATTAAATAATTGTTAGATAAGAAATTATTTCGTTTATCAATCTATTAACTTTTACATATCAATCCCCATCATAAATAATAATTCTTAAAAGCAATACATGGTATTGTCGTAATTTTTAATATTTTTTTCTTAAATAATTATATGATACAAATAATAGTTTACGTATTTATAATTGTAATTAGTGCTGCAATTAATTTGTTACAATGTAAAAGTATCCTGGCATTAGTAAAGTTCGGCCGGGAAAGCAAATAGCAGACAGGATTTTTTGTTGACGTAAATGTGTGTATGTTTATATTAAACGTCCATGACGAGATAACGCTGCGGCGCGGCAGCTCCCGCGAGCAGCGCCGATAGGAATCACATTCACCAAGTAGTTCATAAAGTCTCCACCGTATCCCCCGTGGCAGCATTTTCCAGCCGATAAATACGGCTAGTGCGTGACGCTGAAAACCCTCTCTTTGTAATAATTACTCAATGATAACACTATCTAATATTCTTACTCAGAGAATTTTTGTTTTAAGTATGCATATCTTGATGCCTATGCATTTGGAGGTATTCGTAATAGTAATAGTTACATACTTGTCAAAAAATCAAGCAATTCACCAGACGTTAATGTTTATTCCAATTTGACAAATAGCATTTTCCAGCCGATAAATACGGCTAGTGCGTGACGCTGAAAACCCTACTGGTAACCTCTCTTTATAATAATTACTCAATGATAACACTATCTAATATTCTTACTCGGGGAATTTTTGTTTCAAGTATGCATATCACGATGCCTATGCATTTTGAGGTATTCGTAATAGTAATAGTTACATACATTGTGACGCGAATTTTTGCCTAGTTACTATTCTACTTACCGCAAGACCAAACTAACTTCTAAAACTATCACTAACTTTAGCGACCCCCATTCTATTAAAAATTCTGTAGAACTAACCAAGTCACTAGAAAACATAACATTAGAGAGTAATTGTAAACTTGTTTCCTTTGATGTCTCCAACATGTTTGCAAAAATCCCACCCGCCGATTGCATGGACCTAATCATTAAACACTTAGATAAAAGTAATGTTAACCCCATAGTAAAATCAGATTTCATATCATTATTAGATTTAATAATTAAATCAAACTATTTTTCATTTAACAATAAATTTTACAGTCAACATGAAGGCTTAGCAATGGGGTCCCCGCTGAGCCCATTGCTAGCTGAAATATTCATGAACAATATTACAAATACCATTTTAAATTCCACGTTAGGTAAAAAACACATATTTCATTGGTTTAGATATGTAGACGATGTTCTAGCATTCTTTAAAGGTACAGATAGACAACTCCAGCAATTCCTCAATTTCCTTAACACAATACACCCTTCAATAACTTTTACAGTAGAAACAGAAACCGATAACAAAATTAATTTTCTAGACCTAACCATTACAAAAATTAACAACAAATTAAATTTTAATATATATAGAAAACCGACCTATACTGATTCCGTTGTCCCTAACCACTCCCGCCACCCACAAATTCATAAAAAAGCTAGTTTCTATACAATGATAAATAGAGCATTTAAAATTCCGCTAAATATAAATGATAGAAAGAAAGAGATCAATACAATAAAGGAAATAGCATTGAATAATGGCTACACAACTTCACTAATAGACAATTTAATTCATAATTATGAAATGAAAGAGGTGCAGAAATTCTTCTACCCTAGAATTAGGTCAATAAATATTCAACATTTTAAAACAATCAGCTCTTATGGTACAATAAGTTGTAAAATTAAAAACATCCTTAAAAAATGTAACATTAATGTAATATTAAAAACGCCCCATAAACTTAATAATATAATTTTCAACCCAAAAACAAAACTTAATCCCCTAGTTAGATCAGGCATTTATAAATTGAACTGCGAAAATTGTAAAGGTGTGTACATTGGACAATCTGGTCGTAGAATCGAAATAAGGTTGAAAGAACACGAGCGAGCCTTTAGATTAAAACATAATAGTTCTACCTATGCTAACCATCTTTTAGAAGAGAATCACACTTTTGGCGAGGATGTACTTTCAGTAATCCATTTTGCCGAAAAAGGTCGTAAAATGGATTTACTGGAAGCACTAGAAATACACAAGGCCCGAATTAATCCCGGAATTTCCCTTCTTAATGACCAGGTTGACCTAATGTACACCCCTCTCTTCGAAGCCGTATAAATAGTTTTTAACGTGTAATTTGTATTTACTTTAGTTTGAGAATGACTACTAGATAGTCGAAACTAGTCACACAATTAAATGTAACATCCAGTGGTTAAACAAAGTAAAAAGTGTTTTATTTACAAGTGTATTTAAGATGTACCACAAAGTTAACGCCTACAACACCAAACAAAAAAATTATAGTGACATATTTCTACTGTAAGTAAGAAATGTCCACTGAGAATAAATTCAATATAATAAAAATAATTATGGTGATTAACTAAATTGAGAAAATAAAATACATATATACATACGTAAATGACAATCTTCAAAATAGATATAGCTATACCTTTTCAGTAATCATACAGAATTTAACTTTATATTACTAAGCTCAAAGGGTAATAACACATACTGTATATATTAGGGAACATGTATCAACAACATGCTACCAGTTACGTTCACCACATTCTATATAGGAAATGAATGACATATTGAAACTTTAAATTATAAACCAAAATATCTTAACAACATAAAAGAAAATATTTATAGATATATTTCACTATATTAATAATAATTATGTCATTCGAAATCTCGTCATTTATTTGTTTTGGCTTATGAAAATAAATAAATCTCCCACCTTTTTCCAATCTTCACCGACCTACTTCAACTTCCGAACTTCTTCACCAAGCAGAATTCAGTGTCACGATACGTTGACCAGCAATACCCCAGCCCAACGGCAACCAACGACTAGTCTTCCAAAAGGGTTTGTCCTGGAGTCCTATTGCATAATCACCATGACAGCAAAATTCCGACAGCAAGAACACTTTTCCGGAGGATGGAAAATGGTTACCAACTAGTAGCATCGAGATTCAAGAAATAAGGCGTAAAAAAAAAGAAAAAACCTACAATAATTCCCACGTAATTAGAATTTAATAATTCAATTTTGAAACCAGGATACAACAAAGAATAATGCTTACCTCCCGATGGTGATGAGGTTTCTAAAAAAAATCCGATTTATCTCCTCTCTGAGTGATAATAATCCAGTCAACTCTCATAAGCATTGGAATAAATTAAATATTGAGTAAATATTTAAGCCAGGAAATAAAACCTATAATTATTCCGGAATAATTAGAATTATTCTAATCATCAACAAAAAAAAAATGCTCACCTCTGGATGGAATTGAGGATGAAAAGAATTGCCACGTATATCTCCGCCTCAGGCGTAAGTAAACTACAAAAATCCAACGAATTTACCTAATTGCTGCTTGATATGGATACAAATCCCTCTAACTCGAGGAAACCGACAATGGTTTTACCCAATTTCCAATCAAACACACGTGTAACTCTTTAACAATGAATGCGTGAACCGCTCGAGAGTTTATTTATTTATTTATTTATTAACGGAATCTCCATTTTACTAGTTGCTAAACAGGAGAGTGCGCAAGACGCGAAGAACAAATGCGCGAGATTAATCGACCGCGCACGCAGGTGATTGATCCATTTACAAAAATAAAACATTGTTTTGAATTGTGAGAGGTTCGAAAATTTCACAAATGAATAAATATATCTAAATTATATTTAAATTTTACCAAAAATAGCGGAATGATGAAAAATTAACGTAACAACTTGTCAAAAAATCAATCAATTGTTTATTCCAATTCGACAAATAGCATTTTCCAGCCGACAAATACGGCTAGTGCGTAACGCTGAAAACCTTACTGGTTACCTCTCTTTGTAATAATTACTCAATAATAACACTATCTAATATTCTTACTCAGGAAATTTTTGTTTTAAGTATGCATATCTCGATGCCTATGCATTTGGAGGTATTCGTAATAGTAATAGTTACATACATGTCAAAAAATCAATCAATTCACATGACCTTAATGTTTATTCCAATCGACAAATAAATTTAATCAACGAAGAAGATTTAATTGAAGATGTTGAAACCGGACATAAATGATTTATTATTATCAGATTCTCTAGTTTTTACTAAGGAAATCCGTTTAGTTTGCAAATCCAATTACTGATTTCAGTAAATTAAATAAAATTGGCGCAGTTTTGATAATTTATTACATTTCAGGTTTTTCTTCCGGAGTGGAAATGCCGAGCATCCCTCCGACAAATTTTACAACACGACTATAGAGATTTTACCTGCGGAGACGAATCAGTTTATAAATTCGATGAATTTAACGTCGGACGGGTATATTGTTGTAGGTAAGTACACGTTGCGGAGGGGATGAATTCTTGGAGGTTGCGTTCAAGTTATTGTCTAGGGTGGTGCATATAATCTCGTTATTAACATTTCTGGGATAATTTAAATAACATCCCCGAAGCGTTGTTACACTGAATAGTTTGCGAAGCCATATAGTCACGCGTTTTATCCTGGCGCATTCACCATTTTATAACGAGTGTCTATAAACTGTCGGCATCCCAGTAGGTTCTGACTTTAGAAACACATCGTAATTAGACATACAAGGTACCCGTATTTCAACAGAATGATCATGGTTATTTAATAAGATAGAGAGTCAGTTAAATTGGGACAAAGTTGCGTATTTTAGGGTCCAATAATAATCTAAAAACAAACTGGAAATATCAAAATTGTATTTGAGTTCAGTATTCCGGCACCGGATACCCACAGACGCGTTTCGGAGTTCAAGGTCCTCTTCAGTGTGGTCCCGACCCAGTGCTAAGGAATACTAAACATTTCTTATTATATCAAACCGATATGTGAACACTATTAAGTAAATTGGATAGCTAACGCCATCTAACGGTCCATTGTGGCATCGTCAGTGACGTCAGTGACACAAGTGCATATACAGGGTGAGTTTTTTTCGATGTTCTCTATGGGGATCTCGGAAACTATAAGAGATAGAAAAACGGTTAAATAGGGAATGAAGTGTAGTTTTATAGGACGAATAAAATGACACTTTCAAAATATTTGAAAAAGTCAAGGGTAACTAGATATTTTGTATAAAGTAAAATGTGTCAATTTTTGAAATCAATATATCTCTATTATTATCATAGATAGAAAAAAACTGCAAGGGACAAAGTTGTAGAAAATTTTACACAGATTAATAACAAAAAATCAAAAATAAATTCGCCCATATTTTCGGAGATATGACACAAACTTACCTTTTTTAAAATGGAAACAATAGTTGGCTATGACGTTATTAAAAGGGCTATTTTTTCCCTTCAATTCGATATAACATATGCCATACTTATTTTTAAAATAAAGTAAGTTACAGTCGTTTTTAATTTTACCATACACCAAAAAATAGTTAGCCATGAAAAAGACAAAAGTAAAACAATTGCAGTTGTTTATTCTAAACACATATTAATTCATTTCCATATTTGGTTTGTTTCGATAAGTTTGTTTTGTATTTATTTGGTGTTGAAAGTTTTTTAAAGTGATAATGAATTTTTCCAACGAAGAAAAGCGTGATATGCTAGTTTGTTACATTCAGTGTAATAAAAACGCTGCGGATGCTGCAGAACAATATTATAATCAATATATCGATCGTCGGCAGCCATCTTTACCAATATTCAGAAGAATTTACCACAATTTGGGTGAGTACGGATCCTTTACAAAGCCGAAACTTGAAAAAAACGAAATTAATGAAGTTTCGGAAATAAACGTATTAGCATTGGCGATGATAGATCCATCCACATCGACCAGACAAATTGCAACAGAAGCAAGCATATCTCAGCGGACTGTAGTACGAGTTTTGAAAAAACACAAATATCACCCATGTAAGGTATCAATTTCACAAAATTTACATGACGGTGATACCAATAAGAGAATGGTCTTCTGTATGTGGTACAAAAACATGTGCCAAGAGGATAATACGTTCCCTACAAAAATAATTTGGACAGATGAAACGCGATTTACTAATTGTGGGATTTTTAACCGGCACAATGAACATGTTTGGAGTCAGGAGAATCCACGAGAAGTTGCACAACGTAGACCACAAATTAAATTTGGATTTAATGTATGGTGCGGTGCGTTCGGATCGAGAATTCTCGGCCCATATATTTTTGATAACACATTGAATGGAAATGATTACCTTCGTTTTCTTCAAGAAACATTTAAAGATATGCTCGATGATTTAAATTTATCAGTACGGGCAAGATTGAAGTGGTTTCAACACGACGGAGCTCCACCTCATAGCAAGTTGGCTGTGCGAAACTATTTAAATGATGCTTTTCCTAATTCATGGGTGTGAAGAAATGGACCAATCCTATGGCCACCTAGATCACCCGACCTATCCGTTTTAGACTTTTTTCTGTGGGGTTATGTGAAGAACAAAGTGTATCAACAATCATATCAATCCGTGGAGGATCTTAGACTAGCTGTACTTGAAACATTTAATTCTATTGACAGAAGAAAAGTCAAAAAAGCCACAAATTCGATTTTTAAAAAGATGTACTTTATGCCATAATAATAATGGTGGACTTTTTGAGCATCTTATGTAATATTTAAAATTTTCTTCTATTATTATTTTGATAATTTTGGAATTATTTTACTTTATGTTGCTTTTGACAAATCTAAAGAAAGATAATAAATTAAATATTGATTTCGTTGCTATAAACAACCGCAATTGTTTTACTTTTGTCTTTTTCATGGCTAACTATTTTTTGGTGTATGGAAAAATTAAAACGACTATAACTTATTTTATTTTAAAAATAACTATGGCATATGTTATATCGGACTAAAGGGGAAAAAATAACCTTTTCAATGAGGCCATAGCCAACTATTGTTTCCATTAAAAAAAAGATAAGTTTGTATCATATCTCCCAAAATATGGGCGAAATTTTTTCTTTGATTTTTTGTTATTAATCTGTGTGAAATTTTCTAAAACTTTGTGTTTTACAGTTTTTTTCTATCTATGATAATAATAGAGATATATTGATTTCAAAAAATGGACACATTTTACTTTATTCAAAATATCTAGTTACCCTTGACTTTTTCAAATATTTTGAAAGTGTCATTTTAGTCGTCCTATAATACTACACTTCTTTCCCCATTTAACCGTTTTTCTATCTCTTATAGTTTCCGAGATCCCCATAGAGAACATCGAAAAAAACTCACCCTGTATAGATCACTGTTTCGTCCACGGAGCTATACTCTGTGAAACCACAGAAAACAAATATCTAAATTGTATTTGAGTTCAGTATTCCGGCACCGGATACCCACAGACGCGTTTCGGAGTTCAAGGTCCTCTTCAGTGTGGTCCCGACCGAGTGCTGAGGAATACTGAACATTTCTTACTATATCAAACCGATATGTGAACACTATTTTTTTATTCAAAAACCATTGAATCCAGACACTTACAACTTTGACATTATACAGGTACTTTTTAACGAGAAATCTAGTAACATATTTTATTTTAAGATAACTATAACATTTACCCTGGGACTATAGCCAACTTTTGTTTTTCTTATGGGCGCCATTTTCGATTGTCATATTTTTTTAAGAATATTTTTTTCCGAATTCAATGATGTATCATTCTTATAGTTTATTGTACATTTTATATGTAAAATTTTAATCTTTTGTTTTTTGTAAAGTCTGACTGTTTTTAAGTTGAGAACTCACGCATTTGACAACTCCTAGGACACATAATTGTTGTTAAAATTGTGATGTATTTTAAACTAACGACTGTCTTCCACTTCCAGTCTAAGCATGAAGTAAAATTTCGAGTTTAGAAAAGCCCCGCGTAGAAAATTTGTCTCGGGTCGCGCAGCGACCCGAGACAAATTTTCACGGGGCTTTTCTAAACTCGAAATTTTACTTCATGCGCCACGCGTATAAACCACTGATTTACAGTAAAGTTAAAAATATATAATGCTTTATTGTGATGGTGATCAATATTTATTGATATGAGTGAAAATGGAAGAAATATTTTTTTATGAATAGTTTTGGAATAATAATAATAATAAAAGTAGGATAAATTTAGTTTGTGCAACTTTTCCATACTGTTGATATTTAGGGCATCATATCTTTAATGGAGAAGGTGCTATGATGGACACATCACCATTTTTTTAATTTATGTTTTGTGTGATAATCGATACTTATTATTATTACAAAAGATTGACAGTTATTAAATAATTTTGACTGCTAACAATGATTGACTGCTGTCAAAATTTTATTGATTGACAGATATGACGTCATTGTTTCCAAGGCACTCTTTGTAAAAACAAAAATATTGTAATTTTAAACATCAAATCTAAAATTAATTATGAGTGTGATACATCACTGAGTTCAGAAAAAATTATTCTTTCAAAAAATAAGAAAATTCAAAATGGCGCACATAAGAAAAACAAAAGTTGGCTATGGTCCCCAGGTAAATGTTATAGTTATCTTTAAAAAATGCTACTAGCTTCCTCATTAATAAGTGCGTGTATATTGTCAAAGTTCTTAATGTCCAGGTTCAATAGTTTTTGAATCAAAAAATTAAAACGATTTTTTAAGAAATCAGTTTTTACTTGATGTCTCCAAAACAAAATAAGATATTTCAAAATTGTTTTCAGATTATTGTTAGGCCGTAAAATACGCAACTTTGCTCCAATTTAACCGACTATCTATATCTTCAAATAACTGAGATCCCCATAGATTCTGTCGAAATACGGACACCCTGTATAATTAAATTTATTTGACGTTTAAGAGATTTGCCGTATCGTGTGACTTAATCTAACATATGTATTTTGTTTTTCAAAGCAACCGAGATGCCGACAGTTTATAGACACTCGTTATAAAAAGTAATACAGATCCTTTTTCTTTTAACTAAATTTTCAGGAATCCGTAGTTTTTATCAACCAAAATATTCTTTATTATAAATTCTTAGATTTTTCTTTATTCAATAATCTAACAACTTACTTCCCTCGTTATTTATTTCCTTTTTTTTTAATAATACACTTTTTCTTTCCTTTTTATAAAGAGCTTATATCATTAGCGCTCTCTTCCCAAGCCCCTTGTGTATAAAAGAATCAAAAGATTTCGACAAGAGAATAAAAAAACTTTACGGACACAACCCAATAATTAAATTAAATTCATTCCAAACATGCACAGACCCCACAACTCACTGAGGATTATCCACATCACAGATAACAACGATATTCGGAGAAACATTATTAAATCCCGTCTCCGGAGACTTTCCCTTTTCAACGGAAAGTTAATTAAACACCATTTAAATGTAATTATGTTTATGCACAATATACTGTCGACTTTTCAGTTCGGATTTAATTTAAATATTATAGTAGTTGAATTCTCTGGGGGTAAGTTTTTTTGAGAGGGAGTTGGATTAATGATAAGATATGGGATTGTGATTTTTTTAATTTTTTTTTTATCTGTGTGTGTAGGGAAATTTGATAACGTCGGCATAGCAACGGGCAATCCGGATGAAAATATCGGGAAAGTGTCCGCTCTACGTCTGAATGTCCACAGCGAAAGCGATAATTGGGCTATTCTCAGCGAGGTAAATATATATTTTTTTATACACGTCTTTAAAATCATTGAATGAGTAGTAAAACAATGCCATACATGTATTTGTCAACTCTATTGATATTGTTGAGCAAATTGTAAATTCGTATGCGATACAATGCCTCTAAGTTTCCGGCGCTTTCACCATATTTTAAAAACCGTTCAAATAACATGGCTGTGAGTGTGTTTGCTTACTTAAGAGTTGCATTTGGATAATTTCGCATCACGCTGTGCAGGGGTGTATCATTAGCTATAAAAAAACATTTGAAAGTGAATATATCGTTCTTTCTTACACTTTAACGGCCAAATATCAATAGAATAAAGCCTTATTGTTAATCCAAAACTAAAATTATTTATATAATATTAAGAATGAATTGTACCTGTAATGTATCTAATTATACTGAGGCAAGGTGCTTCCGTCATCAGTATAGTCCCGATGGCGTTGAAGCCTGAAACGCGTATATAGTTATCCGGTACTGAGTACTGAACACAAATTCATATTCTTGATATTTGTATTCTATAAAATACAGCCCTCTTGTGGACGAACAATTGCTGTATACAAACGTGTAGTTTGCCAGCTATTGACGATGCTACTTAAGCTAAGGGGCATTAGATGGCGTTTACGCTTTCGAAACATATGCCAATTTTAAATTGTTTATTCTTAACCCATTAGGCGCCATTGATGCATATACGCAACATTATTAATTTTATGTTAATTAAATTACTTAATAAGTTAATTTGATATATTATATTATTTGACTTTACTTGAAAATGTATGAAGAAAAACTTAAATATTTTGTTAATTAAATATCGCGATTATTACTAATTTAAAAAAGTGTTTTCAGTGTATTTCTAACTTCACAATATTTCAGTGTTTTATACGCGTGGCGCATGAAGTAAAATTTCGAGTTTAGAAAAGCCCCGTGAAAATTTGTCTCGGGTCGCTGGCCCGACCCTCGACAAATTTTCTACGCGGGGCTTTTCTAAACTCGAAATTTTACTTCATGCTTAGTCTGGGAGTGGAAATACTTGTTCTGAACTTCATATTGCACCTTTTTATACAAAATCGACTAATGCCTTACATTTACAGCGTATACATTACGTATAATTAAAAGAATAATTCACAGTATGTAATATGTAAATAAGTCATTTGTAGAATTCATTAAAAGAAGTGTAGAATTTTACCTAAAACCAACTTTTTGAGTTTACTATATAATTGCTCGGCCGTTAATGGGTTAATTTGATGTTTTTAATCCCAATTTGATTGTGGTTAAACTAATAAATATGTTTGAAGTCCCAATTTGAAATTGTTTAATCCCAATTGGATATTGATTTGTCTCAATTTGAAGTTGAACCGGTATAATAAACTATTATCAATTTTTTTTCTTGTAGGTATAGTATGTTATGACCCTATTTAATATATTCATTTTTCAAGCTTTCATAAACTCGAAATTTTACTTTATGCTCAACCAAGAAGTAGAATCACTTGTTAAAAATTTTAAATTGCTTAAATTTAATAACTTTATTTTATTTTCCAGATTCACATACAAGATGAATTTGCAACGGCGAGGTGACCTCAAAACAGCGGTCGAGTTTTCATGTCCTTCCCACACATCCGCCATCGCTACACACTCGACCGCACCCCCCCGCATCCTCTGTGATATACGCGCACGCACGCCACTGTGTTGTACGTGTTTACTACGAAAACACCATTTAATTTTGTACATGGGCCTAAACGAGGACGCAGAACTCCATCCTGTATAGTTTTTGTTTTTTTTTATCATCGTCGGAACGGAAAAACCAAAAAAACCTTCCCATCCCCATCATTTGTGTATTATCATCCCCCCCAAAAAATCATCGGTGCACGCCTATAGGAATTACTGTGTTTATGCGTGACAGGCCTGTTTCTCTGTTGTTGTTATTATTTCGTAATTTATTATATAAATAAATTGTATGTTTCAAAACTTCCCAATGAAAATCAGTTTTGTTATATAAAAATGAAAGTTTTTTTTTTAATATTTTTTAAAAATTTTATTAACAATTTTGTTTTAGTTTGTAAAATTATTTGAACATTTATTTACACCCCTGTCCCTTTATTAATTACAGCAATTATACACAACTATATGCCTAACAGTCTAATAGGTAAGTAAACATTGTAGGAAAAAAACTTGATCTTTCTTGAGAATGGAAAAATGTAGTTGTTCATAAAATGTTTCGTTGTGAGTTACGTGAAGATGATTTTAATAAATAAACACGTTAGTAATCCTTTTTCTTCACTGGTTTATTTAGATCGCTAAATGTACATTTCGTTCACCATGTGAACATTTTCAATAGCTGTACTAAACTAAATTTACAAACAAAAGTGCGGCATATATATACAGATTTAGGCTAATTATTTGTTATTGACAATGGGGGTAAATACAGGTAGTTTAGGTTAATCTTATTTCTTAATGACAGTGGCGTTAACAGGTAATATCTTTGTTGGGTACAGGTAGGGGGATTAAATCTCATAATACATTGTTAAGTGGTGTTAAATCGAAATTAAGTAATCTATTTTTGTTTTTTCATTTGGATTGCTTCTAGCATGTTTAAATTATGGTTGTTTGAGTTATCTAATAATTTTAATTTATCTATGGAAAATTTGTGTCCTGTTGTGAGGTGGTGTTCTGCGACTGCTGATTTATCTGGGTTCATTGACTTTAGGTGGTACATGTGTTCTTTAAACCTGATTTCTATATTTCTTTTTGTTTGCCCTATGTATAATTGGTCGCAATTTGAACATTCAATGGAATATATACCAGCTTGTTGGAGGTCGTTTTCTTTACAAAAGGTGTTTCCTAAATGGTTCTTTAATTTTGAATTTGTGTAGTAAGCTGGTTTAATGTTAAATTGTTTGTACAGTTTATTCAGTTCTTGTTCGAATTTGGGGACGTACAACAATCTAGCATATATTTCATTCTTTTTGTTAGGTTCTGACTGTTTGAGTGTTGTAGCTGTATTCAGATTATGTTTATATTTGTGTTTGTTAATTAGTTTTTATAATGGTTTTCTGGTTGTAGCCTAGTGAACGTGCTATTTCGATTATAAAACTTAATTCTTTTTTCCTAATATTTTCAGTTAAAGGAATTTTAATTGCTCTGTTTATCATACAGTTAAAAGCCGACAGTTTATATTTAAATGGGGTAATTGAATGTGCTTGAATATAATTTAAGGTGTGTGTGGGTTTCCTAAATATCTCAAAACTCAATCTGCTTTCATCATTTCTGTGTATTATGATGTCTAAAAAGGTGAGTTTGCGGTTGGATTCTAGTTCATATGTGAAATTGATACTGTCAAATAAATTATTGATTGAATTTACGAAACTGTCGACATTTAAAGTATCATCTATTATAGCGAAAATATCGTCTACGTACCTATACGAAGTTTTAGGGAAATCTGAGATTGTGCGTTTGGCTTGGGATTCTAAGTGGTTTAGAAAAATGTTAGCTAGAAAGGGTGAGAGGGGATTCCCCATTTCTGTACCAAAAGTTTGTTTATAATAATTATTGTTAAAGGTGAAACCATTGCAATCCATAATCAGTTCCGTTAATCTAATAAACTCGGAGGACATTTCAGATGGTATATTGTTTTTGAATAGCAATTGTTCCAGGATTTTTAAAGTGTATTTAATAGGGATGCTAGGGAATAAAGATTCTACGTCGAAGGAAATGAGTCTTTGGTTCGGTTTCAATTTAACGTTTTCTAAGAGCTTTGTTAGTTGGAGGGAGTTCTGGACTGAGCAATCGTTTTCCATTTTTAATTTACTAAATTGTTTGACTAACCATTTCGCTAAATTATATGAGGGAGAATTATTATTTGATACTATGGGTCTGAACTTATTGCCCGGTTTGTGTACTTTAGCGATCTAAATAAACCAGTGAAGAAAAAGGATTACTAACGTGTTTTATTTTATAGTTGTTCATGATTAAACACAGAAAAAAAAACAATAATAGATATCCGGAAGATATTCTAATAAAAAAATGCCATGATAATATTTTTTTATAATTTAACTTTAGATTACCATTTATTAAATATTCGAATATTTGAATTAAATTATCTTTTTATGTTTCAAAAATGCAGAATTTTTAACAATGCCAGTAATAAAATGGTGTCCATCATATAGCGCTTTCCCCGTTATTTGAACAATTGACAATCGACATACTAAACTTATTTCACTTGTCAATTGGTTAAAGACCATTCCACATTAAATTAGTGTTTTATGTGCGTGGCGCATGAAGTAAAATTTCAAGTTTAAAAAAGCCTAATTTGGCTTGGTCACTCCGCTTCGCTACGCGACCAAGCCAAATTTTCAGGCTTTTCTAAACTCGAAATTTTACTTCATGCTTAATCTGGGAGTGGGAGACACTCGTTTTAGCATTAACACAATTAATAATTGACATAATACATTGTTTCTTGTTTTATTGACGGAGCAAGTTTGACAACGTAAATACAAGTTAAAGAGGATACAAGTTTGATACAAGTTCAAGCAATCATTTTTTGTGCCAGACGTCAAATGAAAATTCACAGTCGATCAAAGGACTTAACGTCAAAATTCCATAATAGTGAAAATACGGTCGTCTAAGACAATTACAGCAAAAATGTTGCAATAGTTGATTGGCGAAATACTATTACAGTCAAAAGACTAAGTGGTTTTATTGGTCAAAAGACAATTGGCACAGTTATTTAATATAATAACGTCAAAATAATCAAGCTCATTAAATTATGTCAACATTTCATGATAGTTGAAAAATAGGTTAGGTTGTAAAAATAACGTTTCTTTCGTTAAATTTAGCGGGTTTGGAATGAATTAACTTCACGACTTATCATCTAACCTAAACTAACTTAAAATATTAAACAAAAAAATTGTGCTAAAATGTCATAGTTGGCCAAAATTGCTTTCAACGTTGAAAATATGAAATTATTAACACTGTTGTATCCTTTCTACACACTTTAAAGTGTGAAGAAAGGATACAACAGTGTTAATTATTTATGATTATACTCTTCACGAAACTCAAAAACAAATATCGATAATATGAAATTATGCCAAAGAAAAAAAAAATACCATTTTATTTATATAAATTGTTTATAGCACAATTCGATATTTTTTACATGGAATGAAAGTGTGTGCGTCAATAATCATAAGTTACATTAACAATATCAATTTATGCAAAATAATTCAATTTGTGTTATAAATGGCAAATTGTCACACTATATTAAAGATATAAATGTCAAATTACTTTATTATGTGTCAATAAATGTAATTGAAGATATCACATGAATGTATTAACATTTGTAAAATAGAATGTGATCCTTCATGTTAAAAATGTCAATACATTAAAGTCATTAAGGTCAAAAATCTTATTATATATATATATATATGAAATAAATGTAAATTATTAATGTCATTTTGACAAATGTTAAACTTTGATGAAAAAACAGGAAATGCTCTCATTTGACTATGACTATACTAACTATAAGTAGACTTGCATTTCATTGTGTCCAATATATATATACTTGGCAGTACTAACTATATAAACTGTATCGATTATGTTGACTACTTTTACATTACTGATAACATTAACAGATCTAACCAACAGTAGACGTGCATTTCATTGTTTCGATTATATTGACTATTTTGACAGTACTGATTATATTGACTGTATCGATTATGTTGACAATTTTCACAGTATTAACTATATTGACTCTACTGACTATGTTGACTATATCATTCAACAAAATTGACAATATGGACTGTTCTTTGACTACAATAGCACTCTACAACTTTGACCATTTCGACATTTTACAATAGTATTATGAGTTCAGGAAATATTCAAATACATTAAATATTCGAATAACAAAACATTAAAGAATTCAAATATTTAAATATTCAAACATTCAAATATTCAAATATTCGAATATTCGAATATTCGAATATTCGAATATTCAAATATTCAAATGTTCAAATATTCAAATATTTAAATATTCAAATATTCAAATATTCAAATATTCAAATATGCAAATATTCAAATTATCAAATATTCCAATATTCGAATATTCAAATATTTAAATATTCGAATATTTGAATATTCGATTATCCAAATATTCAAAAATTCATATTTGAATATTTGGATATTTGAATTATTCGTATTTAAATAACAGCCTTAATCAAAACACTAGTGTGAAACATCAAATAGCATTATTTTAAAAAACGACAAAAATAAATGGTAAATATACATTTTTTTATCCAATTTGTTTGTTTTATAACATATAATCACATAAATTGAACTTAACAGAAACATAATAAAATAGTACAGATATACACAAACATTCTACAACATATATTAATCTATGTAATTTACAGTACTTTTTTTCAGCGTTAACATATTTTTTGTCCTTTGTAAAGGGTGTCCTAATAAAAGTGCCCGATTTAAATTTTGTACCATTTTTTTTGCGCAAATGGCAGCTCTGAAATTTGACAGCTGTCATCTATGATTGTTCCGATTATTATTTATACAGGGCTACACAAATAAAGAACGCGTTACCGTTGTGAAAATGGCAATGGCAGTGCTGTAACTGTCAACAGTTTGCAGTACTGCAACATACAAGATAACGTAGTTCTTGTGGCCTCACCTGGACGGTATGGATCATAAGACATGTGGTTACAGCAGGACGGCGCGACCTGCCACACCTCGCATAAAACAATCCATTTATTGGAGGAACGATTTCCGGACCAAATCATCTCCTGAAATACCGATGTCAGCTGGCCACCGAGATCGTGAGATTTTTCGCCGTGCGATTTCTTCCACTGGAGTTTTGTTAAATCTCACTTCTATGTCAATGCGCCACTGACTATTCCCGAGCTCAAGGACGAGATCCAAGCGTCATCGGTGAGTTAGAGCCGCAACTCTGCGAAAACGTCATCGAAAATTTCATGAAAAGAGCAAGGGTCTGTATTCAGATCCGCGGGGGCCATTTGCCGGATAATATATTCCATACTTAATCGGAACATGTCCACTTTATATTGCAATAAACATATCAGCATTCGCTCAAAAACTTCGGATTTATTTTAAAATTAAATCTGGCACTCTTATTGGGACACCATTTATTTCACAACACTTTTTCAAAATAAAAAATAAATCCTTTCATTCACTATTAAAAAAATATGCAAAATATAACCTATACAATTTACAGTAATACATTTTTCTTCAAATTAAACACAAAAGGATTTGTTCTTTTAAGTATACATATCGCGGTCCATACTTTGTGAATGTTCGGGGATTGGTTGTTTTTTTATAAAAGTGGTTAATTTGAAACTTCTAGCGGTTGTTTCCACTCCCAGATTTGGTTTGGTCGCGTAGCGAAATATAACTTGAAGTTTAGAAAAGCCTGAAAGTTTGGTTTGGTCGCGTAGTGAAGCGAAGCGACCAACCCAAATTTTCAAGCTTTTCTAAACTCGATATTTTACTTCATTCGCCACGCGAATTGAACACTGAAATATTGTAAAGTTTAAAATATACTACTATACTGCTAAAGCAGTATATTTTAAACTTCACGTTAAATCGGTGTTTGTACGCCTCGCGCATAAAGTAAAATTTCGAGTTTAGAAAAGCCTAAAAATTTGGGTTGGTCGCTTCCCTACGCGACCAAACCGAATTATCAGGCAAAATGTTCCTTAATGCTTAACCAATGAGTCAAAACCCTAGTAAATAGCTTAAAATTGAATGTTTTTTTTAAAAAACAACGAATGCTGAGTGTACAGAGAACAACAAAAATTACCTGTATGGTGAAATGTAAGTTTGAATATATATATATATACTTTATTGTAATACCAAGCTTTGGGGACTCATTTTGTCCCTTCCTCAGGGTTAACACTAAAAAACAATGAGCAAAAAAACAAACAATTACTGATCTGAATCAAATTATTAGTTAATGACGAATTCTTAAAAAATTTGCGAATAAATTTTGAGCTTACATTTGTGATTATTTGAACAAACTATTGTTAAACTGACGCTGCATTTGTTTGATTATTCTATCGCTACTCATGGTGGTTGTTGAATTTAAAAAAGCGAGGTTATGGTGTATAAAAAATCGTAACAGCGTGGTTACAGAAAAAGTGAAATTTTAAAATAAACGGCACATGCACATGTTAAAACTATGGAAATTATCACTGTGTTGCACTGTTTCTTGGATAACCCGGGGTGGTATCACCGCGATTGTTTAAATTTAATTAACCTGTATTCACGTGGCCGCATCGTAGTGCGAAACGACGCACGTGTTTTCACACAAACAACAACAATGGCTGGTGCCTGTCCACAGGTGCCGTTCGGCTCTCTCCGTCTCTGTCACCGACGGAGGGAGGCGCACGTCACTCGTTTCTAGGAGCGTCACGCCAGCCAGCGCGCGGAAATTCGAAATCACGTGCTTGAGCTCGAGGGATTCAAAAATCGACGCTGGAGGCCCATTTACCTGCCCTGTTGTTGCCGTTTGGGAGTTTATTGCTGAAAAATGACTATTATGCATATAGGTAAAGTTATTGATGCCAGGTTTAGGTTAGGTGCCCGAAATAGATTTAACTAAAAATGTAATGAAATTATAATTTTGAGCGCAACCAAATTAACTCCGAAATGGGTAAACTGACGGCAGAGTCGTCGAGTGAGTCTCAGGTATATATATATATATATATATATATATATATATATATATAAATATATATATATATATATTTATATATATATATAAATATATATATATATAAATATATATAATATAAATATATATATATATATATATTTATATATATATATATATATTTATATATATATATATATATATATATATATATATATATATATATATATAAATATATATATATATATATATATATATATATAAATATATATATATATATATATATATATATATAAATATATATATATATATATATATATATATATATATATATATATATATATATATCAATGAAAGCTCTATACCTCTTTGCAAATTACCACAAAAAAAAACTGTTCTCTGCAGCAGTTTTTTTTTGTGGTAATTTGCAAAGAGGTATAGAGCTTTCATTGATAGGTACCCAATATATTTTCTGTATATCCACATAGCCACTCTGCTATTCTGTTTGTTAGTTTAAATATAACGAACTTCATAACTAGATTTCCTAGTTTTTTCATTAGCAATTTACACTTCTGCTATTCTGTTTGTTAGTTTAAATATAACTTGAAGTTTAAAACTAGATTTCCTAATTTTTCCATTAAGAATAACTTACACTTTGCTTCTCATCTTCTGTATTTTACTATTATTCCACATTATGTTTTACCAGATATAAAGATATAAAGGTTACCTTACAATATAATCAACGGTTACAAAAAAGTAATCAGATCTAAAATGGATTTGTTTGCCCTTTCTTTAAATAAACTTTATTTTTGAACCCACTGCATCGAATGTGGATATCCGCCTTTCCAGGTCTACTAGACAAGGAAAATCGGTAAAAACCAAAGTATGTTTACATCAATGTGTATTATTATGTAGGACTATAGAGTAAGTCAACTATAACGGCTTTTCGAGTTGAAAATATTTTGGTAATATCCAATTAAGAAACCATAATGGTAATATCAATGATGAGTTCTTTCAAAAATAAGCAACCAATAAACAACCGTCTGACAGTATTCGTCTTCTACAAATACTTAGAACGTCAATTCCCTGAGGGCAATTATTACTTCTGATAATCCCCCTGCTTCCAACTGGCTCCAAGTGAAAAGACCCCTGCTTCCAATTGGCTCAAACTGAAAAGACCGCTGCTTTTCAATGCTTTCAGTTGGCTCACATAATTTTTCAATGTCTGCCAACTTAATAAACATAAAAAATGCCATCCTGTTTTGGAACGAAAATATTACAGAAATAGATAAATTAATTGAAGAAACAACACTCACATACACAACAGCAGGTATTTGGAACATTTTTTGAAGATATTTGCGGGGTAAGAAATTATGTACTTATGTATGTTATAAGTTAGAATAATATGAAACAAAATTATACTTCTATGCAATCAATGACACTTTTATCTGTCACATTCTTTTGAAGTTTGTCTAAATTATTTTTGAAATATTTTATGCATATATAGTTCGTCCGAGAAAGCAAGCAATATCTAGTTATTTTCATTGCTATTCCGACATCTCTAAACTCAATAAACATAACGTTAAAGCAAGCGTTAAATATATGACGTTTTGTTGGTAATACCTCACAGCATTGCCGCTTCACCACTCGTAATAAATCCAAGCGAAAACTCCAAGTCCGAGGAAATGTGAATTTGTTAGAACATTTCAATGCACGTTCAAAATTATATTGATAAATGGCAGATTTATGTTATTTAGTGTGCGTCAGGGTCCTATCTTTGCTGCGTCACTACAGCTAAACCAAATTCACCACTTTTCGTGTTTGCGTGTTTAAAATAACAAAGAATTCTCTGAATCCTCTGTTTATTTTCATAGGTTAAAAGAAAAGAATAATAATGAAATGAAATAAACACAAAGCTAAACTTTAAAATCTAAATTTTTAAGAAATTGTAAGGTTGTGCGTTCATTTCTTGGATATAGACACAAAGCTAAACTTAAAAATCCAAATATATAATAAAATAAAATCCAAATATATAATAAAATTGTAAGGTGTGCGTTCATTTCTTGCAGCAGTGTATATTGTAAAATACAATTATCCCGGATTCACCCAATTAAAGGCATTCGCTCCTTCGTCGCTCGTGCGTTAAAAAAGCGTTCATGCGGAAAAATTGTTTCCTGCACTTATTTCATAAATTACCATTGTATATACAAATTACTTTTTTTTCTGATCTCGTGCAGAAATAACAAATTTAGACTGTTTTTATATCATATCGCTGCTTTGCTCTGATAATGGCACAAGTGAAATTTGTTAAAATTTTTTAGGAGAAGCCTGTAAAAGTGTACAAGATACTTTTATTTAAATATTGAAGTCTCTATCTTCACTCGATTTATCTTATTTTTTGCACGTATTTTTATGTGTGTTTCTTAAAGCTGTATTCAATAAATAACTGTATTGAAAAACAATCACTTTTTTTTAGTTGTCCTACTATCAAAGCAAAGCAGCGATATCTCATAGCATATTAAAATATTAATAGCCAATCAGTTGTCTCTCAACATCGTGATATTTTTAGCAAAAACTTGGCGCTTATTTCCTCCTTGCAACTTCTTCAATCGTCATGCTATAACATTTTACGATTTACTATTTCTTTCTATTTGCTGCAAGACGATAATATATGAAATCAGCATATTCATCAAAGTAAACAGCATATTATGATCAACAAGCAAAAAACCGGCAGCTGAAATTTTGGGAGCGCGATGTGCCATTTGCGTTGCTAGCAGAATCAACTCTTTTCTGACGCTTTCCTGAATATCGCCTTCACCACCATAAATTCCAGAGTAACAAATCGAAAAGGCTGTGTGCAGTTCTTCTTTCACTTTCTCACAACAATGTGCTAAATTCATACCCAAAACCTGCGAATAAAAAAAAACTCAAATAATCGATACTTCTATAATTTGAAATAGGAGTTTCTAATCGTCGATTTTGACGTGTCACGAATATTGGTCGAGATTTGTATAGTCCAAGTACTAAATTTTTCAAAATAAGATCCCTGTTTTTTTAAAAAAAAAAACAATAAAATTTTTATTCATACATTTGTATAACAGTTTTTTCTGATTTTTTCTTGTAGGTATACATTTCTCGATTTTTTAGACATTCATCTTTATTTTAAAGCTTCTAACGAGTGTTTCCAATCCCAGGTTAAGCGTGAAGTAAAATTTGGAGTTTAGACATTTGGACTATAATAACAGGTGACATAAGTCGGCGGTAGCCGACATTTGAACTATATGTACAGTTGATATAAGTCGGCGCCAGCCGACATTTAGTCCATCGTGTCAACTTGACATAAGTCGGCGTCACCCGACATTTGGACTATAATGACAGTTGACATACAAGTCAGCGCCAGCCGACATTTGGACTATAATAACAGTTGACATAAGTCGGCGGCAGCCGACATTTGAATTATGCCAGCTGACATAAGTCGGCGCAAGCCGACATTTAACCAATCGTGCCTACTTGACACGAGTTCGAAATGAACTATAATAAGATCAAACAAGATAAATTCAAATTCAAAACTATTTGAATTCGAGAAAATAAGCCTACGCTTCTTATAGTTTGCACACTTTAAACATAATATATAAAATTACGAAAAACTATTCGTGAAAATGCAAACAGTGTCTTAATTAATAAGACAATTTAAGACGATAAATATCCATTGAAACAACTACTTCCCGTGCAAATACACCTCTGGATATTGAATTATACAATGAAATATTTAAAATCTTATTTAATTTGATTTGTTACAACGCTCTATTAAAGTATATGTAACGTTTAGGTCAAATTCTCTTCAAACCAACTAACAATACAATTTAAAATGAAAGGAGAGATTGCAACAAATTAGAAGTGAAAGGACTTGGATTAAAACTAATGTCTTAGGCCATCTATAGACGCGTTTCGAGATTTATCTATCTTCAGTATAGCTTTGCTTATGACGTTTAAAAAAATTAGGAATAAAATTAAATCAAACTTACTTGGAAAAAGTGTTGTGTGTGGAATGAGCAGATACACAGAAATGGAATGAGTGAAAATGATGGTCGGTATTTATAGGTAAAAAAGGGGATTATGTGAAGAGAATTTTACCTAAACGTTACATATACTTTAATAGAGCGTTGTAACAAATCAAATTAAATAAGATTTTAAATATTTCATTGTATAATTCAATATCCCGAGGTGTATTTGCACGGGAAGTAGTTGTTTCAATGGATATTTATCGTCTTAAATTGTCTTATTAATTAAGACACTGTTTGCATTTTCACGAATAGTTTTACGTAATTTTATATATTATAATAAGATCGCCATGTTATAGTTTTTCTTTGTGACAATTACGATACACATTTTAACACTTGTGATATATTTTAAAGTAATGAGTGTCTTCCACTCCCAGACTAAGCATGAAGTAAAATTTCGAGTTTTGAAAAGCCCCGCGTAGAAAATTTGTCGAGGGTCGCGCAGCGACCCGAGACAAATTTTCACGGGGCTTTTCTAAACTCGAAATTTTACTTTATGCGGCACGCGTATAAAACACTGACTTGAAATAAAGTTCAAAATATACTGCTTAGGTTTGTACTCGTGTTAATTATTGTCACAAATTTTTATATAAAAGTAGAATATGTGAAAGTATACTTAAAAGAAAAAATCCCCGTATGTATCTCAGTTTAATTTTAAATCGTAAGTTAATGTATTAAACAAATGTTGGTTTCAAATAGGTAATAAATCTTACAATTAATGTTATGGTCCAAACAAGAAGTAAAACTAAATGAGGCCCGGATGTTTCAATCAGCATATTCAGCGTAAGCAGCAGATCAAAAATAATCACCATCATCGTTATGAAAATCTGCCATCCAAAAATCTTATTAAACAACTTTATAACATCACACCAAACCCTAAAATACCTGCAAATATCCGTTAATTCACTCATATAAAAATCCTTAACCTGTGGCCTCGCTCTATTATTAGTCATTGCATAAAGCGAGTTGAAAACATCCCCATCAACTTTATACGCATTCTTAATGCTATCTTTCAAAATCGCATTGAATGCCTTCAAACTTCTAAAAATAAATAACAAAAAAGTGAAGAGCAACAACGAAGACATGTAGAAGTAATAAAACTGGACGTGTTTGTAGATGTAGTTCTGAATATCTTGAAAGGTGCTTTTCTCAAAGCTGTGGATTAAATCGCAGATCGTGTAGGTGAGGATGTAGACGTTGTAGATGGTTATGAAGAGGTAGATTTTTTTGTAGGTTTTAGGTTGTTTGCATTTCGGCATGTTTGAAAATTCTGATGTTAAAGCGATCAACATCCTGAATCTTTCCGCGTTTCTGAAAGGTATTGCCATCATGGCGTTCACATTAGACACAGTGATTAGCACAGTTCGAAATTCGGTTATGTAAGCGATTGGTTTTGATTTGTACTGGTGGATGTTCTTCAATCGCTGAAAAGCGAAATAAAAGGAGAAAAATGTTGTTATCAGCGAGAACACAGCAGCGAAGAATTTGCTTAACTTCAAATGTTTTATCTTGTTTGTGGTGAAATCGCATTTCGGTGTGATTGATAACAGTGTTGAGAAGTTGATAACGGGCCGGATGAACGTTAGATCGTATTGTTTGCACGACATGACGTTACTGTAGTAATGCGATACTTCGGTTGCTCTGTGAATCCTTAATTAGGTTCCCGCAGTCCCAGGCCTTGTTTAATTAAGGGCGCAGAATAAAACTTAATTACCGCGACATGATTAATTATTCATGGGAAACTTTTAAGGATATTAAATTTACATCTCTCGGTTGTAATTACTCGTATTAGTCGCGGGTTTTCTTTTGTTTAATGGGGTTTTTGATTGCGTTTCATTTTTTTAATGGGATTCGTGGGGTTAACTTGGTTTATCTTGGGTAAAAAGAATTGTGTGGCCCATGAGGGGATCGAACCCGCGACCTTCGCGTTATTAGCACGACGCTCTAACTAACTGAGCTAATGGGCCAGTTGATATACTGTGCTATCGTTTAAATTATGTTTTGCAGAAGGCGTCATTTTTTGTGCGGTTGCTTAGAATGCCAGCTGAATGATGGAATACATTTTAGGTTATGGTAAACTATGTGTTACTGACTGTTAACACATCATTTATCATAACCTAAATTTATTCCATCATTCAGCTAGCATTCTAGGCAACCGCACATAAAAATGACGCCTACTATAAAACATAATTTAAACGATCGCACATTATATCAACTGGCCCATTAGCTCAGTTGGTTAGAGCGTCGTGCTAATAACGCGAAGGTCGCGGGTTCGATCCCCTCATGGGCCACACAATTCCTTTTACCCAACATAAACCAATTTAACCCCACGAATCCTAATTTAATTTAAAATTTAAAGGCTACTCTAAATTCTGTTTTAAATAATCGCATAGTAGTATAAAAAATTATTTTTGTTGTACAGCACAAATTTCTTTTCTAGTTTATTAAATAGTAATCATTTCATGTCATACGTTTTCTTTGGATGTCAAATTTTATTCATGATGAAATATGTTTATGATCAGAAGAGTCTCGTTCATAAGGGCGGTAGGACTGCAGCCCCCAATTTATTTTAAGTGTACATATTTTGATGCCTGCACTGTAAAATTCCAGACATTTTAATGCGTTCAATTTGAAGCTTCGCATGAATGTTTCCACTCCAAAATCTGCGAAACACGTTGATATTTCTTGTGTTGTGTCCATTATAGCACTTTCCCCGTTATGATGATTTAAATATCAACAATATGGAAAAGTTGCCCAAACTAAATTTATTCTACTTGTATTATTATTATTCCAAAACTATTCACAAACAAAATAATTCTTGCATTTTTTCGCTACATCTAAATATTTTTAACTTTACTGTAAATCAGTGCTTTATGCGTGTGGCGCATGAAGTAAAATTTCGAGTTTAGAAAAACCCCTTGAAAATTTGTCTCGGGTCGCTGCGCGACCCTCGACAAATTTTCTACGCGGGGCTTTTCTAAACTCGAAATTTTACTTCATGCTTAGTCTGGGAGTGGAAGACACTTGTTACTTTAAAATATGTCACAAGTGTTAAAATGTGTATCGTAACTGTCACAAAGAAAAACAATAACATGGCGATCTCATTGTTGTTCAATTCAAACTCATGTCAAGTAGGCATAGGTAGGTATGGTTAAATGTCGGCTTGCGCCGACTTATGTCAACTGACATTATAATTCAAATGTCGGCTGTTATTATATCAACTGTATATCAGCTGTCAATATAGTTCAAATATCAGCATAAACATAATGTCGGCAAATGTCGGCCGACTTATGTCAAGTTGACACGATGGACTAAATGTCGGCTAGCGCCGACTTATATCAACTGTCAATATAGTTTAAATGTCGGCTGCCGCCGACTTATGTCACCTATTATTATAGTCCAAATGTCGGCTGGTGCCGACTTATATGTCAACTGTCATTATAGTCTAAATGTCGGCTGACGCCGACTTATGTCAAGTTGACACCATGGACTGAATGTCGGCTGGCACCGACTTGTATGTCAACTATCCAGTAGCGGATTTAGAAAACCGTCAAGGGGGGGGCGCATCTCCATCGCAAAAGCTCAATATATTTTTGTAGTTATGAAACAAACTTTATTGCTGTTATATTTTTAAATAACAAAGTTTATTCTTCTACTTTTCTTGGCGAAATGGTCAATAACTTCCTCGATGCAACATTCTATGTCGAGATGGGTGTTTAGAAGTGCAAGCCCATTGAGACGATCCTCATTCATCGTTGACCTCAACCACGTTTTCGTACGACGCAATGTGGAAAAGCTTCTCTCTACCGTGGCTATTGACTCGGGTAGACAAGCGAATACTGTGTACAGCTTATGGAGAGTCGGATAGTCACTATTGGCACACACAGCTAGAGCTTCCATTACAGAATCCGAATTTGTTACCTGTTTCATGTGTATTTGTCTAAACTGAAGCATGAGTTTTTTTTTTTGTCATATAGTGTGCTTCGTCAAAAAATGGGGCAATAGACAGACAGTCCTCCAATTTCTCTGCCAAGTTTTCAGAGGCGATATTTATTAGTTGGGAAGGTAGAAGATTATTTAATTTTAAATGTGTTATATTTTCGTCACAAAACCGTTCCCTCATGTCTGTTGTTACATGGTCCAATATTGGTACAAAAACAGCTATTCTCCAATATGCTATTGGATCGTCGTTTACATCAAAATGTGCCCTGTGACATTGCCTTCCGGCATGGCGAGGTATACTCATTTCTACATTGAGCTCTTCCATTGTTGTTCTAGAGTCCTCTATGACACGGGTGAAATGAACGACTGCATTGGTTCGCATGTCATCATATATTTTAAGAGTTGCCTCTATTCTGATTTTCGCTGTAGCAACATCGATGGTAGGGTTCTGTAAAATCTTGCTCAGAGGGAGTGTTACGCTCATTATTTCACTCAGAGAGAAAAGCGTGACATGAAGTCTGAATTCGACATGGCCTTAAGCAGAATACTGGCTTTGGACGCTGTTGTTCGGTCTCTCCACTCAGAAATTTTGATTAAAACCTTTGTAATCGTCGGAAGATCGGCTGCAAATTGAACAATGGCATCATGGCGTTCGACCCATCTTGTCTGGCAATGTGTTAATAATGAGTGTTTCAGGGACGCTTTTAATGTGGCAAATCGCTTACTTGACGCTGTAAAAATGCCACAACTTCTTCAACAGTACCAAGAGCGTTTCTTACATTTGGAACTCTGCAACTTCGCGAGATGGCCAAATTAAGTTGATGGCTACGACATGGTGATACTCTGGCGTTAATCGCTTTAGTCCTGATTGTCGCTACAGCTCCTTTAAACTCCGACATATTGACAGAGCATCCGTCACATCCAACACCCACACAATTTTCTAGAACAAGTGCCAGACTGTCTATTTTTTTCAGTACAGTATTTCCTAATACTTTCCCTGTTATACTTCGCTCAACAGACGGTGTGCTTTGGTTTTCGTTTTGGTCATGAATATCAACACCCCAGAAACCGTTCCTTTAATTTATTATTAGTATCTACATATCTTGCAGCTAAACTTAATTGGGCAGTATGTGCTGTCTGTGGTTTCGTCGAAAATGATGCTGTAGCAACCTGCAGCTTGAATCTCCTTCTGTATTTTATTCAGCATCACTGCTTCACAGGATTTTATTAGTTCGTCACATGTGGTCTTACTAATATATGTTATGTTGCATTAGATTTGCTTGTGACGAGGTGATTTTTTAGCTGCAAATCTCCTGCATCGATGCGAAATCTAAGCAAGGCCCTGAAGTTCCCTTCATTATCAGCCACAATATTGTTTTCATCTGAACTATTGGCTAGTAGACTCCTGTCGTCTCTGTGTCCTCTCAAGGGTATGTTTTGCCTTCCGTGAAGAATTATAGTTTTTACTATAGGAACAAGACGGGCCCTGTTCTCTTTTACTTGTTGCATCCTCTGTGCTGAGAGTTGATTCCTGATATCAAGTTCAGGTTTATCAAGAGTCACCAAAAACGTGTTTGCAGTAGTAGTAGCTTTAATATGGTAGTCACAAGAAGCGTGTTTCTCCAGATACCCATATTTTCCGGAAAGTTTAGCAAACTTTGTTAGCGGCTCTGTGACAAGCTTCTTTGCGGGACAGCCTGTCTTAGCGCCTACCATATTCCTATGCACAAATATCGCACAGTTCAAGCAGAAGAGGCCTTGCTTTGACTGGGAAAAGACTAGCCATGGATACTGCTCAAAGTGCTTTTCTTGCACTTGTCGATGTTCTATTCGTCCTCGTTTTGAATGTTGCGACCTCGGAAAAACATATCCTCTCTCCGGCTTCCTTGGAGCGGTTAGAAGTCTATGAATAACATCATCAGAAAGAGATGATGACCTATCTACAAATGCGCCAATGTCTGTCTCATCACTGATCTCCATGGCCGCACAAGCTACGTTCTCGTTACACGAAGAACTACTAGGTACCGGTGATTCACTTACTCGACGCTTTTTTGTATCCACTCCTTCAGAAGAGCTATCACATGTAGGCACTTTTGCCTTGCGAATGATGAAACGGTCCATACTGAAACTAAGTAAATTACAGCTTTTTACAGGGTGTCCATTTTTAGCTGAACCGTAATAATCTAAATTATTTTAAGATAATCTGTTGAATTATAAATGTTCTATATTTTAGAGCTAATTAATAATCTGCTTTCACATTGGAAATATACATGCCCACACAGGGATGTCGATCAATGAAAACGAAAACTTCCTCGTATACTAAAAATATCGGAATTCTTAAAAAATTTCGACGTCGAGATGTTGATGTATCTTGTTGTGTTGGATCTTTTTGAGTCAGAAAAAACTCATTTTTGGAATTATGTCCGTATGTCAGTTATCACGATAAGTTAAAACGCAATGAGCTAGACACATGAAATTTTATATCTCGTTTATATCTCGCTTCTACAAATATAAAAAATATGCTTTGTTTATACCCATTAAGAAGCTTGTTCTTTAATTCATTTACACAAATATTTGTTATTATCGTCCCAATAAAAAAAATCAAATAGGTTTTTTACCAGTTACAAATTGCATGTGAGGAAGTCTAGGGACGAACACTCCCGAATTTTTAAATTCGTAATTTATCAAAATGATGAATTAATAAAATACTTTCGGAGATGTTTGTGTACTTCAGGCCTATCACTAGAGTAGTAAATAACATTTGTATTTATATAATCACTATCGATTTGACCATGATTAATTGAAAAATCTTATATTTTAACTAACAAGAAATTTATTTGTTTATACCGTTCGTTGTTTTTATAGTGCTCACCATTGGGATCTCGTAAGCAAATGATGATACAAACTTGGTCAAATCAGACAAAAGTTTCAATATTTGATACTGAGTAAGAATATGTCAACAAATTTCAGCTAACATCAGTTGTTTTAAAAATTTGGCGGAAAATGTGAAATGGATGATAATTTATTTTTATTAAAACTTTGTTATTTAATGAGATAGAGATCTGTAATTTTCTGTGTATTATAAGAGCCTTCAGAAAACTCGACAGAAATTAACAGATTTCATACAGGGTGTCCCATTTTCTAGATATAACATCAATTTTGAGTTTTTCTTATGGCAACCATATTGGATTTTTATACCATTGAAAAGATGATGAAAAATCAGTGCGAAATCATGCAAAACAATTGAATAAAGTATGACAGATTTTGTTTTATCAAGTCGGCCATATTGGATTTTTGGACAGTGGAAAAGAGCGAGAAAAGTAGTGCGAAATCAATGAATAAAACATATTTATTTTTGTCCTGTTGGCTATATTGTTTAGACAAATTGTGTCAATTAGTTAAAACAATTGAATAAAACATATTTAATTTTGTCATGTTGGCCATATTGTTTAAAAAAATTAAATCATGGCACTCGGGAGATCTTTTCTTTATTCGTATATTTAATTTTTACTCAATACAAATATAACACATTTCTTGGTTTGATAATAACATTATTTTATAATTGTTTCTATGAAGTTATGTTTTTCAAAGCACACTACGATCTTGATTTTGTTTAAAATGAGTTTATCCTTATAGCGTATGTTCAATAAAAAAAATCCTCTCAAGTGCCATGATTTATTTTTCTAAACGTTTTTTTCTTAATATATGTACGATTTGACCAATTTACATTTACGGATATTTACGACATTTTATTTTCTGTTGTAGTGGTAAAACTAAGAAAGAGCAGTTAATCTGTTATCAAATAAAACTATTTCACTGTTCGACATCCCTACTGTGCATATTTGTGGGTTGCAAAGAAACATGACTGTTACTTCCTCATGCGATTGAAATTCAATGTGTCTGTCAGGTAATTCGAAATTTATCTAACCACTGTCTATAAGACAAAAACACAAATTAACTTGCAAAAATATACCGCACTAATCATTTCACGAACACATAGTCACATTTCACAAATACATACCGAATTGACTTTCTGCACTGCTATTCTACCTTTTCATTTGTAAGTATATGAGGATCACACTAGTTATTTGCTATCTAGAAGCATCTACTTACAACCGCAATGATAATAAGGTAATAAGAAAATTGGGAAGAGTTTCTACAACCGTCTCGAAACGTCTGGTGTGCGTTTAGACAATATCTGCGCACGTTATGCTGACGCACAAATAGGGTTGCCACACTTTCCCTGAAACTAAAGCGGCTGTTTTTACTAGTATGTTTTACCCGTATGCAATACAAACGGTAAGTTTTCCATATATTATTGTTTAATGTAGCTTGTATAGTATTCGTGTTTGGTGCTCTGTTTTTTATAATAATCGAATAAATACGGCAGACGAAAATCCAACAAGCTAATATTCGTGAGTTCCAGCTGGCCCACGGCCCATTTTTTTCTATAATATAATCCATGGGGAGGGCGCGCGCCCCCTGCGCCCCCCCCCCCCCCTAAATCCGCCTCTACAACTATCGTTATAGTCAAAATGTCGGGGAACGCCGACTTATGCAAGTTGACACAATGGACTAAATGTCAGCTAGGGCCGACTTATGTCAAGATGAAACAATAGATTTATGTCTGATGTGTCCATCATAAATATCAATAAATAATAAACTAGATAGAAAACAAAACCAATCTTATTTTTACAACAAAAATATATTTTAAAGGTATATCAACTGGCCCATTAGCTCAGTTGGTTAGAGCGTCGTGCTAATAACGCGAAGGTCGCGGGTTCGATCCCCTCATGGGCCACAATTTGTTTTATATATTACAAAATTAACCTCTTAAAAACCATAAAAAATAATCACAAGTGTTCCCCTTAGACTTGTTCAGAACCCCTACTCACAGCACCGATTCAATTTGTCATTGGTGAGAAGTCGCACTGAAATTACAACATTTTGGTAAGAATTCACCACACCGTATGGAGTAAAATTACGTCATTTTGGTGCAAATTCTCACCGATGACAAATTGCATGGATGCTGTGAATACGGGCCCTGGTATAACATAAATATCGCTGAAATTAATTTATTTCTGCGGATAAGTATACAAAACAAAAGAGCTACGGTTAAATAAAATTGTACAGTGGGTTGCATAAGTTTAGCGTCACCAAAAATAAAAAAAAACTAGAATGAATTAAAATTATATATTTATTTATATTTACATGACTTTAACATTTAAAATAACAAGTAAAACAAACTATAACAATTCACATACATCATTTTCTCAATGACACAACACCCCTGTAAGGAACAGTAGCTGCGGTGACTCCGTCCACTGAAATCTGCGAAGGCAACACAAAGTCTTTTGGAAAGCGGAAATCGAAGTTTTGCAACAGAGCTGCGATAAATATGAACAAATTTCCGCGCGCTAGGGTTTCTCCCAAACATCTCCGTTTTCCTAATCCGAATGGGATGTAATTATCACAAGGTTTTACAGCTCCGTTTTCCAAGAATCTTTCCGGACGGAATAATTCGGAATCGGTCCATGTCGAGTCTTTTCCTACTAGGACTCCGTGGAAACTTGTTACTAACATTGTGTCCTTAAAAAAAAAGTATGATGTTTAACAATAGAATTTTAAAAACGTGTCCACCCTTGATGGATATATTTAGATTTTCAATTGATATCAAAATAGGAATACCAAATGAACAAAATTTTAAAGACAGTGATTTTTTTCTTCTAAGTATACCTACATATCCCAAAAAAATTGTTAGTATATTAAAAACATAGGATTTGTTTAGACGAAATAATTATTTGTAAAAATTGTTAGCGCAAATCAAACAAAAGCAGTATATTGTAAACCTTACTTTAAATCAGATTTAAGAATACCACGAAATGTGTGTATACAGTGATTTTACTTTTAAGTATACGTATCCGGATGCAAGCTTTGTAAATGTTCAGGCATTCGTTGTACTTATAAAAGTGTTCAATATGAAACTTCTAACGAGTGTTTCCACTCCTTGGTTAAGCATGAAGTAAAATTTCGAGTTTAGAAAAGTCTTTGGTTTGGTCGCGAAGCGAAGCGTGAGCGACCAAACCAAATTTTCAGGCTTCTCTAAACTCGAAATTTTACTTCATGCGCCAGGCGTATAAAGCACGGAAACATTGTGAAATTCAAAAAATTCTTGTTTAGCAGTATATTTGTAATCTTGTTAAACCGGTTTATTTTTAATACTGATTTAGGAGTATGTTTGTAACTTCACATTATTTCAGTGTTGTATACGCGTGGCGCATGAAGTAAAATTTCGAGTTTAGAAAAGCCTGAAAATTTGGTTTGGTCGCTTCGCGCTACGCGACCAAACCAAATTTTCAGGCTTTTCTAAACTCGAAATTTTACTACATGCTTAATTAAGGAGTGGAAACACTCTTTAGAAGTTTCAAATGGAACACTTCTCAAAACAAACTAATGCCTGAAAATGTACAGAGTACACATCGGGATACGTATACTGGAAATTCCGAGTATATCCATTTGCACCACTTGATTAACTGTAATTAGTGATTAGTACTTCTTTAAAACACATCCATTTCAATTATTTATACAAGTGCACATTGATAAAGAAACTGGTTTATGATGTAAATTATTTATATCGTATGTTCAATAAAAAAATCTCTAGAGTGCCATGGAAAATATTGTAGGTTGGCAACCCCGAAATTGTATATTATAATCATTATGTGTGACGAATGTCAATTCCTAAACCATATAGCCAACTTAAATTTGAAACAAGATTAAAGAGGTTTTTTTATTGAATATACGATACAAGTGAATATTGAAACTATTGACATTGAAACTGGTTTGTGATATCTTACATATTTACAAAATTTGTATATTCTCGATTCTAGACTTAATCAAAGATTTAAATAAGTGTTTTCCACTCCCAGACTAAGCATGGAGTAAAATTTCGAGTTTAGAAAAGCCCCGTGAAAATTTGTCGAGGGTCGCGCAGCGACCCGAGACAAATTTTCTAGGCTTTTCTAAACTCGAAATTTTACTTCATGCGCCACGCGTATAAAACACTAAAATATTGTAAAATTTATGTATATTCGAACTTCACTTAAAATCCGTGTGTTATACATGAAGTAAAATTTTGAGTTTAGAAAAGCCCAGAAAATTTATCTCGGGGCTTTTCTAAACTCGAAATTTTACTTCATGCTTAGTCTGGGAGTGGAAAACACTCGTTTACAGCTTTAAATTGAACTCTTTTAAAAATCAACGATTGTCAGAAAATTTACAGCTAAAATAATTAAGAAAAAGTAATGTGATTTTATCAAAATAATGACATACTATGGAATTGATACAACAATTGCGGATATTTCCTATTTTTTTTAAGTTCAATTTAAAGCTTTAAACAAGTGTTTTGCACTCCCAGACTAAGCATGAAGTAATATTTCGAGTTTAGAAAAGCCCAGTGAAAATTTGTCGAGGGACGCGCAGCAACGCGAGACAAATTTTCTGGGCTTTTCTAAACTCGAAATTTTACTTCATGCGCCACGCGTATAAAACACTATAATATTGTCAAATTTATGTATATTCGAACTTCACTTAGAATCTGTGTTTGATCCGGGTGGCCCATGAAGTAAAATTTCGAGTTTAGAAAAGCCCAGAAAATTTTAGTGCTTGGTTAAAGCTAATCAGTCGTAATGCAAAGGACTTAGGTTGTCATCAATAAGTTTCAGTGTAAATAACAAATTATAAGGTTATGCGCATTTACAACACTAGTTGGTTTTAGAATTCTCGAAAGTGTTTATATACAGGGTCGCTACAAAGTATGGAAACACGGCTCTCACGTGAAAACGGCTAAAAACAGAACCACCAAAATTGGGATTTCTTAATGGGATATTTTCTTGAACAATTTGGCGTGAAAAAATCAAAAATGATTCTCAGGATTTTCACATACGGACGCCATCTTGAATTTTTTTAAATAGAATTCGATTTTTTTTATTTTACAACTTTTATAGACCTTATAATTCTGATTACAACCATATACCTTTTTTTTAAAATACTTGTCTTTTCATCGATAAACCGGACTTTGAAAAGTATGGAAACAGCGAAATATTTTGAGAACGGTTTATCGGAATGTCCTGAAATTTTGCAAAGGTTTAGAGTACGTTAAGGCCTTCAACTTACTCTAAAACTTTGCAAAATTTCAGGACATTCCGATAAACCGTTCTCAAAATATCTAATCTCTAATAAAGTCCGGTTTATTGATGAAAAGACAAGTATTTTTAAAAAAAGGTATATGGTTGTAATCAGAATTATAAGGTCTATAAAAGTTGTAAAATAAAAAAAATCGAATTCCATTTAAAAAAATTCAAGATGGCGTCCGTATGTGAAAATCCTGAGAATCATTTTTGATTTTTTCACGCCAAATCGTTCAAGAAAATATCCCATTTAGAAATCCTAATTTTGGTGGTTCTGTTTTTAGCCGTTTTCACGTGAGAGCTGTGTTTCCATACTTTGTAGCGACCCTGTATAATTGTTTTTATATCATTTTATAGAAAAAAAATCTCAACAAAACTATAATTTTGTTTAATTTGCTGAAATACCAGAAGAAATAGTATTCTACAATTTACCTGTATGAGAATCGCTACTCTTAACCATTCAATTAATATATTATTTTTTTCTATAATACGTTCAGATAATTAAATCACTAAACATGGGAATACCTTTGGAATGTGATGACCACATAATGTTGTGTCTCTTAAGGCTCTATGTGGCACTCCAAATGTTCTGCTCATGAATTGCCTCACTGTTTCCATTACTAATGCTTCCATGTATGGCATACTGTAAGAAAAATCATTAATATAAATGTTTGTAAATTTACCGATGATTAAAAAAATAGGTAAGAATTCTTGAATTAAGTTTTATTGCTTGAATTCAATATAATTAGAATGATGATGAAACTAATTGAATTGCTATGTAATATTTGTAACAATTTTTTGTGTGAAAATGACTATAAGTTATTTTTATCCAAATCAGGATTTAAAGAAATTGCTTGTCTTGTTCAATTCATTCTTCAAAAGAAATTACAAAAGATTTTGTCAGATTATAGTAATATTAATATAATTTATTACTCTACACAACAACCCAATTACAGAGAAACAGTGGTGGCTCGTCGGAATCTTAATTAGTAGGAGTCCTACTTGTTAGTATAGGTACACTTACAACACTGTATGTGTAAATAATTTAAGCCGTTAAAGGAACCGCTGATGTAGAGTAATACTACAAAAAAAGTAAATTCATAAAAATAATACATATACATTGAACAAAGTTAACACAAACTAAATATCCAGCTTATCTTTTGCAGTGATATAAATACATAGTCATATTACAAAAAAGTGTATACTGAAGAATAGTTTCCAAAATAAATTAAATGTATATAGAAATAATAATAAGTGATCGATGCAGCAATATGGTGTTGCTAATTTTATGTTCCATTATCGAGAATACTGATGCAACAACTGTAATTATTGTTATATAATTTTATCCAAGGAATAGATTAATAAAATGTGAGTCAGCTTCAAATGTACTCGCTAATACCCGTATTATCAAGAGCAGAGTGGCGCAGTGGAAGCGTGCTGGGCCCATAACCCAGAGGTCCGTGGATCGAAACCATGCTCTGCTAGGTTTTTTTTTAATTTCGTTTTTCGTGGAAAGTGTTTACTAATTTTTCAATCCAAGTGAACACCGTCATAAACTTGAACTTAAATACCGTCTGATATTATGCGAATAAAAGTTCCCTATAAAACAATTAAGATCATTTTTTAACAAAAACAAATGTTGATGTAGAAATGTTGGTATTTTAAAATACTGTGCAAAATTGTAATGTAAGCTTAGAGAAAATCTTTAAATTATTTTCACTGAGATGGTCATACATATCTGACGAGAGACAACTTGAAACGAGTTTACGCAATCTTTCGATTAACCACCTCGATTGTTTTCCTAGACTACATTAGACTTTCCTAATTATACAAATTCTACAAACAAGCATTCGGTACCGCAATGGGTAACCCGTTTTTACCATTCTTAGCAAACATATTCATAAACCATTTCGAAAATTAACCCAAAAACACTTTAGAATATTGCCCAAGGATATGGATTTGATTTTTAGACGACACTTTTGCTATTATTGAACCATTATGTTGATTATGTATTACACATTTTGTCAATAATATCAACAATTTATACGCTACTATCAAATTTACATATGATTTCGAAGCAATCAACTCCTATTTTAAATATTTTGTATTGTGAAGGCTTCTACTTCGTTATACATGTTAATTTAATAATAAAACACTTTAAACTTTGTTCGTATAACACTTATTTATTTTTCGTGACTGCAGTTTCGGCAACTTTAGAGCATCTTTTGATAGGGTTTGATTGGATCAAACGTGTAGTAAATAAAACTAGAAACAAAACAGGTATATATACAAAAAGCAATTAAATGGATTACATTACTATTATTAAATTTATTAGTAATTAGAAATAAAAATAAATTAGATTTCAATAACAGTGAAAATAAATTAGTGAAAAAAGGAAATCAATCCGTGTTTTTTAGTGATTGATTACTTCACATAACTTAAAACAAACACTGAATAGATAATTTAATAGTTTCCAAAAACTCAAACACACCTTCATTTATATTCACGCAAGTTCACACAGTTGATTTAAACACAAATGAACGTTCTTTACTAGTATGATTTATAGAGCAGTAAATCTCCTAATATCAATTGAAAATAGAAAGAAAGAACTCAAATTCAAATTTAAAATTGCTGAATCTTTATGTGACAGTAAGAGATCTATTCAAAATTAAATCAATAGACAGAATAACATGCAATCCACAACCAGTTTGAAACCAATTTTAGAATTATATCTAAATTCATACAGCGCAGCACAAGTTTGAAGGAATAATTTAGACTGCCGAAATTACTAATCTACTTTACAACATTATCATAGATTTATCACAAATAACACACAATTTTATCAACTTTCTCACGTTCGAATCCATTTTAAATACAGCACACCACATCTACGAATTGAATAAAAATCATAGCAGAGCATGGTTTCGATCCACGGACCTCTGGGTTATGGGCCCAGCACGCTTCCACTGCGCCACTCTGCTATTGTAAGAAAAGTGAAAGCATACAAATGTTCGTGGTATGCAAATTCAAATCACTATTTGCAAACCTATCCGTCTACATAATGGTATGCAACTGATAACGAAAGCCAAGTAGCGCCCAAAAATGTTGAATAATTTGTTGGATCATGAAACATTTTTTTTTTTCAAATATACAAGGTGGTGCAAAAGTAATCACCCTATCAAAAGATGCTCTCATTTTCGCAAATGGTGATTTGCAAAAAATATTTTCGTGAACCATTTCGAAAATCAAGCCAAAAACACTTTAGAATATTGCCCAAGGATATGGATTAGATTTGTAGAGGACACTTTTGCTATTATTGAACCAAATACATATATCACACATTTTATCAATAATCTCAACAATTTATACCCTAATATCAATTTTACATAATAATTCAAAGCAGATATTCAACTATTTTTAGATATATAGTAATTAGAAATAAAAATAAATTCGATTTCAATAACAGTGAAAAATAAATTAGCGAAGAAAGGCAATCAATCCGTGTTTTCAGTGATAGATTACTTCATATAACTCAAAACCAACAGTGAATAGATATCAATAGTTTCCAAAAACCTAAACACACCTTCAACTATATCCACGCAAGTTCACACAGTCCATTTAAACACAAATTAGCTTTCTTTACCAGTATGATTTATAGAGCAGAAAATCTCCTAATTTCAAAAGAAAATAGAAAGAAAGAACTCAAATTCATATTTGATGATCATTATTAATAATCATTATACATCTGCCTGATGAAGCCACTGTGTGGCGAAACAATTCTTGCAGCGTCAATCAATAAACCAACCAAGTGTGTTATTTACTAAAAGTGATGGTTGGATTTGTTTGTTATGGTATCTGATGAACGGAACTCGGCTATTTTGAAAACGTTAACCCGTCAACACCAATCACCAACACCAAGCGGTCTATTTTGTATCAATGCAAAAATCCCAAACTCGTTCACGATTAACAGTCTTCAGAGATTTCCCCAATAGTTGGCAGTAAACTCCCAACTGTTGTCTTTGATGAAGGGGCCCATTATCATAGATTTATCAAACATCACACAATGTTATTAACTTTCTTACATTTTTTGTTCGAATCCATTTTAATACAGCACACCACATTTAATAAATTGAATAAAAATTATAGCAGAGCATGGTTTCGATCCACGGACCTCTGGGTTATGGGCCCAGCACGCTTCCACTGCGCCACTCTGCTCTTGTAAGAAAAGTAAAAGCATATAAATGTTCGTGGTATGCAAATTCAAATCACTATTTGCAAACCTATCCGTCTACATAATGGTATGCAACTGATAACGAAAGCCAAGTAACGCCCAAAAATGTTGAATAATTTGTTGGATCTTGGAACATTTTGTTTCAAATATACAAGGTGGTGCAAAAGTAATCACCCTATCAAAAGATGCTCTCATTTTCGCAAATGGCGATTTTCAGAAAATATTTTCATGAACCATTTCGAAAATCAAGCCAAAAACATTTTAGAATATTGCCCAAGGATATGGATTAGATTTGTAGAGGACACTTTTGCTATTATTGAACCAAATACATATATCACACATTTTGTCAATAATCTCAACAATTTATACCCTAATATCAATTTTACATAAGAATTCAAAGCAGATAATCAACTATTTTTAGATTTATAGTAATTAGAAATTAAAATAAATTCGATTTCAATAACAGTGAAAAATAAATTAGCGAAGAAAGGCAATCAATCCGTGTTTTTAGGGATAGATTACTTCACATAACTCAAAACAAACAGTGAATAGATTTCAATAGTTTCCAAAAACCTAAACACACCTTCAACTATATCCACGCAAGTTCACACAGTCCATTTAAACACAAATTAGCTTTCTTTACCAGTATGATTTATAGAGCAGTAAATCTCCTAATTTCAAAAGAAAATAGAAAGAAAGTACTCAAATTCATATTTGAAATTGCTTAACCTTCAAGTTACAGTAAGATATCCATTCAAAATTGAATCAATAGATAGGTAACATCCAATCCACAACCATTTTTTTGGAATAATATCTAAATTCATATACAGCACAAAGTTGACAGGATATTTTAGGCTACCGCGCTTTCTATACTACTTTACAACATTAGGCCCGTTTATCAAAATGTTCAACATTCAACATGGTTGGTTTTGAAAAATGTAATAGTTGAGGCTGTTACTTGGTCAAATTCCATATCAACACTTTTAGTAAAATAACCTAAAACCTAAACACACCTTCAACTATATCCACGCAAGTTCACACAGTCCATTTAAACACAAATTAGCTTTCTTTACCAGTATGATTTATAGAGCAGTAAATCTCCTAATTTTAAAAGAAAATAGAAAGAAAGTACTCAAATTCATATTTGAAATTGCTTAACCTTTAAGTTACAGTAAGATATCCATTCAAAATTGAATCAATAGATAGGTAACATCCAATCCACAACCAATTTGAAACTAATTTTGGAATAATATCTAAATTCATATGCAGCACAAAGTTGACAGGATATTTTAGGCTACCGCGCTTTCTAAACTACTTTACAGCATTGGGCCCGTTTATCAAAATGTTCAACATTCAACATGGTTGGTTTCGAAATATGTAATAGTTGAGGCTGTTACTTGGTCAAATTCCATATCAACACTTTTAGTAAATAACACACTTGGTTAAGATTTCACTGTTTATTGATTGACACTGCAACAATTGTTTCGCCACACAGTGGCTTCATCAGGCAGATGAATAATGATCATTATTAATAATCATTATACATCTGCCTGATGAAGCCACTGTATGGCGAATCAATTCTTGCAGTGTCAATCAATAAACCAACCAAGTGTGTAATTTACTAAAAGTGATGGTTGGATTTGTTTGTGATGGTATCTGATGAACGGTACTCGGCCATTTTGAAAACGTTAACCCGTCAACACCAATCACCAACACCAAGCGGTCTATTTTGTATCAATGCAAAAATCCCAAACTCGATCACGATTAACAGTCTTCAGAGAATTCCCCAATAGTTGGCAGTAAACTCCCAAGTGTTGTCTTTGATGAAAGGGCCCATTATCATAGATTTATCAAACATCACACAATTTTATTAACTTTCTTACATTTTTTGTTCGAATCCATTTTAAATACAGCACACCACATTTAAGAAATTGAATAAAAATCATAGCAGAGCATGGTTTCGATCCACGGACCTCTGGGTTATGGGCCCAGCACGCTTCCACTGCGCCACTCTGCTCTTGTAAGAAAAGTGAAAGCGTAAAAATGTTCATGGTATGCAAATTCAAATCACTATTTGCCAACCCATCCATCTACATAATGGTATGCAAGTGATAATGAAAACTAAGTAAAGCCTAAACATTTTGAGCAGTTTGTTGGATCTTGATACACTTTTTTCTCAGATATATTTAAAATTTCAAGACACATTTAACTAACGAAATGTCTTTCTTCATTTATAATTTCATTGCTTCTCCTTTTGGCGACCTGCTCCTTACTCATTTTGTCCATATCGACAAATAAAGGGAAGAAAATGTTTGCATTTTCAATTAGTGTATTGTTAATTCGATAAATAATATATTCCTGTATCTTGTAAGAAAAGTAAAAGCATAAAAATGTTCATGGTACGCAAATTCAAATCACTATTTGCAAGCCCATCCATCTACATAATAGTACGCAAGTTATAACGAAAACTAAGTAAGGCCTAAATATTTTGAGCAGTTTGTTGGATTTTGAAACATTTTTTTATCAAATATATTTAAAGGTTCAAGAAAAATTAAATCAACTAACGAAATATCATTCTTCATTTATGATTTCATTGCTTCTCCTTTTGGTCACCTGCTCCTTGCTCATTTCGTTCATATCAACAAAAAAAGAGAAGGACATGTTTGAATTTTCAATTTGTGTATTGTTAATTCGATAAATAATATACTCCTATATTTTGATAAAACAAAAGAAAATTGCATTAAGAGAACATCCCAAAATGCTGTTCATAGTGTTTTACATTTAAAAAAAATGCAATTTTGGCATCAATATAAAATTGCCTGAAATTACACAGAAGTGAACACATTTTAAGATTGTTTAATGAAAAGTTAAATATCTCAACAATTTTTTTTTTATATTAAACTCGTAGGCGTATTTTAGCTATAATTAAGTTATCAAGATATTTATTTATTTATTTATACGGAAGTCCATTTAATATACAGTCTTAAGTTAAAATATACAATTAAGAATAGTAAAAAACATATAAGTTTGTTTCAACTGAACGAATAAACGCAGTCGATTTTAAGTATCTATGCAGTGGAGGTCCTAGCTAAATTTTTAGGTGGTTCGAGATCTCATGGTGGGGGGCCCTCCAAATTCAAAAATTAGAGCTCTTTTTCGTTTTCGGCTGTTTTCGGCGCTGCCCCATAACGGCAACCGGTGCGGCCGCACCGCACGCACAGCCCTAGGGCCCCCACGGTATCTATGTAAATTTAAGACAACTTTTCTAAACATCGACAATTTTATTAGTTATTTTTTTTTAAATCATGCTGTGGAGTTTTTATACATTTTCTAAAGAGTAATTAAATGTAATATTGACTATTTTCTTTTAATATTTTATAAAAATGCAGTCAAATTTAATATTGTTAATTTTATTGAGATGTGAAAAAAAATACTGATTAATATTTGGTGAAATATAAGAATTAATTTAGAATGACCAATATGTTGAATTTTGTTTTATCAAAATCTATTGTTTAAATAATTTTTATTTTATAAAGAAAAAGAAATACATCTATATATTAAAATATCATATTCAACATTAATATATATATTTTTAAATGAATCATTATCACTCTTCTCATTGTTTGAATTTGATGTTTGGAGCGAGTTTTTCCACTCCCAGGTTAAGCATGAAGTAAAATTTCGAGTTTAGAAAAGCCTAAAAATTTGGTTTGGTCGCGTAGCGCGTAGCGCTACGCGAGCAAATCAAATTTTTAGGCTTTTCTAAACTCGAAATTTTACTTCATGCGCCACCCGTATAAAACGCGTGAAATTGTGAAATTAAATGATATTTCTAAATTAGTAATAAAAATATTTTAGCAGTATATTTTTAATACTAATTTAGAAATATCATTTAATTTCACAATTTCATGCGAGTTTTATACGCGTAGCGCATGAAGTAAACGGGTATTTTGAATTTCGCAACATTTCAGTACAATATTACGCAAAAATCTAAATTTTCAAGGTTTTCTAAACTTGAAATGTTACTTCAAATTCAACATCGAACAAGGAACGCCTCAAAACGCATACGTAAAAAACTGAATTTAAGGTTCCTAACTTTTGGAAAAATATCAAAAGAATTCCGTCTTGATAAAAATTAAACTATGTAAAAAAAACCTTGATTTTACAAACTGAAATATTTCTAAGGTTTTGGGTTGGTCAGCCTGATTTAAACTATTGTCTTCATTTAACTCCTGAATTTTGTTTACACTTGTTTTGAATCACCCTGTATACTGTACAGTTACAGTTATACAAGAATGCTTTATTTTGTAAAGTATCTACTTTCTAGACATTCAAGATAAACTTAGTTAAATAACTTTAAAAATCAAGTCAACTATTGAAATGCTAGACAGTCTTACGAACTGTACTTAGTTGTTGCTAGTTTTGGCCCTCGAAGCAATTTGGGTTGGTCAGCCCTGATTTAGACTATTGTCTTCAAATTAACCCCTGAACAAGATGCGAATTTAGTTTACACCTGTTCTGAATCACCCTGTATACTGTACAGCTACACTTATACAACAATGTATTATTTTGAGAAGTATCTACTTTCTAGACATTCAACACAATTTTAATTAAATAACTTTAAAAATCAAATCAACTATTGAAATGTTAGATAGACGTGTACTCTTACAAACTTTACTTTTTGGTTACTTACTTTGGTCGATCATTAAGTGAAGGTAATCTCTCCCTGCCAACAACCCTATCAATCTCCTCCTGCGCCTTAATCTGCACCTCGGGATGCATTAACAAAAACAAGAAACAAAAGCCCAACGACTTTGTCGTAGTCTCCGATCCAGCCTCGAAGAAATCCAAACAAACCGCCAAAAGTTGCTCCTCTGAAAAACTAGGCGGCTTCTCCGGCGAATTCAAAATCTCCAAATAAACATCAATCATATCCCTAGGGTTCCCCGATTGGAAACTCTGTTTATGGTTTTTAATCTCCTTTTTAATAAAATCCCAAATCGGCCTGTGCGTTTTCATATAGAGGTTGTAACCTGAAGATTCCGGGGCGAAGTATCTTAGGATTGGAAATTGGCTGAAAGGAGCGCCAATCATGTCGATGTGCTTGAATAAATCACTTAGGATGACTTGAAGGTGTTTGAGGTCGCTATCCTCTGGGCTGTATTTAGTCCCAGCCATCATGGTCCAAATCGTGTTTAAAACATGAACACCAAACATGGTATCTAGTTGCACTGTAGTCTCGCTGCTTTTCCCCATTTGATTTTTTAAGTGGTTGACCATAACCTCAGCTTCCTGTTCGATCAACTCGGACATGTTGCGTTTTCCAAAACCAAACTCTCTCAACTGCCTTAAAATAAATCTCCTTTGTTGCGACCAAAACTCCTCGTCGGTCAACAAAATTCCTTTACGCCCGAAAGTTCGGATTTCGTAGAAAGGTCCTGTTGGGCGCCCGTTTAAGTTATCATTCATAAGGAATTCTTTGTTGGCTTGTAGACCGTAGCAAATAACGACTTTTTCTTGGCCGAGTTTGAGGCCGATGATTGGGCCGTATCGTTTGGATAATTCGGAGGCCGCTTCGGAGAGTGAACCTTTGCTTTTGCGCAGATTTGAGACTTCTAGGGCGCTTCCTAGGATGGGCAGCCATTTCGGACCGGGCGGGAAGTTTTTGGGTTTCTGGGTATCCAAATACAATAGTAGGAATACTATTGCGAGGACCAGAACTATCACTATAATCATATCTGAAACAATAACAGAACAGTTGTAATAAGTGACGGGTTGTGAGAATTTTTATTGGCGAGGCTGCAGATATAAATATACAGGGAGCTTTTCTTTCAAGTATACATATCCTGATTTGAATGCATTGAATGCATTTTGAGGCAATTGTTTAATATTAATTAATTCAATTCGAAGTTTCGAACGAGTGTTTCCACTCCTTGAATAAGCATGAAGTAAAATTTCGAGTTTGGAAAAGCCTGAAAATTTGGTTTGGTCGCGTAGTGAAGCGGACAATCTTTGATTTTTAATTTTTTTTTTCGACCCTCAACAAATTTTTTACGCGGGGCTTTTCTAAAAACCTAAAAAATAGGATTCACGCCCGAAAATCCAAATTTACAGGCTTTTCTAAATTCGAAATTTTACTTCATGCTCAATCAAAGTGTGAAAACACTTGTTAAAAGATTCAATTTGACAACTTTTATGAAAACAGCAGCCCAAAGATATGAAATGAAAATTGATTACTACTTGATTATGCAAATTTAAAAATCATAATCTAATTATGTCATAAGAAATTGAACTTAAAACACAATGATGTAACGGTATTAATAACATTCTCTGATGCAAGAACTTTCGCTTTTAAACCAAAAGCCGAAATCTGGCATGCAATATTCTTGTGTTTGTTCAAAAAGACGTTACGTGACCCGAAATGACGAAGTTTTCAAGTTTTATCGGACGGATGAAGAAAAATGTAAATTGCACAAGAGCATCCGAAGAGAAAGCCAAAGAGATCTCATCGCTGGATGCGAGTGAGATATGAGATCAAAGACGCGTGGAACTTTCCGAGCCGGCGGAGAAAGTCAGAGTTGCTCAATGCAGATTATGGCGGATATGTAATAATTATGTAATGATATTTCTGCAACATGAATGGTTCCGCTTGAGTGGAGCGTGATATTTACAAACTTACATTGCTGCCACTAGGTTAGTAATCGTATAACCTAATAACTTACTTTTATCAATAATTTAAAAAAGAAAACTCTTGGTTAAATTTAACTAATATTTTGGTTATTTATCAATGATTTAAAAAAAACTTTTGGTTAAATTTTACCAATATTTATGTTTTTTTTTTTCAACTAGTTTCGACTTTGAATAATTCTCAAGGAGTACGAATGTAGTATCAAATGAAAAATATAAAAAACATATTTTTAGAACTGTAAACAAAAAGGATAGCATTATATTTAGTTTGTAAATGCTATTCTTTTTATTTGGCATTTCAAAAAATCCTTATTTTGTTTTGGTTTTGCTACTAAACAATCCTCTATAGAACTGCTTTATTCTCTAGTGGATTGTTTTGTAGCAAAACCAAAACAAAATAAGGATTTTTTGAAATGCCAAATAAAATGAAATAGCATTTACAAATTGCATATAATGCTATCCATTTTGTTTACAGTTCTAAAAGGTTTTTTTAATTTTGTCATTTGATAAAAGTAAGATATTTATTATTATTTATTAAAGTAATTAACGCCTCAAACAAGGAAGTTTTCTTTTAAATATAAATGTCAAGATGCATACACTGTAAATTTTCAGGCATTCGTTGTTTTTAAAAAAGTTCAACTTCAAGTTTCTAACGAGTGTTTCCACTCCTTGATTAAGCATGAAGTAAAATTTCGAGTTTAGAAAAGCCTGAAAATTTGGTTTGGTTGCGTAGCGCGAAGCGCGGAGCAACAAAACCAAATTTTCAGGCTTTTCTAAACTCGAAATTTTACTTCATGCGCCACGCGTATAAAACACTAATTTCAAGTGAAATTCAAAATATACTGCTTTAGCATACTGATTTCGAAGTATTTTTTTAACCTCGATTAAAATCAGTGTTTTATACCCGTGGCGCATGAAGTAAAATTTCGAGTTTAGAAAAGCCTGAAAGTTGGTTTGGTCGCTCCGCGCTTCGCGCTACGCGACCAAACCAAATTTTCAGGCTTTTCTAAACTCGAAATTTTACTTCATGCTTAGTCTGGGAGTGGAAACACTCGCTAGAAGCTTCAAATTGAAATTTCATAAATAAAATAAAAACATTTATCTAATTTGGAAATCGTTTCCTTAGGATGATACCAAAGAAAACTTTCTCTCGTAAAAGAAAAATAATTTCAAGAGCGTCTACAAAATCCTTAATAATTTATTTAACCATCAGATAATTCTAATTAATATTTGCGTTTATTAATATTCAATTTACTCACTTGTTTAAAGGTAATTCCTTAAAATACGCCGCGTTAAACGTCACTTAAGATGAATTAAAACCACCCGTATAATCGCGCACCACACTCACTTTCTCTGAAATCAACTGGTTTGGCATTATCACCTTCCTCATATAACATTTCTCCCACTTCATCCAATTCATTGGGTCTTGGTATTGCAATTCATGAAGAATCGTCCGATTTTTAGCATTACATAAGAAATGGTATTCAAAAATCATAATTTAAGTCTTATGTGATCAAAAGGTATTCTATTTTAATGTGAATAGAAAGCATCCGTTTGTAATTAAATTATTCTAATTAGTCAGTTTTTAATTGTGTTCCGTTGATTATACGTAATGAGAAATTATTAACAGTATAAAATTTATATATTTAGGTAACAAACTAGAAATGTTTTTATTGAAGATCTACTGTGTTAATTATCTTACCATAATACAAATCGACAATTTATCAATGCGCAAAATATCAATCTCTAATTCATTTTTGAAAATTTGCGCTGCGCACAGTAGATCAGAATCCCGAAAAGCTGGCCAAAAGTAAAAAAATAAAATTACTATCTGTGGATTTTGATGTTACTATTTCGATAGATTAGAATTAGCTCTATTAAATTTTCTATGGGGTTACCGTTTATATCTGACACCTAACCGTAGTGACAATTTCAAAAGTAACCCTGGAGAGCACAATTGCGGGTTTTTTACGAGTTTTGTGTTCGTGGATTGATAAGCGTATAGTTAACAGAATTTAAATCTGTGAAATCGATTTATTTCCCTAAAGTAACTAGAATTGTTGACTGCATAATAAAAATTGTCGAAATTTTTTATTATTTTGATAATTAACAATCTTTGCCAATAAAAATCGACATAGAAAATAATAAAAATATTATTTTAAACAAGGAAAAAGTTATTTGTTCTGCCGTGTTTGGTCAAAAGCTTAACGCCACCTTTTTTGTAATGCTATTGTGAAAATAAGCAGCAAAAATCTAGCTGCCCTTAGGTGCAGTGCAGTTTTTTTTTATTAAGGGTCCTATCTGGTTAGTTGCTTACATAAATTTATTTTACTTTTATTATTATTATTCCAAAACTATTCACAAAAAAAGAAATGTTTTTGCTACATTCGGTAAATATTGATCACCATTACATCTAAGCGTTATATATGTTTAACTTTACAATAAATCAGTGGTTTATACGCGTGGCGCATGAAGTAAAATTTCGAATTTAGAAAAGCCACGTGAACATTTTCTACGCGGGGCTTTTCTAAACTCGAAATTTTACTTCATGCTTAGTCTGGCAGTGGAAGACACAGGTTTCTTTAAAATGTATCACAAGTGTTAAAATGTGTATTGTAACTGTCGCAAAAAATAACATGGCGATCTCATTATACTCCAATTCAAACTCGCGTCAAGTTGGTACGATTAGTTGAATGTCGGCTTGCGCCGACTTCTGTTAACTGTCATTATAGTTTAAATTTCGGCTACCGCCGACTTGTGTCGACTGTTGTTATAGTCCATATGTCGGCTGGCGCCGACTTGTATGTCATCTGTCATTATAGTCCAAATGACTTATATCAAGTTGACACGATGGACTAAATGTCGGCTTGCGCCGACTTAATGTCAACTGTCTTTATAGCAGTGGCGTAGCGTGAGTTTCAGCCGCCCAGGGCGTAAACCAAATTCGCCGCCCCCTCTCAGTAAATATAAAGATCTTTTCGGCAAGAATACATTTCTTATTGTGTATTGTACAGAGTATAGTCAAACATTCAAAAAAGTTTCATTGAAATCTAACACAACAAACACGAACACGGCCGCGTGCCAGTTTCAAATTTATCTTTATTCTTTTAACACAAGATACATACATATACATGCAGGGTGAAGTAAATAAAAATTAATTAAAATAAAAACAATTTCAGGTGAATGACCGAATTCAAAACAATTCATTTGAAAAAAACACGGATTTACTGTTGTTTATAAAACAAAAATTATATTTTTTTTATCCGTCAGATTTGGTTCGCCCTTTTTTTTAAATTTTAACACCAGATTCTAAATTAGCATGCTCAGAAACACGGGTGTACTGTTTTTTTTATGGAAATAAGAAACGTAATTATTTTGTGTAAATCATAAATGGTCGCCATTTTGTTTTTTAATATTTCAAAATCATATTCTGAATCAGCATGCTCTACAACCCCGATATTTGCAATTTCAGACAAATCGCCTTAAGCCCTTATATTATGTCCAGCTTTTCTGGATTCGGACCACTATGCTCATTTTCATGCTTTCTTAACTCAAAACTTTACTTCATGTTAAATCAAGGAATAGAAACACTCTTTGCAAACTTAAAATTAAAAATGTTTGTAAAAACAACGAATGCCTAAAAATGTATGAGCCAATTTCTTCCTACAATATTATGTTCATTAGTTTTAGTATCAGAATCAAACGCAATTAATAAATGTTAAATGCCTTTAATATCCTTTATATTTAATGTCATCTATCGATATTATAATCAATATTTTTAACGATTATAAAATCATAATTTAATGGAAATATACTTGCTTTTATTTGAATAAAAGGAAGTACCATTCTACTTCCATTATATCCACATAAAATATAGTATCATTGATTTACATGATTATTTAATTTAAATCATAATAACGGATTTTGATTGATTATCAATATTATGGCAATGCTTTTCAACGATCCATTGATGTTTTATCTTTGAATTTATATAAAATTGATTCAATGAGGGCTGTCTTTGTTCAAAACAGCTGTTGAAATATGTTTCTAAGGTAATACGAAAATTGCTATTAATCACTAAAGTATTCTATCATATCATAAAACAGCATTCATATGGCTTTATATAATTAACAGATGGCGAATGTGTTTGTCCTATAACTACAAATATTTTAATTATTTTCAAACTAACATTTTCAATTTTAAACTTATTTTTTATGAAGTTTCATTTTAAATTAAAACAATATATTTTTTTTAAATAATCCGCCACGTTAGAACCAGCACCACTGGTGGTGTATACGGTTTGGTATTTTCTTATAATTTCATAACAAATTTAAATTATCATGACCACTAATCTATTTATTGTTTGTACACAACCTCAAAAGTTAAATTGTAAGTTGTTTTTTTAAAAGCTTTATTTCATATCAAAACGACCGTAAAATCTCGCGAAAAGTAGACACTACTGAAATTGAGAAGAACCATATGTAATAATTGCATAATTAGTACTTGACTGGTGCAGTAACGACGATTATAACCTCCGAAAAAACGTAACTTTCAGACACAATTTGTGAGCAAAATGTTAGTTTTATTGCTCCATCCGTTTTATCACTATAAGTAGATGCGACACGGAAGAATTTGAAATTTTGTGAATACAAATCATTTAATTTTAGTCTTTTTCATTGCTTGATTTTGTAATTTGTTTTTGAAATATTGTTATTGTCACCTGGTGTACAGAAGTTGAAGTTGAACCTTGAAGTTGAATCATAATTGTTGCTATATCAATGAATCAACAATGGAAGTAAATGTCAACATAACCTGTCAAAAATTGTAATCTTTAAGTGGAAGTATTGAGCAAATTGTGCTATCTTTATAAAAACACATTTAAACCATTTAGTTTTGTGAAACGAATACATTTTACCACCATATTTCATTTGTTTCCGGCTGAAATCACCGTTTTAAAAGAATTTATTTTCAGCCTTTCGGAGCCCCAAAATGGGGCCAAACGTGGTTTCCGCGGATTTATTTTGCCATATTGGACCATTCCCTACATGCATCTACAACAATCAACAAAAAAATAATTTTCGTGAATCTCCCGTAAACTTCAAATCGACCTTAGTTTATATGAATGTAAATTATACAACATTTTTGGTGCATATTCGGTCTAATTATATACAGTAGTATTTTATTTGGTAGCTGGTGAAAACATAACCTAAAAATTATAGTAGAAAATTGAAATTTTATTATTTATTATCAACAATTTATTATACTACAATGCAAGTAAATAAAATGATAGATACATTTCCATTTTTGGACGTACAGACCTATTTTAGTACATATATTCATATCTATATATTATGTTAATTTATTTCCAAATCATCTTAAACATAGCTGCAATGTCGACAACATGAGGTGGTTCTACTCGTCCCTCCGAATGGTCACATATTCAGCATTCTCGCTTAAGAAGATATCTTAGATTCCATATGAAGCAGCTTGCAGTCATGTTTTGCATAAACTTTTAAAGATTAACCTTTCCTTGTATTTTCTGTGGCAATAAAGTTTTATAGATTTTATAGATACATACGACTTTTATTGGTTAATTTTTACCAATTTCACAATTGAACTAAATATTATTATGAATTATTTTTGGTAAGTATGCAAGTTTTCAATAATGATCAGTTAAAATAAAATTTTAGGTGTCAAAATTAAATTTGTGTAATGCAGATTTAATTTTAATATTCAAAAGTTATTTTAATTTAAATTTAAAAAAAATACAGATATATTTTAATAATTCTTAAATCCCCGCGCGCCCGTTGTTCGCAGAAAAACGGCCCCCTATTAGTAGAGTCGCTATAGTCACCCGTCTCTCATTCTTTCTACAGAATCGATCTTTCTCTTATACTATTTCTCTAGTCATATTAAAAAAAAACAGAGTTTAGGTACTATTTGAGATCAATTTGAGTAATTTCAGTTGGGTTAGATATAGAATTATATAAATATCACGTAATTGCCCGTGTAAATTGGATCAATCAATTTATGTTATTTTGGTATTTTGTCAGAAAGGTAAACTAAAAATATTGTAAAAAGACTTGGAGGCGCCGGGTATCGATCCCGGTACCTCTCGCATGCTAAGCGAGCGCTCTACCATCTGAGCTACGCCCCCTGTGATAATTTGATTAATCAGTAACAAATTTCGAATTCCAACAATAACTTTACATTTATTGAGGACGCAAAGTAAATTTTATGTAATACCGAACAAACGAAAACATCTGGAATGATAATTTTCGTGTTCGAATTATCCTGAAACAAGTCGAAGGCAACAAATACGATTTGACACGTTTAGTTTTGAGGTTAAGTGTAAATTTTGTTAGCTTACAGTTTTCCTGGATGTATTGCACAAGTGGTCACCATAACCGCGAATAAAGTCGCCAAAAATAGCCTACGTAATTTCAAATGAAAATGAAGCACACGAAATATGTTATAATTTGAAACGGACGTGATAAGTTTCCTAGATACAAAAATAGGTAAATATATCAATTTCCTTAATGTCAAAATGCTGCGTCATTTTGACAACAATTCAAAAATTCGAATTCTAACTAAAAAAGAATATGGTTCTTCTATTTTGGCTTTGTTGTATTTATTACGAGCGGTCTTTTCAAATGCTCATAGTTTTGGTTTTTAATAAAGGTGTTATTTTCAAGTTATGGTGTTTTATCATTTATTGAAACTGCTGCTAGGCAATTAAAACAAACCCGAGTTATACAACTAGAATATTGTGACTTGTGCTTAATTTTATTGCACAGAAGTGTACATATGCAATTACAAGCAGTGACAATTTTAAATGAATGCTTATTCAAATTTATTATGCGTGTTAGGGATGTTCCGAAAGGCGAAAAGCAACGATGCTACTATAGAGCAATAGATGGCGTAGCTATCGATTTGTACTAAGCGATATTCGTATTCCATTTAGCGAGTATTTGCTTATATTATCTGCCAAATTTAGTGCAAATACGCGAATATTACTTCTGTTGTCAACTTTATAAAATTTTGCAAGAATAAGCTGAAATAAAAATCGTCGATCTATTTAAATATCAATTAATATATTTAATTAATTAATAATTTTGTGTTATAGTTAAGACGAATAAAGAATTTTCAGGTCTTCACACTAAATCAGTGTTTAATACGCCTGACGCATAAAGTAAATATTTCGAATTTAGAAAGGCCTGAAATATTTTATTCTAAATCAAAGAGTGTTTAAAAACCGTTGTTTAAAATATCATGGAGCACTTGAATAAATATTAAGCTCTAAAAAAGAAAATCAAAATAAATACTTGGTTCTATTTTAAATTTACTTGCTCCAAAAAAAACAAATGTTGAGGCTTTTGTTAACTCGAAATTTGACCTTATGCTTACTTAGGGAGTGCAAACACTCGTTAAAAGCTTCAAATTTCAAAAATAAATTTACAGTGTATACAGGGTGCCCGCATTTCAGCAGAATGGTTATTTGAAGAGATAGAGAGTCGGTTAAGTTGGGGCAAAGTTGCGTATTTTAGAGCCCAATAATAATTTAAAAACAAATTTAAAATATTTTCTTTCATTTTGGAGATATTGCCAAATAACAGATTTTTTGAAATTTGGTTTTTATTTTTTTATTCAAATACCATTGAATCCAGACATTTACAACTTTGACATTATATAGGCACTTTAGAACGAGAAATCTAGTAACATATTTTATTTTAAGATAACTATATAATTTACCCAGGGACCATAGCCAACGTTTGTTTTTCTTATGGGCGCACATTTTTTGTAAGAATATTGTTTTCTGAATTCAATGATATATCATACTTATAGTTTATTGAACATTTTATATGTAAAGTTTTAATCTTTTGTTTTTTGTAAAGAGTGCCTTGGATACAGTTGAGTAACTCACTCATTTCGCAACTCTTGGGACCCATAATTGTTGTTAAAATACATAACCAGTTGTGATGTATTTTAAACTAACGAGTGTCTTCCACTCCCAGACTAAGCATGAAGTAAAATTTCGAGTTTAGAAAAGTCCCGCGTAGATAATTTGTCTCGGGTCGCTGCACGACCCTCGACAAATTTTCACGAGGCTTTTCTAAACTCGAAATTTTACTTCATGCGCCACGCGTATAAACCGCTGATTTACAGTAAAGTTAAAAATGCATAACGCTGAAATGTGAAGGTGATCAATATTTATTGAGATGTAGTGAAAATGGAAGAATTACTTTTTTTGTGAATAAAGTAGAATAAATCTAGTTTTTGCAACTTTACCATACTGTTTATATCGTATGTTCAATAAAAAAGAACCTCTAGAATGCCATGATTTCATTTTTTTTTTAATTTAAGTTGGCTACACGCTTTGGGAATTGCCATATAAAATATCAGATATAATAGTTTTAATACATAATTTCAGAGTTGCCAACCTACATTTTTTTTCCATAGCACTCTAGAGGTTTTATTTAATTGAACATACGTTATTTAGGTCATCATATCTTTAACGGGTGAAGTGCTATGTAGTGAAATTGGGAGATTTTTTGTGTGAATAAAGTAGAATAAATTTAGCTACTGCAACTTTTCCATACTGTTGATATCGTATGTTCAATAAAAAAAAACCTCTAAAGTGTCATGATTTAATCTTCTTTTAAATTTAAGTTGGCTACACGTTTTGGGAATTGCCATATAAAACGTCAGATATAAGAGTTTTAATATATAATTTCAGAGTTGCCAGCCTACATTTATTTCCATGGCACTCTAGAGGTTATATTTAATTGAACATATGATATTTAGGTCACCATATCTTTAATGGGTAAAATGCTATGATGTACACACCATCATTTTTTTTATTTATGTTTTATGTGATAATCGATACTTATTATTATTATTACAAAAGATTGTCAGTTATTAAATAATTTTGACTGCTAACAATGATTCATTGCTGTCAAGATTTAATTGATTAATAGATATTACGTCATTGTTCCCAAAGCACTCTTACCTATATATACTTAATGACCTAATGACTCTTCGTTTTAAACAAACATTATTATGGAAAACTGTAGAATAATACAGTTTATAATTGGATTAATGTGTGCTTCTAACAACAAACGATTCCTCAAACGTAGAATAAACTAAACCTAATTATTTGCTGATCACTTAATACTGAGTTAAAAATAAAAGGATCGATTTAAACAAAATGTCGTGCAGGTGTCCTCATTATCACGCCTTAAATTTCGCCTCGAAAATCTCAATCACTCCTAGGTTCAACTACAAGAATCAAAATTTTGAAAACCTAAAATTGGACAAATGCCGAGCTTTCATAATAAATCTAATAATAACAGTTGTATACGGATGGTTACTCGCTAATCGTTTATTTCACGAACATAGAAAAAACCCACAAATTTTATTATATCTGGGATACACGAGAGTCTTATTATTATTCACAGCGACAATAAATGTCACATCAGATATAACTTGGAGAAAATCGGAGATTTACAAAGTGTTTTTAATCATAACGCAGAAATTATGTAAAATAATAAACTGTAATCGAGAAAATTGGAAAATAACTTACATTTCATGGGTATTTTGTTTAATTGCATTAATCACACTCAACCTTTATGATTTACTCTACCGGATATTTGAATTCAACATAAGACACTTCTTCATGGATACGCTACTAACATGTTACCTAAACGTGTGCACTGGTGTCATTTACGTATTAATTTTTATTCAAATTTGCGGATGGAGAAAATTGAATGAAAAGTTAGGTTTTAAATTGAAATTAATGGATGAGTTGAGATCACTAACAAAATTGGATGCTGATGATTTTCGGATTTATTGCAATTGGTGTAACGTTTTGTGTTGCTTTAATAAGTGTTTTAACAATATTTTCGGGATGAAGGTTTTTGTTGCGCTAGCTTTAGCTTCTCTTTCGATTTTAATACTGATTGTTATGAATGTTATTAATATTGGAGTTGGGGGAAATACGCGTTTTAATCCGCTGGTGAATGTTGGGTTTTTTGTTTTGATGATAGTGCAAACTGTTTCTGCAATTGTAAGTATTATTTGTTAAAAAATATTTTAGGTATCTCATTATAAATGTTAGGTAGCTGTACCTCTCAAGAACTCTTCTCATAAAATATAATCTATTTTAATAAATGTTACACCACTTTGCCTCTAAGTGCCTCATATGTTTCTGAATAAAGTTCTAAAGAGTCTACAAAAATAGTTGCTGTTTTATTTAATTTGTGATTTTTACTTTTTAAGTTACGAAATATTTGGTCTTGTATTTATTTTTAAATAATTAGAAGAGTTTTGTTAATTTTTTTCATTGATATTGTAATTTGATTTTAGATTATTGGAAGTATTTTATTAAATCTTTCTGAAAAATTGAAGAATGAAATTGAAAAAACGTATGTTATTTCTATTAAAGGGATTGTAATGATAAAATATAAATCAGAATGTTTGGAAATTGAAAAACAATTGAGGACTTTGATTTGGATGATGAATAACAACAAACCTAATATTTCTGCAGCTGGTTATTTTGTTGTTGACCATAGTTTATTGATACCCTTAATGAATTTAATTATTTCTTATATTTTAATTATGATTCAAATACAAAATACATAAAATTAAAATTCCAATATCACATAATAATGTCTTATTTCCAATAAAAAAGAAATTTAATAATAATAATAAGTATATTCTTACAAAATACTTACATTATTTATATATGTTTAACACTATATTAGTTAAGAGTAACACACAGTTATATGAGTCGTCTATTTCCAAAAACCCCTAAATCCATTTGAAACCAATGGATTTAGGGGTTTTTTGGAAATAGGCGACTCATATGTTATCCACAAATCCTTTTGATATAGTTTTAAGTTTAATCCGACATACCTTAAAGAAACTATGAGTTCCGAAATATATTGTATGTTCAATAACAAAAACCTCTAGAGTGCCATAATTTAATCTTTTTTTAAAATGCAAGTTGGCTACACGCTTTAGTAATTGTAGTATACAACGTCAGACATAATAATTATAATATATAATTTCAGACTTGCCAACCTACAGTATTTTCCATGGAACTCTAGAGTTTTTTTTATTAAACATATGATAATTCTACTAGTATGTAAACTAAACTGATTCATAGGAACAACACGTTTTATGATACAACATACAACTTTAGAAACATAAGTTTTCAAAGTTCTAAAACCTTCTAACTTTAAAACATTTTTGGTCGTTTTTGTTTTATGGTTTCAAATATTTATTGTTGTTTAGTATTTTCTTAATTATTTTTAAGAACACATTTATACTAACGTAATTAGGAATTCATATCTATGTCAGTGTTTTATAAGCGTGGCGCATGAAGTAAAATTTCGAGTCTAATACTGGATGATTTAAATTAAATTTAAATTAAAACACTTGGTTTGTTTCACATATTTATACTTTCTCCGACTAGTTTCGACCATTGGTCATCTTCAAGGAGGAATGTACAAAAAATACCTAAACAACAATATATATACAAAATAAAACTATCATAAAACATCAGGTAATAAGGGCGGTCGTTATAGGAGAGTTCCAAAGCTCTTCCATATTGTTTACAATCGGTTTTCCCGCGTTAGCGCCTTCCTAATTTCTAAACTTATTGCCCGAGTATAAGATTGTACAGTCTTTCGTGTTAAAAATGTGATTTTCTTCTATGCAATGCTGTGCGAATCCAATTGAACACTTTTTATCTATTATTGATTTTTTATGTTCTTGTAAGCGTGTTCTAGAATTTCTTCCAGTCTGACCTATGTATATACTATCACAATCACCACACTTGATTTCATAAACACCACACTTGTCAAGTTTATCCACCGACGATTTGTTATTAACTAGGAGTCTTTGTAGGTTTAGTGGATTAGTCATTATAACATTAAATTCATACCCTTTAAAATGTTGTGTGATTTTTTCTGAAAGATTATTAACAAAATCTAATCTATGCCAAATTGTTTTAACTGATTTTGTTTCACAATAAAAATATTTTTTGAGTTGTTTCATTTTTTTCTTTTTTACTAAGTTATTAATTCGTTGTTCATTATAATCATTTTTAGTTGCTATAGTTTTTATTGTGTTTAATTCTATATTGAAATTATTTTGGTTAAGTGGAATATGTATAAGGCGGTGGATTAAAGAATGAAAAGTACTGTTTTTTATTGAGTATTAGAGTATTAATTTAAATTTAATTTAAATCATCCAGTATTAGATTCAAAAATGTTTCACCACGGGTTAAGTGAGAAATTAATTAAAGATAAAATTTCGAGTTTAGAAAAGCCTAACAATTTGGATTTGCCAGGGCGCGACTCGCTTCGCTCGCGCGAGCTGGCAAATCCAAATTTTCAGGCTTTTCTAAACTCGAAATTTTACTTCATGCTTAATCTGGGAGTGGAAAACACTCGTTTTCGTATTAATTTTATAGTTTTTACTTATTCTATTAATAATCTAGTATCTGCGCAGTTGAATTCTGGTATTACTTAAATGACAAAAATAAAAAATACAAGTAATGCATTGTTATGAAATTCTATCAATTTGTTTGTTGAAATTTCAGCGGTTTAAACTATTATTTTATTTTTAATAAAAACTTATTTAATTCTCCCGAATTAAAATTTGAAAAAGTTATGACAGTTATGAAAAAAATACCTTCTTATTTCAATTATAAATTAAAAAAAGGAAATGTAGTTATAAAAATAAGTGAACAAGAATGATTTTTAGTGCAATTGGTAAGTGTGACATTCTTTGTTTCAAATTTCAAGAATATACATCGATTTTTTAGGTCTTTTATTAATTTCTAGTAATTTCCTTTTTATTTTGTGTTAATGTATTGTATCATAGACTTAGTTAATATTTCGAACATCGAATTAATTAAAAATCAATTTTTGTTAATACTATGAAAATAAAGAACTTACCATGTGTATTTTTAATGAACTTATCAATTTTCTCAACTCTAATAATTTTTGTCTATTTTGGGGAAATTTAAGTTTAATACATTCACAACTCTGAATTCTTTGAGAATTTTATGAAAATATTTAGAGCAATTAAAGATTAAAACATTGAAAACTTTTAAATTCTTTAAGACATCTTTATTAAATTTAGTGTATGGCGATTAAGAAATCATACTTCTTTCAGAATATCCCGAAAATCAAAAACACCCTATCGACAGTTTTCGAGTTCATTTCAATTAAATATAGAAAAAACACAAAATTTATGAAAATTTTTAGAGAAATGGAGCTTTAAAAACTCACAACTTGAAAATTCTTAGGGATATCGTCTTAAAACTTTGTGAGAAGAAGAAAGTCAGAATAAACCAAAGAGAAAAATTAAATTTTCATTTGAGAAGTTTAAAATACACTGCTTAGCAAGGCCGTAGCCAGAAAATAATTTCGGAGGGGATTATAAAAGTTTCAGAGGGTGCGGGGGGTTAATGAAAAAATATTGTTTTTGCTTTTAGATACAAAAATTTAACATTTGGAGGGTTGAACCCCCACACCCCCCCCTGGCTACGGCCTTGATGGCCCATGAAGTAAAATTTGGAGTTTAGAAAAACCTGAAAATTTAGTATTGCGTATAAATGTGTACAATAATTTTTAATTTTTTAGATTTAACCGGCTTAATTTTAAGTTTTTTGTATTCTATTAATGTTCTGTTCAAACGTTCATCATTTGTCAAAAGTCGAAAGCTGGCAAATTTAACGTGTTTAATGTCAACACATCGAAAATGTCGATATCGACAAGATTTATATAGATAGATTTATTTAAAATGTCAAATTTGAGTTGTTCGATGTCAGTACAATTTGACGTGTTTAATCTCAGTACATCGGGAATGTCCTAATTTGAGTTATTTAATGTCGATATATCTAAAAATGTCAATATTGAAATGTTTTTTTATATCGACAAAAGCATAAAATCAAGCCGAGTGTATTTTAAACTTGACAATATTTTAGTGTTATGTACGCGTGGCGCATGAAGTAAAATTTCGAGTTTAGAAAAGCCCTAAGAAAATTTGTCTCGGGTCGCTGCGCGACCCTCGACAAATTTTCACGCGGACTTTTCTAAACTCGAAATTTTACTTCATGCTTAACCTGGGAGTGGAAAACATTAGTTCTAAAATGATAAATGTCAAAATCGAATGTCGCACTTGTCAATGTCGATTGAATAATGGTTAATGAAATGTTACGTACGTTAAATTTTTATGAAATTTTAATATTTATTAAAATTTTTATCATATTTTGAATATTTCAAGATTTTAATCAGATTTTCGATATTTAGAAATTTTCGTCCATTCATAAAATTTTCAACAGATTTTCATCATATCGAGGTTTTTGACGATTATTAAAATTTTTATCAGTTTTTCGATATTTCGATATTTTCGTCAATTTATAAAATTTTTATGAGATTTTCAATGTTTCGAGATTTTTGACGATTTATTTTAAAATCGTTTAGCAGATTTTTGTTATTTCAAGATTTTTGTTAAAATATTAAAAATTTATAAAATTTCCAACGTATCGAGAGTTTTAACAATTTTTAATTATTATCCAATTTTCAATATTTCCGTCAATATGTAAACTTTTCGCAGGCGATATTTTCGTCAATTTATAACATTGTTATGAGATTTTCAATGTTTAGATAATTTTGACGATTTTTAAAATGTTCAGCAGATTTTCGTTAATTAATAAAAAGTTTATGAAATTTCCATCGTATCGAGATTTTTGACAATTTTTAATTTTCATCCGATTTTCAATATTTCCATCAATATGTAAACTTTTCGTAGGCGATATTTTCGTCAATTTATAACATTTTTATGAGATTTTCAATGTTTCGAGATTTTTGACGATTTTTAAAATGTTCAGCAGATTTTTGTTATTTCAAGATTTTTGTTAAATTATTAAAAATTTATAAAATTCCCAACGTATCGAGAGTTTTGACAATTTTTAATTTTCATCCGATTTTCAATATTTCCATCAATATGTAAACTTTTCGCAGGCGATATTTTCGTCAATTTATACCATTTTAATGAGATTTTCAATGTTTCGATATTTTTGACGATTTTTAAAATGTTCAGCAGATGTTCGTTAATTAATAAAATGTTTATGAAATTTCCATCGTATCGAGATTTTTGACAATTTTTAATTTTCATCCGATTTTCAATATTTCCATCAATATGTAAACTTTCGCAGGCCTTACTTAACTCGAAATGTTACTTCATGCTTAATGTTGGGGTTGAAAAACACTCGTTAGAGTAATACTGGAGGACTTGAATAAAAAAAAATATTAATTTATAGAAAAATACCACTTGAATCTGATTTTTGATTAGAAATATCTAACTCAAGTCCACAAAGTGACATCTAACTTAATCTAACCCAACTGAACAAAATTAATTTTAACCTAACCTAACTCCATAAAATGACATCTAACCTAACCATTCTTAATCAAGGAGTGGAAAACACTTGTTAGTAGTTTCAAATTAAACGATATCATTGTGATTTTACGCCAATGTCGATAGTTTAATAGCAAAAATATTGTTTTTGCTTATACATTGAAAAATTTAACATTTGGAAAATTTCCCCTGCTACGGCCTTGCTGCTCAGATATGAGCATTTATATTTTACAGCCATTATTTCATTACTTTAAGATCAAACATAAAATAATGGCTGTAAAATATAAATGTACATACCTACTGTGCAAAAAACAAACAAATAACGTTATATCAACATTGTAACAACATTAAACATTGTATTTATGTTAATGAAACAATACGTCAATATGTTTGCTCAGTGGGTACCCACTGAATACGGAAACCTTTTAAATATTGCACGAATATCAAACATGATACTAAAATAAAACATTGTATTCAAATTATTACAACAAAGTGTTAGCAACGTTACAAACATTGTATAAACGTTTTCCGTGCAATATTAATTTATATACATTACCTAAATGTTAAATATGATACTAAAATTCAACATTGTTTTATAACGTTTCAAAAATATTGCTGCAAAGTAGCACAACGTTATATAATCATTACAATTTAACTTTTATGCAACATTGTATTATAAACATTGGATATATATCAAAAATGGTAACATTGCATTGCATAGAACTGTTGAAGCTGTTGCTGTAATTCAGCATCGTGGTCTGCACATTTCATGGACAGTGAACATACAGAGAGTTTTTCATTCAAGTAAACATGTCCCAATTGTATGCTGTAAACCTTCAGATATTCGTTGTTTTTTTAAAAGAGTTCAACTGAAAGCTTTAAACGAGTGTTTTCCACTCCCAGACTAGGCATAAAGTAAAATTTCGAGTTTAGAAAAGCCCCGTGAAAATTTGTCGAGGGTCGCGCAGCGACCCGAGACAAATTATCTGGGCTTTTCTAAACTCGAAATTTTACTTCATGCGCCACGCGTATAAGCCGCTGATTTCAATTGAAGTTCATGTACTTGTTAACAATATTTTAATGTTTTCAGAGTTTAAGGGTACTAAGTACTTAGGTTCCGGGGTACTGTCTCCCCTAGACTATACATTACTTTTTGAAAGGCAGTTTTTTTTATTGTTTTCTTATTACCAATATATATTAAATAGAAATAAATTTTGCATTGAGATTACAAGAGAAACCTTCCTATAACGTTCACTTAATTGCTCCACATCGGGTTGTATACAATACGGATTCTATGCATTCATCGTATGCAACTTAACATACATACATACATTCGTATGTTGGGTTGCATACTAATAAGAGTAATCGTTCGTGTTGCGTAGGCGTTGCTTTGTTAACGGTGCAGCAACATTTTTCTTTAAACGTTAGCATGCAACGTTCCCGCAGGCGGACATTCAACGTTTATTCAACGTTTTTCAATATTCATGCAACTTAAAACGCAACGTTTCCTATTACGTGGTAACATTGATGTAACGTGTCATGCAACGTTTCTTTGCTCAGTGGCTATCCAAGCAGTATATTTTAAACTTCACTATATTTCAGTGTTTTATACGTGTGGCGCATGAAGTAAAATTTCGAGTTTAGAAAAGCCTAATTTAGATTGGCCGCTCCGCTTCGCTACGCGGCCAATCCAAATGTTCAGGCTTTTCTAAACTCATACTTAGTCTGGGAGTGAAAAACCCTCGTTTAAAGATTCAAATTTAAATCTTTTAAAAAAACAACGAAAGTCGTAAAATTTACAATGTATGCATATGTATACCTGAAAGAAAACTTTCCTGTATTTAAAAATCACATTTACGCACACACAGTTGTGATATTTTTTGTAATAAAATATTAAATTTAATAATGTAATTTGAATTATCTTAAACAATTTAAAACGTAAACAAAAAATCTTAATGAAGTAGTATAAAATATAATTTATCAAATTTAAGGTAATAAAAAAACGTTTTAATCAAATTTAACGTTTAAAACATGTTTTTTACAAATGTATGTTTCATAACTTAATTTTGTATTTTTAAGCACAATTTGCAACTTGCACCAACGGCTCCATGGTAGCTACGCTCCTGACTTGAGCCAATTACTTTCAATACTCACAAAATAACGATATGTAAATAAAAATAGTAAATGCTTATCGATTACATACACATCCATCCATCCAATTACCAACAAAGTTCATTCATATTTTTAATTCCATAATGGAATCAATAGCATTAACATCCAATATTTTATATTACATCCGAATAACCCCAAAATTCAACTTTTCCACTCAAAAATGGGAAAACACAAAACTCAGCAAAGTTATCTCAATATGCGCGACTTTAATTATAACAGTTGTTTCTTTGATTTCAGCCGTTAAGAGATACTTTTACTCCCTAAAACGAATCGTCACCATAACCGCACTAATTTCCGCATTACATTTAATAATCGTTATGATTTTATGTTGCAACTCATTATTAATCATCGGGTTTCTCCATAAAACAAAATCCACGACGCTTTTCCAAAAACTAATATACCTATCAAAAATAATTAAACTTAAAAGGTCTGGAAATGTACATGTTTATATCTTCACTATCTACACCTTATTTTTGTTCTTTTTTGGAATTTATCAATGTACAAGATCGCTTCCATATATTCTCTATATAGTTGATAGAATTATGATGTCGCTTATGTACTTAATGATGATGTTTGTTATGTTAAATATCGGTTTTATTGGGAAAACAGTGAAGAAATTTAATGAGGAACTTAATGGATTTTTTAATTGTGTCCACGTGGACGAGGTTAAGATTTGCTTTGAGGAAATTCGTTTGAGGCGGTTGCTGAATTGTTTTCCTGTGATTTGTGATGCAGTCGAGTTGATGAACGAGATTTTTGGTTGGGAGATTTTTCTGTTTATCATGTATGTTTTAACAGAAACGTTGAAGAGTTTTCACAGAACGATGAAGATGATAACAGATAATGGAATTATGGTTGATGATTTTATGTTTATAATTATTAGTGGTTTCGTTTTATGGGTAAGTAATTTTGTTTACATTAAATAATTTTACAGGGAATTTATCTTTAGTGTATTTTTAACTTCACAAGTTTTCAGTGTTTTATACGCGTGGCTCACGAAGTAAAATTTCGAGTTTAACAAGCCTGAAAATTCGCTTCGCTTCGCTACGCGACAAAACCAATGAAATTATAAATACACAAATTTCACAGATTTTTGCCTTATTTTATGTTGTTGAACTTCACGTTAAATCAGTGTTTTGCACGCCTGGCGCATGAAGTAAAATTTCGAGTTTAGAAAAGGCTGAAAATTTGGATTTGCCGGCGCGACTTTCCTCGCTCGCGCGCCAACAAATAAAATGTTCACGCTTTTCTAAACTAGAAATTTTACTTCATGCTTAATCTGGGAGTCGAATCACTCGTTAAAAGCTTCAAATTAATTGATTTTATAAAAATAACAAATAATTAAAAAATTATGAAAAAAACTCTACCTTTTATAATTGGAAGTGATTAATTATTTATTGAATAATCAAGTTTTGTTTGATATTGTTTAAAGAATAAGTGATATCCAATATTTTTGTTTTTTATTAAACGATGGTTTCTAGTCCTTAATTAAGCATGGAATAACATTTCGAGTTTAGAAAAGCCTGGAAATTTGGTTTTATCGGCGCGCAAGCAGGCTTTTCTGAACTCGAAATTTTACTTCATGCGCCAAGCGTATAAACACTGATTTAACGTGAAGTTAAAAAAACACATACCGCATCTTTAATTAATTAGAATAACACGGAATCATATATTTAGTCTGTTATTAACGATGTTCAGTGTTAATAAGAAACTATTAAGGATTGAACATAAGATAATAATTGATAATTACAATGATTAAACTCTACAGTAAAGTAATGCTCATTTACACCACGACTAATTAACTTGAATCATCCACTAATTATGTTTTAATCTTCCGATTAAGTTAAAATTCTTGAATAATATAGTTTAGAAAAGCCTAATTTGGATTGGTTGCTTCGCTTCGCTACGCGGCCAATCCAAATTCTTAGGCTTTTCTAAACTCGAAATTTTACTTCATGCGCCACGCTTAAAAACACTGATTTACAGTAAAGTTAAAAAACACACACATACAACAACGATTATAGGCAACCTAATATACCTTAGAGTTATTGGGTTGCCTATAATCACTGTTTTAAACAATTTGTTTAGCGCAGAATTTGACTCACGTTTTATTCACATCTACATATTAGATTGCTAAAGCCGTATATTTTAAACTTTGCGATATTTCAGTGTTTTATACGTGTGGCACATGAAGTAAAATTTCGAGTTTAGAAAAGCCTAATTTGGATTGGCCGCTCCGCTTCGCTCCGCTTCGCTACGCGGCAAATCCAAATTTCCAGGCTTTTCTAAACTCGAAATTTTACTTCATGCTTAGTCTGGGAGTGGAAAACCCTCGTTTAAAGATTCAAATTTAAATCGTTTAAAAAAACAACGAATGTCGTAAAATTTACAGTGTATGCATAAAGTTCTAATTGAATTCTCTTAATAAACCGAGCGTCGGAAAATGTACAACGAAATGCATTTGTATACTTAAAAGAAATATTCTCGTTACGAAAATGTTCGGTGTTACATAAAACTCTCTGTATGTATACCTGAAAGAAAAATTCCCTTTATTTAAAAATTACATTTACGCACACACAGTTGTGATATTTTATTGTAATAAAATATTATGTTTAATAATGTAATTTGAAATATCTTCAACAATTTAGCTAACATTTAAAAACGTAAACAAAATATCTTAATGAAGTAGTATAAAATATAATTGATCAAATTTAAGATAAGAAAAAAACGTTTTAAACAAATTTAACGTTTAAAACATGTTTTAAACATATTTAATATTTAAAACATGTTTAAAACAAAACCGTTTAAAACACGACGGATGCTTTTAAACATGTTTAAAACACTGTTTTTAAACAAAGTGTTTTAAAGATAACAACCCTGGTATCAAATGAACTTATTTAGTAATTTAATTAATAATTTCAAAAAAATTATGTTGCGTTATTACATGAAGCATAAAATAAAGCTTAGAGCTTAGAAAAGCCTGAACATTTAGATTTGCCGGCGCGGTAAAATCCAAATTTTCAGGCATTTCTAAACTGGGAACTTTACTTATTGCGCCAGGTGGGTAAAACAAAGATTTTAAATGAAGTTCAAAAACAGACATCATCATCTTTAGTTAGAATAACACGAAAACAGATATTTGGTCAGGTATCAAATATTTACAGTGTTGTTAATAATATAATTAATTATACATACTATTATAATTAATTATATTATTAACAAGACGTAAATATTTGATATTCATTCATTCATATTCATCATTTGTAATTTAATAATTCATTTTGAATCTATTTACTTCAAAACTAAAACAGGTAGTTCAATTATTATACCTTCGATAGCTCAGTTGGTAGAGCGGTGGACTGTAGTTTGAAACAAATGAAAATCAGAGATCCATAGGTCACTGGTTCAAATCCGGTTCGAAGGAGTCTTTTTTGTTTCAATATCAAAAATTATTTATCATTTAACAATAATTATACACAAACAAAAACAATTTTAAAAATAGTTTATTTTAACGCAATGTCATAAAGTAAAGTTATTGTAACTAACTCACATGTTTTCATTATTTAGCAAAAATCGGCAGCTAACTCCATTTGGTTAGTTGCGAAGTTATAGGAGGTGTTTTGCTCTCGTTGTTGCAAAAAATTGTTATCGGAAATAACAGCGAGGTGGACCAATTAATAAAACTTTAGTCGTTTCAAAATAACAATTTTACTGTTACGTCTGCGTGAAACCTCTTACAATAGCACGAGCTTTTACAGTTATGACCGTTCTGCTCATAGATTAAATTAGATTGATAACTCCTAGGGGGCTCTACGTATCATGATTATAGTTAACCGACCCACTCGATGGGGCGGCGCTGCAATCGCTAATGACGTCATTGGGCGCGGGGAGCAGGCGGGCTTTTTCTAAGCGGGGTGCGCGGTGCAGGGGGTCATAATATTAACATAAATTACCGTGCGATGCCAAAAATAACAAAGACATAATGAGCATGTTAGATGTATATTTTAAAAGGTATTACAAATATATTTCGCTATATGTCAAAACCTTATCACAGTTTGTCAATTGAATTTCACTTCTCAACAAAATGGCTGCAGTTCGTGAAAAGATGCATCTTAGAAATGAAATAAGAGGACTCCTTATCCGGAGAATGGATGTTGGCGTAAGTAGTGTTACATACAGTAAAATTTTCTTTAAGGTAAACATATGCATAAGCTGTAAAGTTTCCGACAGTCGTTGTTTTTCAAAAGAGTTCAATTTAAAGCTATAAAAGAGTGTTTTCCCCTCCCAGACTAAGCATGAAGTAAAATTTTGATTTTAGAAAAGCCCCGTGAAAATTTGTCGAGGGTCGCGCAGCGACCCGAGACAAATTTTCTGGGCTTTTCTAAACTCGAAATTTTACTTCATGCGCCACGCGCATAAAACACGAAAATATCGTGAAATTAATATATATTCGAATTTCACTTGAAATCTGTGATTTATACGCGTGGCGCATGAAGTAAAATTTCGAGTTTAGAAAAGCCCAGAAAATTTGTCTCGGGTCGCTGCGCGACCCTCAACAAATTTTCACGGGGCTTTTCTAAACTCGAAATTTTACTTCATGCTCAGTCTGGGAGTGGAAAACACTCATTTAAAGCTTCAAATTGAACTTTGAAAACAAACATGGAATGTCTAAAGATTCACAGAAAATGTTTCCAGAAGAAGGTTATTGTTACTGCAAAAATATTCAGCAAAAATATTAAAAGGAAAAGTATTTGGTATAGTGAAACTCTTTTGCCTTATATTTGACAAGGTGAAAGATATTTGGGAAATAGTGAATATATTATATATACTTACGGTTGCAATTATTTATATTTATTAACGCTCATCTCGAAACGATTTCGTCTTATCGGCATTTTTGTGCCTTCAGATCTGACAGCTGTTGATTGAAAACAAGCCCACATTAGAAATTGCGGGAAATTTGAAATTCCAACATATGCGCCCTCCCATGGAGTGGGTCAGTCAACTATATAAATGAACTTACAGAATCATATGGAGTCGACTGGGTCTGGTTCTGCTTTCTTGTGCCTCCCGTACCCGTCTTGAGGCCCCTTACAATAGGGTAGTTTTGGAGGGAGGTGGAGAAAGTCTAGCCAGGGGAGCTAATTTGAAATTAACACTTTTAAATATTTGTAAAACTATAATGGTTACAATAATATTCTCTTCCCAAAGTCCTGGGGCTTAAGCCCAGGGCTCTAGCCAGAGGGGGATATAGAGGTTCAATTTTTATAATCCCCTCAGATTTTTTTTCTGGCTACGGCCTTGCTTGAGCCCCTCAAAATTCTAAGGCTTACTTAGCCACTACATCTGTTGTTTTTATTTTCATTGTGATTTGTTGAATCAAATATACAAAATTCTTCTTTTAGTTACGTGCAGTGTTTTCTAATAATTATTGTAGTAATCTCTTTCTTCACTGATTAGTGTTATTTATTAAATGTACATTTCGAACACTATGTGTTAATTCTCAATAGTAATACAATTTTTTTTGTCAATTATATTACTATTGAGAATGAACACAGTGTTCGAAATGTATATTTAGTAAATAAAACTAATCAGTGCAGAAAGAGATTACTACAATAAATATTAAAATAAACAATGTTTAATCTGTGAAATTTACAGTAAAACAAATTTATTTTTTAGTGTTTCACAATTTATTTAGCGAACTTATCGGCTAAATTAACAGAAGAACTAGAAAACACTTCGTCAATTTGCTGCGGTTGGATTCAGAGCAGAATTTCGACGAGCAAATATGTCGAAAAAGAGCTGAGATTAATTATTGATCAGATTTCTATACGAGCACCGAAAATTACAGGTTCCGGATTTTTCATCATGGATCGCAGCATAATATTTACATTGCTCAACATGTCTATAACTTTTCTGGTTGTATTGCAACAATTTTACAGTGACAAAAAATAATACATTCACAAATTAAGGTTAAATACAAACAATAAATTTATAAACATTTACATTTAAATGATTGTTCATTAGTAATTAGCATGCCTAGTACCGTGCGATCATTTAAATTATGATTTAGAATAGGCGGCATTTTTTCGTGCGGTTGCCCGGAATGGTAAATAAATGATGAAATAAGTTTGAGGTTACGCTAAACTATGTGTTAACAGTCAGTGGTACCAATTTAATTTCAAGCTCAAAGCCTACTATAAATCATGTTACTTACGGTAACAAATGGAATGGTGTATGGAATGGTGTATATACCGTGCAAACGTTTAAGTTTGCACGGTATATACACCATTCCATTTGTTTCTGGATCTCGCCTAGCTATGGAAAAGTGACAGTTTAAGTATTGTAAATGGGGCTGGTTGTGTTTTAAATCAGTGTTTTTAAATGTCACTGTCAGATGTTCGATTTTAAGGTTATAATTTCTGACTATTGTGATCTTACACTGTTGCCTGTTTTACAAATTTTCAGATATAAAAGGATAATAATATGCAGTTTTAAGATTAACAAAATTTACTACTTGGTTTTTGTACATACAAACACAGCAATAATATTATATATAACAAATATAATGAATTCGGCTCTGCAAACTTATTTCGTCATCCATTTGTATTTCTCGCTTGGGTCTTCCCGTTAACACATTTTGATCAACTCCATCCATCCACCTTAATTTTGGTCATTCTCTCTTCTGTTGGCCCTCAGTATTTTTTTGTAGAATTGCAAATTCATTCCCACCTTCTTGTGATAATAATCTTTGGCATGTTAATATTTAATATGTGCCTGAAATTATTTTTCACTTTGACATTGACACAGCATTGCAACACTAGATTAATTTGATTTAATAATAAAATGCTCAAGGAAGCGACCGCGTGGCGAAATAATTGTTGCAAGATTAACAATAAACCTCTTGAAAATTAAAAAGAGGATTACTTATGATATCATAAATTATTGCAACACTGTTAAAATAAGGAATCAGGAGTGGCAACTAATAAAAAATGTAAATGTTGATACTGCAACATAACAACACGAAAGCATGGCTAGGCGAGATACAGAAACAAATGGAACGGTGTATATAAATCATGTTTTAAACGTTTGCACGGTATAATCATATAACACACTACAAAATAATAATCATATTATGTGTTTATTGTTATGTGTAAGTACTTACCTAAATTTAAACTATTTCTTATCTAAACATTACTTGAAGTATAAAATAAATATTATCAATATTTATAAATATAATAAAGTTGAGTAAACAATCTTTAAGTTTTTATCAATAAGAAATTTAAATTACTCTATTTTCAATTTTATTTCGGTTATTTTATCACTTTAATTTTATATATTTTTCTTTGATGGCACGACGGCCCATTAGCTCAGTTGGTTAGAGCGTCGTGCTAATAACGCGAAGGTCGCGGGTTCGATCCCCTCATGGGCCAAGAATTTCTTTTTAAATTCAATTTTACATTTTTAAATTTAACTACATTCCTTTCCTTCTTCAACATCGCTGACTATATTTAAAAATAATTGTAATCTATATTATTCCTATTATTCTAATTGTTTGATAAAGACAAGTTTTAGTTTAAAAAGAATATCAAAATAGAAATTTTGTGCATTTATTTCTAAAATCATATTGTTTAAAATTTCTAAAACAAACTTTTTTGTCTTTTTAGTTTTACATTCCTATAGTTTAAATACTGTGAAACCGTTTTTGCTTGTTATTTATTTTGAACAGGATTTTATTCCTTTAGTTACATAAGTTTTTGAAAATGTTGTTTTTTAAAAAATGTAGGGAATATCCATCTGTATCCATTACATATGATAACCTCTTGCAAACATTTAATGTCGAAAGATTAAGTGACAGGCGTACTAAATCTTCAATTCTATTTTTATACGGGCTATTAAATTACGAAATTGATGACCCTAACATCCTAGGTAAGCTGAAGTTTCAGGTTCCTAGACTAACATCTCGCAGTAATAGCCTATTTTTTCAACCACATGCCAATACGCTAGCTCATTTTAATTCACCCGTTTTAAAAATAATTAGAATGTTTAATGGTTTAAATAATAGAGTACATATTTTCGTGGATACCAGAATATCCCTCATCGAAATAATGTCAGACTTATCGGTTCCGTTGACATTGTTATAAATCTTTACTCTTTAAGTTTTGTTTTTTCTTATCTCTTCTTTCTCTGCACATTGTATGTATGATCTAAAATTAAGTAACATAGCATTATATTAGATTAAGTTCTCTGTAATTGGATACTTGTATTTATCTGTTGGAAAAATAAAGAATAATAATAATAATAATAATAATAATAAGTGTACATTTTCAGGCTTTCGTTATTTTTTAAACAAATTGAAGCTTCTAACGAATGTGTCCATTTAGGGCCGTAGCCAGGGGGGATATGGGGATTTACCCATAAACCACAATCTTTAAAATAACGGTCAAAATACTGATACTAACAAGTTCGCAAATATTTTCAGTTATTAATATTATTGTTTTCATTTCAATTATAAATAACTAATCATTGCACGCTGTATAAAAATTAACTAATAAACCGTTCATGTATCAGAGCTGGGATGAATCCTCAAAAACATGATTCGAATCACGAATACTCGAATAAAGGATTCGTAAGTGAAAAATATGATCCTCATTTTTGAATCACGGATACAAATCCTTTAAAAATAAATTTGAATCTATTATTTGCAACCAGTAATATTTTATTCCATCAGTTTCTATTAACAAACATGTTCATTTACCGACTAAATATCTGATTATATAATGATTTTAATTAATGATAATATATGTGTTATTGAACTACATTTTGAATCTGTGTTTTATACGCCTGGCGCATGAAGTAAAATTTCGAGTTTAGAAAAGCCCCGTGAAAATTTGTTTCGGGTCGCTGCGCGACCCTCGACAAATTTTCTACGCTGGGCTTTTCTAAACTCGAAATTTTACTTCATGCTTAGTCTGGGAGTGGACAACACTCGTTCTTAGAAGTTTCAAATTAAAGAATTACTCTAGATTACTAAGTTTATTACCAATTTACAAAGGCTACAGCTCGAAGGACCAATCATGGTCTTCGGAGACCGAAGGACTACAGGGAATCGAAGTTTATTTACAAGAAAACAACGAATATCTGAAGGTTTACAGCATGGATAGGAAAGAAAACATCAAATTTTGAAAAAATATCGAAGTTGGGTTGGTTTTCAGTGCGTTTTTAACTTCACTTTAAATCAGTGTTTTATACGCGTGGCGCATGAATTAAAATTTCGAGTTTAGAAAAGCCCCGTGAAAATTTGTCTCGGGTCGCTGCGCGACCCTCGACAAATTTTCTACGCGGGGCTTTTCTAAACTCGAAATTTTACTTCATGCTTAGTCTGGGAGTGGACCGTCAAGATTTTCTACATGTCGAGATTTTTGATATTTCTAGATTTATGTCGATTTATTCACAGTTTGTTATTGTATTAAATGCAACTTTAATATTAAATAAAAACGGTTTTTTTTTAGGAATAGAATATTCACCCATTAAGAGCCGAACAAATTATAAAGTTAACTCTAAAAGTTAATTTTAGGTAAAATTTAGCATCTTTTTCTATGATTTCAATGAATGATTTATTATATTACATACGTCGATTTTTTAAAAGAGTTAAATTTAAAATTCAAACGAGTGTTGTCCACTCCCAGACTAAGCATGAAGTAAAATTTCGAGTTTAGAAAAGCCCCGCGTAGAAAATTTGTCGAGGGTCGCGCAGCGACCCGAGACAAATTTTCGCGGGGCTTTTCTAAACTCGAAATTTTACTTCATGCGCCACGCGTATAAAACACTGATTTAAAGTGAAGTTAAAAATGCTCTGAAAACCAACCCAACTTCGATATTTTTTCAAAATTAGATGTTTTCTTTCCTATCCATGCTGTAAACCTTCAGATATTCGTTGTTTTCTTGTAAAAAAACTTCGATTCCCTGTAGTCCTTCGTTCTGCGAAGACAATGGTTGGTCCTTTGAGCTGTTGCCTTTGTAAAACGGTAATAAACTTAGTAATCTAGAGTAATCCTTTAATTTGAAACTTCTAAGAACGAGTGTTGTCCACTCCCAGACTAAGCATGAAGTAAAATTTCGAGTTTAGAAAAGCCCCGCGTAGAAAATTTGTCGAGGGTCGCGCAGCGACCGGAGACAAATTTTCACGGGGCTTTTCTAAACTCGAAATTTTACTTCATGCGCCACGCGTATAAAACACTGATTTAAAGTGAAGTTAAAAATGCACTGAAAACCAACCCAACTTCGATATTTTTTCAAAATTAGATGTTTCCTTTCCTATCCATGCTGAAAACCTTCAGATATTCGTTGTTTTCTTGTAAAAAAACTTCGATTCTCTGTAGTCCTTCGTTCTGCGAAGACCATGGTTGGTCCTTTGAGCTGTAGCCTTTGTAAAACGGTAATAAACTTAGTAATCTAGAGTAATCCTTTAATTTGAAACTTCTAAGAACGAGTGTTGTCCACTCCCAGACTAAGCATGAAGTAAAATTTCGAGTTTAGAAAAGCCCCGCGTAGAAAATTTGTCGAGGGTCGCGCAGCGACCCGAGACAAATTTTCACGGGGCTTTTCTAAACTCGAAATTTTACTTCATGCGCCACGCGTATAAAACACTGATTTCAAGTGAAGTTAAAAATATACTATTAACGTTGGATATTTTTCATGGTTAAGTAACCAAATATGCATTCACAAATATTTGAATTATTCGAAAATTTTAATATTTATATTCAAATATGAATAATTTAGTGATTTAAATATTCATATTAGAATATTTAACTATTTGAATTAATCGAATTCGAATCCCAGCCTTAATAGCGATGATTCGAATTATTTAGGAGGATTTGAATCCATGTATCAGGATTCGAATTTTATAAGGATTCGCTTCCTTTTATAAGGATTTGAATCCTTTTATAAGAATTCGAATCCTTTTACAAGGATTCGAATCCTTTTATAAGAATTCAAATCCTTTTATAAGGATTCGAATCATCTACGTTTGGATTCGAATACGAATCCTTTTAAAAAAATGTAACGAATCCGGATCACGAATCCGTTTTCACTAAAGTATTCGAATACCTCTTTTGAATCCTCTAAAAGGATTCGAATCCGGGAATCGAATCCTGAATGATTCGAATCCTGCCCAGCTCTGTCATGTATGCACATTTACATATATAAACAAATATTTAATGCATTGGATACTATTAGTGTTCCATTGAAGTGATTTAAATTTGTCGCTCAAACGTGTCACAACACCTCAATTTGCTGCCGTTAAAATGGGCACGCTGTCAGATAGCGGAATATGGCCCATGCTTAATCCAGTGTAATATAGAGATCAGTGGTTTTAGGATATTGCTTTAGAAGCATATTTTAGACTTCACTTGAAATTAGTGTTTTATACGCGTGGCGCATGAAGTAAAATTTCGAGTTTAGAAAAGCCTGAAAATTCGGTTTGATCGCTCCGCTTCGCTACGCGATCAAACCGAATTTTCAGGCTTTTCTAAACTCGAAATTTTACTTCATGCTTAGTCTGGGAGTGGAAACACTCGTTAAAAGCTTCAAATGTTAAGTTCAAAATGTTAATAGCAAGTTAATATACTTTCCAAATGTTTATTTCGTTTATCCAAATCTGAGCTCTCAAAATTTGAGTAATTTGCTTTAAGATATTTAAGTAAAAATCCCTTTATGCAATTCCATAAACCTACTAATAATATGAGGTTTTGTTATAGGCAACTGAATATACGATTGAATTTAATATACGCAACAAAATCAACACGAACACATTAACGCCATCTATAGTAAATCCCACACACAACTAGCTCTTACTCCCGGTCAACTGTCAAAAAGTAAATATTTATAAACCCTTCACGACTCGCACCAACAATAAACCCCCCGAAATCCCGAAATTCTGAGCAGAAATGGCCTCTGCTTTGGAATTATTCGTCAACACCGTCAGGAACACGTCCGCGGAAGGTGCGTACGCGAAAAACGGCAAAATTCGAGGTTAGAAATATGTTACAAAACCGGCTGTTTTCTCTTTGTAGGTAGTTACAGGGATTTGTGCGATTACCTGAGCAAATCCAGCGATTTGCTGCTGAAGAACGCCCAGCATTTGGATAACGTGCTGGAAACGTTGGACGTGCAGCAGCATTCGTTGGCGATATTGGCAGTGCTCTGTGCTAAATTCAACGTGCCCCCCGCTCAAGCGCAAGGGAACAGGTATAGCCAAGCACACGATTTTATCCTCGGATGTAACGGAGAACATATTAGATTAGCACCAGAACTATGTAAGTAATTGTTATTTAACACTTTAGTGCCCAAAACTGCCTTGAGGCTGCTATTATAAAAATGTATAGGAAACAGTAGACAGGCATCTTGGACAAACTAACAACCAAGTATTTTTGTGTTAACCCACAGAATAAAGAATAACTATAATAATAGGGCCTTTTACACATACATTCTTTCATCGACAATTAAACGGCGTTCTTGCCTGCATTTCAGCTAATAGATTTACTTTTTTAACCTCATTTTTGCGTTGAGGATTAAACGTTGTTCAGGAGTGGCATTCAGTCGCAAAAGTGCAACCCCCGACTCAAAAGCGGACCAATCATACGCTTTTTATTTCACTTTTGCATGGCATGTGGCGTTAAAACGCACTCCACTTTTTCGTCGACTCTTTCCTCAACGCAAAAGTTGCATTTACATGTACACTTTAGCATCAACTTCTGGCGTGTGGCATTCAATCGTCGACAAAAGAGTGTATCTGTAAAAGTCCCTAATTATTCTTTACCCTTTCGTAAACCTCAATTTAACCTACTTAATTTGCTTGGCAAAGTAACAAAATTTGGGCACTAGAGAGTTAAATCCTTGTTCTTAATGGAAAAATTAACATACTTCTAAATATCAATATCATAAATTTAAAAAATTCTATAATTTGTGTTCAGTTTCAGAATTATGTCATTCAATAACAACATACTTAGTCGAACAAAAGCAACCATTGAAAGGCATCCCGTTGTTAAGAAAGGCGATCAGCAAATTGCAACTGTACGATACTCAACTAACCTCAATCCATGCAGACTTGTGTCACTTGAGTTTATTAGCAAAGTGCTTCAAAGAGGCTCTTACGATTTTGGACATAGACATTACGGGCATATGCCAGGAATCGACGCAAAACCACCCGTTTGACGCGAAATACTACCTTTTGTATTATTACTACGGCGGCATGATCTATTTAGCAGTTAGAAATTTAGAACGAGCCCTTTATTTCTTTGAAGTTTGCATTACGACTCCAGCGCATGCAGTGTCACACATAATGCTGGAGGCTTACAAGAAGTATATTTTGGTTTCTTTGCTGTCCTACGGGAAGATACAGATGATTCCGAAATACACAGCGCAGGTTGTGACGAGGTTTATAAAGCCGTTATCGCAACCATACCACGAGTTAGCGAATGCGTTTTCAACGAACGTTACAGCGGAGTTAAACAGTGTTTTCGCGAAACATACAGACGTTTACACTAGGGACCGTAATTTGGGTTTAGTGCATCAAGTCGCGACGATGATGCACAAGAAAAACATCCAGCGGTTAACGAAGACTTTTCTGACCTTGAGTTTATCCGATGTTGCGGCTCGTGTGGGCTTAACAAGTCCGGCCGATGCGGAGAAGATTATTCTACACATGATTGAAGATGGCCAGATTTACGCGACTATCAATCAAAAAGACGGCATGGTTATTTTCCGGGACGAGCCGGAAAAGTACAACGGGTCAGAGGTTTTGAAAAAGTTGGAACAGCAGTTGATTTCGTGCATGGAGTTGGACAAGCAGATTCTATCTATGGATGAGGAGATCCAAGTGAACCCGCAGTTTGTCAAGAAGGTGGCGGGCATGCAGGACGAAGATCAGCCCAGTAAAAATACATACGCTATGTAAATTCTCGCTTTTAATTATTAAATTTTTATTTATGTATATTTCGCACTAACAATTCTTGTAAAGAAAAAACGATTGTTCGGAAATTTATATTTTTACTCGTGGCGTCTCGAGCGAGGATCACACGATGCAGATTGTGTATTTTGATGTTACAATATAATTTTTTTCTAAGTTATTTCTTTTGTTTAAATAAGAAAACTAGACTCATTTCATTACAGTAGTGTTTTTGCCAAAACATGACGATTTTATTATTCACAACAAAATTCGATCAAAATTGCTTTATTTTAAAAATGCGGTTTCCGTATAATTTACAAGATTCTTCAGAACGAAATTAGAGGTAAAATCAATTCGGTATAACAAATCTTTAGCTTTTATACGGTGGACATGCTTATTTATCGCGAACTTTCTATTTAAAATCGATTTGTTATCTAAAGTTTCATTTTTTGTATAGCTGGCAAAATTTATTATAAAGAACTTTCTATGTAAAATATATTCGTTTCTAAAAATAATTGTTTCTTGCTACATTCTAAACAACGAACCTTACGTGCAAAATAGATTCGTTATAAAACATTTATTTCTTATGTGGTTGGTGATATCTGTGGAACGAACTTTCGTTAAAAATTAAGTTCGTTGCAAAAAATCTCGATTGCCATGCAGTTGTCAGCATTCTTTAAAACGAACATTCGATCTAACGAAATTTCAACCTTTTTTTACGTGCAGTTGGCGTTTCCGCACCACATAAGTTACGACATTTGGTAAACCTAAAACTTTCCCGTTTCAAAATTCATTATCCTCCGGTAGTTTCATTTGTAATTTTTAGCGATGGCGACCGTAGGTTCAGCACATGACTCCGTCTGCGGAAAATGGGGCCTCAAACCGCTCACCTCCAGAAACCTACTATTCCATTACATGCCAATCCAAGGAGTCGTCAGCTACACTGCGTTATCGGTCAATGTTATGAATCCATCGCTTGTCTTAAGGTAATTGTCTTAAAATGAAATGGCGATATGATTTGAAAAGGGATTTAGGTTTAAGAAAATGTATTCTAACCTAAAAACCGGTATTACATAACCTGGCGCTTTTTATTTACTAATCTGGAGAGAGAGGTAAAAATAAATCTGTTCTCAGTACTTTACATAACTAATTATTATGGTATAAAATAAATCTTTTATTAGTGATTGACAGAATGCTTTTGCATCGACCGCAGCTCCTAAATTTATTATGTTTGACAGCTCGACTTCAGTCAATGTTTTAATAAGATGTCCTTTTGTGATTGTATATGTCAGTTTTTGAAAAGTGAATTGATTCCTGTGTGGATTTTTTTATCAATTTTAAACAACTGATGGCTTATAATATTGTTTTTATACAATAATTTTGTTGTTCTAGGTCATCCCATAAATAATGTGGTTTTTTTATACTTCTTTTATTTTTCAAAGTAAAGATAACCAAAGTTGTTTCTGTTCTAAACAACATCCTATATCTATCTCGTAGATTTGCAATCTACTTTTCCAGTATTTATTTTATATTAATATACAGCAAGGATGATATTATAAAAACTGGAGCAGTTCGAATGGAAGCTATACTCCAACCACCATATTTGCCGGATATTGCTCCATCTGATCTCCATCTTATTTATGCTGCGTCTTCACAATCGGAGAAAATATAATTTTTGTGTAAACGAAAATTGGACAAAAATCAATTCAATTTTGAAAGGAGGACCTTGCAAGCTTTTCGATACATTGAATAACTTATCTTAATTTACAAAAATAAAAAATAATTAGAAAACAGCGTTATAATAAATATAATTATAATGCTGTTTAATATAATTAATAATATTAAAATACCTAATATAGTTCTATAAGAATTTATGCAAATTTCAAAAAATGTCAGACCAAAATTTAATAAGTTAATTCATCTCTGAATTGAGTACAAATAATAGGAATTCAAAGTTATTTATGCAATTTTTTATGATCTGGTTTTGATGAATTTTAATTTAAATAGGTTTTTTTTCTTAGGCTTTTCCCAAGGAGAGATATAACAAACGTTCTATTATGCCATACACTTTTGGGAACTGGATTATACCTTTACAGTAGGGAGCATTTGAAGAGCCTACCAACGAAAGAAAGAATTATTTACAGGTACGTTGAAATATTAACTGCACAGGGTAGATTAGCATAATGATGCTAAATGGCATCTTTGGAGTGCTATGCTGTATCTCTTAATGCACTATAAGTAGAATTGTAAAAAAAATGCTTAAAAGTTATAAAACAAAAGTAATATCTGACAAAAACTAAATAAAAATGGACTTAATTTAATAGTGAAATTTTGCCAATTTTCCTAACCTGAGATAACTCGATTGACTGCATTAAGGGGTTCAAAATCAATGGGCCCGTTCAGCAGAGACAATAGGTAGCTGCCAACTGTTGGGAAATTCTGTAATGACCGGATTGTTAATTGTGAACGTGTTTGGGATTTTTGCAATCGTATAAAATAGACCGACTGGAGAACCGTTCATTAGGTGCCAACATACATCACAAACAAATCCAAACATGTTGAATGTTGAACATTTTGATGAATTATTATATTAACATTTTATCATGTAATGGAGTAGGATATTTTATCACTTTAACTGCCAGGGCAGTCCGTAGGGACCGCTGGGAAATGTACCGCCTGCGCCAGAGCGGTTCTATGGCCACTAGGTAGCCAAAAGTTGCAAATATTAATATTAGAAATATAGTTCATAATAAGTTTTAAAAGCCTACAACTTAATTTATCATCATACATTTACTAAAAATACAAAAAAAACTGTGGCGAAGCGATTTTTGCATCATATTTTGTGGCAGGTAACGTGTTAAGGGATCAAGTAGTTTTAAATAATTTTTTTGTTACCTGCAAATATAATTTTTTTTAATAATTTTCTGTGTGTTTGACATATGCAACTGACAAACTCGTATCTGATAAGGGAGCTCCTTACTGGTCAATTTCCCATCAAATCTCACTTGCTGCACTGTCTGTTGCAGCAAATGACATATAGTTTTTAAAATAAGTGCTGTTAGATATTTAATAACTGGCTCAGCAATTGTTTGTATGTTGGGGTGCATATCAATCTCAATATCACTGTTTTTTTTTGTGTAGTTCATTTGGTGCAGTTACATTTACGATGGGCTCCGTGTTAATTTGGGCGGTTTTGAGGAGCATCGTCCCCCAAAATGTAGGATTGTGCACCGCTGCCGGAGTCGGATCTGGATTGGCATTGATGAAGATTGGTCGCAGCTACACAAGTCACGTGGATTCCTTGGCCCCCAAAACTAAATAATGTGATCCCTGATAATAAATTTTGTACTCGATATATATATTTTTTCTTGCGTTTGTGTTGTATTACATGTAGTTGTCTGATTATTTTTTAAATTTGTATCATCATCGCTGATTATTTTAGGAACCAAGCAATACTGTATATACAATAATATGTGTGTTGATATACTAATTAAAAATACTGTTAGATTAACGATGATTATTGTATAAGTGCTATTGTAATAAAGCCGCATAATATTATTACTAATTATTGCGTTTTTCTCAGATAACAAATGAATAAAATATTTAAGGGTTTAGATAATTTTTTAAAAAGTATGTAATAATGTAGTTATATAGATATTACTTTATATTTAGACAAGGTATTCAAGACGAGGATACTATTCCACCTAGGCCCCATGATTATATATTTGTATATTACTTTTTGTAATACTGTTGCTGTTTTATTGATTTATATATATTTTTTAAGTTTCTTATGCTGTTTCACGGCCGTTCGTTAATTCGACAAATGGTTATTCTTTGAATAAGATTTATAAATAGTTATGTACAGGTTTAAAAATCATTTTTTGGCGAAAATGTCTTTCAATCGACAAATAAACTTAATCTTTGAATAAGATTTATCCAAGGGTTGTGAAACCTTACATTAAAAGTTTTGTTTCTACATTGGCGAGCAAAAAATAGAGGTCACTTTAAAATTATGACTTATTTTTGGAAGTTTTTTGTTTTAACTTTATATTTGCAAATTGTAAACCAAAGTAGGCGTTTAATAATACATTTCCTGACAAATGTTATCTATCTGTCAGTTACTATCACCGTGTTACAGACTTTTATGAAACAACATCCATTTCGCTGTGGTTCGTTGTGGTTTTCTTACTTAGTGTTGATTTTTCTCTGCGAAACTTGTCATTCACACGGTGTACTGTACTTAACAAGTCATAATGCCTTTAGCCTCTATTGTTGTGGCAAGAATTATAGCGTCGATTGAAGATGGATGAGGAAAACATAAAACTGCAAGGATTATTGGCAAAAGCCTTTGTGCTATACAAAAAGTGTATCAGCGTTACTTGGATACTGGCCTGATAACCAGAAAACCAGGATCCGGGCGAAAAAAGGCACCACGATCAGAGATGACCGTGTTTTGGTGTCTACAAGTTTGCGGAATAGAACAGCTTCTGCAGTTTATCTACGAAATCAACTCCATGAAGTTGGAGATGTAAATATTAGTGAATGGACCGTTAGGAGAAGGCTTCGGGCTGCTGGATTGTTTTGTAGAAAGATGGCTACAGGTCCCCCTTTACAACGCCGACATTGCGTTGCAAGATTGGCTTTTGCCCGAAATCACAGGGCATGGAATAATGAGGACTGGAGCAGGGTACTGTTTTCAGATGAGTCGCGGTTTTGCCTCAATGGATCAGACGGACATCGGAAAGTGTGGAGAAGACACGGAGAAAGATACGCTTCAGTTTGTATTGATGAGCGACTTCCATTTGACGGTGGGTCGGTTATGGCTTGGGCAGGAATTTCTACCGAAGCACGCACAGAGTTGGTCTTTATAGGGAATGGCTTCCTGACAGCTCACAGATACATTACGGAGGTTCTCGAAGATCATGTTATGCCCTTCATGACAACTATGGGCGAGCGCGGCATTTTCATGCAAGATAATGCTAGACCTCAGGTAGGCAGAGTTGTCAAAGATTATCTGGATGAAGTGGGAATTTCACGGTTCGATTGACCAGCTCTCAGCTCGGACATGAATCCCATAGAACATGTATGGGATGAGTTGGGACGACGTATCAGAAAGCATACACCTGCTCCAAGAACTGCTCAGAAGCTAAGACAGTTGCTATTGCAGGAGTGGAATAATATCGACCAAAATGTGATCGTTAATTTAATTCAAAGTGTTCCTCGTCGACTTCAAGCAGTCATTAATGCAAGAGGGGGTAATACTCGTTATTAGTGATAAGTTTTTTTTATTATTTTTTGTTCCATATTAGTCCTAGGAACAAAAATTCGAACTTCGTCTGAACTGTAAATTTGTGATATTTCCAAAATAGGCAATAAAAACAATAAATATGCTTTACTATTAAACATTGCTTTTTTAATTTAGTGTGCAAAATACAGTACAATTGTTTACATATTGCAAATATAAAGTTAAAACAAAAAAATTCCAAAAATAAATCATAATTTTAAAGTGACCTCTATTTTTTGCTCACCAGTGTATGTTATGTTATTAGGTTGTGTAATGTGTAAGTAGAAATAACTAGAATAATTCAAATTCAAAACTATTTGAATTGGAGAAAATAAATTTACGAAGTCTTATAGTTTGCACACCTTATATTATAGAAATAACTAGTTCTATTTACACAGTATAAATATATTTTGTTAGTACCCAAGAAAAGCTGAATATACTTTTAATTTAGACATAAAAGATCCAAAGAAATAGCATTTTTATAAAACTGGCATAATTTTTTTCAAACCAAGTAATGTCAGCCAAATTGTGTGCCGTGAGATATTCTAGGTGTGCTACAACAAATTTATATATCTAGATAAAAGATTTTGGCGATGGGCTTTTTTTTTAGAATATATTTCAATATATTGCCGCATAATATTATTACTAATTATTGCGTTTTTCTCAGATAACAAATGAATAAAATATTTAAGGGTTTAGATAATTTTTTAAAAAGTATGTAATAATGTAGTTATATAGATATTACTTTATATTTAGACAAGGTATTCAAGACGAGGGTACTATTCCACCTAGGCCCCGTGATTATATATTTGTATATTACTTTTGGCGATGGGCTTTTTTTTAGAATACTAAATACATATCCCAATATAATGAAATATCATTATATTGGGATATGTATTTAGTGTACCGTGAAAAAAATCTCATTGCCCAGTGTGCCACAAGGTAAAAAAGTTTTGGATGGTAATCAATTATCGGCATCAAAATTTACATGTTTCAATCTCCTCTCGACATAATTTTAAATAGGCGATATTTTGATACATGCCCAAAAATACACGTTCTTTGTAACAATTTTTACACATTTTTTTTAAATCTTAATGGAGTACTAATTACTTTGTATTTACTCGAAGCTCAACGTTATCTCTGATTGTTCAACAATGACGGCCTTCTTTTTAATCAGCGGAAATGACTTAGATATAAAAAGAAACACGCTCGCTAGACGTCATTTTCCGGTTGGTGAGAAGTACCCAACCCTTAAATGTGGACTCGTGATGCAACCGTAATCGTTGATGTGCGACTAATGACCCACATACCAAAAATCTGAATTTATAATTAGCCAAAATTTTGATATATTTGGACAGTGGCAGTATAAATTGAAAGATAAATATTTTATATGTATTCTAGTTTATTTCCTTTTAATAACTTACTTCCTCTTAGTAATCTATTTTTGTAGAGATGGACGAAAGAAAAATTGCGTAAAATATCTAAATGGTATACAATTTTCTAGCGTGACACTGCTTGAATAAATCTTTTTTTAAAAGAGTTCAATTCGAAGCATTTAGCGAGTGTTTTCCACTCCCAGATTAAGCATGAAGTAAAATTTTACTTCATGCGCCACGCGTATAAAACACTAAAACATTGTAAAATTTATGTCGAATTTCACTTGAAATCTGTGTTTAATACGCGTGGCGCATGCAGTAAAATTTCGAGTTTAGAAAAGCCCAGAAAATTTTCACGGGGCTTTTCTAAACTCGAAATTTTACTTCATGCTTAGTCTGGGAGTGAAAAACACTCGTTTAAAGCTTCAAATTAAACTCTTAAAAAACAACAAATGTCGCAAATTTACAGTTTATGCAAATGTTTCAGTTGTTCATAATTTTTCAGTGATTAATACGCGTGGTGCATGAAGTAAAATTTCGAGCTTAGAAAAGCCACAAATTTGGTTTAGCCTCTGAAAGATATATATTCTAGACGTATTACAGTTTATTTTCTTTTGGTATCTTACTTCCTTTTAGTAATATATTATTGCAGAAATGGAGAAAAAAAAAAACATTTCTACACAGTAGAATTTTCTAGCTTCAAACTGCACGAATAAATCTTTTTTTTAAAAGAGTTCAATTTGAAGCTTTAATCGAGTGTTTTCCACTCCCAGGTTAAGCATGAAGTAAAATTTCGAGTTTAGAAAAGCCCCGTGAAAATTTGTCTCGGGTCGCGCAGCGACCCGAGACAAATTTTCTGGGCTTTTCTAAACTCGAAATTTTACTGCATGCGCCACGCGTATTAAACACAGATTTCAAGTGAAATTCGACATAAATTTTACCTAACCTAACCAAATTTTCAGACTTTTCTAAACTCGAAATTTTACTTCATGCGCTACGCGTCTAAGACACTGATTTCAAGTAAAGTTCAATTGCTTACAATATTTCAGTGTTTTCAGTGATTAATACGCGTGGCGCATGAAGTAAGAAGCTTCGCGGAGCGACCAAACTAAATGTTCAGATTTTTCTAAACTCGAAATTTTACTTCATGCTTAACCTGGGAGTGGAAATCACTTGTTTAAAGCTTCAAATTAAACTCTTTACAAAAAGGATATGTACACCTAAAAGAAAAATTCCCTGTATACTTAAAAGAAAAAATCACTGTATACTATGATAGGATTATTTTGTTGATTTTTAATTCTTTTATATTAAAAACGTTTTAATATTGACTTATTAGAAATGCAGTATTATAAGGCCTCATATTTGTACAGGGGTAAGATTCTCATGTAATGAATCCTTATGCAAACAAATATCTACTCCAATAATCATGTCCATTCCACTAAACCGGAATCGATTTATAATAATAGCAAACATAAAACAAACCATGCCAGATAAAAAAAACACTACCGCACCACATAGTGGCGAAGGGGAGCATTTTTACGAGCGTGTAATATTTCAAAATAAGTTGGGCGCACGTGATTCATCCACTTAGTGAACCACCCCCGTTGAAATTTTTTCGTCTTTTTGTTTGTTCCTAGGGCCACAAAGACGTGTATTCGAAGAAACGGCGGATTCCCCCGGTGGCTGTCTGCCTCCCCCATCCACGTACAAACGCACGCTTTACTGCACCCCTAGGTCCATTGAAATCACGGGGACCGCTGAAATATTCAAAGGTCTGAAACGGGTCCTTGATAAATCACGGCGCAAATTAAATTCTGCGTTAAAAGTGATTCTAATCGGGTCGTTTGTTTGGATAAATTAATTATGTTTGAGTATTTAACTTTAAACGTAAATAGAATGTGATTAATTTTCACGTAGTTCTTAAAAACGATCAGCAATTATACAGGGTGTCCAGGTGTCTACGCGTATAAGACACTGATTTTAAGCGAAGTTTACTCGTTCACAATATTTCAGTGTTTAATACGCGTGGCGCATGAAGTAAAATTTCGAGTTTAGGAAAGCCCAGAAAAGGCTTTTCTAAACTCGAAATTTTACTTCATGCGTTACGCGAATAAAACACAGATTTTGAGTGAAGTTCGAATATACATAAATTTAACAATATTATAGTGTTTTATACGCGTGGCGCATGAAGTAAAATTTCGAGTTTAGAAAAGCCCAGAAAATTTGTCTCGGGTCGCTACGCGACCCTCGACAAATTTTCACGGGGCTTTTCTAAACTCAAAATTTTACCTCATGCTTAGTCTGGGAGTGGAAAACAATAAAGCTTCAAATTGAACTCTTTAAAAAAAAGCGTATGCAAATGAATACCTAATAGAAAATTCCCTGTATGTATACTTAAAAAAAATTCCCTGTATTAACAGATTAAACCGATGACTATTTACCAAATCTATTAAATGCGCATTCGATTTAACCAACATTTTCGTTTTGAGCTTACACAAAATCAACATAAATGCAGTATTTATTTCTGTAAATACCTGAGCGATTTAGTAGATGTGGACATTGGAATTATACCACTTAAACTCACATTTAAAACGATTGTGCACATTAAATAAAGTGATTTGTGGCTGTGTTGTAGCAGATTTATTTTTAAGACAAAATGTGACGTCAACCTTAAAATTTTAAAGCTGCATACCGGAACATACATTTCGTATGTTCCATCTAAATACTATAACAGACATATTATGAAGCTCTCTGTCTCTTTTCACACACGCAATCTGATGACATCAAACTATTTTCGTAATACATGTATTGGTGCAGAAAGCACTACAAATCAAGGAAACCATGGTACACCTTTCATAATTCGTACCATATTTATTCGTCATTCAATGGTATTATGAAAGTTCTGCAAGAATGTTTAAATAAAACTAAAACTGTATTGGAAAATAATTCATACCAAATCATCAAATTTACATAATTTTTAAAGACAATATAAATACACAAACATCATAAAGATCTTTCCAAAAAAATGACAGTCCTGTAACTAAATTAAGAATAAATACGATTAATAATTATTTATTTAATATATATATATATATATATATATATATATATATATATATATCTGTTAAACTTCAGGGATGTATTACTTAGGTCATTTTAAGCAAATAAGTTAAATCAACATAGGTCTGATTCGGAAAGGCTATTGAATTATGGCTGTTTGAAGAAAACTGTTCAAAATTGTAAGGAGTAGGCTTTGAAAAGCATTTATTTACTAAATTCTGTATTGTGGAGGCTTCTACTTCGTTATACATGTTAATTACACAATGAAACACTTTTAACTTTGTTTGTATAACACGTTTTATTTAATGTGACTGCAGTTTCGACAAATTTAGCTTGTCATTATCAAACATGTTTGATAATGACAAGCTAAATTTGTCGAAACTGCAGTCACATTAAATAAAACGTGTTATACAAACAAAGTTAAAAGTGTTTCATTGTGCATTTATTTACTGCTTTTTTAATAGTAATGCTAGAGCTGCCGTGCTGGATCATCAGCGTTTTTTACATCGTAATATACTACCAAATTGACAAGTATTTGTATCGATAAATGCTTGTCAATTTGGTAGTATATCACGAATTTCGCAAATAAAATGAATATATGCATATTCTTCATTGGTAAACGTTTAAGGCATGTTTAAATTAATCACGTTTGCCAGTTAGGATAACTAATAAGTGACAGCAAAACAAATAATTGCACAGCAATGCTTTCCAAAGTATACTCCTCACAATTTTGACAAAGTTTTATTTAACAAATCATACTTCACCAACCTTTCCGACTCCGTATCATACGTCGATATAACTTGTTTTGCTTAAAATGACTTGAGTAATACACCTCTGAAGTTTGGCAGATTCCTTCCGGGACACTGTATATAAGCATGTTTTCTTTTAAGTATACATATCCCGATGTATATGCTGTAAATGACAGCTCTCAGACTCTCGATATTATACACATATATTATATATGTAAAAAATATATAAAAATAAATACTTAATATATATGTAAAGATAGCCACTGAGCAATCGCATTCAAGTAATGTTTCATTAACATTAATACAACGTTTAATGTTGCTACAATCTTAATATAACGTTATTTGTTTGTTTTTTGCTCAGTGGGATATTATACAGGGTGTTAATGAATTGCAGAGATAAACTTTTAGGTCTTATAGTATACATGAAAACAAGCAGTTTTATTAATAAATGTATAGTCAAACATGTTGTTTTTCAGGGATAGAGATTTTCAAAGATTTTTAAGAAGCGCCTAAATGTAGGCAACTTAATTTACAACCTACCATTTGTTTCCATTACGACGAAAATTATTGCAAGAAAAGTAAAAAAATATCACATACATATTGAATTGCTTCAAAATTGATGTTATTTAAATGCATGTCCAGATAGTTTTTTTTTAATTTCGTGTGACCTGTGCAAAATATTTGAAAATGTAATTTGAGTCAAATTTTCAGGTTTTTCTAAATTCGAAATTTTATTTTATGCGCCACGCGTATTAAACATTGAAACTCTTATTTCATTCTTTTATTTTTCAAAGGCCAATGTCGCCAGATATTATATAATATTTCTAAGATATTTTATAAATATCCCACTGAGCAAAAAACAAACAAATACCGTTATACCAACATTGTAGCAACATTAAACGTGGGTTTTAATGTTGATGAAACATTACTTAAATGGATTTGCTCAGTGGGATTATATATAAATAACATGATTTGGTTTCCAGTCGGTGATTAAGTACGAAGTAAAATTTCGAGTTTAGAAAAGCTTAACAATTTAGATATACCGGCGCAAAGATATGTGTAGGTAAATTTGAACTCAAACTATTCTCCCAAAGCTTTTCAAGAGTTATTGTTGTTAAATTAAATACGCTAGGTGGGGTAAAGATCGAATTAGTTCATTTATACCGCACAATGACTATTTAAACCGAAATTCCGACAGCTTTCGCCAAGATCATACTTCACAGGATCATTTCTGTAGTATATCTTCAACATACTCATCATTGACTAGATGAGTATTCGCAAACCACGAAGATGAGTCATGACTTTCTTTTCTGAGCGCGAAGCGGAGAAAATGATATCCTAAACTGGATATCATTATCTCATCGATGACCGTTTAACTCGCATTTTGTGGGATATGAAAACAAAGTATTCTGAGTGGTTTTGCGTAAACTCTAATATAAATTCAGCCATAGTATTCTAGTTAATAGATAAGTAAACAAACCAAACACCAAGCCGTTTCTCATTGATTAATTACTGAAACATTTAAAAAATTTAATTAATAAAAATAAATAAATGAGTTTTGTATCAAACCATTGATAATGTACACTTCGTGTCCGAAATGTACATTTGGTGGCAATGTATAGTATTGAAGAAAGGTTTTAGGTATTTTATTCAAAGTAAATAAATGAGTATAACAAACCAGTGACGTTGAATGAGAAATTTTATATTCAATTTCAGTGATTTTATTTAAATTTTTAAAAGCATTACAGTAATTTCCAAATATAATTTATTTCATAGAAAAATACTTACCTAGTTATATACAGGGAGTTTTTCTATAAAGTATACGCCCACTGAGGAAATCCATCTAAGTAATGTTTAATCAGGGACGTAGCCATGGGGGGGGGACGCTCCCCCCCCCCAAAGCTAAGGCAGTTGGCAAATTTTACTTTATAATGAAAAATTGCTAAACCAGTTGGCAAATCTAAAAAAATTATATGATATAAATGGATATGTTCCCAGAAAATGGGTTAGGGCAGTGGTGGGGAAACTTTTTTTAAGACGGGCCATTTGTAATAACCAGACAATCGTAGCGGGCCAAAGAATAATGCTTAATCGTAGGTAGGTAGTTTTTATGCGGGTCGTCACATTACGAAGTAAGAACGCGTTCAACATTCTCACGACGGCACTCTTAAACGGGCCGGATTAAACCTTTCCGCGGGCCGGACTTGGCCCGCGGGCCGTAATTTCCCCATCACTGGGTTAGGGCTTAATGCAGTTGGCAAATCTCGGACGAAACAAATTGATGAACATTAATAAGTTTTACTAAAAGAAAATTTCAATTGGAATTAAAACAAATGAATCTAAATAATCTACGTCTTATTTGATATCTGCATTAAAAACGAAGTGAAATCGATGCAGGAAGTGATGAACACAGTGAAGGAAAATAAAAATGTGTTTGCGTTATCCTTTAAACTATGTCAGCTAATATACACAGCCGGGTTTTCAGTGGCAACAAATGAAAGAAGCTTTAGTTCATTGAAATTTGTCAAAAATTCATTGCGTTCTAGAATGAAGGAAGATCGTTTGGACGCATTAATAATTTTGAAAACAGAATCTGATATTACTGATAATATTGAATTATCAAATATTGTGAACTCCTGGGCTAAACTAAAGCATAGGCGAGTTATAATAAACTAATTCAAATTGTAAAACTCCATGTTTTATTAGGTATTGGTTAAATGTAATTATGTACATATGTTATAAAATATATTAGGAAGTACAAAGCACTATATTATTGGATAATATATTAAGCTTAATTTATATAAATCAATGTACTACGTTATATTAATTTGTTAAAATAAAATAATATAAAAATAGACATTTTTATTTTTATTTTGAAGTTGGAAAATTATAGGTGTTTCCCCCCCCCAAAAAGTTAAGGCTTCGCTACGCCCCTGTGCTTAATCAACATTAAAACAACGTTTAATGTTGCTACACTGTTGATTTAACGTTATTTGTTTGTTTTTTGCTCAGTGGGCGTATTCCAAATTCATCTTATGTTCTTTAAATCTTTAGGTATTCGTTGTATTTTTAAGAGGTTAATTTGAAGCTACAAACGAGTGTTTTCCACTCCCAGACTAAGCATGAAGTAAAATTTCGAGTTTAGAAAAGTCCCGTGAAAATTCGTCTCACAATTTTTCTGGGCTTTTCTAAACTCGAAATTTTACTTCATGCGCCACGCGTATAAAACACTGATTTCAAGTGAGGTTCAAATATACATAAATTCACAATATTTTTGTTTTGTACGCGTGACGCATGAAGTAAAATTTCGAGTTTAGAAAAGCCCAGAAAATTTGTCTCGGGTCGCTGCGCGACCCTCGACAAATTTTCACGGGGCTTTTCTAAACTCGAAATTTTACTTCATGCTTAGTCTGGGAGTGGAAAACAACGTTAGAAGCTTCAAATTGAACTCTTTTTAAAAAAACAACGGATATCTAAAGATTTAAAGAAAAGAAACTGAATTTAGAAAACGTATACTTTAAAAAAACTCCCTGTATTTATTAATAATAGTAAATAAAAAAAATGTAAAACAAACCAGTGACTTTATTTGAATTTTAAAAAAAATTTCAGTAATATTTTTAAAAATTTTAAAATATGATAGTTTTATCAAATAACATAATTCTAGATTATAGTTGATATTAAGTTTTTTTAGGCTATTATAATTATAACAATATGAATAAATATAGCAGTAAATATTAATTGTATGATCTGCTGACAGTGCTATTATATTAGTATCAATAAAATAGTATTAACAAGAAATAACAACTATCAATATAACCACACGTTTATAAAAATTATATTTTAAACTAATTTTTTTTTTCGGAAAATATCACTGAAAAACTTTTAATACAATATAAAGTGACTTTATATTTCAATTTTTTTTTAATTTAACAAAGTCAATATCTTGCAACATGACCTTAAAACTTGACTGGTGCAAATTTTGGAATCTGACCGCATATACAAAGGCATTTCAACTCTAGTCAAGTTTTAAAAATTCGCACATTTATGATTTGTTTCTTTGGGAAAGAAAGTTCAATGCAATTAGCAATTTAAAGCAGTAATTTCCACTAGTAAATTACGGTATTACCGAGCTGTTTTCCTAACATTGATTTCTTGCGCGTGCGCAATAGGACATAATACACCAAAAATACTTTTCCGATGTTCATATTTCTTGTAATTATTTACTACAAAATAATCATACTTTTATACCGTGCCACCCTTTAAAATATAAATTAGGGTAGGCTTCAAATTTGAAATTAAATTGACACTACTGACTGTTAACACATAGATTACAATAACCTTAAATTTATTCCATCATTCAATTAGCATTCTGAGCAATCGTACAAAAATAATGCCGCCTACTCTAATTTATAGTTTTAATGATCGCACGATATTTTCTAGAGCAAAACAATGGGCCCGGCCCGTTCATCAGAGACACAAGTTGGAAGTTTATTGCCAACTGTTGGAAAATTCTTTAACCCATTATGTGCCATTGATGCATGTACGCAACATTATTAATTTTATGTTGATTAATTCACTAAATAACTTAATTTGATATATTATATTATTTAACTTGACTTGAAAATGTATGAAGAGAAACGTAAATATTTTATTTTTTTAAATATCTTGATTATTACTCATTTAAATAAAATGTTTTTAGTGTATTTCTAACTTCACAATATTTCAGTGTTTAATACGCGTTGCGCATGAAGTAAAATTTCGAGTTTAGAAGAGCCCCGTGAAAATTTGTCTCGTATTTTTGAGATTTCCATTACGAAAATAAGATTCAATGATGAATCGCTTTTGAATTGCGTTAATTTTATAAGCGATTTATCATTGAATCTTATTTTCGTAATGGACATCTTAAAAATGCGAGGTACGTTTAGAGTTCCAAAGCCACCCTTATCTAAATAATTTTTGTTCATATGATACTTGTATCAACGCACGTTTAGTTGCTTATAATTATAAGCAACTTTATGTTCACACAGAATATTGAATACGCATATTAATATTCGTAGCTCAATATTTAATAAAATTCGCAGTAAATATGAATTATTACTCTACAGTAATTTCATATGACGTTAACAACCTGCAATTATTTGCATTTTAAGCAAACAATTATCGGTATTAAAATTAATTATCAACAAATTTAATGTTCACATATGAATAAACAATAACGCGTGCAAACCCATTCACATGCATATCTTCTTTTCTGGTGAACCCGTAAAATTAGATATGCAAAGAAGCGCAATTAAAAACATTCTCATGTTGAGCCCAATCAACATTAATGCATTATTCAATTCATAAATAATTACAGGAAATTGATTATTAAAATCGAGATGTATACGCGATATTACCAGCAATCAGCAATCTGTTTACACATATATGCTGTTCTTCATTAATCCTCTTGCCTCCGTTATTGATTATGATGAGAATGAATAATAAAAATCGTAAAAAGATGTTCTTTAATTAATGTTTGCGTAATAATAAAGATTTGTAAAAATAAAAAAAGTAGGAGAGAAAGAAAAGTAGGAAAAGTATAAAAGTAGGGAGCGGGGCTTTTCTGAACTCGAAATTTTACTTCATGCGCCACGCGTATAAAACACTAAAATATTGTGAAATGTATGTGTATTCGAACTTCGCTTAAAATCTGTGATTTATACGCGTGGCGCATGAAGTAAAATTTCGAGTTTAGAAAAGCCCCGAAAATTTGTCTCGGGTCGCTGCGCGACCCTCGACAAATTTTCACGGGGCTTTTCTAAACTCGAAATTTTACTTCATGCTTAGTCTGGGAGTGGAAAACACTCGTTTAAAGCTTCAAATTGAACTCTTTTAAAAATCAACGAATATCAGAAAATTTAAAACTAAAATAGTTAAGAAAAAGTAATGTGATTTTATAAAATAATGACATACCAATTGAATACATCAATTGCGGATATTATCCCTTTTTTTAAGTTCAATTTAAAGCTTTAAACAAGTGTTTTCCACTCCCAGACTAAGCATGAAGTAAAATTTCGAGTTTAGAAAAGCCCCGTGAAAATTTGTCGAGGGTCGCGCAGCGACCCGAGACAAATTTTCTGGGCTTTTCTAAACTCGAAATTTTACTTCATGCGCCACGCGTATAAAACACTATAATATTGTCAAATTTATGTATATTTGAACTTCACTTAAAATTTGTGTTTTATACGCGTGGCGCATGAAGTAAAATTTCGAGTTTAGAAAAGCCCAGAAAATTTGTCTCGGGTCGCTGCGCGACCCTCGACAAATTTTCACGGGGCTTTTCTAAACTCGAAATTTTACTTCATGCTCAGTCTGGGAGTGGAAAACACTCGTTTAAAGCTTCAAATTGAACTCTTTTAAAAATCAACGAATATCAGAAAATTTAAAACTAAATTAGTTAAGAAAAAGTAATGTGATTTTATAAAATAATGACATACCAATTGAATACATCAATTGCGGATATTAACTGTTTTTTTAAGTTCGCTTTAAACAAGCGTTTTCCACTCCCAGACTAAGCATGAAGTAAAATTTCAAGTTTAGAAAAGCCCCGTGAAAATTTGTCTTGGGTCGCGCAGCGACCCGAGACAAATTTTCTGGGCTTTTCTAAACTCGAAATTTTACTTCATGCGCCACGCGTATAAAACACTATAATATTGTCAAATTTATGTATATTTGAACTTCACTTAAAATCTGTGTTTTATACGCGTGGCGCATGAAGTAAAATTTCGAGTTTAGAAAAGCCCAGAAAATTTGTCTCGGGTCGCTGCGCGACCCTCGACAAATTTTCACGGGGCTTTTCTAAACTCGAAATTTTATTCGAAATTTTACTTCATGCGCCACGCGTATAAAACACTATAATATTGTCAAATTTATGTATATTTGAACTTCACTTAAAATTTGTGTTTTATACGCGTGGCGCATGAAGTAAAATTTCGAGTTTAGAAAAGCCCCGTGAAAATTTGTCGAGGGTCGCGCAGCGACCCGAGACAAATTTTCTGGGCTTTTCTAAACTCGAAATTTTACTTCATGCGCCTCGCGTATAAAACACTATAATATTGTCAAATTTATGTATATTTGAACTTCACTTAAAATCTGTGTTTTATACGCGTGGCGCATGAAGTAAAATTTCGAGTTTAGAAAAGCCCAGAAAATTTGTCTCGGGTCGCTGCGCGACCCTCGACAAATTTTCACAGGGCTTTTCTAAACTCGAAATTTTACTCCATGCTTAGTCTGGGAGTGGAAAACACTTGTTTAAAGCTTCAAATTGAGCTATTTTTAAAAACAACGAATGCCACAAAATTTACAGCTTATGCATGTTTACATAAAGTTTACCATGAAGTAATCACATTTAAATTCAGCACGCATTTGTGACGTAAGCGATCTCTACCCCCACTCCAAAATTTTCGATTCTGTCGATCCTTCCTACCGTATACTCGACCGTCCTTGCGTTTTCGCATGTTCCATTTAAAAACCATATCAGACATATTGTGAAGTTTTCTGTCTCTTTTTACACACGTAATCTGATGATATCAAACTATTTTTGTATTACATGTATTGGTGCAGAAAGCACTACAAAGCAAGGAAACCATGGGACACCTCTTGTGAATCGTACCTTATGTTACTTTTTGTAAGACTGTTGAAGCTGTTGTGTTGTTTTACAGATACTTCCTTTTTTTTAATGAAATAACAACACTTCAAAACTATCGTATGTTCAATAAAATTAGACCTCTAGAGAGAGTACCATGGAAAATATTGTAGGTTGGCAACTCTGAAATTATACATTATAATTATTATGTCTGACGTTTTATATGTCAATTCCTAAAGCGTGTAGTCAACTTAAATTTTAAAAAAAGATATAATCATGGCATTCTAGAGGTTTTTTTTTATTGAACATACGATATTTATTGTTTATTGTGTTCCACAACACGAGAAGTTTGATTTTATACCGTTTACAAAACAAAACACTGAACTATTCAAAACATATCGTTGAATGAAGAATTCAAGAATTCGCAATTCAAAGCTTTTATCTTTTTCATATAAAAAATATCTTATTTATTCTAATTACCTTTACATCTACTTTAATAACGCTTCATTAACTAACAAATCCCCCCCTCTAATCACCGTTAAAAACGTTTCCAATACACACCATAAACACGAAAATAACCATGTAATTAGTGAGGGAATAATTTCTAGCAATGCCGACTTAAAGTGTGCAATTAAACGGAATGACTATAATCTGAGCAATTTACATAGAGAAGGAGGAAGACCCGATGAGTGTCTTGGTAATTGTCCACGGAATTCTCTCCTCTCATTTTCTCGGGTTCAACGTTGCCGGTTATTTACTTTGCCGCTGACGTAAATGTGACGTCCTTTGTGACGCAAAAGCACTGCTCCAATAAATAATCCTCGCGAGTTGTGTATTTTTACGATGGTTGTAAATGCAGTAAAAAATATGGTCTTGTGGAAATTGATGTGAATTTCTAATTTGGGGAGAATCAGACCGTTAAATGTGGTTTCGTATCTAGCGCATTAATCTACTAATGAGGATTTTAATTTTGACTTTCATGGGCTTTCTGAAATAATTTATGAAGTGTTTAACATATATTTAAAAAAATACAAGGTTGAGAAAAAATAATGTGATGTGGGTGAAATTTATTTGTCTGGATGTTTAGAGTATGAATATTTTTAATCTTTTTAAATGCATGGTTGCAGTAGCCAGAATTTTCACTAGATGGGGGCGAAGAAATATAATCTGGTGATTTTATATAATGTTGAATATTTGGTTGGATACTCTGGTTGTAATTCTGACTTCAAAATAAATTTGAGGTTATGTTTTCCACATGGTTGCCATGTGCTTAATTACCCTATCATAAAGACCAATTAAGTGGCAGAATATTATTTTCACTAGCTAAATATAAAAAATATGCCATATTTAGTAAAGAGGGTAGGGCTGTCGGAGGCGAAGGTAATGGAATGGCTAGGAAATGGGGTGAAGATGGATGAGTGGGTGAGGGGGAAAGGGAAGGAGGTGGAAGGGCAGGAAAGGCAAGGGTGGATAGTCAGAAGTCAGTATAACGATATGTATGGGAGGTGGCAGGTGTATGGGAGGGTGCCGAATTATTTGATAAGGAAGGGATGGGGTAGAGAGAATAGGGTGATTGTGGCAAGGGCGAGGTGTGGATCGGAGGAGAGAGGAAGGAAAGTATGGATGGGGGAAGAATATGGAAGGTGTGTGTTGTGTGGACAGGGGAGGGATACGTGGGGACACTTGGCGGAGGAATGTGAGGGGGTGAAAGAGGAGTGGCTGGGAGCGAAAGGGAATAGAAGGGTAGTGGAGTGGATGAAGGAGGTTGGGAGCGGGGTAAGGACGTTGGAAAAGCTGGGGAGGGAGAGGGAAAAGAGAAGGGAGGGTAAAAGGGATACGGGAGGGTAATGAGATAAGCTAATGTAAAGGTAAATGTAATGTAAAGTCTGAAGATATGCCAATAAAGGTCTTTTTTTTTTTTTTTTTTTTTTAGTAAAGAAAATGTAAAATGATAAATATCAAGAAATTATTTAACGTTAAAATTGTATTCATAAGTTAGTTTTTTTTTGCCAACCAGATTTGGGATTTCTTAGGTTCTTTGATTATTTGGGTGTCCCTACTGTTTGTAATGTAATGACATTGATATATGAATGCCATGTTGCAACTGATCAATTATTTGACAGAAAAGTGGTGATTTGGCACTTTATTACCACTTTTCTGTCAAATAATTATTCGAATTTCCAAATTATCAGGCTTTTCTAAACTCGAAATTTTACTGTATGCGCCACGCGTGTAAGACACCGATTCAAAGTGAAGTTCAAAGTATACTGCTTAAGTTTGATCACGCGTTAATAAATTTTACAAACATTTATTTCGTCTAACTGTAACCAAATCTTGTGCTTCAAAATTTGAACAATTTTCTCTAGGATATTAAAATCAAACTTGAGCAGTGTATACTTTGAACTTCACTTTGAATCAGTGTTTTATACGCGTGGCGCATGAAGTAAAATTTCGAGTTTAGAAAAGCCTGAAAATTTGGTTAGGTCGCTTCGCTTCGCTAACCAAATTTTCAGGCTTTTCTAAACTCGAAATTTTACTTCATGCTTAATCTGGGATTGGAAACACTCGTTAGAAGCTTCACATTAATCGCTTTTATAAAAATAACAAATTCCTGAAAATTTACCAAACGCAGAGTGATACCATAACCGACATTTTCCATCAAATATTAAATCACACAACTTTATTGTCATTTTACATCGCTACGCGTCCAATTCTCAACGTTCCGGCTTTTCTAAACTCGAAATTTTACTTCATGCTTAATCTGGGAGCGTAATCATTCGTTAGAAGTAAATGTCAATGAAATAATTTAGCTGAAGACACACATTTTCACAAACATAAACAATGTAACATAACCTGTGAATTGTAAAATTTAATTTGAATTAAGTTTTTACACATGAAAATGTGATGTTGTCACGTTCATTCTGTCCATAGTCAAAACTAATAACGTAGATTTTATTCTATTAATACGAAATGAATTGACAAGAAGCAAAACTAACACAAGACAGAAAGAGATGGAAAAAACCATGCAGATTAAACCGATGTTAAGATAACTATGTATGAATATGTAAACCGCTTTACACCGCAAGGTAAAAAAGAGTAAGATTAAATAAAAATTATACGAAGTGATAGTGTAATGTTTTTACGAGTTTCATAGAAATTAACTAGCATTAAACTATAATGATTTTAGTAGAAATTCTTATCATAAGGCTGTAAATCCCGATTACTAAATCCCGATTACAACGTTTGCTAAATCCCGATTACAACGTTTATTCAACTTAAACATTTCTGAACAAAGAAAGATAGGACCTGAGTTTACATGAAACTAAATCTACTGTTCATTGCCAAAGTGTGCAAAAAGGCTAATGAATCACTCTGTATATATCATTGTAAAAATATTGTCTGCGAATATATTTGTTTAGATAAAAGTGCCAATAAAATAATGATTTATCATCATCAATTAAATGATTATTATGCAAATGAGCTCAGGGATCACTTATCTAAATGGGGGGCTGTAGGAATATACATGCGTCCATTGTTAGCAGCACCCTCTCCCCTGTGGTATTTTGGTGACAGGTTACTACCTACACTCGAGGGGATTTTCCATTTGATAAACTATGTCGTAATGCAGAGCATTAGGAACAATGATGATCGGCGAAAAGGGGAAAAAGTCTACAATGAAAATTGCCGAGTCGTCAAAAATTGATTATATTATTTCACAATTTTTCATATTTTGATCTTCTTTAAGATCATAGAAAAAAAAGTAATATCAAAATAAAGTATCATCTTATAATATGTAGTTATAAATGATGTACTATTAATAAGTTGAAAAAGTACACCAGTGGTTCTCAAGCTAGCGTTACCTATACACAAAGTATGAAAATTTGAAGGTAATTGACCAAGATACACTGCTTTACTTTACACAAACGAGTAATTGTGAATTTGTGAAATAAAACATAAATAATTACAATTTATCTGGTCGCAGAGCATACCGAAAGCAGCGTTGCCAACTGTAGAAATAAAATATCCATTAGAAAGTTAATCTGTTTTCTCTATAAATATAAATAATTGCCATATTTCTATCACTATAAATATATATTAAATTTAATATCGCTATAAATAATAGCTATTATTTCTATTTATAGACGATCCGGTAGCCCCTAGAATTATATTTTTATCGCAATTTTAATTCAAAATTTCACCAGGTCTAGCGGATTATGCGCTGATTTGATAATACAGTCTGAAAGTTAAATATTTAATTAATTAGAATATAGCAGTGTTGGGAACTAGGCGTGAAATTCCCTTTGTGGAGAGATTTTTTACCATAAGAGGGACACAATTGTATAAAAGAGGGACTTTTTAAATGTATAAGCTCATTTGAAAACTAAAGAAACTACAAGATCAAAGAATTTTTGTGTTCTACCCTATATAAATACAAATTTAGGCAGATTTTTTTGTTTAAAATAGGGATATTTTACATTTTCCAGAGAGAAAATCTATTTACTTCAGTTCCCAACACAATTTGTAGTGTTATTAATTTTGACATAAAGAAAAATTGGATTTGCCAATAGATTGCAGAAATTTTACAAAATTTCAAAATGTATAACTTACTGCAAAAATTTGATCTCGTTGAGACTTTCTCAAATATTTATTAAAACAACTACTTCTCGAGCAAATACCCCGACATATATTGAATTGTGCAATGAACGAATATTCATTGTATAATTCACTGTCGGGGTATTTAGTCGAGAAGTAGTTGTTTCAATGAATATTTGGAAAAGTCTCAACGAGATCAATTTTTGCAGTAAGTCGATAATAAGTGAACTATATTAAATTTTTGCAGAGAGTCCATATTAATTTTAATTCGTTTTTATACATTATTAATTTGGGTTATTAAAAAATTAAGTAAATGAACTAAAATCATCAGCATTATAAAATGCTGATGGTTTTTAATCGTTTACTTTATTTTTTATCAATCAAAATTAATAATGTGTGAAAACGAATTAAAATTAATATCGACTTACAGCAAAAATTTAGAATGATCTTTATTGATGAAGAGTTATCACAAAATCTACTTCACATTTATATATAATGAAAAGAATTTGATTTTCTAAAATATGACTATCCATCCAATGTTTATCGCAACCACTCAGAATGCTTTGTATCCATACCTCACAAAATGCGAGTTGAACGGTCATCGATGAGATAATGATATCAGTTTAAGGATATCATTTTCTCCGCCTCGCGCTCAGGAAAGAAAGCCACGACTCATCATCGTGGTTTGCGAATACTCATCAAGTCAATGATGAGTATAAATAAGTGAAGAAAGGAACAAATAAGTGTTTTAATTTAAGTTTACAACTTCACATAACTCGAAACCAATTACTAAATAAATGATGAGTATGTTGAAGATATACTACAGAAATGATCCTGTGAAGTATGATCTTAATGATAACTGACAACATTTTGGTTTAAATAGCGATCGTGGAGGATGACCTAAAGGAACTCCCAGCAGTGCCATCTAGGTTCTTATTTTCATTAACAGAATTACGCCCGGTATTATCAACACATTTTAAAGGACAGTTAAGCTTAAATATTATTTAAGAGTGAATATGCAGTATTACTAACCAGTTTAAATGTCGTTTAGCGGATAAATACCCGTTAGCGTTAAATGTCGAAATTTCTCCCTGTAATAATTTGAATGGAGATTTAACTTGACGTTTCTAATTTTGAGGTTAAATTACAGTGATTTCCGTTCGGTTGTCGTTATAAATACCCGTTAGCGTTAATAATCATGTATTCAAGTTCGTCAAATTTCACCAGCGACTCTTCGGATGAAGAATTACTCAATTACGGAGAAAAAGATTCATATGAGTATGTATCTAACAACATAACAATATGTAGGTAACAGAAGACGTCCAAAAAATACAAAAATGCGCCGAAAAAGTAAATTCTTAGAACGATGTCGCTTCAACATTGTATTAGATAAATAATACAATCTAATACACAGGGAGTTTTTCTTTCAAGTATACGTATTCCAAATTCAGCTTATTTTCTTTAAATCTTTTTTTTTTGAAGAGTTCAATTTGAAGCTATAATCGAGTGTTTTCCACTCCCAGACTAAGCATTAAGTAAAATTTCGAGTTTAGAAAAGCCCCGTGAAAATTTGTCGAGGGTCCCGCAGCGACCCGAGACATATTTTCTAGGCTTTTCTAAACTCGAAATTTTACTTCATGCGCCACGCGTATTAAACACTGATTTTCTGGGCTTTTCTAAACTCGAAATTTTACTTCATGCTTAATCTGGGATTGGATACACTTGTTTCAGGCTTCAAATTTTTAATAAATAAATGTGTGAACATTTACATCAAATCGTTATTTTTTTTATCATAATTACAGAATTAATAATTGGTGCTTTCGGTGACAAAAATATGGAATTTTACCTATAAAAGTCGAAGTTTATTAAAATTAAAAAATGAATAATTATTGGTATTTTTGGTGTTAAAAAAACCTTAGATGTCTGATCAGTGAAAATAAAAAATTAATAAATTGTTGATGAAATAAATTCATAAAATGTTTTTAGATAATAAAAGAGCAACTTAAACATTCAAAGCCTAAAACCAGTGAAGCTTTTAAATAAATAAATAATTGTAAATAAGATTTGAATAATTGATTCAAGTTACAAGAAAGAAAGAAATCTAACCAAGATTAAGTTTTGCATTTCTTAAAATCAACTTTATTATTATCCACATTTGGCGATTATTTCCTTCCTCGTCCTAAACGTCGGTTACAAATATAAGTATTTTAATTATTCCAAAATGTCTTCAGGAATAATTTCATCTTCAACTACATCTTTCATTAATTTCTTGCCAAACATTGTTTCTACTAAACATGCTTCCATTCCTCGAGGCTCAGCAACTTTAATTTTTACATCCTCAAAATTCAAGACATGCCCTGTTGACAAGTTTTTGGACGCTACAACACTTTTTCCCAATTTGTTGTAACATGGAAGTTCACATTCTAATCTTCGTTTGATCGGTTTTCCTAGAGCTTTTTCTACAATTCTAATTTTTTTGACCAATGTGGATAACTCTTCAGGTTCTAGCGAGCATCGGTGATCTGATCCTTTTAGTGCGTGATCCAGTGTTATGTGACGTTCAATCACCTAAAATTGAATTATGTTACATCGGTTTACTTGAAAATCGTAGAAAATGCTCTCCAGCAAAGTTTACTGGTAATCCCTAGCAGAAATGAATCTTGGATTTACACTCTAGCAATATTGTATCTATATTTATATCTTGAAATTGTTCATGAATGTGCACACAATATAATTTGCGGTTATTGATACTATATTAAAATTCATTACAGATATAATATTGTATAAATCCAGTATAAAAATAATTTAGTTTTCAACATGGTATCAACAATGAAAATTCAATAATAAATATTTAATAGAATATTGTGTCAATAATGACTATCGATATTTGTTTTTGAGTTTCGTGAAGAGTAGAATCATAAATAATTAACACTGTTGTATCCTTTCTTCACACTTTATTTTCTAATGGTTAGATATATATTTCAAGTGCTAAGCACTCATTTTCAATAACAACTATCATTGATTCTTTAATATTTAATTATGTTACATCGCTTTACCAGAAAATCGTAGAAAATGCTCTCCAAGAAAATTTATTGGTAGCCCCTAGTAGAAATCAATCTTGCAATTACACTGTAGCAATATTGTATCTATATTTATATCTTGAAATTGTTTATCAATGTGCACATAATATAATTGGGGTTATTGATACTATGTTAAAATTCATTACAGATACAGTATTGTAAAAATTAAGTATAAAAATAATTTAGTTTTTAATATGGTATCAACAATGGAAATTCAATAATAAATATTCAATACAATATTGTGTCAATAATGAATATCATTGATTCTTCAATATAAATATTCAATACATGTACAATATCTTATCAATGGTGTCACTCAATATAGATATTCAATTTGTGTACAATATTGTGTCAGTAATGACTCAATAATAGATACTCAATTTCTGTACAATAATAGATATCAATTATCCTTCAATATAAATATTGTATCAATTATATCATTCAAAATACCGTGCGATCATTTAAATTATGATTTAGAGTAGACTGTATTTTTTTTTGTGCGGTTGCCCAGAATGCGAATTGTATGGTGGAAAAAATTTAAGGTTGTGCTAAACTATGTGTTAACGTAGTGCTATCGGTAGTGCTAATCTAAGTTAAAACTCAAAGCCTACTCTAAATCATGTTTTAAACGATCGCACGGTAAATAGGTATTCAATACATGTCAATATTGTATCAAAAATGAATAATATTCATCATTTAATAACAGAAATCAACAATTTTACAATCTTGTTACAATAATTAAATGTTAACACGAGATCATGTTGTAACAACATAGAATTAAAATATAAAAATCGTTATTAAGAATATAAAATAGTTATTCAATATAGAATACAGATATATTCTCAATAGTTTTCTTATTTTAATTCTTTATTGTTATCAATATTCTTCTTTTAGTTAGGTGCATTGTTTTATTAATTATTGTTATATGATCTTGTGTTAACAATAAATTATTGTTAGAAGATTGTGAAATTGTTTTTCAATATTTATACAAGATTAAATTTGTACTAGGGATGTGATAAAATTTAAATAAAATCAAAAGTCGTAAGCCTGAAACAATTTGCTTTGGGATATTAAATGGTATTTAAAATAAAGTATCTTTGTATATTCGCTCTTACTGCAAAAGTAAAAATAGAATACATTTGCCTGAGAGTGTAGATTACCTAAAAATTAATGAGAAGAAAATTGAATTTTGAATATACCTTTGCTCCTATAGCAACAGATGCAGCTGTTATATCTGTTCCTAATTCATGTCCAGAATAACCAATAGGAATATCAGGAAATATTTCTTTGAACAACTGAATTACTTTCAAATTAATGTCTGAGGGCGGTGTTGGATACGAAGATACACAATGCATCAGCACAAATTTCTTGTGATATTTTGATACGATTGCATATATTTTTTCAACAGTTTCCAATTTTTGCATTCCTGTAAAATATACCAAATATGTGTTTACTTAATTTGTATAATTAATTAAACATTTGGAACAGCAATCACTAATAAATTTGAATTGAGTTTATTTCTAAACTGAGTGCAAAATTACAAGAAGAGATGAATCGAAGTTAAAATTAATATTTCCTATAGAATGGAACATTTGAATCGAGTTTTTTTTCTATGCAGAGTTCAAACATGTAATTTTAAACTCGGTTTAGAAAAATACTCGATTCAAATGAGATAAAGAGATGAATTTCTGTAGAAATTGATATGGATCAATTAAAACGAGTTCAAAATTATGCCAAGAAATGAATTCCAGTTCAAAAATGAACATTTCAATTGAACCGAGCTCAAAATTACATGAAGATATAATTTGTTGTTCAAATTGACATGGATCAATTGAGCCGAGTTCAAAATTACTCGAAGAAATGAATTACATGTTAAAAATAAAATTTTCTGTAGAATGGAGCATTGAATTTATTTCTAAAGTGAGATAAAATTACACGAAGAGATGAATCGCTGTTTCAATTGACATAGATCAATTGAGCCGAGTTCAAAATTACGCGACGAAATAAATTGGAGTTCAAAAATGAAATTTTCTGTGGAATGGAGCATTTAAATTGAGTTTATTTTTAAACGACGTTCAAAAAACGTGGAGAGATAAATTGTTGTTTAAATTGACATAGATCAATTGAGCCGAGTTCAAAATTACTTGAAGAAATGAATTACAGTTCAAAAATTATATGTTGTTTAGAATGGAACATTTGAATTGAGTTTATTTCTAAGCCGAGTTCAAAATTCTAAACTGAGTGCAAAATTACAAGAAGAGATGAATCGAAGTTAAAATTAATATTTTCTATAGAATGGAACATTTGAATTGAGTTTATTTCTAAGCCGAGTTCAAAATTCTAAACTGAGTGCAAAATTACAAGAAGAGATGAATCGAAGTTAAAATTAATATTTTCTATAGAATGGAACATTTGAATCGAGTTTTTTTTCTAAGCAGAGTTCAAACATGTAATTTTAAACTCGGTTTAGAAAAAAACTCGATTCAAATGAGATAAAGAGATGAATTTCTGTAGAAATTGATATGGATCAATTAAAACGAGTTCAAAATTATGCCAAGAAATGAATTCCAGTTCAAAAATGAACATTTGAATTGAGTTCATTTCTAAACAGAGTTCAAAATTACCTAAAGAAATGAGTTTTTGTTTAAATTGGCATGGATCAATTGAACCGAGCTCAAAATTATGCGAAGAAATGAATTCCGATTCAAAAATTCAATTTTTTGTAGAGTGAATTGAATTTATTTCTAAACCGAGGTTTCAATTGACATGGATCAATTGAACCGAGTTCAAAATTACGCGACGCAATGAATTGCAGTTCAAAAATATATTTTTTTGTAGAATGAAGCATTTGAATTGGGTTTATTTCTAAACCGAGTTCAAAATTACATGAAGATATAATTTGTTGTTCAAATTGACATGGATCAATTGAGCCGAGTTCAAAATTACTCGAAGAAATGAATTACAGGTTAAAAACGGAGTTCAAAAAACGTGGAGAGATAAATTGTTGTTTAAATTGACATAGATCAATTGAGCCGAGTTCAAAATTACCCGAAGAAATGAATTACAGTTCAAAAATTAAATGTTGTTTAGAATGGAACATTTGAATTGAGTTTATTTCTAAGCCGAGTTCAAAATTACATAACGATATAAATCGCAGTTCAAGCTGACATTTTCTATAAAATGGAAAATTTTAACTAAGTTTATTTCCAAATCAAGTACAAAATGATAATTCATTTAACTAGGCGATAAATGTGGACAACTTTTTATCTCTTAAGTTTTCTATGAAGTTTACTTGTGTAAATAATTAAGTGATTTGCCTAAAAATGACAGGATTTCGATGTCGTAATACACTTTTTATAAGTTTAACAAGCCATTTCTAAAATTTCACAAATGTTTTCTAATTTATCGCCTAGTTAAATGAATAGATATCAATGATAAACATATTATAGAAATTAACATTTCAAACCATAATCACTAACAAAGTTGAATAAAATTCGTAGATGACATTGGACCATATAGCTCGTTTCATTTAACGAGCTATATGGTCCAATGTCATTTACGAATTTTATTCAACTTTGTTAGTGATTATGGTTTGAAATGTTAATTTCTATAATATGTTTATCATTGACAGTATACGAGATTAAATTTGTATAACATTAAAAGTACGATTCTTTTCGCAATCTACAACAAATTTGTCTTACAAAGACTAAACCACTCATTACTGAGCTAATACCCCGACAGACACTTATTGTATAATTTAATGTCCGTCGGGGTATTAGCTCGGGAAGTAGTTTTAATAAGTGTTTTATTTAGTCTTTGTAAGACAAATTTTATGTAGATGGTGAAACGAATCGCGCTTTTATTGTTTTGAAGTATTCTACAACCAAGTATTATCAATTTCATTCATACTTATCAGAGCTGGGACGAATCCTCGTGAAAAGGATTCCAATCACGAATCCGAATCACCTAATATGATTCGAATCACGAATACTCGAATAAAGGAGTCGTAAGAGATAAATATGATTCGAATCAAAGATTCGAATCATATTTTTTCGAATCGCGAATACAAATCCTTTAAGAATAAATTTGATTTTATAATTTTTTTGCAACTATTCACATATAAATATCGTTATCAGTTGTTTTAACAAAAATATTCATAACCTAATTATTTATTATTAACACTGAACATCGCTGATAACAGACTAAATACCTGTGTTTCTCTGATTAAAGATGTATTTGTGTGTTTTTGAACTTCACTTCAAATCAGTGTCTTGTACGCGTGGCGCATGAAGTAAAATTTCGAGTTTAGAAAAGCCCCGTGAAAATTTGTCTCGGGTCGCTGTGCGACCCTCGACAAATTTTCTACGCGGGGCTTTTCTAAACTTGAAATTTTACTTCATGCTTGGTCTGGGAGTAGAAACACTCGTTCAAAACTTTAAATTAATCTCTATTATAAAATCGACGAATGCCTGAAAATTACATAAATGAAAAATACGCTCAATATCATCAAAACCGGGAAATTCAGAATAAAGTCATGGTATTTTATTCAAATTGTCCAAAACACTAACAAAAAAGCCATATGATATTATTAAATTTGTTAAAATCAACAGGCATAATGAAAATTACAAAACACGTAAAAATTTATAAAACCAACTTAAATATTGACAAATTGAAAACAATTGCACAAACTGGGGGTTTCCCACAAAAGAAAGTTATATTAAAAGGTCAGGGAAAAAAATCTTGAATCAGGGAAATGTCGGAAAACTTTAACATTTCAGATTGTGGCTACCATGTCAGTTTTACTTCAAATAATGTTAAACAAAATTTTGAAAACAAGATTATTATCATTAAAAGCATTTTCAGTCATTTAATGTTCTTATCAAAGCAATCAGTTTGAAGTTTCTAACGAGCGTTTCCACTCCCAGACTAAGCATGAAGTAAAATTTCGAGTTTAGAAAAGCCACGCGTAGAAAATTTGTCGAGGGTCGCGCAGCGACCCGAGACAAATTTTCACGGGGCTTTTCTAAACTCGAAATTTTACTTCATGCGCCACGCGTATAAAACAGTGATTTAACGAGAAATTTAAAAACACACAAAACAATTTTTTTATAATCCTCACAATTTATTCAATTTATTTTTGACGATTCAAATCCTTTTGTAAGTACCCGAATCCTTTTTGTAAGTATTCGAATCCTTTTGTGAGTATTCGAATCCTTTTGTAAGTATTCGAATCCTTTTATAAATATTCGAAACCTTTTATGAGGATTCGAATCACCCGCATTTGGATTCGAATACGAATCCTCTTAAAAAAATGTAACGAATCCGGATCAAGAATACAGTTTAACTAAAGTATTCGAATGCCTCTTTTGAATCCTCTAAAAGGATTCGAATCCTGAATGATTCGAATCCTGCCCAGCTCTGATAATTATGTTATATTTTTATCATTTATCTAGATAAATATAACTTATACCTGTTGAAATGATTAAAGGTACTTCCATTTTGGCTGCTTCCTCTATCAAAATAAAATTATCAGCGTCCCCAGAACCGATTTTAATGAAAGGCACATCGATTTCCTTCAGGAATTTCAAAGACACCAAATCCATTGCGGATGCTGTGAACAACACCCCAATTTCCTTGGAAAACCTTTGAAGCTCTTTGAACTCATCTTCGGAGAACTCCAAAAATTCCTTGTGTTCCCCGTAAGTTTTTCCCCAAGAATTTCCCCCGGCGTATTCACGTTTTAACGCGGATTTTGTAAACTTTTCTTTTAAGCAAGTCTTTTGAAATTTCACACAATTCACACCACAATCCTGAAACAAATTATTTCATTTGCAAAAATTAGATATTTCAAGTAATTAAAGGTAAACATCTTTAAGTACATACAGAATGTCTGTATTTCGACAGAATGCATACCGATCTCGGTTATTTGAAAAGATAGATAGTTGCTTAAATTGGGGCAAAGTTGCGTATTTTAGGACTCAATAATAATCTGAAAACAAATTTAAATATTTTTTTTGTTTTCGAGATACTGTAAAAAACTTAGTTTTTGAAAATTTGTTTATATTCTTTTACTCGAAAACTATTGAATCCAGACTTTTCTTTTCCCCATTGATTGGAACACGAAAAAGTGACGCTACCTCGCGAAAACGGTTTTTCAATATCTCCTCAAATAAAAAAGTTTTCCATATGTGGCACCTCCAAAATGTACCACCCTGTACTATTTCAATTTTATAACTGACTAGATTCAATAGATTTGGGGTGAAAACATAAAAACAAAATTTAAAAAAATCAGTTTTTGACAATATCTTGGAAACAAAAAAAACTTACTTTATTTGATAGTTGATAAATAAGATAATAATGGAAGTAAATACCCGGTATGTTTGATTAAGCGTGGCCACCGGCTGTAGCTCAGAAACTATGCAGCGTAGCGTGTTGGGGTAAAAAAATGTACAGTGGCCAAGATTCACAAGTGGCCAAAAGAAATCACTAGTAATTATTTTTAAGTTCTTAACTTCGGCGCTAAAGGGCGTAACATTTATCGCCAAACAGAAAAACAGGTTTTTATCATAGAACTGCTAAATGAAGCCAGATTAAAAATATACAAATCGTAACCTACGCTAACTTTTACTCAATTTTAACTATTCACTTGTTTTTTATCTCGCATTTATGAAGTACGGGAGAGCTGGAAAGTGTGATCTCTTAACTGCATGTAACTTTAGTTATGATTAACCAAATTTAATGAAATTAGTCTCATTTGATAGGTAATAGAGAGCACTTTCAAAACACGTTTTACTCTCTTTAATTAATTTCGTATAGTAACCGCCAGAGGTCCTTTTTGGAACAATAACGATATTTTCTAGATTTTCTTAAAAATTTCAAATTGGTCAGAAACGATAATATATTGATTGCTTCAAATTGTAAGGTATAGTTTCCTTACACTAGTGTCTTATAGGGTGAAGACTGAGAAAAGTGGTGAAAACCGCATCCTAATATCTTTATCCTAACCGAAGATATAGCAAAAAGTTTGGTAGATTTGCCGATTTCCAACCGTGCACCATATAAAAATATATATTAAAATCTAGTAGACCTTTAGCCTCTTTTATTTTATGTCCAAAAGGTCAGAAACGAGAATTAAAAGAATAACGGAGATCACTTTTTCCTATTTATATGTTATGTTAAGCGAGTATGCAAGTAAATCCAAGATCATTTACAATCTCAAATTATTGCAGGCTATGAGATTAGTAGAATATTTAAAAATGCATATATTTACTACAATTAATAACTTTTATTACAATACTTTATTAAAACAATAACAAACCAAACATAACAAAATTACGAATATAATAATTTTATCTAGCTTTTGCAAAGAAAAAAGAAACAAGGTTTTATAAAAAAATGCTAAATTAAGCTATGTCAAAATTATATTAATCTTAATATACGCTAAATTTTGCTCGATTTTAATTACTTTGTCTTGTTTGGGGGTTTCACATAAGATGCAGAGGAACATAGAAAATACAAAGAACTTTCACTTTAATTTTTTTTTAACTCCAGTTCGTTGTAGGCCCTTATTCCGTTTAAACTTCCATCGAACATTGTATGGTTCTCATAATCCCGTGACACGTGTAATGCGGTATTGTAATGTCCTTAGGTTAAATCCTAATTTTTATATTTTTAGGAATTCTTATAGTTTATTCAAACATCATTTACGTTCAATTAATCTTGATATTGTTAATTAGTATAGTTGCTTTTTTTATATTTTTCACACTATTTTATGTTTTATTAAATTTATATTAAGTTTATCTTAAATTACTGTTGTTAAAATGTATTATGAAGAAAGGAGATTTCCGTAAATTAATAAATAAATAAATAAACAAAATAAATAGAAAATAGTTAGACTTATTATCATTAAAATGATTGTAACTTAAAATAAGTTTATCCAAATTTAATAAACTTAGAGTGATTCGAGAGATAATTGACAGCACTTTAAACTATTATGTACTCTGATTTACTTCAGTTTCGATACTAATGGCCAGAGGGCGCTATTAATGCAAAATACGCCAATCTGTCAAAAAAAAGACCTTTATTGGCATAATACTATATTACATCCATATCTACACTAATCACTGCCCCCTCTCTTCCTTCTGCTTTCCCTCTCGTCCCCTAACTTCTCCAGCGTCCTTACCCCGGCCCCATCCTCTCTTATCCATTCCGTCACTCTTCTATTCCCTCTTATTCCCACCCATTCCTCCTTCACCCCCTCGCACTCCTCTGCCAGATGGTTCCACGTATCGCTCCCCCGCTCACACATTACACACCTCCCATACTCTTCCCCCATCCACACCTTCCTTCCTCTCTCCTCCGACCCACACCTCGCCCTCGCCAGCACCACCCTTTCCTCCCTACGCCATCCCCCCTCCATCAAATACCTCGGCATTCTCCCATGTACCTGCCACCTCCCGTACCTATCGTTGTATTCACTCCTCTCTATATACCCTTGCCTTTCCTGTGCTTCCACCTCCTTCTCCTTCTCTTTCACCCACGCATCCATCTTTACCCCATTCCCCAGCCACTCCATCACCTTCGCCTCCGACAAACCCACCCTCTCATACATTCTCCTTCTCTCGCTCCTCCATTTACCCTCTCTCCCATTCACGCACGCCACCCAAACCGCCTTCACCAGTCTCTCTTCCTCCAGGTCCCATAACTTCATCTCCTACCTAGCCATCCTCACCATTTCCTCACACTCTAGCTTCTCTCTATTCGTTTCATGTAGTACTATGTATCCGGGTGTCGACCTTTCCAACCCCAACATACGCTTCAAGAACCACAACTGCTCCCTCTCTATACACTCATACCCTCTTGTCCCCCATACTTCCACCCATACATTAACACTGACCTCACACACGCATCCCATACTTTACACGCCAATCTTGCATTGTTCCCCATGAACTTCCCCCACTTTTCCCACGCTATCCCCCACGCCTTTCTAGCCTTCCCCTGCACCCACCAAACATGCACAAGTTTTTTTCATCTGCTTTTTATAATAATTACAATTTAAAATTAAATTATAGAAAGAATTTTTCTTTTAAGTATACATATCTTAAATAAAGCGTATATTTATTTATTTATTTATTTATTCCCAACAAAAATAATCCAATTACAGGGAAAATTTTAAAATATAACTATTATAACATATGAAAAATTAAACTAAATTATATATAAAGACTAATCTAAAAATATATTTACTTATATATATATACTCGTACATAACGATAATTATAAAAAAATTTAAAAAATTCAAAACAAAAAAGAAAGAATTACGATATATGCTGTAAATCTTCTTTCTATATTCGTTGCTTTTTAAAAGAGTTCAATGTGAAGCTTTAAACGAGTGTTTTCCACTCCCAGACTAAGCATGGAGTAAAATTTCGAGTTTAGAAAAGCCTGAAAATTTGGTTTGGTCGCTCCGCGAAGCGGAGCGGCCAAACCAAATTTTCAGGCTTTTCTAAACTCGAAATTTTACTTCATGCGCCACGCGTATAAAACACTGATTTGATGTAAGGTTTAGAATATGCTACTAAAGTAATATGCTAAAGAAGTATAGTTTGAACTGAACCTAAAACCAGTGTTTTATACGCGTGGCGCATGAAGTAAAATTTCGAGTTTAGAAAAACCTGAAAATTTGGTTTGGTCGTTCCGCTTCGCGGAGCGCCCAAACCAAATTTTCAGGTTTTTCTAAACTCGAAATTTTACTTCATGCTTAATCTGGGAGTGGAAAACACTCGTTTTAAGTTTCAAATTAAACTTTAAAAAAACCAACAAATGTCGGAAATTACTTTAAAAAAATCCCTGTATATTCACTTTATTTGTATTTTAAAACAAGCAGAAGATTTTTTATCTGCTTTTTATATTTGTTATAATTTAGTATCAAATTATATGATTAAGGAAGAATACAAACAGTATTTGTAGATTTGTTTATGATTCACCGTTAAATCAACAAAGCGGTTTTACATTACAATAAGTGAGAACATAATCTACGCAAAAATTAACATAAAATTCTAACACAATGAGAAACAAAGAAAAATTGAACTAGCCAATAGTTTGCAAAATATTTACAAAATATAAAAACGAATTAAAATTAATATCGATTTTCTGCAAAAATTTAATCTCGTCGATATTAATTTTAATTCGTTTTTATACAATAAAAAATTATTATATTGTTTTTAGATACTTACTTTAGCAACTCGAATCAACTTTTTAGCCACTTCAATATCGCCTTGATGATTCTGCCCGATTTCAGCGATAACAAAAACCGGACTTTCGTCCGATATTTTAATTCCACTTCCAAACGATATTTCATCGGCCATGCTGACTTTTAAACAGCGACCGAACAAATGACAACAAAAACCGTCTCAATGTCCTTACAAATTAGATTTAATTGGAATTAATTAGATAAATGGGTGCATTCAATGCAGGCTAGAAGGAGTAAAGCGGAGAAACGATCAATTAAATTTACGACTGACGGAGTCGTTTGGCTCAGCGAGGAAAAAGATAAGGGCAAAGAGGGTGAATAAGGTATAATAAATTGTATAGATTACAATAAATCTATCTTAAAAATAATAATAAAAACAGAGCGCATTTAAATGTATTTTCATTGAATATACAGGGTGTTTCACCTAAAACTCCCCAGACTAATTAACATGTGGTTAAACAAATAAATTTGAACATGAATTAGAATTAGTAAAATACCTTTGAATATAGAATCCATATCTACAGGGTGTTTCGCCTAAAACTTCCCAGGCTAATTAACAATAAACTAAAAATATTATTAAAGTTTCGTTTGTTGTAATAGATGTCATCCAAGGCTTCAAATTAAGATAGAATTGGTATCACTAATAATTACGATTTCGCTGTCAGAGGCGCAAGAAAATGTCATTCGATGATCAGAACGTTGGAAGTGGCTTTTTCTAAAAGAATAGAATATTTTAAAACATTTTTATCATAAGCAAGTTTTAAATAAAATTGGCTATTTTTAAGCTAGAAGCAATTTTTATATTTTCAAGAACTTTTAATATACACATTTAAAATAGTACAACTTCTCAAAATTAGCATATCTAACAATAATAATAATAATAATAATAATAATAGGTCTTTATTTCCATAACTTCACAAAGATTATATACATGATTAATTTACAGTGTTTAATATTAAATTGGAGTTATGAAAAATCTCAAGGTGCCAGTTCAGGATGCGAAATTAAATTTCCCTGTTCTTCCACTGGGACCTTGTTTTTATTTTATATATTGCTTATATCTATACTTGTACAATAATTATAAACAAAAATTTTATACATTTTAATTTCAAAACTTGAAATTTCAAAATTTGAAATTTAAAACTTAAAACTCACCGAAATGGAAATTAAAAAAAGAGAGAACACAAATGGACTTATTGCCTTTCTAACAAATAAAGGTGATATTGTGTTTTGAACGCTGTTTTGTTTAATTTTTTAATTTTCTCTGGAATAGAGTTATATAAGGTACTCAAGTGAACAATAAAAGATCTACTCATATAAGCTGTGCGGTGCCTCGGAACGGTAATAAAATCTCTGCGTCTTAAATTTAAGTGATGTACGTCAGTTCTGAAGTCATATCCTTCTTAAAAAGGTAAGAAGGCTGTTTTGTTTGAAGAATTTTGTGGAAATATGTTGCACATGATAAATTAATTTGATTTTCAACATTTAGCCATCCTAGCTCTGGAAGTTTATGACTTATGTGGTCAAATTTTCGGATTCCAAAGATTAATCTCATACAGCTATTTTGCACTTTTTGCAGCTTTTTTATATTTATTTTTCTGGGCGATGGGCCATACACCTCCATACAATACGCAAAACAAGACATCACCAAGCTGATACACAACATGGTCTTAATTTGTGTAGATAAGTGGTGCCTGTGTGGGTAAATTAGCTTTAAATTCATATAGGCTTTTCGTGTATTATTATTAATCTGTGTGTTGTAAGTAAAAATATTGTCCATGACTATTCCTAATTTTTTTGCTTCATTCTGAATAGGTATCTCGATGTTATTAATTTTGAGCTTTATTGTATTTTTCAGATCATCAACTTTATTTTTATTTCCAAATATCACCATTACAGATTTTTTAGGGTTTAAAATTAGACCGTGATTAAGGGAGATTTCTGTAATTGAGTTTAGGTCACTTTGAATTTTATTTAGTGACTCCTGTGTCTCTTGGTTCCTAAACGACATGTATAATTGAGTGTCATCTGCATACAACATGTTCTTGAAATATTTTATTGATTTAGTGAAGCATGATGTATATATAATAAAAAGAATTGGGCCTAAAATAGACCCTTGCGGAATCCCCTTATTAATAAACCTTTTTTCTGAAAATTTATTTTTTGATTGAACGATCTGCCATCTACCACTCAAATAACTATGTAATAGGGCTGCAGCACGATTATCCAAACCAATATACTTTAAAATGGCACCTAAGAGTTCATAGTTAATAGTAATATAATAAAAAAATATGAAATACATTGGAAACTACAAAACAATAATAATAGCAATAATCCAATTTAATTGTTGTTAACTTTGTTTTCTTAATTGTTGAACAAAAGTTATGAAGGATACTCAAACGTTTGAATTGAAAAATACACATTTCAAATCGTTTCCAAAGAGAAACATTACTAGAATCTAAAAGAGATCTTTGTGTAATTGCTACACAACTTGCGTAAATTTTTATAATCAAGCTGAAAGACCCCAGGGTCGATAGCCAATTCGCAGAATTGAATATTTGTTTCTTGTATATACTTATTATGCATTCTAATTGTTGTACTATGTATTCCGTGAATAAAGATTATATATATATATATATATATATATATATATATATAATTGGGAATAATTTGGAAATAAAATGGAAACAGAAAGCAAAGCAAACACAAAGCTGTTTTATGGAGCTCTAAAGAGAACGAGGAACAACAAAACCAAAGATAGTACTACAAACATAAAGAACGACAAAAACGAATTACTGACAGGTGATGATGAAATCATGAACAGGCGGAAAGAATATTTCGAAAAACTATTAAGTAATAATGAAAATGAAAAGGAACAAAATCAGGAATCTAAAAGGCCTAGTCGAGAACCAGAAATTACAGAACAAGAGTTAAAACAGGTAATAGACAAACTAAAAAATGGAAAGGCGGCAGGAAGAGACAGAATAACCGCAGAAATGATAAAAAAGATGGACAGCACAGGATATAAAATACTATTAAAAATATTCAACATGGTGTGGAAGGAGGAGACAATTCCCTCGGAATGGACAGAAACCTTACTTGTCCCAATGTATAAGAGCGGTGACAAACTGAGCTGCAACAACTATAGAGGAATCAACCTGTTGAATATGGTAATGAAAATACTGGAACAAATAATAGAGAGAAGAATTCGTAAGAAAATAGAGAAGAAGTTGCACGACTCACAGTGTGGATTTAGGAAAGGTCGAAGTATACAAGACCACATATTTACTATAAGACAACTGACAGAAAAAATGCATGACCAACAAAGAAATATGTACCTAGCGTTTATAGACATACAAAAAGCTTTTGATACAGTAAGAAGAGAAGAAATATGGAAATCCTAGACAAGACCGGACTAGATCACAAATTAATAAGACTAACAAAGGAAATATACGAGAAAAATACAACATACATAATTCATAACAACAGAGAATCAAAACCCATCAAGATTAAGGAAGGATTAAGACAGGGAGGTGGACTAAGCCCATTACTATTTATCATATTTTTGAACGAGATTATAACAATATGTAACAAGGAGGCAAAGAAGATTAATGTAGGATACTATAAGATGAATAGTGTGGCAATATCCGAAGGTGTCTTTGCAGATGACGTGGTGATATACGGTAATAGTAGTGGGGACTTAGAACACAATCTGAAAGTATGGAAATCGACATTAGAACAATACGAACTGACAATGAACCAAAATAAGACAAAGGTAATGGTTATAGGGCAAGATGAAGAACTGAGAATAAACATAGAAGGTGTACAAATACAACAAGTGGAAAGCTACAAATATATTGGCATAAGTATACATACAACGGGAAAAAGCGAACTAGAAATAAACAAAAGAATCGAGAGCACTAAAACTGTTTTATGCAATGAAGAAAAAGTTCATATGCAACAAAAATATTTCAAACAAAACAAAAATGACAGTCTTTAAGACAATATATAGACCGGTTTTAACGTTCGGTTGCGAGACGTGGAACTTAAGTGCAGAACAAAAAAGTAAAATACAAGCTGTCGAAATGAAATATCTAAGATGTGTGAGAGGGGTTACAAAAATGGACAGAATTAGAAATACAAAGATACGAGAAGACCTGGAAGCAGAAGAAGTACTAGAATTCATAAAAAAAGACAGTTGAGTTGGTTTGGACACATACACAAAATGGAAGATAACAGGATAACAAAGAAAGTTTGGCTAGCCAGAACAACGAAGAAAAGAAGACAAGGAAGACCAAGAAAGACGTGGAACGAGAATATAAGTTTAATATTGCAAGAATACGGGACAACACTGGAACAGGCACGGAAAATAGCTACAAATAAAAAAGACTGGGTCAAATTTGTGTATAAATAGTGAACATACTTATTATTTTGTAAAGTATTATTTTGTAAATATTTTGTATATACCCAACACCCGAAAGGGTAATAGGGACTTTGATAATATATATATATATATATATATATATATATATATATATTTTATTAATCAAGTATGCCATGTCTTCTATTGGTTCAACGTAAACCATGTCGTTTAAAGTGCCCCATAAAGAAAATCAAGCGGTGTCAACTCAGGTGACCTAATTGCCCATTTTAATGTGCTATTAGTGCGTAACCACTTCCGCGAAAAAAGTTATGTGGAGAAGCTCCGTCTTGTTGTAACCACATGCTATTCAACTGTATCCAGTGGTACATTTTCCAATAGCTCTGAAAGTTCGTTTCTTAAGAAATCTAAATATCGTTGACCTGTAAATATTCCTTCGTAAAAATAAGGACCTCCTAAATAGCCATTTATTGTGCCACACCACACATTGATGCCAAACTTGTTTTTTTAGTTGTTTGTAACTTTTGTCCACTTTGGATTATTTTGTGCCCAATACTGAATGTATGTATTTTTCAATCCAGTAAAACGGTTCAGTATCTTTTTTAACTTTTATTCAACAATTAAGAAAAAAATATAAACAGAAATTAAATGATAATAATAATAATAATACATTTATTGGTGCTAACAACTGATACAGTCTTACACAAGTCAGGGAAGAATATATGGAACAATAGACAACAAAAATTAAATATATCTATATATATATACACACAATTTGCCAGTAAGAATATCAAGGCAAGGCTCGAATATGCTCAAAAACTGTTTAAGTACTCTTCGAAAGAGTAAAACGCCTGAGATTGAAGATAATTTTTACACCAACGCTTGAATTGTTGTACATTCAAAATCCGAATGTTCCGAGGAAGTATGTTAAAAAACTTTATACTGAAGTATCTTGTACCTGTTTTGGCCTTAGATAGACGAAACTGTGGAATGCGAATGTCATCTATTGCTCGGGTCTCGTAACAGTGGTAAGCACTATTACAGGTGTATTTACTTAAGTTTTTTTTTATATGCAGAAGGCATTCTAGAATGAAGAGGCAGGGTGCTGTCATTATATTTAGATCAATAAAGTGTTGTTTACAATCAGCTCTGTATTCCAAGCCAGCTAAGACGCGAATTGCTTTTCTTTGGATTCTAAATAAATCGCCCATTATTGCAGAGTGCCCCCAGACCAATATGCCGTATGTTATATGAGCGTGAATGAAGAAATAGTAAGCAGTCTTTAATTGCCTTATATATAATGACCTTGTTAAATTTCTTAAAATATAAATACCTCGTGCTAATTTATTTTCCAGAAGAATTCCGTGTGATTCCCAAGTTAATTGGGTGTCGATAGAGAACCCTAAAAGCTTGATAGATGTTTTTTCAACAGCTTGCGATCGTTTAAGTGAGAACACATTTTGAACCGTTTTGTTGGCGTTTAGTTTCAGCTTATTACTATCAAACCAATTTTGTGCTTGTTGCATAATAGGCTGTGATTGGACCTTCAGATTGTCTATCGTATCTCCTCTGATCGAGATAGTAGTGTCATCGGCATATTGAACTATCGATATTTTTGAAAATTGAGCCGGGAAATCATTGATAAATATTAAGAATAAGAGTGGGCCTAGGATTGAACCTTGGGCCACACCATGAACTAACTCGACCTTAGGTGACAAGACATTATCGTATAGTACACTCTGGCTCCTGTTTGTTAGATATGATAAGATCAGTTTGCAGCTGCGAGGTTTAAAATTATAGAAATATAGTTTCCTTAACAGTATTGAATGCGAAACGCAATCAAAAGCTTTGCTGAGGTCTATGAGGTTACACAAAGCAATGTTGCCACTCTCAAATGCATCAATAATATAATTCAAGAAAGATTCAGTTGCCATAGTCGTGGATCTGCCTTGTCTGAACCCAAATTGTGACTCTGCCAAAATATTATTTGATTCCAAGTAATTACAAATTTGTTCCGCTAATATTAATTCGATTATCTTTGAAAATATGGGCAGTATCGAAATTGGTCTGTAATTATTAATGTCGGCCTTATCGCCCTTCTTATGTAGTGGAATGCATTTCCCTAATTTTAACTCATCCGGAAAGATTCCTGTTTTAATTGCCTGATTTATTAAGTAAGTTAATGGACTTATAATTATATCTATGACGGATTTTATTAAGCTAATATTTAGATCAAAAATATCTTTGGTATGTGTGTTTTTCAGCTTATAGACAATGTCGCGAACTTTGGCACAAGATACTTCAGTGAAACTAAAATACGTTTTACTGCCCGTATTTAATGTTAGCATTGATCTAATAGGGTCTAGCACACAATCAGGTATCGAGTTCACTACCTGATCCGGGATAGATGCAAAGAATTCGTTGAATTTACTTGCAGATAGATTAGAATTTGATTTATTATCAGATGTTTTATTTAGCTTTGATTTCACAACATCCCAGACCGCTCGTGAGTAATTACAACTGGTACTTATATAATATACGTTGGCTCTCCTCTGCGCGTCTCTAATACGCATTTTGTACTCTTTTCTCTTTCTTCTGTATTCTGCTAGTACAGACACGTTTCTTTGACTCGCCTCTTTGAGAAAATGAAGGCGATCTCTCAATTGCATAAGTTCAGGGGTGAACCAATGAATATTACTTTTCTTGTCCTCAATGCGTTTAATACGTTGGGGAAAAGCATGTTCAACGGCGTAAGTTACATTCTTTAGAAAGATATGCCAAGCCAGATTCGTATCAGCATTTTCATCCAAGATTACATTCCAGTCATAAGAGTCCAGGATATTATAAAATTCAATTTTACCTGACTGTGTGATAGGTCGCACGATATTTTTTGTTATTATGTTTTGATTTTTTATTTCAATGTACATTCCCCGATGATCGGAAACACCTATATTAATTACTTTTGCGATATCCATGCTGGCATTGTATTTGTTGGTGAATATGTTATCGATGCATACTTCCTGTCTAGTGGCCTGATTTGTGGTTTTATATAGACCAAAAGATGCAAAGACGTTACATAATTCCAGTGAATTTCGATCACTTCGGTTGAAATGTACATTGTAATCACCGCAAATATAAACTGTCCTCATAATAATAATAACTTTATTTGCCCAACAGATAACCAATTACAGGACAAAATTAAGTACAATATATGTGTATAAAACGTTTAAAAAGTTACAGCATTAAACAGTTTCAAATAAGTAAAGAAACAGAAAACACATACATATACAGGTGAATATTTCACTTTAAAGAGACATATTATATGATATAGTTATTATTATTGTTTTCTAATTTTTAAATAATTTTTATTTCTTAGGTATGCTAATTTTGAGAAGTTGTACTACTTTAAATATTTGTATTAAAAGTTTTTGAAAATATAAAAATTAGTTATAACTTAAAAATGGCCAATTTAATTTAAAATACGCATATGATAAAAATATCATAAAATTTAGAAAAAGTCACTTCCAAAGTTCTAATAATCGAATGACATTTTCTCACGCCTCTAGCATCGAAACCGTAATTATGAGTGATACCAATTCTATCCTAATTTGAAGTCTTGAATGACATCTATTGATTACAACAAACGAAACTTGAATAACATTTGTAGTTGCTTGTTAATTAGCCTGGAGAGTTTTAGGTGAAACACCCTGTAGATATGGATTCTATATTCAAAGGTATTTTACTAATTCTAATTCATGTTCAAATTTATTTGTTTAACCACACGGCATTAATCCAGGGCCGGCTCAAGGTTACCTGGCGCCCCTAGGTAATTCATAATGAGGGAGCGCCTGATATTTTTTGGAGGCATGGGAAATTCTACTAATCGGTTACTCTATTAGAATTCTGTAGCTAAAATTATTCATTTCGTCATGATTCATTTAAGAGTTAATAAATTTAGATCGGTCTACTAAAATAACTTTAAAAATGAGACTATTTCGTTTTTCTTTCTCACTTTTAGTAGATTTTTTTACTGTTAAAAGTGCTTATCGTTTTAGTTGTCAAATTTATCAAATTCCACAAATTTTTGTTAAATTTGTCAATTTTGTGGTTTGTGTAAATTAAATTGGTTTAATAAATGTTGGCGATTTGTGTACGGGCTGACTTTGACATTTACTGTAATTTAAGTTTCAATAAGTTCAGGCGACTATATTAGATGGCGCTCCAAACCGTTTTGGTGCGGGACATGGGGTGTCGTTTCCTGAGTGTTCCGTGTTGGTGCAGAGAGCATACAAATCAAGGAAACCACGGGACACCTTAAGGTACGTCGATGGGCGTAAAACATACGGAGAGTTTTATGTAACACCTAACATTTTCATAACGAGAATTTTTCTTTTAAGTATACATAAGCATATGTTGTGCATATGCGGACGATTGGTTTGTTAAAAAAAATAATTTGAATCTTTAAACGAGTGTTTTCCACTCCCAGGCTGTTTTGGATTTGCCGGGCGGAGCGAAGCGAGCCCGACAAATCCAAATTTTCAGGCTTTTCTAAACTCGAAATTTTACTTCATGCGCCACCGGTACAAAACACTGATGCAATGTAAAGTTTAGCGGTGTGTTTTAAACTTCGTAATATGTCAGAGTTTTGTGCCGGTGGCGCATGAAGTAAAATTTCGAGTTTAGAAAAGCCTGAAAATTTGGTTTGGCCGCTCCGCGCTTCGCGCTACGCGACCAAACCAAATTTTCAGGCTTTTCTAAACTCGAAATTTTACTTCATGCTTAGTCTGGGAGTGGAAAACACTCGTTTAAAGCTTCAAATTAAATTCTTTTAATAAACCGAGCGTCAGCAAATGCACAACGTATGCTTATGTATACTTAGAATAAAAATTCTCGTTATGAAAATGTTCGGTGTTACATAAAACTCTCTGTGTGTGTTACAGGGTATGACCGAATTGGATCTTTCCATGTGGGCGTAACACATATGTTTTACAAGGTATGACAGAATTGGATCTTTCCATGTTTTCCCATACCCCTTTCCCCGCCGGCCCTAGTTGCTGAGAGAGAGAAGTATGACGTTGTATTTGGTTATGTTTTTGAATATATCATAACCTCTCTTTCCGGTTTCGCTATACTTTTTTGTTTTAAAGTAAAGTAACATATTCGATATTTTACATTTTAATGCAATTGTCGATTGTTGAAATTGGCAATTTTGACTATTTTATCTTTTTTTTTTGTAAATTTTGCCGTGACTTTAATTTAAGATTCAGTAAATTTTCAAGATTTTTGTTTGGAAGTAATACAGGGTGGGGCACGGGAACCAAGTGATTTTGGATTTATTATAAAATGTTTAGGTTTTGAGGTAGAAAAAAATTATTGGTAAAGACATCTTTGTAAGTACATAGCATTATTTCTTTACTATTCATATTCGGAAAATTAAATCTAACTTGTGATGGCCGTTTCCGTTAAAGGCGCTGAAGAAAATTGGTCTCCACTCTGTCCAGCTGGTCTCTATTCATTTAGGTGATTTGCTGACGGATCGCCTTTTTAAGATCTGTTAATGTACGAGGTTTGTCCTTCTAAACATCGCCTCTTTCAAGTCTATTAATGTACAAGGTTTGTCCTTCTAAACATCGCCTCTTTCAAGTCTATTAATGTACAAGGTTTGTCCTTCTAAACATCGCCTCTTTCAAGTCTATTAATGTACAAGGTTTGTCCTTCTAAACATCGCCTCTTTCAAGTCTATTAATGTACAAGGTTTGTCCTTCTAAACAGGTTCTTTCAGGTATCGCCATAGAAAAAAAGTCCGGGGCCCTAAAACGCCACCAAATATAGAAATGAGATGATTCAAACACGGGGATCGAAGAACAGCCATTTTTGCTCTGGCGGTGTGTGCCGTGGCCCCATCTAGCTGAAACCACAAAAGCTGACAATCAAATTTCCGTTTTTGTAACTGATGAATAATGTGTTCACCATATCAACCTAACGTTAATTTATTACAGTAACGGTAACTCCATTTTCTTCGAAAAAAGGGACCGATGATGCTGAATTTTCTGGTATCTGGCACTACTGACAGTGAAATACTTTTTTTTTAATTATGAAAACAATAAATTACACAAAAAATGAAATAATTAATTATTAATTCTTTTGTGGAAGAGTTAAAATATTGGATAGATGAGGCTGTTACTTGGTGAAATTCCATAATATGTAGGAAATAAAACACGATCGTTTAAGAATTTTCACAGTTTTTAATGTCGAACACTGCGACAATTGTTTCGCCACAAGTAAATAATTCATCACTATTAAATCTAGATCTATAAATTGTAATGTGTAAAATTGTAAATGTCTTCATTAATTATGTCATTCTGTTAAATCATAAATATTATATTAAATTACACTGTTACGCACACCCCCTCCACAATGATTTAGTATATAAGCAACGATAGTAGTTTCATGTAATCATTACTCATCTGCCTGATGAAGCCACTGTGTGGCGAAAGAATTGTCGCAGTGTTCGACATTAAAAACTGTGAAAATTCTCAAACGATCGTGTTTTATTTCCTATACATTAGTTAAAATGTTTTATTAAAAGTGAGAACCAAATTTAAGTTTCTGCCTTTAGACAGCGGTCTAAATGACTTGATTAAGTCATCAAATTGCATTTCTATTTAAAAGGAAGGGTGCTGGATGGAAATCAGGTTGGGGGATGAGATGAATATTAGGGAAATGACTTAGGCGGTTAGCCACTTAGTCACGACCAGTTTGTATTATAGTACAAATATATATTATAATACAAATTATAAATAATTTTTCATATTAATGAAAAGGTGGACAATACAATTAACACCCATGGCATCCGGGACGAATATTTTTCGTTAGAAAATGTATTCGCCCCAGGCGAGCAAATTGCATTTAATTCTTTTTTATTCAACCCCTTAACTTACGATTTAAGATTACATCTTAGATACAAACAAATATGTAACATATTCCAAAATAAATTGCTTCATACGTTTGAAATAATTAAATAAACGTTTGTAAAAGCAATTAACATTAGATCAAATACAAGCAGTATATTTTAAACTTCAAAATATTTCAGTGTTTTATACGCCTGGCATGAAGTAAAATTTCGAGTTTAGAAATGCCTGAAAATTTGGATTGGTCCAATCCAAATTTTCAGGCATTTCAAAACTCGAAACAAAATTAATGATTTTTCGCTGTAAATTATTAGATATTAGTTGTTTTTATAAATGCTTTCAATTTGAAGCTTTTAACGAGTGTTTCCAATCCTTGATTAAGCATGAAGTACATGAAGTAAAAGCTTTAAATTGAAAGCATTTATAAAAACAACGAATATCTAATAATTTACAGCGAAAAATCATTAATTTTGTTTACATATTAAAATAATTAACGTATCATACACGTCATTGTATATGAATGGGTTAAGAAAATGTTTGTCAAATGATCCTTAAAACTTGTTTTTTATAGACTTTATTGGATATATTTAGCTCGAGTATATTGAAATATTTGTGAACTATGTTTTAACATATTAAACTATACTACATATTAATTCAATTAAATAAAATTCTTAAATATGGTAAAGAAAAGACCAATAATATAAGAATGGAAGATTTTTTTTACATAAAAAGAAAACCATCAACTATGTACTAATTTTATGAATCCAACTAATTTATAGTTTATATTAATAAATAATAATAATACATTAATGTAGGAATGTAAGATATTTTTTTATATACAAAGTAAACCATCATACATGTACTAATTTTATGAATCCAACTAATTTACAGTTTTTATTAATAAATAAAAATAATACATTAATATAAGAATTTCAGTTTTTTTTATATAAAAAGTAAACCATCACACATATACTAATTTTATGAATCCAACTAATTTATAGCTTTTATTAATAAATAATAATAATACCTGTTGATAACTTTCTATTATTTTTTCAATCTAGAGAGCAACGTTTTGCAATTAATCACAGAACACACAATATAGCTACAACAAAGTGTGTTAAATAAAAGGCAATTTTAGCCCGATTTCACCATTTTGAAACCTAATTTATTTATGCAACTAATGCATTTACTTTCTACTTTCAAATTGCACACCGTTGTATAAATTTAATTGGATAATAACTATCTTCTTGCAATTAAATTGCCCGTCGTGTGCTTTATCTCCATCTGCACTATATTATTACTAGATTAGATATTGATCCATATGGCATTGTTACTCTCTCATTTCGGAGCTCTCATTATTCCTCGCATGATATAATATTATATCAAATATGATGATGTTGATGAAATGTTCCAGATTATCTATATTAAATTTTATACATGTATGATCATACATATGTATACAAATTCAACTGATCATTTTGTTAAACACTGAAATTGGAATGTGTTGTTTTAAAATAATTATGTGGTTATAAATTAATCCTAAAATATGTACCTGTAATCTTATTGAATATATGTATACAAACGATGAGAAATTGGCCACGACTTTCCAGCCAAGGATTTTGTCGCCTCCACCATTACCCGAATTTCAATGTTTAATAAATTAATATCATTTATCAGTAACCACACGTTATTATTTGCATCAATTATGTTCAAGAATAAGAAGTATTTGCAGTTTCCGTTCAAAATATCCGAGAAAATTTGTATTTGAAGTCGGTTCATGTATCTAAACGCGTACATAAACAAATATGCATAACTTTTGTTTGCAAAGAAAAACATATAATTTCTCGTCGGATATGAACTAAGCATACTCATATTAACAATATTAAGCATTTTTTTTAATGATGCACGCTTAAATTGAGACTTAGTGCGACTTTAAAACTGACATACATTTCCAGCCACAGATCAGACGCACTGTTTTAAAAAATTTATAACTTCAGTTTGAGAAAAAAAACATATAATTTTTCATCGGATACGAACTAAGCACACTCTAGTTAACAATATTGAGCAATTTCTTTAAAGATGCACGCTTAAATTGAGACTTGGTGCGACTTTAAATCTGACATATATTTCCAGCCACGGATCGGACGCACTGTTTTAAAAAATTCATAACTTCAATTGGCGAAAAAAATAACATAATTTCTTATCGGATATGAACTAAGCATACTCTAATTAACAATATTAAGCAATTTGTTTAAATATGCTCGCTTAAATTGAGACTTGGTGCGACTTTAAATCTGACATATATTCTCAGCCACGAATTGGACGCACTGTTTTAAAAAATTCATAAATTTAATTGACGAAAAAAACCTATAATTTCTCAGCAGATATGAACTAAGCATACTCTAATTGACAATATTAAGCAATTTGTTTAGAGATGCACGCTTAAATTAAGATTTGGTGCGACTTTAAAACTGACATATATTCCCAGCCACGGATCGGACGACGATTTAAAGTCGCACCAAGTCTCAATTTAAACGTGCATCTTTCAACAGATTGCTTAATATTGTTCATTAGAGTATGCTTAGTTCATATCCGATGAGAAATTATATGTTTTTTTTCGCCAATTGAAGTTATGAATTTTTTAAAACAGTGCGTCCGATTTTAAAACAGTGCGTGTCTGCGTAGCTAAGCGGAGCGACCAATCCAAATTTTCAGGCTTTTCTAAACTCGAAATTTTACTTCATGCGCCAGTCGTATAAATGCGCATTTAGTAGATTTGCCAAATAGTCATCGGATTAATCTGTTAATACGGCGAATTTTTCTTTTAAGTATACATACAGGAAATTTTCTATTACTCCACTCCCAGACTAAGCATGAAGTAAAATTTCGAGTTTAGAAAAGCCAGAAAATTTGGTTTGGTCGCGTAGCGCGAAGCGCGGAGCGGCCAAACCAAATTTTCAGGCTTTTCTAAACTCGAAATTTTACTTCATGCGCCATGCGTATTAAACACTGAAAGCACTGAAATATTGCGAACGAGTAAACATCGCTTGAAATCAGTGTCTTATACGCGCGGCGCATGAAGTAAAATTTCGAGTTTAGAAATGCCTGAAAATTTGGTTTGGCCGCTCCGCGCTTCGCGCTACGCGACCAAACCAAATTTTCAGGCTTTTCTAAACTCGAAATTTTACTTCATGCTTAACCTGGGAGTGGAAAATACTCATTTGAAGCTTCAAATTCAACTCTTAAAAAAAAGCAACGAATATCTGAAGATTTACAGCATATAATTGGGATATATACACTTAATAGAAAATCACCCTGTATGAATAATCTTACTAGCGATAATTTTTTTTTATTATTGTATACATTTTGTTTTTCCTTACAGTGTAATAAATGTATTTGAAAAATATATATATGTATAGTTTATGGTCGTCTTCTTATTCAGACTAGTCTCGCATTCGATATAAATTGTACCATAAATTTCCTCTGTCTCCGCGCAATTGATTTTAACATAAATTCAAACAGCGGCGAATATTTATTAGCCATCCAAAGGGATAACAAACCAGACCGCGGATACGATAAATGAGTGCACCTCTATTCCTTTATGGGTTTTCCTGTTTTCCACACAAAACGTCACATTTTGATTACATTGTTTATTACTGGATGTTGGAAGAGATTCTTGAATTATATAATATATATTTGAAATTAGCTTGATTTTTTTTAAATCTAATAAAAAAGCTTGAAAATTATCATGAGATTTTATATACAGAGAGTTTTATGTAACACCGAACATTTTTATAAAGAGAATTTTTCTTTTAAATATACAAATGTATACGTCGTATATTTTCCGACGTTCGGTTTATAAAAAGAATTTAATTTAAAGCTTTAAACGAGTGTTTTCCACTCCCAGGCTAAGCATGAAGTAAAATTTCGAGTTTAGAAAAGCCTGAAAATTTGGTTTGGTCGCGTAGCGCGAAGCGCAGAGCGGCCAAACCAAATTTTCAGGCTTTTCTAAACTCGAAATTTTACTTCATGCGCCACCGGTACACAACACTGATTTAATGTAAAGTTTAGCGGTGTGTTTTAAACTTCATAATATGTCAGTATTTTGTACCGGTGGCGCATGAAGTAAAATTTCGAGTTTAGAAATGCCTGAAAATTTGGTTTGGCCGCTCCGCGCTTCGCGCTACGCGACCAAACCAAATTTTCAGGCTTTTCTAAACTCGAAATTTTACTTCATGCTTAGCCTGGGAGTGGAAAACACTCGTTTAAAGCTTGAAACTAAATTCATTTGACAAACCGAGCGTCGGAAAATGTACGACGTATGCATATGTATACTTAAAAGAAAAAAATTCTTTATGAAAATGTTCGGTGTTACATAAAACTCTCTGTATAGTACAGATTCAAAAGCTATATTACTATAAAGTAAATTTGAATTTACCAATTATTTGCAGATTTGTTTACCAATTTTAACTACACACTTCAACATTTCTATGTAAGCTACCTCTGTTTATTTTTAAAAATTTGCCATTTTTCGTATTGAAAGTCATTGAAAGTTGGGTGTCAATTTCTCGCGGAGCTGGGTCATTGAACGAAAATAGTAACTAAGCTAAGTATTAATGAAATTGCCAATACTTGGTTGTAGAATTCTTTAAAACATTTAAAATGCTTTGTTACGCAATTTACAGCAAATTTGCCTTATAAAGTATGTATATTAATAAATGCTAGTGTATTGTTTTTTTTATATTTTTAATGTATTATTTCTTTTAAATTATTTCTCAATTATTTTTGTTGCAAATATTTTATATTTGATAATAATGATTGTGCTCCTAAGACACAATTCGCTGATTCACTGCGCACGTGAATTTTACTCTCCATTTCATTGGCCCAGCTCCGAAATATATTGATTTTGGGGAAGCGGTTGACTCCCTGCACTTTCACTTAATATCAACTTAAAATTGTTATTTTTAAATTATTTTAGCAGTATATGAAGCTTGACTATGTACAGTTTTTTTAATGATGCCATACATAGACAGAGTAAAATCCAGAATGAATTATTGAATTGGCTCTACTTTGAAAGTGGTAACAATATTCAATGCTTAAAATACAAGAAAATTATAATACAGGGTTATTTAAAATAAAGGAACAGATTTCAAACATTTTTTCTTTCAAACTACAAAAGATAGAAACACAATTCCAACGTTCCTGGAAAGAGAAAGGTTCAATTTTTATGCATTCTATATGACCACCAAGCAAGATAAATTCAAATTCAAAACTATTTGAATTCGAGAAAATAAGCTTACGCTTCTTATAGTTTGCACACTTTAAACATAATATATATAATTACGAAAAAACTATTCGTGAAAATGCAAACAATGTCTTAATTAATAAGACAACTTAAGACGATAAATATCCATTGAAACAACTACTTCCCGTGCAAATACACCTCCAGATATTGAATTATACAATGAAATATTTAAAATCTTATTTAATTTGATTTGTTACAACGCTCTATTAAAGTATATGTAACGTTTAGGTCAAATTCTCTTCAAACCAACTAACAATACAAATTTAAAATGAAAGGAGAGATAGCAACAAATTAGAAGTGAAAGGACTTGGATTAAAACTAATGTCTTAGGCCATCTATAGACGCGTTTCGAGATTTATCTCTCTTCAGTATAGCTTTGCTTATGACGTTTAAAAAAATTAGGAATAAAATGTGTATTTGCACGGGAAGTAGTTGATTCAATGGATATTTATCGTCTTAAGTTGTCTTATTAATTAAGACATTGTTTGCATTTTCACGAATAGTTTTTTCGTAATTTTATATATTATGACCACCAAGTATCAAAACGTTGGCTCATTTCTTGTCACACACGAATCAGCTGGTCTCTAGTTATCGAATTCACAGCTTCAACAATTGAATGTCGCAAATTTTCAAGAGAGGTTTTTGGGCTGCTTTTCGTAAACTGTACGAGTACGCTCGATATTTTCATTAGCTGTGCGTGGACATCCCGTGCTTTTCTGTTTGCAGATGCGACCATCGTCTACGAATTTTCGATGCCACTGGTAAATCTGCTCATGACGAGGCGGTTGATTATTAAACTTACGGCGAAAAGCACGTTGAACTTCAATAATGGACTCTAGTTTTGCTAACTGCAGAACACAAAATACCTTTTCTTGTTGTGTCGCCATTTTACTACAGACAATCAACATGACGAGCCTATGCGGCCGTGGTTAGAACTTCTGCCTAGACTGCTTAAATTTTAAACTTATGTCTGTCTAGGAACGTTAGAATTATGGTTCTACCTTTTGTAGTTTGAAAGAAATAAATATTTGAAATCTGTTCCTTCTTTTTGAATTGCCCTGTAAATTTATTTTCTTATATCAACTGTGGTACAATGTTCAATGATAAAGGTTTTAATAGTTTTTTTAAGAAGTGTTTTCCACTCCTTGATTAAACATTAAGTAAATATTTCGAGTTCGAGACATTTTTAATTGGACTGTTAACGGCGGAGGCTTCTACTTCGTTATGCAATTCACAAATAAAACACGATTTTAACTTTGTTTGTATAACTGAGGCTTTTTTTGATTGGATCAATCCAAGTTTTTAGGCTAAAAAAGCTTAAATATTGTACATTTATAATTTCAGGCATTCATTGCTTTTATTAAATTTGAAGTTTCGCACGAGTGTTTCCACTTCTTGAGTAAGCATGAAGTAACATTTCTAGTTTAGAAAATCCTGAAAATTTGGTTTGGCCGCGTAGCGTGAAGCGCGGAGCGACCAAACCAAATTTTCAGGCTTTTCTTCGAAATTTTACTTTATGCGCCACGCGTACAAGACACTGATTTCAAGCGAAGTTTACTCGTTCGCAATATTTCAGTGCTTTCAGTGTTTAATACGCGTGGCGCATGAAGTAAAATTTCGAGTTTAGAAAAGCCTGAAAATTTGGTTTGGCCGCTCCGCGCTTCGCGCTACGCGACCAAACCAAATTTTCAGGCTTTTCTAAACTCGAAATTTTACTTCATGCTTAGTCTGGGAGTGGAAACACTCGTGCGAAACTTCAAATTTAATAAAAGCAATGAATGCCTGAAATTATAAATGTACAATATTTAAGCTTTTTTAGCCTAAAAACTTGGATTGATCCAATCAAAAAAAGCCTCAGTTATACAAACAAAGTTAAAATCGTGTTTCATTTGTGAATTGCATAACGAAGTAGAAGCCTCCGCCGTTAACAGTCTCGAAATTTTACTTCATGCGCCACCGGTACACAACACTTATTTAATGTAAAGTTTAGCGGTGTGTTTTAAACTTCATAATATGTCAGTGTTTTGTACCGGTGGCACATGAAGTAAAATTTCGAGTTTAGAAAAGCCGGAAAATTTGGTTTGGCCGCTCCGCGCTACGCACTCGTTTTAAGCTTTAAACTGAACTCTTAAAAAAAGCGTATGCATATGTATACCTAATAAGAAGCGAAGCGGAGCGATTAAACTAAATTTTCAGGCTTACCTAAACTAGAAATTTTGCTTCATGCGCCATGCGTACAGTGTGATCAACAATGATTGTAGACAGGTTAAATATCCCGCCAAAAAATGTTGGTACAACTGATTATATGAAAAGAAAATCCCCTAGATTGCTTTTCCATTGGCGTAGCAAACATTTTTTCCTAAAATAAATTAAATATTTAATCATAACTATATATAAAATTTTTACAATTTTAATTAAATATACAAAGTAAATTGAAGTAAGTTAAGGTTTTGTGTATTTTTAATAAACGTAGAGTTAGCATCCCTAATTTTATAATAAATGTTGAAAATGATGGCCTTCATTTTCTAGGCAAATGTTAACTCTACGTTTTTTATTTTGAAATACTCGTTGAAGCTCCTCCGGATTTATGTTCCTTATCTTTTCTTCAATTGCTGCTTTAAGCTCGTTTAGGGTATGCATTCGATTTTTAAAAACCCCAATTTTTAAATGCCCGAATAAATAAAAATCGCACGGAGTGAGGTCTGGCGAACGTGGTGGCCATAATCCGTCGCTTACCAAGCGATCATCGTAAAATTCCCTCAAGTAATTTAATGTCGCCAACGCAGTATGAGAAGTAGCTCCATCTTGCTGAAAATAACCCATAATGCACTTGATTCAAAAATTCATCTAGGATGAGTGTTCGGTAGCGCTCCGCATTGATTATTTCGTTGAAAAATATTGGGCCAATTATACGACGTCTCGAAATTGCTACCCAAACACCATTTTTTTGTGGATGTAAATCCGTTTCAATAAAAGTATGATGATTTTATGTACCCCACGTACAATAGTTTTTGCTGTTCACATATCCTGACAAGTGAAACCACGCCTCGTCAGTAAAAAAGGTCTTGTCCAACATACCATTAGCATTTAAATTCTGATTAAACCAATTGCAATAATCAATTCTTTTTTGGAAATCAAGTGGCTGAAGTTTTTGAACTACCGATACCTTATACTGGTGCAAATGCAGAATTTTTTTTGCGGCTTTTATGCAACTCCCATACGATACTCCTGTAAAAGGATTAAACATTAAAATTTGTGCGCACCCTAAAATTAAGAACATACCCGTTTGAGCTGAAAGTTTTCTTAAAGATTTTGTTGGGCTTTGTTCAAGTCGTTGTTGAATGTCGCCAACAACTTCTTCTGTTAAGATAGGCAGTCTTTCAGCTGACTTGACCTTACAGATACAATTCTTTCCCTCAAAACGGTCAACAATGCGGGTTTTATGCGAGGAAAATGTTTTGTAAGGAATGTGGACATCGGGGAAGGCTTGAATAAATGGATTCAGACACGATTGTAATGAGTAAGTCCATGTGCCATCTTCATTCATAGTTCCACTTCGATAATGAGCCTGAAAGCATCATGCTGTGGTGCAAACATCACGGTAAACACAAGCGAATTCTCTTAAAATCCGTAAATTTAGGATTTAACTTAAATTTTCTAATTTTCTAACCTTAAAAACAGCAAATCACTTACCACAAAACAAAGACTTATACAAAGTAGTCCTGATAAGAACTGATGTCTATGAAACAGAATGAAAAATAACTTAATTCGAAAAATGAATTAACACAATGGCAAAATACGACGCACGACGCTGCTAATGTCAAATCGAGTTACTGTTTATAAATTTTTCCTTGGCATGAACTTGGAGCGATCAAATTCCCCAGATTTTTCGGCGGGAAATTTAACTTGTCTACAATCATTGCTGATCACCCTTTATAAAATACAGATATATTGTGAAATTATAAATATACTGCTAAATCTGTATTAAAAATAAAATAGTAATTAGGATAAATATACAGGGTGAGTCGGGAGGAGCGCACCAAACTCTAGGAGTGTATTATACACGTGAAAATAATGTAAAAAAAACTCATTTGTTCTTATCCGATTTGCATTTGTTTTCAAGTTATGGCGTAATTAAAAATGTTCATCTAGCTTTTCACTTCTATCTGAATTTTAACATTATCAAAGTATGCCATCTTCGAGGCTTATAAACATTTGATAATTCTGACGTTTTGATGAACTGTCAGTGTACGGTGAACAGTAACTGAACGTTTAAGTTCGAATTAATGTGATTGTTAGTGTTGCCAAATGCCACATACTTATTCAAATTTAGAATATGCAAATATGGTGTTTGTATATGGTTTCTGTAATGGAAATGCTACAGCTGCTGTTGAAGAATATCGTGAACGTTTTCCACACCAAAGACATCCTGATAAAAATATATTTATTACAGTTTTCAACAAATTGTGCGAGACTGGTAAGCTTCCCAGTGCTAACTTAACATATGAGCGCGCTGCTCGACAAGGTTTTGTAGAAGTAGAAAATATTCTGCATCTAGTAGAAGAAGATGCAACTACTAGCTCACGGAGAATTGCCACTCAATTGGCAATTCCACAAAAAAGAGTGATGAACACGCTACACGAGCAAGGCTTATATCCTTATCACGTTCAGAGAGTACAGCACCTACAACCAGGGGATTACGCTAACCGTACGGAATTTTGTCGGTGGATAAATAATAATCATCGTAATGTATCGAGTATACTCTTTACGGATGAAGCTACATTTACCCGTGATGGCATTAACAACACTCGTAACTCTCATGTATGGTCTGATGAAAATCCCCACGCAACAGTCGAAAGCAATTTTCAACATCGGTTTTCTGTAAACGTGTGGTGTGGTATGGTTGACAGTTATTTAATCGGCCCTTTCATTTTGGAGAATCGTCTCACAGGAGGCAACTACCTCAATTTTTTACAAAATGAATTACAAGGCCTGCTAGAAGATGTTCCTATAAATATTAGAATGCAGATGTACTATCAGCACGATGGAGCTCCTGCACATGTCGCTCGTCAAGTCAAGCAACATTTGGACGAACGTTTTCCAGGGCGTTGGATTGGTCGTGAAAGTCCTATTAATTGGCCTGCAAGATCTCCAGAACTCACATCACTAGATTTTTGTTTATGGGGCTGGATGAAAAATGAAGTCTACAAAATAAAAGTGGACACACGGGAATCACTAATTAGACGAATTGAGAATACTGCAGCCCATATAAAAGAAGAAAGAAATGAATCAATTGGGAGAGCAACAAACGCTCTTCGTAGACGAAGCAGAAAATGTTTAGAAGTCAATGGCGGTATTTTTGAACATTTGTTGAAAGAACGCTATGATTAAGAACATTTTTTGTATAATAACTTGTTTATTTGTTAATATGCTATAACTTGAAAACAAATAAAAATCGGATAAGAACAAATGAGTTTTTTTACATTATTTTCACGTGTATAATACACTCCTAGAGTTTGGTGCGCTCCTCCCGACTCACCCTGTATACTGCTAAACAAGAATATTTTGAACTTCACTTTAAATCAATGTTTTATACGCGTGGCGCATGAAGTAAAATTTTGAGTTTAGAAAAGCCTGAAAATTTGGTGGTATGAACGTACTTTTACATATATTCCTAAATTTTTCATTCCCTTTTGAATAACTAAACACTCACAACAATTTTAAAATGCGATGCCTTTATTTTTAATAATTAATCTCATATCGTAAAATATATCGCTTGTGTCTCTTTTTTATTTTGTAATCAACGTTTGATTGGTTCAGAGGTGGACAGGTTTTCGATTGTGGACAGAAAACTGCGTAGGTAGGGCCTTGTGGTGAGCAAGAGGCGAGAGAAGGTGCCGCCTCTCTCCATCTATAGATTAGGTCTGTCTGTAATTACAATCTCCGACCAGAATCTATGTAAAAGTACATTCACTTTAAAGTAAATGTGGTACACTTGATTACATACCTGCTAATTTGATACCTGTATTTATTTATTTATTTATTTATTATTTGTATATGTAAAAATGTAACACCAGAGTCATGCAATATGCAAAAGTAATTTTATATGCATTCGAATGCATTTCAATGATTCTCTTAAAACAGAAATGTATGCATAAATATACAGAGAACTTTTCTTTTAAGTTTTAATATCCCGATGATTATGGTGTTTGGTAAATTTTCAGGAATTCGCTGTGTTTATAAAAGTGTTTAATTTGAAGCTCTTAACGAGGGTTTTCCGGCCAAACTAAATTTTCACGCTTTTCTAAACTCGAAATTTTACTTCATGCGCCACGCGTATAAAACACTGATTTCTGTGAAGTTCAAAATGATCTATTGCATCTCTTATTACCTGAATTTGATCGTTTGAATAAAGAATTAATATCTTATTAAATTAGCAGGGTGTCTTAAAATATGCATATTAACATATTTAGATTAAAATATTCATATTTTGTGTTTGTGTGTCGTGAGCAAAAAAAAAAGATTGAGAAACCTGGTAGTAAATAGTGTATTTTAGATTAAGGGGTCGTTAAGTTTGTAATAATGACCTGAATAATTTGACCCAAATTGTTACATTTACAGTAGGTTACAGTATGTAACAGCAAACACTTGTTGTATAATCCAATGATTGTTGGGGTATTAACTCGGGAAGTAGTTTTTTCTTTGTAATACTAATTAGTTGTAGAATACGAAAAGAATATCACTTTCAATGTTTGTAATTTTGCCCGTGTGAGCAACTTTTTCGTATAAAACCATACGGTGGTTGTTTTTTTTTGTTCGTACTCGAAAGTGCAATGTGGCGCCCTAGGCCTGAACGTAGTGAGTCTAATAGCTAATCCGCCCCTACACGTAAAACAGGCTGTTCTAACCTCGAAATTTTACTTCATGCTTAATCAAGGAGTGGAAACACTGGTTAGAAGTTTTGAAGTGAACCCTTTTGTAAAATCTGAGGGTCAATTTTTATAGAATCAAATAAATCAAATTTTAATTCTTTAAAAAAAACATACTTTATATACTTTTTTTGTAGACAGTCCTGAAATCCGACATTTACTGCATATTTCGTTGTCTGTAGTTTCAGTCTAAAATATTTACGTAAAACTCTGAATAAATGAATAACAAAATGCGCGCGGAAAAATGCTATATTACTCGTAAATAAAAAATGAAGCTTCTTTCGTACATTCCATTATTTACAAGTCGCGTAATCTATAATAGAAGCCCCGGGGTTTACATTTTCCTATCCACGTTCTGAAATCTAATTTCGCCACTAAGCCACAACCGGCTTTACTTGTTTGCCACCAATAATCCAATTTTACCACCAATTGAATTATATTAAGCGTAAAAGCATCACCAACAACAAAGCTGACAAAAATGTGTGTCCTCATGCATGAAACAATTTTTAAGTAAATTAGTCAGAAAATAATTAACAATATTGGTAAGGATTTTGTAATTTTATTTTAAAAGACATAAAAGACAGGATTTGTATTCGATTTTATAATTTCATTAAAACACAAGTAGAGAATATTTGTAAAGGCTGGCAGAAATCTTGCTCGTGCAAGAAACAACATTTAAGGTCAGAAATTCACATGTTATTTGGCCATAAGAACGAACAACGATTAATCTTCCACAATAATGAAAATAAATCTTTGAAACTCATACATATTGCACATTGAAGCTTTGCTAATAAATTGACACTATTCTGTTTTTTAAACGTTTATTGAATTATATATATAAATCAGCTAATGGAACACTTTTTAATGATCACATAAATCCGTGCAATACTTCCATAGAAAACATTATTTCTTCTTCATATTGCTGTAATTTATTGAAGTAATTATTATAAACATGTTGTATTAAATAGATTAATCTAAAATAAATGATAAATAAAATTAATCGTTGCTTAGAAATCTCCATAAGAGCAATGTAAATTTTGATTATGCTTTTAATAAATAGGGGACAGCATCGTGCTATTTTAGTAATATCTTGTAATTATACTATAATTTTCAAAAACATGTGAAAAGAAATAGGGTTTGATATGTAGAATTCGTGTACGGCATTTGTCGCGACACGGGTTCCCGATGCGCGGCCTTGAATTGCGAATGTAATTTTTCTGCCGCTGACTGTTCATTGATTATGTTGTTGATACACAAAAAAGAAAGACATTATTAAACTATTTCCCAATACATTCTTTAAATATAAGTGCATTTCTGGATTCATGTTTTGAATACAAATGTGGAATGCCGGTATATGTTGATTCAAGTGATGAGTCGGAAAAAATCCTTTTTTATTTATTTACCAAATTGAATGTGCGACACTCGGCGATTTGATTACCGAGGCACTTAGTCAGCTTAGCGTCTAGAGTTCGAATTGGGTTATTGTAAATTCTCATTTTTTTGTACGGATTAGCCTACTTAGCTTGAAGTATCGCCTACCCAGCTTAGACGGTCGCATCTATTCCTTTTGTGTGCTTCATTGCAGTTTACCAAATTAAGGTGCAGCACGCGACAGTCATGTACGATATTTGATTTTTGATGGTAATCATTTAAATCACTTATGTAGTTGCAAATAACATGAATATATGTTTATGTTGCCAGAATTCAACTGTTTGTTTAGAATATAAATACAGGGAGTTTTTCTTTTAGTTAGACATGTGCATAAGCTGTAAATTTTCCTACATGCGTTGAATTTTAAAAGAGTTCAATTTGAAGCTTTAAGCGAGTGTTTTCCACTCCCAGACTAAGCATGAAGTAAAATTTCGAGTTTAAAAAAGCCCCGTGAAAATTTGTCGAGGGTCGCGTAGCGACCCGAGAAACATTTTCTGGGCTTTTCTAAACTCGAAATTATACTTCATGCGCCACGCCTATAAAATACTTATTTCAAATGAGGTTAAAATATATATAAATTTCACAGTATTTTCGTGTTTTATACGCGCGGCGCATGAATTAAAATTCCGAGCTTAGAAATGCCCAAATTTTCACGGGGCTTTTCTAAACTCGATATTTTACTTCATGCTTAGTTTGGGAGTGGAAAACACTTGTTTAAAATTTCGAATTAAACTCTTTTAAAAAAGCAACGAATATCTAAATATTTAAAGAAAATAATCTGAATTTAGAATACGTATACTTTAAAGAAAAACTCCCCGTATATACTCATATGGAATATCAAACTAAAAAGGCATCTGTTTCGTTATACAGTTGTATGTATGTCGATAGAAATTAAAATCGTGAATATTTATCCAGTTAACTTGTGTCTTCTGTAATTCAATACCCATTTATTATTTCGCACGGTGCTTTGTATACAAACAACGCTCTCCTCCGCACTTATCATTTTTATTATTCGTTGTGATAAAATTCGGCAGGCACTATAAACCAATACATAGTCAAAATTACTTTCTGCAATTTTGCTATTTCTGCGCCATCTCGTATTCCAGAAACCCACAACCAGCAAAAAATGGCCCTTTTAAGTAAATTAATCAGAAAGAATTAACAATATATATATAAATCATCTTAATTCAGACATAACTTATATACTGTACATAGAAATAAATATAATAAATGAAATTATTAGTAAGTATTAACAATATTTGTAAGGATTTTGTAATTTAATTTTAAAAGATATTAAAAACAAGATTTGTGTACGATTTTATAATTTCATTAATAATTAGGACAGAAGGACAAACAGACATTTTAGAAAAATGGTCTTAATCAACTTAGGGGACCTCAAAATAAGTATATCTACTAACATTTTTGATTTGAACATTTTCGCGAAGACAATATTTTCCCTTTGTTTTGCTTATGGGGAAAAGTAAAAATAGATAAATAATTATAAGGAAACAAAAAGAACAGATAAATGAATATACTGCTGACTAACATACAAAATAAAATTGCAATAAATTGGGACAATTAGGTGAACGTGTTTAAAATAAAGCAATGAAAAGAAAAAAGAAAAAAAAATAATACATCATTTTTAAATGAACTAATTACATCATTTTTTAAAATAAACATCCTTTATAAATTAAGTATTTTGCAAGTGAATATTTACATACTCAGGACTTTTTATCATAATCCATTTGCCATTTTTCACTCGCGGTGTCACGTTTGAATTTTGCATACTGGTATAAACATTAGCTCCTGAATACAGAGAGTGATTCCATGAATTAATTTATTTCAAGTTAATGGATCGTATATATCCTCGCTCTTTCACGGTATATTTTATTTATGCTCGTTGGCAGGATTATTATCACCATCATTCGCAATATTAATGCGCAGATTTATTTTAGGAAGTGTATAGGATAATTTTATGGGATTTATAAATAGATGTATATCATGTCGAGAATATTATTTACTTATTCGTTGCAGAAGAGAAATTTATTAATCGTACTAGACCGGTATTCCCGAAATTGGTCGTACGGTTTGGTCGTATGAAATCTGTCATTTATTTAACATGTGAATTTGACAGTTGGCGGGCGACCGATCGTTCGATCAATTTCAGGAATACCGACCCTGATTATGAACAAAAATGCGGGGTTTCACCAACTTCAGTCATAGGCGTAGCAAAAGGACAAAAATGTTTAATATATGTTTTAATTAAGACTGCGCTCAACCCGTACTGTCGTTTCAATTTACACTCGTTTAATAATATGAAGGCACATGAAGATCTGGTTTAAAAATTTAAATTTTGGTACATAATTGTGCGCTCTTGCTGGAAAAAAATTGTAATATTATGAACGATTCTTTTTTTTCAAAGGAAAATGTGGATGTTTTGATATCTATACATTTTATGGAAAAATCATTTTAGAATGATATAATTACAAAATCATTGAGGAGGGCAAGATAAAGTCACATTTTAGAGTTTTGTAATTTTTCAATTTTATTTTTTACTATACTAAAATAAAAAATTAAATCAAATCATCAAGCTCTTTGCAATTGAATTTTAGACAGATGTATAAATAAAGAATTAAACAATTTAAAATAATAACAAAAAAATCAGTATACTTAGTTTCCATAGGGTAGAGCGCACTCTTAAGGCTGAAAATGTTGCAAATTTAGGTATACAAAAATTCATTTAAGCTCCACTGTTGACTTGCCTGAATAAATTTTCGTATACTTAAATTTGCAACATTTTCATCCCTAAGAGTGCGCTCTACCCTATGGAAACTAAGAATACTGATTTTTTGTTATTATTTTAAACTGTTTAATTCTCTTTTTATACATCTGTCTAAAAGTGTCTCAGAGAAAACCAAATTAATGGAAAACTGTTAAAAATTATAATGTGCCTTTATAAAAAAACAGAAAGCAGAGTAATATGGAAGAATAACATATCGGAGCCCTTCGAAACAATGGAAGGAGTAAGACAGGGGGGCAGTCTGAGCCCACTACTATTTGTTGTCTTCATGGATTCCATTATTAAGAAAGCAGAATCATCAACAAAACCATTTCAACTAGGATATAGAAATTTAAGTATTGTGAAAATTACAACTTGTGCATTTGCAGATGATGTAGTTATATTGGCTAACAGTGAAAAGGACTTACAAGACAATTTAAACACCTGGAACGAGTTACTTACAGAAAAAGGAATGAAACTAAATAAGTCAAAAACGAAAGTAATGGTAGTATCAAACGACAGCAGGACAATGGATGTGAGAATGGGTGGTATACCAATTGAGCAAGTAGTGGGATTCACATATCTGGGGGTATTTATAGATAATAAGGGCAGTACGACAGCTGAAATATCAAGAAGGTTAGACAGCGCAAATAAGTTATATTACCAACTTAATAAAGGATTGTTAAACAGAAGGGAGGTATCGTCGCAAACCAAAATCAAAGTGTATAAAGCCTTATATCGGCCTATTTTTACATATGGGTGTGAGTCTTGGATACTGAATGATCAAGAGAAGAGCAGATTAACAGCAGCGGAAATGCGCTACTTACGAAAAGTGAAGGGAGTAACTAGAATGGACAAAATCAGAAATGAGTATATAAGAAAAGATCTAAAGATAGAATCTATTGAAACGTTCATCAATCGAAGGCAACTGGCATGGTGGGGACATATCCACAGAATGAAGCCGACTACACAAACAAGAGAAATCTGGGAGTCGAGAGTTGAAAGGAAGAAGAAAAGAGGAAGGCCAAGAAAGACATGGAGCAGTGGTATAGAGAGAATACTAGAAAAAAATGGAACATCCTGGAAAGAAGCAAAGACAATCACACAGGATAGGAAACGATGGAAAGAATACATCCAGAATTGCTGCTAATTTAATTTTATATTATTTTTTTCCTTGTTCTTGAAGTATTATATTTTTGTTGAATGCTGTTGTTAAACCTTACACCCCATGAGGGTATTCTGGGATTCGAATATATATATATATATCTAAAATTTAATCTTAATCAAAACATGTATCAAAGATTTTTGTCCTCCTCTTGCTACGCCTATGATCAAAGTTGGTGAAACCCCGCATTTTTTTTTTCATAATCAGTACGATTAATAAATTTCTCTTCTGCAACGAATAAGTGAATACAATTCTCGAAACGATACACATTTATTTATAAATTCCATAAAATAATCCAATGCAGTACCTAAAATAAATCCGCGCATTAATGTTGCGAATACATTACTGTTCTGTTCATTTGCGTTATTAAATTGATTGAGTGAATTGCGTGAAGATCAAATGTAATTGATAAATAAAACACAAATGTGTTAGTGGCTGAATGGTTAAGCCTATGCCAAAAACAAAACAAAAAAAAAACACTAATAACCTTTCTTCACACTTGAATTTTCACTTCCATATGTACATTTCTTTACATTTGCTTTATTGTTTGCCCAAATTTTTTATTTAAATATTGGAATATTTTACTATGATTTTGATTAAATACGTGTAACGTGTATCAATAACTTGCTTTATTATGTTTGTCCAATTTGTCCATTGTCAAAAAATATTAAAACATAAATCCTTATTTCATTTTAACATTGTAATGGATTAACAAATAGTAATTATATTTTGCAACTACATATTAAATTAGAGTTTTACTCGTCTGTTGCATGAAGTAAATAAACTTGAAAGTTTAGGAAAGCCTGAAATTTGAGTGGAACACACTTGTTGGAAAACAAACTACTAACGAGTGTTTCCAACCCTTTATTAAGCATGAAGTACAATTCCGAGTTTAGAAAAGCCTGAAAATTTGGTTAGTTCGCTCAGCGCTACGCGGCCAAACCAAATTTTTAGACTTTTCTAAACTCGAAATTTTACTTCATGCGCCACGCGTATAAAACACTGATTTAAAGGGATGTTCGAAATATACTGCTTAAGTTTAATCTCTAGACTGAGTATATTTGCAATCAACTTTGTAAGTCCTTATAAAATTAATTTAGTTGTTTTTATGAAACTTACAAAGTTTACAATACTTTTTGTTACACTTGTAAATAAAACACTTTTTACTTTGTTTAACCACTGTATTTTGCACATAATTTGTGGCTATAGTTTCGGCTATCTAGTAGTCATTATTAAACTGAAAGTTTTAGTTTGATAATGATAGTCGATACTATAGTCACAAATTAAGTGCTAAATACCAGAGCTGGGATGAATCCTCAAAAACAGGATTCGAACCACCAATCCGAATCACCTAATATGATTCGAATCACGAATACTCGAATAAAGGATTCGTAAGTGAAAAATATGTTTCGAATCAAAGATTCGAATCCTCATTTTTGAATCACGAATACAAATCCTTTAAAAATAAATTTGAATCTATTATTTGCAACCAGTAATATTTTATTCCATCAGTTTCTATTAACAAAAATGTACATTTACCGACTAAATATCTGATTATATAATGATTTTAATTAATGATGATATATGTGTTATTGAACTTCATTTTAAATCTGTGTTTTATACGCGTGGCGCATGAAGTAAAATTTCGAGTTTAGAAAAGCCCCGTGAAAATTTGTCTCGGGTCGCTGCGCGACCCTCGACAAATTTTCTACGCGGGGCTTTTCTAAACTCGAAATTTTACTTCATGCTTAGTCTGGGAGTGGACAACACTCGTTCTTAGAAGTTTCAAATTAAAGGATCACTCTAGATTACTAAGTTTATTACCATTTTACAAAGGCTACAGCTTGAAGGACCAATCATAGTCTTCGGAGACCGAAGGACTACAGGGAATCGAAGTTTGTTTATAAGAAAACAACGAATATCTTAAGGTTTACAGCATGGATAGGAAAAAAACATCCAATTTTGAAAAAATATCGAAGTTGGGTTGATTTTCAGTGCGTTTTTAACTTCACATTAAATCAGTGTTTTATACGCGTGGCGCATGAAGTAGATTTTTGAGTTTAGAAAAGCCCCGTGAAAATTTGTCTCGGGTCGCTGCGCGACCCTCGACAAATTTTCTACGCGGGGCTTTTCTAAACTCGAAATTTTACTTCATGCTTAGTCTGGGAGTGGACCGTCAAGATTTTCTACATGTCGAGATTTTCGATATTTCTAGATTTATGTCGATTTATTCACAGTTTGTTATTGTATTAAATGCAACTTTAATATTAAATAAAAACGGTTTTTTTAGGAATAGAATATTCACCCATTAAGAGCCGACCAAATTATAAAGTTAACTCTAAAAGTTAATTTTAGATAAAATTTTTAATCTTTTTCTATGATTTCAATGAATGATTTATTATATTACATAGGTCGATTTTTTACAAAAGTTAAATTTAAAATTTAAACGAGTGTTGTCCACTCCCAGACTAAGCATGAAGTAAAATTTCGAGTTTAGAAAAGCCCCGCGTAGAAAATTTGTCGAGGGTCGCGCAGCGACCCGAGACAAATTTTCGCGGGGCTTTTCTAAACTCGAAATTTTACTTCATGCGCCACGCGTATAAAACACTGATTTAAAGTGAAGTTAAAAATGCACTGAAAACCAACCCAACTTCGATATTTTTTCAAAATTAGATGTTTTCTTTCCTATCCATGCTGTAAACCTTCAGATATTCGTTGTTTTCTTGTAAAAAACTTCGATTCCCTGCAGTCCTTCGGTCTCCGAAGACCATGGTTGGTCCTTCGAGCTGTAGCCTTTGTAAAATGGTAATAAACGTAGTAATCTAGAGTGAATCTTCAATTTGAAACTTCTAAGAACCAGTGCTGTCCACTTCCAGACTAAGCATGAAGTAAAATTTCGAGTTTAGAAAAGCCCCTCGTAGAAAATTTGTCGAGGGTCGCGCAGCGACCCGAGACAAATTTCCACGGGGCTTTTCTAAACTCGAAATTTTACTTCATGCGCCACACGTATAGAACACTGATTTCAAGTGAAGTTAAAAATATACTATTAACGTTGGATATTTTTCATGGTTAAGTAACCAAATATCCATTCACAAATATTTGAATTATTCGAAAATTTCAATATTTATATTCAAATATGAGTAATTTAGTGATTTAAATATTCATATTAAAATATTTAACTATTTGAATTAATCGAATTCGAATCCCAGCCTGAATAGCGATGATTCGAATTATTTAGGATTATTTGAATCCGTGTATGAGGATTCGAATGCTTTTATAAGGATTCGATTCCTTTTATAAGGATTCGAATCCTTTTATAAGAATTCGAATCCTTTTATAAGGATTCGAATCCTTTTATAAGAATTCGAATCCTTTTATAAGGATTCGAATCCTTTTATAAGAATTCGAATCCTTTTATAAGGATTCGAATCATCTACGTCTGGATTCGAATACGAATCCTTTTAAAAAAATGTAACGAATCCGGATCACGAATCCGTTTTCACTAAAGTATTCGAATACCTCTGTTGAATCCTCTAAAAGGATTCGAATCCGGGAATCGAATCCTGAATGATTCGAATCCTGCCCAGCTCTGCTAAATACAGTGGTTAAACAAAGTAAAAAATGTTTTATTTACAAGCGTATTCAAGATGTACTACAAAGTGAACGCATACAACACAAAACAGTTAATACTGTTTGTATTTATCTATATTTGCCACGATTTCAAATGTTATTTTATAATTATTACCAATTATTTATTATTTATCTTGAATGATTAATTGTCTTCTGTATAGCTGTTTCTACTACGCTAATAAACCCACGGTGCAAAAAACAAACAAATAACGTTATATCAACATTGTAACAACATTAAACGATGTATTAATGTTGATGAAACATTACTTCAATATGTTTGCTCAGAAAGGTAATATATTTTGCAATTTTTTCTACAAGACTTAAATAGTTTTATATTTTTATACTTTTTGAATAGTACTAGTGGATAATTTACTGGCTATCATCTTATTATTAAATGGAGTGATCTTGTAATAAAATTAATGCATGGCCTCCGCAATAATAACAATTTATGAGTTAAGATGTCTGAAACACGCCGGAAAATATATAAAAATGCGGTCACGCAAAGTAATAAATATAATTTTATACGAAGTTTTAAATTGCCGCACGAAATTCATATTCATACCGTGAAACCATACGATGGAAAATTACACACTTTTTTTAATAGTTTGTTCTCATGTCAATATAAATTGTTAGCATGCACAGCGTGACATTACAGATACTTAAAAAATAGAAAAACGAAGTAAATTTTTTAATCACAAAGTGTTCTGCTATATCCATGCATTTTATTTTTATTTAAACGGGAATCCCTTACACTAAAAAAGACTGTTATTCCTTACTTCACTTTTTATTTGTATCGTTAGATGTACGAACGGGAATATGTTATTATTTATTAACTAAGCCCACTGAGCAAATCCATTTAAGTAGTTTCAACAACATTAAAACAGGATTTTATGTTGCTGCAATGTTGATATAACGTTATTTGTTTGTTTTTTGCTTAGTGGGAGGTTATACGTGATACATATGTTAGGGTTATTAAAACTAAAATATGGGGCAAACTTAATTAAAATCAATAAAGAAGATTTTCGTTGTATAATAAAAATATGACGTGTTTTTTTTAATCAAATTTTATGGATTGTAAAAATTAAGACAATCGTAGTTTCGATAGTTTACATTAGATGTTCCTGAAATTTTGTGTGGATGTTAAGGAAGCTCACTCTTTCAAAATATGTCAAAATTCGAATATTCTCCATCGATAGTTTTTAAGTTATTTCCCTCTGATTGTAAAATTTAAAAAACATCATAACTTCAACATTTTAAGTGAGATCTTTATAAAATTTTATATGGATCTTAGAAAAACATTGCTTTATTAGAATATGTAAAATTATCAAAATACTCTATTGATAGTTTCTGACTTATTTACAAAAAAACGACATTGTAAGGTGATTTTATCTTAGTTATAATGCAATTCCAGTTTCAGACATTTATAACTTTTGAAATTTTCAGGATGTCGTAATGAAATTTTGTGTGGAAATCAACTAGACATTGCTCTTTTAGAATACATCAAAATATCAATAGTGATATCAATAGTAGATAGTTTTTGAGTTATAACAAAAAATCGTTACTAGAACCAAAGGTGTATACACATTAAATGTTCATTTTTGATTATCTACAACTTTTCTTAACAAGATTTTTTTATATGATCAATATTAGAGAAAAATCAAAATAAATTCTAAGAGTAAACTACCACTTCTGGTTTCCGCATTTTCACCAAAAGTTGATCTAATACTACTATTGTAATAAAAAGCTTAAGTTTATAATATCAACTTAGCAGCTCAGTCGGTCTAGACCCTGGGTCTCCAAACTTTCCAGCCTTATTATGGCTATACTGATTCCAGTAAGTTCCGAGGGCCAAAACCATATTATCATTGTTGCCGGTGGTAAAAAGTGAAATAGTCCACTGATGAAAAAAAATGTCCGAAAAAGTACGCAACCTTTAAAAAAGGCTGCAAATCGGACTAAAGTCTGCAAAACGGCAACACTGCATATTATTAATTTTCCTGTCATTATCTGTAATTTCTAGATTGGTCGTAGAGTACGAGCCATGAGGAGTAACGTGACACGACATCTGGTGGACACAAGCTGAAATAGGTAGTACCTTCAGTTCCTATGACACTGTTGTGAAATAAAATAGTGCGCACCTCCTTAAAACGTGTTTGTGCGTGTTTAAGTTTAAGACATCTTTGTAACAGTATTTTGATTTGAATTGTTGCTTTTGTGTGTGATTTAGTAGTATGGAAAAGAAGCGAAAAATTGATAGTGAATGCAGAAAATTCAAAGATCAGTGGAGCATTCAGTATTTCGTAATTGAGTCCAGTAACAAGGCGCTATGTTTGATTTGCAATGAAAGCATAGCCGTTCTCAAGGAATATAACATTAAACGTCATTATGAAACAAAACATTTTCAAAATTACTCAAAATAAAATTCATTTACAAAACTCAAAACTGAACAAAAGGCTGCAACTCGTGCTAGCTTTCGTGTGGCTCTTGAAATTGCAAAACGTGGAAAACCATTCACCGATGGAGAAATGATCAAAGAATGCATAATTGCAGTAGCCGAAGAAATGTGCCCTGAAAAGGTAAATTTATTAAAAACTGTCAGTATGCCAGCAAACACTGTGGCTCGAAGGGTAGAAAACATCGCTGAAAATATATCCTTTCAACTGTTCGACACAAATGGACATGTTGAGTGGTTTTCTTTGGCCTTGGATGAGTCAACGGATGTGTCAAATACTGCTCAGGTGTTGATTTATATTCGAGGAGTAGATAAAAGCTATGAAGTGCATGAAGAACTTCTTGATATGTATAGTATTCATGGCACAACCACTGGTACAGATATTTTTAAAGGAGTTGAAATGGCCATTAATCAAAAGAACCTTCGATGGAAAAACTTGAAATGTATTACAACTGATGGAGGCAAAAACATGAGTGGGAAAGATAAATGAGTGGTCGCTCTTGTGTCAAAGGCTGTAGAAAATGACGGTGGTTCAAAACCATTAGTCTTACATTGTATCATTCATCAACAGTCTTTGTGCGGAAAATGTTTGGATATGTCTGAAGTTCTGAAAACAGTCATATCAACTGTTAATTTTATCAGATCTTTTGGGCTGAATCACCGACAATTCCGACAATTTATTGAAGAGATTGGTGAAAATGACTTACCTTATCATACTGCCGTACGTTGGCTTAGTTGTGGGAAAGTCCTTCAGCGCTTTTTTGAACTTCGAGCAGTGATCGAAATTTTTTTGAATGAAAAGCATCGCCCTCTTACTGAATTACAAAACAACGCATGGCTGTGGAAGTTAGCATTCTATGTTGATTTGACAAAACATGTGAACGAACTGAATTTGAGATTGCAAGGAGAAAACCAGCATCTTCCTGATTTATACACTAATATCAAATCATTCCGGAAGAAATTGATACTGTTTCAATCACAACTACGAAGTAAATGTTTTTCACATTTTAAAACATGTGAAATATTCAGCCACACCACTGAGACTGAGTTTCCTATCGATTTTGCAATCGAAACTTTGAGTGCTTTGAAAAAAAATGTTGATACTCGTTTCTCGGACTTTGATGCCATTGCGAATCAAATTAAGATTTTTCAGAATCCTTTTGATACTGACATGGAAACCCTAGCCCCGGAACTTCAAATGGAAATGATTGATCTACAGTGCAGTGATATAATTAAGAACAAATATCAAAACTCATCTTTGTTGGAATTTTATAAGGGTCTTCCACTGACACAATTTGATAATTTGCATAAATTTGCTCGTGGGCTGTTTTCTGTTTTTGGTACTACTTATTTGTGTGAGAAGACTTTCTCCAAAATGAAGTACACAATAAATGTTTACAGATCTAAATTAACTGATGAGCATCTTAAATCTCTTTTAATAATTGGTACAAGTAAAATTAGTCCACAACTACAAACTATTGTCAGTGGAAAATCTCAATTACATAAATCTCATTAGTATTTCATATGTCATTATGCTTGTTATAAGTTATGTTTTTATTTAAAATGTATAAAATGTTAGTTGGATTCATTTCAATAATTTGTTAGTTATTATATACTGAAGTTAAATTTTCTGCATATTAACATGTCTTTACTCATTACAATTCTGTGTTTCTTTATCCAACCTATCACAAAAACAATAACAATAAGCCTACAACAATGTTATGAGTAGTTAGCTTATGACCGTATCAATGTAGATGTCATATTAATAATTATTCAACATAAAATTAGAATACTACTGTAAACTAAATTTAATTTGCTATAAAAAATATGTTCTCTAAAAGGAGTTTTCAAGTATGCTAGCTCTCCGCGGGCCGGACAAAATCTGTCCGCGGGCCGGATGTGGCCCTCGGGCCGTAGTTTAGAAACCCCTGGTCTAGACTTTATCGTAGAGATAGAATTACAAATGGACAGACAGACATTTTTCAAAAATGGTCTTAATCAACCACAAAATGGATATATCTACTAAAATTTTAGATTTGAAAATTTTTGAGAAAACAATACTTACCCTTTGTCTTGTATATGGTGAAAGAAAATATAGAAGGGGTAAATAATAACAGACAGAAGGACAGGACAGAAGGACAGAAGGACAGAAGGACAGAAGGACAGAAGGACAGAAGGACAGAAGGACAGAAGGACAGAAGGACAGAAGGACAGAAGGACAGAAGGACAGAAGGACAGAAGGACAGAAGGACAGAAGGACAGAAGGACAGAAGGACAGAAGGACAGAAGGACAGAAGGACAGAAGGACAGAAGGACAGAAGGACAGAAGGAAAGAAGGACAGCAGGACAGAAGGACAGAAGGACAGAAGGACAGAAGGACAGAAGGACAGAAGGGCAGAAGGACAGAAGGACAGAAGGACAGAAGGACAGAAGGACAGAAGGACAGAAGGACAGAAGGGCAGAAGGACAGAAGGACAGAAGGACAGAAGGACAAAAGGACAGAAGGACAGAAGGACAGAAGGACAGAAGGACAGAAGGACAGAAGGACAGAAGGACAGAAGGACAGAAGGACAGAAGGACAGAAGGACAGAAGGACAGAAGGACAGAAGGACAGAAGGACAGAAGGACAGAAGGACAGAAGGACAGAAGGACAGAAGGACAGAAGGACAGAAGAACAGAAGGACAGAAGGACAGAAGGACAGAAGGACAGAAGGACAGAAGGACAGAAGGACAGAAGGACAGAAGGACAGAAGGACAGAAGGACAGAAGGACAGAAGGACAGAAGGACAGAAGGACAGAAGGACAGAAGGACAGAAGGACAGAAGGACAGAAGGACAGAAGGACAGAAGGACAGAAGGACAGAAGGACAGAAGGACAGAAGGACAGAAGGACAGAAGGACAGAAGGACAGAAGGACAGAAGGACAGAAGGACAGAAGGACAGAAGGACAGAAGGACAGAAGAACAGAAGGACAGAAGGACAGAAGGACAGAAGGACAGAAGGACAGAATGACAGAAGGACAGGACAGAAGGACAGAAGGACAGAAGGACAGAAGGACAGAAGGACAGAAGGACAGAAGGACAGAAGGACAGAAGGACAGAAGGACAGAAGGACAGAAGGACAGAAGGATAGAAGGACAGAAGGACAGAAGGACTGAAGGACTGAAGGACAGAAGGACAGAAGGACAGAAGAACAGAAGAACAGAATGACAGAATGACAGAATGACAGAAGGACAGAAGGACAGAAGGACAGAAGAACAGAAGAACAGAATGACAGAATGACAGAATGACAGAAGGACAGAAGGACAGAAGGAAAGGACAGAATGACAAAAGGGACAGAAAGACAGACTTACAGACAGACATTTTTCAAAATTGGTCTTAATCAACTTTGGGGGACCTGAAAATAGATATATCCACTAAAATTATTGATTTGAACATTTTCGCGTAAACAATACTTTTCCTTTATTTTGCATATGGAGGAATACAAAAACTCAGCTATTTAGAATATAATAGCACAGCAAAGTAATTGTTTGTACTATTTGATTGTTTCTTCAAAAGGTTATATTAAGCATCCCTTCAGAGGCAAAAACATGTAATTTAAGCTTATTTTTGGTTTGATGTAATCATTTTAATTATATTTGATTAGTTTAATAAATCTCTTTACTTTCCATCTACTTTTAAATTAAATTAATTCCGAAAATCAGCTTTTCTTTATCTATCTACAATAGCTCGATGTCCAAATAAAGATATCAGAATATTCCTTTGCCCTTAAGTAAGATAATAAAAACAAATTTATCTCAATATCCTAATAATGATATCAGAATTATCCATCTCCCTTAATTTACTTAATAACAACAATTTAAGTATATTCAGCTCATCCCTCTCTTCCCTTTAAATGAAACTAATTAAGTCATCCCTCTCCGTTCGTCCCTCGGCCCGTCAAACGGAATCGGCCCTAAGGGCTGTACCGTCCCCTTCATACATAAGTAATATTTTTGCTTGTGCAATGAGAACTATAATATTGGATATGACCGAGGGTTGCAGGGGAGGGGCCTTCCGCCCTTCCGTGACACGTAACCCTAGCGATGCTAAAACCTCACTGGGCGCTTCGGCTTGATCAAATTTATCATTGGATTCGGCTGCATCTCTTTGTGCTCAGTCTATTGTGCATACGATCTTTTTTTTCTGCAGGTGTAAAAGAATTTTTAATTTGCTTAATGAAGAAGAAAACGTGCACTTTTATGCAGGATGAGTAATTAATGGATATGTAATTATCTCCAGAGATATCAAAGGGAATAATAGAAGGGAGAAGTTATGTATATTGTTTCAAAGAACATACAGGGAATTTATCTTTTAAGTATACATATTCTAATGATTGCAGTGTTTGGTAACCATGTAGGAATTTGTTGTTTTTATAATATCATTCAATTTAAGGGTTCTAAAGAGTGTTTGCAATCTTCGGTTAAACATGAAGTAAAATTGCGAGTTTAGGAAAGCCTGAACATTTTGGTGGAAAATCTGTGGTTTATAACGAGTGTTCTCCACTCCTAGATTAAGCATGAAGTAAAATTTCGAGTTTAGAAAAGCCTGAAAATTTGGTTTGATCGCGTAGCGCGTAGCGCTACGCGACCAAACCAAATTTTTCGGCTTTTCTAAACTCGAAATTTTAATTCATGCGCCACCGGTATAAAACACTGATATATAAAGAAGTCCAAAATATATTGCTTAAGTTTAATCTCACGTTAATCCATTTTTACCCACGCCTTATCTAGTAACCGCATCATACCACACTGTCATCTTGACAAGTATGATTGACATTACGTACACATGCACGTAATAGCTTTGACAAGTACATTACGTGCTGGACAGCTGATTGCTTACCGTACAACCAAATGACATTTCTTTGATGTTCAGGGAGTTTTTCTTTCAAGTATACGTATTCCAAATTAAGCTTATTTTCTTTAAATCTTTAGTTATTCGTTGTTTTTTTTAAGAGTTCAATTTGAAGCTTTAAACGAGTGTTTTCCACTCCTAGGCTAAGAAAAATTTGTCTCGGGTCGCTGCGCGACCCTCGACAAATTTTCACGGGGCTTTTCTAAACTCGAAATTTTACTTCATGCGCCACGCGTATAATACACTAAAATATTGTGTACTCTATGAATATTTGACCTCACTTGAAATCAGTGTTTTATACGCGTGGCGCATGAAGTAAAATTTCGAGTTTAGAAAAGCCCAGAAAATTTGTCTCGGGTCGCTGCGCGACCCTCGACAAATTTTCACAGGGCTTTTCTAAACTCGAAATTTTACTTCATGCTTAGTCTGGGAGTGGAAAACACTTGTTTAAAGCTTTAAATTGAACTTATAAAAAACAGGGAATATCAGCGATTGTTGTATTAATTCCATGGTATGTCATTATTTTTATAAAATCACATTACTATTTCTTAATAATTTTAACTTAGAGAAACGTAAAGTGTTAATTGTGAACATTTATAAATTTAGAATGTTTCCGTCTACAAAATAGTGAAGTACATTTTATCTCTAAAACAAATAGGGAAGGCAATATTTAAACACTTTAAAATTCACATGAGATTTCCTATGTTGCGTCCGCCAAGTCAACACCCGGTATGTTGTAGTTATGGATATTTTTGGGTGTTTTAGATACTCTGTAAACTTCAAACGATTTGCCAAAACCGCATCGTATTATGCTGAATACTTTGAATGTTATACTTATAGAAACAATTGTCGACATTGTCCAAGTCAGTAATGTTCTTCAAATAGTTGACGTCGACGTGATATTCGACGCGTTGACAATATGATTGTCGACGTGACATTGTTGACGCCGCCCATCCCTAAATATAATACAAAACGACTTATGAAAAGCAAAAACTATTTTAAAATAAACAAAAAATATGTATCTACGCACCTAATAAATAATAATTATTGATATATCATAATTTTTCTAAAATCTTGAAATAAAAGATCAATCCTTCGAACCGGATTTGAACCAGTGACCTATGGATAACTGCTCTCATTTTTATCAACTACAGTCCACCGCTCTACCAACTGAGCTATCGAAGGTATAAACAAATATAATGAATTAAATTAATTGCTGCAAATATTTAAAATAAACAATTTTTGAGTTATAGTTCCCGGCCAATTTGATGAACTTTCAGCTTTGGATGAACATTACAGTAATTACAGTCTGAATGGAACTAAAAAGTATACCCGTTGTTGACTAAAATCAATGAATTGTATCTTTATTTGCCAAGGCAAAATCAATAAGTGATTTTTAAACATTTCTACTAGTATGAACTACCATTTAATAAAAGTAAGGGTCCAATGCTCGATCCCTAAAACCCTAAAAGTATACCCATTTTTTACTAAAATCAACGAATTTTGACTTTATTTACCAAGGCAAAATCAATAAGTAATTTTTAAACATTTCTACTAGCATGAACTACCATTGAAAAAAAGTAAGGGTCCAATGCTCGATCCCTAAAAAGTATAGCCATTTTTGACTAAAATCAACGAATTTTAACTTTATTTATCAAGGAAAAATCAATAAGTGATTTTTAAACATGGCTTAAGTGTTTTCTACTAGCATGAAGTTACATTTAAGTTAAGTAAGGGTCCAATGCTCGATCCAATACTAATTTTTATAAAAGCGGTTAAATTGAAACTTCTAACTGCCATTTCCACTTATTGATTAAGCATGAAGTAAAATTTCGACTTAAGAAAAGCCTGAAAATGTATATCTAAATGTTCAGGCTTTTCTAAACTAAATTTTTTACTTCATGGGCATTAAACACTGATATGTTCTGAAATTCATTTTAATTTGTAGAGAATAAGAATTTCTAAAAAATTTTTTTTAAAAATTGTAAAAAAATCAATAGATTGTTCAATTAACATGAAATTCGAATAAATTAAACAAAATTAAAGAACGTTAAGGTATTTAAAACTTAAATATGGGGGTATTTAATAATAATCCCACTTATTATACTAAAACTTAAAAATGTCTACTAACAGTTTGAAGGTTTACAAAAATTTTTAAGACACTGCAATACTGTTTATAAGAACAGGTTTAAGACTTTAATAAGACAGTTGTAAGTGTTAAGGTATTCAAAACTTGTAAATATGAGGGTATTTAATAATGATCTTACTTATTGTTATGAATTGCAAAAAAAGTTTAATAAGACAGTTATGCATGCATGTGTTTAACTAGAATGATAAAAGTCTGTATAAACTCTTAGCACTCTTTGTAGACAATGTTAAGTCTAAGCACAACCTAAAAATTTAATAGACAGTTATAAGTCTTGTAACTGCTAAATTTGTTATTGATAACGAGCACCTTGTGTCTCGAAATGTACATCTAACGATACAAATAAAAAGTGAAGTAAGAAATAACAGTATTTTTTATGTGTAATCTCAAAAACATACAGTTATTAACTACTAAGTGTTTTAATTTTATTGTAACATTTTCCTATGTACTAACTGTTTTGTGATTCTTTTAATGCACTTATAACTGTTTACTAAGAGTTTTAAGACTAAGTGCTTAGACTTAGAACTCTCTACTAAGGCAGTTCATTAGAAGCAGTGATTTTATTTGTAGGTGTATGGTAAACTATGTGTTGCCAGGCAGAAGTGCCAATCTAATGTAACCCATTAAGCGCCATTGATGCGATAACGCAACCTTATTAACTTATTAATAATTAAATAAGTTATATTAATACATTGTATTATTTGACCTGACCTAAGAATGTGTGAAGAAAAATGTTAATATTTTGTTATTTAAATATTTTGAATATTGTTAATTTAAAAAAAATGGTTTTAGTGTATTTCTTACTTCATAATACTTGAGTGTTTCATTCACGTGGCGCATGAAGTAAAATTTCGAGTTTAGAAAAGCCTGAAAATTTGGTTTGGCCGCCCCGCTTCGCGGAGCGACCAAACCAAATTTTCAGTCTTTTCTAAACTCAAAATTTTACTTCATGCTTAGTCTGGGAGTGGAAACACTCGTTCAAAACTTTATATTAATTAATTAGTTCTAAGACTCAGAAATAAATTAACGTCATTTAGTAAAATGCTTAAAGATTAATCATTAAATTAATTTCATATTGATTAGACAATCCATTCATTTTTATCAATCTTTGAAATAAAATATACCTCATCTTTTATTTGAAATTTTATTTTGAGATGTATTCATATTTTCTATAGTTACTAAACCTTATGTTGATTGAACAGTATTTGAGTATTTATCAATTTATAAAACCGAATATTTGCCTCAATTAGTGATTTTTATTTGAACATTGCAAATTGGTCTCAATAATTAAAAAAAAATCGGATGTGTATTTTTCTTTTTCTTTTAAGTATACATATCCTAATCTGTACGCTGTGTTTGTTCAGGCATTCGTTGTTTTTGAAAATCATTCAATTTGAAGTTTTTCACGAGGGTTTTCACCTCCTTGGTTAAGCATGAAGTAAAATTTCGAGTTTAGAAAAGCCTGAACATTTTCAGGCTTTTCTAAACTCGAAATTTTACTTCATGCGCCACGCGTATAAAACACTGAAGTATTATGAAGTAAGAAATACACTGAAACCATTTTTTTTCAGTGTTTTATACGCCTGGTTCATGCGCCAGGCGTATAAAACAGTGAAACACTTTGAAGTTTAAAATATACTACATTACCATACTGACTTAGAAGTATATTTTAAACTTCACAGTACTTCAATGTTTAATACCCGTGGCGCATGAAGTAAAATTTCGAGTTTAGAAAAGCCTGAAAATGTTCAAGCTTTTCTAAACTCGAAATTTTACTTCATGCTTAACCAAGGAGTGGAAACCCCTCGTGAAAAACTTCAAATTGAATGATTTTCAAAAACAACGAATGCCTGAACAAACACAGCGTACAGATTAGGAGCCAAAAAATTTGGTTTCGTCGCTCCGCTTCGCTACATGACCAAACCAAATTTTCAGGCTATTCTAAACTCGAAATTTTACTTCGTGCTTAACCAAGGAGTGGAAATCAGTTGTTGAAAGCTTCAAATTAGACCTTTCTAAGAACTATAAATGTCTGCAAATGTACACCGTATGGATCGGGGTATGTATACTTAAAAAATATTTCTCTGTACTTCATTTATAATAATAACATCATCATTGATCATCAGATTAAAAAACATGTTTTTTGAGCATTAAATAGTAGGATTAATATTATATTTTTGTATTTAAATTTGTATTTACAAATAGTATTCAAATACAACTAAAACAAATCACCAATAAAAAATAAAGTTGGTTAGAATCATTGAAATTGTATAATCAGTTCTGAGGATGTTTTAATAATAAGTTACTAATTGATGCATATTTTTATGTTTAAAACAAGCAAAAAACTCTACAATTTGTTCGAAAGCTACTGCCAACTGGAATAACCATTCTTGATCAGAATATGCAGAAATCTGGTATTCCACAAGGTTTACTTTCAATATTGGCAGGATTAAACAATTTCATTTTAAGTTACGAGACGATATAGTTAAGAACAAGACTCTTAGCTTTATCATCTCATAACTCATTGTTAATGTGATCCTTGGGGAATCCCAAAATTCTGTATATTTTATATCTTAAACAAGTTTCTCATCTTTCACCTGGTGAAAAATATTTAACTATTTTTCAAATCTGTATAATTTATTATATTTAGCACAATAACTATCTATTCTTTTCATTTCATTATCATTTAGTTCTAACGTTTTGTGAGATATTTATCTTAAACTTTTTGCTTGCTCTGGCCCTGTCACATCCTAGTAAAGTATTTTGTACTGGTACATTCTGTATATTTCATAACTCTCTGATATAAATTTATATGAAACGTCAGTGCGCTATTCTAGAGGCACTTATCGACAATTAATGGCCATCCAACATCCAGCATTCAGCCAGCAGTGCACTGCACAACACACACACACACACACACACATGCACCCTTCGCAAATTGTGTTGATGTGTCGGCAGGATATGTGCATGACGGAGGAATGTCTCATTGCATTTCTCCGTGTATCATCCTCCTGCTGTGCATGTATGCGTGCATGTATGTATTATGTTCATGCCTACGTCTAGTAGGCGAGTGTGCCTGAGTGTTGGTGTATGTTTGATGTAGGGAGGGTCGAGTCGAGGGTGGCTCTTTTTCGATCAATACCGTGTGCCAGAAGGGTACAGTCTGCTGCAAAGCGCCCGTGGGACCGTCACACGATCAATTTCCATAACTGGATTCGACTTGTGTGTATGTATGTGTATGAAAGAATTCCTGCTGCTAAGGCTGCTGACTGAACCTTATATGAACAAGAATGCGTCTGTATATGATACATACAGCGATTTTTTCTTTTAAGTATATACAGGGAATTTTTCTTTTAAGTATACATATCTCGATGCGTGTGCATTTTGAGGTATTCGTTGTTTTTTTAATAAGTTCAATTTGAAGCTACTAACGAGTGTTTTCAATCCTTAATTAAATTCGCCACGCAAATAAACCACTGATTTAGAGTAAACTTGATATACTAGATATACTGCATTTCAGTATTTACAAAACCAAATACTAATAAATTAGCAAAATGAAAACACAATCAAATTTGATGACTTTTTTAAAATTCTAATATAAGTATATAAAAAAGTGAAATTTGTAGTGTTGCTATTTAACATGTCTACGATAATTTAATATCTGTAAAAAATTCAAAAACACTCCTTTTTATGAATTTGAAGTTAAACCGCTTCAAATTCATAAAAAGGAGTGTTTCTGAATTTTTTTACAGATATTAACATAACTTACAACATAAAATGTACATGAGTTTACATTTTGTTTTCAAATTAAACACGGGTTTCTTAAAAATATATTTTTCCAAGGAAATTTATTAATTTAATACACAAAATTTATTTAGTTGAAACGAGTTTAATTTTTACTTTAGAATAATAAAAAGAAAATAGTCCGAAAAGGTCAACTATTTTGTTTTATTTTGACTAAAAATGACAGACACAAATACATAAGATTTTTTTGAGTTTGCTTCAAGATATATGAAAAACTAGTTCAGATATTTTATTCTGTATAAATTCAGCGAGTTTTATGACTAAATTATCTGTTCATTTTGCAAATATTTAGATTGTAAATTGAGATAAAGTATTTTTTTAAATCATTGAATTGTATGTCAATTAGATATTTGTTTTTTCAGAATTACTCAAACAAAATATACGCCATTTGGTTTCTAAATTAAATGAGTCGCCCAAATGCAAAACCAACCATACATTTTTTTTCTATTTTAAGGTTTTGGTGTCCTTACTTGTTTCAGGCTACAATTTGAAAAACAAATTGACCTACAAAGCCCACCCTAAACCTTTTAAAATTAGGTTGTTGAATGCAAAACCTGCTACATTTCTGACATATCTTTTCTGTTGCAAAACTTGTCCAATTTTTTGTTAGTTTTGCATAATTTTTCTTGTCTTCAGTCGATACAACGCTCAGTTAACACTACTTTAATTTATTTAATAGATGCTGCAAAATCAGTTTTTGTCATTTTACCACAAGTTTGCTAAAACACGTATGGCTGGTTTTGCATCTGAGCGACTCAAATACAAATGTAGTTTAATAGTTTTGAAAAACAAGTTATTAATAATAATAATAATAAATCTTTATTGTTTATCACCAAATTGGCATCACATTGTCAGAAAGAAAATGTTATAATAATATATAAGAATTGTTTAAACAAAACAAAATCAAAAATTGTCAATAGTAAATAATCTAGTACTAGTGAAGGTCTGTAGCCAGGAGGTTGGATAAATTAACCTAATAATGTATAATAATAAATAAATGTATAAAAAATATAAATATTACTAACTCTACAGTGTTGTTTAAAATGTGTATAATGGACAGGACATAACAGTTCAAAATAGTAAATTAGACAGAACAAGACAATTTAAAATTTGTATATGGGACGGAAAGTGTAAAAGATGTATATTGTACAACAATAAAAATTAGACATAAAATGATAATTGAAAGTAAATTGGACAGAATAAGACGTTTCAAAATTTGTATACAGGACATGACATAACTATTAAAATTTGTAGATTGGACAAAACATGACAATTTAAAATTTGTAAATAGAGAATATAATGTGCACAGTACAAAACATAAACAAATGGGTATCGCATAAAGGTCTGCATAATATGATAAACATTTAAAAAAAGAAAAAAATAAATAAAGTAACAATGATGAGTGTAAATATCACATATTAGCTTGGACAGATTATTCTTTAAAACATTTATTAAAGTAAATTTAAAAAAATAGCTGGTTATTTGGTTTGATTTCCTTCTTTCAGATCTTCATATTTATTCAAGAGTTCAATAACATTCTAACGAGTGGTTTCCACTTCTTGATTAAGCATGTAGTAAATATTTCGAGTTAAGAAAAGCCTGGAAATTTGGATTGGTCGCTGTTTTAAATTTTCAGGCTTAGCTAAACTCGAAATATTTATTTCACGCGCCAGGCGTATTAAACACTGTTTTAGTGTAAAGTTCTTAAAACACTTTTTCTTAACAAAGTTAGAAAACAAACAATAATAAATGAACAATTTTGATTTAAACTTATTATTTCTATCTTATTTTATCTGATTATTTTATATGTTTCATTTTTCTAGCATTAATTAATATAAGTCTTTTAAACTCCTTCTCAAAAAATTTTGAGAGAGTTACTTATACACGTTTGTATGAATTCTTCAAAAAGAACGATTTATTTTCTTGTGCACAACATGGTTTCTTGAAAGGGAGAGACACTAATTCGGCTGTTTTTGAGTATATAAATTGGATATTATCAAACATGGAATCCAAAAATTTAACTTGCGGAATATTTTTGGACTTGTCGAAAGCATTCGACACTGTCGACCATTCCGCACTCCTATCAAAATTATTCAATTATAGAGTTAGGGGTGTTGTGCACAACCTAATAAACTCGTACTTAAATAATAGAAGACATTGCACAAAGATTAAAGACCCCCATCATAGCAGTTCAAGTATCCTCTCTCAACCCTTAATAGTAGCTAAAGGTATACCTCAGGGAAGTGTACTGGGGCCTATGTTCTTTATTATTTTTATCAACGATTTGGAATAACATACCAAGAAACTGCAAAATTCTGAACTATGCCGATGATACAAATATTCTCATAGAAGGAAATACATTCGTAGATATTAAGAATGTTGGATCTTTGGGTATGAATGCTATAGAATCATGGTTCAATGAGAATAAACTCAATTTAAATAAAGAATAGACATCATGTATTTTATTTAAATCTAATCAAGGACTAACAACACCAGAGTCAATAAAATTTAATGAAATCAGCTACAATTTCACAGACAATGCCAAATTCTTGGGTATTATAGTTGACGATACGCTAAGCTTTTCCCAACAAGTAAACCATGTGTGTAACAAAGTAAGCAGTGCTACGTATGGAATGCGCATATTAATGCGATATACTAACTTTGACATAGCAAAACTATTTTACTTCGCAAATGTTGAGTCACGCCTAAGATAGGGACTCATATTTTGGGGTGGCTCTGTTAATTTTAATAAGGTTTTCGTTAAGCAAAAAATAGCAATAAGAATTTTATGTAAATTAAAATATAACAGCAGCTGTAGAGGATACTTTCGAAAAGTAAATATACTTACGATAAAAATTGAATTTGTGTTCAGTATTCCGGCACCAGGTACCCACAGACGCGTTTCGGACTTCAAGGTCCTCTTCAGTGTGGTCCCGACCCACTATGCCACTATGAAGCATTAGATGGCGTTAGCTATCGAAATCATTAATAGTTTATACTTACGATGTTTGGTCTCTATGTGTACGAATGTGTAAAATTCTTGTGGCGGCATAAAACATATTTTGATAGTGCTTTCTATGTTTCGCAGTACAGTATGAGAAGAGGTGCTCAATACATGCTACCTCAACATAGACTCAATAAATTCGAAATCGGGTGTTACTGCAACTGCATAAAAGTATTTAATCATCTACCAATAAACATAAAAAGAATTACCAACTATGGCAAGATGAAGCGACATCTCTATGATGTATTATGTAAGATTGAACCATACTGCTTAGCGGATTACTTCTCTTATAGGTACGATTAATTAATTTTAATTAAGTAATAGCTTCAATAGTCTATTTTGGTGTGACGTTTTTGAATACACATATGTAAAATAAAGAATAATGTATTGTATTGTATTGTGTTGTATGCTTGAATTTCAGTGATTGGAGAAAGTCTTAAAATGACAATTTATAACTTTGTTTTAAGGGTATGCAAACTACCCTCGCATCTACTATAATAACATTTTGTTTCATTATGTAGGAAAACGAAGAATTTGAGTGGTATCATTTAATTCTTGACAATATACGAACTGTACCAATACATTTCATTGAAACAGTAAAAGGAAACAATTTCTTAAAATTTTATGTTTGGTTAATGATCACAAATATCATCTCCAACATACAATTTATACCGGGTGTTGACTTGGCGGACGCAACATAGGACATCGCATGTTAATTTTAAAGTGTTCAAATATTGGCTTGCCTATTTATTTTAGAGACAAAATGTATTTCACTTCTTTGTAGAGGGAAAAATTCTAAATTTGTGAATGTTCACACTTAACACTTTACGTTTCTCTAAGTTAAAATAATTAAGAAAAAGTAATGTGATTTTATAAAAATAATGACACACCATGGAATTGATACAACAATTGCGGATATTCCCTGGTTTTTTTTTAAGTTCAATGTAAAGCTTTAAACAAGTGTTTTCCACTACCAGACTTAGCATGAAGTAAAATTTCGAGTTTAGAAATGCCCCGTGAAAATTTGTCGAGGGTCGCGCAGCGACCCGAGACAAATTTTCTGGGCTTTTCTAAACTCGAAATTTTACTTCATGCGCCACGCGTATAAAGCACTATTATATTGTCAAATTTATGTATATTCGAACTTCAGTTAAAATCTGTGTTTTATACGCGTGGCGCATGAAGTAAAATTTCGAGTTTAGAAAAGCCCAGAAAATTTGTCTTGGGTCGCTACGCGACCCTCGACAAATTTTCACGGGGCTTTTCTAAACTCGAAATTTTACTTCATGCTTAGTCTGGGAGTGGAAAACACTCGTTTAAAGCTTCAAATTGAACTCTTTTAAAAATCAACGAATGTCAGAAAATTTACAGCTAAAATGATTAAGAAAAAGTAATGTGATTTTATAAAAATAAAGACACACCATGGAATTAATACAACAATTGCGGATATTCCCTGATTTGTTTTAAGCTCAATATAAAGCTTTAAACAAGTGTTTTCCACTCCCAGACTAAGCATGAAGTAAAATTTCGAGTTTAGAAAAGCCGTGAGAAAATTTGTCGAGGGTCGCGCAGCGACCCTCGACAAATTTTCTGGGCTTTTCTAAACTCGAAATTTTACTTCATGCGCCACGCGTATAAAGCACTATAATATTGTCAAATTTATGTGTATTCGAATTTCAGTTAAAATCTGTGTTTTATACGCGTGGCGCATGAAGTAAAATTTCGAGTTTAGAAAAGCCCAGAAAATTTGTCTCGGGTCGCTGCGCGACCCTCGACAAATTTTCACGGGGCTTTTCTAAACTCGAAATTTTACTTCATGCTTAGTCTGGGAGTGGAAAACACTCGTTTAAAGCTTCAAATTGAACTCTTTTAAAAATCAACGAATGTCAGAAAATTTACAGCTAAAATAATTAAGAAAAAGTAATGTGATTTTATAAAAATAATGACACACCATAGAATTTATACAACAATTGCTGATATTCCCTGCTTTTTTTTAAAGTTCAATCGAAAGATTTAAACGAGTGTTTTCCACTCCCAGACTAAGCATGAAGTAAAATTTCGAGTTTAGAAAAGCCCTGTGAAAATTTGTTCTGGACTTTTCTAAACTCGAAATTTTACTTCATGCGCCACGCGTATAAAGCACAGCGACCCGAGACAAATTTTCTGGACTTTTCTAAACTCGAAATTTTACTTCATGCGCCACGCGTATAAAACACTATAATATTGTCAAATTTATGTATATTCGAACTTCACTTAAAATCTGTTTTATACGCGTGGCGCATGAAGTAAAATTTCGAGTTTAGAAAAGCCCAGAAAATTTGTCTCGGGTCGCTGCGCGACCCTCGACAAATTTTCACGGGGCTTTTCTAAACTCGAAATTTTACTTCCTGCTTAGTCTGGGAGTGGAAAACACTCGTTTAAAGCTTGAAATTGAACTGTTTTAAAAATCAACGAATGTCAGAAAATTTACAGCTAAAATAGTTAAGAAAAAGTAATGTGATTTTATAAAAATAATGACATACCATGGAATTGATACAACAATTGCGGATGTCAAAATAGCACAAGATATTGTTGTTACTTAATTAACGACAAAAAAACATAACGCACACATCGTGATGACTGCGGTCTGCATAATACCCCTCCTAATAGGATTTGTTTTTGTATAGTGTAAATCATTTCGAAAACATTTACTTTAATCAAGTGACTGCGATATCTTTGGCCATTTTGACATCCGCAATTGCTGTTTCAATTCCATGGCTTGTCATTATTTTTATAAAATCACATTACTTTTTCTTAATTATTTTAACTTAGAGAAACGTAAAGTGATAAACGTTAACACGAATGAATTCAGAATTGTTCCCTCTACGAAAAAGGTAAATACCTTTTGTTTCTAAAATATATAGGGGAGTCAAAATTTATACATTTCAAAATTTACATGGGATTCCCTATGTTGCGCCCGCCAAGTCAACACCCGGTATATTCTCTTAATAATATGATTTAAAAAATTTACAAAAGAATCCTTCGAACCGGATTTGAACCAGTGATATGGATAACTGCTCTTAATTCAAACAACTACAGTCCACCGCTCTACCAACTGAGCTATCGAAGGTATTAACAACATTTGTTGTTCTTATTAATTAGTGTAATTTTATTTATAACTAGCATTTAGCCCGGTTTACAAACCGGGGAGCCGAGGGCCGAATCAGGGAAATGTAGAAATGTAAAGAGAATTGCATAATTAAAAAAAAAATAAAAGATGTTGAAGAAAAATATATGTATAATAGTAGCAAGGGGAAAGGGAGGGGGAGAGGCGTTGGTGCATGAGCCGAATGGTGGTGACTGCAAGGTAAATCGTTGTTTTGTAGTGGTTATGGAGTGGTTGGATGTAAAGGTCCGTGAAAAGGTTGGAAGAGATGGTCGCTTCGCTCCAGCCGCTCGCTTCGCTCGCTTGCCTTGCTCGCTTCGCTTGCTAGGGTGCTCGCTTTGCTCGCACATAGAGAGAGTAGTTGCTCCTTTATCCCCGCGAAAACAAATTTTCTCTAGCGCAATTTTTTTACCGAAAATTTGCTGAAACACCGGGAAGGCGGCCATTTGTTGGCTCGAAAATAATTTGCTGAGCACCGCGAGGTCAAACCATACCACCCTACGTTTAAACAAATCGTTTTGGAGCATTTTAAGTCGGTAAAAAAAAAAAAATCAAGAAAATCACGGTTTTAGACCACCCTGTACATACACGTTAAACGTTAGTATGTAGTCTGACTTTGATTGAGCTCGCTTCTCTCGCAAGTTTGTCGGGGGTGATGTAGTCTGACTTATTTTATATTATTATTATTTATTTTATATAATTTATTTTTGTCTATGAAAACGGTCTAGGACTTTATTTTTGCGACATGTGACGGAAAGATATAAAAATAAATCGACGAAAACACCATTTTGCTCAGGTGCCTCAAATAAAAAAAGTTGGGACTCCGTGTGCCCCCCCCCCCCCCCATGAATACGCCACTGGACTACGGTTATCATTTTCGAATTTCCCGTCGTCGGTAAATTGTCGATCAAATACATTTTTTTTAATTGGTTGGGCTTGGCTCGGCTTCGCCTCGGATTAATAGTTACAGCTCACTAAAATAGATAGAAGGGTCGGATTTTAACGCCGAATAGCCTACGGGACCCGCGACGGTCTGTTCTCGGCCCAGTAAAAATTTCGAGTTGCTAAAATGAATAATTCGATATTTTATGCCCCGGTGATTTTCTCAATCGCAATTTTTCGAGGAAAAAAAAAAGTCTGAATTTCAATATTTTTTTTAAAATAGAAAACGTGGTCGGATTTTAACGCCGTATAGCCAGTTCCACGCGGGATGTTTAGTTCTCTGCCCAGTAAAAATTTCAGATCGCTAAAATGAAAATTACTATGGTTCTCAGGGCCTGTTCCAGAATCGTGTTTTTTGAGTAAAAAAATTGAAAGAAGGTATATTCTTTGGTCAAAAATTTCGATTTTTGATTTTGTATTTTTCTCAGTCGCGGATAATCAGTCGAAATCCAAATGTGAAATCCAAATTTCTCTATCGCAATTTTTCGCGAAAAAACATCAAAATGAAAATTTCAAAAATTATTTTTTTGTTTTCATTGTTTTGTTTCGTTTTGTTTCATCTTGTCGGTTGCGGCTAATTATTCGAAATCGAAATGTGAAAACCAAACTCCTCTATCGCAATTTTTCGACCGAAAATGTGCTGACAGCCCGTGAAAGAAAATGTAGAATTTTGATTTTGTATTTTTCTCAGTCGCGGATAATCAGTCGAAATCCAAATCTGAAATCCAAATTTCACTATCGCAATTTTTCGCGAAAAAACATCAAAATGAAAATTAAAAAAAAAAATTGTTTTGTTTTAATTGTTTTGTTTCGTCTTGTTTCATCTTGTCGGTTGCGGATAATTATTCGAAATCGAAATGTGAAAACCAAATTCCTCTATCGCAATTTTTCGACCGAAAATGTGCTGACAGCCCGTGAAGGCGGCCAATAAAAAAAAAAAAAAAACATTTCCCAACACCGCTAAATTTAATCCTAGCGATCTGCGTTTAAACAAAACATTTTGGAGAAAAAATAAAAACCATCGATTAAATGCGAAATTTAGACACCCGGTATATATTTTTATGAAATTTCAATTGCAAAAATAAATACTTTTCCTCGAAAGAAAAAATTCCCGATAGATAGGTCGTGTTTCTAATGGAATTCTGAACACGATAGACGCAAAATTTTGAAAATCTATATTTTTTTTTGCAAAATCGATTAAATGCGATATTTTTTTAATCGGGCGATTTGAGCGCTCGGAAGTGTCGCGTTGGAAAGCCCAAAGCTATGCGCGACCTGAAAAAGTTCCGTGTGAAGCAAGACCAGCGTGTAAAGTATTGAGGTTAGGAAATCTTCCGCCCGGCGTAAAATTAAAAAAATTATTTAAAATAGAAAACGCGGTCGGATTTGAACGCCGCTTAGCCTAAGACACGCGGAATTTTTTTTTCGGTCCTGTGAAAATTTGAACTTTCTAAAATGAATTCTTCGATTTTTCCACTCCCGGTGACAGTCGTCTCCCATAAGAGCAATGTAAAAGTGGTTGCCATGGCGACCGAATCGCAGCCTTCTCGGATCCCCGCTGCTTTAACGTTCTTATTATGGGATATTAAACAATATGGATACCATATTGGAGATTGTAAACCGTGTTCTACTGTTTAAAACCATAAATCTCCTGTTAAAATAAAAAATGAGCTCAAATATGTTCCAATTTTTAATTTATTTAATTCAATATTATCCTTTTTACTAACGCCAACGCTGCGAACTTAAATGAGAGCTACGATCTATTGTATACAAACTAAAGCACTAAAAAAGACTGTTATTCCTTACTTCACTTCTTATTTGTATCGTTAGATATACATTTTGAGACACAATGTGCTCATTATCAATAACAAACTTGAGTTTGTTATTGATAATGAGCACCTTGTGTCTCGAAATGTACATCTAACGATACAAATAAAAAGTGAAGTAAGGAATAACAGTCTTTTTTAGTGTAATAGTAACTTCACGTAAACTCAAAAACATACTGTTACAAACTAAAGTTTGAATCATGGGAGCCAGCAGTATCCGGCAAGGGGGGTTTAAATTAAATTTTGACCAATGAATGAATCAATAGTAATTTGTTATCAAGAATGTAATATTTGCTAGAAAAAAATGAATCACGAGTTTTGAATGCCATCGGTTGTGTTATCCTTGAGCTTAAACTTATATTTTATGTCAAAGAATATGTATAATCTTAAGAAATATTCGTTGTTGAAATAAACTATCGCAGTTTAGAAAAAGTTACATTTTCACGAAACAAAAAGTAAACAACAACTAAATAATGAGAATTTTATATATTGTAAGCTATCAATTATTTGTAACTTGAATCGGAGTTATGAAATGAAACCATTTATTGAAAATAAAGGGTTTTCCAATAAAAAGGTGTCATTTTGAATAGCCCGCTATCTGGGCAGCTGTCACTTTTGTAGCTGTCATCTTTTGATACTTGACAAGTAAAAACTATGCCATTAGTAAAACTGCAACGATACACGCTTCAACAAGGCATTGAAATTATTAAAATTCACTACCAAAATGGTAAACATTTTGCAGTCACAGTTCGCCAAACTAACGCAGTTTTGGGTCGTTCTCGGTCAGCAATAGTAAAACTGGTTAAAATAATGAGCTGTTGGGACAACTTAGTGATGTGAAGAATCGAAACAGTGTGCGTCGCTCAAGAAGAATTGCGGATCTTGTTGCTGTAGCCAATAGTGTTAACGAAAACCCAGGTTTATCGATTCCTCGTCGATCTTTAGAATTAGACATTCCAAAAACGACATTACACCGTATTTTGCAAAAAGACTTGGGTTTGAAGGCTTTTAAAATTCAGTTAACACAAGAACTCAAGCTGGTCGATCACCAGCAACGTCGTATCTTTGCTGATTGGGTCCTTGAAATGCATCAAAATTATCCGGATTTTCATCGAAAAATCATCTTCAGTGATGAGGCCTATTTTCACCTGGGAGGCTACGTGAATAAGCAGAATTGCCGTATTTGGGGCTCTGAAAATCCAAGAATGCTTATTGAAAAGCCTATCCATCCTCAACGTGTCACTCTTTGGTGCGGTTTTTGAGCTGGCGGTGTGATTGGACCTTACTTATTCGCAAATGAGGCTGGTGCAACTGTTACGGTGAATGGATTGCGCTATCGAACTATGATTAATGATTTTTTGGAAGATATTGATGTGGACGACGTTTATTTTCAACAAGACGGCGCTACGTGCCACACAAGCAACGAAACAATCGAAATTTTGCAAGAAAAGTTTTTCTGGCCGTATTATTTCGCGAAGAGGTGATCACAGTTGGCCCCCGAGATCTTGTGACTTGACACCTTTAGACTTTTTTCTTTAGGCCACGTGAAAGATATGGTCTATGCCAATGCTCCACAATCGATTCAAGACCTTAAAGTTGGAATTCGTGAAGTTATCGAGGACATACAGCCGCAAACGTGCGAATTGGTTATGGAAAATTTCATGTAAAGGATATGGTGCTGCAACCGTAGTCGTGGCGGCCATTTGGCTGATATCGTTTTCCATCGTTAATGGTATACCTTTCTTTTTACAATAAAATAAATATCCATTGATTTTTCTTAAAATATACTTGTTCTTTTTAAATATCAAAATAAAACCTCTTATTACAAAACCCTTTATTTTTAAGTTGCCTATCGACATACATAAAATTTGACCTCTAAAATAAGTATTTAGACTCACATTTCAATGATTATAGAATTTATTCAATCCAAAATGAATCACAACTTTTATCAGAAACTTGATATTTACATGAAACAAGTGTTGTTCTTTTATTGTTTCATGAAAATATCAAGTTACTGAAAAAAGTTATGATTTATTGCCAAAGAATGTGGCTTTGATGTAATATAAAACTCATTTCGTAAAATACTCAATGACATTAGAAGCGTAACACCAAGAAGGAATGATTTTTTTGAATTCATATTTTAGCAACAGAGTGACTATATTTAAAGCATACATTGATTTTTTCAACCTTGTGCCTTTTATATTTATTGTGAAAAAAAAATATATTTCACTTTTTCTTTTTTGATAAAACTACTTATATGAGCTGTTTAGTACAGATGTTTTTAGTTTTCGTGTTTTCGTTGAGTGTGTTAAGCTTAAATAAAATGCCTCGAGTCCGAAGACGTCCACAATATCACCATTTGAGCGATTTTTACCGGGGTCGAGTTGTTGCTTATCGAGATGTCGGTATGTCCTATCGCAAAATTGCCCGCCGTATTGATTCCACTGCAGCAACTGTAATACGTGTGCATCAGGTATGGACAGAAGAAGGTAGAGGAGCAAGAAGAAGACCAATTGGTCAACCAAGGCGTACCACAGAACGTCAATATCGGCGCTTAAGACAAATAGCCCTGCGAGGCCGTTTCGCTACTACGCGTCAAATCGGTGATCAATGGATTGGAGAAGAAGGTAGGCCCGTTAGTATGCGAACCTTATATCGCCGCATTCAATCCTTTGGGCTTCTTTCGTACCGTCCAAGATTAGTGCTTCCTTTAACAGCGAGACACTGTCGCCATAGGTTGGACTGGTGCAGAGAACGGCAGCATTGGGAGGCAGAATGGCACGATGTCGTATTCAGCGATGAATCACGATTTTGTCTAGGCACGCATGATGGCCGTAGAAGGGTACGACGCTACCGTGGAGAACGACCTGATCTTAGGTTTATTATTGAGAGGCATGTACACAGGACTGCTGGAGTAATGGTTTGGGGGCTATTGCTTATGGTAGTCGATCACCTCTTGTATTCATTCGAGGCAGTATGACAGCTGCGCGTTATGTTGAAGACGTCATACGACCGACTTTGTTGCCTTATTTAGATGGCCGCCCAGACGTACTTTTTCAACAAGATAACGCACGTCCCCATATTGCTCGTCGAACTATGAACTTTCTTAATGAAGCTGGTGTTAATGTTTTGGCGTGGCCGCCCCGTTCCCCGGATTTAAATCCCATTGAACATGTGTGGGATATCATGGGAAGAAGAATATTCTCTTTGCACCATCCTCCACAGACTCTAGCACAGTCGATCGATGAAATTCAAGTTGCTTGGAACGAGATGCCTCAAGAAGACACCGACCATCTCATTTTGTCGATGCCCAGACGTCTACAGGAGTGTATACAGCAAAGGGGTCGCCAAACACATTATTAATTTTTTTTAGATTGCTTTTTAATAAAATTTCTTGAAAATGTAATCATTTTATTCTTGACGTAAGACTACCATACTGGCAAAAAATCAAGTTAAAATAATAACTCCTTCTGGGTGTTACGCTTCTAATGTCATTGAGTATATCTTAAATTGGAACCTACATTTTAGGTCAATGTTGGAAAATATTTTTAAGTTGCATTTCGACATTCATAAAATTTGACCGCTAAAATAATTTAGCCTAAAACATTCTATTTTTATGAAACAAAAAGAAAACAAGCACAGTTTGGAGTTTATCAATTTACTCGATAATAATTAATTGTGTTTACATTTCTTTAAATGTTTCATGTCTTCTTTTTCAGACGATTCTATAATGCATTTAATAAGAAAATTGTGTATTTATGGACAAGTATTTAGCCTCGTGTTGTTATTTTAGGGAACGGTTTTTAAATATATAAATACGGAGAGCAATTTAATTAAGATAAACGTCCTCCATAAAAGTAATTTAGGAAAACGTAATTGCCACCCTAATTAAGACATTAATTAATGAATTATTACTGAGTTGTATTAAATGTTGTTACGTGCTTATCAGACGGTAAATTATAAAGGCACATTATTTTCATTTCGTTATTAATTAACTTTTTTTATACGCAGATCTACATAACATAATTATAAATATTTAAGGTAGATTAGTGTATTATAAAAGACTCAATTATTTAATGTATATATACCGGGTGTTGACTTGGCAGACGCAACATAGGAAATCCCATGTAAATCTTGAAATGTTCAAATTTTAGCTCCCCTATTTATTTTAGAAACAAAATGTATTACCTTTTTTGTAGAGGGAAAAAATCTGAATTCATTCGTGTTAACGTTTATCACTTACGTTTTTCTAAGTTAAAATAATTAAGAGTAAGTAATGTGATTTTATAAAAATAATGACATGCCATGGAATTGGAACAACAAAATGGCAAGAGATATCGCAGTCACTTGATTAAAGAAATGTTTTCAAAATGATTTACACTATACATGAAAAAATCCTCCTAATATTATGCAGACCACAGTTATCACCATGTGCGCGTTATGTTATTTGTCGTTAATTAAGTAACAGCAATATCTTGTGCTATTTTAACATCACCAATTGTTGTATTTAGCTGTACATTTTCTGACATTCGTTGATTTTGAAATGAGTTCAATTTGAAGCTTTAAACGAATGTTTTCCACTTCCAGACTAAGCATGAAGTAAAATTTCGAGTTTAGAAATGCCCCGAAAAATTTGTCTTTAGACAAATTTTCTGGGCTTTTCTAAACTCGAAATTTTACTTCATGCGCCACGCGTATAAAACACAATAATTTTGTCAAATTTATGTATATTCAAACATCACTTGAAATCTGTGTTTTATACGCGTGGCGCATGAAGTAAAATTTCGAGTTTAGAAAAGCCCAGAAAATTTGTCTCGGGTCGCTGCGCGACCCTCGACAAATTTTCACAGGGCTTTTCTAAACTCGAAATTTTACTTCATGCTTAGTCTGGGAGTGAAAAACACTCGTTTAAAGCTTCAAATTAACCTCTTTTAAAAATCAACGAATGTCAGAAAATTTACAGCTGAAATAATTAAAAAAAAGTAATGTGATTTTATAAAAATAATGACATACCATGGAATTGATACAACAATTGCGGATATTCCCTGTTTTTTTAAGTTCAATTTAAAGCTTTAAACAAGTGTTTTCCACTCCCAGACTAAGCATGAAGTAAAATTTCGAGTTTAGAAAAGCCCCGTGAAAATTTGTCGAGGGTCGCGCAGCGACCCGAGACAAATTTTCTGGGCTTTTCTAAACTCGAAATTTTACTTCATGCGCCACGCGTATAAAACACTATAATATTGTGAAATTTATGTATATTCGAACTTCACGTAAATCTGTGTTTTATAAGCGTGGCGCAGGAAGTAATATTTCGAGTTTAGAAAAGCCCAGAAAATTTGTCTCGGGTCGCTGCGCGACCCTCGACAAATTTTCTGGGCTTTTCTAAACTCGAAATTTAACTTTATGCGCCACGCGTATAAAACTCAGATTTTAATTTCGAATATACATAAATTTTACAATATTATAGTGTTTTATACGCGTGGCGCATGAAGTAAAATTTCGAGTTTAGAAAAGCCCAGAAAATTTGTCTCGGGTCGCTGCGCGACCCTCGACAAATTTTCTCGGGGCTTTTCTAAACTCGAAATTTTACTTCATGCTTAGTCTGGGAGTGGAAAACACTTGTTTAAAACTTAAAATTGAACTTAAAAAAAAGGAATATCCGCAATTGTTGTATCAATTCCATGATATGTCATAATTTTTTGAAAATCACATTACTTTTTCTTAATTATTTTAACTTAGAGAAACGTAAAGTGTTAAGTGTGAACATTCATAAATTTAGAATTTTTCCCTCTACAAAAAAGTGAAATACATCTTGTCTGTAAAACAAATTGGGAAGCCAATATTTGAACACTTTAAAATTAACATCCGATTTCCCATGTTGCGTCCGCCAAGTCAACACCCGGTATATGTATTTTTCATTTTGTTAAATCATAAAATGAATTAACGAGTATTAAAAAAAGTTTCCTTCGAACCGGATTTGAACCAGTGACCTATGGATGTCTGCTTTCAGATATATCAACTACAGTCCACCGCTCTACCAACTGAGCTATCGAAGGTATAAGCGCTTAACTAGATATCTAGATTTAGAGGAACATATTTTTATTTTTATATAAGCACACACAAGAATTGTTATCAGTGGCATATCAATAGGAGTTCTGTGGAACCTGAGCCTGGGGGCTTTAAGGGTCCAAATGCGCAACAAATATAAAAACAAATAGAAACGTAATATTTATGACAGAAAAAGTACGTTCACGCAAATATTTAAAGTATACGCTATTTTATAAATAAATAGTGGAATACAAATGTGTACATTACAACAGTGGCGTAGTAGCTTTTTGTGATAAGGGGGGTGGGGATTTAAGGTGGTATTTTGTTTCATAATTTTTTTTTATAGTTATACACAAGCAAGTACAAAAAATGATGATGTGTCCATCGTGGCTCTTTCTCCGTCATTTAAACAGTTGAGGATTGACATACTAAACGTATTTTACTTGTTAATTGGTTAAAGATAGTTTCACATTAAAACAGCGTTTTATACGCGTGGCGCATGAAGTAAAATTTCGAATTTAGAAAACCCTGAAACCACTGGTTGTGTCTGATGGTAAACCTTCTATAGTACATTTGATTTTTATATTAATTCTTAAATTGTTTTTAAGTTGGCAAATTACAATAAGTTTTAATAGGGATTTTGAGGAATGTTGGTAATTAGTCCTAAATATCATAGTGACATTTTTATTTCAATTTTAATTTTGAAATCGAGCTTCGATTCATTCTCATCAAAATGAAAGAACGAAATGTCAATAAAAAATCGAAAACCTAGGATAATTTTATCCTTTCGGCAAAAAAAACAGCAGTGGTCGGATACATTGAAAACCTTATAACTCAAAACAAGACTGTAAACAAGAAAGAGCGTTATATATTTATTTTTAAAATCATTATTTATTTTGAAATCATTATTTTCAATTCTAAATTAAATTAAGTTGCAGATTTCAAATATTACAGCTTTTGAAATTAAAAAAAAATATGAGCTTAGCAGGGGGAATTGAAGTTTAAAAGGGTCGTGGCCGCAAAAAACTATATTTAAAATCTTGTGCAAATCTTTATTTTTCTTAAAGAAGAATTAAGTCGCAGGATAGCGGAATATCAGAGCGAGTATGAATACTTTTCTTTGGATAATTTATTCAAGTTTGTTAGGAAAGAATTTAATTTTGAATGAACATTCTTACAGATCAATCATATACGTTAAAATTGATTTACTTATACAGGGTGAGTTTTTTTTGATGTTCTCTATGGGGATCTCGGAAACTATAAGAGATAGAAAAACGGTTAAATGGGGAAAGAAGTGTAGTTTTATAGGACAAATAAAATGACACTTTCAAAATATTTGAAAAAGTCAAGGGTAACTAGATATTTTGAATAAAGTAAAATGTGTCAATTTTTTGAAATCAATATATCTCTTTTATTATCATAGATAGAAAAAAAACTGTAAGGGACAAAGTTGTAGAAAATTTTACACGGATTAATAACAAAAAATCAAAAAAAAATCGCCCATATTTTGGGAGATATGACACAAACTTACCTTTTTTTTAAATTGAAACAATAGTTGGCTATGACTTTATTAAAAGGGCTATTTTTTCCCTTCAATTCAATATAACATATGCCATAGTTATTTTTAAAATAAAGTAAGTTACAGTCGTTTTTAATTTTACCATACACCAAAAAATAGTTAGCCATGAAAAAGACAAAAGTAAAACAATTGCAGTTGTTTATTCTAAACACATATTAATTCATTTCCATATTTGGTTTGTTTCGATAAGTTTGTTTTGTATTTATTTGGTGTTGAAAGTTTTTTAAAGTGATAATGAATTTTTCCAACGAAGAAAAGCGTGATACACTTGTTTGTTACATTCAGTGTAATAAAAACGCTGCGGATGCTGCAGAACAATATTATAATCAATATATCGATCGTCGGCAGCCATCTTTACCAACATTCAGAAGAATTTACCACAATTCGGGTGAGTACGGATCCTTTACAAAGCCGAAACTTGAAGAAAACGAAATTAATGAAGTTTTGGAAATAAACGTATTAACATTGGCGATGATAGATCCAGCCACATCGACCAGACAAATTGCAACAGAAGCAAGCATATCTCAACGGACTGTAGTACGAGTTTTGAAGAAACACAAATATCACCCATATAAGGTATCAATTTCACAATATTTACATGACGGTGATACCAATAAGAGAATGGTCTTCTGTATGTGGTACAAAAACATGTGCCAAGAGGATAATACGTTCCCTACAAAAATAATTTGGACAGATGAAACGCGATTTACTAATTGTGGGATTTTTAACCGGCACTATGAACATGTTTGGAGTCAGGAGAATCCACGAGAAGTTGCACAACGTAGACCACAAATTAAATTTGGATTTAATGTATGGTGCGGTGTGTTCGGATCGAGAATTCTCGGCCCATATATTTTTGATAACACATTGAATGGAAATGATTACCTTCGTTTTCTTCAAGAAACATTTGAAGATATGCTCGATGATTTAAATTTATCAGTACGGGCAAGATTGAAGTGGTTTCAACACGACGGAGCTCCACCTCATAGCAAGTTGGCTGTGCGAAACTATTTAAATGATGCTTTTCCTAATTCATTGGTGGGAAGAAATGGACCAATCCTATGGCCACCTAGATCACCCGACCTATCCGTTTTAGACTTTTTTTTGTGGGGTTATGTGAAGAACAAAGTGTATCAACAATCATATCAATCCGTGGAGGATCTTAGACTAGCTGTACTTGAAACATTTAATTCTCTTGATAGAAGAAAAGTCAAAAAAGCCACAAATTCGATTTTAAAAAGATGTACTTTATGCCATAATAATAATGGTGGACTTTTTGAGCATCTTATGTAATATTTAAAATTTTCTTCTATTATTATTTTGATAATTTTGGAATTATTTTACTTTATGTTGCTTTTGACAAATCTAAAGAAAGATAATAAATTAAATATTGATTTCGTTGCTATAAACAACCGCAATTGTTTTACTTTTGTCTTTTTCATGGCTAACTATTTTTTGGTGTATGGAAAAATTAAAACGACTATAACTTATTTTATTTTAAAAATAACTATGGCATATGTTATATCGGATTAAAGGGAAAAAAATAACCATTCCAATGAGGCCATAGCCAACTATTGTTTCCATTTAAAAAAAGATAAGTTTGTGTCATATCTCCCAAAATATGGGCGATTTTTTTTTTGATTTTTTGTTATTAATCTGTGTAAAATTTTCTACAACTTTGTCCTTTACAGTTTTTTTCTATCTATGATAATAATAGAGATATATTGATTTCAAAAAATTGACACATTTTACTTTATTCAAAATATCTAGTTACCCTTGACTTTTTCAAATATTTTGAAAGTGTCATTTTATTCGTCCTATAAAACTACACTTCTTTCCCCATTTAACCGTTTTTTTATCTCTTATAGTTTCCGAGATCCCCATAGAGAACATCGAAAAAAACTCACCCTGTATATAAAATAATATAAGTGTCTAAATGACGGCTTCATGAAATCTAACCTCACAATGATATGTCAGAATCTAGTAACTTATAAGGATGATTCAATAAAATGTATTTATTATACCCGGTACTTTTGACTGAAATTTTGACATGGACAAATAATAAAAAAATCAAATAGATTATAAATAAGTACAGTGTCTCATGTTTTCCAGTTTGAAAATATTTGAATATCACTAACTTTTATTATTGCAGTTCTTGTTTAATTATTAATCGATGTGAATATAATTGATGAAACATGGCTTAAAATAATTCTAGAATAGTATCGTACGTTCAATAAAAAAAAAACCTCTAGAGTGCCATAATTAAATTTTCTTTTTAATTTAACTTGGCTACACGCTTTATGAATTGACATAGAAAAGGTCAGACATGATAATTATAATATATAATTTCAGAGTTGCCAACCTACACTATTTTTAATGGCACTCTAAAGGTTTTATTTTATTGAACATTCGATACATAATTGATTTAAATATAAATGTTTATCTAGTTATAAATATTATTCTACTAACCATTCAAGTATACCGGGGGCGTAGCTCAGATGGTAGAGCGCTCGCTTAGCATGCGAGAGGTACCGGGATCGATACCCGGCGCCTCCAATTACTTTTACTTTAGAATTAAATGTTTTAAGCCTTTTTTTAAATTTTTTTAACCAAGTTATATTTTCAAAATTTGAACTACAGCGTTCGTTATATATAAATATGCAAAAATATCTATCACTATTATTCAGTTTCTGCTAGTGAAGTATAAAACCGCCTTTAAACAATTGTTACGCTTAATTAATCCTGCTTTAATTACTTTTTAAATAAATTAAATTAATTGAGTATTCTTTAGAATTTAGTGCTTTAATTGCAAAACGTGTAGAACACTGTTTGCATTTAAAGCACTTAATTTCATAGAAGACTATTTATTCATTTAATTCATTAGAAAACTAATTGCCTATTCATTTAATTCGTTTAGAAAATAACTGAATAAGGATTGAGCATAAGAACTTACATTTTAGAAGTAATATTCTCTTGATACTTTAAATTTGTGTTTTGTACAATCGCTTTGAGTTGGACTGATCGAAAAAGCCTAGTTGCTAAAGCCATTATATGTTTTTGTTTTTAAAAGTGGTATAAATTATGAATGTGTTTTTTTTTTTAGTAGGAAAATAAATCACATTTTACACCGAGTTTATAGAAAATGAGTGAAAGGATTTTCGTTGCGCAGTTTTGAGTAAATAATTCTCATAAATAAATTTGAAAATTACAGCATATTGTTTTTCTATAATTTAAATAGTTTTGTGAAAAATCAACGCTATTACTGTTCCTAAACACCAGTACAAATTGAAAGATACACATTTTAGACGTATTCTAGTAGCAATTTATTCTCCTAGTATTTAGGTATACATATGCACACACTGTAAGTTTTACGACATTCGTTGCTTTTTTAAAAGATTTAAATTTGAATTTTTAAACGAAGGTTTTCCACTCCCAGACTAAGCACGAAGTAAAATTTCGAGATTAGAAAAGCCTGAAAATTTGGATTGGCCGCGTAGCGAAGCGGAGCGGCCAATCCAAATTAGGCTTTTCTAAACTCGAAATTTTACTTCATGCGCCACACGTATAAAACACTGAAATATCGGTAAGTTTAAAATATACGGCCTTTGTAATCTAATATGTAGATGTGAATAAAACGTGAGTCAAATTCTGAACTGAACAAATTGTTTAAAACACGACATTCGTTGCTTTTTTAAAAGATTTAAATTTGAATCTTTAAACGAGGGTTTAAATTCTGAACTGAACAAATTGTGACAGTGATTATAGGCAACCCAATAACTCTAACGTGTATTAGGTTGCCTATAATCGTTGTTATATGTGTGTGTTTTTTTAACTTCACTGTAAATCAGTGTTTATAAGCGTGGCGCATGAAGTAAAATTTCGAGTTTAGAAAAGCCTAATTTGGATTGGCCGCTCCGCTTCGCTACGCGGCCAATCCAAATTCTTAGGCTTTTCTAAACTCGAAATTTTACTTCATGCTTATCCTGGGAGTGGAAAACACTCGTTAAAAGTCTCAAATTAAACGCTTTGAAACAACGAATTCCCGCAAATTTAAAAAACGCTGTATTTATCGGGATATGAATACTCAAAAGAGAAATGCCCTTATGTTCTGTCTTAAACACGTTTTAAGCATGTTTTGAACACATTTTAAACATTGTTAATGTTTTAAACGCTGTTTCAATAAAAAACACGTTTTGTTAAAAAAAAACTGTTTGTTTTAATTAAAATGAAAAAACGTTTTTTTTAACAACCCTGATCAAAACCAACACACCAAGTGTCAACGTTGTCAAATTGTAATGAAATGTTAGATGTGTTAAAATGTAATTGTAATTGTAAAACAGAAAAAAACAAACGACAACTGTTACGATTTGTATATGTTATCAATAGAGAGCGGATTTTATGCAAAATGCATATTTTTGCATATTTTGCATATTTTGCAAATTTACTCATAGAATGCATATTTCGCCTTATAATGCATATTTTAACATATATTGGAATATTTAACATTTTGTCGCACGGTGCATTGCAACACGAGCAATATTCGATTTCGGCTATGAACCAAAACATGTTGTCATTCGGGGAAATACCGGCCAAATTGATCAAATTAATTGCCAATTTGTCTTGCGATAAACAGTAAATTATGTGTTCTTATGTTTGTGTCGGTTTACTTTGAAATATGCGTAATGCGGCATTGGATCAAGCGATAGAACGAGAAAGAAATAGTTTCGTGCGTAAGGGAATTCTCATATTTATTTAGAGGCGAGCCCGCCGATTTAGTGAATGATTGCAATTACGAAGTTTATTAAAAAAATAAATAGCCCCCCTATACCGTATTCATTCACAAATCTTCAAGTGAATGAGAAGTACATATAGAAATTGTTGAAATTAGTTCACTAACATTAAGATGCCGAAAGAAAAAAATAATTTAGTTCCGGTATGGATCAAAAATATACCCGAGCTCCGTCTAGACGGCGCAAAAGTATTTTGTACCGCATGTGGAAAAATAGTAAGTTACTTTACACATAATTCTAAATTAACCATTCATATTGAGTAAGCATTTAAATTTCAGGTCTAGTTATTAATGAAAACTGTAATAATGTTTTCAATTAACCCATAATAGTTTGAAAGTTCATAAATGTCACATGGTAAGTCGATATAACTATTAAACAAAGGCGTGGAAAGCATTTTAATGGATCTATACCTAAAGTCTAAATGCTCACACGATGTGTAAAGACTATAATTAATTTAGACTATTGTATTAGACTTGTATCTTATAAATTGTTTTTGTTCGAAAATAAGATGTTATAAACAGCATGCGAAATCTTCAAAGTCTAAGACGAAATCTATTGCAAACAGTATTTTTGAATTTGGTTCCAATTTTAATATTGATGCGTTTTTTAGATCACATCAGAAAGAAAATCACAAATTACGCAGCACATACCTCTCTCAAAAAAAAAAAAAATTGAAGAAATGAAGAGAACCAAATTTTCGCAAACACTTTTGCGAGAATCTTTGCTTGGGGAAAAATCGAAAAGGAATGAACAAGAGGAATTCAATTTTGCATTATGCAATGCTCTTGTTAAGGCAAACATTCCATTAAAAAAACTTAATAATCCTAGTTTTAAGTCATTTTTCCAAAAAAATTTGCAACAAATAAGTGCCTGATGAAAGCACACTCCGAAAAAGGTATGTCAATGATGTCTATCTCGAAACAATGGGACATATAAAAGAAATAGTAAAAAATAAATATCTCTATTTCGTTGTGGATGAAACTACAGATTGTTGTGGACGGTATGTTGCCAATTTAATGATAGGGTGCTTAAGTGAAAAAGAGCCTAGTACATCATATCTAATTGCATGCAAAGTCCTTAATAAAACAAATCACTTAACAATAGGGCGATTCATTAACGAGACATTTATGCAATTTTTTCTTCCGGATATTGTTCCCACAAATAAAATTATTTTGATGCTGTCCGATGCTGCACCTTATATGGTAAAAGCGGGTACCCAATTAAAAATATTATTTGCAAATTTAATTCACGTAACATGTTTGGCTCATGGTATAAATAGAGTGGCAGAGGCAATTCGCAATGAATTTCCGATTGTTAATACTTTAATAAGTAGTATAAAGAAAGTGTTTGTAAAGGCCCCATTACGCATTCACCTATACAAAGAAAAACTTCCTAATATTCCTCTACCGCCTGAACCTGTAATTACGCGCTGGGGAACGTGGCTCAGTGCAGCGCTTTTTTATGCAGAACATTTCGAAATAATTAAAGAGTTGGTTTTGGAGTTTTCTGATAATTCCAATACATATATTAAGAAAGCACAATCTGTTTTAAAGAATACAGAACTGCGCACTCAGTTAGCCTTCATAAAAGCGCATTATTATTTTGTAAGCACAACTATTTCCAAATTGGAGACAGAAGCATTATCGCTAAACGAATCCGTAAAAGTAGTGACTAAATTTCAGCAGCTAATTTCTGGTGTTCCTGGTAATATTGGTGTAACTATTTCAAATAAATTAAATGAAGTATTACATAAGAACTACGGATATCAGCTGTTAAATAAAATTAATAACATTTTGACACTCAACGAAAACTCCGAAACCATTGATATAAATTTAGACGTGTCTATATTAGCCGCTTTAAAAAATTCACCAATAACATCTGTAGATGTGGAAAGAAGTTTTTCATCATATAAGCATATACTGTCTGACAGACGTCAAAATTTTCTTCCTGAAAATTTAGAAAAACATTTAGTAATAAGTTGTTACGCCAATCAAACTAACCATAATCAATAATTGTTAGTAAGGTACATGCTGTAGTACCTATAGTTTATATATTACCATAATTATTAACATAAACATGATCAATTAAATAATATTAATAAATGAATTAAAATAGGAAACTTTTTGTAAATCTACATTTAAGAGTCTTGTGAACTTGAGACTTTTTAAAACTACTTTCCTGGCTACTACCACTGCGAATATTGAATTATACAAAAGGACGATTTGCGATTTTTGTGTAATTCAATATTCGTCGTGATATTAGCCAAGAAAGTAGTTGTTTCAAAAAGTAATTTAGTAATTGTAGTATTATTAATAAGACTAATTATGTACAAGTATAGTATTTTTCATTTCTTAGTATTAACAGTAATAAATGTATGTGACGATTTTTTTATTAAAAATGTATATAAACAAACTTATGAATTTTTTTTTATTGACATATTTCAATTTATTACCTGCATATTTTAAATTGACAATGCATATTTTCGGGTTTTTAAGTGCATATATATGCACATATTTCACCATTTTATAATGCATAAAATCCTCTAGTTATCACCAAACGAAAATTATCCATCTGACGGTCAATATAAGTCCCTAATATAATTTAAACGAGTGTTTTCCAATCCCAGACTAAGCATGAACTAAAATTTCGAGTTGAGAAAAGCCCCAAGAATTTGGATTTGGACGTGCAGTGTTTAAATCCAAATTCGGGCTTTTCTTAACTCATAATTTTACTTCATGCGCCACGCGCACAAAACACTGATTTTAAGTAAAATTCAAAATATACATTATTTAGTTTAGTAATATGAAATTATTTTACGGGGTCAGGGTAAAAAATCTGGAATCAGAGAAGAGTCAGGGAAATTTAACATTTCAAATTGGTCACCACCATGGTTAAACTTATTTTAGAATTATAAGCACTATGATAACTATTCTATTCTATTCTAAAGTATTCTTATTTTATTTTTGTAGAAATGAACAAAGAAAAAAAATCTGTAAATTAACTACAAAGTATACAACTTTTTGCTTAACACTGCATGAAGAAACTTGTCATCATAACTTTGATGTGTGTAATTTATTTATACACATAGGGATTAGTATGTATACATATTCCGATGCATGCGCTGTAAAATTTCAGGCATTCATTGCATTTTTAAAAAATTTAACAATTTAAAGTTTCGAGCGAGTGTTTTCACTCCTTGATTAAGCATGAACTAAAATTTCGAGTTTAGATAAGCTTGAATATTTGGTTTGGTTGCGTAGCGAAGCCAAACCAAATTTTCAGGCTTTTCTAAACTCGAAATTTTACTTCATGTACCACGCGTGTGAAATTGTGAAATTATAATATACTACTAAATCAGTATTACAAATAAACTGCGCAGGATTTAAAATATACTGCTAAACGAGAATGTTTTGAACATCACAATATTTAAGTGATTTATACGCCTGGCACATGAAGTAAAATTTCGAGTTTAGAAAAGCCTAAAAACCAAATTTTAAGGCTTTTCTAAACTCGAAATTTTACTTCATGCTTAATCAAGGATTGGAACACTCGTTAGTAGCTTCCAACTGAACTTATTAAAAAACAACAAGTCTCAAAATGCATACGCTTCAGGATATGTATACCTGAAAGAAGAATGCACTGATTTGGTATGTTTGCACTTCACCAATAACAATTCTCACGAACCGCCACTGCATAAAATACTTATAAAATATTACTAATTTCTTGTCACATTATATTTCGAATTTTAATAGTCTCATGAGGAACTAATTTCCTGTCCATCCTGGAACATTCATTTTGATATTTTTTTTCAACCAATAAAAACATATTTTTTTTTAAATTTGTGTAAACTGGTTTTTAATAAAAAGTTTGGAATACAAATACGAGTATATCACATTTTAAAACGAACGCATTATCTTCAATATTATTAGAATATTGCATAACAAAATATTACCATATAAAAGGAAACACAGGCAGCAGCAAGAGGACAAACATAGCTGAATAAATTTAATCACAAAAACACACAATTTCCATGATATTACCATATAATCTTAATGTATCTTCTCCGACTACGTTCTCTCCAGAATATACCTATACACTCTGCCAATATGCAAAAATCGATACCATCTGAATTTGTATGTATAAAACGGCCTTCGGTCCACTACAAGTGCTATATTGTAGTATACCACAATACAACCACTTAGATAAGAGACGTTACAGCTTGAATTATATCCGAGAACGTGTATCTTTTTTTGTAATCGACAAAAAAAATTGTTATAAGAATATCTCAAGCTCTAATCTCGATTAAATTAATTTTCACTGATTATTTTATTTAAAATTTTATAAATTAATAAAAAGTGCAAAAATTGTATTTTGTCCTAATTAATGGGTAGGGTTGGGCAGAGTTGTGTTTGAGTAAAATCTGTCATCCTAACAAACATAAACCTACAGTATACTCAGGGTTGTTAAAAAAAGTTTTTTTTTTAATTTTAATTAAAACAAACAGTTTTTTTACAAAACGTGTTTTTTCATTGAAACAGCGTTTAAAACATTAACAATTAAAAACATGTTTAAATTACGTTTTAAAGGTGTTTAAAACAGAATATACAGGGCATTTTTCTTTTGAGTTTACATATCCCGATTATAAGAGCCTCGTAAAAACAATTCGAATCACGTATCCGAATCACCTAATATAATTCGAACCACGAATACTCGAATAAAGGATTCGTAACAGATAAATTTGATTCGAATCCTGTTTTTTCGAAATACGAATACAAATCCTTTAAGAATAAATATGATTTTATTATTTTATTGCAACCATTAACATTTTAATATTGCTAGCAGTGGTTTTAACAAAAATATTCAAAACCTAATTATTTATTATTAATACTGATTATCGTTGATAACAGACTAAATATCTGATTCCGTGTTATTCTGATTAAAGATGTTACTGTGTATTTTTGAACTTCACTCCAAATCAGTGTTTTGTACGCGTGGCGCATGAAGTAAAATTTCGAGTTTAGAAAAGCCTAATTTGGATTGGCCGCTCCGCTTCGCTACGCGGCCAATCCAAATTTTCAGGCTTTTCTAAACTCGAAATTTTACTTCATGCTTAGTCTGGGAGTGGAAAACTCTCGTTTAAAGATTCAAATTAAAATCATTTAATAAAACAACGAATGTCGTAAAATTTACAGTGTGATATGTATACCCCAAGTAAAATTACCTGTATTTAAAAATCACATTTATACACAGACAGTTTTGATATTTTATTGTAATAAAATGTTATGATTAATAATGTAATTTGCAAAATCTTCAACAATTTAGCTAAAATTTGAAAACGTTTACAAATATCTTAATGATGTAGTATAAAATATAATTTAGATAAGATAATAAAAAAAACCTTTTAGCAAGTTTTACGTTTAAAACATGTTTTAAACAAATTTAAGATTTAAAACATGTTTAAAACAAAACCGTTTAAAACACGACGGCTGTTTTTAAACGTGTTTAAAACACTGTTTTAAATCAAAGTGTTTTAAACATAACAACCCTGAGTATACTTAATCATCCAATCTATTATGAACGCAGATAACCGGAGGTTCACAAACACAGAAAAATATATGGAGTATATACAAAGTATTAAAGAAATGTTGTCAGCAAAAATAAAAACGGATTTTTCCGTTTTTATGTTTGCAAACAAAAAATTTAAAATATTTTGTGTATAACTCCATTAAGAGATCCTGTTTATTATTATTAAATTTGAATTAAAGGTTTGTTTCACTTAAATCTTTATTTCTGCCAACTAGTTTCGACTTATCGTCATTCTCAAAGAATGATGTACAGAAAAGAAATATTTACAGGGTTGATTAATTCCAATACATCCTGTATAACGAGAGAAATTATTAATTACACGTATATGTCATCTCTACAATTCCAATACTATCCAATTTTTTAGTAAAATGGAATATTTTGCAAAATGGAAATGTCAATTTCGCTTATTGCGCGTTCCCCAAAACGAAACCAATTAAACTAGGCGCACGCATATTGCGAAACGCTTCACAGCAAATACAGCTTTTGCCGAATGCAATATTCATGTGACATAATTGCGAAAGCGGCGGTAATTAAATTTTATTGATTAACTATTTTTTATAGTTTTTATCTTTGACGTAATTAATTATTAGTAGATACAGGCTGCGAGCGGATGAACATTGTTTTATAAAATATTTAAATTCGATGTTTCATTTAACTCGGCTTTGTGTTTGATAAAACATTTATTTTCGTATGCAAACCATGTTAAGCGCCATTGATACATACACGCAACTTTATTATTTTTTTGTTAATTAAATTACTTAATAAGTTAATTTGATATGTAAATTTTACGACATTCGTTGTTTTATTAAATGATTTTAATTTGAATCTTTAAACGAGAGTTTTCCACTCCCAGACTAAGCATGAAGTAAAATTTCGAGTTTAGAAAAGCCCCGCGTAAAAAATTTTCACGGGGCTTTTCTAAACTCGAAATTTTACTTCATGCGCCACGCGTATAAAACACTGAAATATTGTCAAGTTCGAAATACACTGACATTTTTTCATAAAAAAGTGCAGAATTGTACCTAAATTCAACTTTTAGAGTTAACTCTATCACTGCTCGGCCGTTAATGGGTTAATCAAAAGAATTAATGTTGCATAAGAAATCTCTGCTCTTTAAAATGTCATTCTTAGGCATTCTTCAGAGAGACTATGTGGATGTTTTGATTGGGTCCTCCTTGGCCATATGTGCAAGCGCCCATGTTTGTTCACTAGTTTTACGTTATGTTTATAATAAAAAAAAAGAAATAACAAAAAAAAAACGTCGAAAATGATGCTAGTTGGTAAAGGAATGATTCTAGTCATGTTAGTTGGTATTACAAATAGAAAGACTGTTATTCCTTACTTCACTTTTTATTTTTATGTTAGATGTATATTTCGAGACACAAGGTGCTCATTATCAATAACAAACAGTTTGTTATTGATAATGAGCACCTTGTGTCTCGAAATGTACATCTAACATAAAAATAAAAAGTGAAGTAAGGAATAACAGTCTTTCTATTTGTGATTAATCACTTCACGTAAACTCAAAACAATACAGTTATTAGTTGGTATTACTACTTATGTTAGATTAAAAATTAATAAAATATCCATTCGAAATCAAAAATTCAATTTTCATGGCAATTCATCAACAAATTGTAATGTCCATCATGATTTTCGATCGAAAATCGCGATGACCCCAAACACCAATTAACGCAACGCAAATACAAATTGACGCTCAACAACCCCTTTGGGAAACCATCACGTAATCACCAATCACCAATCGGCAATCGCAATTTGCCATCGATCGGAAACGATTCGAAGGTCCGGCCGGATCGATTCGCCATAATTATCCTCCTCGGACATAACTGTCCTTGACATCCGACGACAACTTACAAAACGGCGCGCACCAGGAAGAGCATATTGTTGTATTGATTCCTCACCACGGCGCTCTTTCTTTCCTTGCTTTTTTCCGAGCTCTTCCCAGACGTTATACAATTTCACTCTCCGTCTCTTTCGCTTGAAAATTGTTTTTTTTTATAACTGTAGACGGCTACAAATGGGATTTACTCTTTGAAAATATAGAGAGAAAAAGAAACGTTTTGTAATTGTGAAATGTGAAATGAAAAGGGTATTCATCATCACGTTGCACTTAAATTGTTTGCAATTCTGCTAAAGTGCGCGATGTATTAAATGGTGGGATATATTTTATATTTATGAATCAATGCTTTATGTCTGGACATGCATTTAATTTTGCAACGTACATTGTTTTTATTTTATTTATTACACCTCTGTATATTTTTACTTTTAAGTGTTCAAATCGTAATTACTACAGCGCACAGTGTTTCGAGCAATGGACATAAATCAAAAAATGAACATTTAATTTTAAGGATTTTCATATTACCACAGTAAAGTAGATAAGCCATTACTCCAAGAATTCCATTTAACAGCTACCTGAGTTTCGCTAATTTCTTATTTATGTACTCTCAAACCGAGGCAATGATCGAGCGGGTACTTGTCTTTAATATCAGTTCTATTTTATCAATTGTGCTAAGCGTTATACTACAATTGCTACGAAGTGTTTTTAAATAATCTATGATGGATTCTGCAGCCCAGGGTATGTAGTTTAAGATATCATTCAAAGTTTATCTTTTGGTGTACGATTTACTCCGCAAATAATTTTTAAACAAACTCTTAAATTTTGTACAAATTTTATGCGATTACAAACTTTGAAGAGACTTTAAAAAAAAAACGAATCAAAACGTTTTGGGGCGTTAACAGGGGATGTTAACGCCCCAAAACGTTTTGATTCGTTTTTTTTTAAAGTCTCTTCAAAGTTTGTAATCGCATAAAATTTGTACAAAATTTAAGAGTTTGTTTAAAAATTATTTGCGGAGTAAATCGTACACCAAAAGATAAACTTTGAATGATATCTTAAACTACATACCCTGGGCTGCAGAATCCATCATAGATTATTTAAAAACACTTCGTATTAGTACATTATTATACTTCAAAATTTTTAAGGATCATCTGTTTCTGACTGCTCTTCACAAGTTATGATTTTTTTGTAGAGAGAGGTACCGTGATAAAAAAAAATGATCTAGCAAATATGTGGTTAAATGCTCAGAAAAGTTAGAAAGAAAATATTTTGTTTACAGTTTATGACGCGTTTTTATTAATTTTTTTACAAACATATATTAATAGAAGTGACTAATACATAATATATGTATACAGGGAGTTTTTCTTTAGAGTATACGTTTTCCAAATTCAGCTTATTTTCTTTAAATTTTTAGATATTCGTTGTATTTCTATGGTCCAACTTTAAGCTTTAAACGAGTATTTTCCACTCCCAGACTAAACATGAAATAAAATTTCGAGTTTAGTAAAGCCCCGTGAAAATAGAGTTTTTAGTGAATATCCAAAATGTTCGTTAATTTTCAAATTGTCGACGTTTTTCATGAAATCTCTAGATTTTCGTCATTTTTTAAAATGTCGACTCTTTTCGTAAATGTCTAAGCGATTGTTGTTCAAATTGATAATTTTAACTTTAAATGGAAAAAGTCATAATTTTTTTTTTAGTTTTTAAGTAATATCATTTGTTTTAATAATATTCATCATTTTACAACTTTTCTTGATATTACATTTTTTTCTACAAAACAGAAACAAACAAAATAAGATACTGACAATTGTCGAATGAATGTCCTTCACTCCCAGACTAAGCATGAAGTAAAATTTCGAGTTGAGAAAAGCCCGAATTTGGATTTGGACGCTGCGCGTCCAAATCCAAATTCGGGCTTTTCTCAACTCGAAATTTTACTTCATGCGCCACGTGTATAAAACACTAATTTTTTATGAGATTTTCAATATTTTGAGAATTACGTAAGATTTTTGAATTTCTTAGATTTTCGTAGTTTTCACAATTTTTACGGTTTTCATGAATTATTTGAGTTAAACGTTAATTTTAAAAATGTTGATACATTTCACGAATTTTCTAGATTACCATGAATTTCAAGATTTTTTTGAATTTCAAGATAATTTTTAGATTGTCGACGTTGTTCATGAAATCTCAAGATTTTCGTCATATTTTAAAATGTCGACTCTTTTCGTAAATGTCTAAACGTTGTTAAAATTGATTTCAATTTTAAATGGAAAAAGTCATAATTTTTTTTTCGTTCCTAAGAAATTTCATTTGTTTTCTTAAACATCATCTTAAAGCTTTTCTTAGTATTCCTTTTTTTCTACAAAATAGAAACAAACAAAATAAGATATTGACAATTGTCGAATGAATGTCTTCCACTCCCAGACTAAGCATGAAGTCAAATTTCGAGTTGAGAATAGCCCCAAGAAATTCGGGCTTTTCTGAACTCGAAATTTTACTTCATGCGCCACGCGTATAAAACACTGATCTCAAGTAAAATTCAAATTTTGACATCTTACCAGTTTTTGTGAATTTCCTGAATTTTTATCTAAGAAATTAAAAAATCTTACGAAATTCTCAAAATATTGAAAATCTCATAAAAATTTTAAATTTTATAAATCGAGAAAAATGTTAAAACATTATAAGTTCAAATGTTTTGAGATTTTTCTCGATTTATAAAATATAAATATTTATGAGATTTTCAATATTTTGAGAATTTCGTAAGATTTTTTAATTTCTTAGATTTTTGTAATTTTTACAAGCGTTTTTTCTAAATCTTGAAATTTCATGGAAATCTAGAAAACTTTCCATGAAATTTCAAGATTTTCGTAAATTTTCAAAAATCGTAATTTATTTCAAGATTTTCATTAATTAAAGGCATTTCATAAATTCTCTAATTCGTGAATTTCTAAAATAATTGTTAATTTGAACATTTCGACGCCTTTCGGATTTTTTTTAATTTTAAATACCGTTACGGTTTTTTTGTGAATTTCTTCAAGTTTTAAAATCTTAATGCGTTTCGTGAAGTTTCTAAGATTTCCGTTAACTTTAAAATTGTTAAACGATTTTCATTAACTTCCTAGATTTTCGTTAATTATCAAAAATCACGAACTCCTTAGATTTTCGTTGTTTTTTAAAAAATGTTTTACATTTCATGATGGAACTTTCAAGACGAGTCAATTTGTAAAATCTTGGTAATTTTCGTGAATTTCCTAAATGTTCGGTAAATTTAAAAATGTTGACGCTATTCGCGAATTTTTAAAATTCTGTCTGTTTTCCTCGTACATACGTGAAAACTTGTAATATTTAATTGGAAAATTGATTTTAATTTAAGTATAAATTTATCATTATTTCAAAACAGCATTTAATTGTTGTTGACGTTGTTTACTCAATGAATTGTTTCAAAATGTGATAACTTCTCAAGATGTTCATTAATTTGTTCCATGTTTTTCTGCAAAATTTCAAAATATCACTCAACGCTTTTGCAAACCTATATTAAAAAATAAAATAAAACACTAATAATTGATATTTCTTTCGATGGTCAAAATCCTGACTACACCCATGAGTCCTAAGAAATATCAATTATTACAATTGCTATATACAAACGTTTAGTTTACCAGCTATTGACGATGCTACTTAAGCTAATGGGCATTAGATGGCGTTTATGCTTTTGAGCATATGTAAATTGCACAGGCCATAATAAATGGTCAAAGATGTTCAGTATTCTTCAAGTACTGGTTCAGGATCATATTGATGGTGGCGTTAAAGCCTGAAACGGTTATTAAATGAGTACTGAACACGAATTCATATGCAATTATTAATGTTTTATTTGATTTTCTAATATAGGTTTGCAACACAGTTTTTTTTTTATATCACCTTGAAATATCTTATCCGTGATGCTTTTCTACATAATTGTCTGTACATGAATTATTTAAATTATTTAAAAAAATCTAGTCTGCCATATTTTATACGTTACGTAACATCTTTATTAACACACAGATACATAGTTATTATTATTATTGTATTGAACTTTCATAATATTAAATAAGGTTAAGGTTGGCTATCGACCAGAGGTCTTTCTGCCAAGGTTTGTCATTTCTGTCAAGCGTCAGTCATTAATGGGTGAAAGGATGAAATGTATTCGAAAATTGTGTTTGGGGTGGTTTTGTATTTCGGAGGAATTTCGGAATTTCTGTGAAAACAAAATAGGGATAGGATTTGGTAATTAAAAGGATTTTTGGAGAATTTTTCGCAGAGGAATTGAAGGCGTTCTTCTATGGGAATTACAGAGGTAGCGTCGTAGAGGAATTGGTTTGAAGGATTGTGTAGTGGGTTTAAAGGATGTCGGAGTTTAGTAAAGGTCCTAAGGGAAGCTCTCTCACTAACCTGGATGTGGTGTAGTGTGGGATTCTGGATTGTGGAGAATAGGATGGGTGCATAATCAATTAGGGGGCGACATATCATCTTATAGATCAGGACAGCTGTTTTAGTGTTTATGCCCGCTTGTTTGTATGTCAAGTTTCTAAATAGTTTTGCCCTAATTGTTATCTTGATTTTAGTGTCACATGTATGTTTTTTGAGCTTAAGTTTAGGGTCAAGAGTAAATCGAAGGTATAAATGTGGGTGGATGGATATATGGGGTTTTGTGATATGGAAACAATATATGGATAGTTAGTGATTTTGTGGTAGGGAATAAGGAGCTGCGACTTTCGGGGATTAATTTTGATTCTCCACTTGGCAAACCAGCGTTCTAGTGTGTCAATAAGTTCTTGTAGGGTTTGCAGGGCTTTGGGTAGGGAAGGAGCATGTGATATAACGGCGGTGTCATCAGCAAATTGTAAAACATATTTGGAAGGGTTGAAGTGTTTTGGGTCGGGGTTATATATGTCGGAACAGAAGATGTTCCATATTTTATATTATGATGCGTTTATAAATCTTTCATATTCATGCGGAGTTGGCATTTGTAGGTAGGTACATGCAGTAATATCATTCTCTCGTTTTATTTTGTGTTTTGCTTTTTTCGTTGCTAAAATCCTCTGGAAATATTATTTGCCCGGTGATTTAGAACAGACGGTTCACACACGTAAATCCATTTTAAACATATTGTCCTCCGGATAAAATCTACCCTGGGGGCGAGTTATTCTGCACAGAATCACTTTAGCCCGGACCTTTTTTGCCGCACGCTAAATTTACTTCTCGTGTCGCGTAAAAGCGTTTCAACTCATTTCAAAAATATTCGTTACAGCCATATTGTACTGATGAAAAAAAAAATAGATTCTGTTATATGCAGCAAATAAAAATTTGGAAGCTTCCAAGTTAAACAGTTAATAGGGTAAACAAGATAAATTCAAATTCAAAACTATTTGAATTCGAGAAAATAAGCTTACGCTTCTTATAGTTTGCACACTTTAAACATAATATATAAAATTACGAAAAAACTGTTTGCATTTTCACGAAGAGTTTTTTCGTAACAGTTTTTCTGCTCCTCGCGATTTTTAATCTAAGCAATACCACAAGGGGTTTATTTTGGCCGGATATTTATTTTATTATTTAAACGAGTGCGTGGTTACGTAGCTATTTGACGAGCGGAAACTTGGAAGTAACAAGTTCAAGGCGGAACTGTTAGCCCTAGCCAAACGATATGCTAGACCTAACAGATATGTGGTAGACGAATATCTGCTCGAACATGGCCATGAAATATTGCGACTCCCACCATATCACTGCTAATTTAACGCCATAGAACTAATATGGGCACAGGCAAAACAATATTATGATGCTCATATAGGCGAAAAAGGATATGGAGACAATGAAGCGTTGGTCATGTGGCACAAATCCTTAGAAAAATGTACTCCGGAAAGGTGGGACTCTGTTGTTAGACACACAAAATCAATTATCGACAGATGGTACACCAGCCAAAACGTTCTGGATAATGTGCCAGAATTTATTATTCGTATTGGGGATGGGAGTAGTTCAGACGATGATGTAACAGACAGTGATAATGATTAAATCAACTTCCACCAAATTACTGGTTTTTGATTCGATCAAGTATACGTAGGGGTTTTTCATGTAATACCACATTTATGCATTTTCCTGCTTCTCCGGTCATTTTAGAGGAAAGGTCGCTATTTGGTAAATATCCAACGTAGTTAACTATTTTTAATCGTGGATTGAAAATTAGATAATTTAAAATAAATAGACTCATGAACATCCACACAAACAAGATTTCTATCGCGTCCATTTTAAAAATCATGAACGAAGATTCATAGTTTTTAAAATGGACGCGATAGAAGTGAAAATAAATATTTTTATATTAAAATTAATTGTATTGCATTTTATTATTATTGTACATGGAATAATGTCAATCTCATAACAGTAATCATTCTTTCGGGATTTTTTGTTGTAAGTGCATTCCAATAACGTATTCATTGGCAAGAGTTCTTCCTAAGATTGGAATGCAATTTCTAGGGTTTCAATGCAGGATTCAGTAAAAAAACTAAACACCAAACCCCTTTTTACCGTTACGCCAATGCGCGCAATTACATATGACGTTGAACAGATTGATTCGGAATTTTATAATTGATGACGTGAGTGTAAACATTCGTGAAATAGACTGTAGTATGGATTTTCAACACCTAAATGCCTCAACAATGAACGATGTGATACACACTTTAATATAAATTAAGGTTCTCGGGAGAGAAACTTTTGCAAATAAAATAACTTTTAAGGTCGCATTTTATTACGTGGCTAATTGCAATTCCAAGGAAGTTTGGAAAGTATGTTTGTTAAGTTTGATATAGAAAAGAAACTGTCATACGCAGTTGGCTGTTAGTAACTCGCAGAGAGCGCTTCTGGGGTGAACTTTTATAATAACTTATGGCCCAATTTGTAATCATAACATTAATTTACATCTTTTTTAAACTTGTTGGGATTTTCCAGGTTCAGTCAAAAACATCAATTTTGTATTGAATCAAAACTATTATCAACCATATCGTCAAAAATTACTAATTTCTTATGATGAATTAATTTCTCACTTAACCAATGGTGAAACATATTTAATTATTAATAGAATTTTGATTAAAACACTTGGTTTGTTTCACTGATTTTAAATCAGTGAAACAAACAAAGTGTTTTAATCAAAATTCTATTATTACTAATTTCTTTATTAATCACTGTATTTCAGTTAATTTGTTAATCCAAACCAATTAATAGCATTTCATGTAATTTCATATGAAATATTCGGGGCAAATTATGGTATTAATAGGGTCGGAAAGTGATGATGTCAAAATGAGTGGAAAAATCAAACGTGTCATACTTCGCAAACACTGTCAAAATATTGGCAGTATTGACAACGTACATAAGGGCGAGAATAAAACAGATCATGTTAGGAGGCTTGCTGTACAATAGTTTTACATATTTAAAAATTCAATTGCTCTAATTTGCTAAATATAATGCATTATCTAATGCCTGGAACGAAAACATTTGCTGTAAATGACGGAAAAAATATTAAATCATTGTAAAAATGATCACCATTTATAATTATACATAATTAGTTGTTATATGCCCGGTATTATAAAACGTTTTATTCCCAAAATAAAATTAACTTTAAGAATAAATTAATTTATTCCAAAGATTTAGGTATTATAAACACAAAATAACTTTATTTGGCTAATAAAGCTCCCTAATAAATTATTTGTTTGTTTTTCTTCAAAGTTAATTTTATTCTCTAAATAATTTGACAGTTAAAAGTCAAAATTCTACTACTTGTATTTATTAATTTCATTACGGTTATCATGTCTACCATACCATCCGTGTCAGATTTAAGTTCGCTCATAGTATCTTCCCTGACAGTGATTAATTCGAACCACAAGACATTCTAAGGAGTCGAATACCTAAAGTTTTTCAAATCAGACATAACCAAGGATTTTTATACTTATGCATACGCTTTTTAAAAATTAGTTCGATTTTAAGTTCTAAACGAGTGTTTTCCACTCCCAGACTAAGCATGAAGCATGAATGAAATTTTCAGGCTTTTCTAAACTCGAAATTTTACTTCATGCGCCACGCGTATTTAACACTGAAAGCACTGAAATATTGTCAACAAGTGAACTTCACTTGAAATCAGTGTCTTGTACGCGTGGCGCATGAAGTAAAATTTCGAGTTTAGAAAAGCCTGAAAATTTGGTTTGGCCGCTCCGCGCTTCGTGCTACGCAACCAAACCAAATTTTCAGGCTTTTCTAAACTGGAAATTTTACTTCATGCGTAGCCAGGGAGTGGAAAACACTCGTTTAAATCATTTATAATTTCTAATAAGCTTTCTTTTTCTTGTTGTGTGTAATTCTGTCCTATTCCACGGTTATTCTCCATAATTATAAGGAATTATACTAAATTTCCAATTTGATTGACAATTCAATTTACCAAATTGGCGGTTCCAGCTATGGCCACAATGAAAATGTATAATTTCTGTCTGTAATCTACGAATTAAATTATTTATTTCTAGAATTGCTATTTATTTGGTAGGTTTGCTTTATAATACGCAATTTTATTTGCCTATTAGTTTACTAGGTAAATAAATTTACTCCACAAATAGTTATCTAATGATTTATTAATCGTTTATAATACCGAGCATTAAAGTTTTAAACGAGTGTTTTCCACTCCGACTAAGCATGAAGTAAAATTTCGAGTTTAGAAAAGCCTGCAAGTTTGGTTTGGTCGCGTAGCGCGAAGCGCGAAGCGACCAAACCAAATTTTCAGGCTTTTCTAAACTCGAAATTTTACTTCATGCGCCACGCGTATAAAACACTGAAATATTGTCAACAAGTGAACTTCACTTGAAATCAGTGTCTTGTACGCGTGGCGCATGAAGTAAAATTTCGAGTTTAGAAAAGCCTGAAAATTTGGTTTGGCCGCTCCGCGCTTCGCGCTACGCGACCAAACCAAATTTTCAGGCTTTTCTAAACTCGAAATTTTACTTCATGCTTAGCCAGGGAGTGGAAAACACTCGTTTAAGTCTTTTATAATTTCTAATAAGCTTTCTTTTTCTTGTTCTGTGTAATTCTGTCCTATTCCACGGTTATTCTCCATAATTATAAGGAATTATACTAAATTTCCAATTTGATTGACAAATTAATTTGAAATATTGACAATTCAATTTACCAAATTGGCGGTTCCACCTATGGCCACAATGAAAATGTATAATTTCTGTCTGTAATCTACGAATTAAATTATTTATTTCTAGAATTGCTATTTATTTGGTAGGTTTGCTTTATAATACGCAATTTTATTTGCCTATTAGTTTACTAGATAAATAAATTTACTCCACAAATAATTATCTAATGATTTATTAATCGTTTATAATACCGAGCATTAAAGTTTCAAACGAGTTTTTTCCACTCCCAGACTATGCATGAAGTAAAATTTCGAATTTAGAAAAGCCTGAAAATTTGGATTTGCCGGGGCGCGCGAGTGAAGAAATTATAAAAGACTTAAACGAGTGTTTTCCACTCCCTGGCTAAGCATGAAGTAAAATTTCAGGCTTTTCTAAACTCGAAATTTTACTTCAGGCGCCACGCGTATTTAACACTGAAAGCACTGAAATATTGTGAACAAGTGAACTTCACTTGAAATCAGTGTCTTGTACGCGTGGCGCCTGAAGTAAAATTTCGAGTTTAGAAAAGCCTGAAAATTTGGTTTGGCCGCTCCGCGCTTCGCGCTACGCGACCAAACCAAATTTTCAGGCTTTTCTAAACTCGAAATTTTACTTCATGCTTAGCCAGGGAGTGGAAAACACTCGTTTAAGTCTTTTATAGTTTCTAATAAGCTTTCTTTTTCTTGTTCTGTGTAATTCTGTCCTATTCAACGGTTATTCTCCATAATTATAAGGAATTATACTAAATTTCCAATTTGATTGACAATTTAATTTGAAATATTGACGATTCAATTTAACAAATTTGTGGTTCCAGCTATGGCCACAATGAAAATGTATAATTTCGATCTGTAATCTACTAATTAAATTATTTATTTCTAGAACTACTATTTATTTGGTACGTTTGCTTTATAATAAGCAAATTTTATTTGCCTATTAGTTTACTAGGTAAATAAATTTATTCCACAAATAGTTATCTATTGATTTATTAATCGTTTTTAATACCGGGCATTAATATTTTACAAAATTTAAGTTATATTTGATGGTGATTACTTTTGTTACTGAATCATTTGTATTTAGTTTTGTAAAACATTGATAGGAGTTTAGTCTAATTTTAATATATTTATTAAATAGATTACCTTTTTACAAACATTCTACAATATAATTATACAGTTTAGAAACTATACATTTAATGTTTTGCGATTTTGCATTATACATTCCTTTTATTAAATTACAAAAAATACAAAAATAAAGAAGGTACTAAAATATTAAATTAGTGTAAATATACAAGTAATTTCTGTAAATCATTATTATTTTATAGAAACAGAAAATAATCTATACAGAGAGTTTTTCTTTCAAGTACACATGTCAGAATTACAGCGTAAATGCTGTGAATTTTCAGATATTCGTTGTTTTTCTAGAAGAATTCAATTTTAAGCTTAAGGGGGTCTTCCGGTATAATTTTTTCAAATGATCGATTTTTTGTATGAAATCAAAGCTAAACATGTCTAGAATATGTGGGTAAAAGGATATTTCGATCCGGCAAATATTTACGTCGCTACAGGCCTTTGAATGCATCGCCGAGCGGTATGGGTCGCATCGCCGAGCGGTATGGGTCGCGCAGGTATAACTTTAATCTCGAATTTCATAAATTTTGATGAGTATGAGTTTTTTGGTCCGCCATATTGGATCCGCCATTTTGAATTTTTCAAATTTGACCTCAGATTCGTATTCAGCGACCCCGAAAACCTAGGTATTGACTACTGTTTGCGAATTTTCCGCCGAATACTTTGAATTACACAGAAAAAATGTTTCGCAAACTTTAAACGCGTTTTTCTCGAAACTACATTTTTCAAAACTGCGAGCATTCTAGCGTTTGAACGGTGCAACCAATTGACTTCGTTCTTTGCTTCCGTTATTGAAAACACTTTTCTTCATGGAATGAACTAACCTCCCGGTGCAATTTGCAATTTTAAAGATTTTTTACAGCCTGTCAAAGTCAAAAAACCGACCGAAAAACACGACTTTTTTTCAAATGCCCGCCATTTTGTCAAATTTGGATTTTGTTTCTAGGTGACGAATAGCGACCCCTAGGCTGCTCGCAGGTTTGGAACATTTCCGCCGGGCAGCCGTCATATTGGACGCCATTTTGATTTTTTCGACTCGACAAAAATCCCAATTGTAGAGCAAGGATGAATAAAGATTTGAAAAAAACCCCAGGTCTCTAACTCTTACCAGTTCCCTGGAAAAAAAATCCAAAGTTTGGGTCAATTATACCGGAAGACCCCCTTAAAACGAGTGTTTTACACTCCCAGGCTAAGCATGAAGTAAAATTTCGAGTTTAGAAAAGCCTAAAAATTTGGATTGATCGCGTTGCGAAGCGAAGCGATCAATCCAAATTTTTAGGCTTTTCTAAACTCGAAATTTTACTTCATGCGCCACGCGTACAAAACACTAATTTATAGTGAAGTTCAAAATAAACTACTTATTTAATATGTGAATCATGCTTGAACATTTTTCAGGAAATGCGCAGGGATATCTATACGGAAAATAAAAATTACTTGTACAAAAAAAAACAATCAAAACGGAAAATCAGATTCCTGAAGTTGTCAAAAATGCGAACGCAAGTCTTTAACGCTTATGAATAAATAATAAAACATAAAAAAGACTTGATTTTGCAAGAGCAAATCTGTGATGCCGCCCTTGAAATATTTTATGTGTTAGTTTTAGCCGCAGAAGCAATTTGGATATTACAAATAGTTATCTATTGATTTATTAATCGTTTATAATACCGGGCATTAATATTTTACAAAATTTAAGTTATTTTTGATGGTGATTACTTTTGTTACTAAATCATTCTAATTTTAATATATTTATTAAATAGATTACCTTTTTACAAACATTCTACAATATACAATTATACAGTTTAGAAACTATACATTTATTGTTTTGCGATTTTGCATTATACATTCCTTTTATTAAATTACAAAAAATACAAAATTAAAAAATGTACTAAAATATTAAATTAGTGTAAATATACAAGTAATTTCTGTAAATCATTATTATTTTATATAAACAGAAAATAATCTATACAGAGAGTTTTTCTTTCAAGTACACATGTCAGAATTACAGCGTAAATGCTGTGAATTTTCAGATATTCGTTGTTTTTCTAGAAGAATTCAATTTTAAGCTTAAAACGAGTGTTTTCCACTCCCAGGCTAAGCATGAAGTAAAATTTTGAGTTTAGAAAAGTCTAAAAATTTGGATTGATCGCGTAGCGAAGCGAAGCGATCAATCCAAATTTTTAGGCTTTTCTAAACTCGAAATTTTACTTCATGCGCCACGCGTACAAAACACTAATTTATAGTGAAGTTCAAAATAAACTACTTATTTAATATGTGAATCATGCTTGAACATTTTTCAGGAAATGCGGAGGGATATCTATACGGAAAATAAAAATTACTTGTACAAAAATAAACAATCAAAACGGAAAATCACATTCCTGAAGTTTTAAAATTGTCAAAAATGCGAAAGCAAGTCTTTAACGCTTCTGAATAAATAATAAAACATAAAAAAAAACTTGATTTTGCAAGAGCAAATCTGTGATGCCGCCCTTGAAATATTTTATGTGTTAGCCGCAGAAGCAATTTGGATATTACAAATAGTTATCTATTGATTTATTAATCGTTTATAATACCGGGCATTAATATTTTACAAAATTTAAGTTATTTTTGATGGTGATTACTTTTGTTACTAAATCATTCTAATTTTAATATATTTATTAAATAGATTACCTTTTTACAAACATTCTACAATATACAATTATACAGTTTAGAAACTATACATTTAATGTTTTGCGATTTTGCATTATACATTCCTTTTATTAAATTACAAAAAATACAAAATTAAAAAAGGTACTCAAATATTAAATTAGTGTAAATATACAAGTAATTTCTGTAAATCATTATTATTTTATAGAAACAGAAAATAATCTATACAGAGAGTTTTTCTTTCAAGTACACATGTCAGAATTATAGCGTAAATGCTGTGCATTTTCAGATATTCGTTGTTTTTCTAGAAGAATTCAATTTTAAGCTTAAAACGAGTGTTTTCCACTCCCAGGCTAAGCATGAAGTAAAATTTCGAGTTTAGAAAAGCCTAAAAATTTGGATTGGTCGCGTAGCGAAGCGAAGCGATCAATCCAAATTTTTAGGCTTTTCTAAACTCGAAATTTTACTTCATGCGCCACGCGTGCTAAACACTAATTTATAGTGAAGTTCAAAATAAACTACTTATTTAATATGTGAATCATGCTTGAACATTTTTCAGGAAATGCGCAGGGATATCTATACGGAAAATAAAAATTACTTGTACAAAAAAAAAACAATCAAAACGGAAAATCAGATTCCTGAAGTTGTCAAAAATGCGAACGCAAGTCTTTAACGCTTCTGAATAAATAATAAAACATAAAAAAAAAATTCTGTATTGTGGAGGCTTCTACTTCGTTATACATGTTAATTACACAATGAAACACTTTTAACTTTGTTTGTATAACACGTATAACTTTGCTTGTATAACGTGTTATACAAACAAAGTTAAAAGTGTTTCATTGTATAAAAGAAAAACTTGATTTTGCAAGAGGAAATCTGTGATACCGCCCTTGAAATATTTTATGTGTTAGTTTTAGCCGCAGAAGCAATTTGGATTGGCCAGCCCTGGATTATATGATATGTATATTCGTAACTTCAAAATTACAAAGTTATTTCAGAAAATACTAAAACAGAAAACATACCAACGAACAAAGAAATATCGATGTCTGGCTCTTTACGGATGGTTCCAAGTCTGAAAACAGAGTAGGGGGAGGAAACTTCTCACAAGATTTCAACCTCAAAAAGTCTTTTAGACTCCCAAACCACTGTAACATTCTTCAGGCAGAGGTCACGGCTATCCAAGTGGTAGCGGACTGGATCCACAAAAATGACCTTCAGGGGAACCGTATCAGGTTCATTACTGATAGCCAAGCCGCCATTAGGATACTGAATAGTCCGTACTGCACCTCAAAGGTGGTCGGAGACTGTAAAAAATCGCTAAATAGGCTTGCAAATAACTGTGACGTGGGACTTATGTGGGTACCTAGCCACAGTGATATCAGGGGAAATTCAATTGCCGACGACCTTGCAAGAAAGGGGACAAGAATGAAGGACCTGTCTACTGAACTCTCCATCCACATTCCTCTTGTAAAATGCAAGAGACTACTTAGGGACCAGATGATAGCATCGGTCAACCATAGGTGGAAAGAAGAAGATGCGTGTCTCATAACAAGGCAGCTATGGCCTATATGGGATACTATAATCAGCAACGGATTAATTGCACTTAGCAGAATCGACATAAAGAAGGCGGTAGGCATCCTCACGGGCCACTGCCTCCTAGGCAGACATGCACAAAAGATGGGTCTTGAGCACAACGACTTTTGCAGAGGATGCCTGGATGTGGAGGAGGAAGAGACGGTACTCCACTATCTGGGACAATGCCCTGCTCTCGAAGGGAAAATGATCAAGTACCTTGGCATGTACTATGCAAATGGACTAACGGACTCCACACCCCTAGATGTGAGAAATCTGATCGAGTTCATTAGGTGCTCGGATTGGTTTGTATAGGTGGGGAGGGAGGGGAGATCTGACTCCCTTTCACCCTTATGGTATCACAAGGGGCCCTTTGGGCCTAAGTGAGCGGTCTAACTGCTGCCATTAGAACCTAACCTAACCTAACGAAGAAATAAAAGCAAACAATAACATTTTCTTATTCTACATCTTCTTCTTTCTCAATAATGTCGGAAAGCATATCATTCAGACCTCTAGCGGTTGAAAGATTTTTGTAGAAGTGCGTTCATACTCTAAATATGTATGGAAGAAGTTCTATCAAGTTATTTTTCTTTTCAACGGCGATGGGGATTTGAACACGGTAACTGAGAGGTGCTTGAAACAACCCCACAGAATTTCGATCTCTTTAAAAGCTCACTGATTTTAAATGTTCGTAGTCTTCTAAGCTTGTTTTGTAATATAAAATTGCGACGTTTTCTTTCTTATAGTGCAGGGGTTCTCAACCTTTTTCAGGTCGTCCCCTCCTCATAACTCCATGCCCTTCTCCTTGATTTAATTTCGGTTTTTTAGTTAGATTGAAACACCGTTATAAAAAAAACTCTTGCGCTCCCCTTGACAGTTTGCCGCGCCCCCCTAGTGTGGTGTGCCTCCCCGGTTAAGAACCCCTGTCATAGTGCAACAATCTCACTTCTCTCCAATTAAGTTTAGCACTATCATTATTGATTTTTCTATTTACAAAAAGGCCTTAAAGAAGTTCCGAAGATACAAAGAAGTGTTTAGACAACATTCCGTGTACTACGAATGGCTTCTTTTTTGCAGTTTGGCGACTAAGCTATTTCAATTATATCGTTAACTTGTTTCTCATTGATCACTTGATAAAACATTTCTATTAATATATATGTAGGTATTTGATTGAAATTCACTTGGTTTGTTTTACTAATAAATTGTTTTATTTTCAACTAGTTTCGGCTTAATGCCATTTTCAAGAATGGTGTACAAAAGAGCAAAATTGATTATATATACTAGATGTCGGCATTTCAGGTAATAAGCGCTCTAATTATCGGGGAATTCCAAAGGTCCTCGTTGTCATTGACCACGTTTTTTCCCGCCTTTATGGCTTTACTTATTTCTAAACCCTCCCGATAATTCAAAACTAATCCCTTATTACCCGAATGCAACATTTTACAGTCGTTTGAGCTGAAAAAGTGATTAGCCGTGATGCAATGTTTTGCGAACCCCGTGGTCTGTTTATTATTTAGAATATCTTTCCCAAGTGAATTTCAATCAAATACCTATATATTTCAATTATTCCAATTGCAATCCAAGCTGTAGTTAATTCCAACGTAATATAAGCATCGGTGGTTCAGTGGTAGAATGCTCGCCTGCCACGCGGGCGGCCCGGGTTCGATTCCCGGCCGATGCAAATTTTTTAAACATTTCTGGGTAATAAAGAAAACATACCCATAGAATGTTTTTTTTATGAATATGTTACAGACAAAAATCGAAATTAGACAAAACGCAGTTATTAAAACGTGATTAGTCTAGGCAAATCACGTTCTGTCTGAACGAGTTTTTGAGAATTCTATTACATTCTGTATAATTCATTCTTGTTGTTGCTAAGTGTTTTCCCGCCATTCGCAAACCCCAGCAGATTCATCTGCGATTCCTGCAGCGAGTACACTTGTGAGTGTGTGTATATGTACATACACGAGTCCTCGAAGGCCGTTGACTTCATAATTGAGAGGCTGCAACAATGAAAGGCGAGGCTGCGGCAGTTTGCAGTTTGCTCACCACCGACCGCATCACAACTTTATAAATAAAATATAAATGGAACAGCCAATTGAATAACATCCCGGTATGCACTCACACAGCAACTTCTCTCCAACTCCAACATCTCGAAATACCGCATATAAGAGCCTACATATACATGCACAATCCTAATGGACTGAAACGAGGAATGTTGTTATCCTTATAACCAAGAACAAAGGATAACAACAAGAACGTAATATACATATAAATGAGATTCAGACTGAAAACAGTGTTTGTAAAGTATAATCAATAAATAAAAATTGGCACGCAATAATTAATAAATTTATGTGACACAAACCTGATCTTTACCTTATCGTTTAAACATGTTTCACTAAGAAATGAATTCAAGAGATAAAATAAAACAAATAAAAAATAGCATTATTATAGAAATCAACATGCTTACACGAGGTGTAAGAAGATCTAAATGGAATCGGAATAAACAAATGGCAGAACAAAACAAAGGATAGGAAATTTTGAAGATAAATTAGCAAGACAGTTTAGAGAATTGAAAGGGGAGTGATCTAGAGCCCTGCACGGGCCGATTTTTTTCGGGCTTGGACCCGGCCCGGCCCGCTAGCAAAATTTTGTAAGCCCGGCCCGGCCCGGTAATGAAATAATTGACTTGAGCCAGGCCCAGCCCGGCCCGGGTAAATAATAGAACAAGCCCGGCCCGGCCCAGCCCGTGCAGTGTTCTAGAGTGATCAACCCCGCAATTATGATCTGGAGAGCTCCAGTATGGAGCGGCGCAATCCCATTCTAGAGATATTATTATTAAAATCATGATTTTCAGGGCATTTTCGGCACGCTATTCAAGCACATTCCTGTCCAATTTGATTAATGAGGATGTTGCGAGACAGATGTTGCTGATACCCGGGTTGAGGCTATTTATATTACCAAATTTTCAAAAATGGATAAAAAATTGTTTTCTTATTTTTTTCGCGAGTGTCAAAATAATGTACAATGTTCTTATATTTTTAATAATTTAGGTCTTTGAACCTTTGTAAAAATTGTGTAAAGAAATTTACTTTATTGTTGTATTTTTAAGTTCATATTACTCATTATTACCACGTTACCGGTAATATTACCGAGAATTTTACTCGTTTTTATTTGCCGGTAATTTTACATCAGTAGATAGGATTACGATTTGCAATAGAATTTACTACGTATCTATTTATAAAGGGTTTTTCGAGCGGCACTATGGTGATCTCGCTTATTTGAAGAGATAGAGAATCGGTTGAATGGGGGCAAAGTTGCGTATTTTAGTGCTTACTAATAATCTGCTTTCACATTTTAAATACCGTCAATTGTTTCGATGTAATTTGAAAAAAACTGAGATCCCCATAGTGGCGCTCGAAAAGTGGGCACTTTGTATAGCGTACGAGTCGTAGAAATTTTTTTGTGAGCGCTTTTGTCTTGGGCGTTTTCCTGTGAGCGCTAGTGTCTGGACGCATTTGTCATGGGCACTTTTTTCGTTATGAACATACAGAGAGTTTTATGTAACACCGAACATTTTCATTTTTTTTTTGAGTATCCATATGTTTCTTAATTATATATAACTGTGTTTATATTCCTTTCTTCACTTTTATTTTTCTTGCTAGATGTACATTTCGGGTACTAAGTACCCATTATCAATAGCTAACTGAATAAAAACCGATAAATGTTTACAATATATACCTACTCGGACTAGGCGGAAAAACCAAAAAAGTAATTTGCATTCGTTTCAAAATGCAAATTACTTTTTTGGTTTTTCCGCCTAGTCCGAGTAGGTATATATTGTAAACATTTATCGGTTTTTATTCAGTTAGCTATTGATAATGGGTACTTAGTACCCGAAATGTACATCTAGCAAAAAAAATAAAAGTGAAGAAAGGAATATAACTGTGTTTAATTAAGTGACTTAACACCTTAACACCACGTAACTCATACAACTACATTAATCCATATGTTTATTAGAAAAATTCAATTTGAAGCTTTAAGCGAGTGTTTTCCACTCCCAGGCTAAGCATGAAGTAAAATTTCGAGTTTAGAAAAGTCTGAAAATTTGGTTTGGTCGCGTAGCGCGAAGCGCGGAGCGGCCAAACTAAATTTTCAGGCTTTTCTAAACTCTAAATTTTACTTCATGCGCCACCGGTACAAAACACTGTTTCAGTGTAAAGTTAGCGGTGTGTGTTAAACTTCGTAATATGTCAGTGTTTTAAATCGGTGACGCATGAAGTAAAATTTCGAGTTTAGAAAAGCCTGAAAATTTGGTTTGGTCGCTCCGCGCTTCGCGCTACGCGACCAAACCAAATTTTCAGGCTTTTCTAAACTCGAAATTTTACTTCATGCTTAGTCTGGGAGTGGAACACACTCATTTTAAGTTTCGAATTGAACTCTTTTTGAAAAACAACGATTATCTAAAAATGTAAGGCGTATAATTGGGGCATGTATACTTGAAAGAAAAACCCCCTGTATTTATAAGTCGAGGCATCAATTGCGATTGATTGGCTACAATTGGTATTGGTCATATAGGCAACACAATTTGCACCTAACCTAAAAAATCAAAGGTGTCAAACCGTGCTATGGTTTGATAAATAGAATATTCGAAAATGAACATTGATAATGTTCGGTGTTACATGAAACTCTCTGTATAGTTTAGTTTAATACTTTATTTGCCTGGACTAAATTCAAAATCTCGTTTTAATTTGGACTAAGTCTGTAATGAGATGTTTCGCGTTTTATCTAGAGAACATTCGATTTGTCTAATTTCGTGTTTTATCTGTAACATATTCATATTCACAAAGGTCTAAAAAAATTTGCATCGGCCGGGAATCGAACCCGGGCCGCCCGCGTGGCAGGCGAGCATTCTACCACTGAACCACCGATGCTTGTAATAGAAGAATCTTTGAAGAATTGAACCAATATACAAGGTGTCCACAAAGGGTATCGGGTATTTGTAAGTTCAATGAAACAAAAATTATTTGTATGCATTAAAAAAGTTTATTGTTTATTATTAGCATATGAATTGGAGAATTATTTGGAAAAGATGATATTATCCAAATGATGACCGTTACGTTGCTGGCACTCTTCTAAACGGAAACGAAGATTGGCGATAACACGTTGACACATAGCTATCGATATTGCTGCCATGTCTGACCTGATGTTTTGCTTTAACTGGGTTAGATTCGTCGGATTGTTTTGATAAACCTTACTTTTAAGGTATCCCCATGCAAAATAGTCAAGCGGGCTAAGGTCGGGGCTTCTGGGAGGCCAGTTGATGTTACCCCTTCGCGAAATGACTTTATTAGGGAATAATTCGTTAACAACTTCCATTGAGTTATTTGAGGTATGGCAAGTGGCCCCATCTTGCTGGAACCACGTTCTTGAGTTGAAACCTGCAAACTCCTGCAACTCTGGGACCAAAAAATTTCGCAACATATCGCAATAACGGTCACTATTCACATTAATTGCTCGGTCTCGTTGATCTTTATGAAAATAAGGACCAATTATGCCTTTAGCAGACATAGCGGCCCAAACAACGACCTTTGGGCTATGCAGGGGTCGTTCATGCTTTCGTGTCGGATTCTCCACTGCCCAGTACCGACAATTCTGCCTATTAACATGACCATTCAGGTGAAAATTTGCTTCGTCACTGAACAGTATGTTGTTAAAGTTGTTAAATCGCTGCAGCATTTCGTTCGCAAAATTCAGTCGATAAGCATAGTCCGTATCCTTCAATTCTTGAACCAACTGAATTTTATAGGCTTTTAGATGTAAGTCTTTCTTTAAAATCCAATGTAAAGACGATTTTTTGATGTTCAACGCTTGGCTTCGCTTTCGGATGGATAAAGACGGATTTTGACGAACCGACGCCTCAACTTCTTCAACTGTTTCTTCATCGCGAACTGAACGAGGACGACCAGAGTTTTGAATTTTAACTGTCGCACCTGTATTCTCGAACATCCTGATCCATTTCCTAATGCTATCGTCACTTGGCGCGTGGCGTGTACGATATTCCGCACGATAGAGACGTTGAGCAGTCACCATTGAATCACCATTACGATAATACGCTCGTATCCAAAATGCGCGATGCGTCCCCGAGTACTGTTCCATCGTGACTAAAACTCCACAAAGTGGCGGACGCCACGAACCCCTCCCCGCACCCTTTAGGCGCCACGTTTCGAATATGGCGCGAAAACAAATACCCGATACCCTTTCTGGACACCTTGTAATATGACCTAATTTAAAGTAGCAATAGTGGATTGTTTGACAAGTTTTGAAAGATTCAGTTTGCATGCGAATACCAATTTGCATTTACGAGCCCGCAGGGCGAGTAAATGCAAGGTATGAGCATGCAATGTAGCTTTCAGAACGTGTTTAACACTCCGCTTTTCCTACGACTAAACAGCCGCGGCTTTAATTGTTCTTCGTCACTTCTCATTTTGTTTTAATAATTTTTACACTGGCGCTTAAGGATTTCTCTTTCAAAACTAGTTTTAAAAATTCAATTTTCAAGCGTGACATTATTTGTCAAAATACAAATATACAATTGACAATTTTCAATGCAAAGGTATTGCAACGATATGTTTTTCGAGGGCGATCGTAGGAAAATCAAAGTACATAATTTATTGTACAATCAAAAATCATACAAACGGCATTGACTTTAGTTCTAGTTTACAATCAAATCAGAAAATATCATAGAAAAAGTAATAATAACATTTTTATTTACAGTCCGTTTGTTTTGGTTTTCCTCTTTTGTTAATTATTTTTCACTATTTCTCAAAACTATCTGTTGCGTTTGCCAAACAATATGTTTGAGAAATAGTTAAATACAATTGACAAAAAAAAGGAAAACCAAAAAAAAATATCAGTCAACAACTTTACAAGATATTGGAAAAGCACAGTAAATATACACTATTAAAAAAATATAAGTATAATATAAGGTTGTATCTCACAAAGTTCCGATATAAGTTTATTTATCTATTTAATATTTGTTGTATAACAAATTTGAATGCATAAAATAAATTTATAAATTCATTGAAAAAATGTGGAACGCTTCACGATTTTGCGTGTCATCCTTGCGCAGGGGCCATGCTAATCTTCTCTGTATCGTTCCAATTTTAGTATATGTACCGCCGAAGCGAGTACAAAGAACGTTCTCCTAGCTATTTATTATATACAAATCTCTCCAACAATAATGCTGAATTTAAAATAATAAGAATACGTTTTAGTTAATTAAACAACAATGTTTGAAAATATTCAATTTACAGAATTGTTATAAATAATATTAAACATGGCTTTGTTTTATAAAAATGTAAAAAATATTGTTCTCTCAAAGAAAAACAATTATTGATAATATTTCGTTTCCATAGTGTCTAAAGATGCCGTTGAGGGCGCTGCACAGGAACGCGACATCAAATCACTTTTGTCACGTATTATCAGCTACAATGTTTCGGTATGAGTTACGTGGAGATGCATTTCATATTAAATGAAACAAGTAATCCGTTGTCACCACTGGTTTATTTTAATCGCTAGATGTACATTTCGTTCATTAAGTGAACTTTTTCAACAGTTGTACTTAATTCACTGATTATAGAGGCTTCTACTTCGTTATACATTGTTGAACATAAATAAAACACTGTTTATCACTTTGTTTGTATAACAATTGGTTTATTTGGTGACTATAGTTTCGATACTACACGTATCATTATCAAACCGTTAGTAACAAAAACTACAAAGGAACATTATTTATATTTGCAAATTTTCTAATAACAGCGTTAAAGAGGGGGGTGTATTTAAGGTCAAGCTGGTCGTTAATTACGGGAATTTCCCGATTAGCGCGGGCTCTGTGAATCTCCAAAGACTCCAGGAGGTCCATCTTTCTACCCTTCTCGGCAAAGTGAATAACTGAAAGTACATCCTCGCCAAAAGAATGGTTATTTTCAATCAAATGTTTGGCGAAAGATGACTTATCAATTAATCTATGCCGAAAAGAGTAAAGATGCTCACTGAGTCTGGTCTTAAGATTACGACCAGATTGACCTATATACACTCCCTTACAATCATTACAGGTTAATTTATATATTCCTGATTTGTAAATACTTGGTATCTGAGTCTTATGGTTAAAAATATGATTTTTAATTTTTGTAAATGGTTTCATCACTATATTTAATTTGTGTTTTGCTAAAATATTTTTAATTTTGTGAGTTATATTTCCAAAGTAAGTAAGGGAACGATATGTTGCTTGTGTTTTAGGTTCGATTCCGGCATATATGTATTTTCTAATAAGTTTAATTTTGTATTGATTAACTATTTTATCTAGTATTGACGTAGTATAGCCATTTGCCGTTGTCAGAAACCTCATTTAAAAAAGAAATAGATATTATTAAAAGTATAGCTGTTTCAAATGGCTATACTACGTCAATAGAATTCTATCACCGCTGTGATAATATGTATCTGTGGAAATAAGCGATGTGAAGCATGAGTTATATTCTCACAGATAATTATAAAGACAGTCCGTCTAATGTAATTATTTGGACGCCAAAAAAATGGAATCAAGGACTTCTTGCGTCACAGTTTTTGGAACCTATAGAGAATTAAAATGAAAAATATTTACACAATATTTGAATATTACAAATTATACTTAAATTCTAACACAATGCTAACTTAACGAATAACAAATAGCTACAATGTTTATCTTAATTATTGTTCTAAAACCTAGGAGGCTTTTACAATTAACTAAAATAATAACATCTAAAGGGTGATCAACAATGATTGTAGACAAGTTAAATTTCCCGCCGAAAAATCTGGGGATTTTGATCGCTCCAAGTTCATGCCAAGGAAAAATTAATAAACAGTAACTCGATTTGACATTAGCAGCGTCGTGCGTCGTATTTTGCCATTGTGTTAATTCATTTTTCGAATTAAGTTATTTTTCATTCTGTTTCATAGACATCAGTTCTTATCAGGACTACTATGTATAAGTCTTTGTTTTGTGGTAAGTGATTTGCTGTTTTTAAGGTTAGAAAATTAGAAAATTTAAGTTTAATCCTAAATTTACAGATTTTAAGAGAATTCGCTTTTTACCGTGATGTTTGCACCACAGCATGATGCTTTCATCCTGAAGGCTCATTATCGAAGTGGAACTATGAATGAAGATGGCACATGGACTTACTCATTACAATCGTGTCTGAATCAATTTATTCAAGCCTTCCCCGATGTCCACATTCCTTACAAAACATTTTCCTCGCATAAAACCCGCATTGTTGACCGTTTTGAGGGAAAGAATTGTATCTGTTAGGGCAAGTCAGCTGGAAGACTGCCTATCTTAACAGAAGAGGTTGTTGGCGACATTCAACAACGACTTGAACAAAGCCCAACAAAATCTTTAAGAAAACTTTCAGCTCAAACGGGTATATTCTTAATTTTAAGGTGCGCACAAATTTGAATGTTTAATACTTTTACAGGAGTATCGTATAGGAGTTGCATAAAAGCCGCAAAAAAAAATTCTGCATTTGCACCAGTATAAGGTATCGGTAGTTCAACAACTTCAACCACTTGATTTCAAAAAAGAATTAATTATTGCAATTGGTTTAATCAGAATTTTAATGATAATGGTATTTCTTGAATAATTTTCTCACTTATCACTTGGTGAAACATTTTTAAATATTGATAATGATCGATAATGGTATGTTGGACAAGACCTTTTTTACTGACGAGGCGTGGTTTCACTTGTCAGGATATGTGAACAGCCAAAACTATCGTACGTGGGCTACAGAAAATCCTCATACTTTTATTGAAACGGATTTACATCCACAAAAAATTGGTGTTTGGGTAGAAATTTCGAGACGTCGGATAATTGGCCCAATATTTTTCAACGAAATAATCAATGCGGAGCGCTACCGAACACTCATCCTAGATGAATTTTTGAATCAAGTGCATGATGGGTTATTTTCAGCAAGATGGAGCTTCTCCTCATACTGCGTTGGCGACATTAAATTACTTGAGGGAATTTTACGATGATCGCTTGGTAAGCGACGTATTATGGCCACCACGTTCGCCAGACCTCACTCCGTGCGATATTTATTTATTCGGGCATTTAAAAATTAAGGTTTTTAAAAATCGAATGCATACCCTAAACGAACTTAAAGCAGCAATTGAAGAAGAGATAAGTAACATAAATCCGGAGGACCTTCAACGAGTATTTCAAAATAAAAAACGTAGAGTTAACATTTGTCTAGAAAATAAAGGTCGTCATTTTCAACATATATTATAAAATTAGGGATGCTAACTCTACGTTTATTAAAAATACACAAAACCTTAACTTACTTCAATTTACTTTGTATATTTAATTAAAATTGTAAAAATGTTATATATAGTTATGATTAAATATTTAATTTATTTTAGGAAAAAATTTTTGCTACGCCAATGGAAAAGAAATCTAGGGGATTTTCATTTCATATAATCAGTTGTACCAACATTTTTTTGGCGGGAAATTTAACCTGTCTACAATCATTGTTGATCACCCGATAGAAATCAACATGGTTACACGAGGTAAAAGAAGATCTAAATGGAATCGGAATAAACAAATGGCAGAAGAAAACAAAGGATAGGAAATTTTGGAGATAAATTAGCAAGACAGTTTAGAAAATTGAAAGGGGAGTGATCTAGAGCTTTGCACAGGCCGATTTTTTTCGGGTTTGGACCCGGCCCTGCTCGCTAGCAAAATTTTGTAAGCCCGGCCCGGCCCGGTAATGAAATAATTGACTTGAGCCAGGCCCGGCCGGGCCCGGGTAAATAATAGAACAAGCCCGGTCCGGCCCAGCCCGTGCAGTGTTCTAGAGTGATCAACCCCGCAATTATGATCTGGAGAGCTCCAGTATGGAGCATCGCAATCCCATTCTAGAGATATTATTATTAAAATCATGATTGTCAGGGCATTTTTGGCACGCCATTCAAGCACATTCCTGTCAAATTTGATGAATGAGGACGTTGCGAGACAGATGTTGCTGATACCCGGGTTGAGGCTATTTATATTACCAAATTTTCAAAAATGGATAAAAAATTGTTTTCTTATTTTTTTCGCGAGTGTCAAAATAAAGTACAATGTTCTTATATTTTTAATAATTTAGTCCTTTGAACCTTTGTAAAAATTGTGTAAAGAAATTTACTTTATTGATGTATTTTTAAGTTCATATTACTCATTATTACCACGTTACCGGTAATATTACCGAGAATTTTACTCGTTTTTATTTGCCGGTAATTTTACATCACTAGATAGGATTACGATTTGCAATAGAATTTACTACATATCTCTTTATAAAGGGTTTTTCGAGCGGCACTATGGTGATCTCGCTTATTTGAAAAGATAGAGAATCGGTTAAATGGGGGCAAAGTTGCGTATTTTAGTGCTTACTAATAATGTGCTTTCACGTTTTAAATACCGTCAATTGTTTCGATGTAATTTGAAAAAAAACCGAGATCCCCGTAGTGGCGCTCGAAAAGTGGGCACTCTGTATAGCGTACGAGTCGTAGGTTTCGCGTTTTATCTAGAGAACATTCGATTTGTCTAATTTCGTGTTTTGTCTGTATCATATAACACAAAGGTCTAAAAAAACGTGCATCGGCCGGGAATCGAACCCGGGCCGCCCGCGTGGCAGGCGAGCATTCTACCACTGAACCACCGATGCTTGTACTAGAAGAATCTTTGAAGAATTGAACCAATATAATATGACCTAATTTAAAGTAGCAATAGTGGATTGTTTGACAAGTTTAGAAAGATTCAGTTTGCATGCGAATACCAATTTGCATTTACGAGCCCGCAGGGCGAGTAAATGCAAGGTATGAGCATGCAATGTAGCTTTCAGAACGTGTTTAACACTCTGCTTTTCCTACGGCTAAACAGCCGCGGCGTTAATTGTTCTTCGTCACTTCTCATTTTGTTTTAATAATTTTGACACTGGCGCTTAAGAATTTCTTTTTCAAAACTAGTTTTAAAAATTCAATTTTCAAGCGTGACATTATTTGTCAAAATACAAATATACAATTGACAACTTTCAATGCAAAGGTATTGCGACGAAATGTCTGTTTTCGGTAGCGGCCGTAAGAAAATTCAATTTTCAAGCGTGACATTACTTGTCAAAATATAAATATACAATTGACAATTTTCAATGCAAAGGTATTGCAACGATATGTTTTTCGAAGGCGATCGTAGGAAAATCAAAGTACATAATTTATTGTACAATCAAAAATCATACAAACGGCATTGACTTAAGTTCTAGTTTACAATCAAATCAGAAAATATCATAGAAAATGTAATAATAACATTTTTATTTACATTCCGTTTGTTTTGGTTTTCCTCTTTTGTTAATTAATTTCACTATTTCTCAAAACTATCTGTTGCGTTTGCCAAACAATACGTTTGAGAAATAGTTAAATACAATTGACAACAAAAAGGAAAACCAAAAAAAAATATCAGTCACAACTTTACAAGATATTGGAAAAGCACAGTAAATATACACTATTAAAAAAATATAAGTATAATATAAGGTTGTATCTCACAAAGTTCCGGTATAAGTTTATTTTTCTATTTAATATTTGTTGTATAACAAATTTGAATGCATAAAATAAATTTATAAATTCCTTAAAAAAATGTGGAACGCTTCACGATTTTGCGTGTCATCCTTGCGCAGGGGCCATGCTAATCTTCTCTGTATCGTTCCAATTTTAGTATATGTACCGCCGAAGCGAGTACAAAGAAGGGTCTCCTAGCTATTGATTATATACAAATCTTTCCAACCATAATGCTGAATTTAAAATAATAAGAATACGTTTTAGTTAATTAAACAATAATGTTCGAAAATATTCAATTTACAGAATTGTTATAAATAATATTAAACATGGCTATATTTTATAAAAATGTAAAAAATATTGTTCTTTCAAAGAAAAACAATTATTGATAATATTTCCTTTCCATAGTGTCTAAAGATGCCGTTGAGGGCGCTACACAGGAACGCGACATCAAATCACTTTTGTCACGTATTATCAGTTACAATGTTTCGGTATGAGCTACGTGGAGATGAATTTCATATTAAATGAAACAAGTAATCCGTTGTCACCACTGGTTTATTTTAATCACTAGATGTACATTTCGTTCATTAAGTGAACATGTTCAATAGTTGTACTAAACTTTAGTACTATTGAAAATGTTTACTTGTGATAAAAATAAACCAGTGGAGAAAAAGGATTACTTGTTTCATTTAATATCAGTTATAACATAACAACTATTATGATTATCATCGATAATATTCATGAGTGAAACCGAGCTGCAGATGAATGTGTTGCTCCGGTTTCAGGAATGAATATTTATCGATTATTAATCATACCATGAGTTATATTCGCTGAGAGAATATAACGAATAAAACAAAGACCATTCCAAATTTTCAGGCTTTTCTAAGCTCGAAATTTTACTTGTCAGATTTGAAAAAGAATTTTTGTGGCAACCACCACAACAAGGTGATAGAATTCTATCACCGCTGTGATAATATGTATCTGTGGAAATAAGCGATTCTGATTGGAGCGAATGTAGCCATGTGAAGCATGAGTTATATTCTCACAGACAATTATAAAGACAGTCCGTCTAATGTAATTATTTGGACGCCAAAAAAATGGAATCAAGGACTTGCGTCACAGTTTTTGGAACCAATAGAGAATTAAAATGAAAAATATTTACACAATATTTGAATATTACAAATTATACTTAAATTCTAGCAAACACAATGCTAACTTAACGAATAACAAATAGCTACAATGTTTATCTTAATTATTGTTCTAAAACCTAGGAGGCTTTTACAATTAACTAAAATAATAAAATCTATCAATTGAAAACGTATTTTAAATTTAGAATTATTATATCTTATTAATAATGAAATTACGACTAGAGATACCATCTGTAAAATTTTGTTTTATTTATACTTTGGTTTAATGGCTTCCCTATCCCATGGACTGTCTGTATAGTTGTTTGCTGTAAATTAAATATGAATGTTCAATTTTACCTTTGTAATTTTATAAATGTTTGTTAAAGTGGAAAGAGTTAGTGGAAATATTAATTCTTTTTGAAATAAATAGCATGCATTGAATCCAGCGACGGCTGGCAGCCTAACTTCAGGGTAGACCACAGCGCCAAGGCACACAAAATTTGAGGTTAGGATCGCACTTTAAAAATACAAGGAATTGCACAACAAAGTCTCCTTTCAATAACGGATAAATATTACCTTGGGTCTCTGACCTACCCTGAAGTTAGGCTGCGAGTCGCCGCTGATTGAATCCAACGTTATAAGAGCTGAGATATTTAAAATTTAAATTCTACATAACGTTAGAAATAATAGTCCGCATGGTTTCTTTTTCGATAAAGTCATTAAAAAATGTACATAATAAGAAAATTGTGTTCCCATACCGGGTTGTAAATTACTATTAACGTTTGATATTGGTTGTTGGTTGATCCTAAGAACAATTTTAGAGTTTCTTTTGATGTAGATTGAGAATAACATTGAAATAGCTTTTGCGCAATTAAAATTCCGACCTTTATATAAATCTCTAATCTTATTATAAACTATCTTAACAACCCATTAAAACTGATAATTCCATTATTTACAGCGCTTAATGCGTCAATTCAATCCGACAATCTAAATTAATAAGCCATAAGACGTTTTATTAGCGCAATAACTATAAATAAATATATCTTTAGTGTACGTACACATTACTTCATAAACATTATAAATATATCAATAGATCGAATATTGGCAAGCGCACACGGCATTTGAGTGCTGTAATTTTACCGTTAATAGATCCTCGGTTGCAATCTGTTCCCAATAAGGACACCACTATCGGCTGTTAATTGCATTTAAGATGCTTTCAGACCATGATGATAAGATATCGAGACGTTGTTGTGAGGTTTATATTAATTATTACCTGCTCCTACTGGAAATAGTTGATAAATAATGCATATTTGCGGGACCTGATAGTTAAGGCTATCTGTATTCATTCCTGTTTAGTTATTCCATGAAAATATCGTGTTGTGCTTTACTTTGTGTGTATGGAGGGAAAGTTCAGTGGGAGGAGGGAATTTGAAGTTTGTTTGATATGGATTGGATATATGATATATATGATGATATTTTAGGGTTTTTAGGGTTTCGATCCGTTGTCAGTTGATTGATTGAAAGAACGGATGTGTACAAAACTCAAAATAATGTTTTGTGACTTAATAATGGATTATAAATATATTGTTGATACAAAATATAGGTATATATTAGGGATATTTCGAATATGCAAAACTGGGTATTTGCGAATGCGAATACTTTTTCATCTACTTCTAACTTAACAATAAACCGTGTTATTAGTAAAATGCAGACATTTGTTATCTTCGTTAACTTCATAACACTAATTTAAAAAAATGTAGTTGAACTGTGAACAGAAGAAAAATGCTTTTTTTAAATATAAATAATAACAATGCTGAGTTTTCTAAAATTACTGAATAGATGTAATTGAATGCCATGCTATATGTTTATATACAGGGAATTTTTCTTTTAAGTATACACATGCATTCATGAGTTCAGTTTGAAGCTTTAAACGAGTGTTTTCCACTCCTAGGTTAAGCATGAAGTAAAATTTTGAGTATGAAATAGCCTGAAAATTTGGTTTGGTCGCTTCGCTTCGCTACGCGACCAAACAAAATTTTCATGCTTTTCTAAACTCGAAATTTGTCTTCATGCTTAATCAAGGATTGGGTAGACTCGTTAGTTGATTCAAATTGAACTTATAAAAACTACAACAAATGCCTTAAAATGCATATGCATCGAGCTATGTAACTATACTTGAAAGAAAAAAATCATGTAGAAAAAGGGCGTGTACCTTAGGACGGTTTTACCTTGGGACAAACGCTATTACGATTTTTGTACTGTACTGGCAAATCTAGGAACTACATCATATGTTGACAGCAGTGTTTGTAAATAAACGAACGCATCCGGTTGCTTGTAAGAATTCATTTATGGTAGTGTGTTTTCGATACCGTGAAGTAATATCTGCGAACGTTTTGAAAAAGTGCAGAATACCGCAGTAAGTACTATATTCAAATATTTTCACACCGCTTCATTGCTATATGATTGCTGTACACAATATAAAGCATTTTTATGAAATTCTCTGCAGTTGTCATTTCGAGGTTATATTTTATAAAATATGTGCATGTTTGTACCTTGGGACACTGTTTTGGTTGCACCATGGGACGAGTCCCAAGGTGCAACCAGATATTTACCAGCAATCCGTCTCACTGGTAATGACATAATTGCAGATGGGGAGGAGTGCTACAGGAAAGAAACGATTAAAACCTCCAACGCTTCTGAGGCCGCTACTAACGAACTTCTTCTAAACAAAGGAATGGTACGACAAGTTGCCAGTGCCCACGGAGTTTCAAAAAGCACGCTCGCTAGAAACATCCAAAAACATAAATTGTCTGGAGAAGCTAACTTCAAGTATACCGCAAACAATGCGACACATAAAGTATTCACCACTAAGCAAAAGGAGGAACTGGTCTCATATATTATAAAAACAGCACAATGGAACTATTGTGTTACAGTCGAAGAAACGAAAAAGTTAGCTTTTCAATATGCGAAAAGTAACAACATTAAGATGCCCGACTCGTGGAATGTTAATAAAACTGCTGGTCGACAGTGGTACAGAGACTTCAGAAAAGCCCACGAAAGAAGAATATAAACCTTAAGCCACCAGCTTAGGAATAATGGCCTGTTTCAACAAGGCAAACGTGACAGTTTTTTTTCGATAAACTGAGGGATATCTATTCAATATTTAAACTTTCACCTCAGAATGTGTGATATCTTGGTGAGACCGGTTGTTCCACTGTTCACAAGCCCGTTCGTGTGCTGAGCAACATTAAGGCGAAGCAAATAGGAGCGACCACTCCTGTGAAAGAGGACTAAACGTAGCAATTATAGCCTGCTTTAATGCTGCAGGAACATTCATCCCACCAGGCATCATTTTTCCGCGCGTTCACTTCAAGGATCACATGATCAATAATGCAGCACTTCAAGTGGATGGTCTAATGCGGAATTGTTCGTGCAATATCTCCAGCATTTTATTTCCATCGTGAAACCTTCTGTGGACAACAACGTGTTGCTTATACTGGATAATAATGAGAGCCACCTTTCAATAGCTGCCACAAATGTAGCACGTATTCTTGACTTTTCCCCCACACACCAGTCACAAGCTGCAGCCGCTTGATAGATCAGCCTTCGGACCGTTCAAAAGCTACTTCAATAGGGCCAGCAAAGCCTGAATGCTCAACCATCTTCGTAAGCCTATTTTTATTTATGATGTTTCGACATTGGTAGGACAAGCATTTCCATTGGCTCTCACACCGAGCAACATCTCAGCTAGATTCAAAGTTTCTGGTATATGGCCATTCAATGCAGATCTGTTTGAAGACCATGAGTTCTTGCCAGCTGAAGTGACAAACAGACCGTACGAACCTCATAAGGAAAGCTATCCTAGCTATCCTATCTACCTATCACAGCAAAGACTCCTGAGGAACTTCGTCTATTTCCAACAGCACCACCTCGCGTGGTGTACAGGGCCGAAAACCTGGAAAATGTATGGTTGCGACCGACTCATCAGAATTTGAAGAACTTAAGCTAAAGAAAATGAAAAATAACAAGCCTTTTGCTCCGCCAAAACAGACTGTTAAGAAAGTTTTAGTTCGATCGTCATCTGAAAATGAAGACGAACCTGAACTTCAAGACAGCTCCGATGGAAGTCGTTTCGCTGACAGCTCTGATAATAAAGAACACGAGTCGGATTTCTAGCTCCACTCAACTATTCCTAGGACAGTTCTGTGTTAGTCAAGTTTAATGTCTCTGGGAAACCTTCGCCGAACAGTGTCCATATTGCGGGTATAATCGAAGATGTTGCAGAATTGAAAACTACTGTGAAATTTCTGCGAATGCGGAGAGTTTACTTTGTTTTTCCTGACGTTGATGATGTCGCTGTCTTTAGTAAGTCCTGCATAGTGAAGATATTGCCTGAGCCAACCATCCGTCGAGGACAGTATTAGTTCAGCATCAAGTTTTCTGCGAATATTAGCCTTAAATAATGTATGGATTTCATTATAAACATTTTTGTACACTATTTTTTGTAATTAAAATGAATTCAATGCGCATATTCATTTATACAATATAATTCTATACCTGTCCCAATGTACAAGACCTGTTTGTACCTTGGGACAAATTGCACTGTATTGTTATATGATGAGTACCAGAGCTGTGTAGGATTCGAATCATTCAGGATTCAATTCCCGGATTCGAATCCTTTTAGAGGATTCAAAAGAGGTATTCGAATACTTTAGTGAAAACGGATTCGTTACATTTTTTTAAAATGATTCGTATTCGAATCCAGACGTAGATGATTCGAATCCTTATAAAAGGATTCGAATTCTTATAAAAGGATTCGAATCCTTATAAAAGGATTCGAATTCTTATAAAAGGATTCGAATTCTTATAAAAGGATTCGAATCCTTATAAAAGGAATCAAATCTTTATAAAAGGATTCAAATCCTCATACGCGGGTTCAAATCCTCCTAAATAATTCGAATCATCGCTATTAAGGCTGGGATTCGAATTCGATTAATTCAAATAGTTAAATATTCTAATATGAATATTTAAATCACCAAATTATTCATATTTGAATATAAATATTTAAATTTTCGAATAATTCAAATATTTGTAAATGCATATTTGGTTACTTAACCATGAAAAATATCGAACGTTAATAGTATATTTTTACCTTCACTTGAAATCAGTGTTTTATACGCGTGGCGCATGAAGTAAAATTTCGAGTTTAGAAAAGCCCCGTGAAAATTTGTCTCGGGTCGCTGCGCGACCCGAGACAAATTTTCTACGCGGGGCTTTTCTAAACTCGAAATTTTACTTCATGCTTAGTCTGGGAGTGGACAACACTCGTTCTTAGAAGTTTCAAATTGAAGGATCACTCTAGATTACTAAGTTTATTACCATTTTACAAAGGCTATAGCTCAAAGGACCAACCATGGTCTTCGGAGACCGAAGGACTACAGGGAATCGAAGTTTTTTTACAAGAAAACAACGAATATCTGAAGGTTTACAGCATGGATAGGAAAGTAAACATCTAATTTTGAAAAAATATCGAAGTTGGGTTGGTTTTCAGTGCATTTTTAACTTAACTTTAAATCAGTGTTTTATACGCGTGGCGCATGAAGTAAAATTTCGAGTTTAGAAAAGCCCCGCGAAAATATGTCTCGGGTCGCTGTGCGACCCTCGACAAATTTTCTATGCGGGGATTTTCTAAACTCGATATTTTACTTCATGCTTAGTCTGGGAGTGGACAACACTCGTTTGAATTTAAATTTAACTCTTTTAAAAAATCGACGTATGTAATATAATAAATCATTCATTGAAATCATAGAAAAAGATTCAAAATTTTACCTAAAATTAACTTTTAGAGTTAACTTTATAATTTGCTCGGCTCTTAATGGCTGAATATTCTATTCCTAAAAAAAACCGTTTTTCTTTAATATTAAAGTTGAATTTAATACAATAAAACAAACGGTGAATAAATCGACATAAATCTAGAAATATCGAAAATCTCGACATGTAGAAAATCTTGACGGTCCACTCCCAGACTAAGCATGAAGTAAAATTTCGAGTTTAGAAAAGCCCCGCGTAGAAAATTTGTTGAGGGTCGCGCAGCGACCCGAGACAAATTTTCACGGGGCTTTTCTAAACTCGAAATTTTACTTCATGCGCCACGCGTATAAAACACTGATTTAAGGTGAAGTTAAAAACGCACTGAAAATGAACCCAACTTCGATATCTTTTCAAAATTGGATGATTTCTTTCCTATCCATGCTGTAAACCTTCAGATATTCGTTGTTTTCTTGTAAATAAACTTCGATTCCCTGTAGTTCTTCGGTCTCCGAAGACCATGATTGGTCCTTTGAGCTGTAGCCTTTGTAAAATGGTAATAAACTTAGTAATCTAGAGTGATCCTTTGAAACTTCTAAGAGCGAGTGTTGTCCACTCCCAGACTAAGCATAAAGTAAAATTTCGAGTTTAGAAAAGCCCCGCGTAGAAAATTTGTCGAGGCTCGCGTAGCGACCCGAGACAAATTTTCACGGGGCTTTTCTAAACTCGAAATTTTACTTCATGCGCCACGCGTATAAAACACAGATTTAAAATGAATTTTAATAACACATATATCATCATTAATTAAAATCATTATATAATCAGATATTTAGTCGGTAAATGAACATTTTTGTTAATAGAAACTGATGGAATAAAATATTACTGGTTGCAAATAATAGATTCAAATTTATTTGTAAAGGATTTGTATCCGTGATTCAAAAATGAGGATTCGAATCTTTGATTCGAATCATATTTTTCACTTACGAATATTCGTGATTCGAATCATATTAGGTGATTCTGATTCGTGATTCGAATCCTGTTTTTGAGGATTCATCCCAGCTCTGATGAGTACCGACTTCTTTGATGATCTTTTCGCAAATGGGCATTGACCATTTACTACCCAAAACTATATTCTTTTACGGGAATAATTGCACTTCAACTTCATTTAAAAACCAAAAATTAAAAAATTGAAAAGAAAATTCTGTCCCAAGGTACACGCCTTTCCCCTATGTTAATGTCGGCAGCCCCACCAATTCTCACGAGCCGCCACTGCAAGCTAACAGTCTTATAAACGAATTTCATGAAATGTGGGTTACAATGTGGAAGCAAACATTCAAATGAAACGTTAAATAAATTCAATATTTGACGTGTATGTTAATATAATTTATGGGTGATGTTTATTTAAAAATAGCATTAAATAATATTATTCCAAACTTGAAGTGTCTGCATAAATAAATACAATTATACACACTCTGCCCCACATACCTCATACCTATGCAAATCAACCTTCGATTAATTTACATAAAAATGCTTTTCATTACCATCGAAAACAAAACATTTCGTTTCGGGGTGCGGGAATGCATCGGAGCATTTCTCCACTTGTGGACCACCCTCCGGGGCATTGATGCACACGTGCTCACAAAAACGGAACGAAAACAAAAATAAAAGAGGGGCACGTACCCCACACCGATGACGTAGTCAATATGTCAATTATCGTGTCCACAGGCAATTACTTGCGGTGTCGGCGGGAATTCCCCTCCTAATGGGGTGCCGAAATGCCGGAATGCTCCGAATGGTCCACCCCGCGTGAGTGTGTGTGTGTGTGTGTGTGTGTGCACTTGCTCAAATCGAATTAAGTAATCTCGGCTTTGTTCCGGTGGATTGAATAAATAAGTAAACCGTGTGGGAAGCTCACACTTGGGGAAGAGCGCGGGGATCTGAAAGCCTTTGTTCCTTCTGATGCCTAACCGGGTTTGTTTTATATCCGTTTGGGGAGTTTCGATTAATTGAAATGTTGAGGCTAGAGAATGTGCTGGTCAAGATGTTTTGTATTTTATTGGAAACCTGTTTTCTTCAACCGTGTTTTTATTGAGATATTATACAGTCAAGTAATTTACAATTAATTATTTTGTAATTAATGTTAATAGTGTTTGGAAATTATTCGATAACAAATTATAAAATTTAATGGTAAATAAAATAAAACCCTTTAACTTTGTTTGTATAACACTATATTTTTATTTTCGTTCCCATTATCAAACACTCTGATAATGGCAAGTTGAGTTGCCGAAACTGCAGTCACGAAAATAAAAATATTGTGTTATACAAAGTTCAAGTGTTTTATTTTATTGAATTAACATGTATAACGAAGTAGAAGCCTCCACCGTTCATAATTTAATGGTAATTTTTAGATCTAGTTGAAATGAGGTGTTGTGTCCCGACAGGATCCATTTTAGAACCACTTTTGTTTCTAGTATACAGGGAATACAGACTTCACGACACCTACAGTACTTTTACTAAGTAATAAACTAATGATCAAAATACTAAAAGTGCGATTTTACGCAATCCACAAATCAATCTTACATAGACTAAATCAAACACTCATTGAAACAACTACTTCCCGAGCTAATATACCGACGGACATTGGATTAAACAACAAGCGTTTACTGTTACCAGAGCTGGGCAGGATTCGAATCCTTTTAGAGCAGGGGTTCTTAACCTTTTTCAGGTCGCACCCCCCGTCATAACTCCACGCCCCCCCCCCCCCTCCCTGATTTAATTTAGTTTTTTAAGTTAGATTGAAACAGTTTTATAACCTTATTTCACTTCACTTATTCTAGGAAATCTGTCTCGCCCCCTGTTATAACTTTCCGCGCTCCCCTAAAGGGGCGTGCACCCCCGGTTGAGAAACCCTGTTTTAGAGAATTTAAAAGAATCATTCCAATAACTTAGTTCAACTGGATTCGTAATCCAGAATCGTTACATTATTTTAAAAGAAGGTTCCGTATTCGAATACAAATGCAGTTGATTCGAATTCTTATAAAAGGATTCGAATATTTATAAAACGATTCGAATATTTATAAAGGTATTCGAATAGCTATAAAAGGATTCGAATACATATAAAAGGATTTGAATACTTACAAAAGGATTTGAATCGTCAAAAATAATTCGAGTTAATTGTGAGGATTAACATGAAACATATATTTTGTGTGTTTTTCAATTTCTCGTTAAATCAGTGTTATATACGCGTGGCGCATGAAGTAAAATTTCGAGTTAAGAAAAGCCCCGTGAAAATTTGTCTCGGGTCGCTGCGCGACCCTCGCCAAATTTTCTACGCGGGGCTTTTCTAAACTCGAAATTTTACTTCATGCTTAGTCTGGGAGTGGAAACTCTCGTTCGAAACTCAAACTGAATGCTTTGATAAGAACATTAAATGACGGTTTTTTTTTAAAGATAATAATCTAGTTTTTAAATTTTGTTTAATATTATTTGAAGTAAAACTGACATGATAGCCACAATCTGAAATGTTTAATTTCTCGGACATTTCCCTGATTCAAGATTATTTTTTCTTACCATTTTCTGGGGGAAACACCCATTTTGTTAAATTGTTTTCATTGTTTTTGTCAATATTTAAGTTAGTTGTATAAATGTTGACGTGTTTTGTAATTTTTATGATGCCTGTTGATTTTGACAAATTTAATAATAATAATGATAATAATAATAATAATAATATCATATGGATTTTTTGTTAGTGTTTTGGTCAATTTGAATATAATTCCATTACTTTTCTCTGACTTTCCCGGTTTTATTGATGTTTAGTGAATTTTTTATTTACGTAATTTTCAGGTATTCATCGATTTTATAATAGAGTTCAATTTGAAGTTTTGAACGAGGATTTCCACTCCCAGGTTAAGCATGAAGTAAAATTTCGAGTTTAGAAAAGCCTAAAAATTTGGCTCGGGCGCGTAGCGAAGCGGAGCGACCGAGCCAAATTAGGCTTTTCTAAACTCGAAATTTTACTTCATGCGTCACGCGTACAAAACACTGATTTGAAGCGAAGTTCAAAAACACACAAATACAACTTTATTCAGAGTAACACGGAATCAGATATTTATGGTGCTATTCTGAACAATTGTTGTTAACAGCGATGTTATTAACATTGCAATGTATGTGAAATTGAACAGCACTTTTAAAAACTAAATTCTGAACAATCCGATGTACACAAATTTGCAACAGCGCAACGTCTATAGCGCGACCAACTTCATGTATGTTATGATAGATGATTAATAATAAGTTTTCAAGGTTATTTTTAGGAATAAACTACAGAACTGGAAATATCTATAACTGTAGAACTGTAGAACTGTAGAAGTAATAAACTTATAAACTGCTGAACTGATGGACTTTTAAAACTGACTATCGTTTAAAGCAGTGGTCTCCAAACTACGGCCCGCGGGCCAAATCCGGCCCAAGACTTGCATGAATCCGGCCCGCGATTGTTTGTAATTTTTTTTGTAAATGTTATATTTTGAAATATTGTAACAATTGCTCCTTAAATTTTTCATAATTTTATAAAATTAATCGGATCTTGGCCGACTTTATTATGTAGAATTGTATTTGTGGCCCGCGAAGAAGATAGTTTGGAGACCCAGGGTTTAAAGTATGAGTAATAGGAACTGATTGACTGTAGAATTTATGAACTGTAGAAGTAATAAACTTATAAACTGCTGAACTGATGGTCAGTAAATGATTAGATGAGCTTATGAAACAATGGAACGTAGAACTGATGAAATGCACCTTGTGGGATAACACTATTGATGTTAATTGACTTAAATTGTTTTATTTGAGTACCGAGTACACGAAAATTACTCAGAGTATTAATTTTGAGTACTTGTACTCGAGTACCGTACAGCTCCGCCATGTGTGCATCAGAATACAAAGAATACAAAAGTACAAATTTTGAGTACTTGTACTCGAGTACCGCCCAGCTCGGCCCTATGTGGATCAGAAGACATAGACCTGATATTTATTCCAATGCAGAGTTTTGGCCATGCAGATTAATTAAGTTATTTTAAAGATTATCATTCCCAAAATTACTCAATTAATTCACATACCCAAAAACCCCAATTCCGACTTCAATGAAATTCTCGGCCGAATCGCGGACACGACCTCGATGCGAGCGCAAAAAAGGTCAAGCCGGCAATAATTTGCGTACGATTACACAAAAGAAAAATCAATTCATGCAAATTACACGCGAAATGTTTTCGCTGTTTCAATGGTGTACACTCGTGTTTGTGCATGAGTTATCGAGGCTAAGTTTAATGTCGGCAAAAGTGAATTAATGCGCGCGTTCGGCTCATACATTTCAGATGCGATGATTTATTCTCCAATGAATCTAGTCCATATTCATGGTACATTTGTCATGTGGGTTGTTGGCTGGCTGGTGTGTTTCTACAAAAAAAAGGGCTGAGGAGGGTCGTTGTTATGTTAATCTGTACGACATTTCATACACTATTAATATAAATAGGTTGTAATGTTTCAATGTATACAAATGGATGTTTAGTTGTTTTATTTCTTGAGGGACAAGATTAACACTTATATTCCAAATATGTAAATGGGGTTCTTAATTTTTAGCTACAAAAGGCTTAATGAGACGAGATGTTAAAGTGTGGATTTAATTAAATTAATTATAATAAATACAAAGTGGAACATACTGAAGCTTTATATAGAGAATTTATATACTGTGAGGATTTTTTTTTCGCTGAACATACGTTTCCTATGTTTAGTATTAGAAAGTCCATGTCAATACATTATTTTATTAATTTCACGGATTAAGCAACCAAACTTACAGATATTTCGACATTTTATTTTAGATTTAGTGTAGATTTAGTACAAATGTTCAAAGTGACCACCTTCCTATTCAAAGCAATATGCCAAGCGATTGTAAAATCCTTGTACAGTATTTCTTAAAAAAACTGGATTTATTTCATTACAGGCGGTACTTATTCTGTTTTTTAGTTCTTTTGTACTCTTTATTGCTATATTATTTTAGATTTTGGAGTGGATATAACCTCAAAGAAAGAAATCGGGGGACCAAGGTGGCCAAACTATGGGTCCAAATATTCCAATCCACCGATCCTGGAAGCTTTCATTCAGGAAACGTGTAACAGGGGCTGTGGAATGTGGTGGAGCGCCGTCCATTTCAAACCATGCGTTCTCAATATTGAAGACTTGTAGTTGTGGTACAATGTCTCAAGAAGTTCCAAACATTTAACAGCAGTAAGGTTGCCCTCAATAAAAAAGGGACCAAGGGTAGTGTCAACTATTCCAGCCCAAACATTAACTCTCCTATTGTATTGAGTGACATTAATGACAATTATTTTATCAGAGGTTACTCGGATATGTTGTAATTGTTCGTAATACTTTACTAGACGTAATACTTTAGATTTATATTCTCTTATGAAAACATCTAGAACATATGGAAACAACCTAGAAAGTGTTTCCTCAATTGTAAAATATCGTTCACTTGCCATTCTAAAAATGAATTTCAATATCCAGTACAAAAAATCTGGACGAAAGGTCAATGAATTTCAAAGCTATTGTAGATAGTAGGTTCATTAATAATAAAAATTATAAAGCCAGTGGCCGATTTTCGAGCAATTTCCTTTGGGATATGCAAATTGCTTAAGGCGCTTGAATTTTGTAAGATTTAGTTACACGAAATAAAGATTTGTAATATTTAATAACTTAAGACTAAGCAGTACATATTGAACGTTACTTTAAATCAGTGTTTTGTACGCGTGGCGTATGAATAGAGTGGCGGCGAACCGAGAAAATCGGGAAAGTCAGGAAAAATCAACTTTTTCAGCGAAAAGTCAGGAAATTTTTAAATTAATAACACTAATAAATAAGAAAATAATGCAAATAAAGAATTGCCAAATTGTTAGATCTGTTCGGAGCACGAATCTGACACATAAATTCCCGTTTGCACCAAAGTCAATTAACTTAATCAGTGATTAGTACTTCTTAAAAACACAACAGTTTTATTTACAAATTGTTTACATTATCAGTATGCGATCAAACATGTTAAGGATATCTTACAAATTATTAGCATTCTTATATTCTAGAATTTCGACTTAACCAAAGGCTTAATCATAGATTAGTGGATGATTAAAGTTAATCAGTCGGGGCGCAAATGGCCAAAAATGATATAAAAAAATGGTGATGTGTCCATCATAGTACTTTCCCCCGTAAATTGCGTATTAAATCACTTTTAAAATATTTGTAGCATTATTATTTTCAAAATGTCTTCAACTTTTTGATAACTACAACTTTTATTTGAAACATTTTTCAATTGGATCAACACATACTGACACAAACCAATGACTAGATAAAAACACTATTTATTGAATATCTCAAAAACTAAGAGTGCTATGACAAAAAGTGAATCTACAAAAAATCTTTAGTTTTTCATTTCCTACAACTTTTATTTGAAACATTTTCCAGTTGTATCAACACACACACTGACACAAATCAATGACTAGATAAAAAACACAATTTATTAAATATCTCAAAAACTAAGAGTGCTATGACAAAAAGTGAGTCCACAAAAAATCTTTAGTTTTTTATTTCCTACAACTTTTATTTGAAACATTTTTCAATTGTATCGACACATACACTGTCACACACCAATGACTAGATAAAACACACAACTTTTGAAATATCTCAAAAACTAAGAGTGCTATGACAAAAAGTAAGTGAACAATACATCTTCATTTTGTTATTATCTACAACTTTTATTTGAAAGAATTTTTTGTTTGATGAACATTTATTGAAAAAATCTGAAAAAACTGAAAAACGCTAAGAGTAAAGTACCACTTCCGGTTTTCCAATTTTCACCAAAAGCTTTTCAGTTCTTCCGATTGTAACAAAAAGCTTAAGTTTCAAGTTTCATCTCGATATCTTTAGCGGTTTTTGCGGTACAGCGCACACAGACACACACACAGACACACAGACAGACAGACAGACATTTTTCAAAAATGGTCTTATTCGACTCAGGGGACATCAAAACGGATATTTCCGCTAAAATTTTTGATTCGAAAATTTTCACGAAAACAATACTTTGCCTTTGTATTACATACGGGGGAAAGTAAAAAATGATGATGGGTCGATCATAGCACTTTTCCCGTAATTTGAACAATTGATATTTGACATACTAAATTTATTTTACTTTAACCAGTTAGTTAACGATTTCACTTGGAGTTAGTGATTTACACGCGTGTCGCATGAAGTAAAATTTCGAGTTTAGAAAAGCCTGAAAATTTGGATTTGCTGGGGCGCGACTCGCTTCGCTCGCGCGCCCCAGCAAATCCAAATTTTCAGGCTTTTCTAAACTCGAAATTTTACTTCATGCTTAATCTGGAACTGGAAACCCTCGTTAGTCGATCAATCAGAAACTTATTTTGCAGTTTCCTTTATTGTCACATTTATGACATAAAATAAATACAGTTGATGTTATTTTCTTAGTTCAAATTTAGAACAAAAACAAATTCGTGGGCATTATTTATGTGAGTTTAGAAAAGCCTGAAAATTTGGATTGGTCACGTAGTGTTTTTACGCGCGTGGCACATGAAGTAAAATTTCAAGTTGAGAAAAGCCTGAATTTAGATCCTAATTCAAATTCTTCGGGCTTTTCTCAAATCGAAATTTTACTTCATGTCTGGGAGTGGAAATCTTTCGTATTTATTTATTAACAAAGTCTTAAAGGTTTTCAAGTTTTTGTTCAATTTTTAAAATCTGATTCCAGATTTTTTTCCTGGCCCCTTAAAATAACTTCATTTTGTGAAAAAGCCAAATATAAGGGAGAACAAAGTTATTTAATAAAGCAATTATAAAGTGCCCGCCGTTAAGATATCTAAATTTTAGTTTTTTGAACAACAAACACATGTAGTTACAGATTTAAGAGGTGAAAAGAAAACATATAATGTACGAATTGAGAAATTGCAAGATTTGATAATACTTATCGAAAACTTATTAACACGAAATCAAACATACGCAGTATATTTTGAACTTCGCAATATTGTCAATGTTTTATACGCGTGGCGCATGAAATAAAATTTCGAGTTTAGAAAAGCCTGAAAATTTGAATGTACGAATTGAGAAATTGCAAGATTTGATAATACTTATGGAAAAATTATTAACACGAAATCAAACATACGCAGCATATTTTGAACTTTGCAATATTGTCAATGTTTTATACGCGTGGCGCATGAAGTAAAATTTCGAGTTTAGAAAAGCCTGAAAATCTGGATTTGCCGGGACGCGACTCGCTTCGCTCGCGCGCCCCGGCAAATCCAAATTTTCAGGCTTTTCTAAACTCGAAATTTTACTTCATACTTAATCAATTTTAACTTATTGTGATTAAATTGAATAAAATTGACAATGCAAATTATTCGTGTATTCGCAGAAAATTTGGTAAATACGAATACAGAAAAGTAAACGACTATTCGAATACGAATGCCGGTATTACAAACATCCCTATTCCACAGTAATAACTGAGTAATTCGTTCAAATATGCACAAAATATAGAGTATTAAATTCAAAACTCGTCTTTGCTATTTTGTATAAGTTTAGTGAACTCATTATCCGTCACTACTTGTTAGACTTGTTAGTGACTTCGAAAATTAACACAAGGTATTATAACTCGTCTCTGCCCTTTTGTTCCATAACAATCTTACTCGAAACTCAACTTAAGCATACTTAATAATTAAATTTCGCATGTCTATAGCAGTCAGCAGAAACTGATTGTTGTTTTTTGTGCAAACTCGCGGTCTAGACTGGCAAGTACCGCAAAACGTTCACTAATAAGATTAGGAATTGACAAAAGCAGTGTAGTGTGTGTGTACAATATATTATCATCGCTTACACAGTCTAGTTAGAGTGCACGTATCAACAGTCTGGCCAAATTGGATTATAATAAACATCGAATGGGGGGGACTAAGGGATGTTCCTGCGAGGGGGTTGAGAGGGTGGACGTGAGTCGGACCGTTGTTCGCTCTTTGTTCCTGGCGCCTCGGGGATGGAGCGTACTGAAACCCTGTTAGTATCGAATGGAATCATACAAATCGCCGCCCCCCGCTATTAGATTAAAAAGCAGAAGTATTAATAAAGGAGGGGTAGGTGAATGGTTTTGTATTGGGCACGGATTCTGGATTTAAATTGCTTGCGTTTGGATATACGTAAAGTAAATTCGTGTATCATTAGGATGGATTTTGGCTGTATTGTAAATGTCTTTAATCTACATCAGTAAGCAGAGCTGTTCGAAATAAAATGTACTCAAGTACCAGAGCTGGGCAGGATTCGAATCATTCAGGATTCGAATCCTGGATTCGAATCCTTTTAGAGGATTCAAAAGAGGTATTCGAATACTTTAGTTAAACCGGATTCGTAATCCGGATTCGTTACACTTTTTTAAAAGGATTCGTATTCGAATCCAAATGCTGGTGATTCGAATCCTCATAAAAGGATTCGAATCCTCATAAAAGGATTCGAATCCTCATAAAAGGATTCGAATGCTCATTAAAGGATTCGAATCCTCGTAAAAGGATTCGAATTCTCATAAAAGGATTCGAATCCTCGTAAAAGTATTCGAATCCTCATAAAAGGATTCGAATCCTCATAAAAGGATTCGAATATTTATAAAAGGATTCGAATAGTTACAAAAGGATTCGAATCGTCAAAAATAATACGACTTAATCGTAAGGATACACATTAAAAAGTTGTTTTGTATGTTCTTAAATTTCTCGTTAAATCACTGTTTTATACGCGTGGCGCATGAAGTAAAATTTCGAGTTTAGAAAAGCCCCGTGAAAATTTGTCTCGGGTCGCTGCGCGACCCTCGACAAATTTTCTACGCGGGGCTTTTCTAAACTCGAAATTTTACTTCATGCTTAGTCTAGGAGTGGACGACACTCGTTTGTAAGTGATAAAATCAATTAAATTAATGATTTGTGTCAAATTTGACATTTTGATAAATTTTGATGATTTTTGCCAGATTTGAGATTTTTAATTGTTTTTCGGTAATTTCCCCAAATATATCATATTGATGAATATGAATTGACATTCCCAATCAAATTTTCACACTTAACATGTCGATTTATAACATTTTTATAAGATTTTCAACAAATCGATATTTTCATAAAATTAACATCATTTTGAGATTTTCGTCGATTAATCAAATTTTTAGCAGATTTTGAAATATTTCCTCAATTTTCTTTAATTTATCGAATGTTGATAAAATTTTCAATATTTCGAGATTTTTAATTAATTTATGAAAATGTTTATCAGATTTTAAACATATCTTGATTTTTGATATTTTGTCATTTTTATCGATTTATAAAATTTTGATGAAATTTTCGATATTTCGAAATTTTCTCGTTAAATATATAAAATGTTTATATGTAAGATTTTCAATATTTTTACTCAGATGTGTAACGATTTTCAAAAATTATTGAATCATTATTTGAACACACAAATTTGAGATTTTTTTTTTCTACAAGACATATTTAATCAATTTTGACATTGAATGACATTTTTAATATTTTTTACCTTTTGAGATGTCATTTTTGACAATAGATTATATTCTTGATATTTGACTACGTTTTTTGATATGGCGCATGAAGTAAAATTTCAATTTCGAGTTTAGAAAAGCCCCGTGAAAATTTGTCTCGGGTCTCTGCGCGACCCTCGACAAATTTTCTACGCGGGGCTTTTCTAAACTCGAAATTTTACTTCATGCTTAGTCTGGGAGTGGAGACACTCGTTCGTAAATTTTCGAATTATCATAAAGTTGTGTATTTATTTTCCAAAAAATCTTTCTCTGTTTATTTTTTCGTTGGCTACAACTTTTGTTTGAAACATTTTTTGATTTGGACGTCGAAAGCCATAATCGGTGAGTTGTTGATGTCCACTAGATTTTTTAATTTCTAATTTAAAAACAAAAGAGCTGAGGTGAAAAGTGTTTAGGTAAAAGAGGTATATTTTTTCGTTGGCTACAACTTTTGTTTCAAACATTTTTTGACTTAGACGTCGAAAGCCATAGTGAAAATTGTTTAGTAAAAAAAACATCTAATGATTTCTGGTGATTTTTAACGCAAGACTTTTAGACATTTGATGGTATAATTAATATTGAATTACTGAAATAAGTATTTATTTTTAATATATTCGTAAATATACGGTAAACAATGTAAAATATTTATTTAATTAAAATATTTAGAAAATAACAATACAATAAATTTTATATTATTATTATACTGGGTGTCCGTATTTCAACAGAATGTATGGGGATCTCAGTTATTTAAAAAGATAGAGAGTCGGTTAAATTGGGGCAAAGTTGCACAATTTAGGGCCCAATAATAACCCAAAAACAAGTTTGAAATATCTTATTTCCTTAATGAGATATTGTCAAAACGCGTATTTTTGAAAATTCGTTTTTATTTTTTTATTCAAAAACTATTGAATCCAGACATTTACAACTTTGACATTATAGGCACTTTTTAACGATAAATCTAGTAACAGATTTTATTTTAAGATAACTAGGGACCATACCTAACTTTTGTTTTTCTTATGGGCGCCATTTTGGATTTTGATACTTTTTGTAAGAATATTTTTTACTGAATTCAATAATCTATCACACTTATAGTTTATTGTACATTTCATATGTAAAATTTTAATCTTTTGGTTTTTCAAAAAGTGCCTTGGAAACAGTTGAGTAACTCACTTATTTGGCAACTCCTAGGACCCATAATTTGCTTACATATCAGCCCTGAAGACGGGCATCCGACGATGCATACTTTAACAGTTGTGACATATTTTAAAGTAACGAGTGTCTTCCACTCCCAGACTAAGCATGAAGTAAAATTTCGAGTTTAGAAAAGCCCCGCGTAGAAAATTTGTCGAGGGTCGCGCAGCGACCCGAGACAAATTTTCACGGGGCTTTTCTAAACTCGAAATTTTACTTCATGCGCCACGCGTATAAACCATTGATTTGAAGTGTAGTTCAAAAACACACAAATACAACTTTAATCAGAGTAACACAGAAATTTAGTCTGTTATCAACGATGTTCAGTGGTAATATTAAATAATTAGGTTGTGAATAGTTTTGTTAAAACAACTGATAACGATATTTATATGTTAATGGTTGTAAAAAAATAATAAAATCAAATTTATTCTTAAACAATTTGTATTCGTGATTCGAAAAAACAGGATTCGAATCTTTGATTCGAATCATATTTATCTCTTACGAATCCTTTATTCGAGTATTCCTGATTCGAATCATATTAGGTGATTCGGATTCGTGATTCGAATCCTTTTAACGAGGATTCGTCCCAGCTCTGTCAAGTACTAAGTACAAGTACAAGTAAGTATGATCCAAATGTCTTCTATCCCTGGATTAAGCTTGAAGAAAATGTTAAGAAAAATTAGGGGCCAATCATTACGATGGATTTTTGTTGGCAGTATTGTAAATGTCTTTAATCTACATCAGTAAGCAGAGCTGTTCGAAATAAAATGTACTCAACTACTGACTACCAGTTCTCTACATAAAATGTACTCTAGTACTAAGTACAAGTACTCTACAAGTGCAAGTAAGTATGATCCAAATGTCTTCCATCCCTTGATTAAGCATAAAGAAAATGTTAATAAAAATAAGGGTCCAATACTCGAACCCTGTGATACACTAGTATTTATTTCAAGCGTTCAAATTCAAACTTTTAGTTTAGTTGACAAGTAAGTATGATGCAAATGTCTTCCATCCCTTGATTAAGCATAAAGAAAATGTTAAGAAAAATAAGAGTCGAATACTCGAGCCCTGTGCTACACTAGTTTTTATTTCAAGCGTTCAAATTCAAATTTTTAGTTTAGTAGATAAGAAAGTATGATCCAAATGTCCTCCATTCCTTAATTAAGAATGAAGAAAATATTAAGAAAAATAAGGGGCCAATACTCGAGCCCTGTGGTACACTAGTTTTTATTTCAAGCGTTCAAATTCAAACTTTTAGTTTAGTAGACAAGTAAGTATGATTTAAATGTTTTCCATCCCTTGATTAAGCATGAAGAAAATGTTAAGAAAAATAAGGGGCCAATACTCGAGCCCTGTAGTACACTAGTTTTTATTTCAAACGTTCAAATTCAAACGTTTAGTTTAGTAGACAAGTAAGTATGATCCAAATGTCTTCCATCCCTTGATTAAGCATGAAGAAAATGTTAAGAAAAATAAGGGGCCAATACTCGAGTCCTGTGGTACACTAGTTTTTATTTCAAGCGTTCAAATTCAAACGTTTAGTTTAGTAGACAAGTAAGTATGATCCAAATGTCTTCCATCCCTTGATTAAGCATGAAGACAATGTTAAGAAAAATAAGAGTCTAATACTCGAGCCCTGTGCTACACTAGTTTTTATTTCAAGCGTTCAAATTCAAATTTTTAGTTTAGTAGATAAGTAAGTATGATCCAAATGTCCTCCATTCCTTAATTAAGCATGAACAAAATATTAAGAAAAATAATGGGCCAATACTCGAGCCCTGTGGTACACTAGTTTTTATTTCAAGCGTTCAAATTCAAACTTTTAGTTTAGTAGACAAGTAAGTATGATTTAAATGTCTTCCATCCCTTGATTAAGCATGAAGAAAATGTTAAGAAAAATAAGGGGCCAATACTCGAGCCCTGTAGTACACTAGTTTTTATTTCAAACGTTCAAATTCAAACCTTGCAGTTTAGTAGACAAGTAAGTATGATCAAAATGTCTTCCATCCCTTGATTAAGCATGAAGAAAATGTTAAGAAAAATAAGGGGCCAATACTCGAGTCCTGTGGTACACTAGTTTTTATTTCAAGCGTTCAAATTCAAACGTTTAGTTTACTAGACAAGTAAGTATGATCCAAATGTCTTCCATCCCTTGATTAAGCATGAAGAAAATGTTAAGAAAAATAAGGGGCCAATACTCGAGCCCTGTAGTACACTAGTTTTTATTTCAAACGTTCAAATTCAAACCTTGCAGTTTAGTAGACAAGTAAGTATGATCAAAATGTCTTCCATCCCTTGATTAAGCATGAAGAAAATGTTAATAAAAATAAGGGGCCAATACTCGAGTCCTGTGGTACACTAGTTTTTATTTCAAGCGTTCAAATTCAAACGTTTAGTTTAGTAGACAAGTAAGTATGATCCAAATGTCTTCCATCCCTTGATTAAGCATGAAAAAAATGTTAAGAAAAATAAGTGGACAATACTCTAGCCCGATGGTACACTAGTTTTTATTTCAAGCGTTCAAATTCAAACTTTTAGTAAGCGTTTACACTCTTGATAAGTCTGAAAATGTCGATTTGCCTGGCAAATTAAAATTATCAGGCTATTCTAAACCTAAAATTTTACATAAGTATAAATGAAATTGCCAATACCCGGTTGTAGAATACTTCAAAATATTAAAAGTGCGATTCTTTACGCAATCTCACAAAGACTACTGATCTATTCTGAAGTTCAGACCATATGCTTTAGCTTTTATACAATTTATAAAATAAACATGTATAAGAAATTTGACAAAATTGAAATCTGTCGAAAATGGAATTTATTAAACATAAAATAACCATGTTGTTCTTGAAAGATTATTTAAATATTTCTTTTTCTGACGGAACTCTAGTACAAAAATATTGAATCTAATACCCTAGTATTTGTTGTTCTTTAAGTAATCATCGCGTATCCCAGCTTAGAGACTACTGTCTTAAATTAATTATTTAAAAATTCTGGAAAGGAAACGAAAAAAAAAAATTGGAAAGTTTAAATAATAAAGTTCTAATTCCTTACGTGATTTAATAAAACAGAAAATTTACAATTAAAAAATTTGTAATGATCGTTTTACGGATCTCAGCAAGATTTATTTGGAAATCGTTGTGATCAGGGTTGTTAAAAAACGTTTTCTTCATTTTAATTAAAACAAATAGTTTTTTTTTTTAAAAAAACGTGTTTTTTTCAATGAAACAGTGTTTAAAACATTGGGCGCGTTCTTCAGAGACAACTGTTGGCAGTATACTGCCAACTGTTGGAGAATTCTTTGATGACCGAATTGTTAATCGTAAACGTGTTTGGGATTTTTGCAATCGTAGAAAATAGACCGACCGAAGTACCGTTCATTAGATACCAAGATTCATAATAAAGAAATAGAAACATGTTGAATGTTAAACATTTTGATGAACGGGCCCATTAACAATTAAAAACATGTTTAAAAGATGTTTTAAACATCCTTATTAATAAACCTTAGCATACAGCTTTAACACAATTCTAACACAGATATTGACATTTTCAGTTTAATAAAACGTTTTAGTAGATTACTATTGTTAGTTTACAACTAATAATTTAATAGCCCTAGTTAAAGTCTTATACATAACCTCAACTGTCATAACACAATAGTGTTATTTAGAATTAATTTAACAATGCATAAAATCATAAATGTATAAACCTTATCAGTATGTTTTGAACTTCAACTGAAATCAGTGTTTTATACGCGTGGCGCATGAAGTAAAATTTCGAGTTTAGAAAAGCCCCGTGAAAATTTGTCTCGGGTCGCTGCGCGACCCTCGACAAATTTTCTACGCGGGGCTTTTCTAAACTCGAAATTTTACTTCATGCTTAGCCTGGGAGAGGAGCAGTGTTGCCAGCCCTACCGATTTTTCGGTAGATCTACTGATTTTTAGGTGATTATACCGATCTACCGATTTCCTTCCAAATTTTACCGAATTCTTTATTTTTTTAGATTTTGTAGTATTCTGTATTTATTTTTGAAATATAGTTCATAAGAGGCCAGTGAATCCCCTTATGTATTGATATAGAGTGCGGGGAATTACTTAAAATGGTATTTTCGCAGACGGGGAATTATTTCCCTCGAAAAATCGTAGTCCGGTCAGTCCGATGTTGAACTTGTGCTAAGTTTCGCTTAGAAAGTGTACTTTGTAATTTAACATGAGTGATTCAAGTAATAATGGTGAAGGTTCAAGTGCTGGAGTCATTAAGAAAAAGAAGTATTTACAATTTTATAAAAACGAATGGGAAAAGATACCAGAGTATAAAGAATTGCTAACAAATAGCAGAAAAGGCGTACAGTATGCAACATGTAAATCATGTGACAAAGATATTAATATAACAAGTGGTAAAAATGCATTGTTTAAACATAATATTTCAACAACGCATCAGGCAAAAGTGAAAAGTATGTTAAAGCAATCTACATTGACGGCTTTTACCACTACAGGTTCATCGAAAGCAAAATGTGACGAGGATATTAAAAAAGGTATATTATAATGTCGGTTCATTTTTATAAACAATTGTCAGTTTGTAACGTAGTCTCATTATCATTCATTATTATTAAGATTTGTTATTACTTACCTATTTTTATTAACACTCTGTAAAAAATCGATTTTCGTAATTTGAAAATGTATTTGCCAACCTTAAATAATATCAATAAGCGAGTGCGTAATAGACGCGATCAATTGCAGTTTAAGGGAGATTTATACCGAAATGTCAAAATAATGATGAAATAAATATTATGCAGTGATAAATATTAATTGATGAATTATTATTTAAAAATAAATAAATAGTTAAAAAAACGTGCCACTATTGGCCATCAGGTTACAAACGCAATTGATCGCGTATTTTACGCATATTGAGTATTATAAAAAATATTGTATTCTTTTCCACAGCCGACATGCGACACAGGCATGTTGCGTATAAATCAGTCAAAAATCTCTTTTTAAATAAAAGAAAAGATTTGTTCCTTACTTCACATTTTATAGACTGTTTGATATTGGCAATTGTTTATTAAAAATAATAGACTAGACTAAATTAATTGTTAATGTGGTTACTATTTCTAGGAGAAATACGTTTAGCAGCATTTGGTGCAGAACACAATTTGTCATTTGTTTTTATGGATCATCTAGTCAAAGTAATTGCTGCTGTTTGCCACGATTCTAATATTGCTAAAGGTTTAGCTTGCGAAAGAACAAAAACTACTGCAATAGTCAAACATGTTCTAGGAAAAGAAGCCCTGGATTCACTTTGTGAACATCTTCGCCACAATAATTTTTCCTTAATAGTAGATGAATCTACGGACAGAAGTACAACAAAGCACTTGTGTTTAACAGTAAGAACTGTTTTAAATGATAGTGTCTCTGACATGTTTTTGGGTTTAATTAAACTTTCTGGGGCTGATGCCACTACACTGTACAGTAAGATTGTAACATTTTTTGAAAAGCATGAAATACCATATAAAAAGAATTTAATCGGTTTCGCTTCTGACGGTGCAAATGTAATGATGGGGGAACATCATTCGTTAATGTCGTTATTGAAAAACGATATTCCCTCATTATATGTAATGAAATGCATTTGTCACACATTTCATTTGTGTGCCTCGTATGCCTGTAGAAAAGTTCCAAGGTTTGTAGAAGATCTCACGAGAGATATTTATAATTATTTTGGTTCGAGTCCTAAACTAATTTCAGAGTTTACAGAGTTCCAAAATTTTTGTAATGTCAAAGTGCACAAAATTTTACACCCATCCCAGACAAGGTGGTTATCTGTTCTATCAGTAGTATCAAGAATTTTGGAACAATATGATGCTCTGCAATTGTTTTTTACAAATGCAGTCAGTAGGAAAGATGTGTTAGCTGCAGAGAATATATTAACAAAATTAAATGATCCAGTTGAAAAATTATTCCTACAGTTTTTAGAATTCGTATTGCCTTTGTTTAATAATTTGAATAGAGAAATGCAGTCAGAAAGTCCAAAGTTACATCTTATTTATAGTAATATTTGCAAAATTTAGAAACTATTTTTGACTGTTTTATTAAGAGAGATTATTTGCAAAATACTTCAATTGAAAATATTGACTTTAAAAATTATTTAAATATTGATGACATGTACTTTGGTGCTAACGTAATCCAAACAATTGCTAAAGAAGAGATTACTGATGAGAAAATAAGTTCTTTTAAATTAAGATGTTTGGAATTTTATGTAGAGAGTTGTAATCAAATCCACTAAAAAACAACCCACTAAAATTATTTAAGTTTCTTGATCCTGTGGTAGTTAAATCTGGTTCTGTCCATTCGATTTCAGACGTGGCCATATTATTTCCAAATTTAATAGATCACACAAATTTACAAACATTGGACAGTGAGTGGCGATTGTTGAGAAATACTGATGAGATACATTCATTATCCAATGATATTCAAACATTTTGGAACGACGTTCACAAATTTAAATTCGGTGATGAAACTTTAATGTTTAATTCATTAACAACTTATGTGTACAAATTATTATGTCTTCCACATTCATCAGCGAACGTAGAAAGAATTTTTTCATCTATAAATTTACTAAAAACGAAACAACGAAATAAACTGGAAACAGACACTATTGTAGGATTATTAATAACATACTAAGCAATATATAGGTGACCAAGAATGCCATAATTTAAAAATTGAAAAAAAGTTAACATCACTTATGAATAAACATAATTTGTATGAAAATATTAATGAATCCCAAGACTGATAAATTGCCCCATTGGTTCCCTATGGATAGAAATTATTAGTAAATATTCATATTATTTATTATAAACTATTATTTTTTGTATAATTCTTCTTGTTCATTATTTATATAAGTACAAAGATTAGTTTTTTAAGAAATGTTTAAAAATTTTTGTTTAAAATTGTTCGCAAATGCATTTTATTTTTGTTGTATTATTTATAAAAATGTAATTTTAATAAATTTGTAAGTAACATTTAATAATTTTACTTTTAATCCCTAAATAAAGACAAAATAAATTAAATAATATACAACATTTAAATCTACCGATTTTTGTGCGTAATCTACCGAAAAATTACGGCGATATCTACCGATGAAGCCTTGCCGAGGTTGGCAACACTGGAGAGGAGACACTCATTAGAAGTATATTTTAATGTAATAATATATCAGAAGAAATACATTTTCAAACATAAAAAAAAAAAAAACAGTGTTACATACCTTCTAAATTACTTGATTACGATGAAGTTAGAGCACATGAAAATGTAATGTTGCTACGTTCATTCTATTATACAACTTTAACACAATTGTAACAATGATATTGACATTTTCAGATTAATAAAACGTTTTAGTAGATTACTATTGATAGTTTACAACTAATAATTTAATAGCCCTAGTTTAAGTCTTCTACATAACCTCAACTGTCATAACAAAATAGGGTTATTTAGAATTAATTTAACAATGCATGAAATCATAAATGTATAAACCTTATCAGTATGTTTTGAACTTCACTTGAAATCAGTGTTTTATACGCGTGGCGCATGAAGTAAAATTTCGAGTTTAGAAAAGCCCCGTGAAAATTTGTCTCGGGTCGCTGCGCGACCCTCGACAAATTTTCTACGCGGAGCTTTTCTAAACTCGAAATTTTACTTCATGCTTAGCCTGGGAGTGGAGACACTCATTAGAAGTATATTTTAATCGAATAATAGATCAGAAGAAATACATTTTCACAAACATAAAAAAAAACAGTGTTACATACCCTCTAAATTACTTGATTACAATGAAGTTAGAACACATGAAAATGTTATGTTGCTACGTTCATCCTATAATTATTTCAAAACTAACAATAATATGTATATTTTGCTTTAATAATACGAAATGTTAGTTTCGTGTTTGTATGCGTCTAGTAGAGATTAACCTTGGTTTTTATTTTAACAAAATTTTCATACTTCTCTAAACTTGAAATTTTTCTTCATGCTTAATCAAGGAGTGGGGACACTCGTTAGAAGCTTCGAATTAAAAGTTTTTTAAAAACAATGATTATCTAAAAATGTAGAAAGTACATATCAGAATATGTATACTTAAAAGAAAAACTCCTTGTATTATAAATTATTTGGAATTCAAAGGTCTGTTTTGTAATAGCATAAGCTAATTGTATGAGAGATATGTATAATATTTTCCAATATTCACCTTATATTAATTGATTTTTTTGAATATAGCATTGTAGAAGGTACATTTTCAATTAGTAAATTGCCTTTGTGTGGATTAAAAATATGTAGGGATTTGTTTTGTGCATTCAGTACGATACGCTTCAGTGTTCAAAGTCGTGTTTGTTTTTGACGTTATCGGATTAGTGGAAAGCGTATTAAAGTTGATGGATGTTGAAAATGTGCCGCGCACACTGGGTATGTATTCAGTAATGGACCGTGTGTTTGTTACTTGTTACCTACGGGCTACGCAATCCACGTAATGGTCAATTAACCTCAGTGTCAAGGCTAGAGTTGTTGAATGGATAGAAAAAATAAGTGAGTCGGTTGCGAGCGTTGGCGCGAGGTGGCGCATGTTGTTGGGACTTGTAGTGTAGAGTAGGCGTGGTTGAGGTGTGGTGTGTAAATAGGTCCCGCCTAGTTGAGTGTAGGGTGGCGTTCGGGTGGTTCCGTGCGCGTTCGGAAGGCAGTCGAGCTGTTGGGTTCACGGTGGTCGGCAGTTTGAGGACGGTAGCGTTAAATGAGAGTTGAAGTTAATGGTTGTTTTTCGTGCGCGGAATGAAGCGTTAGAAGTGTGTGCGGTGTTATGTGCCGGTGGGTGAAAGGGGGCCCTGTGCTCCGGGTGTTCTGTGGATTGTAAGACACCTGGGGAATGTGTGCGGGAGTCGTGTTTCCGTTTCGTAGAGATGAGTGCGGCGCTGCCCCCCGTGCCCGATCTCATTCCCATTTCGGCGTTACGGAAGGGCAGTAGTAATAATAACAATAATAATAGTAAGGTGCGGGAGTGCGCCCCCTGCAGCTCGACCCAGTGCTCCGGAGAGGTTATGGGAGAGCAGCGCTCGCGGCGGACGGGGCAACCAGCCGCCTTCGAGGTGATCGATACTACGTCGCGGTCACGTGGTAACGGCGACGGCGCCGCCCCTCAGCAGCCAGCAGCGTCCCGGAAAGCTCGGACCGAGCGTCATCGTAAATCAGACAGGAGACGTGATCGCGTACGCGAGCGTCGCAAAAGGTCCACCTCGTCGAAACCGCGCTCGGTGCCCTCATCGCCGGAACGGCCCGCCAACCCCCGCGTCAACCCGATATTCGTGTGGGTCCGGCAGCAAGACAACCACATCGTGGAAGTCAAATGCGAAGACTACGACAAGCGGAATCGGATTCTGCTTACGAAGACCGCGCAGGGATGGAGGGCTATCCCGCGTACGGAAACACTCGCGCCCGCCCTCCAGAAATCGGATGATAAACCTAGGAAAGTGAAAAAACGCAACAACAGTAAGGTCAAGCGAAAATCGGCCGCCGTGCAAGTCGACGATCTGCACGAACGGGATCCCTCCTGGACAGAAGTGTCATCCGAGCCACCGGAACCGACCCCGGAAAAGTCGCCCCCCTCGAGTGTAAACAGTGCGTCCGACTGCAGTGCGCAGGATGGGACTGGAAGTGCAACCGCCGACGACTGTCACAACAAATGCGACGTCACTCCTTTGGATAACCTCCTCGCCGTGGCCGAACTTGAATTCAACCAGCACATACAGCAGGAGCAATGGGCCAAACCCAACCAGGAACTCCCGGAGGAGCCGGTAGACCAAATCAACAACATGGAACAGCTGGATATGTTCATTGAATCCTGCGCTCCCGCCGAGCCCCCCACTGACCTAGAAGATACAAAACAAAAGTCCGACGACTGCGAATGCGACTACACCGAGGAGGAAGAGAATAATTTAGCGATGGACGACATCCTCAGCAGGTTAGAGCAATCCCTGCGCAGCCCCGATACGCTTCACTCTGAAATCAACGAAATCATTAAAAAAACAAAATCTGAAGGAAATGTGCAGAAAATCATAGAACGCGAAATAATTGATGATGTTGAAGAACAAGAAACAATTGAAGAATTAGAACAACAAGACACAATTGAAGAAATAGAAGAACAAGAAACAAACGAGGAAAGTGAAGTAATCGAAGAAACAAAAGAAATCATTGAAATAGATGAGGGTGATGTTATTGATGAGATTAGAGAAAGGAAGGATATTGCGGAAAGCGAAATAATTGAAGAAATAAAACATCCCGAAAAAAACGAACCTCAAGAGCTCCCAACAGACCTATCATCCAAAAAAATTGATGATTTTAACTCCAGCGTGGAAGATACAATCACAACAGATAACGTTGATGAAATGATGCCTACAGATCTCAGTGTGCCTAAATGTCCTTCGTCGCCAAAACGCCCCCCATCGCAAAACTCGGAAACGATACAATCCCCCCAACCCAGCGGGATCCCCGCAGTGCCACCCTCACCCGACATCTACCACCACCATCACAGCAGTGCCAATAAAAACAAATCACTATACTTAGAATCACTACTCTCCCCTAGCAAGGAAACCATCACCGACAAAGAACCTCTAGATTTAGGTAAACACCGGGAATCCGATAGTCCTAGAGTAACGTGTTCCCAGGAAATACAAAACCATCCAGAACCACCTGCGAAGAAATTAAAATTAGAGGATTTGACTTTAAAGAAATTGCTGGATAACCAAAAGAAAGAGGCAGAAAAAATTGATGGTAAAAACAACGAGACACCTAGGTTGCTAGAACTACTCACACACGACGCCGATCCAGATCCAATGGTGCAATTAAAACAAGTCCTTTCTAACGCGAGTTTGAACGTACCGGATCCTATGTTGATCCCAAAGGATAAGCTAAGTCTGATTCTTTCAAATCCAGCGAAAGAAATCCCGAAATTACTAACACAGAGACCTGAATTGCGATTACCTGAAGCGCTAGCGTATCCCCACCTCCTACAAGATCCTGATATACTAGTAATAACTTTAGCACAATTAGAGACGATAGTGCAGAAGCAATGCCAAACGCTCCCCCTGGCGGAGAAAGAGGACGCCAAAAAACCGCCTGAATCGCCAAAAACCAGCATATCCTCATCTAGTCCACCAAAACCCACACAAGTTAATAATAGTAGTAATAATAATAATAATAAAGAGGAAACCGGAAAAACGAAAAAGGCGAAAATGTCTGAGTTATCTAGCGATATAGACGCGGCCACGAATGCGGCTTTCACGCAAATGATGTGGCTTCCTTATTTGAACCAACTGGAAAACGCGGCGATGTCTTTCGGTGGTGGAAATCCGGAACTGTTAAAAATCCTAAGCACAATGCTGCCCAATTACGCGGGCGCAGAAATGAACCACATGATGGCTAATAATAGGTTGCCCTTCCCCCCACCAGCGTTCCCCATGCAGCCACAGATGAATTACAACCCTTTGGAGTTGTCGATGTGGCAGGAAGCTATGCTGCAGGCGAATCTGTCGCGGAACAAAAATCAATTTGATCTATTTGGAAAGGATTACCCGAGTTCGAAAAACATGTTCTCCAAACCTAACCCGTACCTGAACGTCAATGTCCCCGCGCAGTTTCAACCCCCCCTAACAAGACCTCCGAATCTACAAATACCCCAGTACAATCCACTTAAGTATCCTCAGAAACACCACAGTAAATCGAGTCCTAATAGCACTTCCAAAAACAACTACCAAAACACCTTCCAGCAGAAAATGTACGAAAACGAGAAGCTGCTGCAACAACAAGCCAGGCAGAAGGAGATGATGCTGAAGCAGCAGGAGTATTTGAAACATCAAGAGATGTACTCGTCGCAGTCGAAGCCTAAAGTCGCATGCAAATCGTTTGCGAACATCGCGGGGATGCAGCAGCAACAGCAGGAGGCGGCAGCGAAGAGGTCCTCTTCTTCCGGGTCGTCGGCTGGAAGGGTTCCGGGTCCTATCGATCTTTCCGGCTCGACAACGACCTCTGGGAGTAAGCTGAAGGTGAAGCAGCATCTGGTGGATCATACGAGCGCGCCCAGGTTGCTAAAACACGACGATGTTCCGGAAGTGGGGAGCACGACTGCCAGTATTGAGGAGATGCAGGACGCGCAAAAGCATCTGTGGCATCCACTCTTTGGAAAGTGAGTTAGTGAATTTTTTAATATTTTAAATTCACAATATTAACAAAAATAGAAAAATAAGTTAAACTCAGTTCACATTTTATTTTCACCGCAGTAGGGTTGTTTTTTTTTCTCTCCTTATATTGGCATGCTGTATTTTTGATAGTAATGATTGAAGTATGTTGTTAACCTATTATTTCAATAAAACGTTGCCGAACATTGTGGCATAATGTTAAAAGTAATTTTTTTACATGTGAATGAGGGATTAATTTATAAAATGCAACATTGCACTACACATAACCAAAAAAATGCAATGACATAACCAAATTGTTAGTCACTTTTTTACCACCAACCAAAATGTTACCCTAACAAAGCCTACTGCGTTGAGAATAAAATGTGAAGACTTTAGCTGTTGAAATTATGGGAAAATTATTTGAATATTCGATGGTGTTCAATAATAATATATTTATTAATAAATGTTAATATTTAGATTTTACTAACCATGTTAACAATTGTTTCATTATTAAGAACCAAGTTAGAACTAGTAAACATGCTTTGTTATGCCTAAATTTTAATGGGGCCCCTGCGCATGGGCGTAACCAAGGACATCACTTGACTATGTGGTTTTTAAATGACAAACATGTTTTGTTCAGTTCTTTAATGTTCATGATTAACGTCATATCAAACTTAAAATCAAGCTTATCATTTATTAATTTACAATTTTACGAAAAACAAAATAATTACAAATTCGAACGTCATTACTAAAACGAATTTATATCTAATAATTATACACATTTAAAAAATAAGTACCTAACTTATGAGAATAAATAAACTAAGAACTAATTGTTTATTTTTTTGCGAATTTTAAATTAGATCTTTTTTGGCGTAGGAATCTGTGTCCATTAGACCAGATGTTGAATTCATTCATTATCAATTTCTAGAAAATTTAATTACATACAAATTAAGGGCAATTTTTGTTTAAGGTATAATTATCCTGATGTGTACTTGTTTTTTCAGGCAATTGTTGTTTTTGAAAATAATTCAATTTAAAACTTCTATTAAGTCTTCTGATTAAGCATGAAGTAAAATTTCGAGTTTAGAAAAGCCTGAAAATTTGGTTTGGTCACGTAGCGAAGCGAAGCGTCCAAACCAAATGTTCAGGCTTTTCTAAACTCGAAATTTTACTTCATGCGCCACGCGTATAAAACACTGAACTAATGTGAAGTTTAAAATATATTGCAAAAGCAGTAGGGTAAAGTAGTATATTTTAAACTTCACGTTAAATCAGTGTTTTGTACGCCTGGCGCATGAAGTAAAATTTCGAGTTTAGAAAAGCATAAACTCGAAATTTTACTTTATGCTTAATCAAGGAGTGGGTGTACTCGGTAAAGTGTCAAATTGAACACTTATAAAATCAACGAATGCCTGCACATTTACAGAATGTGCACCGGGATATGTATACATGAAAGCTAAATTCCTTGTGCGTCATAACTTACACGTAATACACTCACATTACACGCATGAAGCCAATGGAATCAAGTATTACTTATAAACGATTCCATGGGATTCGAGCCAGCGAGGCCCCTGAACGAGATCTATAAATTAAGAATATAAAAAAACAAATGATCACAAAACATTAAAATAAATAATAAAATCAAATATAAACTTACAAATGGAAACCCTCGTAGGTCAATGAGCTCTTGAGCTAGAAAGTCGTGGGTTCGAATCTCACCGGGGGTGTTACTTTCTTATTGGGAAATTAGAACCTTCTGGAGCCATGGAGCCATTAGGTTGGATAAACGTGTAATAAGTAAAAACAAATTAATTGAGTAAGTAAAGAATACAATGAATAGATGACTGTATAGCTAAGAGCCGAGGTCAAACAAACAAAACAAAAAAAAAACCTACAAATTGTACCAAGAAAAAGAAATGTATTATAAACTACTGATTTTTTTTTGATCCTTGCATTTTAAGATCATGTATGTTTCTGTATTGTTTTACAACAAAAACAGTAATATTTTTCACGACAACACAAATATAAATAATTAAAAGTGTCCAATTTGCATAAATTAAATAATATGAAGGGGTCGGTGGACGAAAGTGCTTGCCTATATTTTGTATAAATTGAACTGATTGTGCCATTTATGGTAATTTTAAATTAAATATGAGTTGCGTTCACTTAGCTTTATAGTAAACTAAATGCATAAAGAATGCGCATATATGAATCTACATATAAATTGGGTCAATTAACGTATTTTAGACTTAAGAGCCTAAAATACGTTAATTGACCCAATTTATATGTAGATTCAATAGACCTTTAAAAACGGTATATCTGGAAATATTTCCATTGTGGCACAAAATATACTTTTGTCATTCAACGATTGTGGGTTATCTTTCGTCAATCCCTTCATTTTCAAATTATATAAAGACAAGTATTTACTAAATACTGAAACATTTATTTTCGGGCTTTTATATTTAAAGATCATATATATACAACTATTTGCATGATTTGAATAATTTTACAAAACTGTACGTCAATTTACAATCTGACGAACTTTCATCAAAATTGGCGAATGCGCCTGGCAGCACAATACCAGTAATCTAGGAGTTTATAGTTGCACACTTTATTATTAAATATTATATTAATAATTAATATTTTTATTAAATGTAGGGATTTCACAAAGTAAACAATTGTTCCTCTGTTTATTTATTTATTAATTTACGGGATCCCTTTTTATACATCAAAGTTCTTATACGTTAGAGATATAATAATTCAAATCGATCAACTACTTCCGAAACCTTGTAAGTCCCAATTTTACAAAGCAAATCTCTTAATTTAGACATCAATCATTTACTAGTATTAGTATCGTATGTTCAATAAAAAAACCTCTAGTGCCATGATTTAATCATTTTTTAAATGTAGGTTGGCTACACGCTTTAGGAATGGACATATATATATTTTTTTTATTGAACATACGATATAAACATCAACTCAAAATACTTATTAAAAATCGTTCATAATGAAGTTACACGTACCATAAAAACAATCAGAAGCATTACGCAGCTCATATAATAATTAACTAGTATTTTGTGCTCCTGTCAAATTTCACATTTTGCACTTACTAGGTTTTGAAAATAGTTGATCGAAATAATATTTACTAATTATTATTTATCATGTCTGTATACAGGGATTTTTTCTTTTAGGTATACGATTTTTCGATGTAAATTTTGAGATATTCGATGTTTTATTAAAAACCTTAAATTTGAAGCCTCTAACGAGTGTTTCCAATCCTAGATTAAGCATGAAGTAAAATTTCGAGTTTAGAAGAGCCTGAAAATTTGGTTCATGCGCCATGCATATAAAACACTAAATTAAAGTGAAGTTCAAAATATACTGCTTAGGTTTGGTCACATGTTGTTTAATGTTACAAATGTTTATAGGTGATAGTATACTTAAAATAAAAAAATCTCGGTATAAATCTCTTTCAACACTGTTCAAGAAATAATTGCTTTGTTCAATGTTGGTTTACATTTATTTTAGAGGGCTTCACAATTTTAATGAATTTGTTTAGAAGAATAGATGAAAATTATTCAAAAATTACACAATCTCAGCTTTACGAGACAATCACAAAATTAATACGCACTGAAAGTTTATTATAGAAATATAATAAATTATAAAAATATAATAAATTATAAAATAATCAGATCATTTTCCTTATTTCTGTCAAATTGTAACTACAACTATGAGATTTTTCATGTATATTTTTTTACTTTCCCCCCGTATGTAATACAAAGGGAAAGTATTGTTTTCGTGAAAATTTTCAAATCAAAAATTTTAGCGGAAATATCCGTTTTGAGGTCCCCTGAGTCGAATAAGACCATTTTTGAAAAATGTCTGTCTGTCTGTCTGTCTGTCTGTGTGTGTGTCTGTGTGCGCTGTACAGCAAAAACCGCTAAAGATATCGAGATGAAACTTGAAACTTAAGCTTTTTGTCACAATCGGAAGAACTGAAAAGCTTTTGGTGAAAATCGGAAAACCGGAAGTGGTACTTTACTCGTAGCGTTTTTCAGTTTTTTCAGATTTTTTTATTAAATGTTCATCAAACAAAAAATTCTTTCAAATAAAAGTTGTACATAATAACAAAATGAAGATATATTGTTTATTTACTTTTTGTCATAGCACTCTTAGTTTTTGAGATATTTTAAAAGTTGTTTGCTTTATCTAGTTATTGATGTGTGACAGTGTATGTGTCGATACAATTGAAAAATGTTTCAAATAAAAGTTGTAGGAAATAAAAAACTAAAGATTTTTTGTAGACTCACTTTTTATCATAGCACTCTTAGTTTTTGAGATATTTAATAAATAGTGTTTTTTATCTACTCATCGATTTGTGTCAGTGTGTGTGTTGATACAATTTTAAAATGTTTCAAATAAAAGTTGTAGGTAATAAAATATTAAAGATTTTTCGTATCTTCACTTTTTGTCATAGCACTCTTAGTTTTTGAGATATCCAATAAATAGTGTTTTTACTTTCCCCCGTATGTAATACAAAGGGAAAGTATTGTTTTCGTGAAAATTTTCAAATCAAAAATGTTTAGCGGAAATATCCGTTTTGAGGTCCCCTGAGTCGAATAAGCGCATTTTTGAAAAATGTCTGTCTGTCTGTCTGTCTGTGTGTGTGTCTGTGTGCGCTGTACAGCGAAAACCGCTAAAGATATCGAGATGAAACTTGAAACTTAAGCTTTTTGTCACAATCGGAAGAACTGAAAAGCTTTTGGTGAAAATCGGAAAACCGGAAGTGGTACTTTACTCGTAGCGTTTTTCAGTTTTTTCTGATTTTTTTTATTAAATGTTCATCAAACAAAAAATTCTTTCAAATACAAGTTGTACATAATAACAAAATGAAGATATATTGTTTATTTACTTTTTGTCATAGCACTCTTAGTTTTTGAGATATTTTAAAAGTTGTTTGTTTCATCTAGTTATTGATGTGTGACAGTGTATGTGTCGATGCTATTGAAAAATGTTTCAAATAAAAGTTGTAGGAAATAAAAAACCAAAGATTTTTTGTGGACTCACTTTTTGTCATAGCACTTTTAGTTTTGGAGATATTTAATAAATAGTGTTTTTTATCTAGTCATTGATTTGTGTCAGTTTGTGTGTTGATACAATTGGAAAATGTTTCAAATAAAAGTTGTAGGTAATAAAATATTAAAGATTTTTTGTATCTTCACTTTTTGTCATAGCACTCTTAGTTTTTGAGATATTCAATAAATAGTGTTTTTTATCTAGTCATTGGTTTGTGTCAGTATGTGTTGATCCAATTGAAAAATGTTTCAAATAAAAGTTGTAGTTATCAAAAAGTTGAAGACATTTTGAAAATAATAATGCTACAAATATTTTAAAAGTGATTTAATACGCAATTTACGGGGGAAAGTACTATGATGGACACATCACCATTTTTTGGCTGGCATTCACATTGGTTGTGGTACATCATTACAAAAATAATATTAAAAATAATTTGTTTTACCACTTTTACCCCTTGCTTTCGAATGCGGGAATAAAAATGGTAAAACAAAATAAAGTGTTTACAATATTATTTTCATGTATTATTCTTCCAACAAACTTTAAAGTATTACGAATATTTTTCTTGGCAAGTCACATTTTCGTAAAAAACATGTCAAAAGTACAAATTCATATAATTTATTTTAATTGCAGACTTATCTATTTTTAATTGGAGTTGATATGAAGTAAATATGCATTTTGTATCAAAATAATTCTCTACAAAAGGCTGTAATTTTAATGAAATCTAAACGCTATGAACTCTTCAATTACTGTATTGCTGCCCCGTCTGTAATTTCCTTTCACTGAAAATGCTATATAATTATAAATATTACAGCAGGATCTCACTGTAAATATAAAAAAAGTCGTTTGGTCGTATTTGTATTCATGGATTTTTGACTTTCCCCTTATACTGAATAATAAAACGGGTCATAGGGATTTATATTTTTTAAATTTAAGTATTCGAATATTCATTCAAAAATATATTCAAATATTGGAACTATTCAAATTATTTAAACATTTAGATATTTAAATAGTCGAATATTTAAATATTTAAACATTTGAACATTCAAATAGTTCAATATTAAAATATTTGAATATTCAAATCTTTGAATATTCAAATATTTGAATATTCAAATATACGAATATTCAAATATTCGAATATTCAAATGTTTAAATATGTCTAAAAATATCAAAATGGTCTAAAAAAACATCAGTAATACAATACTGTCAATAATACCAATATATTTTTCGAAAATAAGATTCTATTACAGTGTCAATTATCAATCAATATATTATTATTACTGAGATTTTTAAAAATTCAAAATTTTTGACAAAAAGAAAGGTAATTTGCTGATTCATATATTGTCATAATTATAACGATTTATATTAATAATGTGATTCTATTAATATAAATCGTTATAATTATGACAATATATGAATGAGCAAATTACCTTTCTTTTTGTCAAAAATTTTGAATTTTTAACAATCTCAGTAATAATAATATATTGATTGATAATTGACACACTAAACTTATTTCACTTGTCACTCGGTTAAATTTAAGACCATTTCACATTAAATTAGCATTTTATACGCGTGGCGCATGAAGTAAAATTTCGAGTTTAGAAAAGCCTAATTTGGCTCGGTCGCTCCGCTTCGCTACGCGCCCGAGCCAAATTTTTAGGCTTTTCTAAACTCGAAATTTTACTTCATGCTTAGTCTGGGAGTGGAAGACACTCGCATGTTTCATCATTGGAACAATTGATAATTGACGCAATACGTTTATTGTTGTTTTATTGACGGAGAACGTTCTGTATTATTAAAACGGAATGTCAATTTTGATACAAGTTGAAAAGGATTCAAATGATGAAATACTATAAAAATGCCATAGTAGTGAAATTAAGGTCAACATTTTAACACAAGGTCATTAATTGCTGAAATACTATCACAGTCAAAAGGCTAAATGATTTTAAGACAACATTTTATAATGGTCAATAAACAATTGGCACAGTCACGTCACAATGATTAAGGACATTTAAATACGTCACGTATCATCGCATTTTGTCATCTAACCTAGCATAATTTTATTAAATTATAAATTGTCAGAAATGTCCTGAAATGGCATAGTTGGCCGAAATTGTCATTTCGAGTTGAAAATTTAAAAATGAATAATAACACTTTGACATATGTTAATAAACAATTGACACAGTCACGTCACAATGATTAAGGACATTTAAATACGTCACGTATCATCGCATTTTGTCATCTAACCTAGCATAATTTTATTAAATTATAAATTGTCAGAAATGTCCTGAAATGGCATAGTTGGCCGAAATTGTCATTTCGAGTTGAAAATTTAAAAATGAATAATAACACTTTGACATATGTACGAAATAAATTACAGTATTTCGTATGTTTTTTGTCATCAAAGTGTCATTATTAATTTTTAAATGACTGTATTGACTACATTGACTGTACTAATTATAAGTAGACTTGCATTTCATTATATCGATTATATTAACTATTTTGACAGTACTGAATATTTATCGACTGTATCGATTATATCGAATATTTTGGCAGTACTGACTGTATCACTTATGTTAATTATTTTGACACTACTGATTATATTGACAGATCGATTATATCAACCATTTTGACAGTACTACTTATATTGACTGTATCAATTATGTTGATTATTTTGACATTACTGAATATATTGGCAGACTATATTGACTGTATCGATTATGTTTGCTATTTTGGCAGTGCTGACTATATCGACAGTATCAATTATATTGACTATTTGGTAGTACTGACAGTATCGATTATGTTAACAATTTTGACAACACTGATTATATTGACAACGATTATATAGATCATTTTTACAGTACTAACTATATTACTATATTGACTATATTGTTGTTGTGTTATTATGTTGACTATTTTGACAGTACTGACTGTATCGATTATCCCAACTATTTTGACATTACTGATTATATTGACAGATCGATTATATTCACAATTTTAACAGTACTAAATATATAGACTTCATCGATTATGTTGACTATTTTGACAGTACTGATTGTATCGACTAGATTGACTATGTTGGCTATATTAACTATCATTTAACAAAATTGAAAATATCGACTGTTCTTTGACTATATTGACTATCATGACTAAATTACCTGTCACTCGACAACTTTGATTATTTTAACATTTTACAATAGTTACATTTTTCAACAATTCTCACAATTTTTCAACTCTTACTTTTTTAAAAAGTAAGAAACTAAAATTTGTTTGTCAAAATGTAAAAATAATCTTAAAAACAAGTGATTTTATGTTAAATGTCAAAATATACAAGAGATAGTCGACTAAGCGACTCTTTTTCGATGTTTTGTGTTTAAAATGTAAATAAAATGTCCTAAAAGTTGTTAAGATTAACAATAGATGTTTCACTATTTTGACGGTTTTGCAATTTATTTTGTTTTTTCTTCCTTGACCATTTTCTTTGAAACTAAACTTCTTTCTTTTTTATATATTTCAATTTGAAAAACGTAGTTCTGCATTTTATAATTAAAAATTATAGTCGCAAAAATTAATTAACAATACACTGTTTATGTACACAAAAAAGTATATAAACTTCGTAGCTAAAAAAATGATTTAAAGATAAAAATATATTACTTGTTTAAAATATGTATCTGGTCTTCGCAATTTTACCAAATTATTATTATGACAATATATGAGAAAATTACCTTTCTTTGTGCCAAAATTTAGAATTTTTAACAATGTCAGTAATCAAAATATTTTGATTGATAATTGACATACTAAACTTATTTCACTTGTCAATTGGTTCAAGACCATTTCACATTAAATCAGTGTTTTATACGCGTGGCGCATAAAGTAAAATTTCGAGTTTAGAAAAGCCTGAAAATTTGGTTTGGTCAATTGTTCCAATGATGAAACAAACGAGTGTCTTGCACTCCCAGACTAAGCATGAAGTAAAATTTCTAGTTTATAAAAGCCTAAAAATTTGGCTCGGGCGCGTAGCGAAGCGGAGCGACCGAGCCAAATTAGGTTTTTCTAACCTCGAAATTTTACTTCATGCGCCACGCGTATAAAACGCTAATTTAATTGAAATGGTCTTAAATGTTACCAAGTGACAAGTGAAATAAGTTCAGTGTGTCAATTATCAATCAATATATTGACCAAACCAAATTTTCAGGCTTTTCTAAACTCGAAATTTTACTTCATGCTTAATCAGGGAGCGGATACACTTATTAGAAGCTTCAAATTAAACGTTTTTTAAACAGGGAGTGTACAGAACCATTTTGGGATATGTATACTTAAAAGAATAATTCTCTGTATATAGTTTGTCCTGTTAAGTTGTGTAATATAATAACATAATACAGGGTTTCGAAAAATAATGTAACGGCTCAATATATCTGTTTGTGATGAGTTTAGAAAAAAAATCTCCCTGTATATTTTACTTCATGCTTAATCTGGGAGTGGAAGGCACTCGTTTTAGCATTAAAACAATTGATATTTGACATAATACATTGATACGTGTTTTATTAGGGGAGAGAGTTTTATAACGTCAAAACAGAATATCAATTTTAATGCAAGTTAAAGAGGAAGCAATCGTTTTCTATGTTAGACGTCAAACAATAATTGAGAGTCGATCAAGGGATTTAACGTCAAAATGCCATAATAGTGAAAATACAGTCGACATAAGAAACTTACAGTCAAATTGGTACATTAGTCATTGATTAATGAAATTCTGTCTTAGTCAAAAAAACTAAGTGATTTTATAAGTCGAAAAACAATTGACACAGTGATTTATTGTCTTTATTGTTCTAATGTCAAAATAATCAAACTTATTCAAATTATGTCAAAATGTTATGATAGTTAAAAGCACCTGTCTTTTAACTATCATAACATTTTAACATAATTTAAATATGTTTGATTATTTACAAAAAAAATTTTTTGTTTCGTATAACTTGAAGGTTTTAAAAGTAATTGTAAGTAACTTCATAAGTTGTCATCTAACCTAATCTAACTTTATTATGATTTAAACGAAAAAATTGTGCTATATTGTCATAGTTGGCCAAAATTGTTTTATCAATTTATGCGAAATAAAAAAAAACGTCCATTTTATTGACATAAATTGTTTTTAGCATAATTCGATATTTTTAGCGCGGAATGACAATTTATGTCAAAAGTGACAAGTTACACTAAAAATATCTACTTATGTAAAAAATATGTATTAGTAGAGTAAAAAATAATTGCAGTTTTTACATTTGAATCGAGACTAATTTCTTGGAAAAAATATATTTTGTGGTTAAGAAATATTTATCATCTAATAATTTAGTCAAAAATATATACAGAATATTTGTCTTTTAAGTATGCATCCCAAAACGAATTACTCGAATTTTGAAAGTGCTAGATTTGTTTAGACGAAATAAACATTTCTAAACGTGAGATCAAATATAAGCCGTATGTTTTGAACTTTACAGTATTTTAGTGTTTTATATGCTTTATTTCACTTGTCACTTGGTTAAATTTAAGACCATTTCACATTAAATTAGCGTTTTATACGCGTGGCGCATGAAGTAAAATTTTGAGTTTAGAAAAGCCTAATTTCGCTGGGTCGCTCTGCTTCGCCGAGCTAAATTTTTAGGCTTTTCTAAACTCGAAATTTTACTTCATGCTTAGTCTGGGAGTGGAAGACACTCGTTTTTCCATCATTGGAACAATTGGCCAAACCAAATTTTCATTTTTTTGACATGAAGTAAAATTTCGAGTTTACAAAAACGTGAAAATTTGGTTTGGTCAATTGTTTCAATGATGAAACAAACGAGTGTCTTCCACTCCCAAACTAAGCATGAAGTAAAATTTCGAGTTTAGAAAAGACTAAGAATTTGGCTCGGGCGCGTAGCGAAGCGGAGCGACCGAGCCAAATTAGTCTTTTCTAAACTCGAAATGTTACTTCATGCACCACGCGTATAAAACGCTAATTTAATGTGAAATGGTCTAAAATTTAACCAAGCGACAAGTAAAATAAGTTTAGTGTGTCAATTATCAATCAATATATTTTTATTACTGAGGTTGTTAAAACCTCGACATTTTTCAATTGCTCGAATTTTGAAAGTGCTAGATTTGGTTAGACAAAATAAACATTTCTCAACGTGAGATCAAATATAAGCCGTATGTTTTGAACTTTACAGTATGTTAGTGTTTTATATGCTTTATTTCACTTGTCACTTGGTTAAATTTAGGCCATTTCACATTAAATTAGCGTTTTATACGCGTAACGCATGAACTAAAATTTCGAGTTTAGAAAAGCCTAATTTGGCTCGGTCGCTCCGCTTTGCTACGCGCCCGAGCAAATTTTTAGGCTTTTCTAAACTCGAAATTTTACTTCATGCTTAGTCTGGGGATGGAAGACACTCGTTTGTTTCATCATTGGAACAATTGACCAAACCATATTTTTATTTTTTTGACATGAAGTAAAATTTCGAGTTTAGAAAAACCTGAAAATTTGTTTGGTCAATTCTTTCAATGATGAAACAAACGAGTGTCTTCCACTCCCAAACTAAGCATGAAGTAAAATTTCGAGTTTAGAAAAGCCTAAGAATTTGGCTCGGGCGCGTAGCGAAGCGGAGCGACCGAGCCAAATTAGGCTTTTCTAAACTCGAAATTTTACTTTATGCGCCACGCGTATAAAACGCTAATTTAAGGTGAAATGGTCTAAAATTTAACCAAGTGACAAGTAAAATAAGTTTAGTGTGTCAATTATCAATCAATATATTTTTATTACTGAGATTGTTAAAACCTCGACTTTTTTCAATTGCTCGAATTTTGAAAGTGCTAATTTGGTTAGACAAAATAAACATTTCTCAACGTGAGATCAAATATAAGACTTATGTTTTGAACTTTACAGTATGTTAGTGCTTTATATGCTTTATTTCACTTGTCACTTGGTTAAATTTAGGCCATTTCACATTAAATTAGCGTTTTATACGCGTAACGCATGAACTAAAATTTCGAGTTTAGAAAAGCCTAATTTGGCTCGGTCGCTCCGCTTTGCTACGCGCCCGAGCAAATTTTTAGGCTTTTCTAAACTCGAAATTTTACTTCATGCTTAGTCTGGGGGTGGAAGACACTTGTTTGTTTCATCATTGGAACAATTGACCAAACCATATTTTTATTTTTTTGGCATGAAGTAAAATTTCGAGTTTAGAAAAACCTGAAAATTTGGTTTGGTCAATTGTTCCAATGATGAAACAAACGAGTGTCTTGCACTCCCAGACTAAGCATGAAGTAAAATTTCGAGTTTAGAAAAGCCAAATTAGGCTTTTCTAAACTCGAAATTTTACTTCATGCGCCACGTGTATAAAACGCTAATTTAATGTGAAATGGTCTAAAATTTAACCAAGTGACAAGTAAAATAAGTTTAGTGTTTCAATTATCAATCAATATATTTTTATTACTGAGATTGTTAAAACCTCGACTTTTTTCAATTGCTCGAATTTTGAAAGTGCTAATTTGGTTAGACAAAATAAACATTTCTCAACGTGAGATCAAATATAAGCCGCTCCCAAACTAAGCATGAAGTAAAATTTCGAGTTTAGAAAAGCCTAAGAATTTGGCTCGGGCGCGTAGCGAAGCGGAGCGACCGAGCCAAATTAGGCTTTTCTAAACTCGAAATTTTACTTTATGCGCCACGCGTATAAAACGCTAATTTAAGGTGAAATGGTCTAAAATTTAACCAAGTGACAAGTAAAATAAGTTTAGTGTGTCAATTATCAATCAATATATTTTTATTACTGAGATTGTTAAAACCTCGACTTTTTTCAATTGCTCGAATTTGGAAAGTGCTAATTTGGTTAGACAAAATAAACATTTCTCAACGTGGGATCAAATATAAGCCGTATGTTTTGAACATTACAGTATGTTAGTGTTTTATATGCTTTATTTCACTTGTCACTTGGTTAAATTTAGGCCATTTCACATTAAATTAGCGTTTTATACGCGTAACGCATGAAGTAAAATTTCGAGTTTAGAAAAGCCTAATTTGGCTCGGTCGCTCCGCTTCGCTACGCGCCCGAGCAAATTTTTAGGCTTTTCTAAACTCGAAATTTTACTTCATGCTTAGTCTGGGGGTGGAAGACACTCGTTTGTTTCATCATTGGAACAATTGACCAAACCATATTTTTATTTTTTTGACATGAAGTAAAATTTCGAGTTTAGAAAAACCTGAAAATTTGGTTTGGTCAATTGTTCCAATGATGAAACAAACGAGTGCCTTGCACTCCCAGACTAAGCATGAAGTAAAATTTCGAGTTTAGAAAAGCCTAAAAATTTGGCTCGGGCGCGTAGCGAAGCGGAGCGACCGAGCCAAATTAGGCTTTTCTAAACTCGAAATTTTACTTCATGCGCCACGCGTATAAAACGCTAATTTAATGTGAAATGGTCTAAAATTTAACCAAGTGACAAGTAAAATAAGTTTAGTGTGTCAATTATCAATCAATATATTTTTATTACTGAGATTGTTAAAACCTCGACATTTTTCAATTGCTCGAATTTCTTCTCAACGTGAGATCAAATATAAGCCGTATGTTTTGAACTTGACAGTATGTTAGTGTTTTATATGCTTTATTTTACTTGTCACTTGGTTAAATTTAGGACCATTTCACATTAAATGAGCGTTTTATACGCGTGACGCATGAAGTAAAATTTCGAGTTTAGAAAAGCCTGAAAATTAGGTTTGGTCAATTGTTCCAATGATGAAACAAACGAGTGTCTTGCACTCCCAGGCTAAGCATGAAGTAAAATTTCGAGTTTAGAAAAGCCTAAAAATTTGGCTCGGGCGCGTAGCGAAGCGGAGCGACCGAGCAAAATTAGGCTTTTCTAAACTCGAAATTTTACTTCATGCGCCACGCGTATAAAACGCTAATTTAATTGAAATGGTCTTAAATGTAACCAAGTGACAAGTGAAATAAGTTTAGTGTGTCAATTATCAATCAATATATTTTTATTACTAAGATTGTTATAACCTCGAAATTTTTGAATTGCTCGAATTTTGAAAGTGCTAGATTTGGTTAGACGAAACAAACTATTCTAAACGTGAGATCAAATATAAGCCGTATGTTTTGAACTTTACAGTATTTTAGTGTTTTATACGCGTGGCGCATGAAGTAAAATTTCGAGTTTACCAAAGCCTGAACATTTGGTTTGGTCCCGTAGCGCTGCGCGCTACGCGACCAAACCAAATTTTCAGGCTTTTCTAAACTCGAAATTTTACTTCATGCTTAATCAGGGAGCGGAAACACTCATTAGATGCTTCAAATTAAACGTTTTTTAAACAGGGAGTGTACAGAACCATTTTGGGATATGTATACTTAAAAGAATAATTCTCTGTATATAGTTCGTCCTGTTAAGTTGTGTAATATAGTAACATAATACAGGGTGTTCGAAAAGTAATTAATTATTATTAATTAGAAAATGTCGTCGTTCTAATCTAACAAAAATAACAATTAGTAAGTAAGTAAGTAAAGTTTATTCATGTATTACATCGGTGTACATAAGTCAGTAAGCATAATATTAAGAAATATAAATTAGTTATTGAAATAAAATGTAATTACAGTTATAAATAATATTAAAATGTAAAATGTAAGCACATTAAAATTAATAAGTGATTATGTGGCACAATGTACTCATGAACAGTATAGAAGGATTTCATCTGTAGATATGATTTAATGTTTCGTTTAAATTGAAGTTCGGGCAACGATTCTATTGCATCAGGAATTGCATTGTATAGTTGTGATCCATATTAATTTACGCTATTATGACATTTGGTTAGGCGCATTGATTTTAAACATATGTCATGTCTGTTTTGGGTTTTATATTTAGAATCTGAGAATAAGTACTGTAAGATGCTACATTCTTTTTTACATGCATTATACATTCAATTATATAAATACAGGGCAGGGTAAGTTAATGTTCATGAATAAAAGCTTGCTTACAGTCATCTCTAAATCCGAGACTAAGAACTGCTCTTAGTGCACGTCGCTGAATCCAAACAATATATTTAATATAGGTGAGTGTCCCCACGTGAGTATTCCATATGACTAGAGTCCGGAATTATAAGCATTCATTTTTATAATAATTAATTATATCTTATATCTTAAAATCTCCCTGTATATTAAAACATAGTATCAATAAGTAGCTTAAATTAGTAGCTACAAGTTTTATTTGAAACATTTTTTTTTTCTAAACTCCTCACAAACGGAAATATCGAGCCGTTACATTACTTTTCGAACAACCTGTATAATAAAATAGACATTAACAAATATTTAGGTTCAAGGTAAACAATGAACCATGTGTGGGTTTCTTTAAATTCACAGAATTGTGAGCTTACGATTATTTATAATCGACGGTGTATAATTATTTTACAAAGTACATGCGACCAACGACCAGCAACCTTTCAGCCTTGTCACGGCATGATGATAGTGATTAATGGGCCGATTAAGTGAATTGATAAATGGATGTGAATTAAATTTATACGTCGTTATTTTTCTTTCTTGTCATCAGTCATAAAAATCTACAGAAACATATTTATTCTTTTAATATTAACAATATTTACTTCGACGTTGATATTTGTATTTCTTGTCATCAGTCATCAAATCTACAAAAAACATATTTATTCTCTTAATATTAACAATGTTTATTTCGACGTTGATATTTGTATTTATTTTATTTATTTATTTTATTTACGGAAAAAATCCATTTTTATACATTTAAATATACAAAATACTTAAAGCTATTACAAAATGTAGATTATTCCTTTTATATTAACTAAGTTTTTTGAACTTTGTTAAAAGTTTAACAAATATAAATTGTTTAAATTATGATCGGTGGAGGCTTCTACTTCGTTATACATGTTAATACAATAAAATAAAACACTTTAACTATGTTTGTATAACACAATATTTTTTATTTTTGTGACTATTTAAGCATTCGTTAGTTTGATACAAATGCTCAATTTAAAACTTCTAACGAGTGTTTCCACTCCTTGATTATAGCATGAAGTAAAATTTCGAGTTTAGAAAAGTCTAAACATTTGGTTTGGTCGCTCCTCGAATATATCTGGACGCATTTCGCTAAAATTTTGAGCTAAAATTGTAATTATGCAATAAATTCAATGATTTTTGGCAAATGTTCTTTAAAAAAATGTATAAAATTAGACAGATTATCAAATCAAAATACTATTCATGTCTCTGTACAAATAATTCGATTTTTATATTTGATATAATCGAATTTAAAATCCAATCATTTTTACAGAAACATGAATGGTATGTGAAACACATATAAATAACTTTTATTTCTTACTTCACTTTTTATTATAAAAAGTGAAGTAAGAAATAACATTCTCTTTTATGTGTAATAATTACTTCACGTAAACTCAAAAATGTACAGGTATGTCGAAGACTAATTACTAATCATTGATTATACTTACTGTTTTGTTTCTTTCTGTACAAATTATTATTTTTTTAATTTTACAAGATTTATTAGTATCTAATGATTATTATTTGTTTGTTATAGTCAGAAGAGCTACACGAGTCCTTGGAATTGGACGACAGTGACAGCAACGGGTGAATAACATAGGCACCCACCTCCAAACACATGGAGGCAGCAGGCACCGTTCCAACAGAACAGCAAAAACATGGACATGTTTACAGGGTTCGATTTTGATTTCCTATCAAAGTAAAAACAAATGTTTCAACCCACGTGCTAAGAAATGTGATTCTGTAAAAAAAAAAAATAACTGAAAACAAAGCGCTTCGAGCTTTTCGGTCGAGAAGACCAGCCGGATCAACAATAAATAATACGAAAACAAAAGATAAATAATCGTGGAACTCAGAAAAAGAGGTGTGTAATACAAAATTACAGCTAGTTGAAATAAATCAGTGCTGTGTGTGAAAATTGGTCATGTTAAGATGAAAAATCGAATGTGAATGTATATGCTTTGATTTTCGTACTGTAGTACAGCAGATACCAGTGGCGTAGTAGTGTGTGTGGGATCCCCCCCCTGACTGAAGCGCAGAAAGAAAAAACAGTTTAGACAGAATAATATAGTATGTTCAATAAAATAAAACCTCAAGAGTGCATGGAATATATTGTAGGTTGGCATCTCTGAAATTATACATCATAATTATTGTCTGACGTTTTATATGAGAATTCCTAAAGCGTGTAGCCAACATAAATTTAAAAAAAGATTAAATCATAGCACTCTACAGGTTTTTTTTGTTGAACATACGATATAATTTGCATAAACATAAAATATTTCTATAGAAACTACATTAAATACAGCTATAATATAATTTCGCGTTAAATCAGGGCGCGCAGAAAGAAAAAAACAGTTTAGACAGAACAATATAGTATGTTCAATAAAATAAAACCTCAAGAGTGCCATGGAATATATTGTAGGTTAGCATCTCTGAAATTATACATTATAATTATTGTCTGACGTTTTATATGAGAATTCCTAAAGCGTGTAGCCAACATAAATTTAAAAAAAAAAGATTAAATCATAGCACTCTAGAGGTTTTTTTTATTGAACATACGATATAATTTGCATAAACATAAAATATTTCTATAGAAACTACATTAAAAACAGCTATAATATAATTTCGCGTTAAATCAGGGCGTGTGCAGATGCTTACTAACGCACAATTTTTCAATGATTTTAAACACGCGACGATTTTAAAAAGACAAAATAAAATTGATAGCACCGACTAGGCGGCGGGGGTTCTAACCCCCCGTAACCCCTTCTTGGCTACGCCACTGGTAGATACCGCTTATTTGATTTAACTCGGCGAGAAATTATAACATATTTATGCTTATAACACAAAAGTCTTAAGATGTGACTTGTTAAAAGTGAATAGTGGTAACGAAATACAGTGCGATCGTTTAAATTATGATTCAGAGTAGGCGGCATTTTTTTCTTGAGTTGCCCAGACTGCTAATTGAATCATAGAATACATTTAAGGTTATGGTAAACTATGTGTTAACAGTCAGTAGTGCTAATCTAATTTAAAATTCAAAGCCTACTCTTAATCATGTTTTAAACGATCGCACGGTAGCATTATTTGTAAGAAAATCACTTAATTAATAGCACATAGATACAAATATGTTTGCATTTCTTCGAAGGTCTCGCCTAGTTTAATAAAATGAGCTATAAACAACAAACAAAGCACATTGATCAACCAAATGTTATCAATGTAAAAACATAAAGTCAGCACAGGTTTATACAAAAAATAGTCAGTAGTGGATTTTCGCACAGGCGTTGTGATCTCTTAAATCACGTGCATTTATGTACGTACTGTGGACTAATATTTTTGTACATACTGTGGACTAATATTTTTGTACGTACAAGAATGTACGTACGTACCATGGATATATATTTTAATACGTACTGTAATGTACGTACACTGTACGTACGTGTTACGTTCATTGAAGAATCTACGTAATTTGAACGTAAAATGAATTTAAGAGAATATTTTTTTTGAAAATTTAAAATAAATCAAGGGATTGCTCTATCTACATGAAATTTACAGAATTTATTTAGAATTGGATGATTTAAAACAACTTATAAGAAACATAAAATATCTCAACGCGTTTTCCTACTTTATCGAGTCAAAGTTGACGTTTTAAAATTATAAAAATGGTATAAATTGAGAGCCTACTCTCTTGGAAAATTTGACAAAATAAATTTTTCTGCATTTTCTTGCTATATCTTAGTAAATTACTGTTACATCTCATTACATCTCTCAGTATATATTTTCAACTTTATTTTAAACGTGTTTTATGAGGGTGGCGCATGATGTAAAATTTCGAGTTTAGAAAAGCCCCGTGAAAATTTGTCTCGGGTCGCTGCGCGACCCTCGACAAATTTTCTACGCTGGGCTTTTCTAAACTCGAAATTTTACTTCATGCGCCACCTGCATAAAACACTGATTTAAAGTAAAGTTAAAAATATATACAGAGGGATGTAATAAGGGAGTGAAAGACACTCGTTACTTTAAAATATGTCACAACTATCAAAATGTGTGTTGCAAGTGTCATAAAGAAAAACAATAACATGAAAATCTAGTAATATATTTCAAATAATAGCTGTCTCAAATGACAATAGTCCTAATGTCGGCTGACGCCGATTTGTGTCAAGTTCAATACATTGGGCTAAATGTCATTTTAAGTTGACAGGATAGACTAATGTCGGCTGACGGCGACTCATGTCAAGTTAACACAATGAACTAAGTGCAGACTATCGATGTCTTAAGTCAAGTTGACACGATAGACTAATGTCAGTCAATACGGTAATTTACAGTCATAAAGTCACAAAAGTGAAAATACAGTCGATAAAGTGATTTAATAACAAAATCATATAATCAAAAGACAGTAAACTAAGTGACTTACAATCATAATATCGCAATAGTGAAAATACAGTGAATTAATGACAAAAAGGTTGATATACAGTCAACTAAGTGACAGTCATAATACCACAATAGTCGAAATACAGGCGATAGAGATTATATCTATATCTTAGTAAATTACTGTCACATCTCAGCACTATATATTTTCAACTTTACATTAAATCAGTGTTTTATGCTCGTGGCGCATGAAGTAAAATTTCGAGTTTAGAAAAGCCCCGTGAAAATTTGTCTCGGGTCGCTGCGCGACCCTCGACAAATTTTCTACGCGGGGCTTTTCTAAACTCGAAATTTTACTTCATGCTTATTCTGGGAGTGGAAGACACTCGTTAGTTTAAAATATGTCACAACTATCAAGTGAATTAATGACAAAAAGGTTGAAATACAGTCAACCAAGTGACTTACAGTCATAATATCACAAAAGTCGAAATACAGGCGAAATAGATATAAAATGACAAAATCCTAGCATAGTCAAAAGACAGTCAACCAAGCGGTTATTTATTTCTGAATAAGTTTATTCTTTGACTATTTTTGTCAGTTTTAATTAATTTTGTAATTTTTATTTAAAAAAAAATCCAAGGTGGAACGAAAATTCATTTTAATTCAAAGCTAAACGGAAACTAAAATTTATATGACAAAAAATAAAAATGGTCTTAGTCGAGTGAGGGGACCTCGAAACCAATATTTCCGCAATCAGTTTTAATTTAAAAATTACAAAAATGTAGAAACTGTTGTAGAATTACAATTACGGTTCAGTTCCGGTTCGAAGCCTTAATTAATTTAATAATCAATTGATTTTTCAATAGGTATAATGAGTCACGGTAAAAAAGATTTTGAAAACATGTTTTCTTTATCTCTATTTGTTTTCGAGAAATTTGCTACACACAATTTCAGACAAGAATTTGCCCCTCTTCAGAGGTTTATTTTGTTTGAAACATTTGAAAAAATCAAGGTTTCATACAATCAACATTATATTCACGGAATTTACTTAGAATTATTTGCATCTACTTTAAAAAAATTAAATATCTGAACGCATTTTTTTATAATATTGAGCCAAAACTGTAATTATGCAATAAAATCAACGATTTTTGGAGAATAGAACATTTGATTTTTAGAGAATAGAACATTCTCCAAAAATCGTTGATTTTACTGCATATTTACAATTTTGGCTCAATATTTTAAAAAATGTGTTCAGATATATTTTTTTTTTAAATAGATGTTAGTGCAAATAATTCTAAGTAAATTCTGTGAATATAATCTTGATTGTATGAAACTTTGATTTTTAGAAATTTTCAAACAAAATAAACCTCTTAAGAGGGGCAAATTCGTGTCTGAAATTGTGTGTAGCAAATTTTTCGAAAACAAATCGAGATAAAGAAAATATGTTTTCTAAATCTCTTTTACCATAACTCACTGCATCTATTGAAAAATCAATAGATTAACAAGAATGTATGAAATCAACATAATAAATATTTATCTAATTAGTGGGATAAGAGCATCATTAACTGACGAATGCGGTGAGTTGCCGAGACGAGGGCGTAGCCCGAGTCGAAGTAATAGCATGAGTCTCAGTTAATATGCCTTATCCCACGTATTAGATACAACTTTTTATCTACGACTGCTCAGAATTACGGAAATTATACTTTTGAATTGAATTTGATGAAAAATTAGAATATCATAGTATGTACGTAGAACCATAGCAACATGTAATTTGAATGTCAACAATTTAATAGTCAAAACTTCAAGAATTAATTTTCTAATTTCTGTTTTGCTGTGAAATAATGAGCGACTCCGAATCTCTGCCTTCGGATAAAAAGAATCGGCCACGCAGGTAGTTTCAATGTTATTGCCGGAAAAATCAAAAATTAAATATGAGCAAGCTTATGAACGTTTGCGGAAATGGTGCGATGAGAAGAAAATAAAAAAATGAAGCAAATGAAAAGGTACTTCTAGTATATTTTGAAAATATTTCGAAACGCTATAAACCTTCAAGCCTATGGGCATATTACTCGATGATACGTGCTATGATATCCATAAAGAAAAATGTAGATATCAGTAAATTTATTCAATTGGTCGCATTTCTGAAAAGGCAGTCAGTGGAAATTTCTAAAACAGAAATGTCTTCAGGAATACACTTAAATAAATGTAAACATGTTATTATTAATGTTCATAAGTAATTGTTTAATAAATTTGGTGGTTAGTTGGTATTAAAAAATGATTGTGTTTCTGATTTCATTACCTAACTAGTTAGGTAATGAGTTTCATTACGTAACTCAAATGATTGTCAAATTCGTCACTTATTCAAGCAGTCGTAGATAAACATTATTACATTTATACAAAAATGTATTGACGTGGGGATCAATACATTTGCGGTGGGTGTATTTTAAAATTTACTTAAAATCAGTGTTCTATACGCGTGCCGCATGAAGTAAAATTTTGAGTTTACAAAAGCCTGAAAATTTGGTTTCGCAATATTCTATTTAACATCATGTTTCTGTCCAAAGGAAGATATTCTGTCGGTTACCAGAAAGATGATTGTTTTTAATTACTGTACTCTAATTTAAAAAATTCTTCCACTGGCAAGTGGAAAATATTTGCAGCACATTAGAAAATTAATATTACATTAAATTTATTTACACACACCATTTAAAAAAAAATGCACTGTACTGTTGTGTACGTGCGGTATTGGTGTCGATTTTAATCGACCATATGTGCTTATAATTTATGCCGGTCGGTTTAAACGAGATCTGGGGCGTTGGAGAGGACTAAAATAGTGAAACGGGACCGCGGGGTGACCCGGTGCTCTCCTCCGTGAGTGCGCTATCCGCCAATTGAAATAATATCCTCATTTAGACAGGCACTCGTATAAAGCGTTCCCCGTGGACTTTTCGCAAGTTCATTCACCGAACCGTCCGGTGCGAAATAGAATGTGCGCGGCACGCTCTGATGGACTACTATCGGACTATGGTTTCAATCAAAAACAAGCGCCTGTCTTACGGTTAATGTAAAAAAGAAACAGTACTTTTCTTGATTGATGGGTACTTTTTTTTTTCTTGGTTAACTACTTTTTTTTCGTGCTTGTGGCTATTTAAGAAGACATTTATTTCTAAGTTGAAGGTTATTGGTTTGAGTATCAGAGACAGTTTTTATTTTACCCTACAAGAATTTTATTTCATTACAAAACCTAGTCTTTAACAAAACATGAATTTTTTTATTCAATTTTGTTAATTTAAATCGACATAATTAACTCCATAACAACCGTAATAAACAAGGTTTTATTCACTAGTGAACTAAAATTTTTTTAGGTCACTAGTGAGTTAAAAAATTTGTTATATTATTTATTATTCAGTTTTGTTAATTTAAATCGACATTATTAACTCCATAACAACCGTAATAAACAAGGTTTTATTCACTAGTAAACTAACATTTTTTTAGGTCACTAGTGAGTTAAAAAAATTATTTAAAAATAAATGTAAAGTACATTTTCTTTACAATTTCGTCAAAATTGAATAAAAACATATATACGCCACGTGAATTTAACACCTTTATTCACTCAAAGAAATGATTTCACTCGCGCCGAGGCGCTTATGAAATCAAAAATCTTTTCGTGAATAAAATCGTGTTTAATTCACTTGATGTATAATATTTATTAATGAGGACAATTATCTTTCAATAGCAGTTTTAAAATTTAGGTTAAGAGGGGGGTTAGGCCATGTTAAATTTGTATGTTGGGACTTCGGTTCCAGCGTTGTTATAAGATAATATTTTACAAATGTTCTTTTATAAAGATATGCATTGAACCTTTCGTAATAAAATGGCGGAAACAGATTTTTTTAACTGTTATATTTAACGCAGAAATATTGTTTGATTAGAGGTTTATTTTGGCATAAAGTAATTTATTATTTATATATAAATAAAATTTCATATAAATATTCTATTTTCATCATTTTATGAAATAATGGTCAATCTTGAAGTGTGAAAGACAGAAAGCAATACAACGAAACGATAATCCCTCTGGATTCAAAGTAGTTTTGCTTTCATACAACCAATTTAAATATTCCGCCATCTTATATGACGTTAAGAAGTGACATAAGGAATTCAAGTGACTTGTCCCCTCTTAATTTGAAAGTTCTGCCATCTTATATGACGTTAAGAAGTGACATAAGAAGTTCAAGTGACTTGTCCCCTTTTAATTTGAAAGTTTTACCATCTTATATGACGTTGAAAAGTGGCTATAAAGTTCAAGCGATGTTTAAGCCAAAATTGACAACCGAACACCCAACCCCCCTCTTAAATTTTACTATTCAATTACTCGTTTGGAGTTTTACAATTTTGTTAATTTAACAATTTATTACATATTTGTCAATTTGTCATAATTTTTACTCTTTTGAATATATTCCGCCATCTTATATGACGTTAAGAAGTGACATAAGAAGTTCAAGTGACTTGTCCTCTCCTAATTTGAAAGTTCTGCCATCTTATATGACGTTAAGAAGTGACATAAGAAATTCAAGTGACTTGTCCCCTCTTAATTTGAAAGTTCTGCCATCTTATATGACGTTAAGAAGTGACATAAGAAGTTCAAGTGACTTGTCCCCTTTTAATTTGAAAGTTTTACCATCTTATATGACGTTGAAAAGTGGCTATAAAGTTCAAGCGATGTTTAAGCCAAAATTGACAACCGAACACCTAACCCCCCTCTTAAATTTTACTATTCAATTACTCGTTTGGAGTTTTACAATTTTGTTAATTTAACAATTTATTACATATTTGTCAATTTGTCATAATTTTTACACTTTTGAATTTGTTGTAAAATTGTATGATGTGTATTGCTTTTGACTAAAAATAGTAATAATTATTTAAAATTTCTAATTTTGGTTTAATACTAACCCACAGGGGTTTTTATTCGTTTAAGTATACTTCAACATATTCCAAATAAATATTTGTAAAATTAATGAACATGGGATTAAACCTAAGCAGTTACTGAGAATGAACGAGATATTAATTTTGTTGAAAATATGTTCAAATGTATACTTTGGGATATGTATACATAAAAGAAAAACTCCTTGTATGTTCTGTCTATTACAAGAATAAGCGACCAATAAAAGGAACGATTACAGTTAGATTTGATACAAGTTTTAAAAGTTTATATTTAATAAACGAGCAACAAACTCTAAAAATCTATAAATACCATTTCATAAATGGACGCCCGCAGATTTTTTTTTTCAGGAGGGGACGAAATAATAATAATAATCAGGCTTTTTTAAACTCTAAACTTTACTTCATGCTCCACAAGTATTAAACACTAGTTTAAAGTAAAGTTCAAAATACACGTCTTTAGCATACTGCTTTAGTAGCGTATTGTGAGCTTCACAATATTTCAGTTTTTTGTACGCGTGGCGCATGAAGTAAAATTTCGAGTTTAGAAAAGCCCCGTGAAAATTTGTCTCGGGTCGCTGCGCGACCCTCGACAAATTTTCTATGCGGGGCTTTTCTAAACTCGAAATTTTACTTCATGCTTAGTCTGGGAGTGAAAAACACTCGTTTAAAACTTAGAATTTAACGTTTTAAAAAGAATAACGAATATCTGATGATTTACAGCATACAAACTGGTAATTGGGCAAAAGAAAATCTCCCTGTATATACAAAGCTATATGTATATACAAAGCTATGTAAGTTACACCGTTCGCTTGATGTCAAATTAAAATAGTAATTATCATATCTCATAAAATGGTACACTCTGTATAACATTTAAACCAGGGATGGGCCTCGACGCGTCGACTTTAATAGTTGGCGTGACAGCACGTCGACAATGTCGCGAACGTCAACAATGTCGACAATGTCAACAATACTGTTTAAAGGTTATGTTATTATATTGTATATGTTGCGTTTTTTTTTTTGTGATTTTTGAATACTCTGTTAACTTCCATGCTATCTGACAAAATTGCATCGAATTAGGCTGAATAATTCAAATTTTATACTAATCAAAACGGTTGTCGACGTCAGACACGTCGTGCAAATATTCGACGTCGACGTAAAATTCGACGAGTCGACAATGACATTGTCGATATGACATCCCTGATTTTAACAATATTTCGTATTTCTACCGACTCATTTAAGTTAAATGTAAGCTTTAATTACTAGCACTAATAAATATATTATTATAATTTATGTTAATTAACATGAATTATAATTATTTACGTTAATAATGCAATCTATGTCAACAAATGTCAGTGTATGCCAAAACCGGTTGGCATTTCATCTGTTTTTCACGTCAAAATATAAATATTTCAAGAAATAAATGTTCTTCCCGTTTTGAGTTTGAGATATTTTTAATGTGTCGTCAAAAAAGAGTCTTTTATATTAATTTCAAGGAGATTAGGAGGACATCAAAAAAATTTGTAACTTTAAAAAAATCATTGCTCTGCCAAAATATATGAAAATCTAAAGGACATCAAAAAAATTCGTAACTTTTAAAAAATCATTGCTCTGCCAAAATATGTGAAAATCTAAAAATACTCTATTCTTAGTTTCTGAATCGTTTTTAAACTTTTCGCTACGAGGAGCGTATCCATACGTTTAGTTTTTATGTGCTCCATGTGCGAAGAGCGTGTATTGTCAAAAGCCTGTAAATCGTGAGCGAAGAGCGCACGAAGTTTGTGTACCTCTTCAATGAGCACTTTTGCTTGTTTTGTTTTTTACATTTTTCTCAAAGAAAATGTAATGCAAGCCTATGAAATGATTACACACGGTATATGACGGTATGAGCCTGTGGTACGAAATACGTACGGATACACATTGTGTTTTCGAGCACCCTACACGGGGCACGCGTTTGAAATTCAAATGATAAACATAAAACATAAGAAAAGGGTAATTCTATGATAGTTTAAGGAAATATAGATATAGAAAAACCTAACTTCGAAACGCAATACAATATCTTTATGAAATTCTGTATGGATATTGAGCAAATATTGCTCTTATTAAATATATGAAAATCCAAAAATAATAAATAGTTTTTAAGTTATTTTCAATTGAACATAAGAAAAAATGTAATAAACAAATACAAATTTTATACAAAGAAAACATTGCTCCTAACCTAAATAAGTCCTTAGAAATACAATGAAATTGACAAATTTTATAAAGGGTGTCCCATTTTTTGTTTAGATGTTACTGTTCTCTTCATTTGACATATGTATGACACGTTTTTACACAAATTGGTAAAGTTGTAATAAGAGAGGCTTAAAGTTAACCGCAATTATTAAAAATATAAGAACAATTTGCTTAAATTGCACATATATAAAAACAAATAAACAAATTGTAAGGAAATATGCATTTCTTTGTTTTCTATTAGGTCGTGGTGCAAATGGACCTTAATGTTATGTTATATTATGACATATTATAATGTTTAATCTTGTGACATATTGTAATTTTTAATCGATTTATTTTATAATTTCAGAATAAAAAACAAATAACGTGTAAGAAAATATTTAATTTTTCGTTTTCTATGTAAAAAATAACAATGAGCCAATAAAACTAGAGAAGCTAAAAGTTGGGACTAAATTATGAACAACATTTTCATATACCTGCGTCTCATATTTTTCATAATTTAGTCCCAATTTTAAGCTTATCTAGTTTTATTGGCTCAATTTTGTTATTTTTTTACATAGAAAACAAAGATTTAAATATTTTCTTACAGTTTGTTTTTTATTCTGAAATTATAAAATAAATCGATTAAACATTACAATATGTCATAAAATTAAACATTCCAATATGTCATAATCATAACATTAAGGTCCATTTGCACCCCGCCCGATTAGCATTAATCATCCACTACTCATTGATTAAACCTCTGATTAAGTCAAATTTCTAGAAAATAAGAATGTTATAAAGAATAAGATATCCAAAACATGTCTCTTTCATTCCAATTGTGTAAACAATGTGTAAATACAATTGTTGTATTTTTAAAGAGTACTAATCACTGATTAAGGCCCAGTTGCACCAGAAATGTTGAACTCAGGTTCAAGCTGAACTTAATTTAAAGATGACAGTTCCTATTGTTCTAATGTCACTTTGAACTCAAGTTCTGAGTTGAACCAGTTTAATGTCTTTCGTGCAACTGGCCCTAAGTTAATCGACTTGGGGGCAAACGGGCATAAGTGTTGAAAGTGGTGTGAAGTTAGGTTGACATACAACGTCATCAGGGTTTGTTAGGTTAGGTGTCAGTCTGTTAAGTTAGGTTAGGTAAGATATCTAACGCTCCAATTTACATCAACTGTAATTTAGTTTAGATATCAAATTATATCAACTGTCTTTATGGATTAATATCAACGTAAAACAAACGTGAAACAAACATAATAATTAACATACAAATGTCAAAAGCGATTAAGTAACAAATGAACAAAACATTTTCCCAACTTTCGAAAATATCAGTATCGTAAAAAATAGTGTCAAAAAATAACTGTATGATTACAAAATCAACTGATTTCAATAATAGTTTCAAATAAAGTGAAACAATTTAAGTAATCACCAAGTGATTAATGAGTAATCAGTTAGTCATTATTTACTTGGTGATTATGTTTTACTTTTTTTTAAACTAATATTGAAATCAGTTGATTCTGTTTTAATTTGTATTCTTTTTAATTTTAAATTAAAATAAAAATACTTGAGTTTTAAAAATGCCAAACAAAACTTAATCACTTTCAATTATGAAGAACAGAATTTTTATACAAGTTTTGTTATAAAAGTGTTCAATTTTAAACTTTTGAGTGTTTCCACTCCCAGACTAAGCATGAAGTAAAATTTTGAGTTTAGATAAGCCTGAAAATTTGTATTTGCCGGGACGCGCGAGCGGAGCGAGTCGCGTTCCGGCAAATCCAAATTTTCAGGCTTTTCTAAACTCGAAATTTTACTTCATGCGCCACGCGTATGAAACACTGATTTTAAGTGAAGTTTATAATATACTCCTTATAAATAATTTGACATTTTCTTTATAAAACAAAGTGATGTGTTAAATACTTTTAGTGCCTCCCCTTGCCTATATTGGCGGGCGCTGGCGCCCATGATTCCATATAATCTTCTTTCGACAATTGTCGTTTGTTAGCTAAACTAAAAAGTTTCACACCTATTGAAACTCTTTAGTTTGGCCAACAAATGACAAATGCAATTCCGGAAGTCTACAAGCTGCTAACCTGACCTGTTGAGGTTAATTTATTGCCAAGCAAAGTTATTCAACTCATTTAAATCATAAATAATTTCAAAAAAATATAAAGGGTGCCTATTTTAAATGATGACACCCGGAGAAGCCCCCTTGCTACACTGTTTGAATCTACAAGATATATTTTAAGGTTATTGGATTAAATGATTCAAGATTCAAAAGATGAAACCATCTTTAACATTGATACATCCTTCATATTGGGCTGGAAGCTCAATATTAATACGGAATAAATTATATACTCGTAGTTTGTGAAACAAAGTATGTGATTTTTAATGTAAGTTAATTTATTTATATATTGATACATCAATATTACTTATATCTATTCCCTGTCTTATTAATTACTTTTTGTAAACATAATGAACCGATAGCGTGACAAAACCTGTATCACCTCAGCTAATATCAACAATAAATCATCTCAGGGAACAACTCGCGTATCAAATATCCTTTTTCAATACCTCGCATCACTTCAAAGGTGTGTCTGTTGAGCCTATTGTGCTCAAGCCGACCCTGACCGTGGTGTTGTGTAATGGAGATATACTATATATATACAGGGAGGGGAAATTTGATATAAAATGTGCGCGCTCTGACGAAATGCCGACGACTCGGGCGTTTGAAGAGAGTGCGACAAAAATCGATAAGGCCGAGAGAGAGCCGAAAGCACACACTTCCCGTCACGTAGTCGAGTCGAACAAAGCCGAGGTCACGAGTTCATTCCATCTCTGCCGTGTTACATTACTCTCTACCTGAGGAGACGTTATCGAACAATTGCGAATTTCAATGGTCGAATTTCAAGTGGGTGAGCTAAAGGTGTTTCAATGGGTTATAATGAGGACTTATGGGGTTCGGATCAACAGGATGCTAGTTCCAATATTTTTTTAGAAATATGAAAAAATTCTAGATTCACACACAATACGGTAATTGTGAATAGGGGCTTGAATAGAAGATAATTGCGAAAAATCAATAGTTACATAGGCAGAGCTCTTCCGAGTACAGATAAAATGTACTCAAGTAATGAGTACAAGTACTCTACACAAAATGTACTCGAGTATCAAGTACAAGTACATAACAATAAGTAATTCATTACTTATACGACGACAAGTACTGAGTACATGTGGCTCATGGCTATTCTAAACTCGAAATTTTACTTCATGCACCATGCTTAAAAACACTGATTTACAGTAAAGTTTAAAAAACACACACATACCACAGCGATTATAGGCAGCTCAATACACGTTAGAGTTATTGGGTTGCCTATAATCTAAAATCTTTAATTAAAGATTTTTTATAGAATTGTAAAATGTTGCAGCATTTGTTAAATTTCTAAAAATTTTTATAAGAAATAATGATTAAAATTATTAACAAATTTCACTTATTTTCTCAGTAGTTACAATTGGATTACTTTTATTAATATCGCATGTTTTATTTTATATGGAAGAGAAAGAGATCTCGTATTTTATTTTAAATAAAACAGATAGAGACAAAATAAGCTATAGACAAATGTCGAGCAAGTGTTTTCCACTCCCAGACTAAGCATGAAGTAAAATTTCGAGTTTAGAAAAGCCTGAAAATTTGGATTGGCCGCGTAGCGAAGCGGAGCGGCCAATCCAAATTAGGGTTTTCTAAACTCGAAATTTTACTTCATGCGCCACGCTTAAAAACGCTGATTTACAGTAAAGTTAAATAATACACACATGCAACAGCAATTATAACCAACCTAATATACGTTAGAGTTATTGGGCTGCCTATAATCTAAAATCATAAATTGAAGATTTTTATCGATTTTTAAAATGTTGAGTTTTTAAGATTTTTTATAAAAAGAAAATGATTTAAATTATTAACAAATTTTATTTGTTTTCTCAGTAGTTAGAGTTGGATTACTATTATTAAAATCGCATGTTTTATTTTATATGGAAGAGAAAGAGATCTCGTATTTTATTTTAAATAAAACAGATAAAGACAAAATAAGCTACAGACAAATGTCGAGCAAGTGACTTCCACTCCCAGACTAAGCATGAAGTAACATTTCGAGTTTAGAAAAGCCTGAAAATTTGGATTGGCCGCGTAGCGAAGCGGAGCGGCCAATCCAAATTAGGCTTTTCTAAACTCGAAATTTTACTTCATGCGCAACGCTTAAAAACGCTGATTTACAGTAAAGTTAAAAAACACACACATACAACAACGATTATAGGCAAACTAATATGCAAACCTATTGGGTTGTCTATAATCACTGTTTTAAACAATTTGTTCAGCACAGAATTTGACTCACGTTTTATTCACATCTGCATATTAAATTGCTAAGGTCGTATTTTTTTAAACTTTACGATATTTCAGTGTTTAATACGTGTGGCGCATAAAGTAAAATTTCGAGTTTAGAAAAGCCTAATTTGGATTGGCCGCTCCGCTTCGCTACGCGGCCAATCCAAATTCTTAGGCTTTTCTAAACTCGAAATTTTACTTCATGCTTAGTCTGGGAGTGGAAGAAACTTGTTCGACATTTGCCTATAGCTTATTTTGTCTCTTTCTGTTTTATTTAAAATAAAATACGAGATCTCTTTCTGTTCCATATAAAATAAAACATTGGATATTAATTTTCAGGCTTTTCTAAACTCGAAATTTTACTTCATGCTTAACCTGGGAGTGAAAAACACTTGTTTAAAGCTTCAAATTAAACTATTTTATAAAAGCATAGAATATCTAAAGATTTATAGCAAATATGATGACTTTAATGATATATTTTTTTACGAAACAACATACTCTTTCCCTTGAGAAACTGGATTCTTTTCTTTTTCAAAGAAGTTTGAGACATTAAAAATAAGTGTTTAAGCTTGGTAGTTATTTCGTGGCATTTTTAATTATTTTGACAAATGTAGGTAGTTACAGGACACTTGTTGAATAAATCATGCAAGCTTTAATTTAAATATCGACATGCCAATCAATTGCATGTTTTCTGTTTCAACAAACCTATATTATGTAAACAAAGAAATAAGTTCAGTTTACAATGGGCCTAATGAGGCCTAAGTGCAGTGCGGAAATGCGCACTCTCCAAAGAACCAGAACCAGAAGTTTATGAGGTTCAGGGTAAAAAGGTATTGTATTGACTGTACCTAATATTATATATTCTGGCTTATGACGTAAAACTTCGAGTTTAGAAAAGCCTGAAATTTGGCATTGCAGAATAAATGTGTACTACATTTTATAGATTTACCCGGCTTAGTTTTAGTCGAAAAATGTCAAATTTGACGTGTTTAATATCGACACATCGAAAATGTCGATATCGACACGTTTTATATCGATTCATCGAAAATGTAAAATTTAAGTTGTTCATATTCAATCTGTTTATTATCGGTACATCAGTGTGGCATAAACAATATTGTAGGTTGACAACTCTAAACTTATATATTATTATTGTTATGTCTGACGTTTCATATATCAATTCCTAAAGCGTGTAGCCAACTTAAATTTTAAAAAAATCGTAGCACTCTGGATTTTTGTTTATTGAACATAAGACATTTGATCTTATTGGGTATGCCACAAGAAAATAGCAAAGAAATTAAAATTAAAAATTTAATCAAGAATATCTTTGAAATCGCAGAGAAATTCATGATTTGCGAATTCCGTTCATTCTTAAAACTAAATATTAAAAAAAGTTCAATTTCAAGTCTACCAAGTTTTCCACAAAACTAAGCTTATATTAAATTGACTGTGCGCAACACCTTATCTAAACCTACAAAAACTTTATTAACGAATTCGCAAGTGCAAATAACTTGTTGAATAACGGCATTCTGCGGGAATTGTGCATTTATGCAATTACGAAAATCTGGCAGTACGTGGAGAACTGAACGCTTTTGTGCAAATAACTCTAAACTTATTTAAACTACAAATTGCTCGCTTGCTTGTGTATCCTCGCGGCGAGCTAGCAGCGAAAGTTCACCCCTACAAGAATTTAGGAGAAACTTAGCAACCTAAATAAGTAAATTGCATGTGGTGTACGAAAACTATTCTTGTACGAATTAATTTGTTTTTCGAGGCAGTATAATTAATCTTTTTTTTAAAGTTCGAGTTTACAAAAGCTTGAAAATTTGGTTTGGTCTGGTTTGGCTCTAAACTCAAAATTCTACTTCATGCTTAATCTGGGAGTGGAAAACACTCGTATAAAGCTTCAAATTGAACTGTTTTAATAAACAACGAATGTATATCTACTTAAAATATAAATGCCGTGTATAATAAACGTACTTTATTTATTTTATTTTTACCGTTCAGCTGTACTTCTATTTATTTGTCATTCAACGCTATATACTAAAAATTGTTGTTTGTTTATTTTTATTCATACGACTATATTTTTCTGTAATAATTGTATAAGGCTTTTTTAAAGTTTTTCTACATATCACAAAGCAAATTGATCCAAGTGCCCGAATTTTGACAGCTTTGGTTAGAATAAATAAACACTTATAGAATGAAGTAGTTATATTATAACCTTCACAATATTTCAGTGTTTTATATGCGTGGCGCATGAAGTAAAATTTCGAGTTTAGAAAAGCCCTGAAAATTTGTCTTGGGTCGCTGCGCGACCCTCGACAAATTTTCACGAGGCTTTTCTAAACTCGAAATTTTACTTCATGCTTAACCTGGGAGTGGAAAGCACTCGTTTAAAGCTACAAAATGAACTCTTTTAAAAAACAACGAATGTATACCTATTTAAAATATAAATGCCGTGTATAATAAACGTACTTTATTTATATTATTTTTACTGTTCAGCTGTACTTCTATTTATTGGTCATTTAACGCTTTATACTAAAAATTGTTCTTTGTTTATTTTTATTCGTACGACTAAATGTTTTTACTGTTCAGCTGTACTTCTATTTATTCGTCATTCAATGCTATATACTAAAAATTGTTGTTTGTTTATTTTTATTCATACGACTATATTTTTCTGTAATAATTGTATAAGGCTTTTTTAAAGTTTTTCTACATATCACAAAGCAAATTGATCCAAGTGCCCGAATTTTGACAGCTTTGGTTACAATAAATAAACACTTATAGAATGAAGTAGTTATGTTATAAACTTCACAATATTTCAGTGTTTTATACGCGTGGCTCATGAAGTAAAATTTCGAGTTTAGAAGAGCCCAGAAAATTTGTCTTGGGTCGCTGCGCGACCCTCGACAAATTTTCACGGGGCTTTTCTAAACCCGAAATTTTACTTCATGCTTAACCTGGGAGTGAAAAATACTCGTTTAAAGCTTCAAATTGAACTCTTTTAAAAAACAACAACTGTATACCCATTTAAAATATAAATGCCGTGTATAATAAACGTACTTTATTCATTTAATTTCTACCGTTCAGTTGTACTTATATTTGTTCGTCATTCAACGCTTTATACTTCTATATATATTTTGTTTTTTATTCATAAGACTAAATGTTTCTGCAATAATTGTACAGGGCTTTTTTGAAGTTATTCTGCATATAACAGCTTTGGTTAGAATAAATTAACATTTATACAATGGAGAAGTTATATTATAAACTTCACAGTATTTCAGTGTTTTATACGCGTGGCGCATGAAGTAAAATTTCGAGTTTAGAAAAGCCTGAAAATTTAGTTTGTTCCCTCCGCTTCGCGGAGCGACCAAACCAAATTTTCAAGCTTTTCTAAACTCGAAATTTTACTTCATGCTTAATCTGGGAGTGGAAAACACTCGTTTAAAGCTTGAAATTGAACTCTTTTAAAAAACAACGAATGTATTCCTACTTAAAATATAAATGCCGTGTATAATAAACGTACTTTATTCATTTCATGTTTACCGTTCATTTGTACTTATATTTGTTCGTCATTCAACGCTTTATACTGAATATTGTTTGTTTATTTTTATTTATAAGACTAAATGTTTCTGCAATAAATGTACAGGGCTTTTCTTAAGTTTATCTGCATATCACAAAGCAAATTGATCCAGGTGCCCGAATTTTGACGCTTTAGTTAGAATAAATAAATATTTATAAAATGGAGTAGTTATATTATAAACTTCACAATATTTTAGTGTTTTATACGCGTGGCGCATGAAGTAAAATTTCGAGTTTAGAAAAGCCTGTAAATTTGGTTTGGTTGCTCGACCAAACCAAAATTTTAAGGCTTTTCTAAACTCGAAATTTTACTTTATGCTTAATCTGGGAGTGGAAAACACTCGTTTAAAGCTTCAAATTAAACTCTTTTAAAATACAACGAATGTATACCTACTAAATATATAAATGCCGTGTATAATATACGTACTTTATTTATTTTTTTCAATTGTATTTCTATTTATTCGTCATTCAACGCTTTATACTGAAAATTGTTGTTTGTTTATTTTTATTTATATATATTTTATTTATCGATTATTTTAGATAAGATATTACCGAAATAAACTCTTTTAAACATTACGTAATTATTCCGCTATTAAATTGGTTTGTTCATTATTGGAGGTGAACTCATATAGTCACGAATATAATAACGCTTACCTATGTGTGTATATTTATAGTCTTTGCAAATCTATAAAGTTTTTAATGGGCGCCTATACGTATATAAAATTTACAATTTCCACACCATTTGGATGCCGGAAATGAGTTCCAGGAATAACTTTTTTATTGCTAATTTATGACACCCATTAAGTGTAAAATTTAAAAGAGACATAAATCTAGGAATTTAAAAACATAGAATAATGTATGAATAATCCACAAAAACAAAATTAACCTGGAAGTGCAAAATTTAAAAGATGCATAAGTACAGATATCGAAAGAGATTGAATAATGTATGAATTATCAAGAAAATCGTAACGAACCTTGAAGAATTAAGTGTAAAATTTAAAAGTGAAATACATCCGGAAATCTAAAAACAGAATAATGTATGAATTACGTATATTCCTGTGATTGTACCATAGTATACATTTAATCTTGTATAAATATTGAAAAACAGTTTTACAATCTTGTAACAATAATTAATTGTTAACACGAGGCACAGTGGTCTGGGCAGCGACAAAACTCTACTTTTTTCAATTTTCTGGAATTAAAAACAACTTTTATTTTCAATTTATAGGATAGTTAAGTACTACATTTCTTTAATTCAAGTCGTAGAATTTTGTAGTTTATTTTAGTTATGAATTCTCAATAGTCACGATAGAACTGAGAATTTTAATGATAATTTTATTTTTTTGTGATTTTATATTTTTCTTATAATTCTAGCATATAAATGAATAACAAAATGTAACCATAAAATTAAAATACATGTTTTTCAAAAATTTCATAATTTTTTAAATATGTGCTAAAACCATGGCATTTTTAATAAACGTAACTTTTAAGCGCAGGCTAGCGCAGGGCTCTAACTTGATAAAACACTTAATATAAACTCCAAAGAAAACAAATTGATGACTTTCAGTTGCGACAACCTGCGACCTTAGAATATACAGGGTGATTCAGACCACCCGTGTCAGACATTTATTTTGACTCAGAGTTTCTTTTGACTTCAAGAAAACAAAAATCATTATAATAACCTACCTGAAGAATTCAACGGGACTAGTCACGACTTCCTAAGCTCACTGGTAGGAGGCTTGAGACTTAAGAATCGAAAAAAAGAAATATATGTAAAAACATTATTTTTTTATTCAATCAAGTAAGCTAAATCTTGAACAATTGATTTGTATGTAAAATGTCCGAACAACATTAACAACATTAACATTTTCAAAACGGATGTCGTTTCCGGTGAAACCGGAAATACATTTAAAGTTTCTAGATCACCATTAAACTCGAATTTGTTTTTAGTATAACAATGCCGAATTTGAAACTAATAACTCACATATTAAAGAAACGGAAGGGTTTTGTGTCATTTTGGTCGGTTTCAGACCATTGTGCGAGGTCATAATATAAAGATATAGGATTAAAATATGAAAATCGTGATTGAAAATATATTTGTATTCTATATTCAATAATTATTGTATCAAGATAATACATGTTGATACGCTATTCATTCAATGTGAATACAAATACATATTATATTATTACTATTATTATTATTGTATATTCTCAATAACGATTTTGATACTTTAATCCTATATTATCTCGTGTTTACATTTAATTATTGTTATTTCTACAATTGTTAATTTCCACAAGGGTTAATACACACAAAACAACATTATTATTATTTTAAAATTTAGCTTTCTAAGTCACTCTTTAGTGAGTCGTTTCTCCAGGGCCGGTTGGCCAGATATTTCTTCTGTGGCATTTAGTGAAACAAACTCACAACTGCGCAATCTTGATCGATATATGTTATTGAATGATTAATGTGATTCATTATTAATAGAATATTGACATATATTGAACATCTATATTATCTCATTGGCAAAATGTTTTGATGTTAATTTTGAAAGATGAATGATATTCATTATTGATACAATATTGTACAGACATTGAATATCTATTATTGAGTGATTAATTGTATTCATTATTGACACAATATTGTAAAGCAATTGAATATTTATGTTGAATAATACCATTGATACAATAGTGTCCATGTATTAAGTATTTACATTAAAGGATCAATGATATTCATCATTGATACAATATTGTACAGAAACTGAATATCTATTGTTGATTGATCTATGATAATCATTATTGACACTACAGAAATTGAATATCTATTATTAAATTTTCATTGTTAATACAGTATTGAAAACTTAATTATTTTTATACTGGATTTATATAATATTGTATCTATAATGAATATTAATAAAATATCACTAACCGCAATCTATAATTGTAATAATATTGTGTGGTTATTGATGAACAATTTCAAGATTTAAATATACAAATACAAGCGTTACTAGCTGAATGGTTAAACATATGCCAGTAAACCACACAACAACAAAAAAATATATATAGATACAATATTGCTATAATTTAAATACAAGATTCATTTCTGCTAGGGTAATAAAGGGCATAGAAACGTTTAATTCAATTTGATACTGAAACCAATGAACAATTTAGTGTTCATTACTTTCGGTATCAGATTAATTTAAACGTGTCTATACCCTTTAGGAAGAAAGAAATTTGCATTTTTTTTGGCATTCTTTGTTTATAACAAACGTTGTCAATTTGAAGTTGTAAAGAGTGTTTGCACTCCTTAGTTAAGCATGAAGTAAAATTTCGAGTTTAGAAAAGCCTGAAAATTTGGATTTGTCAGGGCACCCACTGAAACACTGAAATATCGTGAAGTTAAAAATATACTCCTTATTTTATTAGAACTTATAAATATTTATTTTTCTTGCAATCTTGCAATTTGCTTTGGGATATGTAGGAAAGCTACAAGGTAAAACCCCTGTATAATAGTAATAAAAAGTAGATTCCGAATTTTTATAATATTTATTATCAAATGACTCAAGAAACATTTTATAATTTCTCTTATATGAATTTAAAAAAAAATCAATGTTTGTTCAGTATTCCGACACCAGATACCCACAGACACGTTTCGGACTTCAAGGTTCTCATCAGCTTAAATCCAGTGCTGAAGAATATTGACTAAACGTGTCTATACCCTTCAGAAAGAAAAACATTGGCTTATAATTTTTTTGGCATTCGTTGTTTATAACAAAAGTTGCCGATTTGAAGTTTCTAGAGAGTGTTTCCACACCTTGATTAAGCATGAAGTAAAATTTCAAGTTTAGAAAAGCCTGACAATTTGGTTTTTCCTGGGCGCGCGAGCGAAGCGAGTCGCGCCCTGGCAAATCCAAATTTGTAGGCTTTTCTAAACTCGAAATTTTACTTCATGCGCCACGCGTACGAAACACGGATATATTGTGAAGTTAAAAATATACTCCTTGTTTTATCAGAACTTATAAATATTTATTTTATTAAACCTAATCTTGCAATTTGCTTTGGGATATGTAGGAACGCTACAAGGAAAACGCCTATATAATGACATCAAAAATTAGATTCAGAATATTTATAAAATTTATTATCAAATGACTCAAGAAACATTTTATAAATTCTCTTACATCAATTTGAAAAAAATCAATTTTTGTTCACTATTCCGACACCCGATACCCACAAACGCGTTTCGGACTTCAAGGTTCTCGTCAGTTTAAATCCAGTGCTGAAGAATATTGACTAAACGTGTCTATGCCCTTCAGAAAGAAAGACATTGGCTTGTAAATTTTTTGGCATTCTTTGTTTATAACAAAAGTTGTCAATTTGATGTTTCTAAAGAGTGTTTTCACTCCTTGGTTAAGCATGAAGTAAAATTTCGAGTTTAGAAAAGCCTGAAAATTTGGATTTGCCAGGGCGCGCGAGCGAAGCGAGTCGCGCCCTGGCAAATCCAAATTTTCAGGCTTTTCTAAACTCGAAATTTTACTTCATGCGCCACGCGTAGGCAACACTGAAATATTGTGAAGTTAATAATATACTCCCTATTTTATTAGAACTTATAAGTATGTATTTCATGAAACCTAATCTTGCAATTTGCTTTGGAATATGTAGGAACGCTACAAGGAAAACGCCTATATAATGACATCAAAAATTAGATTCAGAATATTTATAAGATTTATTATCAAATGACTCAAGAAACATTTTAGAAATTCTCTTACATCAATTTGAAAAAAATCAATTTTTGTTCACTATTCCGACACCCGATACCCACAAACGCGTTTCGGACTTCAAGGTTCTCGTCAGTTTAAATCCAGTGCTGAAGAATACTGACTAAACGTGTCTATGCCCTTCAGAAAGAAAGACATTGGCTTGTACATTTTTTGGCATTCTTTGTTTATAACAAAAGTTGTCAATTTTATGTTTCTAAAGAGTGTTTTCACTCCTTGGTTAAGCATGAAGTAAAATTTCGAGTTTAGAAAAGCCTGAAAATTTGGATTTGCCAGGGCGCGCGAGCGAAGCGAGTCGCGCCCTGGCAAATCCAAATTTTCAGGCTTTTCTAAACTCGAAATTTTACTTCATGCGCCACGCGTACGCAACACTGAAATATTGTGAAGTTAATAATATACTCCCTATTTTATTAGAACTTATAAATATGTATTTCATGAAACCTAATCTTGCAATTTGCTTTGGGATATGTAGGAACGCTACAAGGAAAACGCCTATATAATGACATCAAAAATTAGATTCAGAATATTTATAAGATTTATTATCAAATGACTCAAGAAACATTTTATAAATTCTCTTACATCAATTTGAAAAAAATCAATTTTTGTTCACTATTGCGACACCCGATACCCACAGACGCGTTTCGGACTTCAAGGTTCTCGTCAGTTTAAATCCAGTGCTGAAGAATACTGACTAAACGTGTCTATGCCCTTCAGAAAGAAAGACATTGGCTTGTAAATTTTTTGGCATTCTTTGTTTATAACAAAAGTTGTCAATTTGATGTTTCTAAAGAGTGTTTTCACTCCTTGGTTAAGCATGAAGTAAAATTTCGAGTTTAGAAAAGCCTGAAAATTTGGATTTGCCAGGGCGCGCGAGCGAAGCGAGTCGCGCCCTGGCAAATCCAAATTTTCAGGCTTTTCTAAACTCGAAATTTTACTTCATGCGCCACGCGTACGCAACACTGAAATATTGTGAAGTTAATAATATACTCCCTATTTTATTAGAACTTATAAATATGTATTTCATGAAACCTAATCTTGCAATTTGCTTTGGGATATGTAGGAAAGCTACAAGTAAAAATCCCTGTATAATGATATACAAAATTAGATTCAGAATATTTATAAGATTTATTATCAAATGACTCAAGAAACATTTTATAAATTATCTTACATCAATTTGAAAAACTTCAATTTTTGTTCAGTATTCCGACACCGGATACCCACAGACGCGTTCGGACTTCAAGGTTCTCGTCAGTTTAAATCCAGTGCTGAAGAATAATGAACATTTCATACTAAATTATGCATAAAAAATTAGATTCAGAATATTTACGAGATTTATTATCAAATGACTCAAGAAACATTCTATAAATTCTGTTATATCAATTTAAAAAAATATGAATATGAATGTGGAGGTTTCTACTTCGTTATACTCGTACATCATTATTTACACAAATAAAACACTTAAACTTTGTTTCTATAACTGAGGTTTTTATTGCGACTATAGTTTCGACAACTTTAACTTGTCATTATCAAACTCAAGACCGTAGCCATGGGGCGATATGGGAGTTCAAACCCGCCGCCCCGAATTTTCCAAATGGTACCTACATTTTTGTATGTAAGAGCGACCATGTATAAACAAAAACAATATTTTTACCATTAAAACCCCTGAAATTTTTATAAACCCCTCCGAAAGTCTTTTCTGACTATGGCCTTGATCAAATTAGAAGTAGTTTGATAATGACAAGTTAAAGTTGTCGAAACTATAGTCACAATAAAAGTCTCAGCTATACAAACAAATGATTTAATAAAGTGAAATTTAACCAAGTGTTTTCTTTATTAAATCATAGTTAAATATGTTTCACCACGTGAAAGATGATAAACTTGTTGAAGATATACAAACAAAGTTTAAGTACATATTAATATCGATATTTGTTTTTGAGTTTCGTGAAGAGTATAATCATAAATAATTAACACTGTTGTAAAGGATACAACAGTGTTAATTATTTATGATTATACTCTTCACACTTTATTTTCTAATGGTTAGATATATATTCAGTTTTGAAAAGTATTACAAGTATGACAACTACATTAAGAAAATCAAGCTAAACATCCTGTAAGTATGTTTTTAATCTATAATTTGAACAAACCCACCCATTTAAATTGCCACCCTCCTGAATCCATCTCTGTCCTTGATATAAATCAGGATAGAGGGTAGAGGGTAGGCAAATACTCGCATACATATTGATCCACTTCACACACTGGCAACAGGTACCCTTAATGAGGACACCACGGGGTCAGATTACCAAAAAGAACAAAATCCATACTCGACCGAAATCTCGAAGCACACATTCGTAAACGATTACATATGAATGGAAAATGAAACCGATAAAAAACAACATTCCACGCTTATTAAGTTTAAAGAAATGTTCCTCATTGTACATATTATATTCATATTAACTAGGTATACTGTGTATATAATATATAGTCTTGTATACTTAGCCGCTCTCTAGCTATTGGATTATGTTTGATGTGATGTTACGAAAAAAAAGAAAAAACTATGTTGATATGTTGTTTGTATACTGTGCGCATTTTTTTTTTTTCTGAAAAAGAAACAAACCCTACTTTACATGTTTTATGTGTTTCTTTAGGGAAGTTGAATTTTTGTTTTATGGTTTTTATGTATACGGAGGATTTCAGCTGTGTTTACTAGTATTTATTTATAAATGTAAAGAAGTTTAATGTTTTTGTAAGACTTGATTCTTTTGATTAGCGAGAAGTTTACAAATTACAAGGAATCAATAAAGTTGCGTTAAATGGGAAATCTTGTTTGTTTAAAGACAGAAATAAGAGAATTAAAATAGAAAACTAACATTGATTTTACGTTTATAAATGAAGAATATTTGTTTTATCGTTTTTATGTAGACAGAGGATTTCAGCGGTGTTTACTGGCATTTATTTATAAATGTAAAGAAGTTTAATGTTTTTGTAAGACTTTATTCTTTTGATTAACCAGAAGTTCACAAATTACAAAGAATCAATAAAATTACGTTAAATGGGAAATCTTGTTTGTTTAAAGACAGAAATAAGAGAATTAAAATAGAAAAGCGACATTGATTTTACGTTCATAAATGAAGAAATATATTGATTCATAATCAAAATTGCAAACTTTTCATTTATTAAATATTTGAAATTGAACACAACTTCAAATATTTGATAAATGAAAAGTTCGCAATTTTTTTTAATTAATTAATTCTTTATTACGGGAGACCATTAAAACATACAACAATATATACATAATAATCACAAAACAATACAAAAACAAACAAAAAATGCACACACTCAGAAACAGAAGTTACATCTAATAAAATTTTGATTACGAAGACATGTCTTAAATTCAGCGTATGTGCCGTAATCTTTAGATAATCCTTGTTTTTTTTTTAAAGAGTTCAATTTAAAACTTAAAACGAGTGTTTTCCACTCCCCAGACTAAGTATGAAATGAAATTTCGAATTTAGAAAATCCTGAAAATTTGTTTGGTCGCGTAGTGTTTTCTACTCCCAGGCTAAGCATGAAGTAAAATTTTGAGTTTAGAAAAGTCGGGGCGGGGCGGGGCGAAGCGAGCCCGGCAAATCCACATTTTCAGGCTTTTCTAAACTGGAAATTTTACTTCATGCGCCACCGGTACAAAACACTGATTCAATGTTAAGTTTACCGGTTTTATCCTAAACTTGGTAATATGTCAGTGTTTTGTACCGGTGGCGCATGAAGTAAAATTTTGAGTTTAGAAAAGCCTGAAAATGTGGATTTGCCGGGCTCGCTTCGCCCCGCCCGGCAAATCCACATTTTCAGGCTTTTTTAAACTCGAAATTTTACTTTATGCTTAACCTGGGAGTGGAAAACACTCGTTTAAAGCTTAAAATTGAATTCTTTTAATAAACCGAGTGTCGGAAAATGTACAACGTATGCATATGTATACATAAAAGAAAAATGTTCTGTATTTCTTCATTTATGACCGTAAAATCAATGTTACTTTTCTATTTTAATTCTCTTATTTTTTTTATAAAAACACTTTTTAACCTTTCTTCACAAATTTATTTTATACCAGATGTACATTTCGGTCAGAAGGTGACCATTATTAATGGTTTGATACTGATCTCTTATTTTTGTCTTTAAACAAACAAGATGCACAATATGGCGCAGTCGATAGGATTTATTATCCCCCTCTCTTTTATTTATTTTTCGCTTTTCTTTAAACAAACAAGATGCAATATATGACGCAATCAGTAGGATTAATTATGAACTGCACAATCTTTTTTTATGTAATGACTTCTTGAAAAAAAAAACAACTGTGTAGTTTGTGTTATATCAAAAAGTAAAGTCTTGCGCAAACCGAACTGAAATTTTGTATTAATGTATAACCGGCCTAAAATGTAAAAAAATAATCTGTAATATTCCAAAAATATGCTAAAAACTTGTAAAGGTTTTAGGAATCCCGCTCTCTTTTTGTAATCTTAAAACTTTTACGAGTTTCTATATTTTTTATAGCACATAAAAGCTTTTCTCCTTATCTTCTAAAAATAGCTGAATCTAATCCGCGTTGTTTCCACTTAATATTTCCAGTGCAATATCTACATAATCTTATTAATTTCCTCCTCTTTATACTAACATGAAATTAGTGCAAATTTGCTCTTCTCTATTTAATTTTTAAATGTTAACCAGTAGCATGAAATACTTGTATTTGCTCATCTTCGAAATTTATAGCATAAAAAATTTGATCATCTCTGAAATATGTTCAAAATTAGTTTAAAACCACGAACTATCATTTAAAGAAATTTTGAAAACTTAAAATATTATCTGCTTAAAATTTAGTTCACATAAAATTATTTTTAAAAATCAGCTTTTACTTTTTGGCATTCGTTGTTTTTCCAAAGTTTTTAATTTGAAGTCTCTAAAGTGTGTTTCCACTCCTTGATTAGACTTGAAATAAAATTTCTAGTTTAGAACAGCCTGAAAAATTGGATTTGCCAGGGCGCGCGAGCGAAGCGATAAATAAATTATCACTATATTTTTAACTTCCCAATATTTCAGTGTTTCGTACGCGTGGCGCATGAAGTAAAATTTCGAGTTTAGAAAAGCCTGAAAATTTGGATTTGTCAGGGCGCGCGAGCGAAGCGAGTCGCGCCCTGACAAATCCAAATTTTCAGGCTTTTCTAAACTCGAAATTTTACTTCATGCTTAACCAAGGAGTGGAGACACTCTTTAGAAACTTCAAATTGGCAGCTTTTGTTTTAAACCAACGAATGCCAAAAAATGTTCAATCCAATTTCTTTCTTTCTGAAGGGTATAGCGTTTATTTCAGTCGGATACTGAAATTAATGAACACTCATTTAAAAATTAATTTAAAACCACAAGTATCATTTAAAGCAATTTTAAAAACTTGAAATATAATCTGCTTAAAATTTAGTTTATATAAAAATATTTTTAAAAATCAGCATTTACTTTTTGGCATTCGTTGTTTTTCCAAAGTTTTTAATTTGAAGTCTCTAAAGTGTGTTTCCACTCCTTGATTAAGCTTGAAATAACATTTCTAGTTTAGAAAAGCCTGAAAAATTGGATTTGCCAGGGCGCGCGAGCGAAGCGATAAATAAATTATCAGTATATTTTCAACTTCCCAATATTTCAGTGTTTCGTACGCGTGGCGCATGAAGTAAAATTTCGAGTTTAGAAAAGCCTGAAAATTTGGATTTGCCAGGGCGCGACTCGCTTCGCTCGCGCGCCCTGGCAAATCCAAATTTTCAGGCTTTTCTAAACTCGAAATTTTACTTCATGCTTAACCAAGGAGTGGTGACACTCTTTAGAAACTTAAAATTGGCAGCTTTTGTTATAAACCAACGAATGCTAAAAAATGTTCAATCCAATTTCTTTCTTTCTGAAGGGTATAGCGTTTGTGTTAGTCTGATACTGAAATTAATGAACACTCATTTAAAAATTAATTTAAAACCACAAAGTATCATTTAAAGCAATTTTAAAAACTTCAAATATAATCTGCTTAAAATTAAGTTTATATAAAAATATTTTTAAAAATCAGCTTTTACTTTTTGGCATTCGTTATTTTCCAAAGTTTTCAATTTGAAGTTTCTAAAGAGTGTTTCCACTCCTTGATTAAGCATGGAGTAAAATTTCGAGTTTAGAAAAGCCTGAAAATTTGGATTTGTCAAATCAAGCCTGACAAATCCAAATTTTCAGGCTTTTCTAAACTCGAAATTTTACTTCATGCGCCACGCGTAAAAAAATTTTTTTTTCTAGTTTAGAAAAGCCTGAAAAATTGGATTTGCCAGGGCGCGCGAGCGAAGCGATAAATAAATTATCAGTATATTTTTAACTTCCCAATATTTCAGTGTTTCGTACGCGTGGCGCATGAAGTAAAATTTCGAGTTTAGAAAAGCCTGAAAATTTGGATTTGCCAGGGCGCGACTCGCTTCGCTCGCGCGCCCTGGCAAATCCAAATTTTCAGGCTTTTCTAAACTCGAAATTTTACTTCATGCTTAACCAAGAAGTGGAGACACCCTTTAGAAACTTCAAATTGGCAGCTTTTATTATAAACCAACGAATGCCAAAAAATTTTCAATCCAATTTCTTTCTTTCTGAAGGGTATAGCGTTTATTTCAGTCTGATACTGAAATTAGTGAACACTCATTTAAAAATTAATTTAAAACCACAAAGTATCATTTAAAGCAATTTTAAAAACTTCAAATATAATCTGCTTAAAATTTAGTTTATATAAAAATATTTTTAAAAATCAGCTTTTACTTTTTGGCATTCGTTGTTTTTCCAAAGTTTTCAATTTGAAGTTTCTAAAGAGTGTTTCCACTCCTTGATTAAGCATGAAGTAAAATTTCGAGTTTAGAAAAGCCTGAAAATTTGGATTTGTCAGGGCGCGCGAGCGAAGCGAGTCGCGCCCTGACAAATCCAAATTTTCAGGCTTTTCTAAACTCGAAATTTTACTTCATGCGCCACGCGTATAAAACACTGAAATATTGTGAAGTTAAAAATGTACCTCTACAGAGATATTAAGAGAATTGTTATCTTATTATAATTTAGAAAAAAAAATATTTTGTAAAATCTGCTGAGAAATTTAGTAAAACTATTTATTTAGTCAGTAAAAAATAATTTACAATAATCAGCAGAGAAATTGTGAGGAAATTCAATTCATAGAAAATATTTATTTTTAAATCTCAAAATACAGTCCATTAAAAATAATTTACAAACATTAACAAAGATATTAAGAGTTTATTATCTTAAAATTCTGTACAATTCTGCTTTTACTTTTTGCCGTTCTTTGTTTCTCCAAAGTTTTCAATTTGAAGTTTCTAAAGAGTGTTTCCACTCCTTGGTTAAGCATGAAGTAAAATTTCGAGTTTAGAAAAGCCTGAAAATTTGGATTTGCCAGGGCGCGCGAGCGAAGCGAGTCGCGCCCTGGCAAATCCAAATTTTCAGGCTTTTCTAAACTCGAAATTTTACTTCATGCGCCACGCGTGTAAAACACAAATATCGTGAAGTTAAAAATGTACCTCTGCAGAGATATTAAGAGAATTGTAATTTTAAAATTTATTTATTATTTTAGAATTTAGTTCATAAAAAGTGATTTTTAAAAATTCAGCAAAGATGTTAACGCAGTACAAATATGTCATGCAACTGGTTTATAATATTAATATTTTGTTAATAGACGTTTTAGAAGATAGCGCTTTAGGACTCCATTAAGCATATGCTTAATAAAAGTTTAAGCATGTGCTTAATAAAAGTTTAATACTGCCTGACGTTTATTAATAAGACAAAATTGTATTAATTTCCTACCTATTTTCTCCACAATCTTTTTACGAACAAGAAGATCGTTAATTTCTTCTCTTTTTATTAATTATTTGTAAAAACGATGCTGTTTAACATAAATTCTTTCTAAAAATGCAATGAAACGTGTTAATTTCCCTTAATTTCATTAATCATTTATAAAACAAAATTAAATTAAAAAGAAACTCACAACAAACGATTGTATATTATTAGTACAATTTAAGAAGTAAGTGTACATACAGAAGAAGAAAAAACAAAAAAAAAATTAACTATTAGACAGAAATGAATGATTAATAAGAGAAAAATCGTAGATTTTAAAATTTAGGCGAAATTTAATATACGACTAATTCTAGATTAGAGAGATTTTTAATACATGAAAAATCTATAAAAAAAAATAACATAAACAATTCTACAAAAACAAAAAAAGAACATTTTGGTCAATACACGCTCACAAACACACACACAACCCTTCATTTCCATAAAGAAAAGGTTTGATGTAGAAAAATGGGTGTTGATAAAAATTGAATAAAAATATTTTCACACTTCGAAAATAACAGTAAAGGCTCAGATACATACATATTTTAAACTTAATTTATCTCACAACTGCAGATACATACATATTTTGAACTTAATTCATCTCACAACTGCAGATACATAAATATTTTGAACTTAATTCATCTCACAACTGCAGTAAAACAAAAACTTGTTGCTTATATTCAAACGTTATTTTGAAAGTATTTATAAAATAAGGTAGCAGTTATTTCTAAATGACTTTATTTTTAAAGGTGAACTAACTGTTGAGATTTCTTGATTTTAAATTGCAATTGAATTATTCATTTTGAACTGCAATTAAAAGATGAACCAACAGTTACAAATTTCGAAATGTCTTTATTTTGAACTGCAATTAAAAGATAAACTATTATATGAGTTTTGTAAATTAAATGCACTTGGTTTTGTTGATGAACTTAATTCATCTCACAACTACAGATACATAAATATTTTTAACATAATTTATCTCACAACTGCAGATACATAAATATTATTAACTTAATTCATCTCACAACTGCAGTTCAAAAAAACTTGTTTCTTATGTAACAATTTGGGTCAAATTATTCAGGCCATCTATAGACGCGTTTCGAGATTTATCTCTCCTCAGTATAGCTTTGCCATTCCCTCTAAACAATTTGACACCTTAGACTGGCGGTCACGTTACCGTTCAAACATAAGTATAAATGAAATTGGTAACGTGACCGCCAGTCTAAGGTGTCAAATTGTTTAGAGGGAATGGCAAAGCTATACTGAGAGATAAATCTCGAAACGCGTCTATAGATGGCCTGAATAATTTGACCCAAATTGTTACATTTGCAGTAGGTTACTGTATGTAACAGCAAACACTTGTTGTATAATTCAATGTCCGTCGGGGTATTAGCCCGGGAAGTAGTTATTTCAATGAGTGTTTAATATAGTCTTTGTAAGACTAACTTGTTGTAGATTGCGAAAAGAATCGCACTTTTAATGTTTGAAGTATTCTGCAACCAATAATTGGCAATTTCATTTATACTTGTTTCTTATATTCAAACGTTATTTTGAACTGTACTTGAAAAATAAGGCAGTAATTTAATACTTCCAAATGACTTAATTTTTTTTTTCAACTGTTGAAATGACTTAATTTTAAATTGCAATTGAATTATTATTTAAACATATCGAAATGAATTCATTTAAAACTTCAATTAAAAGATGAACTATCAGTTACAAATTTCGAAATGTCTCCATTTTGAACTGCAATTAAAAAATAAACTATTATATTGGTTTTGTAAATTAAATTCACTTGGTTTTGTTTCACTTAGATGTATTTAATTTTTCTACTAATTTCGGCTTAATGCTATTATCAAGAATTAGTCCAACGTTAAGAAATGGCTTCATTTTCAACTGCAATTGAAAAATAAACCACCAATTTAATATAAAGAAAAATTAAACTAGTCAATGGTTTGCAGAATATTTACAAAAAATAAAAACTAATTTAAAAAAAGTTTTCTGTTTACATTAATAATTTTTTGTATTGAAAGTCTAAAGCATAGCTATACTCATGAGGGATAAATCTTGAAACGCGTCTATAGATAGCTTAAGACTTTTTCTCTAAGATCGCCTAAGATTCTTTCAATTAATATTCATTCCCTGTAATTTTTTCAATTTATTTCAATTTCCTGTTGGTTCATTTAGTTTGGGAGAGAATAATTTGAACTGATGTTTCATTTTGCATATGAATTGTGCATAGAACAGTAAATCTGTCGTGTAACTCAAATATTTATTGTATAATTCAATACCAGTCGGGGTATTAGCTCGAGAAGTAGTTGTTTCAATGAATATTTGGAGAAGTTTCAACAAGACTACATTTTTGCAGATTCGATATTAATTTTAATTCGTTTTTAAACATCAATTCATAATTTCGAAATTAAATAATTTTTAACTGCAACTGAAAGATAAAACGATCAGTTGCAAATTTTATTTAAAATTAATTCATTTTGAACTGCAATTGAGAGATGAACCATCAGTTGAACATTTCTAAAACACATACTATCCCACTAAGCAAATCCATTTAAGTAATGCTTCATCAACATTAAAACAACGTTTAATGTTGCTACAATGTTGATATAACGTTATTCGTTTGTTTTTTGCTCAGTGGGATTGATCTGCCATTGAAAGATAAATATCAGTTAAAAATCTGTAAATTAAATTTTCTGTTATTATAATTATAACTGCAATTAAAAAAAGTAAAATCAACTTAAAATGTTAAAAACACATTTTACTCTGTGTTTGAAAAAGTAAATATTTACCCAGACTGGGTTCCTTGAGGAACACCAGAGGTCAGGCAAATTGTTTTACAACTAGAGTGGATATAAATCATTTATTTAAAAATAAATATTAGCCCAGACTGGGTTCCTTGGGGAACGTCCTCCGTCAGGGAAATTGTTTTCAACTACAGATTTATTTTAAAGTAAAACTTACTAAGTATCCTATCTGGGCTCTGCTCGAAATAAACTCAAACTAAAATGTTAAAAACACATTTTACTCTGTGTTTGAAAAAGTAAATATTGACCCAGACTGGGTTCCTTGGGGAACACCAGAGGTCAGGCAAATTGTTTTAAAACTAGAGTGGATATAAAACATTTATTTAAAAATAAATATTAGCCCAGACTGGGTTCCTTGGGGAACGTCCTCCGTCAGGGAAATTGTTTTCAACTACAGATTTATTTTAAAGTAAAACTCACTAAGTATCCTATCTGGGCTCTGCTCGAAATAAACTCAAATTAAAATGTTAAAACCACATTTTACTCTGTGTTTGAAAAAGTAAATATTGGCCCAGACTGGGTTCCTTGGGGAATACCGGAGGTCAGGCAAATCGTTTTTTAACTAGAGTGGATATAAATCATTTATTTAAAAGTAAATATTGGCCCAGGCTGGGTGCCTTGGGGAACACCCTCCGTCAGGCAAATTGTTTTTCAACTAGAGTGGATATAAATCATTTATTTAAAAGTAAAACTCAATAAGTACGCCTATCTGGGCTCTGTTTGAAATCATCATCATTCTCATTTTGGTGAGTAAAATTAAGCTCTTTAACTAATATCAATAAGTCTAGGAATTCTTAGCTTGATAAGGAAAAGGAAACTATTTCAAAACAAATGCCTATTTGTCTAGAAGTGTGAATTATTCGAATATAAATACACATGTTCACACCTAAACTCATCATTTCCTTTAAATATTTGATTACGTCGTTTTTTTTTCTGAAGTGATGGTTTTCTAAAAATAAAAAAAAACGGCAATAAAATTAAGAAAATCCGAGCGCCTAAAACCATGAAGTGAACAAAAACTTGAAAGAAAATATATACATATCGCTTGTAAAACGTTATTTTCCACTTGTAAGAAAAAATTGTTTCTTACTTTTAATTATTACTAATTATTATTATTAAAAAAGAAGATTTTATTACGATTTATATTATTAAAAGTGTAGACAATAAAAAAGAAGAACACGTTGTGAAAAAGAAAAACTTAAAAAAATGATAAACTTAAAAATTGTTTGTAGGTGTTAAATGCAGCGCGCGTAGCGGCGCATCCGTGTAATTATTGTTGTACTATTATTTAATTCTCATTTACTTAGTTGTAGATCGTCATATTTTTTTTTTGTTACTGAGCTGATTTATTTTATTTATATTATTATTACGATTATTGTGTTTAAGTATATGTATAAAGATGAATATATATAAATATATATTCGAACGAACCAAAGAGATGCTATCAAACGTTGTTTTCACTTGATTTTCTGTAGCGATCCGCTCACACATATTTTACTTTTATTTTTCATGTTTTCTTTACTTCTTCGTCATTCTTTTCTTTACGGATGATATCATGAATAATTAATAAAATATATATTAAAAATTATACTCTGTGTTTTATTTGTTTATACCTGTATCACTGAAACGTATTTGAAATTTTATAGATACGAGGTCTATTTAGATAATAACCGAACTTTGTTATTCATTTTACAGATTATTGGTTTTTCTCCCCTCTAACGTAGTCCCCTCCCCTATTCACACACTTTTCCCAGCGGTGTTTCCCTTTCGCAAAGCAGTCCTGGATAGCTTAATTTGAGATGGCCTGTAAGGTCTATGACAAATTTGCTTTGATGTCCTCAATACTCTGCGTTCTTTCAGCACTGATTTAAATTTCGGAAATAAGAAGCTAGGTCTAAGGAGGGTGCAGGAGGACAGTCATCCTATTCTTGGCACAAAACTGAGGAATAACCCAAGCCATTGTCGTGTTGCAAGAACGATGAGTTGTCTTGCCAGAACGTTAATCTCGTTTTGCGATTTTTTTACGCAAAACGCCCTGATAGTACAGACGGTTCACTGTTTCACCTTGAGGCAAGAATTCAAAATGTGCAATTCCATAAAAATCTAAAAAAACTGTAAGCATCACTTTGACATTGAATCGACACTGACGTGGTGTCTTGGGACGTGGAGATCCTTTGCCAATCCATTGCGATGATTGAACTTTTATCTCAATGTCGTAGCCGTAAATCCAGTTTTCGTCTTCCATTATGATTCTTTGCATAAATGTTTTATCGTCATTGGCTTGTTCAAAGAGTTGCCGACAAATGTCCACTCGATCTTTTTCAGTTGTTCGGTCATAAAATGAGGAACACATTTTGCTGCAGCTCTGCGAATGTTCAATTTTTCAATCAAAATTGCATGGCATGACTCAGTATAAAATGCTAACCTCTTCTGCGAGTTCTCTGACAGTCAATCGGTAATTTTAACGCACCAGATCGTTGATTTTTTTAACGTAGGAGTTATCAGTTAAAGTAGAAGGCCTGGTCAAGGATCATCTTGAATTGACTGACGACCACTTTTTAATCATGAAAATTATTGATAGCATTGCGTACGACTCGGAGCATCATCTTCGTAAGCTTGTTTCAAAAGATTAAACGTTTCTGTAAACAGTTTCCCCACTTTCAAGCAAAACTTTACATGGCATCGTTGCTCCATAAACTCGCACATTTCTAAAATCGCCATTGCCACTTAAACGCGTTGCACTCAAATAAGAATATTACGAAAACTAAACGAGATATCAACAATCCAAAAACATTCGCTTACAAAGGAGGTTATGCGCAAGGCAGTGCTGCCAACAGCATATCATTAAATATCTCAGTTAGCGCGTAATTCAAATTTTTCGGTTTTTATCTGAACAGACCTCGTTTTTTCAGCACTCGCATATTTTCTTTTATAAATTTTAAGCTTTTAACGAGTGTTCCCACTCCCTGATTAAGGATAAAGTAAAATTTCGAGTTTAGAAAAGCCTGAAAATTTGGTTAGGTCGCGTAGCGAAGCAGATCATGAATAATTAATAAAATAAATATTCAAAATTATACACTGTTTATACCTGTATCACTGAAGTCATTACTTTCTGAACATTTTGTACATCTAAAAAAATGTGTTTGAAATTTAGATATTTTCGGCACTCGCGTATTTTTTTTATTCATTTTAAGCTTGTAACGAGTGTTTCTACTCCCTGAATAAGCATGAAGTAAAATTTCGAGTTTAGAATAGCCTGAAAATTTGGTTTGGTCGCGTAGCGCATAAAACGTGATTCACTTTGAATGTGAATTAATTACACAGTATTTTGAAGAACACTTTGTGATGATCTTTTGGATTGTTCTTACACATGGAATTGGTCGTTCGGGATATTTTGCCGAAAATAGGTCCCTCGCACTCCTCAAGGTATTACCATTGTGATGCCAGATTACTATTTAAACTCTTTCTTCTATGGAATATATTACTACTAGGAACTTCCACGCGTACAAAATAGAAACAAATGTTATAGTAATTGACGTATTAATGCTTAAGTTTGGTTGCCTACAATCACAACATAAAGCATAGCACACACCAGGGATACGTCACCGCAATAAGATATCGTCTTTTTGGCGGTAGTTCAGCAGACTAATCTAGAGGGCGTCAGCATCGGCGATTTTTGAGGAATTTTTGAATTTAGCGCGCTTTCTCCCGGTTTTTCGCTTTCTCCTCGGCCGCCTTAGCCCACGGTTTATATATCTAACGATTGTAGCATTCGTCGGGCGAAGTCGGAAATGTTCGTGCGTCTGACGACATTGTGGTCGCTCCTAACCTGTCAAACATTGCCCGCTTACGGTGTTTATGTGCGTTTAGATAATTACGAGTGGTTTTTTCTTAAATTTTATATTACAATTAATATAATTGCTGTATATTTTTGGTAAGTAATTGAATTATTACAAATTTCAATAAATGAAGCGTATAATATGCTGGAACAACGTTGTAACCGCCAATTGTGAAAACGCGGTATTTCCGTGGAAAAACAATGTATGCAGCCAGGATTTTGTCTTGGGGGAGGCAAGTTTAGTTTGCAGCAAGGCTCACTTGTGTTTTGGGCTGTATTACATTTTTAAATATGTGGTTTTGAACCCTTATGGGGGGGGGGCTTCTTTTTCGATTTCCCAACAAAACAATTTTTGGCGCTTACAACGTTGTTCCAACATAGCATTCAAATAATGAATTAAATATTCAATCTTTTTCATTATTTTTTAATAAATAGTGCTGAAGTTTTCATCATGCCCGGAAGCTCTTGCGCCGTCGCTGTATGCAGAAATCAGCACTGTTTAACGAAAGGCAAATCAATTTCTTATCACCGATTTCCAAGAGATAAAATAATTAGACATGCATGGATAAACGCGTGTAGAAGAAAGGACAAGTTCAATCCCGATACCAGCTTTATTTGTAGTAGCCATTTTATAAAAGAAGATTTCGAATTAGATTTTCGAAGTGAACTTTTAAATATTCCCACGAGACGGAAACTAAAGACCTCAGGTATATTTTTTATTTATTATAATAACCGAAAAATGTATGATATACATACAATTATTTGATATACACAGAGCTGATTGTAATTAAATTATTAAACACGGTTGAGATCTACTTAATGAGCTTTTTTAAAAATGGTGACGTAATAAATATTCTTCTAGAGTATGTGGCAGTGCCGGACAAAAAGACAAAAAGTGCATTTGCCATAGGGCCCCCGAAGCTGCAAATTTACTGGAATTTACTGGAACTTACATAAATTGCACGTTGTATGCAATACGTATTATAAGCAGCCGACTACACTGACGTCACGCGCTCGCGAATGGGCGGGGCCAGCGGCCGCATGCTACAACCGTTAGATATATGAACCGTGGCCTTAGCCTACAACCCGTACTCCGTGTAGCCCAGTTGGCTATTTTTGTTAGTGTTTGCTCCGAGGAGCACGTTCTTTCAGTTTTCCACAATTTGTGGATGATAGATTTCCGGTAAGGTGTTAGATTTACTGTTATTTGATAGATTATTATACGTATTGGGTTAGATCTATTTTGATTAATTCAGTTGAATTTCAAGAATCCCTCAAATCATCATGACCATAATCACGGGGGGTTAGAACCCCCCTCCCTAGTCGCTGCTATCAATTTTATTTTGTCTTTTTAAAATCGCCGCGTGTTTAAAATCTGCACTCGCCCTGATTTAATGCGAAATTATATTATAAATAGTTGTTTTTTATGTAGTTTCTATAGAAATATTTTATGTTTATGCAAATGATATCATTTTTTTAAACTGATTTTGTTCTTTCTGCGCTTCAGTTAGAACCCCCCTCCCCCCCCATGTAAAAATCCTGGCTACGCCACTACCCATAATCCCTTGTTAGGTACCAGGCTTTAAATCCAAAAATAAGCCGTACTGATAAGACATAAATGTCAAACACAATGCATTTCCTTCCAACTAAGATTTATTTTTCTCTTTTATATTCATTGTTATATTATTAAATATTTTGTTTGTTATTTATTTTATATTGTTATTTGCAACGATTGTTTTAATAATAATAATAATAATAATAAATTTATTCATGTTATTAACAAAAGTTTTACATAAGTCAGGAGGGTGGAAAATTTAAAGCACATGTATATATATGCACATTAAAATAATTTAAAAAAAATATAAGGTCGTATTTATAAAATTTGAACAATACAAAAATAAAATTATCACCTACCAAGTTGGATTACCCGATATACACATTAAAATAAATAATTAGAAATAAAGTCATGTTATACCATATATACATACATATATCACATATTACATATGGATTACACATTAAAATAGGTAATTAAAAATAAAGTCATGTCATACCACACACCAAGTTGACTGTTTGGTAGTACATCAAAAATTGTGTTTGTTTTGTAAGAATTCATCAATGCTGTAAAAAGTATGTCTGCTCATGTAGGCTTGAACGGTCTTTTTAAATGTATGTATATCTAATTCTTTGATATGAGCGGGCAGTGCATTGTAGAGTTTTGGCCCAAGGAAACTGATCCCATTTTGCGATTTATTAAGTCTGAAGCGTTCAAAGTGTAATATATGATTCTTGTGATGTTGTGTCTATTTTTTATTAATTAATGTTTCTTATTAACACATTTTTTTATATAATATCTACTTTTTTTGTCTTCATTTTATTTCTGCCCGTTTGTACTTATATTCAGAAATTAATTGCAAAATTATAAAAATAAGGTAAGTGTTAATTTCTATAAATTAATCATGTCATTAATAATAAGAATTAATTTATTGAGAATAAGGAATATACTAATTTATACACATACAGACACACATGCATACACACACTGCGTGTATGTGTTAACACACACGCGGTAGTGTCTGCTGTGAGTAAATTTCACATTACAGATTTCTATTTTTCACTAATCCATACACACATCTTGACACACTAATAAGGATAAATGCGTTTGTGTTAGTGATAGTTCAGGCGACTATACTAGATGGCGCTTCGAACAGTTTTGGTGCGGGACATAGGGTGTCGCTTCCTGAGTGTTCCGTGGTACATACGACTGTTCCTGTTTTTCTGTTTTTTATCAGGGTATACATAGGGATTTGTATACCACTATAAAAATACCCTGTATGTGTTCATTTATTACACATTGTATTATGTCTGTCGGTCAACTACTAATAATGTAATAAATACTATATCTAATTCTATCAGAAATTTATTGGTAGGGCACTGCCTCACCTGCCTCTCCTGACCAGCCGTCACTGGATTGTATTACGTTAAATTGTAACGTAAATTGAAAATTATAACATATTACGGTAATTTGAAAATGTTATATAATTTAGAAGCTGAGCGACCAAACCAAATTTTCAGGCTTTTCTAAACTCGAAATTTTAATTCATGCTCCACGCGTATACAGCGTGTAAACGAACTACTGTACAGGCTCTCTACCACATAAGGGGCAGCGTTTAATAAACAATACCTGCATTTGAAATTACCATACCTTTAGTAGATAGCTCACAAATAATTATTAAAAATAATTAGTAATAATAGGCCACATGTTTGTGGTATCTGGTATACGCGCACATTGCGTATTTTAAGAGAGATTCCACATAGACTGGTAGTTTTTAAACGATTTGGATATCGAATTACACCATCCAGAGAAAAGTGGGTCAGATTGTGAAGAATTATGTCTATGTTATCGTTTTCATAAGTACCCATTGCTGACTAAATTCCGAATATTTTCTAAACGTGTTAATGAAATTCAATATTTTTCCTTATTAGGTTCACACTTCACTTTATCTCCACTCTTATTGAAATGTTTAGATAAGAGCGGCGAGGGTGGATGATTTTTAAACATAAAAATAGTTTGCTGTTTAGTCTATGGTGAAACTTATTCCATAAAACATCTACATTTTGTAACATGGCGCGATACGATTATTCAAACATTGAATTGGCAGACATGTTTCTTATTTACGGTGAAACTCGGTGTAATTCCGCGGAAGCTGTGAGAATTTATCAAGAGCGATTTCCTGAACGACACTTACCACCGCCAAACCGATTTAGAAATTTATTACAAAGAGCACGGGACACTGGAAGTTTGCAGCCCGTCGCCGGAGCCTTAGGAGGTGGTGACCGTCCAATGCGATATTTGCGAGCGGAAGATGAAATTTTGAATCTGTTGGAAGCGGATCCTGGTTTAAGTACCCGTATTATCGCCGCTCAGCTAAATGTATCGCACACATTTGTCAGCAGTGTTATACGAGACAATAATTTTTATCCGTATCACTACCAGCGTGAACAACATCTTCAACCCCATGATTTTCCCAAAAGAATTGCATTTTGTCAATGGATTTTGGCACAAAATGTTCAAAATCCTAACTTTACCAAAGACATTTTAGTGACCGACGAATCGTGCTTTACGCGTAATGGAAGTTTTAATTTCCATAATATGCATGTTTATGCAATAGATAATCCTCGTGTTACGCGTAGAACTAATTTCCAGCATCGCTTCTCCCTTAATATCTGGGCAGGTATTTTAAATGATCAATTAATTGGGCCAGTTATGTTCCCATTTAATTTGAATGGAGAACGATATTTACGATTTTTGCAAGATGACCTTTTAGATCTTCTAGAAAATGTACCCTTAGCGGTTCTTAGAAGAATGTGGTATTTGCAAGATGGTGCGCCAGCTCACTATGAAAGGCGCGTTAGAAGATATTTGGATGATGAGTTTCCAGGACGTTGGGTTGGTCGTGGAGGCCCTGTACCATGGCCTCCAAGAAGTCCGGATTTAAACCCCTTAGATTTTTTTCTTTGGGGATACTTTAAAAGTGAAGTCTACACTATGGAAATTGACAATGCTGAAATGCTGATACAACGAGTAAACGCCGCGGCTAATACCATTCGTGAAAAACCTCGTGAAATGTTTGCTACTGTTCGTGCAAATTGGATAAGTAGAGCCCAAATGTGCATTGAGTGCTGCGGACGTCAACTTAAACACTTATTGTGATTTTTTTTATACGTGACCCAGTTTCATCTAGTAATTCTAGACAGTGTGTGTGTGTGTAGTGCGTGCTAAGTGATTTATACGTCTCGCAGTAGTAACAGTAAAAAAACAATACCACAAATGAGTGACCTAGTTTCATCTAGTCATTCGAGACAGCGTGCGTGCTTAGTGCGTGCGAAGTGATTTATGCGCCTCGCAGTAGTAAAAGTAAATAAAAAATACAACAACTTACGCATCCACGAAAAATATCATGAACACAGGTAACCAGAAGTTCTCAAAAAGTAAAAAATGCATGAAAAATTATGAAAAATCCAATATTTTTTTCCGATTTTATTTTTGCAATTGGTGTCAAAATATTTTGTGTATAAGCCCTTAAGAGGATGTTCATTAGTTCGATTACACGCTGTATAACACTGATGAAGTAATGTTCACAATATACTGCTTATTATGTTCATCAATTTTAGAAATGATTATACGGAATATGTGAAAATATGCTCAAAAGAAAAAATACCTGTATGATGAAAATCACCAAGAGTGATAATTCTTTCAAAAGTTGATAAAATAATGCAATGTATTTTGACCAAGGTTGTTAAAAAAACGTTTTGTTTTTTCATTTTAATTAAGACAAACAGTTTCTTTTAGAAAACGTGTATTTTTCATTAAAACAGCGTTTAGAACATTAACAATTAAAAACGTGTTTAAAACTAGTTTAAAACATGTTTAAACATGTTTAAAACGTGTTTAAACATGTTTAAATGTATTTAAAACATGTTTAGAACACGTTTAAAACGTGTTTCAAACAGAACATACAGGGCATTTTTCTTTTGAGTATACATATCCCGATAAATACAGCGTTTTTTAAATTTGCGGAAATTCGTTGTTTCAAAGCGGTTAATTTGGGGCTTTTAACGAGTGTTTTCCACTCCCAGACTAAGCATGAAGTAAAATTTCGAGTTTAGAAAAGCCTAAGAATTTGGATTGGCCGCGTAGCGAAGCGGAGCGGCCAATCCAAATTAGGCTTTTCTAAACTCGAAATTTTACTTCATGCGCCACGCTTAAAAACACTGATTTACAGTGAAGTTCGAAAAACACACACATACAACAACGATTATAGGCAACCTTATATACGTTAGAGTTATTGGGTTGCCTATAATCACTATTTTAAACAATTTGTTCAGCCCAGAATTTGACTCACGTTTTATTCACATCTACATATTAGATTGCTGAAGCCGTATCTTTTGAACTTTACGATATTTCCGTGTTTTATGCGTGTGGCGCATGAAGTAAAATTTCGAGTTTAGAAAAGCCTAATTTGGATTGGCCGCTCCGCTTCGCTACGCGGCCAATCCAAATTTTCAGGCTTTTCTAAACTCGAAATTTTACTTCATGCTCAGTCTGGGAGTGGAAAACCCTCGTTTAAAGATTCAAATTGAAATCTTTAAAAAAAAAACAACGAATGTCGTAAAATTTACAGTGTATGCTTATGCAAAACTGAAAGATAAATTCCCTGTATTTAAAAATCACATTTATGCATACACAGTTGTGATATTTTATTGTAATAAAATGTTATAATTAATAATGTAATTTTGAAAATCTTTAACAGTTTATGTAAAATTTAAAAACGTCAACAAAAAATCTTAAAGAAGTAGTATAAAATATAATTTTGCAAATTTAAGATATAAAAAAACGTTTTAAAAAAATTTAACTTTTAAAACATGTTTTAAACAAATTTACGATTTCAAACACGACTGCTGTTTTTAACATGTTTAAAATACTGTTTTAAAACGAAGTGTTTTAAACATAACAACCCTGATTTAACCGTTATTTGAATTAATTTCCTGAAATTCATCTTTTGATAACAATTACGACTTTTTAATAAATATGAAATTGAATTTGTGTTCAGTATTCCGGCACCAGATACCCACAGACGCGTTTTAGACTTCAAGGTCCCGACCCCGACTTCAGTGTGGTCCCGACCCAATACTAAGGAATACTGAACATTTCTGGCTATCTTAAGCCAATATGTGAAAACTATCAATGGATTCGATAGCTAACGCCTTCTAATGCTCCATAGTGGTAACGCCAATGATACAAATGCACAAAGTGCAATACGATATATTTTTTATTTCTTGGTCCCTCCCTAGGAAAAATTCTGGCTACACCACGGGTGTAATAATAATACTAATACAATTAATGTCAATATTAATAATTCATAACTGTTATTTAAATAATGTGTAAATGCAGTCAATAAAAACCATCACAGTTACATTCCGATGGAGATGGACATATGGTCAATAATATTTCTGTTCGTCCTCATTGCAAAACACATGTTCGCAGTTTGTAAATGTTGCCTCTGTTGACACATGCGGATGAATGATTAATTCAATTTTCATAGGCGATGGAAAATCACAGTAATTCCATTCAGCGATCCCATTTCGGATTACCTATTCACGTTAAAACGCGAGCCTATTAAAATTAATACGTAATGACCAAACCGAAATGCATATCTAGTGAAACGAGATTGTGTTGGATTATCCAATAATAGGAAGTTCGTTCGAACGTTCGGCGGTTTCTGCAAAATTTTATTTCCTACTTTCTATAGTGTACATTTTTTAAACTTGCTTATTGGTACTTTCTTGTGACAATAAATTGTCTGGATAACAATTAAAGTAGTTTTTATTTATTAATTAACGCCCCCAGTACACTGAATTTTTGGAAGTACATCGTGTACTAGTTCCGGGGATATTTTAGGCTTATCATAGTATTTGCCTACAAGATAAGGATATTTTCAACTCAGTGCCTAACAATAAATATAATGTGAGCTATATAAGATCAATCAATAAAAGACTTGGAATTTGAACATGCTTTATGTGCATTGTCATTGAAACTCGATTGTGTATTGCATGAATAATTTCCCCCCACGGGCCGAAGAAGAATAACTTTTTGTTGTTTGTTGAAGAAGTACGAACGAGGAGGCTTTGCTCATTCAAATTTATTCGGTCGGCGCACAGGTCAAAGTTCGGCCTTCTTTCAAGCCCACCGGGGGCTCATTACCATCATAATAATCACGTGTCCTATTCTACCATTCTGCTGTTAGAATAGCCACACACAGACACATACACTCTTTCTCTATCTACTTATCTCGCATAATGATTACCAAGTTTTTATTCTTTCTAATTATTATACAAAGTCTGAATATATACAGGGTATCCGTATTTCAACAGAATGTACAGGGATTTTAGTTATTTGAAAAGATAGAGAGTCGGATAAATTGATAATCTAAAAACAAATTTGAAATATCTTGTTTCGTTTTTGAGATATTGTCAAAAAACGGATTGTTTGAAATTTTGTTTTTATTTTTTTATTCAAAAACTATTGAATCCGGACATTTACAACTTTTTGTTGTTTGTTGAAGAAGTACGAACGAGGAGGCTTTGCTCATTCAAATTTATTCGGTCGGCGCAGAAGTCAAAGTTCGGCCTTCTTTCAAGCCCACCGGGGGCTCATTACCATCATAATAATCACGTGTCCCATTCTACCATTCTGCTATTAGAATAGCCACACACAAACACATACACCCTTTCTCTATCTAATTATCTCGCCTAAAGAATACCAAGTTTGTATTCTTTGTAATTATTATACAAAGTCTGAATATATACAGTGTATCCGTATTTCAACAAAATGTATGGGGATCTCGGTTATTTAAAGAGACAGAGAGTCGGTTAAATTGAGCCAAAGTTACATAATTTAGGACCCAATAATAATCTAATGACAAATTTGAAATATCTCCTTTTGTTTTTGAAATATTGTTAAAAAACGGATTTTTTTAAATTTCGCTTTTATTTTTTTATTTAAAAACTATTGAATCCAGACATTTACAACTTTGACATTATACAGGCACTTTTTAACGAATAATCTAGTAACATATTTTATTTTACTATAACTATAACATATCCCCAGGGACCAAAGCCAACTTTTGTTTCTTACCGGCGCCATTTTAGATTTTCATATTTTTTTGGAAGAATTTTTTGCTGAATTCAATGATGTACCACACTAATAGTTTATTGTACATTTTATATGTAATTTTAATCTTTTCTTTTTTGTAAAGAGTGCCTTGGAATCAGTTGAGTAATTGACAACTTCTAGGACCCATAATTTGCTTACATATCACCCTTAAAGACGGGCATCCGACGATACATATTTTAACAGTTGTCTTTTACATTAACGACTGTCTTCCACTCCTAGACTACGCATGAAGTAAAATTTCGAGTTTAGAAAACATTTGTCGAGGGTCGCGCAGCGACCCGAGACAAATTTTCACGGGGCTTTTCTAAACTCGAAATTTTACTTCATGCGCCATGCGTATAAACCACTGATTTACAGTAAAATTAAAAATCTATGATGTTTAGATGTAATGGTGATCAATATTTACCGAGATGTAGAGAAAAAATGCAAGAATTAGTTTTTTTTTGTGAATAGTTTTCACTATTTTGGTTTCACTAGTCTTCAGCGGGTCATTCAAAGGAGATTGGCGACGAATTTCATTTCAACACTGAATCAGTGTACACAAATGCCATCTACATCTAATTTTGTGGACTCGAATTCGGTCAGTAAACATTGGTTTTTTTTTCATTTTGGTCATTTTTTGTATGCTAGGCCCACTGGGCGTCATCTGGTTAGTTAATCGGCGATCATAGAAAGCATTATTTAGATTATAAATGAAAATGTTAGGGTTTTTACTTATTGAATGTTGGCGAATTGTAAAAATCTCGAGTTTTAGTTATGTTGTTTTCGTTATAATTATTTAAACAAATGTTATTTAAAAATTGAGACGCAATGTCAGTTACTGATGTAAAGGTACATTTTTACTTTAAACGAGTTTATACATAATTTGGATATTGGTAATAATAATTTTTAGATGTCACAGAATAGAGCGAGAGGGTTCAATTTTTCATCCGACGAAAAAATATTGTGTCGAACATAATAAAAATATAAACATATAATTGAAAACAAATGTACGGATGGTGTAGCATCCAAACATAAAAATAATACATGGCATAAAATATTAAATGAACTTGATGCACAAAATCCTCAAGCTCTACCTAGAAAAAAGGAACAACTAAAATGTTTTTATGAAAACAAAAAAAATTACATCCAGTTCATTGCCGTCTTCTAATAAATTGAATTAAAATTCCATTTTGAAGTAACTTTCGACAAATGTCAGTACTTAATCAGACAAAAGCGGCAGATTAAAAATTTGATCATTGATTAAATGGCGGTGCAATAGAATTGTCCGAAAACCGACGATTAAATATGTAATCGACCGGGGTGCAAAAGGGCATCATATTTATAAATATGCGGTTGTTTCAATTTTTATGTTTAATCCAAACCACTTTTATTATTTTCTAGATAAAAATCGTAGCGTATGTTTTTCATATTTCTCGACAGTACCTATATGCAATTTAAACAAGTCGAGAATTACACAAACTGGCTTTGCCATCGTTGCCATTGCCATTACGTACCCGACGAGAGGTCCATGTCCAGTATGCAGTGTGTGCACTACGTAGTGTAAATACAAGTAGAACTGGTGTTTCGACCCGGTGTACTTGAACCTTGGGAAGGGATGCGATACAATCTTGATGTTCTTTTCTCGTTGCGCTCGGTTTTGTTGTCAAGGTCGCAAAAAAGGGATCCTGTACAAAACTCAAAACTACATAAAACAATATACTTACGTCGTCAAGGCATTCTCTTAATTAATGGTAAAAATATTGATTTTGCTCTTTCTGGGCCTCTAACATACAAAAACGTACTATTTAGATAATTTCGGGGGAATTTGAAATATCTTTTTTTATTTTCGAAAAATCAACAAAAAACTGATTTTTTAAAAAATCGTTTTAATTTTTTTATTCAAAAACTACTGAATCTGCACATTTAGAACTTTGACAATATAGAGGCACTTTTGAATAAGGAATCAAGTAGCATTTCTTTTTAAGATAACTGTAGCATTTACCCGGGGACGTTAACCAACTTTTGTTTTTCTTATGGTCGTTATTTCGGATTTTCATATTTTTTTAAAGAATTTTTTTTTCTGAGCTCAGTAATGTATCACACTCATAATTTATTTTAGATTTGATATTTGAAATTATATTTTCTTTTTTGCAAAGAGTGCCTTGGAAACAATGACGTCATATCTATTAATCAACAAAATCTTGACAGCAGTCAATCATTGTTATCAGTCTAAATTAATTAATAACTGTCAATCTTTTGTAATAATAATAATAAGTATCGATTATCACACAAACCATAAAGTAAAAAAATGGTGATGTGACTATCATAGCACTTTCCCTGTTAAAGATATGATGACTTAAATATCAACAGTATGGAAAAGTTGCACAAACTTAATTTATTCTACTTTCATTATTATTGTTCCAAAACTATTCACAAAAAAAGTAATTCTTGCATTTTTCGCTACATCTCAATAAATATTGATCACCATCACATCTAAACGTTATATATTTTTAACTTTACTGTAAATCAGTGGTTTATACGCGTGGCGCATGAAGTAAAATTTCGAGTTTAGAAAAGCCCCGTAAAAATTTGTCTCGGGTCGCTGCGCGACCCTCGACAAATTTTCTACGCGGGGCTTTTCTAAACTCGAAATTTTACTTCATGCTTAGTCTGGGAGTGGACAACACTCGTTCTTAGAAGTTTCAAATTAAAGGATCACTATAGATTACTAAGTTTATTACCATTTTACAAAGGCTACAGCTCGAAGGACCAATCATGGTCTTCGGAGACCCAAGGACTACAGGGAATCGAAGTTTATTTACAAGAAAACAACAAATATCTGAAGGTTTACAGCATGGATAGGAAAGAATACATCCAATTTTGAAAAAATATCGAAGTTGGGCTGGTTTTCAGTGCGTTTTTAACTTCACTTTAAATCAGTGTTTTATACGCGTGGCGCATGAAGTAAAATTTCGAGTTTAGAAAAGCCCCGTGAAAATTTGTCTCGGGTCGCTGCGCGACCCTCGACAAATTTTCTACGCGGGGCTTTTCTAAACTCGAAATTTTACTTCATGCTTAGTCTGGGAGTGGAAGATACTCGTTACTTTAAAATACATCACAACTGTTAAAATATGTATCGTAACTATCACAAAGAAGAACAACAACATGGCGATCTCATTATTCAAATTCGTGTAAAATTAGCACGATTGGTTAAATTTCGGCTTATGCCGACTTATGTCAACTGTCATTATAGTTCAAATGTTGGCTACCGCCGACTTATGTCAACTGTAATTATAGTCCAAACGCCGGCTAGCGCCGACTTATCTCAACGGTCATTATATTCAAAGACAGTCAAGCAATTTATTAAGATTCAAAATGCCACACTAGTATTTCGTTTATAAGCAAATGCATTTTCTATCAGTACAGTGAATAATTACCTGGATGCTTGTCTTCAGGGGTGATATGTAAGCAAATTATGGGTCCTAGGAGTTGTCAAATGAGTGAATTGCTCAACTGTTTCCAAGGCACTCTTTACAAAAAACAAAACATTAAAATTTTATATATAAAATGTACAATGAACTATAAGTTTAATACACCATTGAATTCAGAATCAAATATTCTTCAAAAAAATATGAAAATCCAAAATGGCGCCCATAAGAAAAACAAAAGTTGGCTATGGTCTCTGGGTAAATGTTATAGTTATCTTAAAACAAAATATGTTACTAGATTAATCGTTAAAAAGTGCCTGCATAATGTCAAAGTTGTAAATGTCTGGATTCAATAGTTTTTGAATAAAAAAATAAAAACGAAATTTCAAAAAATCGTTTTTTGAGAATATCTGAAAAACGAAAGAACATATTTCAAATTTGTTTTTAGATTATTATTAAATTACGCAACTTTGGTATTGAGATCTCTATATATTCTGTGTACAAGGTGGCCCAAATTCGATGTTTTCATAGGGTATCTCGGTAATCTGAAGGGTTAGAAAAAAATTAATATAAATGTCTTGACCTCTTTTTACGAAACATTAATAATGGCGGAAATAGATCATAACTAACTTAATTAGTTTGGAAGATATCAGGCGTTTTTCAATTGTTGGCTATTTTATCTTAATAACCATAAGATATACAACAAAACAGTAAAATAATTATTTATGTAGTTTTGAGCGTAGAATGCAGTGGCGTACTTATTTTTTTATTTGGAATTTTAATTTCGGAGTTAAACCCGACACCATATGGTAAAAGGGAATACTGATTATATATATATATATATTTCCGAGTTATGATATGAAGTTGCATTTTTTTTTAAATGGAACACCCTATATATTTGTATGTTATTGCATATTAGAGTAGCTTTACATTTTTCTATAAAATGTATATATATATATACAGTACTCTCTCGCTAATCCGCCGCTCCATAATCCGACAACTACTATAATCCGCCGTTTTTTCGCAAGTTGATCCAATCTATAGACTCTCTGTAATCCGCCGTTATTGAACGAGTTTGGTTCGGTAATCCGCCGCCGCAATCACCTCCCTCTCTTTTTTTTCTGGAATGTTCTATACATCGCCGTTTAGTCGTAAACAACTACTCGTTAGTCCACCACTAGGAACAAAAACGAACGGTCGCGCGTCTTTCTTGTTGTTCATTAGCAAAAAAATGGCTTCTTCACCACAATCGCGATCTACTAAACGAAAGCACGAAACTTTAACTTTAATGGAAAAGATGGAAATCTTAAAGAAAGTGGATAGTGGTGTGCCTTTTACAGACATAGCAAATCAGTTTCATATTGGGCGGTCAACAGTTTACGATATTCGGAAGAACAGAAATAAGATCGAAAACTATGTCACTAACGCCGAGTCTGGAATAGGAAAACGTCAAACGATGAGAACTGGTGAATATCCACAGTTGGAAGAAACACTTTTTTCGTGGTTTTTACAAGAGCGTCAACGTCACACACCGATAACTGCTGAAGTGTTGCGACAGAAAGCACTCCAGTTCTATGAGAAAATTTATAAGAAAAATGATTTCAGAGCTAGTGAAGGATGGCTTACAAAATTTAAAGCAAGATTTGGAATCAGGTTGCTGTCCATAACTGGAGAGAAATTGTCCAGCAATGAGGCTGCTGTATCACCATTTCTTGAAGTTTTTATGAAAAAAATTGAAGAGCTTAATTTGACGGCTGATCAAGTTTACAATGCCGATGAAACTGGCTTATTTTGGCGACTTTTACCACATAAAACGTATGTTCACAGAAGTGAAACGTGTGCTCCAGGCAGAAAAGTATCCAAGGAGCGGATAACCGTTATGCCTTGTTCAAATGCAAGTGGCAGTCATAAGTTGAAACTCTTAGTTATTGGAAAATCTAAAAACCCTAGGCCATTCAAGAACATATATCTCCCGGTTGTTTATATGAGTCAAAATAAAGCCTGGGTAACCAAAGATTTGTTTTACGACTGGTTTCATCATGTTTTCGTGCCTGAGGTGAAAAAATTTTTAAAGTCGCGAAATCTACCACAGAAAGCTCTTCTTGTGCTTGATAATGCTCCTGGACACGGCCCAAATGACGAATTATCATCTAGTGACGGCTGTATAAAAACACTCTTCCTTCCTGCTAATTGTACGCCTCTGCTCCAACCAATGGATCAAAATGTGATACAAATGATGAAAAACAATTACAAAAAGAAGATTTTACTTAACGCCATAAGTCGAGAGGCAAACATTTCTGAAACTCTGAAAATGTTGAATATCAAAGATGCAGTTTTTACAGTTTCTGATGCCTGGGACGAAGTTGGAGAAAGAGCAATCAAATCATCATGGAAAAAATTGTGGCCTAGAATTTGTGAAGATGATGACACTTGGGAAGAAGAGGATCTAATTCCATTACAGGAATTGATACAGTTTGCAACAAATCCTAATGCAGGTTTAACACGTGAAGATGTTGAAAATTGGTTTAAAGAAAACCCAGAAATATATGAGCCACGTTTAACCGAAGATGAGCTTGTAAATGAATCATTTGACTCATCCTTTGATAGCTCATCAGACGAAATGTCGGTACATGTAGATTGCACTGTCAAATCAGAGGACGCTTTGGAAAGTGTTGACACTTGCATTAAATGGGCTCAGGAAAATGGAATGACATACGATATGGTTAGAAATTTACGTAAAATGCGTGATCAAGTAATTACGAAGATTTATTATGGCAAAAAACAGGCCAAACTAGACCAGTATTTTTCAAAACCTGAGTAATCAGTTACGTGTCAGTTTATTTTCTAATTTCAATTCATTTTTGTAAACCTACATACTAATACAAAATATATCTGCATATGAGTAAATATCTACATATGTTTTTTATTTTTTTGTTCCTAGACACTATAATCCGCCGTTTCCAGTAATCCGCCGATGGTCCGGATTTTATGGTGGCGGATTAGCGAGAGAGTACTGTATATATTTTTTTTATTGAAAAATTGTGTTTTTCACTCTGAAGCTTTAAGATAAATATTTGATAATACATACTATTATAATTACAGAGATGTTAATATTATTTATTAGTAATAAAGTGATCTGTAGACTCAGTAATTGATCGCAAAAGTCTTCAAAATTTATAAAATTAATATTTAAACTAGCTTAGTTTTTAATATAATCGTTTTTTGCGTATTTTTACGAACTTTTGTTAAATACGTATATCAATGTAAAGCTAATTTAAAATGCTATTAAATAATATAAAAACACACAGGGTGTTCCATTCAAAAAAATGCAACTTTGTGTCATAACTCTGAAATTAAAAGTTGAAATAAAAAAATAAGTACTCCACTGAACTCTATGTTGAAAACTTTTAAACTATTTATTTGTACATCTTATAGTTATTGAGAAAATGACGTATTTAAAAATAGCCAACAATTGAAAAACGCCCGATATCTCGAAAACTAATCAAGCTAGCCACGATCTGTTAATGACATTGTTATTTTCTCTAAAAGAGACGCCATGACATATATATATATATATATATATATATATATATATATATATATATATCAAATTTTGTCTAACTATTCGGGTTACTGAGATACCTTATAAAAACATCGAATTTGGGTCACCCTGTACATTTTTTTTAAACTAAATTTTTTATATAGTATAGTTAGTTTGAAACTTTAAACGAGTGTTTTCCACTCCTAGATTAAGGATTGGAGTAAAATTTTGAGTTTAGAAAAGCCCAATCTATGGAAAAAACGCCGATGACGTCTTACCTCGAGAAATATGATACTTATTAGAAATCGCATTACGTTCTTAAATAGATGAGAATGACTACAAAAACTTGTGTTAAGAGTATTTTTTCATTGCACGGCAGCCAGAAATCCGGTGTTCCCATACTATTGCCCAACCCTGTACATGTATACAGGGTGGAAACCTTAGCTGGAATAAAATCGGTGTTTATGAAATGAGAAGTTAAATAAAATTGAGCATGCAAATGATCAAAAATGGCTATTGTCTTCCGTATTATATTATTTAGCAGAATAAAAGCTAGTTTCTACTCTAGAGGAACACTATTTTTAAAGATGAATTCACAAATATATATATATATATATATATATATATATTAAAACGTAGATTTTCGCGGGCGTAACATGTATCACTGTTTCTTCGGGTTATATATATATTTGAAATCAGTGAAAACCACTATTTTCAACTGTGTCAAAGCCAACATGATTTACATTAAAAAAAAAAATAATAATTTGGTTATAACTCGAAAATGTGTGCATAAAATAAAAAGAATGCCTACGCCACTGGATTCTACTTAAAAAAGTGTCTTAAAAAAGTATTTATAGTATTTGTCTATCTCACAAATTACGCAGGACATTAATTAAAGTAAAAAATCAAGAAAACCCGATTTTGTCCCATAACTTCTGAAAAAAACTAGATAGTGCATTTTTGTTTTCGGCATTATAATAGTCTCAAAAAAAGAGATTGCTCCATCGGTTTTTTTCTAACTCTTATATTTACCGAGATGCCCATAAGCTACATCGAAATTAGACCACCCTGTACATTCGTTAGAAAATAAGATGAAATCATCCTCAGCTAATTGCTGAACTATCTGTGTCTTGTAAGGATGCATCTTTGCATTTTTTAATATCTTAAGAACAGTAGTGTGACTGATATCGTTGTCACGGGCCACTTATCGTACTGAAGTCTGCGGATTATCTTGAATAGACAATAACGCATACAACTTACTGTTTTCTTCAACAATTGGTTGTACATCCCTCACATGTCCCAACTCCCGGTATCGTTTCTTCATTTTTGAAATTGTACTTTGACTTATAGGTGGTAAATCTGGATATTTTTCTCTAAATAATAAAGCAACCTCGGTCTGAGTTTGAGAACTTTCACCATATCCGATCATGATCAACAGCTCGATACCAAGGGTTTCCGTTAAATGGGGCATCTTTTAAATAATTTTAATTGTGAGTACACAATTTCACAGCTAATAAATTTAATTGTTGTAAGAGAAGTATCTGTCATGTAATAAAACAACGAAACAAAAAAACACGATCGACCACCTAAGTGAATTTTTAATATTTCTTACATTAAATAAAAATGGACTACAAATTTAGTGAAATAAAAAAAAAATGTTTCTATTTAAAAAATTGGCTATGACGTCATACGTGAAAGGCCAGTGACTTCATAATTGTTTTGAAGACGCTTAAAAGTGAGCAACAAAGAACATAAATCGACCTGTCCGAGGATTTTTTTCTGGAACTTCTCATTGCACAAATACCGAATTTATTCCAGTTAAGGTTTCCACCCTGTATATGTAAAGCATTGTAATTTAAATGTGCACTTATAAATCATTATTTATTTAAATATGTTTAGATATTTTAAGCATATATTTTTTTCTCAACATTTAACCTTTTTAATATTAATTTTTGCAGTGCAATATTTGACATATGTTACGATTTTTCCTTATATCCTTAGTTTTGCGACTTTTCTTGACATTCCATATTTTTGGATAAAATATAAATAAATAGCAAAATAAGTTTTTGATTATTGTCTAACGAATGTTTTCACTAATAGATTACGCATAAAGTAAAGTTTTGAGTATAGATAAGCAAAATAAATGTATTTTTTGAGATAAATTTGTGTCACTTTAAATTGGTTTAAAAACGCATAGTTTAGTTTTTACTTATACTCGTATCTGCAATCATTTTTAAATCAATGATTTAACTGTTTCAAAGTGTTGATATTTAGTGGGTCGCAGGGGGAGGGGGGGGGGGGGGTAGGGTGGCAGAGGTGGGCAAGTACTCTCGACTGGCCCCTATTGGCTACGCCCATGACCTTCATAAGTTTTTTTGTGTTAACATTTACATTTTTAATGTTAAAATGTAACAGTACAACAAAGCTTTATCCTTGTACAAACACATTTTGCTGTTCTGTACTATTGATTTTGTCATTAACTTGAGGGAAAATACATTATCCCCCAAGACATTCTCCATTATTATATTTCTTGATATAAACGATGGAAAATTATTGAATTTTTAAATTACAGCTTTTACTACTAATATAACTATTATTTTGTATTGTGGAGGCTTCTACTTTCTTTTTTTTTTTTCTTCCTGTAGGGGCCGTCTTCCTTGCGGATCCGGACTCACTGCAGCCTAGGTGGCTTATTGTACTACCCCATATTGTCTTACTCACGCAATTATTCTACATTCTTATACATGTTCATTTAAGTTTTTAATATAATTCTCTTTGTTTCGTGATATACAAACCTTTTACTACTAATATAAATATAAATATTATGTTCTCTATTCTTGTACGTGATAGGCAAGCATTATATTGGCTTTTAAAGTTTAGTGGAGCTTCTGTATTGTTTTTTAAAATAAAATTTAAAAGGAATGGTGCTGACGGTGACAATGCGAGTTTATGCAGCGGTTTTGTGTGAAGTCTTTGTCGTTTCGCCAATACACATTACCGTCATTTGCCGTCATTAAATCCACCCGACCGCAACCCTTCTGCCCTCCCGTCACCATCACTGTCGCTGTCTGCTTCTTTTATCATAAATATGACATCCAGTCACGGTCTATCACTCGCCACATCGATGCACACCACTGTTCCACCCTGGTAGCCACAGATTTCTGCTGGGATTCACAAAAATCACATCAACATAATTTCCATTCTTTCGTAAAAATACATTTAAGTTCCAACTTTTGGAAACGAGACGGAAATCACCTATATAATCACGACTGAATATATTGTGGAAAAATTCTCGCCTGAATTCACAATGGACATGATTTTTATTTGGTAAACATAAAATATAGCTGCACACACATTTAACAAAAAAACAAGTAAATTAAACGTCTTTAAAAGTATAGGGTGAGCAACAATGTTTGCAGACAAGAACAATCTGGGGAATTTGATCGCTCCAAGTTTATGCCAAGGAAAAATTAATAAAGAGTAACCAGATTTGACACTAGCAGCGTCGTGCGTCCTATTCAAGGTACGTCGATGGACGTAACACATATGTGTTACAAGGTATGACACTAAATCAAATAAGCGGGAAAAATAAAGTGGCATTTGAAAGAATAATTCAAGGAACTGATGTCCCTCTTGCATTAAATGCCAGAGCGCACAATAAAAAAATAACAAACTTGATTATAGTTTATTGCTAGGGGAATAAGAGTCATCAATCTTTCATATACAGAGAGTTTTATGTAACACCGAACATACGTCTTACATTTTCCGATGCTCGGTTTATTAAAAGAATTTGATTTGAAGCTTTAAACGAGTGTTTTCCACTCCCAGACTAAGCATGAAGTAAAATTTCGAGTTTAGAAAAGCCTGAAAATTTGGTTTGGTCGCGTAGCGCGAAGCGCGAAGCGGCCAAACCAAATTTTCAGGCTTTTCTAAACTCGAAATTTTACTTCATGCGCCACCGGCACACAACACTGATTTAATGAAAAGTTTAGCAGTGTGTTTTAAACTTCGTAATATGTCAGTGTTTTGTACCGGTGGCGCATGAAGTAAAATTTCGAGTTTAGAAAAGCCTGAAAATTTGGTTTGGCCGCTCCGCGCTTCGCGCTACGCGACCAAACCAAATTTTCAGGCTTTTCTAAACTCGAAATTTTACTTTATGCTTAGTTTGGGAGTGGAAAACACTCGTTTAAAGCTGTAAATTAAATTCTTTTAATAAACCGAGCATCGGAAAATGTACGACGTATGTTCGGTGTTACATAAAACTCTCTGTATACTCATACATGCTTATTTCCCACAGCATTATGTTTTTGTTAATAACAGTACAAATCGTTTAATTCAATTCTTTCCTCCAGAACTACCAATTTGCTCAATATATTCATAAATAATTCAAAAGACAAATCTGATGAAAGCACGGGTGCAGGTGTATATTTGTTGGAATGTGGGGATTGCCTCAAGGTATACGTTGGACCAAGGAGGTAGCTTCCTAGACCGTATTTCTAAACATCGAAAATTATAACTTTCTCAACCTATGCCAATCATTTCTTCGAATACCAACATAACTTTAAATCTAAATTAAAAATGTTGCACGAATGTAAGAAAAGTCGTAAACTAAATTTGTTAGAAGAATTAGATAAATATAGAAGAATTAATAAATATATCAAAAAAGGTATTCCATTAAATGATCAAATAGAAGTTTAAAATTTAACTTTAATTAAAATATAGTTTTGCTTAAAAATTGTTTGTAATACTTTCAATCTAATTACCTTCCAGTGGTGTTTTATTTCAACTAATAACTGTATCTTTCCATGTTTTCCCCTACCCCTTTCCCCGCATACCCTAGGTTACGTTTTTGAGTCTATCATAACCTCTTCTTCCGGTTTCGCTGTACTTTCATAGATAGATTTTTTAATATTAGAGTTTTTAAAAATAACAAAGGTTTTAAGAGCAAAATCTCTCAAATAAAATGAAATGCATAGAGGAGAAAATTAAATTATTTGTAAATTAATAAAATTATTAACATATTTAAAAATAATAATTTCCCTATTTCGTACCTTCTTTAAAAGTTTAATTTAAAGCTATAAACAAGTGTTTTCCACTCCCAGACTAAGCATAAAGTAAAATTTCGAGTTTAGAAAAGCCCCGTGAAAATTTGTCGAGGGTCGCGCAGCGACCCGAGACAAATTTTCTGGGCTTTTCTAAACTCGAAATTTTACTTCATGCGCCACGCGTATAAAACACTAAAATATTGTGAAATTTATGTACGTTCGAACATAGCTTAAAATCTGTTATATACGCGTGGCGCATGAAGTAAAATTTCGAGTTTAGAAAAGCCCAGAAAATTTGTCTCGGGTCGCTGCGCGACCCGAGACAAATTTTCACAGGGCTTTTCTAAACTCGAAATTTTACTTCATGCTTATTCTGGGAGTGGACAACACTCGTTAAAAGCTTCTAACTAAAATTTTAAGAATAAAAAATGGTGATATGTCCATCATAGTACTTTCCCCCGTAAATTGCGTATTAAATCACTTTTAAAATATTTGTAGCATTATTATTTTCAAAGTGTCTTCAACTTTTTCATAACTACAACTTTTATTTGAAACATTTTTCAATTGTATCGACACATACACTGTCACACATCAATAACTAGATAAAACAAACAACTTTTAAAATATCTCAAAAACTAAGAGTGCTATGACAAAAAGTAAGTGAACAATATATCTTCATTTTGTTATTATCTACAACTTTTATTTGAAAGAATTTTTTGTTTGATGAACATTTATTGAAAAAATTTGAAAAAACTGAAAAACGCTAAGAGTAAAGTACCACTTCCGGTTTTCCGATTTTCACCAAAAGCTTTTCAGTTCTTCCGATTGTAACAAAAAGCTTAAGTTTCAAGTTTCATCTCGATATCTTTAGCGGTTTTTGCGGTACAGCGCACACAGACACACACACAGCCAGACAGACAGACAGACAGACAGAGACATTTTTCAAAAATGGTCTTATTCGACTCAGGGGACCTCAAAACGGTTATTTCCGCTAAAATTTTTGATTCGAAAATGTTCACGAAAACAATACTTTCCCTTTGTATTACATACGGGGGAAAGTAAAAACTGTAATTACTTGTAATTATCTAAATCATGAAGTAACCACATTTAAATTCAGCGCGCATTTGTGACGTAAGCGATCTCTACCCCTACTCCAAAATCTTCGATTCTGTGTATCCTTCTTATCGTATACTCGACCGTCATTGCATCCTATTTTGCCATTGTGTTAATTAATTCTTCGAGTTTAGTTATTTTACCTTCTGTTTCATATCAGGATTACTTTGCGTACATCTTTGTGTTGTGGTAAGTGATATGCTATTTTTAAGGTTATAAAATTATAAAATTTAAGTTTTACACTAAATTTACACAGTTTAAGTGGAATCGCCTTTGTTTGCCGTAATGTTTACACCCAGGGTTGTTAGAACAAGGTTTTTTTTCATTTTAATTAAAACAAACAGTTTTTTTTAACAGAACGTGTTATTTTCATTGAAACAGCGTTTAAAACATTAACAATTAAAAACATGTCTAAGAAACGTTTAAAACGTGTTTAAAACAGAACATAAGAGGCATTTTTCTTTTGAGTATGCGTATCCCGATAATTACAGCGTTTTTTAAATTTGCGGAAATTCGTTGTTTCAAAGCAATTAATTTGGGGCTATTAACGAGTGTTTTCCACTCCCAGACTAAGCATGAAGTAAAATTTCGAGTTTAGAAAAGCCTAAAAATTTGGATTGGCCGCGTAGCGAAGCGAAGCGGCCAATCCAAATTAGGCTTTTCTAAACTCGAAATTTTACTTCATGCGCCACGCTTAAAAACACTGATTCACAGTGAAGTTAAAAAAACACACGCATACAACAACTATTATAGGCAACCTAATATACGTTAGAATTACTGGGTTGCCTAAAATCATTGTTTTAAACAATTTGTTCAGCACAGAATTTGACTTACGTTTTATCCATATCTACATATTAGATTGATAAAGCCGTATATTTTAAACTTTACGATATTTTAGTGTTTTACACGCGCGGCGCATGAAGTAAAATTTCGAGTTTAGAAAAGCCTAATTTGGATTGGCCGCTTCGCTTCGCTACGCGGCCAATCCAAATTTTCAGGCTTTTCTAAACTCGAAATTTTACTTCATGCTTAGCCTGGGAGTGGAAAACACTCGTTTTTGAGCTTTTCTAAACTCGAAATTTTACTTCATGCTTAGCCTGGGCGTGGAAGATACTCGTTTTTAGGCTTTTCTAAACTCGCCATTTTACTTCATGCCTAGCCTGGGAGTAGAAGACACTCGTTTTTAGGCTTTTTTAAACTCGAAATTTTATTACATGTTTAATCGAGTCATGGAAACACTTGAAAGACGATTCAAATTGTAGTAACTACAGAGTGAGCAACAATGGTTGCTAATTGATAGGTAGGCAACCAAATACGCATATTTGTACAACTGATTATATTAAAAGAAAATCCCCTAGATTGCTTTTCCATTACATGTGTCTAACATTGATTTTTATTATTGTTTTCTGTGTCTAACTCAAAGAAATAATTTTGTTTCAATCTAATTAATTAATCAGAGACTTCGACAACTAAATTAAATATATTTGGGAAATTCCTAATTTTAATTTTTGCACATTTTAAGATTATTTTTAGTTATTATTATAAATATGCATTATTAAATCATTAAAAACGTTAAAGTGTAAAAGTAGCACTTTACTATTTACATAATTTATACAATATGGAAACGTTAGTCAGCAAGCAGCACACTCGTTTTAAAGATACATTTACCTTAGCTCGTGCGTATTGGAAACGTGATAGATTGTCAGCTTAATGCCATCGGACTCGGGAGAAACCGCACCTTTATGTAAATTACCTGGAAAAAGTTATGTTTCCATAAATTATCTCTGTGTGATATTTGATATATATCTGTGCTGTATTATAATATTTAATTGGACAAAAAATAACAGCAACAGCATAAATGATTGTATGCTAATCAAGATTATTACATCGTACATACTACGAGATAATCTTTCAATACGATCGAAACATAATCATGCAATTTCTATTAGTTTTATTTATTTCGATAATAAGAAAAAGGATAATAATTTAGAGGCAGAGTTCGGAAAATTTCCTAACAGGGCATTGGACCAATAATAAGGTAGGAGAGATGTGTGTAATCTACTTTATTGTAATACCAAGCTTTCGGGACTCATTTTATCCCTTCCTCAGGGTTAACACTGAAAACAATGATAATAATTTATATATTGAACCATCGACAACAGAACTAAGGTGCGATTCACTTCTAATGGTAATAGATGATATAATTAAGGCCACAGACGTTAACATCACAGCATTGACATTGATTGATTTTTCTAAAGCCTTTGACACGCTCAACCACGATATGATGTTAGCTATTCTGCACTACGTTGGCCTTAGCACGGCTGCTATCCAGTTTTTCAAAGCCTACTTGGTAAACAGACTTCAAGGCGTCAAACTCGACACGACCATGTCCGAACCATTGCAACTGCGCTCGGGGGTACCACAAGGATCTGTACTGGGTCCGCTATTGTTTGGCATTTATAAAGGGTGTTTTTTTTTAGACGTATGGTTTTCAAGTCGGCACTACTTTTTTCGGAGATGGTCTTTTTGACAGCTGTCACTTGATTTATGCTCAGTTTGGTTTGCCATTTCATAATGAATAGACTTACTCCTGGACAACGTTTGAAAATCGTGCAAATTTATTACCAAAATAATGGTTCGGTTCGCGCGACGCATCGCGCGCTGCGTCCAATATTCGGTCGACATAATCGCCCAGCAGAGTCGGTAATTCGAGCAACCATGGATCGGTTTCGCACCACGTTTACTCTAGTGGATAGTGCGCATCCTCAGAGACGCCGTACAGTGCGCACCGAAGACGCTATTGCTGCTGTGGAGCAGAGTATCGAAGAAGACCCAAATGAGTCTATCCGCCATCGCACACAACAATTGGAGCTGTGTCCATCAACTTTATGGAAGATTTTGCGGAAGGATCTTGATTTGCGTGCTTACAAAATCCAACTCGTGCAAGCATTGAAGCCAAACGACCATCAAGCGCGTCGCACTTTCGGTGAATGGGCCCAAAACGAGATGGCCACCGATCCCGATTTTCACAAGAAAATTTTGTTCAGCGATTAAGCTCACTTTTGGTTAAATGGGTATGTCAATAAGCAAAATTGTCGCTTCTGGAGTAAAGATAATCCACAAGTCATTGTTGAGGCGCCGTTACATCCTCAAAACATCACTGTTTGGTGTGCTCTATGGGCAGAGGGAATCATTGGCCCATATTTCTTCAAAAATGAAGCCGGCCATAATGTTGCAGTCAATGGGGAACGCTATAGAGCCATGATTAATGACTTTTTCGTGCCTGAATTGGAGGGTGTTGATGTGGACGACCTATGGTTCCAACAAGACGGCGCTACATGCCATACAGCCAACGCAACAATCACTTTGTTGCAGGAAACTTTTGGTGAGCGTATTATCTCGCGTCGTGGACCTGTGGCGTGGCCTCCAAGATCGTCGGATTTAACACCGCTAGACTATGTCTTGTGGGGTTATGTGAAGTCGCTTGTGTACGCAGATAAGCCCGAGACGATTGACGCCTTGGAAGAGAATATTCGGCGCGTTATTGCTGACATACGGCCCCAATTGCTGCAAAAAGTGGTCGGAAATTAGGCCTCTCGGCTGGAATTTATTCGAGCCAGCCGCGGCGCCCACTTGCCCGAAATCATTTTTAAAATATAATGGCAAACCCTTATCTTTATGATAAAGCTAAATTCTTGGCCATAACATTAAATTATATGCGTTTTATTTCTTCTTGAAAACCACACGTTTAAAAAAACACCCTATACCAGCTTCATCTTTGCAAACACCAAATCTCGCTATCACCTGTATGCTGATGACACGCAGGTGTATTTATCATTCGATGCTAATGACAGTGACAGGGCAATTGATCAGCTGAGTAGTGATCTTTCCAACCTAAGCACCATTTGTAAAAAACACTGCCTACAAATTAATCCAGCAAAATCTGCACTTTTACTTTTTGGAAAAGATAGTACCTTAATAAAAGTAAAAGATACTGTATCTCTCACCTTGGAAAACGAACAGCTATTTCCCATTAAGTGTGCAAAGAACCTAGGTATCCTCGTAGATACTTAATAAGGATTTAAACAACAAGTTAGCAAGCTAAAACAGTGTTCCTATGGCAAACTAAAAGTGTTGTATGGGAGTAAAGAATGCCTTAGTGTAAATCTGCGAAGCATGTTATGCGACAGTCTGGTTCTTTCTACCTTCAATTACTGTGACAGTGTCTATGGGCCCTGCATCGATGCCACGGATCGTCGAAGAATCCAGAATCTCCAAAATGCATGCCTGAGACTCATTTTCGGAATACGTAAATTTAATAAAAATCTCCTACACACTCGAGAAACTAAATTGGCTCCATATGGAAAACAGAAGAAAATTACACGCGGCTTGTCTTTATAAAAAAATTATCAACACCAAGCAGCCTTCTTATCTCTATAATAAGATAACATTTAGAACCGATGCTCATAATTTAAATCTTCGTTTTAGACACATGATATCTACGCCAAAATGTCATTATAAAATATTCGAACGGTCCTTTACCTACCAAATTATGAAAGTTTACAATAGTATACCCGAACAATTCAAAATGCTATCCCTTGCTACTTTCAAAATTAAGATGCGAAATAATTTACTAATTGAACAGACTGCTTTGGTGAACTCTAATATCAGATGTTAAACTGATTTCTTGCACTCCAAAACATGTAAAAAAAAATTGCCGATGTGAGATTTCTTCTGTTTTCTTACTTCTTTCTTACTTATAAATGCACTTTTACCCCTCACTTGAATTATATTCTTAATATGTCCAACGGTTGTATGGAAGATCAGTTTAATTAATTGTTTTTAATTAAACTGAATACAGCCGTTTTGATCAACAATTGTGTTTATATGTATTGTATTTTTTAATTGTGTTATTCGCTGCATACGTTGATCAATAAACAGTTTATTATTATTATTATTTTTCACGAGAGGTGTCCCATGGTTTCCTTGATTTGTAGTGCTTTCTGCACCAATACATGTAATACGAAAATAGTTTGATGTCATCAGATTACCTGTGTGAAAAGAGACAGAAAACTTCATAATATGTCTGCTATGGTTTTTAGGTGGAACATGCGAAAACGTATGTTCCGGTATGCAGCTTTAAAATTTTAAGGTTTAACATTTTGACAATGTCTCCGTAAAACTAAATCTGCGAAAACCCAGCCACAAATAATTTTATTTGATGTACACAATCGTTTAAAATGTGAGTTTAAGTGGTATAATTCCAATGTCCACATCTACTAAATAGTTCAGGTATTTACAGAAATAAATAATGCTATTATCATATGTTGATTTTGTGTAAGCTCAAGCGAAAATGTTAGTTGAATGGAATGCGCATTCAGTAGATTTGGCAAATAGTCATAGGATTAATCTGTTAATACGGGGAATTTTTCTTTTAAGTATACATACAGGGTATTTTCTATTAGCTATACATATGCATACGCTTTTTTAAAGAGATTAATATGAAGCTTAAAACGAGTGTTTTCCACTCCCAGACTAAGCATGAAGTAAAATTTCGAGTTTAGAAAAGCCTGAAAATTTGGTTTGGTCGCGTAGCGCGAAGCGCGGAGCGGCCAAACCAAATTTTCAGGCTTTTCTAAACTCGAAATTTTACTTCATGCGCCACGCGTATTAAACACTGAAAGCACTGAAATATTGTGAACGAGGAAACTTCGCTTAAAATCAGTGTCTTATACGCGTAGCGCATGAAGTAAAATTTCGAGTTTAGAAAAGCCTGAAAATTTGGTTTGGCCGCTCCGCGCTTCGCGCTACGCGACCTAACCAAATTTTCAGGCTTTTCTAAACTCGAAATTTTACTTCATGCTTAACCTGGGAGTGGAAAACACTCGTTTAAACTTCAAATTGACGTCTTTTAAGAAAACAACTAATATTTAAAAATCTACAACACGTAATTGGGATATGTATAGTTTGGAAAAAAATCATAAGAAATTACGATTTAAAGCTTTTCTAAAAAAAAGAATACTAATATACTTGCGACCTATACAGTATGACATTGTCATGTAATGTCAAAATTTGACACAACTAGGAAAAATCGTTGCAGATAAAACTGTCCACATACTCTCTAAAAAAATTGACTACACATTCCACATCAATGAGTCATAGGACATCTCTCCCGAATTTCACTATATATGTGGAATATTATCAACTTTTTGATAAGTAACGTTACAAAAGGGTAATATTTTTAAATCAAAAAACTGACTGTAAAGAAAGTGTTAGTGTTTTTTCCACAGGTAGTTTGTCTTTATATATATCGTATGTTCAATAAAATAAAACCTCTAGTGTGCTCTGGAAAATATTGTAGGTTGGCAACTCTGAAGTTATATATTATAATTATCATGTGTGACGTTTTATATGTCAATTCCTAAAGCGTGTAGCCAACCTAAATTAAAAAGAAAATTAAATCATGACACTCTAGAGGTTTTATCCCGATGTATACGCTGCAAATTTTTAGCTATTCGCTGATTTTATAAAAGCGTTAAATTTTAAGCTTCTAACGAGTGTTTCCACTCCTTAATTAAGCATGCAGTAAACTTTTGAGTTTAGAAAAGCCTGACAATTTGATTTGGTCGAGTAAAATATATCGGGATATTTCGGTTCAAACATGCACGTCAACTTTAATTTCCCAAAAGTGTTTAAACTTGAATGGGTTGCAGTTAAAATTTAAATATCTTCACTTAATTTTTCAAAATATCAACTGTTTTGTTGAAAATCGATGAACAAAAAAATGACTTTGTCTTAAACCAGTCGGTACGGCCTTTTCGCAAATTTATTTCTTTTGCGTATAACATAATTTTTGTCTTTTCCGAAGTGAACATGGCAGTTTTGACATTAACCGTCGATTAAGTCAAAGTCAGATCAACGTAAATATTGACGTTGAACGCCGACAATTGTCAATTTAGATATTTTTTGCATTTGATTTCTTGACGATTGGCCATCAAATATTTTAAACCATAACTAATTCAAAGTCGATTTTTACACTTAAGACGTAACACACATTTACACTACAACCATTTTTAGATTAAAGTGACCCCCCACACAGCGGAATTCGTACCCGCGACCCTTGCGTTTGTAAGCAGGGTCTCTACTCACTTGCCCACCGGATAATATAGTCAAAGTTTTCGAATAAGAGTCAATGAATAATAGTCAATAGTTAGCATGGATATAGTTAAAATAATCGATTAATAATCAATGTTGTCAAATGATAGTCAATATTAAATAGTAGTCAAAATCAACATGAATCATGTGGTCATCATTATCGATTAGTAGTCAATATTGTCAAATGATAGTCAATAAATAGCATGTAGTCAAAATGTAATCGATTAATAGTCAATGTTTTTAAATGATTGTCAATAAATACTAGTCAACATAATCGATATAGTCAACATTGATGTCAAATTATAGTAAACATTACTAAATACTATAATAATAAAACAAAGTCAATTAAGTGACATAGTCATAATGCAATCAATCGACAGGTGACCGTACGACTATAACTTAAAATGTTATAGTGGCAAAAAAACAAACGACCAATATTTATAGTAAAAATGGCGCACAAGTCAAATTAAATGTTATTTAATTTTAAATATGACATGTTGTTTATATTGACTGTCTACTAAAGTCAATATAAACAACATGTCATATATAAAATTAAATAACATTTAATTTGACTGGTGCGACATTTTTACTATTAATATTGGTCGTTTGTTTTTTTGCCACTATAACATTTTAAGTTATAGTCGTACGGTCACCTGTCGATTGATTGCATTATGACTATGTCACTTAATTGACTTTGTTTTATTATTATAGTATTTAGTAATTTCATTTATTTATTGGCTGTATATTGACTATTGCAAAATTGAGTATGTCTCTGTGTATGATATGATTTTGTCATTAAATCGCTCTATTGACTGTATATTGGCAATTGTGACATTTTACCTATAAGTCACTCGGATAGCTGTCTTTAGTCTACCATGGGATCTTGCCATATATCTTTATCGACTTTATTTTGACTATGATTCAATTTTGTCATTAAATCTCTCCATCGGTTGTGTTTTAAATATTGTGACATTATAACTGTAAGTCACTTCGTTGACTTATTAGAATTTGGCTGTCTTTTGTCTATTCTAGGATTTTATTATTAAATCTCTATAAATAGACTACAATTACAAATATGACACATGCTTGATCACAATTTAAAATAAATAGTGAGTAAACACATTGAGTACTAGGATTTTGTTATTTTATGTCTCCATCGACTGTATTTCGACTATTGTGATATGACTGTAAGTTACTTGGTTGACTGTCTTTTAACTTACTCGGATTTTGTCATTAAATCACTGTATTTTAACTACTGCAATATTATGACTGTATGTCACTTGGTTTACTAAATTTTGATTATGATATAATATTCTCATTAAATTACTATATCGACTGCATTTTCACTATTGTGACTTTATGACTGTAAGTCACTATATTGACTGACATTAGTCTATCGTGTCAACTTGACTTATTATGACGATAGATCACTATATCGACTGTATTTTCACTATTGTGACTTTATGACTGTAAGTCACTATATTGACTGACATTAGTCTATCGTGTCAACTTGACTTATTATGACGATAGTCGGCATTTAGTCCATTGTGTCAACTTTGACAGTTAGCAAACAACTTCGACATTCACTAAACGACATTCACACGTGACATTTGACATTGACACTTGATATTTTATCAGCCTCCTCTGTTCGGTAATTCAATTGACATGGACGCATGACATTTCATTAATCGACATTGACACTTGTGACATTCGACACTGACATTTGTTTCTTATGTAAAAAAAAATGAGTATTCCAAAAAAATGAAAAAATACAGTCGACAAATCTGGATGAAAATTTTTTAAGTTAACGAAAATTTCGAAATATTGCAAAATCTGATGAAAATTTTATGAAAATGTCTGAATGTCGAAAATTTCATGAACAGTTTCTAAATTGATGAAAATGTCGAAATAACGAAAATCTGAACATTTTATGAATCGACGAAAATTTAAGTCTACGAAAATCATAAAATATTGCAAAATCTTATGAAAATTTCATAAATCGACAAAACGAGTGTCGTCCACTCCCAGACTGAGCATAATGTAAAATTTCGAGTTTAGAAAAGCCCCGCGTAGAAAATTTGTCGAGGGTCGCGCAGCGACCCGAGACAAATTTTCACGGGGCTTTTCTAAACTCGAAATTTTACTTTATGTGCCACCCGTATAAACCATTGATTTAAAGTAAAGTTAAAAATATATACTGCTAAGATGTGACGGACCTAACCAAATTTTTAGGCTTTTCTAAATTTGAAATTTTACTCCATGCTGAATCAAGGAGTGGAAACACTCCTTTACAGCTTAAAATTGAACTCTTACAAAACAACGAATATCGGAAAATTTACAGCGTATGCATATGTATACCTAAAAGAAAAAATTGCTGTTTTTAGTTTACGTTGGATTTGAGACTTTGTTTGCATTTACTTTTATATAAGTTTTTGTGGTTTAAAACAATATTTTTAAAATTTATCCAACTTGTTTATAATGTTTGTATTTTAGAAAAAATCTAATTAGTTATTATAATTAGTTGTACTTTTAAACAATTTCTAATTATTTGTTTATGGCGTGCTAATAGTTATTTAAAAGTATAATTACGACTGCAGTTTTGTTTTCTGTACAACGGAATTATGCAGTGATATGCATTTTAATTAAAAGCCCGCATTGAGGCGTTGTCGGTAATCCCACCAGACAGACAGTGGGATTAATTAATACGCATACTTCTCGTGTTACGCGTTTGTGCAACTATTCAACTATTATTGTTTATACTTCGGAAGCTAATTAGCCGTACCATTTTTATCAATTAATTATAATACGTAACCTTTACAACAAAATGTTGTTTGTGTAAGCAAATTGTTGCAAAGTTCAATTGCGTATAATAAACATCGAAGGCGTTTGTTAAGGTATTATTAAGTAGTGTGGGTCTGACAGAGATTGTTATCAGTTTGCAAATCGATTTTATACTAGTAGAAAGTTGTTTATCAGTTGAAATTAATCTGTTTGGCTAAAAGAAAAAATCGCTATTTTAGCACTTAGTCCCTTGTCGAATCGGTTGAAAGGAAGAGAGTATAGAAAACTTAGAAGACGGTCTTTCTTAAAAAAAAGTATGAAGACAACTGAATTTCAAGTACTAACGTTTCAGGGGCGAATGAGCGGCAAATTAGTGAAATACGTTTCGAAATACGAAATAAAACAGAAACTGTCAAATGTCATTTATGAGAGTTTTTGGATGCATGTTTTCTCCAATTCAACCTATTCTATATTTCTTACCGTTTAGATTAACTCAAATTGGCTCGAGGGCCAAAATTAAGTAATACAAGTTTGTATTATGTTATTCTTCTTTCTTCTTAAAATAAAGTAAGTAAATAAGTGTAAGTAAATTAGTGTAAAACACTAAAATATTGTGAAATTTATGTATATTCGAACTTCACTTGAAATCTATGTTTTATACGCGTGGCGCATGAAGTAAAATTTCGAGTTTAGAAAAGCCCAGAAAATTTGTCTCGGGTCGCTGCGCGACCCTCGACAAATTTTCACGGGGCTTTTCTAAACTCGAAATTTTACTTCATGCTTAGTCTGGGGGTGGAAAACACTCGTTTAAAGCTTAAAATTGAACTCTTTTAAAAAACAACGAATGTTGGAAAATTTACAGCTTATGCATATGTTACCTAAAAGAAAAATGCACTATATGTTGAGGATACCATATTCATATTTTATATTTTTGTGGCAAAACCGTACAAGATATCAAACATAAATAAAACACTGTTTATCACTTTGTTTGTATAACAATTGGTTTATTTGGTGACTATAGTTTCGATACTACACGTATCATTATCAAACCGTTAGTAACAAATAATGATACGTGTAGTATCGAAACTATAGTCACCAAATAAACCAATTGTTATACAAACAAAGTGATAAACAGTGTTTTATTTATGTTCAACAATGTATAACGAAGTAGAAGCCTCTATAATCAGTGAAGATTTCAAACATTATTAAGAGACAAAAAAGCTTTCAAATGAACCAATTTTTGAAGTAATATTTTTTATAAACATATTTTAGTTTTTATGTTGTGGTACTACTGTTTTTCATACTTATTGTCAATCAATGATGACCATAATAACTGAAATGGTGTATGATATTATCATAATCAACCATAATTAATTTCAGTCAAATCGAATATAGCGCTCAATCGTTACAAATAAAATTAATAATATTTTTTTGAACTTAAAGACTATTTCCGGCTTAACCGTAAAGTTTTAGATGTAGATAAGTTGTGTTAAATCATCATATTTTTATCCCAGGAATCTATGGTTAACCTATTTACCCACATTAACGGGACACCATGTATAGCTCTTAAACGATGCCACGGCCTAAGATCAATAGAATTGTTTGCATTAAATGTTGTCATCACTTAAAAAAAAACAGAATAATAAGAATTAATAAACAACTATTAACTCAATAATTTGAAAAGAATAATTTAACATCCTCGTTAAAAGCATGTTACAATTTATTTATTTAATAAAAACGTCTACTGGCAAAGATTTTATATTGTTAAATCTTTGTTGGCAAATTTTAGTAACAGTAATAATACAAAAATATAATACAATTAAATAACATAAAAATTAAATAATCTGCCAATTGGCTATCGACCGTTGGTCTTTCCGCCTGGAATTATAGAGTTCTGTCCTTGTCAGTTATTGTGTAGGAAATGTCTTGATTGCTAATGGGTCCCACTGGGTCTCCAAACTATCTTCTTCGCGGGCCACAAATACAATTCTACATAATAAAGTCGGCCAAAATCCGATTAATTTTATAAAATTATGAAAAATTTAAGGAACAATTGTTACAATATTTCAAAATATGACATTTACAAAAAAAATTACAAACAATCGCGGGCCGGATTCATGCAAGTCGCGGGCCGGATTTGGCCCGCGGGCCGTAGTTTGGAGAGCACTGGTCTAGTCAAATGAATTTAATCGTGGTGATCACTAAAGTTATAAAATGATGAAATGAAATCATGAATTGTGGAGATACAAAGATTTTATTTCTTGTAAAATATAATAAAATGACATAATAAGTCTTTTTATGCCTTATAGTAAACTATATCAGCAAATAACATTAATTCTATTTCAACTAGTACGTATAAATTTGAGTGCTTGTGTGACCCAAAAATTGAGAAAATCATTTCCACTTTTGTAGAACAACCCTTATATATACAAAAGTGATATTGTTCTAGATTTTTAGAAAATGTTAGTCATATATATTTATTTTGAATATTATATTCACTTATTGTAGTATATTTATATTTACATTAATTATTTTAGTTATCTTATACAGGGTGAGTTCTTTTCATGATCTCTATAGGGATCTCGGTAATTATGAGAGATAAAGAAGCGACTAAAGTAGTGCAGTTTTACGAGCTAAATAAAAAGACACTTGTAAAATTTTCGAAAAAGTCAAGGATGACGAGATATTTAAAAAATGTGAAAAGTGTCGATTTTTCGATTTTTCTCAGCTAATAAAGAGAAAAAAAACTGTGAAAGGGAAAGTTTTAGATAATTTTACACTAAATAATAACATTTTATCAGATATTTTCTATCGATAGTAGTTTTTGAGATATAGCACAAACTTGATTTTTTTTTAATGATGATATAACCATAGTTGGTTATGTCATCATTAGACAGATATTTCTTTGCTCTTAAATCTAATATATCACTTGACATATTTATCTATAAAAACAACTGAGTTATTAACAATTTTCTATATTATTTACATCAAAAAATAGATGGCCATTAATTAAAAAAGGACAATTATGAAACAATTGCGGCTGTTTGTAATATAGAAATTTGTTTAATTTTTGTTAAAAAAGTTTATTTAAAAGTTATGTGTAGGAAGAAATGGAAATTAATAGGAAAAAAATGGCATAAAAACAGTTGTTTTTAACACTAAATTATTTGACAAAAATATAACAATGAAACTCACTATTACAAACAATCGCAATTCTTTTATTATGGTTATTAATTGACGGCTATAAATTTGTAAATAAAATAGAAAATAGTTAATAACTCAGTTGTTTTTGTAAATAAGTATGCCAAGTAATATATCAAATTAAAGAAAAAAAATCCATTTTCAATAATGACATAGCCAACTATGGTTTGCATTTAAAAAAATTTAAGTTTGTGTTATATCTCGAAAACTAATGTTACAGATTTATTTATTTATTTATTAACGGAATCTCCATTTTATTACATAAGTACATATACATATTGTAATATATGATAAAAATAACAAAAAACATAAAAATCATATAAAGAATTACATTGAATTATAACCGACTAAGACTACTGAACAAAAATAACAAAAACCATATAAAGAGTTATAATGATTATGTTGATAAAACAAATTTGATAACATTTTATTATTTAGTGTAAAATTATCTAAATTTTTGCCCTTCAAAGTTTTTACTATTTCTTTTAATAACCGAGAAAATTAAATTTTGAAAAATCAACACCTCACATTTTTCGAAATAACTAGTTACCCTTAACTTTTTTGAAAATTTTAAAAATACCCATTTAACCGTTTCTCTATTTCTATCTCTTATAGTTTTCGAGATCCCCATGGAACACATAAAACAAACTCACCCTGTATACACGTATTGTATGCGGCAAGTGTATATTAAATATTTTGAATGCTGTATAATTAAGGCTGTTAGTTGTTGAAACTCCGTAATATCACTTTAATAAAACACTTAATTTGTTTAGGTTTCAAAATTATATTTATTGTACTACAAAAATTGTTTCACCACACTGTGGCTTCATCAGGTAGATGATCTCAAAAAATCTAACAAACTTCATCTACCTGATGAAGCCACATTAAAGTGATATTGAATATTTTGGCTTAAAAGTGCCTAAAATTAGTATTTTCTTAAAATCTCAAAAAATCTAACAAATTATTTTGATCAAATTCACATAAATTGTTGAGAAATTAATAAACCTACTTCTATTTTACACTATTCAAGAAAAAATCCTCCTAATAAAGTGGTATTATGCAGACCACAGTTTATCGTGATAACTGTGGTCTGCATAATACCACTTTATTAGGAGGATTTTTTGCGTTATGTTTTTGTTGTTAATTAAGTAACAATAGTATGTCATTATTTTTATAAAATCACATTACTTTTTCTTAATTATTTCAGCTGTTAATTTTCTGACATTCGTTGATTTTTAAAAGAGTTAAATTTGAAGCTTTAAACGAGTGTATTCCACTCCCAGACTAAGCATGAAGTAAAATTTTGATTTTAGAACGGCCCCGTTAAAATTTGTCGCGGGTCGCGTAGCGACCCGAGACAAATTTTCTGGGCTTTTCTAAACTCGAAAGTTTACTTCATGCGCCACGTGTATACAACACAGGTTTTAAGTGAAGTTCGAATATACATAAATTTGACAATATTATAGTGTTTTATACGCGTGGCGCATGAAGTAAAATTTCGAGTTTAGAAAAGCCCAAAAAATTTGTCTCGGGTCGCTGCGCGACCCTCGACAAATTTTCACGGGGCTTTTCTAAACTCGAAATTTTACTTCATGCTTAGTCTGGGAGTGGAAAACACTTGTTTAAAGCTTTAAATTGAACTTAAAAAAAAAACAGGGAATATCCGCAATTGTTGTATCAATTCCATGGTATGTCATTATTTTTATAAAATCACATTACTTTTTTTTAATTATTTCAGCTGTAAATTTTCTGACATTTGTTGATTTTTAAATGAGGTTAATTTGAAGCTTTAGACAAGTGTTTTTCACTCCCAGACTAAGCATGAAGTAAAATTTCGAGTTTAGAAAAGCCCTGTGAAAATTTGTCGAGGGTCGCGCAGCGACCCGAGACAAATTTTCTGGGCTTTTCTAAACTCGAAATTTTAGTTCATGCGCCACGCGTATAAAACACAGATTTCAGGTGATGTTCGAATATACATAAATTTGACAATATTATTGTGTTTTATACGCGTGGCGCATGAAGTAAAATTTCGAATTTAGAAAAGCCCAGAAAATTTGTCTCGCGTAGCTGCGCGACCCGCGACAAATTTTTACGGAGCTTTTCTAAACTCGAAATTTTACTTCATGCTTAGTCTGGGAGTGGAAAACACTTGTTTAAAGCTATAAATTGAACTTAAAAAAAACAGGGAATATCCGCAACTGTTGTATCAATTCCATGGTATGTCATTATTTTTATAAAGTCACATTACTTTTTCTTAATTATTTTAACTTAGAGAAACGTAAAGTGTTACGTGTGAACATTCATAAATTTATAATTTTTGCCTCTACAAAAAAGTGAAATACATTTTGTCTCTAAAATAAATAGGGATACCAATATTTGAACACTTTAAAATTAACATGCGATTTCCTATGTTGCGTTCGCCAAGTCAACACCCGGTATAAGTAAATACTAATAAATGTTAATATGCCATTACTTCGGAATATATTGCGACAAGTATCTCTTTGTTTCATATTGTAGGTTAATCGAATAAGTCCTTTTTGTAAGATAATCAATCTACATATATTTGCTCTTCCCCATACTAATATGTTATATACTAGATATGGCCAAAGAATAGTATACATTGATTAGTGTTTTTGTACTAAATTTGTTGTTTTTTTAGTTTTACTATGCATAATACGTACATCCTGATCTGTAATTTGTACATTTTTAGCCATTCGTTGTTTAAAAAAAAAATATTTGATGCGAGTGTTTTCCACTCCCAGATTAAGCATGAAATAAAATGTCAATGTCAATGTCAGGCTAAACGTTTGTTTTATTAGATTGTGTTAGGCTAAGTTACAAATTCTGAAGATAAAGTAAGTACTTGGGAAATTAGCATCTAACGTACCCTTGAGTAACTGCCTGAAAAGTTAGTTCAAGCCAGATTAGAAGACAAATTACACTTGGTACTTATACTACTTATGACCTCTAAACAAAGATAGAGAGGGTTAGACACCCTAGTACTGTTGGGGATTAAGGTGGGCCGCAAAAAGCGAAAGCGGTGAATGCGACGGTTCTGGTTCTGGTTCAAAGGGGAGTGTGCAGTTCTGCACTGCACTTAGGCCTCATTAGGCCCATTGTGCCTGAATGCGACGGGCAGGCATAAATGCGACGGGCAGGCATAAATTCCTGTCTTAATACAGGGCTTTCATTAATTCCCGAACCCCACGTGACTTAATTTAAAATTGCCGCGTAAATTATTGTATTTGTACGTTGGAGGCTTTGAAAAAAGTAACCAAACGTTACTAAAGTCAAATTTGATATAAACGTTTATGCACGGTGCATCGTTAAACCAACCTTTGAGATCTTACAAGATTCGCCCGGAATTTTGAGGTAAGCAAAATTTGTTTAATTATTCTGAAACATTGAGTTTTATTTCTATTTATTTTGCAGAGTCAATTTGCTAGGATAAGCAAATACTGCGAAAATGGTATTTACAACGGAGCAAGACGCGTTTATTTTGATGGCACATTTTCGTAGTGCTTCAGGTAATATTGACGGCAACTGGTAATTCGGTATTTAGCTGAATTTTATGAAAACAGAATAATTAGTAGAGGTGTGTGGCCTCCTCGCAGTCCAGACTTGACACCTTTAGATTATTATCTATTTGGTCGAATAAAAAGTAATATCTTCAAAAATAGGATCCATACTCTCGAAAATTTAGAAGTAGCAATTATGCAAGAGGTACAAAATATCACCGAAAATGAACTCCATCATGTGTTTGATAATATGCGGCGTAGGATAAATTTATGTGTAAGAGAAGAAGGAGGACATATAGAACACTTATTATAATTTTTTTTGAATTTTAAGCTATTAATCTTTTTAGTTATTAGGTTTAATATTTGTTGTTTCTTTATTTGTTGTTAACTTTGTATGTTCTGTTCGTGTTTAAGAAAAATAATTAATAAAAATTAGTTACATTTTTGAAGATGAGCCTATTTTTTAATCATTTTAAATATAATATTTTCAGTCGTCATAAAAATACGCCGGCGAATAAATATTTTTAAATCTAGGGAATTTTTGTGTGAGCCATACCACCTTGTACATTTGGTTGCCTATTATTTTTGGTCACGTGGGGTTCGGGAATTAATGAAGGCCCGGTAGAATATTGAGCTAAATAATTCTACGGGCGACGCCGAATACTTGTATTAGAATAAAATAAACTGTCAATTGACAAAATTTGTAAACTGAACTTATTTAAGCTACTATCGCACCCAATTCCAATAAATCTTCGAAATCGACACCAATTAAACCATCAAAATTGCCAATTTATGCAAAACCAATAATGCCCACTAATGAATCGAACTCACTCGATAAATAGTAACAGACACATCAACCAGAATCGTTAAAGCCATCGGCTAATTAATACATCCGCTTGAAATAGACGGGCAGGATGAAAGTGAGCCAAACGGGAACAATAAACAAATATTGGCTAGGAAAGGTGAATCGATAAAGCAGCCACCAGAGTTGGAACGGGACGGAAATAGAATGAGTGAAATAAAGTTGATGGAGTTAGAGCAGGACGGGAACAAAATTAAGTAGATAGATAGGGATAGGGATAAAGTAGATAGAGTTAGATGGAGCGATATGCATTTAAATGTTGACTCCTGATGAGCCAATAAAACGGCAACTTCCTCGTTCGGACGAATACACGACCGTATAAAATTAAATTGAACATTTGCGCCCGGGACTGGAGTTACAATTGCCGACCATGTGGAAAACGATTTTATAATTACGACGTTTGATAATAACTCAAACGGAGAGATGATTTATTATTAGGTATATATTTAGTTTATGCTGCTTTTGAAATTGTGTTCTTGTGTTCATATTATGCTATATTCATTTTCTACATTTGTAACTTTATTTCTAATTGAGGCCAATAAATATGATTAAATAAGGCAAATAAGTAATAATGTGTTTTTGACAAAGATATGGAGCCATAAGCTGACCTCAGGTCCAGGTCAGAAAAATTGCTGGGCGGTGTAAATGATTAGGGTATTTTTGTATTTTGTGGAAATATATATCATTTTTTTTACAGACCGCATACTATCTACAAAATTTGATGAAAATCTCATGAGCCCTGCCAAGACTAACTAAATTGTAGTATGTCGATGTATATGTTGCGGACGAAATACGGACAAAACGCGTATTGTCTAGATAAAATTCGAACTGTCCAATATGTTAAGCCGAATAAAATTACATTCGTCTGTTATTTTGCATATTGTCTAGACAAAACTGAGTTGTATCTAAGGGCAATTAGATAAAATGCGTTGGAGGATTTTACATTAAAAAAAAGGACTGGAAACCACAATTTTGTTTCATAAAGTGACAAATTATTTATAAGGAATATATTTAGAACTTAGTGTTTTATACGTGTGGCGCTTGAAGTAAAATTTCGAGTTTAGAAAAGCCTGAAAATTTGGATTTCCCGGGGCGCGACTCGCTTCGCTCGTGCGCCCCGGCAAATCCAAATTTTCAGGCTTTTCTAAACTCGAAATTTTACTTCATGCTTAATCTGGGAGTGGAAACACTCGTTAAAAATTCAAAATTGAAACCTTTTATAATAAACCTTGCATAAAAAATCTACTTTTCATAATTAGGAGTGATTAATTATATTTATATACTGTAATGGGATACCCTGTATACTCTTACAGAGATCAAACTTTAAATAAAGAACATTTAAAATAAATGGAGAGTATTAAATTACAATGTACTGGATAAACACATCCTGTATATAATATCATATAGTTGTAATGATGAAATTGTTTCGAGGAAGCTTTGATATGTTATTTTCTTGCGATAAGTTAATGCTCTTTGTTTGTGGTCTCATTTCTAATTGTATGCAAAGTGAATAACCCGTGGAAAAGTTTTAACTACTTAAATGTTGATTGAATGGGTTTGGGGCTTGTATGGTACATTGGTATTACGTGCCAAAGACCCAAATGGGCAACAAATAATGCGTGGTTGAGAGTTTAAGACCAGGCAACGACCGCACTGCAATTTTATATCGCCTAAATTGCTACACTCACAGTAATTTGTGATATTTTTATTACAAATAAGTTTAAAGGGAAATTGTTTGAATACAGGGAATTATTCTTTTAAGTATACCAAAACAATTGCTCCAGACAAATTTAAATTTTACTTCATGCGCCACGCGTATAAAACACAGATTTCAAGTAAAGTTTGAATAAACATAAATTTCGCAATATATTAGTGTTTTATACGCGTGGCGCATGAATTAAAATTTCGAGTTTAGAAAAGCCCAGAAAATTTGTCTCGGGTCGCTGCGCGACCCTCGACAAATTTTCACGGGGCTTTTCTAAACTCGAAATTTTACTTCATGCTTAGTCTGGGAGTGGAAAACACTCGTTTAAAGCTTCAAATTATAAAACAACGAATGTCGGAAAATTCACAGCTTATGCATATGCTTACCTAAAAAACAATTCACTGTATTTTCCGAGTTCAGTGCCATTTAAATTCATACACATTTATTGCATTTTATTGAAAAAAGGAGTGACTTTTCTGAATTCTATGTTAATATTATTTTTGAGTTCTTCGATATCTCTTTTTTGTAATACTCCCCAGGAAGAATGAAAGTTTTGGTTTGTGAGTTCCAACCCACCTATTAAAAATTTTTAAATTTAAATAATTTCCATCACTATTGAGATTGTGAGCTGGTAAATAACATCTTAGTGATGATCTTATAGCAAGTTATATAGAAAATTCTCAAAATCAACTTAAAGAATTTCTAAATATTTTATTGTATTTATTATACTATGGTTTAACTAAATATAATATAATAAATTACGTGTTGAATAAGTTTTTTTTTAAATGTCTTTTGTTTTAATATACAAATAAAGTGAAAGCAATGACGTAATAAAGACAGTTGACTTAAAACGTCAACGGTCTTTATTACCTCATTGTAGTTGTTTATTATTCATTTATTTGTATCATAGCATCCCACTAAGCAAAAAACAAACAAATAACGTTATATCAACATTTTAACAACATTAAACGTTGTTTTAATGTTGTTGAAACATTAGCTTACAAAAAACGTGATCGAATAAAGTCATGGCCAATTATGATCTGTATTCAAAATAATACAACTTTATATCATATCTCAAGAAAGTTAAATTTAAAACAAAATCTGATATGGTCAGGATATTCTACTTAAAATAGTGCCTCAAGAAAGTTCTTACCGCATGCCAATATATAACCCAAAAACAATTGAAAATAAATATATTTTGATTAGATACACGAAATAAGCTATAAAAAGAGCTATAAAAGCTTATATTAGTTTTTGTCTGTTATTGGTATAAATGGTACTTTACTTGAAGAAACCATCGAAAATGCTACACCCTGTACAGGGTGGCCCAAATTGGATGTTACTGCAGGGAATCTAGGTTATTAGAAGAAATATTATATATCAATGAACAGAGAAAAAAATAACAAATTTATTAATAGCACAGCCAACTATAACTTCTATTTAAAAAAATATAACTTTGGGCTGTATCTCTTTTATTAATGAAGATAGAAATAATCTGAAAATCCATTCGATTCTCCTCGAAAAAGTACCTCTGGAACATACAATTCTTATTTTGATAAAATAATAAATGACTGAGATATTAATAAAAATCGAATATGGAAAATATTGAATTATTGGCTGTAACTCGAAAACAAAAGACGATAGCTAATTTCTGTTTTCGACATTGAGTTTTCCTCGAAAAAAGAGCTAGAGGATGCGCCATCCATTTTTTTCTATCTCTTCTAATAATCAAGATTCCCTATAGTAACATACAATTTAGGCCACCCTGTACAGCAAAAACCATTAGAAATATTGAGATGAAATTTTACACTTGAGTTTTTTATTACAATCTAAGGTACTGAACAATTTTTGGTGATTTTGGTAAGTAATTAACTCTTTTTTTAATTTTTCTTGATATTTTCATAAATATTGATCATATTTCATTATTGTGCATAATCTACCTATTTTTAAGTAATAAGAATTTAAGATTTAGATATAAGTTATGTTTTGTAATCTGTGTTTAAATTAAAAGTTGTGGGTAATATAATATAGCATTTATTGTTTATACACTATTTGTTATAGAACTCCTAGTTTTCACTCAGTTTTTTAAAAAGTGAAATACAGAATTTACTAAATCTGATGAAAACAGTCAAAATCAAAGAATAAATTTGGACAAACTTACACAAAAATTAATAAACTTTGACTGGTTGCAATCGAAATTTAAATATATTTTGTGAAACAAACCAAGTAATTCTTATTCAAATTAATATTCGTACATATATATTTAAATATCTCTGCTGGATTTTTTAAAATATCAAATCAAAGTTAAAATTTCGTAAGAAAAAATGATTGAGAGATTTATTTTATTTGAAAATTTGTAAAAAATCAAAGATTTCTAGAATCAAAGTGATATTTGCAAAATTTACTTACACTTACACCTGCTTTAAATAAAATAAAATTATCTCAACGCAATTTATTTAAAATATTGAGAAAAAGTTGAAATTGTTCAATAAATATAACTATTTTAGGAATATTCATTAAAAATGTAAAATCTCTTCGATCCCATTTAACCCTTAGTTATTAGATTTAAGCTACGATTTATAGCCAAACTATTGTAATTAATGTTTATATTTATGTGTTTTTGTAAATCGCTTTCGTTGATTTGACAAATAAAATAAAATACAACATGTTCATTTTGAAAAACAAATTGTAAAAAATCAACAGATTATCAAATCAACATAAAACTCATACAATCTACACAGAAATTAATAAACTTTGATAGGCTGTAATTAAAATTTAAATATCTCTACTGGATATTCCAAAATACCAAATCATTTCTTTTAAAATGGCAAATACTGAAGGGGTTTATTTTGTTTGAAAAATAATAAAAAAATTAAACGTAATCAATAAATCTCATTAACTTTTACCTGCTTTAGATAGTAATAAATAACATGCAGTGTACAAAACATTTTTTTGAGCACTAGAAAAATTCAAGGGCTAAAAAGGTTAAATCTCTTGATTTTATTGCAAATTTCAACTTGCAATCCATAAAATGTAGAAAACTCCGTAGAGAGATTCTTTCTCTACGGATTTTTCTACATTTTATGGATTGCAAGTTGAAATTTGCAATAAAATCAAGAGATTTAACCTTTTTAGCCCTTGAATTTTTCTAGTGCTCAAAAAAATGTTTTGTACACTGCATGTTATTTATTACTATCTCAGATATACAGAGAGTTTTTCTTTTGAGTATACATATCTCAATGTACTGTTTACGCTGTGAATCTTCAGATATTCGTTGTTTTTACAAATATTTCAATTTGAACTTTCAAACGAGTGTTTTTCACTCCCAGATTAAGCATGAAGTAAAATTTCGAGTTTAGAAAAGCCTGAAAATTTGGTTTGGTCGCGTAGCGAAGCGGAGCGACCAAACCAAATTTTCAGGCTTTTCTAAACTCTAAATTTTACTTCATGCCCCACGCGTACTAAACACTGATGTAATGTGATGTTCAGAATACACTTTTTTAGCATACTGCTCTAGTACAATATTTATAACTCCATATAAAATCAGTGTTTTATACGCGTGGCGCATGAAGTAAAATTTCTAGTTTAGAAAAGCCTGAAAATATGGTTTGGTCGCGTAACCAAATTTTCAGGCTTACCTAAACTCGAAATTTTACTTCATGCTTAATCTGGGAGTGGAAAACACTCGTTTAAGACTTCAAATTAAACTATTTTAGAAAACAAACGATTATCGGAAAAGTTACAGCTCATGCATACATGTATGTATATTTTTAAGAAAAATTCCTAGTATGTTTACCAAATTTAAGTGGCGGCAAATGCTACCGTTATAGGTTTAGAAAATATTCTGTTTGTAAATAAATCAACAGATTGTTTTTTATTTTGTTTTTATTATATCATTGTAAAATTAATTAATGGTTAGTTGTTGACTGTAATAACCTTTACAATTTAAGGTTTTCCGTCATAAACAACAATTTGTTAAGTTAAGTATATTAAAAATATACAGGGTGTTTCACGTACAACTCCCCAGACTAATTAACAAGAAACTAAAATTGTTATTAAAGTTTTGTTTGTTCTAATGAAAATGATTTTAAATGTGTGTTTTTTATAACTTTTGTTTAACAATAAAGAAAATGAATGTAAGTTATAATTACTATTTATTATTATTATTATTAGTGTTCAATATTTTAAAAGTGATTTAATACGCAATTTACGGGGGAAAGTACTATGATGGACACATCACCATTTTTTTTTTAAGATTTTTAAGAAAGGCTAGAAAATTGTCTGTGTTTCAATATAATTTAATCATTTTTATTGTTCGATGTACTAATTTGACTACTTTATATGTGTATATTAAAAGTTCTTGAAAATATGAAAACTAGCTATAACTTAAACGCGGCCAATGCAATTTAAAATATGCATATGATGAAAATGTCTTAAAATATTCTATTCTTTTAGAAAACGCATTTTCCACAGTTCTGATCATCAAACGACATTTTCTGAATTTGAAGCCTTGAATAACATCTATTAGTTACAACAAATAAAACTTAATCAACATGTTTAGTTTCTTCTTGATTAGTCTAGGGAGTTTTAGGTAAAATATTATATATTTTCACTATACTTAACCACCACAAATTATTGTTTATTACTGAAAATCTCAAATTATAAAAATTATTAGAGCCAACAACAAAAATTTTGAAATAGAGCTAGGCTACTTTTAAAATAAATGGATAATTTATTTTATCAGTGCATTTTTGTATGAAATTAAATTCTATGCATTTTGACTCATTTCAAAAAATGCATGGAATTTAACTTTTGCCATTCTTTTTAAAAATTGTTTGATTTTATTTTTTCCAACATTAAAAAAATTAAATTTGTTGATTCCTTAACAGCTTATAATCTGTGTGATTTTATTATTACAAACCTTTTTTTACTAGGTTATTTTATACATAATGCATAGTTTCGATATAATTTGAGCATTTGCAATTTCTTTTTAACAATCGTAAGATTTGGTTTCATCCTGCAGCAATAAAACTAGATTTTATCATTCTCTATGACTTTTAGCGTTTACAATTTTCTAGCCTTTCTTAAAAATCTTAAAAAAAAATGGTGATGTGTCCATCATAGTACTTTCCCCCGTAAATTGCGTATTAAATCACTTTTAAAATATTTGTAGCATTATTATTTTCAAAATGTCTTCAACTTTTTGATAACTACAACTTTTATTTGAAACATTTTTCAATTGGATCAACACATACTGACACAAACCAATGACTAGATAAAAAGACACTATTTATTGAATATCTCAAAAACTAAGAGTGCTATGACAAAAAGTGAAGATACAAAAAATCTTTAATATTTTATTACCTACAACTTTTATTTGAAACATTTTCCAATTGTATCAACACACACACTGACACAAATCAATGACTAGATAAAAAACAATATTTATTAAATATCTCAAAAACTAAGAGTGCTATGACAAAAAGTGAGTCCACAAAAAATCTTTAGTTTTTCATTTCCTATAACTTTGATTTGAAACATTTTTCAATTGTATCGGCACATACACTGTCACACACCAATAACTAGATAAAACACACAACTTTAGAAATATCTCAAAAACTAAGAGTGCTATGACAAAAAGTAAGTGAACAATACATCTTCATTTTGTTATTATCTACAACTTTTATTTGAAAGAATTTTTTGTTTGATGAACATTTATTGAAAAAATCTGAAAAAACTGAAAAACGCTAAGAGTAAAGTACCACTTCCGGTTTTCCGATTTTCACCAAAAGCTTTTCAGTTCTTCCGATTGTAACAAAAAGCTTAAGTTTCAAGTTTCATCTCGATATCTTTAGGGGTTTTTGCGGTACAGCGCACACAGACACACACACAGACACACAGGCAGACAGACAGTTTTCAAAAATGGTCTTATTCGACTCAGGGGACCTCAAAACGGATATTTCCGCTAAAATTTTTGATTCGAAAATTTTCACGAAAACAATACTTTCCCTTTGTATTACATACGAGGGAAAGTAATAATTTAAAACAAAAATCTTATGTTTCAAATCATTTTTTTAAGATTTTTAGGAGAAGACTGGAACATTGTACACGCTGAAACACAAATAATGCGCAAACAAATGCGCTTGTTCTAAATTTTAACATAAAAAAACACGAACTCTATTTTATGTAAAATGTTGATCGTCTAACGAGGGTTTCCACTCCCAGATTAAGCATGAAGTAAAATTTCGAGTTTAGAAAGCTAATTGGTTAAAGATTTCACTTGAAGTCAGCGTTTTATACACGTGGCGCATGAAGTAAAATTTCGAGTTTAGGAAAGCCTAATTAGGCTTTTCTAAACTCGTATAAAACGCTCGAGCGTATAAAACGCTGACTTCAAGTGAAATCTTTAACCAATTAGCTAAAGAAAAACAAGGTAAGTATGTAAATTATCAATTGTTTAAATGACAGAGAAGTACTATGATGGACACATCACCATTTTTTCACATGAAAGATCAAACATGTACGATATTGTAATTTGATTTCATCCTGTAATAAAACAAGATTTGTTCATTCTCTATGACTTATCAAGATTTTTGTTTCAAATTATTTTTTAATGATTTTTAAGACTGAAAAATTGTAAACGCTTGAAAATTATAAACGCGAAAAGTTCACTAAAACACAAAAAATGTGTTTGTTCTAAATTTGAACAAAAAAAAAACTGTAAACGGTGGCGGCTTCTACTTCGATATACATCATAATTCACAAATGAAACACGATTTTAACTTTTTAACTGTTATTCAAACAATGTTAAAATCGTGTTTCTTTTTTCTTTTTTTTAACTTAATTTTGTGATAAATTTTACAATAACGGTAACTGTAAAATAAGTTTCTGTTTATCGTAAAATTTCGAGTTTAGAAAAGCCTGAAAATTTGGTTTGGACGCGTAGCGCGAAGCTCGGAGCGACCGATTATACACGGCATTTATATTTTAAGTAGGTATACATTCGTTGTTTTTTAAAAGAGTTCAATTTCAAGCTTTAAACGAGTGTTTTCCACTCCCAGATTAAGCATGAAGTAAAATTTCGAGTTTAGAAAAGCTTGAAATTTTGGTTTGGTCGCTCCGCGAAGCGGAGCGACCAAACCAAATTTTCAGGCTTTTCTAAACTCGAAATTTTACTTCATGCGCCACGCGTACACAACACTGATTTAATGTGGAAGTCATTTATTTTTATTTGTGTTATGTTATTTTTATTCACTTTTGTATAAAGTAAGTGGAGGCAAGTGCTCCTGCCCACCCCCCGACTACGCCCCTGATATTAACGACAAAAATAATTCCTTAATTAACGTAAAATGTTACGTGCTATTTATAGTGCAGGTTAATTACATGCAATTGATATTAATTGTTTAACTACATTCAACTAATGACGTTTTGTCTGATTTCTCCACAAATTTCGTTCCACATTAGATATTTTTAAAATCAGCTCTGTTAAGTGGACGTTGACAATTGAATTTCAATACGGCAAATAAACAATTCAATGCTTTCAAACTATACTATAAATATAAAATATGCATATCTTTCTATCAACTGATTTTCAAACAGTTCACGTAATTTGATCTGACAATTCGTCGTATTTTTAATATATAGGGCGTTGGGCTCCATCAATTATCTAGACACAATCAATAAATTAAGTTCGCCCCGTGTATTTCTTTTAATTCTTTAGAATGCGCGGTCAGATATGGATTTTTCTGGATGTGGCGGACGTCCGTTCCAAGTCTGGAGGATGGGGGATTAAAGATGGAGATGGGCGGCCAAGGCCCGTCGTAAACGGAATGTTTTATGCATTTCGAGGAGCACGGAAACGCGGAATATGCTTGTTTACACTTTATTACAATTATTCTTACGATGTTATTTCGAGCATCTAGAGTTAGACGATTGCATATATACATCGAGTGCATTTCGTGCTAAGGTCGAATTAGCTTTTATATTCGATTCTCCTAATGTTAAGCTTTTATTGTTATTGCCCGGATAAGATCAATACGTTATGTAATGTGCTATAATTAGTAATTTCTATACTCTAGAAATATCCACAGCGAGTTTTAAGAGACTGTGAACAAACTTTACAAATAAAATAATTTGAAGTTTCGTGATGGCGTTTCTTTTTCTTTATTTATTTTTACTTCCCAGGATGTAATACAAAGGAAAAGTATTGTTTTCGTGAAAATTTTAGCGGAATTGGCTGTTTTGAGCAAACACGTTTAAATAATGTGTCATCAACATTAAAACAACGTTTCATGTTGCTGCAATGTTGATGTAACGTTTATTGTTTGTTTTTTGCTCAGTGGGTGTGGATGCTGTGTGAATATCTGGGGATGCTATACCGCTAAGGATATTGAGATATTGAGACTTTAAGTTTAAACTTTTTATTGCAATATGTGGACTTGAGAAACTTTTGGGGAAAATTAAATGTTGATCATTTCGGAAAATGTTTCAATTAAAAGTAGTAAAATCTGACTATTAAAGAAATAGTGATCCATCACATCTCAGGAGTAGATAATTTCAACTTTACTTTAAATCAGTGTAATATACGCGTGGCGCATGAAGTAAAATTTCGAGTTTAGAAAAGCCCCGTGAAAATTTGTCTCGGGTCGCTGCGCGACCCTCGACAAATTTTCTACGCGGGGCTTTTCTAAACTCGAAATTTTACTTCATGCTTAGTCTGGGAGTAGACAACACTCGTTCTTAGAAGTTTCAAATTGAAGGATCAGTCTAGATTACCAAGTTTATTACCATTTTACAAAGGCTACAGCTCGAAGGACCAACCATGGTCCTCGAAGACCGAAGGACTACAGGGAATCGAAGTTTTTTTACGAGAAAACAACGAATATCTGAAAACCGCATGGATAGGAAAAAAAACATCTAATTTTGAAAAAATATCGAAGTTGGGTTGGTTTTCAGTGCATTTTTAACATTATTTTAATTCAGTGTTTTACACGCGTGGCGCATGAAGTAAAATTTCGAGTTTAGAAAAGCCCCGCGAAAATTTGTCTCGGGTCGCTGCGCGACCCTCGACAAATTTTCTACGCGGGGCTTTTCTAAACTCGAAATTTTACTTCATGCTTAGTCTGGGAGTGAAGGACACTCGTTAGTTTAAAATATGTCACAACTGTAAAAATGTTTGTCATAACGCTCACAAAAAAATCCAATTACATGACGATCTCCAATTTTTCAATTAATTTAAAATTTACAGAAATCATTTAAAAATAAGCGAACTTTATTATCTTGAAGAGAAAACAAAAATACCACAATTGTGTTTTTTGTTTGGAAAATTTAGCCAAAGTCAATACTTTGAAATCGTTTTATTAAAGCGACCATTTCATTTGAAAATTTGTAAAAAGGTAAAAAAGCTTATCGAACTTCTTCAAATTCACAAAATTCATTACAAAAATAAGTGAACTTTATTATTCTGAAGAGAAAACAAAAATATCACGATTGGGTTACCTGTAAAATTAAGGCAATTTGGATATTTTATTGTTGAATTAAAACAAAGTTTATGTTTGAACATTTCGAATTGTTTTTGTTTTTGTTTGGAAAATCAAGCCAAAGTCAATACTTTATTTAAAATCATATGAATAAAGCGACCATTTCATTTGATAATTTATAGAATTAAAAATATATCAATCCTCTTCAAACTTAAAAAATTCGTTAAAAAAATAAGTGAACTTTATTATCATTAATTCGTTACAAAAATAAGTGAGCTTTATTATTCTGAAGAGAAAACAAAAATATTACAATTGGGTTACCTGTAAAATTAAGGTAAATTGGATATTTTATTGTTGGATTTATTGTTGGATATTTATGTTTGAAAATTTCAATTGTTTTTGTTTTTGTTTGGAAAACTAAGCCAAAGTCAATACTTTATTTAAAATCGTTTGGTTAAAGTGACCATTTCATTTGATAATTTGTATAAAATTAAAAATGTATCAATCCTCTTCAAACTCACAAAATTCGTTAAAAAAATAAGTGAACTTTATTATCTTGAAAAAAAAACAAAAATATCACAATTGGGTTATCTGTAAAATTAAGCCAAAATCAACATTTTGTTTTAGATCGTTCCATTTAAACAAAATATACAGTGTGGAAACTAAGTAGCGGATAAATTCGGTAACTCCGTTAATGTGTATGACAGAGAAAAAATCTAAAAGACGTATAGCGATTAAAATCACTGCGCATGTGAAAAATATTTTTTTACATTTTTAAAAAAAAAATTGTAATCGCTGTGACGTCATCAATATTTTTTTCAAATGACAATCTATATTTTTTATTTTTTATTTCGGTAGAGTTTTTTTAATAGGTTTTCAACCATATAAAATTTTGTATAACTTACATAAGAAAAAATACAAGAAAAGAGGTCTTACAGTTAAAAAAGTAAAGATGAATTAAATTAACAGACCAATCCTAGTTATCGGGGTTTAAAACAAACAAAACAGTGTGTTCACTTTGACATGTGTCACGTGCTTGTGTACAAGCAAAGTGTTTAGTGCGTTTTTCATTCCCCGTGGATAGTACGAGTATTTAATACGTAGTAAGTATCTTTTTTAACCAAAATGCCATTGCTGACAAAGAAGCAAAGAATTGAAGTTTTAATGATTATTGGGTATGGTGATCGAGTTAGAACCCATCAAGAAGTATGTCGAATTTTCAGAGACAAATATCCTGATCACCAATTAACCCAATCCACAGTCAGTAGAATTGAAAATAAATTTAGAGAACATGGTACTGTTCAGAATCTTCCAAAAACTGGATGCCCTTTGACAACATTAACCGAAGATATGCAGCTTAATATATTACTAGTCGAAATATCGCGTTAACACACAATCTGAGCCATACTTCGGTACTGAAACTTCTAAAAAAGCAGAAATTTCATCCTTATAAGGTAAACTTGGTCCATTAGTCAATCAGACACAGACTTTGATCTTAGGCAAGAATTCTGTGAACAAATGATGGAAATATGCAATCGTGATCCAATGTTCTCGCGGCGTATAATATTTTCGGATGAAGCAAGTTTTTCCTTACATGGAACTGTCAACAGGCAGAATTGTCGATATTGGGCTAGACAAAATCCACACTGGATGCATGAAGCTCATACACAATATCCCCAAAAGCTCAACGTATGGGCAGGAATAATAGGTGACAGGATTTTAGGGCCATTCTTTTTCGACGCTAATTTGACTGGGGAACGATACCTAGACTTTTTACAGTTTGAATTAGTACCTGCATTAGCGATATTATTTCCGAATGAACACGACCCTGACATACCAAACAATAATATTTGGCTGCAACAGGATGGTGCTCCGCCACACTATACATTGGATGTGCGACGTTATTTAGACGAAGTGTTCCCAGGAAGATGGATTGGAAGAAGAGGTCCAATTGACTGGCCGGCTAGGTCCCCTGATTGGACTTTTTTCTGTGGGGGCACTTAAAAAACATGGTATACAAAAATCGACTTAATCATTTAGAGGACCTTAAAGAAAGAATTCTGCATGAGTGTAATTTAATAAAGCCTCAAATGCTTCAAAACGTGGTGAATGCATTTTATTACCGTCTTGGGTGTTGTCAGATGGTGCATGGTCATCAGTTTGAACAATTAATATAATTGTCCAAGCCCTAATATGTTTTGTTTGCTTTAAGCCCCGATAACTAGGATTAGTCTGTTAATTTAATTCATCTTTACTTTTTAACTTTAATACCGCTTTTCTTGTATTTTTTCTTATGTAAGCTATACAAAATTTTATATGGTTGAAAACCTATTGAAAAACTGTATCGAAATAAAAAATATAGGTTGTCATTTGAAAAAAATATTGATGACGCCACAGCGTTTACAATTTTTTTTTGAAAAATCTAAAAAAATATTTTTCACATGCGCAGTGATTTTAATCGCTATACGTCTTTTAGATTTTTTCTCTGTCATACACATTAACGGAGTTACCGAATTTATCCACTTAATTTCCACACTGTATATCAGAAAATTTCAAATTGTGGTTGTTTTTGTTTAGAAAATAAGCCAAAGTCGATATTTTGTTTGAAATCGTTTGATTAAAACGATCATTTTATTTGACAGTTCGTGTAAAATTAAACAAACCTCAATCAAACATCAATCCTCTTCAAATTTACAAAATTCATTAAAAAAATAAGTGAACATAATAAGAATTCAGTTTGTTATTGATAATGAGCACCTTGTGTCTCGAAATGTACATCTAACGATACAAATAAAAAGTGAAGGAATAACAGCCTTTTTTAGTGTATATTTTAATGAATAACAGTCTTTTTTAGTGTATATTTTAATGAATAACAGTCTTTTTTGGTGTAATAATTACTTCACGTAAGAAGTGAAGTAAGGAATAACAGTATTTTTTAGTGTAAGATTTAACGAACCTAACCTACAAATTTGATGTAAACAAACAAGATTTAACCAATCTAACCTACAAATTTAATGTTAACAAACAAGATTTAACAATTCTAAACTCCGAACTTGTGTAAAAAAACTGGATTCAACAAATATAACCTCAAAGATTGATTTAAATAAACAGGATTTTACAAACGTAACCTCCAAATTCTATTTAAACACTCGAGATTTCAACGATGTAAGCTCTAAAATTGATTTAAACAGTGTGGAGTCTTTGATGTGTTCTGTCAAACCTGTATATTTGTGAGTTAATAATATTTATTGTGCCACTAACATACATTGTTATTACACTTGTCATCAGAGAAAAAAGCTTAGAACCAGTAAATACAAAGGTAAATATACAAATAAAAGAGTATGACGAGCAAATAAAATACAAAAACACATTAAAAGCTTAAACTACAAATTAGTAAAAAATACTGCCATCTATCACAAAAAATGCCTGTATTGACTAGAATATTTGTAATCGATTTAAAATACTCAAGGTCTAACTTTTTTAAATTCTCGGGTAGCTTATTAAATAACTTGATTGAGAAGTATCTCGTTGACGTTTGTGATTTCTTTAGCCTCATGTTTTATTGGTAAAGATCTGACTTAAATCTAGTTAGTTAGACATAACCTTACAATAAATGTCATTAGTCACTTTTTTCCAAGGCACACTAATTATAATTTTTGAAAAATACAATTTCAAACAGAAGGTTTGTTCTAATTTTGTTTCGACAACAAAATTTTTGAAAAACAACGTATTGCGCATTATTGGGTTCAGAAAAATATTGTCTAATGATGAAACGAGTGTTTTCCACTCCCAGACTAAGCATGAAGTAAAATTTCGAGTTTAGAAAAGCCCCGCGCAGCGACCCGAGACAAATTTTCGGGCTTTTCTAAACTCGAAATTTTACTTCATGCGCCACGCGTATAAAACGCTGATTTCAAGTGAGGTTCAAATATTCATAAATTTCACGATATTTTAGTGTTTTATACGCGTGACGCATGAAGTAAAATTTCGAGTTTAGAAAAGCCCAGCAAATTTTCACGGGGCTTTTCTAAACTCGAAATTTTACTTCATGCTTAGTCTGGGAGTGGAAAACAATTGTTTAAAGCTTCAAATTGCACTCTTTTAAAAATCAACGAATGTCAGAAAATTTACAGCTAAAATAATTTAAAAAAAGTTATGTGATTTTATAAAAATAATGACGTACCATGGAATTGATAAAACAATTGCGGATATTCCCTGTTTTTTTTTAAGTTCAATTTAAAGCTTTAAACAAGTGTTTTCCACTCCCAGACTAAGCATGAAGTAAAATTTCGAGTTTAGAAAAGCCCCGCGTAGAAAATTTGTCGAGGGTCGCGCAGCGACCCGAGACAAATTTTCACGGGGCTTTTCTAAACTCGAAATTTTACTTCATGCGCCACGGGCATAAAACATTGGTTCAAAGAGAAATCCGAACTTTTAAAATTGATGTATTCGAATATTTTTGAAAAGGCGCACTAATTTTATTTTTATAAAATATAATTTTAAATAAAAGATTTATTTCAATTTATTTTCGACGACAATATTTTTGAAAAACAACATATTGGGCAATATTGGCTTCAGAAAAATAATGCCTAATGTAATAAAAATAAAAAAGTACAGGCAGCTGTTTAAAAATTTTAAGTTGGCTTTATATCCCCCCCCCCCCCTTGATCATATATTTAACATGGAAAGTGCTATGATGGACACATCTCCATTTTTTACACAACACAGAATAACGCGTTTTGCAAGCTATAGTTCTTTTCTTATTCAATTTGTAAGTTTGTTTGAAAAGATTGTTTGAATAATCTAAATATTTTCATTGAAAATATTTATTTTTGAAATGTACAATCCTTCAATCGCCTAGCACGTGGCGATTGAAGGATTGTACATTTCAAAAATAAATATTAAAATCACACCCGACAAAGAAAAATACGCTACACAGTACACATTTTTCTCTCTTCGTCATATCTAAATATATTTCTATCTCATTTTAAAAAATACATTTCTGTATTACCTCGTTAGTGTGAACCTTGTGGTTTCAAGAGGATTTCAACGATTCCAAGATGTTATTTTCGGGTGAATAAGCATATCGATATTAATGCCATTTCTTAGTATTTAAACTGACATTGCCTTTGGTTTTTAGTTCAATAAAATTGATCAATAAATAACAGAACTATCGCGTTGAGCGTTTTTTATCGAACACCCGGTATAACAAAACATAGTTTTAAAAAAAATCCCAATAAAACTTTACTGTTTTCGAAATGGCCAAGAAAAAATAACAAGATTGCATAAACTCTTTATAATTTTTACCATTTCTTTTTCCTAGATTTATATTTAGGGTGTAGCATTTTAAAGACAATTTCGAAACATCAAACACAATTACAAAAAATTTAATTTCAATAGGAAACCTATCACGCTCGTTCAGTTTAAAACACACCTATATAACAATTTAACGAGAAAGTAATTCCATGTCTGGCACTCTTGAACTCGATACTCACGATGCGGGTATTTGTGTATTTGTCCCCCTCCCGTATACTTTATCCCTTTTCGTTAATTGGATTCAAGTTCGTCTAATTGCTATCGATTGTTGCATTATTAATGAATGCACATTTACATTTTATGCGTTTTCTTTAATAAATGTCCATCAACATAATTTTATTGACTACAATTGTAATAAGCTTTTTCTTATTGTGATGTGGAGAATATTATTGGCAATTGTAATTTGCTATAAATAAGTTAACGTAATTGCAACGATCGATCGAGTTATAATGGGCATTATAAATTGTGCTACAATCGGATTATTTCTATAGGAAATGTGGGTAATAAAAGAGGAGAATTGGATTCTGTCTAGTGAGTTTTAATTTAATTGGATTTTAGTAATTTATAATGATTTTTACTTTCCCCCCGGGAAAGTATTGTTTTCGTGAAAATTTTCAAATCAAAAATTTTAGCGGAAATATCCGTTTTGAGGTCCCCTGAGTCGAATAAGACCATTTTTGAAAAATGTCTGTCTGTCTTTCTGTGTGTCTGTGTGCGCTGTACCGCAAAAACCGCTAAATATATCGAGATGAAACTTGAAACTTAAGCTTTTTGCTACAATCGGAAGAACTGAAAAACTTTTGGTGAAAATCGGAAAACCGGAAGTGGTAATTTACTCTTAGCGTTTTTCAGTTTTTTCAGATTTTTTCAATAAATGTTCATCAAACAAAAAAATCTTTCAAATAAAAGTTGTAGATAATAACAAAATAAAGATGTATTGTTCTCTTACTTTTTGTCATAGCACTCTTAGTTTTTTAAAATATTTCAAAAGTTGTGTGTTTTATCTAGTTATTGGTGTGTGACAGTGTATGTGTCGATACAATTGAAAAATGTTTCAAATAAAAGTTGTAGGAAATGAAAAAGATTTTTTGTGGACTCACTTTTTGTCATAGCACTCTTAATTTTTGAGATATTTAATAAATAGTGTTTTTTATCTAGTCATTGATTTGTGTCAGTGTGTGTGTTGATACAATTGGAAAATGTTTCAAATAAAAGTTGTAGCTATCAAAAAGTTGAAGACATTTTGAAAATAATAATACTACAAATATTTTAAAAGTGATGTAATACGCAATTTACGGGGGAAAGTACTATGATGAACACATCACCATTTTTTTTAATTAAATTGTTTCTTTAAAACAACCATTACCTAAAAGATAGTGAAAATAAATAATTCTGATTTCAACGATATGCCACACGTAAGCTTTTGTTTAATTATTATTTTGTTCAAGTTGCCATGGCAACCAAAAAATATGAATTGCTATACAATAGTTTAAATATTATTTAAAAGAAAGACTACTCCTACTCAACAAAAAACAAACAAATAACGTTATATCAACATTGTCGCAACATTAAACGTTGTTTTAAACATTAAAAGTGCGATTCTTTTCGCAATCTACAACAAGTTAGTCTTACAAAGACTATATCAAACACTCATTGAAACAACTACTTCCCGAGCTAATATCCCGACGGACATTGAATTATACAACAAGTGTTTGTTGTTACATACAGTAACCTACTGCAAATGCAACAATTTGAGTCAAATTATTCAGGCCATCTATAGACGCGTTTCGAGATTTATCTCTCATCAGTATAGCTTTGCCATTCCCTTTAAGTAATTTAACACCTTAGACTGGCGGTCACGTTACCGTTCAAACATAAGTATAAATGAAATTGCCAATTCTTAGTTGCAGAATACTTCAAACATGATACATTACTAAGATGTGATTGCTCCGTGGGTTAATGATTGGCTATCTTTTTTTACGTAAATAAATAGTTTTTGTGGACATTGAGCGGTTGTTTCCATGGCAATATACCATAAAAAGAACACAGTTTTTGAAAGTCAACATGTGGCACATCATTCATATGCGCCCATTAGAAAAACAAACGTTGTGTCTGGAAAAATAAAAACGAATCGCTTCGCAGTTTTATAACTTACTCCATAGGTCGAATCATAAAAAGTTGCTCTAATAATGATTTTATAAATTTGGAATAAGATCAAAAATAACGGAGATATAAGCAGATTTTAAATATTGAAATTTTCAGTTTTTCTTCAAATTAAATCGAAGATATTTAAAATGTAAAAGCAGATTATTGATAACTACTAAAATACGCAACTTTGTCCTCATTTAAACGATTCTCTATCTCTTTAAATAAGCGAGATCCCTATAGTGCCTCTTAAAAAACGACGAACGATGAAACTAGAAATTTTAGGAGAAAATGTTAAGAGATAAAAAAGTTGCAGATTGAATACCTCCATTTGAATCAAACTTTAAAATAGAAAAATTTAGACGCATTAAAAAATTCTGAAGCAAACTATTATATTGTTGATTTTTTCACCCCCTCGTAATAGCATTTTAGGGTTACAAATCGTCAAAAAGTGCCATTTTATTAAGAACAATTATCTGCCAAATTTCATTATTCTAATTTTTTTTATAGTGGATATATGAAATAAAAACATTTTTTCACTTAACTTTAGAGCAGAGCTGAGCAGGATGATTCGACATTCAGGATTCGAATCCTTTAAGAGGATTAAAAAAACAGTCGAATACTTTACTTCAACTGGATTAGTGATCCGGATTCGTTGCATTTTTTTAAGAGGATTCGTATTCGAATCCAAATGCGGGTGATTTGAATCCTTATAAAAGGATTCGAATATTTATAAAAGGATTGAAATATTTATAAAAGGATTGGAATATTTATAAAAGGATTCGAATACTTATAAAAGGATTCGAATACTTACAAATGGATTTGAATCGACAAAAATAATTCGAGTTAATTGTGAGGATTAACATGAAACATATATTGTGTGTTTTTAAATTTCTCGTTAAATCAGTGTTTTATACGCGTGGCGCATGAAGTAAAATTTCGAGTTTAGAAAAGCCCCGTGAAAATTTGTCTCGGGTCGCTGCGCGACCCTCGACAAATTTTCTACGCGGGGCTTTTCTAAACTCGAAATTTTACTTCATGCTTAGTCTGGGAATGGAAACGCTTGTTCGAAACTCAAATTAAATGCTTTGATAAGAACATTAAATGACTGTAAATGTTTTTAAAGATAATAATCTAGTATTCAAAATTTTGTTTATTATTATTTGAAATAAAACTGACATTATACCCACAATCTGAAATGTTAAATTTCTCCGACATTTCCCTGATTCAAGATTTTTTTCCCTGGCCTTTTATTATAACTTTTTTCTGTGGGAAACCCCCAATTTATTAAATTGTTTTCATTGTTTTTGTCAATATTTAAGTTGGTTGTATAAATTTTTACGTGTTTTGTAATTTTTATGATGCCTGTTGATTTTGGCAAATTTAATATTATCATATGGCTTTTTTGTAAGTGTTTTGGTCAGTTTAAATATAATTCCATTACTTTTCTCTGACTTTCCCGGTTTTACTGATATTCAGTGAATTTTTTATTTATGTAATTTTCAGGTATTCATAGATTTTACAATAGTTCAATTTGAAGTTTTGAACGAGTATTTCCATTCCCAGGTTAAGCATGAAGTAAAATTTCGAGTTTAGAAAAGCCTGAAAATTTGGCTCGGGCGCGTAGCGAAGCGGAGCGACCGAGCCAAATTAGGCTTTTCTAAACTCGAAATTTTACTTCATGCGCCACGCGTACAAAACACTGATTTGAAGCGAAGTTCAAAAACACACAAATACATCTTTAATCGGAGTAACCCGGAATCAGATATTTAGTCTGTTATCAACGATGTTCTGTGTTAATAATAAATAATTAGATTTTGGATATTTTTGTTAAAACAAGTGGTAACGATATTTATATGTTGAGGTTGCAAAACAAATAATAAAAACAAATTAATTCTTAAAGGAATCCTGTTTTTTCGAATCACGAATACAAAAATAATTCGAGTTAATTGTGAGGATTATCATGAAAAATATATTGTGTGTGTTTTTAAATTTCTCGTTAAATCAGTGTTTTATACGCGTGGCGCATGAAGTAAAATTTCGAGTTTAGAAAAGCCCCGTGAAAATTTGTCTTGGGTCGCTGCGCGACCCGAGACAAATTTTCTACGCGGGGCTTTTCTAAACTCGAAATTTTACTTCATGCTTAATCTGGGAGTGGAAACGCTCGTTCGAAACTCAAACTGAATTCTTTGATAAGAACATTTGATGACTGAAAATGTTTTTAAAGATAATAATCTAGTTTTTAAAATTTTGTTTAATATTATTTGAAGTAAAACTGACATCGTACCCACAATCGGAAATGTTAAATTTCTCCGACATTTCCCTGATTTAATTTTCCCATTTTGTTAAATTGTTTTCATTGTTTTTGTCAATATTTAAGTTGGTTGTATAAATTTTTACGTGTTTTTTAATTTTTATAATGCCTGTTGATTTTGACAAATTTAATATTATCATATGGCTTTTTTGTAAGTGTTTTGGTCAGTTTAAATATAATTCCATTACTTTTGTCTGACTTTCCCGGATTTACTGATATTCATTGAATTTTTTATTTATGTAATTTTCAGGTATTCGTAGATTTTACAATAGTTCAATTTGAAGTTTTGAACGAGTATTGCCATTCCCAGGTTAAGCATGACGTAAAATTTCGAGTTTAGAAAAGCCTGAAAATTTGGCTCGGGCGCGTAGCGAAGCGGAGCGACCGAGCCAAATTAGGCTTTTCTAAACTCGAAATTTTACTTCATGCGCCACGCGTACAAAACACTGATTTGAAGCGAAGTTCAAAAACACATAAATACATCTTTAATCGGAGTAACCCGGAATCAGATATTTAGTCTGCTATCAACGATGTTCAGTGTTAATAATAAATAATTAGATTTTGGATATTTTTGTTAAAACAACTGGTAACGATATTTATATGTTGAGGTTGCAAAAAAAATAATAAAAACAAATTAATTCTTAAAGGAATCCTGTTTTTTCGTATCACGAATACACATCATTCGTGATTCGAAAAAACAGGATTCCAATCTTTGATTCGAATCATGTTTATCTCTTACGAATCCTTTATTTGAGTATTCGTGATTTAAATCATATTAGGTGATTCGAATCCTTTTTACGACGATTCGTCCTTGGAGAGGAAGGGGTTTTGAACAAAAAATTATATGAAACACCTCGCTTAATTGTTGCTGAAAACAAAAGTTTTTAGGTGATTGGCTGTCAGAGAATATTTAATAATTTACTTAATTGAATGCAACATACAATGACGTGTATATACAGGGTGTCCCATTAGTGCGTGCTCGCAGGATATCTCCGCTCTGGTTTAAGAGCGGAGATATATTAAGATAAGAAGAAGAAAAATATTTTTGAGGCCAAACTTACTTGAATTGAACAGCTTCATAACGTAAAATTATTTTAATGTATACAGGCTGTCCCATAAAAGTGGTACTGAAAATAACAACATTTTTTTAAATGGAACCCCCTATATATTATTTGATTTTTAGATATTACTATTAATTATACGTATGTTTTATATAACATTGTATATACCTAAACCTAACATATTTCATAATATTTACAATTTAATAAGAAAAGTTAGATTTTTAGGTTATCAGATTTGAATTTATATCTCAGTTATTAGTAACTTTAAAAATAATCGGTACAGTACTTTCATAATTTATACCAGGCGCTATTCTCAGCCGTAGTCAATTTTAATTTTGCACTTACTTTGTAGTAATTATAACTTGTCAATTTTAAGAAAGTTGAAACAATAAAAACTATTTTTTTTTTTCAAATGGCACACCCTATATTTTTATACGGCATATTATTCGTCTTTCAGTCTTTAGTCATTATAACCTGTCAATCTTAAAAAAATTCAAACAATAAAAACTAATTTTATTTAAATGACACACCCTATATTTATATACGGAATATTGTTCGTCTTTAAAGACGAATATTATGCCGTATAAAAATATAGGGGGTGCCATTTAAAAAAACTAAGTTTTTGTTGTTTGAATTTTCTTAAGATTGAGAGGTTATAATTACTACAAAGTAAGTGCAAAGGTAAAATTGACTTCGGCTGAGGATATCGTCGGGTATAAATTATGAAAGTACCATAACGATTATTTTTAAAATTACTAATAATAGAGATATAAATTAAAATCTGATAAACTAAAAATCTAACTTTTTTCATTAAATTGTAAATATTATGATATATGTTAGGTTTAGGTATATACATGTTGTATAAAACATACGTATAATTCTATTAAATGAAATCGATAGCTAACGCCATCTACTGCCCCATAGTGGCATCGTCAATGACACGGTGCACAAAGTGCATATACAGGTCACTGTTTCGTCCACGGAGCTATACTCTGTTTGTGAAACCAGAAAACAAATACCAAAATTGAATTTGAGTTCAGTATTCCGCACTAGATACCCACAGACGCGTTTCGGACTTCAATGTCCTCTTCAGTGTGATCCCGATCCAGTGCTGAGGAATACTGAATATTTCTGACTATATCAAGCCAATATGTGAACACTATTAAATGAAATCGATAGCTAACGCCATCTACTGCCCCATAGTGGCATCCTGTATATGCACTTTGTGCACCGTGTCATTGACGATGCCACTATGGGGCAGTAGATGGCGTTAGCTATCGATTTCATTTAATAGTGTTCACATATTGGCTTGATATAGTCAGAAATGTTCAGTATTCCTCAGCACTGAATCGGGACCACACTGAAGAGGACCTTGAAGTCCGAAACGCGTCTGTGGGTATCTAGTGCGGAATACTGAACTCAAATTCAATTTTGATACGTATAATTGTTAGTAATATCTAAACATCAAATAATATATAGGGTGTTCCATTTAAAAAAATATATTTTACTTTCAGTACCACTTTTATGGGACATCCTGTATACATTAAAATAATTTTGGGTTATGCAGCTCTTCAAGTCAAGTACGTTTTGTCTAAAAAATATTTTTCTATCTTTAACGAGAACGGAGATATCCTCCGAACACGCACTAATGGGACACCCTGTATATAAATAATCTTTATTGCCAGTACAGTACAAAATTCACATAAAAAAATAGATTTAAAAAAATAAAATGAGAAGAATAAATAATATTACTGGCAATCGGCCAGCAGCCTTTCTGCCGAGGTTTTTTTTTTAAGGGATATGTTGGGGGAATGATGTAAATGGAATTATGATATCAATGTTGGGTATGGTATGTGATGAATTGAAAGACTGTTTCTGAGGGATTTTTGAATTTAGGGAAAATGTTCTCATTTCTGTGGGTGCAAAGTTGTGAAAGGATTTGAAAATTGGATTGTTTTTTCGGAGAATTTTTTGGATAAATCAAGGAGACCTTCGGTAATTGGGATAACTTTTGTTCGGTTATAAAGGAGAATATTAGATGGGTTATAAAGTGGATTGAGTGGATGACGAATTTTTGTAAGGGATCTCAGGGACGAACGTTCGCTGATTTGGATGTTGTTAAGTGTGGAATTGGGAGAAGTGGAAAATAGGATGGATCCGTAGTCTAAATAGGCCTGCATATCATTTTGTAGATTTTTGTGGCGTTTGTTGTTGTGATGCCAAGATTTCTGTATGTTAGACTACGGAAGTGTCTTGCTCTAGCAGTCATTTTGTTTTTAATTATAGCTATGTGTTTTTTAAAATTAAGTTTTGAGTTGAGGGTGATTCCAAGGTATTTTATATAGAGAGCTGGGGAGATGGGCTTATGACAAATGGAGATGTTGACAGGCAATGACGTGTAAAAGACGTCAGATGTAAAACTGGTTTTTCATGTGTCCCAGACGTCAGAAATATTTTTCGAGATTTATATAGTCCCGGAACTGTTTTTGGAATAAAATCCCAACCCACCCTGGTTTTTAAAAATAGAAAACATTATTTACATTTTTATAACACAAAGAATGTTGGTTTTAGGTATAAATATCACGATTTTACGCTATGAATTTACAGAGATTCGTTGATTTTATAAAACCTTTCAATTTGAAGCTTCTAACGAGTGTTTTCAATCCTTGATTAGGCATGAAGTAAAATTTTAAGTATAGAAAAGTCTGAAAAGCCAAACTTACAGGCTTTCCTAAACTCGAAATTTTACTTGATGCACCACACGTATTAGACACTGATTTAACGCAAAGTTTAAAATATATACTGCTAATAGCCCACTGAGCAAATCTATTTAAGTAATGTTTCAACATTAAAACAACGTTTAATGTTGATATAACGTTATTTGTTTGTTTTTTGCTCAGTGGGAGGCAGAGCTGGGCAGGATTCGAATCATTCAGGATTCGATTCCTGGATTCGAATCCTTTTAGAGGATTCAAAAGAGGTATTCGAATACTTTAGTGAAAACGGATTCGTAATCCGGATTCGTTACATTTTTTTAAAAGGATTCGTATTCGAATCCAGACATAGATGATTCGAATCCTTATAATAGGATTCGAATCCTTATAAAAGGAATCGAATCCTCATACACGGATTCAAATCCTCCCAAATAATTCGAATCATCGCTATTAAGGCTGGGATTCGAATTCGATTAATTCAAATAGTTAAATATTCTAATATGAATATTTAAATCACTAAATTATTCATATTTGAATATAAATATTTACATTTTCAATAATTAAAATATTTGTAAATGCATATTTGGTTATTTAATCATATAAAATTTCCAACCTTAATAGTATATTTTTAACTTCACTTGAAATCAGTGTTTTATACGCGTGGCGCATGAAGTAAAATTTCGAGTTTAGAAAAGCCCCGTGAAAATTTGTCGAGGGTCGCTGCGCGACCCTCGACAAATTTTCTACGCGGGGCTTTTCTAAACTCGAAATTTTACTTCATGCTTAGTCTGGGAGTGGACAACACTCGTTCTTAGAAGTTTCAAATTGAGTGATCACTCTAGATTACTAAGTTTATTACCATTTTACAAAGGCTACAGCTCCAAGGACCAATCATGGTCTTCGGAGACCGAAGGACTACAGGGAATCGAAGTTTTTTCACAAGAAAACAACGAATATCTGAAGGTTTACAGCATGGATAGGAAAGAAAACATCCAATTTTGAAAAAATATCGAAGTTAGGTTGGTTTTCAGTGCATTTTTAACTTCACTTTAAATCAGTGTTTTATACGCGTGGCGCATGAAGTAAAATTTCGAGTTTAGAAAAGCCCCACGAAAATTTGTCTCGGGTCGCTGCGCGACCCTCGACAAATTTTCTACGCGGGGCTTTTCTAAACTCGAAATTTTACTTCATGCTTAGCCTGGGAGTGGACAACACTCGTTTGAACTTTAAATTTAACTGTTTTATAAAATCTACGTATGTAATATAATAAATCATTCATTGAAATCATAGAAAAAGATGCAAAATTTTACCTAAAAAGAACTTTTAGAGTTAACTTTATAATATGCTCGGCTCTTAATGGGTGAATATTCTATTCCTAAGAAAAAACCATATTTATTTAATATTAAAGTTGCATTTAATATAATAACAAACTGTGAATAAATCGACAATAATCTAGAAATATCGAAAATCTCGACATGTAGAAAATCTTGACGGTCCACTCCCAGACTAAGCATGAAGTAAAATTTCGAGTTTAGAAAAGCCCCGCGTAGAAAATTTGTCGAGGGTCGCGCAGCGACCCGAGACAAATTTTCACGGGGCTTTTCTAAACTCGAAATTTTACTTCATGCGCCACGCGTATAAAACACTGATTTAGAATGAAGTTCAATAATACATATATTATATATAATTAAAATCATTATTAAATCAGATATTTAGTCGGTAAATGAACATTTTTCTTAATAGAAACTGATGGAATAAAAAGTTACTGGTTGCAAATGATAGATTCAAATTTATTTTTAAAGGATTTGTATCCGTGATTCAAAAATGAGGATTCGAATCTTTGATTCGAATCATATTTTTCACTTACGAATCCTTTATTCGAGTATTCGTGGTTCGAATCATATTAGGTGATTCGGATTCGTGATTCGAATCCTGTTTTTGAGGATTCATCCCAGCTCTGGTGTGAGGTTTCATCTCATGTTGATTAATTTTACAGATATTTATATGGAATATGTAAAGGTATACTCAAAGGAAAAAATATATATCTTAAATATAATTTTAGGTGGTGTGTTAAGGGGTTCCCAAAAAAAATCCATAAAAATTTACGTTTTAAATTTCAGGAAACATGAACATTTCCCCGATCGTGAGGACATCTATTGTCAGGCCAGGACGGCATCAATCGATGACGGAAATAAACAAGATGCGGCGGAATATTGCGCTGACCTTAATAATTATTGACCTCGACCGTTTGGATATTTTCGGTCAGCGGTGGGTATTTTCGAAAATCCTACGTCTCGTCCGAGAATGAGAAACGCTTTGATCGCGAGAGACGGGGGGAATTCGCGCCGTGTCGACGACAGCACGCAACAGCATATTTTCGCGAGAGAACACAAAGTGTTCGTGCTCGGAATCGTTAATTAATCGCGCAAATCTGGGTTCGTGCTTATAAATAGAATGTGGGCGAGAGATTTTCCGCGCGCATTTTCACGCCAGGGGGCGTATATTGCAATATGAAATTTACAGGTTTCTGTTTCGCAGAGAGATTTTAAATTCAAAACGGTGCTTATCGATTTTATGCCAAGTTACACCAAAAGCATTAAATATAAATATTCTTCTATATTCTATATTCAAAGATAAAAGCTATTACCACCACAATGATATATATTTTCAAAAAATAATTTTTCGCTAATTACCCACCGAGCAATCACATTTAAGTAATGTTTCATCAACATTAAAACAACGTTTAATGTTGCTACAATGTTTATGTAATGTTATTTGTTCAGTGGGTAAATACATTCAATGTGCCCTTTCATGACTTATGATTCACTTTCTTTATTCGATACACTCTGTTTTTATAAATCAAAGTTAATTGATTTTGTTTCATTCAATATTTAATATTCTGTAGGAAACTGAAAATACTTGCAGAAATTCTTTGAAAAATATGATAATAAAAAAAACTTTCATTACCCTACTAGCATTTTGAATTGCGCGGAACTTCTTAAAATATTTTTTTAGAAATTCTCATACAAGAAGTCGTTTATTTAAAATATCTTTAATTTGTACCTAATAGTAAAAAAATATTTGATGATTTTTAAATTAAATGTTAGTATTAAACCCACTGAACACGGAAACATTTTAAATATTGCACGAATATTGAACATGATACTAAGATAAAACATTGTATTCAAATTAATACAACAAAGTTTTAATAATAATAATAATAATAATAATACTTCTTTATTACGGAAACCATTTAAATTGTTACAAAATAGTTACAAAGTATTATTTAAAACGAAAAAAACAACTTGCACTATATTAACACAATAACCTAAATATAAATATAAATATACACCTAAGATTATGGTACATATCTTTACGTATGTTCACGTATTATCGATCGCTTTTAAACAATCTAGTTTAAATATTTTTAGAGAAACTCCAAACACGTTTATTAAATTATAAAATGTATTTACATTTGTCATCATCCTTTCTTCCGGGCCATTTGAGCCATAAGATGTACCGTGGAACCTCGTAGCAAACAATTTATGCTGTCTTACCGATTGCTGAGGAATATTTAGAGATAAAGATGATAAAATTGAAGAACAACAAATTTGATTATTCAATATTTTATAAGAAAAGCAAAGCGAAAAGTAAACTCTACGTTTTTCTAGAGACCTCAGGCCGAAATAATCCAGAAGATGGTTGTAATTATTTCTGTCATATTGCACGTGTGTGTGGAAGCAGATGAGTTTCACCATTTTCCGTTGAACCTTTTCCACACGCTCAATATGGCACATAGAATGCGGACTCCAAATTATACAGCAATAATCCAAAACTGGTCTCACTAATGTCACGTAGAGCGTGACAAACGTTCGAATGTTTTTAAAGTTGCTGGATATTCGCCGGATAAATCCAATGACTTGTAAGGATTTTGCAGTAATTTTTTATATCTGATCAATAAACTGCAGTTTATTGTCAAATAATATTCCCAAATCGTTATTTAAATCAACCCTTTCCAAAGTATTTCCATTCAAGGTGTAAATAAAGGGTATAACTGATGTATATTTCCTAGAGAAACGTATATGTTGACATTTGTCAGTGTTTAAATAAAGATCGTTATCAGAGCACCACGCTGAAATCTTCTCCAAATCATTTTGTAAAATGTTGCAGTCGTCTATGGTGCTGATTTTACGATAAACTTTCATGTCGTCAGCATATAGCAAAAACTTTCTGATTCAATGTTATTTCCAATATCATTGATGAATAAAATAAAAAGCAACGGTCCTAGATGCGAGCCCTGTGGCACACCAGACGTCGCACTGACCACGCTACTTGATAATATGGAATTGATTTTTACTACGTGCTCACGACATGATATAAATGATTTGATCCAATCGTACATATGTCCACTAACACCATAATTGCGAAGCTTATATAATAATCTACAGTGACTAACTCTATCGAACGCTTTGCTAAAATCTGTGTAGACAGAGTCTACTACAGCTCCCTGTTCCATTGTGTTCATTATGAAATTTAGCAACGTTACAAACATTGTGTAAACGTTTTCCGTGCAATATTGATTTATATACATTACCAAAACGTTAAACATAGTACTAAAATTCAACATTGTTTTATAACGTTTCAAAAATATTGCGGCAAAGTAACACAACGTTATATAATCATTACAATTTAACTTATATGCAAAATTGTATTGAAAACATTGGATATATATTGAAAATGGTAACATTGCATTTTCAACATTGCATAATTGTTGAAACTGTTGCTGTAATGCAGCATCGTGGTTTACACATTTCATGGACAGAGAACTTTTCATTCAAGTAAACATGTCCCAATTATATGCTGTAAATAAAGCAGATATTCGATGTTTTTTTTAAAGAGTTTAACTGAAAGCTTTAAACGAGTGCTTTCCACTCCCAGACTAAGCATGAAGTAAAATTTCGAGTTTAGAAAAGCCCCGTGAAAATTTGTCGAGGGTCGCGCAGCGACCCTCGACAAATTTTCACGGGGCTTTTCTAAACTCGAAATTTTACTTCATGCGCCACGCGTATAAGCCGCTGATTTCAATTAAAGTTCATGCACTTATTAACAATATTTTAATATTTTCAGAGTTTAAGGGTACTGGGTACTTAGGTTCCGGGGTACTGTCTCCCCTAGACTAAACTTTACTTTTTATAAGACAGTTTTTTTTATTGTTTGCTTGTTACCAATATATATTTGTATTTTTTGACACATTTAATCCCAGAAATAAATTTTGCATTGAGATTACGAGAGAATCCTTCCCGTAACGTTCACTTAATTGCTGCACATCGGGTTGTATACTGTACTGTCTCCCCTAGACTATACATTACTTTTTGTAAGACAGTTTTTTTTTATTGTTTTCTTGTTACTAATATATTTTTGTATTTTTTACCCATTTAAACCCAGAAATAAATTTTGAATTGAGATTACGAGAGAAACCTGTTCACTTAATTGCTGCACATCGGGTTGTATACTGTACTGTCTCCCCTAGACTATACATTACTTTTTGTAAGACAGTTTTTTTTTATTTATTTCTTGTTACTAATATATTTTTGTATTTTTTGACCCATTTAAACCCAGAAATAAATTTTGAATTGAGATTACGAGAGAAACCTGTTCACTTAATTGCTGCACATCGGGTTGTATACTGTACTGTCTCCCCTAGACTATACATTACTTTTTGTAGGACCGTTTTTTTTTATTGTTTTCTTGTTACTAATATATTTTTGTATTTTTTGACCCATTTAAACCCAGAAATAAATTTTGCATTGAGATTACGAGAGAAACCTTCCTATAACGTTCACTTAATTGCTGCACATCGGGTTGTATACAATACGGATTCTATGCATTCATCATATGCAACTTAACATACATACATACATTCGTATGTTAGGTTGCATACAAACACGAGTAATCGCTCGTGTTGCATAGGCGCTGCTTTGTCATCGGTGCAGCAACCTTTTTCTTAGAATGTTAGCATGCAGCGTTCCTGCAGGCGGATATTCAGCATTTAATCAACGTTTTTTCAACATTCATGCAAATTAAAACGCAACGTTTCGTGTTGCGCCATAACATTGATGCAACGTATTATGCAACATTTCTTTGCTCAGAGGGATGTAATATAAAAAAGTGATTTTTGTACCTAATAGTAAAAAAATATTTTATGATATTCAAATTAAATGTCTGTATTAATGTAATATAAAAAAAATGATTTTTTGTATTTATCAATAATCAATGCTTTGTGAGATTTTAATGTTATACAATCAGAATACATTTTTCAAATGCAAAGCAAAATGTACAAATTGTCAGTTTAAAGGTAAATGTTTTTAAGAGCAATTGATTTCCTACACTTTTATCGTTCAGTTGACGAAATAATGTTAGTAAAATTATTCCCAGGTAACAATCTTCAGGTGACTCTTTCTGTTGCAGCCTGATGAGCTAGGCAACTCAACGTACACATATTTAAACAAGAGTAATTATTGACCTTTAGTTCCTACTTTCGTTGTAGTTAATATACCTACAGAAAATCACAAAAAGTGCAGGAAATTCTTCAGTTTGTTGGAAATTATTTTGAAAATTGGAAAAAATAGATATAGGTACAGTAGTTTTGCCTTTATGTGCTTTTCGTTTTTGAGATATTTTACCACGATGAATTTCGTATTTTTGCATTTGAAAAAGTTATCTTGTAGTAGATGTTAACACAGCAAATTTCTTTAACGTTCATTGAAGGATTCTGGAAGTCCATACCTACTTTTGAGAACGATAAAACCAGAGCTTTGAACCGTTATTTTTTGCGTTCCTGTTTTCGGTTCAATTAATAAAATTTATATCGGTTCAGTGTCGGCTTTTGTTCCGAAAAAAAATAACGGTAGTTTGCAGGATTCGGTTCAGCTCCAAGTGATTGTTTTAATTGTTGAAATGTTTTTATTTCATATTAAAAAAATGTTGATGTGTTCATCATAGCACTGATATGATGATTTAAATATCAAGAATATCGAAAAGTGTCTAAAACTAAATTTTTTCTACTTTTATTTTTATTCCCACTGAATAAAAAACAAACAAATAACGTTTTATGAACATTATAACAACATTAAACGCTGTTTTGATGTTTACAAAGCATTATTTTATGTAAAAAGCATTATTTAAAATCACTTTAAATTTTATTCACAGATACAATAAACAGAGTTTGTTTTGGTAATTTGTTATAATCCTCTTTTGTTTTTAGGGCTTCTTGATTGTATTGAACAAAACAGAACAGAAACCTTAATTCTAACCATTTTGTGTACAGGGTCTCCCAGAGCTAGTCCTAGTGAGTTGAGACTGCTGCGCGACCCCGGACCAATTTCCTACGCGGGGCTTTTCTAAACTCGAAATTTTACCTTATGTTTAATCTGGGAGTGGAAAACACTCGTTTAAGGCTTTGAATTGAACTCTTTTGAAAAAACAAAGAATATCTGAAAATGTACAGCATCTAATTGGGATACGTATACTTAAAAAACGCAACGCAAATTTCTAAAGATGATTTATTTCAAAAAACACCGAGCGTATTCTGTTCAAAATTACAATCACGATAATCTGCTTCGAGAGTTCAATATGCACTCCCTCGAAACACGTCGGAAACTATCTTCTCTGTTATTTTTACACAAACTACTAAATAATGAAATCGACGATATCCACTTAATGTCAAAACTTAATATCTATGTACCAAGATTGAATTCCCGAAGCAGATGTACATTTGCATGCACCGTGTCGAGACCTAATGTTCTCCATTATTCTCCCTTAAACTGCATGGTACGACATTGTAACAATGTTCCAGACATGGATATATTTAATGTAACCTCCCTTGATATCAGAACCTCATTGTCACCGTTAATATAAGTCTTTTCTTTTGTGTTTTGTTATCAAATATGCCATATAATTTATCCACTACTCCCATTACTTTATTTCTACCATTTTGTATTAATGTTTATTTTTAGTTAGTATATTTTAAAAAAACTGTATTTTTCTCTGTAAATAGAATTTATTCTGCTGAGAAATAAACGATTATTATTATTATTATTATTATTATTAAAAGAAAAACTCCCTGTATGTTCAATGTTAAAAATGCAATGTTACCATTTTCAATATTTATCCAATGTTTACAGTACAGGGTGGCCCAAATTGGATGTTACTATAGGGAATCTCGGTTATTAGAAGAAATAGAAAAAAGTCGATGGCGCATCGAGACAAACTCAATGCCGAAAACAGAAATTAGCTATCGTCTATTGTTTTCAAGTTATAGCCAAAAATTCAATATTTTCCATTTTATTAATATCTCAGTCATTTATTATTTTATCAAGATAAAAATTGTATGTTCTTTTCAAGGAGAATCGAATGCAATTCACAGCTTATTTCTATCTTCATTAATAAAAGAGATACAGCCCAAAGTTATATTTTTTTTAAATAAAAGTTATAGTTGGCTGTGCTATTAAAAAAAAATCCCCTTTTTTATTGATATATAACATGTTGATGTTTTATTTGAAATTTATTGATATATATTATATTTTATTAAATTTTAAATATTCTTATTAATCGCAGTAGGCATGTTTAATATTAAATTAATAATTGCTGGAATTTGAGTGGGCTTATATTAGGATGTGATAATAATTACAATTATTTCGAAAAAATTAAATGAAAATAAATGGATATTATACCTAGGTTTTGTTTATTGACCAACCAGACTTCAGATTTATTTTTCTTAGGTTCTTTGATTATCTGTCATGAAATGACATTGATATATATGTCATGTCATAGATCAATTATTTGACAAAAAGTAGGATTAATAAATGAAACCTGTTCCGCCGCGAAATTAATCTTTACGACAGTGTAATTAAGAACATAGCAACCATCTGTAAACAACCTCAAATTTATTTTGAAGACAAAAGTCACAATTACAACCAGAGTATCCAACTAATTATCCAACTTTATTAAAAAAATTACCAAATCTGGTTGGTCAATACAAAAAAAAACAACGATTATACTAAAAATTGACAGAAAAATTGTAACGTACACGTTTTGCTATCTCTTATTTTTCAATTAAAATATATGACAGATTGTAATAATAAGTAGAAAAATTAGGAATAAATTAAATTAAATTAAAAACACAGTATTTAATGTAGGCAACCCTAAAATCATAAATGCAATCAATGATTATTTTTATTAATTAATATTAATTTAAATTAAAAGATATTTTCAAGTGTTATGATGCCATATAATCCTAGAAATCGTGCAGTATGATCCAATAGTCTTGCCAGTCCTCTTAGTTGCATAATAGCGCGAGATTTGGAATATTCAACGGTTTTCTAAAAAAAAAATGTAAACACCATAGCGTTATTAGGTAATAGACAAAAGGGAAGATTCAATCAGATAATAAGAGAAGTTATTAATTGTATACAAGTTTCAAATTTAAGGGATTAGTAAGAAAATGTATTTAGATTAAACCTAACCTCTAAGGGAAGTGTTAGTACTTACGTTGTTATTATTGTCTCTAGGTCATTTTCGGAGTCTTCTAAATTTATTTTTCCTACGTAGTTATCGAATCTGTTGCATAATCCACTTAAAACTCACTTGTTTTTGTTAACTTTCCGATCGCCGGCTGTCAAAGGTTTGTTGTTATTGCCAATAGATCGAAAATACCAATAGATTTATAAATCCAAGTAGGGGGCGTCCGATTCGATTAATCATTGAATTAATCCTTCGAATTTTTAATCTGAGTGGAGCTGTGTGCTCAAGAGGTTAAAAAAAAGGGAACGACGAAAGCGTGCTGTGTGCCGTGTCGTTTGGAAATTTTATAATCTGCGAACATCGGTGCAAAATCCCGAAATTATAATTACTCTAATTGAGGCCGCAATTCATCTTCAGGTAATTATAAATATTTGCTATTTTCGGACGGTTTTCCGTTAGTTAGACTTCCGACTAAAGTCAGGTTCGACTTGATTCTTTTTTTAGAGCTCGAAGTTTGAGTGGTTGAATTTTAATCACCAATTAAATTTTTCGTATTCCGGCTGGGTGCTGGCGGACGTTTTGTTTTCCGAGCGAGGGTACTTTTTGCGGTTTGGACTTCCTCGGGGAGTTTGCTGTGGAAGTCGGAATTGTCGGCAGGAGTAGGAGTTGCTGGCGGAAGGTGAATTGCTGGAACCTGGATGTTGTTCATGAAGTAACGGAGACGGGCCAGGAGGAATTCACGAAACGAATTAAGATAAGTCCATTGAGAACTTGTTATCAAAATTTTTTTTGTGAGTGATTTCGTTAAGCCGAACAGTGACATTTAAAAATTAATTAGTAGAATTTATTCTTGTTTAAATTAAAATAAAAGGAGTGAATATAAGTAGGCAAACTAGATAAAAAAAAAGAGGATTATATTTATTTTGATCTCAAGCGTTGTATTGAAACACGGAGTACTTTTACAAAAATTGTAAAGAAGGTGACGTCATTTTCAGGGGAAGTTTATTTGTGTGTTTTTTGAAAATCTCTTTAAGTTTGTGATCTCGATATTGATTTTTTGTTTATTCTCTGGTTTCGATTATTTTGTTTTAACTAATATTAATAATTATTATTTATTTTTGATTTATTACATTTCTTTAAATTTTCAATAATATACTTTTTAATTTGAATTTTTCTATTAAGATCTTTTTATTTTACTACCCTATAATTTCTTGATTTTAACTAAGGGTAGGTACTACTATAAATATTTTTTTAAATCAAGTGGCGCTCAACATTTTATTTAGTTCTTTCAATTTATTTTGATCCACCACTCAGCCTACCGAAATCGAGCTGCCGTTCGCGGTCACATAATTGGCGCCCGTAATTCATCTTCAGAGCTCGAAGTTTGAGTGGTTGAATTTTAATCACCAATTAAATTTTTCGTATTCCGGCTGGGTGCTGGCGGACGTTTTGTTTTCCGAGCGAGGGTACTTTTTGCGGTTTGGACTTTCTTGGGGAGTTTGCTGTGGAAGTCGGAATTGTCGGCAGGAGTAGGAGTTGCTGGCGGAAGGTGAATTGCTGGAACCTGGATGTTGTTCATAAAGTAACGGAGACGGGCCAGGAGGAATTCACGAAACGAATTAAGATAAGTCCATTGAGAACTTATCATTTTTTTTTTGTAGGTGATTTCGTTAAGCCGAACAGTGACATTTAAAAATTAATTAGTGGAATTTATTCTTGTTTATATTAAAAAAAAAAGAGGATTATATTTATTGTGATCTCAAGCGTTGTATTGAAACACGGAGTACTTTTACAAAAATTGTGAAGAAGGTAACGTCATTTTCTGGGGAAGTTTATTTGTGTGTTTTTTTGAAAATCTCTTTAAGTTTGTGATCTCGATATTGATTTTTTGTTTATTCTCTGGCTTCGATTATTTTGTTTTGACTAATATTAATAAATATTATTTATTTTTGGATTTATTACATTTTTTTTTAAATTTTTAATAATATACTTTCTAATTTGAATTTTTCTATTAAGATCTTTTTATTTTACTACCCTATAATTTCTTGATTTTAACTAAGGGTAAGTACTACTATAAATATTTTTTTAAATCAAGTGGCGCTCAACATTTTATTTAGTTCTTTCGATTTATTTTGATCCACGACTCAGCCTACCGAAATCGAGCTGCCGTTCGCGGTCACATAATTGTTCAAATTGACTGCCATTGTTCAAAATGCATAAGTTACATCTATTTATGACACTTCTACATGCATTATGAATATAAATATGAGATATAGAATTTACAATGTTAATTAAATTTTGTCGTAAAATATTGATATTGTTGTTATTTAATTTATATAAACTGTCCTTTATATAGCCCCAAAAAAAGAAGTCCAGCGGTGTTATGTCCGGAGATCGCGAAGGGCATTTTACCGGTCCATTTGTGCCTAACCATTTTGCTCCAAAATTAACATTTAATAAATTTGTCACTTCTCTGAAATTATGGGGAGGTGCGCCGTCTTGTTGGAAATACAAATGTTCCCCTTGAACTAATGGCAAATTGTCCAAATAATTCTCAGTAATATTTTGTTGTAAAATGTTTGTATATTTCCGTCCATTCAAGTTTCCCTCGTAAATTTTGTAACACAAGATTCGGTTTCCCAGTAGAGCACACCAAACACTAAAACCAAATCTACCTTGTGCCCTAACATCAACAGTCCGATGAGGGTTAGAATCGGCCCAATAATGGGCATTGTGCCTATTAAATATTCCTGCGGAGCTTATGTATGCCTTGTCGGTCCGAATAATGTCGTGGTAAAAGTTCGGATTTGTTAAACATCTAGCTTTGTACCAGTTACAAAATTCTAACCTTCGTTCAAAATCCTCAGGGTTCAAACGGTATCCTTTTCGAATCGTGTAAGGACGGAATTTATTTTTTTCAGAATCCTTAAGGCACGATTTCTTGAAATTCTTTGTTCGTCTTCTATTTTCCTACTTGATACTTCTGGATTTTTAATTACAGCCCCAATAACACTAAATCCAGCTTGTTCTGCGTCTAATATATTATATTCTCTGGATTTTGGGATAGTAAAGGAACCGTGGTTGATGAGATTGGTCTTCAACCGCTGGAATATGGATTTATCGGGTTGTCTTCTCTCCGGATATTGAGTATATAATGTTTCCAATGCAATATTTGAATTACTGTTGCTTTGAATAAAGCATTCTAACATATCAAACGTTTCGCAATTTTCGTACTTCATGTTTAAACACTTAGTTTTTAATACACAACACAATACAACAAACAACTAATATAATAACAACGTTGTTGTTTTTTGTTTCATGCGTAACAGGCATCATTTTATTTACAAGCCTATTGCGTTTAATAAGAAATATTTAAAATTTAATAAAAATATAATATATCTCAATAAATTGCAAATATAACTTCAACATATTATACATCAATGAAAAGAAAAAAAATAACAAATTTATTAATAGCACAGCCAACTATAATTTATATTTAAAGATATATAACTTTGGGCTGTATCTCTTTTATTAATGAAAATAGAAATAATCTGTAAATTGCATTCGATTTTACTTGAAAAAGTACATACAATTCTTATCTTGATAAAATAATAAATGACTGAGATATTAATAAAAATCGAATATGGAAAATATTGAATTTTTGGCTATAACTTGAAAACAAAAGACGATAGCTAATTTCTCTTTTCAACATTGAGTTTTTCTCGAAAAAGAGCTCGAGGTTGCGCCAACGATTTTTTGCTATCTCATCTAATAACCGAAATTCCCTATAGTAACATCCAATTTGGGCCACCCTGTACATCGGGTTGTATACAATACGGATTCTATGCATTCATCGTATGCAACTTAACATACATATTAATTAGAAGGAGTCTCGCGGATGGTGTGCACTAAATGTTATGTGGTTAACTTTAATCAAAATTGACAATCAATTTTAACCTCATAGTTCTATCTCCGTCAATAAAACAACAATCAACGTATTCTTTCAATTGTTTTAATGATGAAACAAACGAGTGTCTTCCACTCCCAGGTTAAGTATGAAGTAAAATTTCGAGTTTAGAAAAGCCTGAAAATTTGGCTCGGTCGCGTATCGAAGCGGAGCGACCGAGCCAAATTAGGCTTTTCTAAACTCGAAATTTTACTTCATGCGCCACGTGTATAAAACACTGATTTAAAGTGAAGATCAAAATATACTGCTTACGTTTGATTACATGTTCATTAATTTTAAAAATGTGTTTACATGGAATATGTGATAGTATACCCAGAAGAATATCTAACTCGATATTTAACAAAAATCGCAAATTCTAAATAATTATTACAAATCAGGACAAAATGACAATAATTTAAAAATTTACCAAATCAGCAAAAATGTAAATTTGAAAGTGGAATTTAACCTAAATTTTAAAACTGTCCTTGAAAGATAATGGTTAATGACCAAACTTTTTAACATTCAAATTAAGTTAGTTTATTTTCTACTGATTGGATTTCGAATTTCGTGTTTATGCCTATGGTTCTGGTTCTGGTGCAAAGGGAAGTGTGCAGTTCTGCACTGCACTTAGGCTTCATTAGGCCCATTGTGCCACCTCCCGTAGATCACCCATCCTCAGTTTAGCCAGCCCACCTTGTTTAGGTATTCTAGCATAGCTGAGGTGGGTAGATCTCTTATGTAGGCCGTTGTAGGCCATCTATCACCCAATATGAATTCCCTGATTGACGATAGTGCCGGGCATTCACAAAGAAAATGCCATGCAGTCTCGTCTTCCATGCTGCAACCCCTACAAGATGGGGAGTCAACTATCCCCATCCTATAGAGGTGCCCGTTTAGTCCACAGTGACCAGTAAGGATGGCAGTTAAGCACCTGAGATTCCCTCTAGCCAGCTGCAGGTACCTTTTCGCTGATCTCTCATTGGGATACACAAGTGTTTCCTTAGAGAGCTTGCAGCCCTCGATATCATCCCAGCGCATCCGGAATTTCTCCAGGGCATTGGTTTGTAACATGTTACACCGGGAGAGAGGAGCTAACCGCACTAGCGGCTCCGGTGAGAGTAGATTCATCCCAGCCGCAGCTCTTGCCAGCGCGTCAGCTCTCCCGTTACCTGTGTCTGTATCATGCCCTTTCACCCAGCAGACTTCAATGTTGTTGTGCATTGCTGCCTGTCTGAGTTTCCCGTGACACTCTATTTCGGTCTCTGACGAAGCATAGGCTTTCTGCAGAGACAGAATCGCTTGCCTGCTATCCGTTAAGATTAGTATGGCTACATTTGTCACCTTGCGGTTTATGATGAACTCAGCCGCAAGTGTTATTCCCATCAGCTCCAGTTGCGTGATGGTTCCATGAATTCCCATCGAAACCTTTGCTTGGATTTTTAGGGTTTTAGAGAAAACTCCAAGGCCCGATCCTTCTCTCCTTTTAGATCTATCTGTGTAGATCCTTATAGCAGACTCCCTCATCCGCTTCGTGGGTTGAATAGTAACGTTGTAGGGTGTGTTCCGTATTAGTGTTGGTACACAGCAGTCCTTAACAGCCTCTAAAAGAGGTATATCTCTACAGACATTCCTCCAGAGGTGTCCTCTTACTTCCCCACAGCTGTTACTGTTCCAAATCCCACTGCACTGAAGGCGAAGTATAGTCGCCATGGCCTCCTTCTCCACGTGGATATCAAGTGGTGGAAGGCATAGCGTGACTTCCATCGCCATCGTCGGAGTAGTGTGCATGGCGCCTGCTACACTAAGACAGACTGTCCGCTGCACTTGCGAGATTTGCTTCCTCGTGGCCTTCTGTTTGGTTCTGGGCCACCAAACTGAAGCTCCGTAAGTCAGCATGGGCCTTATGACAACTGTGTACAACCAGGTTTTCCCCACTGCCCGACAACATTGCCAGAAGGCCCTTATAGCTTTGTCTGTTTTGATGTCGATGTGCGCTTTCCAGCTCAGTTTCCTGTCGAGAGTGATTCCCAGGTATTTTACCTCGTCGCTGTACTGCAACATCGTATTCAATAATTTTCGTGCTTTTTTCGACACCTTCCTTTTCTTGGTGAACAGGACCATCTCCGTTTTGGCAGGGTTTACCGATACACCACCTAGAAACTATATTTAGAGCTCCTTGCATCTGGTCGCATAGGGCGTCTTCAAACTTACCACATACTAATATGGCCAGATCATCAGCCTTATGCCTATGGTATGTTCATAATTATTTGGAAAAGAGAAGAAAATGAAACCATTATGTTTTTAAATGAGCAGCGCGGAGTCTTTATAAGACGAAGAAGAATTTTCAAAATGTTAAATATTTGTATGTAAAAGCGGCCCTGAAAGAGCAAAAACAGTATTTTTAACAGTAGATCCCCCCCCCCCCCCCTTAATTTTGTATCTAGCTACGGCCTTCTCGCTCAATAAGAGCACCTCTTGATTATGCACAAAGTAATATTTCAAGTTTAGGAAAGCCTGAAAGTTTCGATTTGCAGGGCGTAGCCCTGACACATGGGGTGTTATCATTTTTGAACTAAGTAAAATTACAACTAGATTTTTTTTAGAATAGAATTGTAATGGCATAAATTTAATCTTTGCTTCTTTGGTTTTATAGTTTTTGAACTAAGTAAAATTACAACTAGATTTTTTTAGAACAGAACTGTAATGGCATAAATTTAATCTTTGGTTCTTTGGTTTTATCGTTTTTGAACTAGAATTGTAATGGCATAAATTTAATCTTTGGTTCTAAATTCCATAGCACTAATCACCAAGCAACAGATTATATTTCTAGACTGATTCAAAGGTACATTACAATAATAGAAATTATCATTTCGAACTCGTGTTCCGCGATAAACTCTGCTTAAATTTTTGAGTGTAACTGCAACACATGTTTTTGATACAACTAGCTTTTAGAGATAGAAAACCTAACATACACCACAATTCAATTTCAAACATGCCTGAATGACCGATTTCATTCATTAAAGGTTCATTCAAAGATTTCCAAAAGTAAACAAACCTCTTATTAATGATTAATGTAATAGATTTTATCGATTACAACACTTCTTAATCAGACCGATATCTTATTGACATTTGACGTGTGTTAGTTAAAGGAAGAGTTAGCAGATGTCGCGTAAAGTAGTGTAAGAAAAAAGTGCGGTGGCGACGCCGACGTCGCAGCAGTAGAAAATTAAGAGTATGCGCGTTTGAAAGTGTCGAGGGGGGCACAAGGCCGCGGACCGCTGCATTCCGGCCGAAAAAAAGAGCGATTGCCCCAAATCAATACATTTAGGTCAAACGCATTTGAATCCGCGGTGCCGGAACAGAAAATGTGAGGAGAGCGCGAGTCGAAGCGGGACCGCCGGCCCAGTCTGTTCGTACGTTTCCATTTTGCGTTCCGTGTTTGTTTAGTTCAATTTGGCGCACTCGAAACTGAGATAAAGAACACCTAAAATTTAAAAAAAAAACTTGAAATATTATGCGTGCGCTCCGCTTGATAAGGTGAGACCCTGTTTGTTATTGTTGGTTCGGTGGGTGTGAAGGATGAAAATGGAAGAGGTCGAGAGCGCGGAGACGACGGTGGACGTCGGCGACGAGGAGAAAACGCGCTGTGACATAACCAATGAAATGGACGACGAAAGTGGAGTTGAGACGAAGGAGTCGATCGATTACGCGCAGGAGGACACCGAGGGCAAAGTTTCGGCGGGCGATTCAAACCGGGAAAATGGGACTGAGGGAGAAGGTGTCCAAAAACGGAAAACCCACGAGGGGTCACCTAGTTTGCTCGAGAGTGCATTGAAAAAGCAATGCAATGGAACTACTGATAGGTAAGTTCTTTTATTAAATCAATAATTAAATTTCACATTTCAGATGGGTTAACAACTTAGGATATAAATAGCGTTGGTTAAAAATCTGGGATTAACAATAAATACATACTCTGAATATATCATATCTGCATCGAGATGTTAAAAAATCGAAAAGCATGAATTATGTATAAGAAGAAAGGAAACTATTTCGGGAAGAAGTTATAGGTCGAAATGTACGATACATAAAGATGAAATTCACTGCTAAGATAACCAACAACCAATGTGCAAACAGATTTAAGTAGTGTTGAATCAATTATTAAGCTTGTGTTAGACGACACTATTTTCTTGTACAAGAAAATAGTATACTATTTAAATTCAAATTCAAAACTATTTGAATTCGAGAAAATAAGCTTACGCTTCTTATAGTTTGCACACTTTAAACATAATATATAGAATTACGAAAAAACTATTCGTGAAAATGCAAACAGTGTCTTAATTAATAAGACAATTTAAGACGATAAATATCCATTGAAACAACTACTTCCCGTGCAAATACACCTCCGGATATTGAATTATACAATGAAATATTTAAAATCTTATTTAATTTGATTTGTTACAACGCTCTATTAAAGTATATGTAACGTTTAGGTCAAATTCTCTTCAAACCAACTAACAATACAATTTAGTAGGAAGTAGTTGTTTCAATGGATATTTATCGTCTTAAATTGTCTTATTAATTAAGACACTGTTTACATTTTCACGAATAGTTTTTTCGTAATTTTATATATTATGTTTAAAGTGTGCAAACTATAAGAAGCGTTTGCATTTTCACGAATAGTTTTTTCGTAATTTTATATATTAAGTATACTATTTTTTATCATGATGTACCAAGTGTCCTATTCCATTAAACAAAACTGTACCCACTGAGCAAAAAACAAATAACGTTATATCAACATTATAGCAACATTAAACGTTGTTTTAATGTTGATGAAACATTAATTAAATGGATTTGCTCAGTGGGTACAGGGTGTCTCTTATAAGAAAAGGAAAAACGATAGAAGAAATTTGAAAAGAGGTTCATAAATGGGATTAAGAAAGGTCAATTTTAAGCAAAAATTGCATATTTTTCTAAATTTGGAATCTAAGGTAATGACGTCATCGAATATTTTTTCCCAGAAACATACCTATATTTTTGGTTATTTAAAAAGAGCTAATTTTTCTGAATAAACTTTGTAAATAAGAAAATTTGCTATCTTCTTTCGTTAAAAAATTACAAACCAACTCTAAAAAAAGTATTATCAAAAATTCACAATTGTTACGACTTAAACAAGTAGCCTTTGAAAGCAAATAACAAAGTCGCATCTGTCAAATATTAAAGTAATGGTTGACAAACATTGTTTTATTGTCAATTGATTTTGAAAAATGTTTACGCACAACGAAAATGTCGACATGTTATTAGTTTATGGAGAATCTCAAAAGAACCCTACAAGAGCAGTTCAGTTATACGCCCAAAGATACCATGAACATGTTATTCCAACCTTAAAAATATTTGCAAGATTGGAACGCAATTTACGTGCAAACAACGAGGCATTTTCTGCTCGAAAGGTAAGACAAATTGCTAAAAGGATCAATTCTGACAATATTGTTGCCACTGTTTTGCAGTATTTTCAAGACCATCCAAGGAACTCGATTCGGCAAGCTTGTCGTGAGTTGAATTTAAAATATTGTTCGGTACGACAAATTTTGAAAGGAAATGGTTACCATGATTATAAACTTCACAACTTAGAACACTTGTCAGATCAACATCAACGATGAATAAATTATTGTGTCCAAGTGATGGTAAACTTAGAGATCAATGACAATCGATTTTTCCAGCATGTGTTGTGGACGGATGAAAGCCGTTTTGTTAGTAACGGTAAGCCCAATAAAAAAATGAACATTTTTGTGCTACTGAAAATCCACATTTTGTCAATCCGATTGAAAACCAAGGGCATTAACGTTTGGTGTGGTATTATTTATGGGTATTTGATTGGTCCATAGTTTTACGAAGGAGATTTACGCAGTGAGCAATATTTGCAATTTCTTTAAGAACAACTTCCTGTGCTTCTCGGAAATGTGCCATTACAGCTGCGAGCAAACATGTGTTTTCAGCATGACGGAGCTCCACCGCATAAAGCACGAGTTGTCTAACAATATTTAAATGAAACTTATGGAGAAAATTGGATGGGTATAAATTGAACGATACAGTGGGCGCCTAAATCACCGGACTTGACCCCACTAGACTTCTCCTTGTGGGAAACTTTGAAAAAAAAAGTTTACAAAACACTATCTGTTAACTTGGAACATTTAAAAGAAAAAAATCAGACATGCTTGCAATGAACCATCTAGAGAAATGTTACGTAAGGCTTCAGTAATAGAAGTAAGACGGAGATTGGATAAGTGTTTAGAAGCGTGGTTGTTATGTTTAAAACACTTTGCTGTAAAACAGTGTTTTAAACATGTTTAAAAACAGCCGTCGTTTTTAAACGGTTTTGTTTTAAAAGTTTTAAATCTTTAATTTGTTTAAAATATGTTTTTAACGTTAACTTTGTCTAAAACGTTTTATTTATTATTTTAAATTTGCTAAATTATATTTGTTTAAAGATTTTTTGTTTACATTTTTAAATTTTAACCAAATTGTTGAAGATATTTCAAACTACAATAATAAACTTAACATTTTATTACAATAAAATATCACAACCGTGTATGCAGTAATGTCATTTTTGCATACACTGTAAATTTAACGACATTCGTTGCTTTTTTAAAAGATTTCAATTTGAGTCTTCAAACGAAGGTTTTCCACTCCCAGACTAAGCATGAAGTAAAATTTCGAGTTTAGAAAAGCCTGAAAATTTGGATTGGCCGCGTAGCGAAGCGGAGCGGCCAATCCAAATTAGGCTTTTCTAAACTCGAAATTTTACTTTATGCGCCACACGTATAAAACACTGAAATATCGTAAATTTTAAAATGTACGGCTTTAGCAATCTAATATGTAAATGCGAATAAAACGTAAGTCAAATTCTGCGCTAAACAAATTGTTTAAAACAGTGATTATAGGCAACCCAATAACTCGAACGTATATTAGGTTGCCTATAATTTTTGTTGTGCGTGTGTGTTTTTGAACTTCACTGAAGATCAGTGTTTCTAAGCGTGGCGCATGAAGTAAAATTTCGAGTTTAGAAAAGCCTAATTTGGATTGGCCGCTCCGCTTCGCTACGCGGCCAATCCAAATTCTCAGGCTTTTCTAAACTCGAAATTTTACTTCATGCTTAGTCTGGGAGTGGAAAACCCTCGTTTGAAGACTTCCAAATTTAGAAAAAAAAATAATTTTGGCTTAAAATGGACCTTACTGAACCGCTTTTCAGATTTTTTCTATTGTTTTTCTGTTCTTAAAATAGAGCTGAGACATCGAGTTTCGCTCACCCTGTACAAGATTCGCGTTTGGTCATACACAAATTACACCATAATAGAAAATACACTGGCGAAAGGAATTAATTAACGCATCATTCGTGATTTTTTTGATATCTTGGAATCGAGTTTTCTTTGAACACAAACATATTTTTACAATAAGAAATCTTATCAAGTATGCTGTTTTACATGTTGTGTTTTGTCTTTTGTTCTCATGGTTTTCTGTCAATAAATAAAATGAAGCACTTTTCATTATTCTGACTGTAAGAAAGGTTCATATAAAGTTTCTTTTTGAGTTTGTTTTCAAGTAATTGTTAAAATTAAGTGCTAAATAGTGAAGAATGAATATGGATAGACGTCCGAATCTTAATTTAAGCAGTGAAGAAGCTGTGATTGTGGTTACACTTGCAGAAGAAGGTAGGAGTCAGCGTTACATCAGTCAGCGTCTTGGTGTTAATCAATCGACCGTATCCCGTGTCTTGAAGAGACATCGGGAAACTCAGGCATACTCAAGAAGGCCAGGACAAGGGAGAAAAAGGGCCACAACTGCTGTTCAAGACCGTTTTTTAATGATGCAGACGTTACGCGAACGGTTTATTACGGCTCCTAGGCTACAAAATATGCTCGCAGAGATCCACAATGTTCATGTAAGTTCCGTTACCATCAGAAAAAGGTTACGTGGTTTTAATTTAACTCCGAAAACAGCGGCAAAAGGACCACAATTACCCGCAGAGCCAGGTTAACATTTGCGCAAGAACATGTAAACTGGTTACAGGCCTATTGAGCTAATGTTATGTTTAGCGACGAGTCCAGATTTTGTCTCTACGGCAGTGACAGACGAATGCATGTGTACAGACGGCCAGGTGAACGTTATGCGCAGTGTAACATTGTTCCGACTGTTATGTTTGGTGGAGGCTCTGTTATGGTGTGGGGTGGTATCACTTTAGAGGCTCGTACGGAGTTGGTGGTCATACCAAGAGGAAGCATCACGGCAGCGTCTTATATTGCAAACATTTTAGAACCATCCGTAATGCCTTTTGTTCCCTTTGGAGGAAACGATTTCCTGTTTATGCATGACAATGCAAAACCACACAGTGCCCGAATTGTACAACAGTATCTTGACCTAGTGGGTATCAACACAATGCAATGGCCAGCCAGGAGTCCCGATCTTAATCCGATCGAACACCTATGGGACGCGATGGGCAGACGCCTTGGGGCACTTCCTCGGCGTCCAAGCAATCAACAAGAGCTTGGACAAAGATTGCAGGAAATTTGGGAAGATATTAATCAGGATGAAATTGGATCATTAATTAACAGTATGAGCCGTCGCTGTCAGGCAGTTATTCGAGCAAGAGGAGGAAACACTAGATATTAAGTCTTATAATCACATGTTAACTTTTTTCCTCTTTTTATTTATGACACTATTTTAGTCATTAATGACAGAAAATGTGTTGAAAATCATTATTATAGTTCAGTTGGTTTTGTTGTTATTTTTTTTGTTTTTAAACATCAAAACTTTATTTTTAAATTAAAAAAAATAATGTGATGCGTTAATTTCTTTCGCCAGTGTAGTATACTGTTTTCTTATAGAAGAAAATAATGTCGTCTAATACAAGCTTTACAACAACGTTTTTAGAACGTTGATAAGAACACGTTATTTAAATGATTTTTGCTCAATAAAAAAGTGAAATGCCTTTTATGCTCTTGGCAAAAATCTGTAAGAGAATCTGAAGACACTGAAGGAAGTTAAATAATAATCCATTTTCTCCTCCTAATTTTAATTTGTATTTACAAACTTGGTAATAAATTACTATTTGAAAAGAAATTGTTCAAAGTTAAAGTGTAAGACTGACTTTAAATACAGGGTCAAAATTATTTGCGAACCTTGCACTATTCCTTTAGATTCCTTGGGATAATTGTCTCTAAGTAAAACTAAAGTATTGTTTTCATTTGCAAGATATTCCTTTTGTAGTCGCATACCGGTTTTTTTTTTAAGTATACACCCAGTGATTTTTTCTTTAAGGCTTATTTACATATTCCGATTTGTAAATGTTCAAATATTCGTTTACGTTGAAAAGCGTTTAATTAAAGCTTCTAACGGATGTTTTCACTCCCAGATTAAGCATGAAGTAAAATTTCGAGTTTAGAAAAGCCTTAAAATTTCCATGTCACTTTTTGACGTACATAAGTGACACAAAGGGTCGAAAAGTGAGGTTAGAAGACATCAAAATTTGGTTTGGTCGCGTAGAGCGATACGCGACCAAACCATATTTAAGGGTAAGTTAGTTGTGTTAGATTAGGTTAGATGTCATATCGTCAAGTTATGTTAGGTTAGATGTCACTGTGCCAAGTTAGGTTAGGTTAGATGTCTGATCGTCAAGTTAGGTTAGAGTAGATGTCAGATCGTCAAGTGGGGTTACATTTTACTTTTTTTTTAATTTTAAATTTAAATAACACAACTTTATTTGTTTGTTGTCAACTTTTCTTTATATTTTTTTCATTAAAGTTCCAAAATTTCTTTATATCATTTTTATTAAAGTTCGAAAATTTCAGTTAGAAGATATCGTTAGGTTAGGTTAATTGTGTCAAGTTAGGTTAGCTGTCGTATCGTCAAGTTATGTTAGGTTAGATGTCATTGTGCCAAGTTAGGTTAGCTGTCGTATCGTCAAGTTATGTTAGGTTAGATGTCATTGTGCCAAGTTAGGTTAGGTTAGATGTTAGATCGTCAAGTTAGGTTAGAGTAGATGTCAGATCGTCAAGTGGGGTTACATTTTACTTTTTTTTAATTTTAAATTTAAATAACACAACTTTATTTGTTTGTTGTCAACTTTTCTTTATATTTTTTTCATTAAAGTTCCAAAATTTCTTTATATCATTTTTATTAAAGTTCGAAAATTTCGGTTAGAAGATATCGTTAGGTTAGGTTAATTGTGTCAAGTTAGGTTAGCTGTCGTATCGTCAAGTTATGTTAGGTTAGATGTCATTGTGCCAAGTTAGGTTAGGTTAGGTAGGTTAGATCGTCAAGTTATATTAGGTTAAATGTCACTTCGTCAAGTTAGGTTACATTTTACATTTTATTTAAGTTTTAAATTCGAATAAAATAACTTGATTTGTTTGTTGTCAACTTTTCTTTAAACAAATGATGATATCATTTTAATTAAAGGTCGAAAAGTTGGGTTAAAAGACATCGTTAGGTTAGGTTGATTGTGTCAATTTAGATAAGATGTATCGTCAAGTTATGTTAGGTTAGATATCATTGTGCCAAGTTAAGTTAGGATAGATGTCAGATCGTCAAGTTAGTTTAGATTAAATGTCTAAACGTCTAGTTCAAGGCCGTATTCGGGGGGACTCAAATGGGACTCAAACCTCCCCGAAATTTTCAAAATGTTAAATATTTGTAAAAGTAGCCCTGAAAACGCAAAAACAATATTTTTACCAGTAACCCCCCACGAAATATTTATATCTCCCCCCGAAATGTTTTTCTAGCTACGGCCTTGGTCTAGTTAGGTTATATTTTTTTTTATTAATATTCAAATAACATAACTTATTTGTATTAAGTGAATTGGTAGCTAACGCCATCTAACGCTCCATAGTGGCATCGTCAATGACACGAATAGAGAAGTGCATATATAGGTCACTGTTTCGTCCACGGAGCTATACTCTGTGTAACCACAGAAAACAAATATCAAAATGGTATTTGAGTTCAGTATTCCGGCACCGGATACCCACAGACGCGTTTCGGACATCAGGGTCCTCTTCAGTGTTGCCACTGTGGAGCGTTAGATGGCGTTAACTATCCAATTCACTTAATAGTGTTCACATATCGGCTTGATATAGTAAGAAATGTTCAGTATTCCTCAGCACTGGGTCGTGACCACACTGAAGAGGACCTTGAAGTCCGAAACGCGTCTGTGGATATCCGGTGCCGAAATACTGAACTCAAATACAATTCTGATAACTTATTTGGTTTGTTGTTAACTTTTCCTTAAGAGATAAAATACATAATTTCATTGTAATGTATACACATTTTTTTAAATTTTATAACTAAATAAAACTACTTCATTTAAATAGAATTAATTGTTTAAAAACATCATAAACTATCGCAACTGTGTGAAAAATGTTAACAGAAAAAATGCGGTAACTATCTAAAAAAAAAAATCTAAATCGTCTAAACCAGTGGTCTCCAAACTACGGCCCGCGACTTGCATGAATCCGGCCCGCGATTGTTTGTAATTTTTTTTGTAAATGTCATATTTTGAAATATTGTAACAATTGTTCCTTAAATTTTTCATAATTTTATAAAATTAATCGGATCTTGGCCGACTTTATTATGTAGAATTGTATTTGTGGCCCGCGAAGAAGATAGTTTGGAGACCCAGGGTCTCAGCTTTTTTTAGCTGATTAATTCATGTTTTTTTTTACATAAAGTAAAATTTTCATTAAATAAATATATTTTTTAAATTTACATAAATTACATGCTTGTTTTTTTGCCACAATTTTTTTTAAATTTATTTAAATAAATAATTTATAAACAATAATTAAAGACATTATTTTTACTACAAATAATATCAAAGCAAACTTGATTTTTTTATGTTGAATCATTTTCACTTCCAATCATAAAAAGTAAATTTTTATACAGGGAATTATTTTTTAAAGTGTATTTTCTAGATTTGTTAATTTTATAAAAGTGTTCAGTTTGAAGCTTTTAACGCAAATTTTTAGGCTTTTATAAACTCGAAATTATACTTCATGCTTAATCTAGGAGTGGAAACATCCTAGATTAAGCATGAAGTCAAATTTCGAGTTTATAAAAGCCTAAAAATTTGCGGGAATTCGTCGTTTCAGAGCGGTTAATTTGAAGTTTTTAACGAGTGTTTTCCACTCCCAGACTAAGCATGAAGTAAAATTTCGAGTTTAGAAAAGCCTAAGAATTTGGATTGGCCGCGTAGCGAAGCGGAGCGGCCAATCCAAATTAGGCTTTTCTAAACTCGAAATTTTACTTCATGCGCCACGCCTAAAAACACTGATTTAAAGTGAAGTTTAAATTATACTTCTAGTTATTAAGAGATTTCGATAGCTACGCCATCTAATGCTTTATATTGGGATAGTATTTTTTTTATACTTCTTATATTTATTCTCATGTTAATAAATGTTATAAATATTAATGTTGTGTAACGCAATCTCTGTATTTCAATTTTTTTATTGAATTGCCACTAACAATACTATTTATATAACTAATAAATAATGTAAATGCTAATATTTACGAACAAGAATAAATATCAAGAACTTGATAACACTGTATATCAACAGATATATACGATATACGTATTTCGACAGAATGTATGGGGATCTCAGTTATTTGAAGAGATAGAGAGTCGGTTGAATTGGGGTAAAGTTGCGTATTTTAGGGCCTAACAATAATCTGAAAACAATTTTGATATATTTTTTTTAGTTTTCGAGATATGAACAAAAAAATGATTTTTTGAAAAATCATTTTTATTTTTTTATTCAAAAACTACTGCATCTGGACATTTAGAACTTTGACAATATACAGGCACTTTTTATTGAGGAATCTAGTAGCATATTTTTTCTTAAGATAACATTTACCCGGGGACCATAGTCAACTTTTGTTTTTCTTATGGGCGCCATTTTGGATATTCATATTTTTGGAAAGAATATTTTTTTCTGAAGTCAGTGATGTATCACACTCATAATTTATTTTAGAATTGATATTTAAAATTATGATATTTTCTTTTTTGCAAAGAGTTCCTTGGAAACAATGACGTCATATCTGTTAATCAATAAAATCTTGACAGCAGTCAATCATTGTTAACACTCAAAATTAATTAATAACTGTCAATCTTTTGTAACAATAATAAAGAGTATGGATTATCACATAAAAGTTGCACAAACTAAATTTATTCTACTTTTATTATTATTATTCCAAAACTATTCACACAAAAAGTAATTCTTGCATATTTTCGCTACATCTCGGTAAATATTGATCACCACCACATTTAAGCGTTATATATTTTTAACTTTACTGTAAATCAGTGTTTTATACGCGTGGCGCATAAAGTAAAATTTCGAGTTTAGAAAAGCCCCGTGAAAATTTGTCTCGGGTCGCTGCGCGACCATCGACAAATTTTCTACGCGGGGCTTTTCTAAACTCGAAATTTTACTTCATGCTTAGTCTGGGAGTGGAAGACACTCGTTACTTTAAAATACATCACAACTGTTAAAAATGTATCGTCGGATGTCCGTCTTCAGGGATGATATGTAAGCATAATTATGGGTCCTAGGAGTTGTCAAATAAGTGAGTTACTCAACTGTTTCCAAGGCACTCTTTACAAAAAACAAAAGAATAAAGTTTTACATATAAAATGTACAATAAACTATAAGTGTGGTACATCATTGAAATCAGAAAAAAATATTCTTCCAAAAAATATGAAAATCCAAAATAGCGCCCATAAGAAAAATAAAAGTTGGCTATGGTCCCTGAGTAAATGTTATAGTTATCTTAAAATAAAATATGTTACTAGATTTATCGTTAATGTTAAAGTTGTAAATGTGTGGATTCAATAGTTTTTGAATAAAAAAATAAAAACGAAATATAAATGAAATTGAGAATTCTTGGCTGCAGAATACTTCAAACTTAAAAAGTGCGATTCTTTTCGCAATCTACAAGTTAGTCTTACAAAGACTATATCAAACACTCATTGAAACAACTACTTCCCGAGCTAATACCTCGACGGACATTGAATTATACAACAAGTGTTTGCTGTTACATACAGTAACCTACTGCAAATGCAACAATTTGAGTCAAATTATTCAGGCCATCTATAGACGCGAGATTTATCTCTCATGAGTATAGCTTTGGCATTCCCTCTAAGTAATTTGACACCTTAGACTGGCGGTCACGTTACCGTTCAAACATAAGTATAAATGAAATTGCCAATTCTTGGTTGCAGAATACTTCAAACATTAAAAGTGCGATTCTTTTCGCAATCTACAACAAGTTAGTCTTGATATAGTCTTTGTAAGACTAACTTGTTGTAGATTGCGAAAAGAATCGCACTTTTAATGTTTAAAAACGAAATTTCAAAAATTCCGTTTTTTGACAATATTCTAAAAACGAAAGAAGATACTTTAAATTTGTTTTTATTATTATTACTGGGCCCTAAAATACGCAACTTTGCCCTAATTTAGCCGACTCTATCTATTTAAATAACCAATATCCCCATACATTCAGTTAAAATACGGGCACCCTGTATATCGGATAAATTTTGATATATATCCAATATTTTCATAATTATATAAATATCATCATATTTCCGAACCCTGATTGATACACTTATCTACTTGAAAATTGCCCTTTCAAGAAATTTATCAAAAATTGTCAAAAATCTTATAAACTGATAAAAAATCTATTCGTATGCTGATTTAGACACATTTTCATTTTTCTAAAAGCTTGATCGTATTTGATTTGTATCGAGCAAAAAAGGGATGAAATAATGGTTAATCAGCATTACAAAAACATAAAACGTTGTTACACACTTGGTTAAGATCGCCACACATCATTCATCTGCCTGATGAAGCCACTATGTGGCGCAACAATTGTTGCAGTGTCAACTAATAAACAGTGAAATCTTAACCAAGTGTGTTATTTACTAAAAGTGTTGATATGGAATTTCACCAAGTAACAGCCTCAACTATAACATTTTTATAAAACGTTATAATATTGATGAAATGTTACTTAAATGTTGTTTTTTCAATGGTATAACTTAACAATGTAATCGTTATCACTGTTATTAGCTAATTTTCAAATTAAATTAAAAAAGATTCCATTATACGCAGTGTCATAATGTTATCTCAGAAATGCGGAAACTCGACCAATTAATTAATTAAAATTATCCTCGAAACCCAATTATAACAACTCATTAACAAATAAGGGAATAATTGCGCACTCGCAGATAACAACCGAAAGGGGGAAAAAAATCGAAAAAGGGTAAACACCATTATCACACTAAGCCCATTTTCGTTATCGACAAGTGACGGTACTTCCTCCGTTCCGTCCATTTCAAAATCGTGTACTCAGTACGCTATCCGTCCACGCATATTATTCAATGCATGCATTATTTATTTGACCCATTTCGTATTATTTAAAGAAATGGCCACCGCGATGGAGTCGGCCGCTGCTCCGCTTAAAAGTGCACGTTATTTATAATTTCGACATTGCTTCGGGAACTTTTGCAACACGAAAACTCTGCCGCTTGTTCGCCTGCTGAAAGCTAAGCACACCAAAGTGATCTGGCCTTGACACACATAGGTAAGGCATTGCATACACTGATAAAACTCGAGAGTCAGCCGCGTTTTTATTTTTTTCGTTTGTTGGGCATCATAGTTTTTCCAAGTGGAATCACTTTTAAACAAGTGAGAGTTGTTTAGTTCTAAAGTTACAACAATATTTTGTAAATTAATTATACAAATTTGTATGAATTGCTGTAATTATTACCACCATTTATTAAATTTTAGTTATTAATGTTAATACGTTTTATCAATTTTTAAATATTATTGTTATTATTTTGTACATATTCTTTGTAAAAGAGGTTTCCCGTGAGAGAATAAATAAATAAAAAAATAAATAAATATTAAATACAGATCATTTATAGATGATCGAACGTTTTCAAATAACACGTCAAAATATCGCAAGTTATGTTTAATGATGAAAACAAGATAAATCGGAGAAACGCAAAATACGCAAATTGACATATACAAAATCGGAACGTCACACGTAGATCAGAATCCCGAAAAGCTGGCCAGGAGTAAAAAAAATAAATTACTATCTGTGGATTTTGAGGTTACTATTTCGATAGATTAGTATTAGCTCTATTAAATTGTCTATGCAGTTACCGTTTATATCTTACACCTAACCGTAGTGCCAATTTCAAAAGTAACCCTGGAGCGGTACACATCTGGGATTTTTACGAGTTTTGTATTCGTGGATTGATAAGCGTGTAGTTAACGGAGTTTAGATCTGTAAAATCGATTCATTTCCTTAAAGTAAGTAGAATTATTGACTGCGTAATAAAAAATGTCGGAATAATTTAATATTTTGATAATTAGCAATCTTTGCTAATGAAAATCTGCATAAAAAATAATAAAAATATTAATTTAAACAAGGAAAAAGTTATTTGCTCTGCCGTGTTCAGTCAAAAGCTTAATGCCACCTTTTTGTAATGCTATTGTGAAAATAAACAGCAAAAAAGTAGCTGCCATTAGGTGCCATTTCATTTACTGTGCTTTTTTTTATTAAGAGTCCTATCGGGTTAGTTGCTTAAATAAATTTATTCTACTTTTATTATAATTATTCCAAAACTATTCACAAAAAAACAAATGTTTCGCTACATATCGGTCACTATCACATCTAAAAGTTATATATTTTTAACTTTACTATAAATCAGTGGTTTATACGCGTGGCGCATGAAGTAAAATTTCGAGTTTAGAAAAGCCCCGGGAAAATTTGTCTCGGGTCGCTGCGCGACCCTCGACAAATTTTCTACGCGGGGCTTTTCTAAACTCGAAATTTTACTTCATGCTTAGTCTGGGAGTGGAAGACACCTGTTACTTTAAAATGTGTCACAAGTGTTAAAATGTGTATCGAAACTGTCACAAAGAAAACAAAAATAACATGGCGATCTCATTATAGTTCAATTCAAACTCGCGTCAAGTTGGCACGATTGGTTGAATGTCGGCTTGCGCCGACTTATGTTGACTGTCATTGTAGTTTATATGTCGGCTACCGCCAACTTGTGTCACCTGTTATTATAGTCCAAATGTCGGCTGGCTCCGACTTGTATGTCAACTGTCGTTATAGTCCAAATGTCGGCTAACGCCGACTTATGTCAAGTTGACACGATAGACTAAATGTCGGCTTGCGACTTAATGCCAACTGTTATATATGATATTGTAGCAGTGGCGTAGCGTGGGTTTCAGCCGCCCGGGGCGTAGGGATAATAATAATAATAATAATTTATTCGTGCTAATATACAGAGGATTTACACAAGTCAAAACGATAGTATACATTGAGAAGGTTTGACATAGTAAAATGAGGTTAATTTACTCCAACATTTGTGTTTATGTGTTATTGTGTTAACGTGGCTTTCTTCCAGTAGGTGATAGTTAAAATGATAAAACACTACAAACATGTCATAACATTTTAAAATAGTGGACACTACCAGCACTTTAAAATCAACGACAAGTTCCGGATATATATATATATATATATATATATATACGTGTAGAATTAATTAATAACATAGTAAAATACTGGCCACAACAGACATATTAAAATCAACAAAGCAGTTGAGGATATCAATATATAATATTAGATAATAAAAAATTAAAGTATTGGATAACTATATTAAATACTACTAAGATAAATACGAGGTAAGATAAAATAATATAACAAATATAAAATTTTGTAAAACATAAAATTTTTAATATATGTATATACGCCGACATCACAAATCCCTCGGCTACAAATTCTTCAATGTTATAGTAGGCTTTAGATAACAAGAAATGTTTAATCACTTCTAGGAATTTTTTCAACGGGAGTGTGCGAATGTGCAGTGGCAATTTATTGTAAAATACAATGCCATAGTAGTTGGTTCCCGTTCTTGATTTGGTAAGACGGGCCCTTCTGTGATAAACGTTGAACTTTGTTCTCGGGTCGTGTCGATGGTGCACATTATGAGTCTGGTAGTTTCCATCGTTCACTTTAATGAATTTAAGACATTCCAGAATGTATAAACTCGGCAGTGTTAATATTCTTAAGTTTATAGAACAGGTCCTACAATCTGTTCGGTACCCAATGCCACCGACGATTCGAATTGCCCTTCTTTGAAGTGCGATGACGAATTGTTGAGTGTCCCCATATTATAATCCCATACTTAAGATGGGACTGAACCATGGCAAAATATGCTGTTCGCAGAGCACTTCTGGTTACAGCATCTGCTGTGCTTCTGAGTAGAAAAATATTCTTAGCTAACTTATTGGCTAGTTGATTTCCATGCTCTGACCATTTTAATTGTTTGTCAATGTGTACACCCAGTAGTTTAGCATACGTTGTTACCGGAGTGAACACATCTGTATTTGGTCTCAATGAGAAGAGCAGTGTGTTTGTTTTTTTCCATGTTCATGTGTAGCTTATTACTCAGAAACCACTTAGACGCCGCATCCAGAGATGTCTTATGCAATTCGTCTAGATGTCTGGATATTTTTGTTACGTTGGTAATCGTTGTATCGTCGGCAAAGAGAACAAGTTTCGTATCATCTATACACGCTGGAAGATCATTAATATAAATTTAAAAAAGGATAGGGCCAAGGACAGACCCCTGTGGGACCCCCATATTATTACCTCTTCAATCGGACACTTCACCGTTATATGTAACTGTTTGCTGCCTGTTTGTGAGATATGATGTTAATAGTTTGCAGCTATCAGGATGTATGTTGTAGGCATACAACTTACGAATTAAAATTTCATGTGAGACGCAGTCGAATGCTTTAGAGAGATCGACGAATGAGGACATTGCAAATTACCCGTTCTCAAAGCAGTCGCAGAGACAATCTACAAAATCACCGATTGCATTTTCCGTGCATCACCCCTGCCTGAATCCAAACTGTTTGTCATTTAAAATATTATTATCGTTCAAGTAAATTAATAGCTGTTTTTTAAGTATTTGTTCGTATATTTTTGACAATATAGGCAATAAACTTATGGGCCTGTAGTTAGATGGATTGTTTGGATCTCCTTTTTTAAAAATTGGTATGACATTTGCAATTTTAAAGGTATTTGGAAAGAATTTATTTGCGATACATAAATTGATTAATTTACAAATTGGTGGAATTAATATATTTTTAGTAATTTTTATCATCTCAGCACTAATTCCATAGATGTCAGCACTAATTCCATAGATTTCAAAACTTTTACTAATAATTCGCCGCCCCCTCTCAGAAATTATAAAGATCTTTTCGGCAAGAATACATTTATTATTGTGTATTGTACAGAGTATAGTCAGAAATTCAAAAAAAGTTTCATGGAAAAAACAAAAATTATAATTTGTTTTTTGTTCGTGAGATTTGGTTCGCCATTTGTTTTTTTTTTTTTTTCTTTTAATTTTAATCAGATTCTCAATTACCATGCTCAAAAAACACTGGTGTGCTGTTTTTTAGGGAATAAAGAAACATAATTATTTTTTTGTCCGTCATATATGGTCCGCCATTTTGTTTTTTGATATTTAAAAATCAGATTCTGAACCAGCATGCTCAAAAACCCTGATATTTGCAATTTCAGACTAATCGCTTTAAGCCCTTATATTATGGCCAGCTTTTGTCAAATCGGGACCACTGTGCGTCAAGAGAAATTATCGGTTACTGCAACCCCCAAATATTAAGATATTTATACTTAAAAGCAGAGCTGTGCGGTACTCGAGTACAAGTACTCAAAATTTGTATTCTGAGTACTTTTCGTTTTCGTGTACTCGGTACTCAGTCCACGGGTACTTTATTTTTAAAGTACTTGTACTTGTACTCGAGGCGTTTTTAATTCACAAAATGCACTTAAGTACATTTGGAGGTATCTAAAGCTTGTATTAGGCGACACTTTTATTGTACAAGAAAATAGTACACTATTTTTTATCATGGTGTAATACACAAAATATGACCAAACGCGAATCTTTTCAATTTTGTATAATAAATAAATAAAAAAATATTTTGACGTTAAACGTAAAAATTGATCGGAAAATGAACTTAAGCTTGTAGATACTATTTTCTTGTACAAAAATATTATACAAGAAATTAGCAAATAGAACATGTCCTATATGTTCTATTTGGTAATTTCTTGTATAATATTTTTGTACAAGAAAATAGTATCTACAAGCTTAAGTTCATTTTCCGATCAATTTTTACGTTTAACGTCAAAATATTATGACTATTTATTATATTATATCAAAATGTTAATAGAAATAGTCAAATTATATCAAAACTTTATTGGAAATAGTCAAACTTTATAAAAATTTGAATAGAAATAGTCACATTTAAATGGAAATAGTCATATTTAGAGCTGGGCAAGATTCGAATCATTCAGGATTCGAATCCTGAATTTGAATCCTTTTAAAGGATTCAAAAGAGGCATTCGAATACTTTAGTTCAACTAGATTTGTGATCCGGATTCGTTACATTTTTTTAAGAGGATTCGTATTCGAATCCAAATGTGGGTGATTCGAATCCTTATAAAAGGATTCGAATATTTATAAACGGATTCGAATATTTATAAAAGGATTCGAATATTTATAAAAGGATTCGAATATTTATAAGAGGATTCGAATATTTATAAAAGGATTCGAATACTTACAAAAGGATTTGAATCGTCAAAAATAATTCGAATTAATTGTGAGGATTAACACGAAAAATGTCTTGTGTTTTTTTTAAATATCTCGTTAAATCACTGTTTCATACGCGTGGCGCATGAAGTAAAATTTCGAGTTTAGAAAAGCCCAGAAAATTTGTCTCGGGTCGCTGCGCGACCCGAGACAAATTTTCACGGGGCTTTTCTAAACTCGAAATTTTACTTCATGCTCAGTCTGGGAGTGGAAACGCTGGTTCGAAACTTCAAACTGAATGCTTTGATAAGAACATTAAATGACTAAAGATGTTTTTAAAGATAATAATCTATTTTTCAAAATTTTATTTAAAGTAAAACTGACATGGTAGCTACAATCTGAAATGTTAAATTTTTCCGACATTCCCCTGATACAAGTGCTTTTTCCCTGGCCTTTTAATACAACTTTCTTCTGAGGAAAACCCCCAGTTTGTTAAATTGTTTTCATTGTTTTTGTTAATATGTAAGTTAATTGTATAAATTTGTACGTGTTTTGTAATTTGCCTGCTGATTTTGACAAATTTAATAATATCATATGGCTTTCTTGTTAGTGCTTTGGTCAACTTGAATATAATTCCATGACTTTTCTCTGACTTTCCCGGTTTTAATAATATTCAGTGATTTTTTTATTTACGTAATTTTCAGGCATTCGTCGATTTTATAATAGAGTTCAGTTTAAAGTTTTCAACGGATTTTTCCACTCCCAGACTAAGCTGCGCGACCCTCGACAAATTTTCACTGGGCTTTTCTAAACTCGAAATTTTACTTCATGCGCCACGCGTACAAAACACTGATTTGAAGTGAAGTTCAGAAACACACAAATACATCTTTAATCAAAGTAACAGGGAATCAGATATTTTATCTGTTATCAACGATGTTTAATAATAAATAATTACGTTTTGAATATTTATGTTAAAACAACTGGTAACGATATTTATATATTAATGGTTGCAAAAAATAATAAAATCAAATTTATTCTTAAAGTATTTGTATTCGTGATTAAAAAAAAACAGGATTCGAATGTTTGATTCAAATCATATTTATCTCTTACGGATCCTTTATTCGAGTATTCGTTATTCGAATCATATTAGGTGATTCGAATCCTTTTTCCGAGGATTCGTCCCTGCTCTTTCATATTATATAAAAATTTGCATTAAAATAGTCAAATTATATCAAATTTTGAATCTATTCACATTTTTATATAATATAACAGAGCTGGGACGAATAACAACATTTTAACAGAAATTGTCAAATTTACGCAAGTACGCTCGTTTTTTTTTTTGGTATTTTACAAAAGTTGCGAATAACTCAACAACTAATGGGAATACAGAAAAATGGTTTTGGGCAATACAATTTCCGTCTTCAAGTTTTTTGTAGCTATCTTTTTTTCCGTGGAGAAAAACGACAGTTTGTTGAAAGTTTCGTAAATACTTATAATTTTCACAAAATCATGGAATAACTTCTTCCAACTATTTATTGTAATTTGTGTGTGTTTTTGAACTTTGAGATAAATCAGCGTTTTATGCGCGTGGCGCATGAAGTAAAATTTCGAGTTTAGAAAAAGCCTGAAAAATTTGCGAGTGGAAAATACTCGTTTAAGACTTTTAATTAACTATTTTAAAAAGCAAACGATTATTAATAAAGTTACAGCACATGCACACATGTATGTATATTTAAAAGAAAAATTCCCAGTATGTTTACCAAATTTTAGTGGTGGCAAATGCCATCGTCAGGGCCGAAATGGTTAGTTTAAAAGTTGACCAATTTTTCTTTTTCTAATATATAAAACGAAAATATTTAAGAAATTATTTAAAATTTATAGGATAATTTCGAAAATATGAACTAAATTAGAAGATTTCATAAGAAAACGTTATTTTAAAATGAAAATATATAATATTTCTTGAACGACTTTCTCACTTATCACTTGGTAAAACATTTTGAACTATTATCGATGAAGGTTTAAATTAAATTACACTTGGTTTGTTTCACAATTTTTCTCTATTTACTCGACTAGTTTCGCTTTTTACTCTTTTTGATAATGTCGTAAAAAGCGAAACTAATCGAATAATATGAGAAAAATTGTAAACCAAACCAAGTGTAATTTAATTTAAACCTTTATCAATAATAGAAAACATAATACTATTTCAAATTTTGATACAAATTCACTATGTTTATTCAGACGTTGATATAGTTTGACTATTCAAAGTCGAGTTTTGATATAAATTGGCAATTTTTATTCAAATTTTGATATAAATTGACTATTTCTATTAAAATGTTGATATAACTATATAATGATACGTTTTTGAAATATTTGGGAGTAAAATCTAATATATTTTTGATTGAAATCCAATATATTTGGAAATATTTCTGTAGTAGTATGAGTTTTTGTTATGTTTTTTTTTTGTTATTTCAATACATTATAAAATGTAAATGTATTATTGTAAAATTAAATTAGAGATTCCGATAATAAATTCAATTAAATTAAATAAATTTGACAATTTATATTCTAATTTTGATTTAAATTAACTATATCTAACCATTTTGACAATTTTTATTTAACTTTTGATATCATTTAACTATTTACATTCATATTTTAATATAACTTGACTATTTTCATTAACATTTTCATGTAAACTGATCATTTTCATTTCAATATTCATATAATTTAATTATTTCTAATCAAAATTTGATATAATTCTATTTTTATATGGGGTAGTAAATTACGATATTGATGACCCTAACATCCTAGGTAAGCTGAAGTTTCAGGTTCCTAGACTAACATCTCGCAGTAATAACCTATTTTTTCAACCACATGCCAATACGCTAGCTCATTTTAATTCACCCGTTTTAAAAATGATTAGAAGGTTTAATAGTTTAAATAATAGAGTAGATATTTTTGTAGATACCAGAAAATCCCTCATCGAAATAATGTCAGATTTATCGGTACCAGTGATATTGTTATAAATCTTTAGGCTTTAAGTTTGTTTTTTTTTTCTTTTCTCTTCTTTCTCTGCGCACTGTATGTATGATTTAAAATTATGTTACATAGCATTATATTAGATTAAGTTCCCTGTAATTGGATATATGTATATCTGTTGGGGAAAATAAAGAATAATAATAATTTGACTATTTTCATTTAAATTTGTTATATAATTTAAATATTTTTATTCAAGTTTTGATATAAATTGAATATTTTCATTTAATTTTTGATATAACTTGACTATTTCTATTCAAATTAAAGGGTGGGGCATTTAACGTATTTTTCGCAAATATTTCGAAAACAAACCATTTTACGCAGAAATTACCTGAGTGAAAAATAATTGTATAGAAGGGGGCCATAATTATGTAATATTAGTTTTCTCACAGGTGGCGCTGCTGTCGCTAAAACAATGTCAAATAATTTTATTTTTTTGGAGGGAACCCCTATATTTGATTGCAGATTCAGATTCCTCGTAAAAAAATAAGAATAATTTATTCAACAATTTTTTTTGTCTGCCTGATATATAGCGCTGTAATCGCGAAAAATAATAATGCGTTCGGATGCTCGTGTGATTTGCAGGTAGATTCAATTTGAGATACAATGGCTGAAAAAGCAAAGAAAGTGTTTTGAAACAAGCAGAATGCTTTTTACAAAAGTCATTTTTTTATTTTTGTTCAGCTAACAAATTATCCACAGAATATGCAATATTGGTCAAATTCCAGTTATTTTTTATAAAGTAAAATGAGTAACATTTTAATCGTGAAAATGTTAATGCTGCTTGTCATTTGTACGTACTGACACTCTAAAAACGAGCGTTTTATTCTGACACACCAGAACATCTTTCCTGTTTCACCTGTTTCGATTACATCAGGCTGGCAAAAAAATAAGGTAAATAAATTTTTCTTATTTTTTACGAGGAATCCTAAACTGCAATCAAACATAGGGGTTCCCTATAAAAAAATGAGTTGACCCTGTTTTAGCGACAACAAATTTCATACAATGACCAGTGATCATAATTATTTATATTTATCTTTTAATTCAATATTTTATTCCTACATGTTATTTATTGCTTTAATGTTGTTAATTTCAATTGTAAAAAAGGTGAATTCCGTAAATAAAGAATAATAATAATAATAATAACAGCGCCACCTGTAAGAAAACCAATTTTACATAATTATGGGCCCCTTCTGTACGATTATTTTTTACTCAGGTCAGTTCCGCGTAAAACGCTTTGTTTTCGAAATATTTGCGAAAACACGTTAAATGCCCCACCCTGTATAATTTGACTATATCTATGCAAATTTTGGTATACATTGACAATGTTCATTCAAATTTTAAAATAATTTGACTATTTAAAGTCGAGTTTTGAAATAAATTAACCATTTTCATTCAAATTTAGATATAATTTAACTATTTCTATTTGAATGTTGATGTAAATTGACTGTTTCCATTCAAATTTTAATATAATTTGACTATATCTATTTAAATATTGATATATTTTGACTATTTCTATTCAGATGCCATTATAAATTGACGGTCTATTCAAAATTTTGATATAATTTGACTATTTCTGTTAAAATGTTGTTATTAATTGACTATCTAAAACTTTTGTTTGAGCCATTTTTCTGTATTCCCATTAGTTATTGAGTTATTCGCAACTTTAGCAAAATACAAAAAAAGCGAGCGTTAACTCTCGATATTTTTTTCGGATTTATCAAACGAACCACTAAAGATTTTACACACATCCGCAGTTTAACTACTCTCTTCGTAACATTAGTTCGGTCAATATTAGAATATTGTAATATTATTTGGTCACCACACTTCAACTGTTACATAGACAGACTGGAATATGTACATATTAAATTTTTGAAATACATCAGATTTAAATTATGTTTTCATAATATATTTCTGAATGTAGACCAAGTGAGATCTTATGTAAATTTAAGTAGACTATCTAAAAGACGTGAATTCTATGACATTAGCTTCTCATATAAAGTTTTGAATAATTTTATAACTACATCTGAGTGCTTAGAATGTTTTTCATTGAATATACCACAGTACTTAGAAACCACGGAGGGAAGTAACGGTCGTTATTGTTACAAGCGACGGTGATGATGTTCGCGGGCTGGCCCCGAAGAAAACGCAAAAAGGAGCGTTTCTCCACAGGTTGGTGAATGGAGATGCGTAGCAACGCAATAAAAAGTCCGACCTGCACTTGAGTCTGATGGAACCTGAGATTCCGAGTTTTGGCCCCTGGTCAATAGAATTAAAAATGTAATTAACTAATCTATATTCTTTCATGTCACTTTCAATCATATTTCATCATCTCATTTTCACTTAAAACAATGTTATATAAAGTCACTCCATATTAATCATTTCACGCCATTTTCATTTCAATAATTTTTCAATAATTAACTCACCGTTCTGTAAAAAAAATTACGGTTTTTATTTTTTGTATCATTTTATTGTAGTGAAATCCCTGAAGAAGGAGCCAAAAAGCTCCGAAAGCTCGGAAATTAATAAATTAATTGGATTAAGCAACTAGCCTATCATTAGTGGTCGATTACCCCGTTACAAAGTTTTGTGTTATACCACAGTATTCCACACGTAACTTGCAGTTATTACATATTCCATTCTGTCGTACATCCTATAATATGTTTAGCCCGATTGTAAGAATGTGCAACTCTGTAAACAAATATTGTGATAAAATTAACTTTTTTGATGTATCTCTTATCAGATGTAATCGGTCGCTCGACATTTTGTTTGTTCGTAGTCATTTTTAAATTTAAGTTTAGTTTATGTACATTACTGCTATCCATATAAAATGTTCTTTTTAGGTATATGTGTATTAATGTAATCGATGTAAAATGTTGTTTTGGCGTCAAATAAATAAATAAATTTAAAAAAAAATAAAAAATAAAAAATTTTCACATAAAACGCTATTACTCTAAAACTACTTGAACTACAGAAAAGTATAATACATGTATTTTCGCCCATAAAGTATCTAAAAGAAAATGTCAATTGTTTTTTTCTAAATCATGAGGGCGAGTGTTTATCAAAGTTATCAATATTATATATAAGAGTGTTTTCCACTCCCAGACTAAGCATGAAGTAAAATTTCGAGTTTAGAAAAGCCTCGTGAAAATTTGTCGAGGGTCGCGCAGCGACCCGAGACAAATTTTCAGGCTTTTCTAAACTCGAAATTTTACTTCATGCGCCACGCGTATAAAATACTGATTTCAAGTGAAGTTCAAAATCAATACTGTATTCATTTTAAAATAACGTTTTCTCGCCAAATCTTGTAATTTAGTTTAAATTTTCCAAATTATCAAAAAAATTTGATACAATTTTCTATGTATTTTTGTTTTATGTATTGGACAAAGAAAAATTAGTTAATTTTTAAACTAAGCTGAGGATTTAAAATTCAAATTAATTAAAGTCGTATAAGAAATTCGATTATTTTCATATTATACAATACTGTATTTTGATATAAAGAAAGAAATACTGTATTTTGATTTTGGGATCTTATAAGTTTGATATTTTTGTTTATATAAACAAAAATAGTTAATTTTATAAATAATGCTGATGATTTTAATATTTTAAATTTTTGTTCTTTCTAAAAAAAACATTTTCATACAATATTATGCTTGGATTTTGGGATCTTATAACTTTGACATTTACCAAAATTTATCTTGTTTTGGTGAATTAAATAGTAAAATATGGTTGTTTATAAATGGAATATTCGTAATTATAAATAATATCCGCTATTGTTAATTTTTTAGTGAATCTTTGAATAAAATTCTATAAAAATATGAATATTTAATTATATGTGCATGTGTGTTTATTTCAATTTCAATTTCAATTTATTTACGGAAAATCTCCTTTATACAATACAATAATGACAATCATTTTTTTAAACATAAGTCACCAGTATATTCATCAGTCACAAGTATATTCACGGAAAAGTAAAACATATAAATAACCCAAATGGCGGCAATAAATGCAAACAGGACCATCAGAAACGGAAATCTTAGTGATACTAATAAACAAAAATATACATATTTAAATAAGTGAAAATAAATAAAAGTATATAAATAAATGTATACCATGTATAATGTGGTATCACCGATGGTATCACAGATCAAGTTAAGTTATAACGCAACAGCAATATATCACAGGTATTAGACACCAAATAATCAATAACAAATAAATAACAAAATAATAATAATAATAATAATAATAACAAAATTAAAATTAAAATAGCTACACAAATATTAATAAATACCGATTTAAAATTAACACTCAGAAAGGACATCAGATAAATGAATGCGGTGCAATCTGGATTTGAAAGTTGCAAATGAAGAAATAAACGAAACAAAATCAAATATTTTAGTTTACTAAATTTAGATAATCAAAAATATTAAACAATTGTTCAACGAGTGTTTTCCACTCCAGGATTAAGCATGAAGTAAAATTTCGAGTTTAGAAAAGCCTGAGCGTTTGGATTTGGACGCTACGCGTCCAAATCCAAACGCTCAGGCTTTTCTAAACTCGAAATTTTACTTCATGCGCCACGCGTATACAACAACACAAGTGAAATCTATAATGTTTTCATTTTAAAATAACGTTTTCTTATCAAATTTTGTTATTTAGTTCACATTTTGGAAATTATCAAATAAATTTTAAATAATTTCCTAAATATTTTTGTTTTATGTACTGGACAAAGAAAAACTAGTCAATTTTTAAATTAAGCTGAGGATTTAAAATTGATTTTCCGCTATTGTTAAATTTTTAGTGAATCATTGAATAAAAGTCTACAAAAATTATTAACATACAGTTTTGTGTATGTTTGTTTATCAATGTCCAAATATTTTAGTTTTCTAAATTTAGATAATCAAAAAAATCAAACAATTGCTAAACGAGTGTTTTTCATTCCTGGATTAAGCATGAGGTAAAATTTCGAGTTTAGAAAAGCCTGAGCGTTTGGATTTGGACGCGTAGCGTCCAAATCCAAACTCAGGCTTTTCTAAACTCGAAATTTTACTTCATGCGCCACGCGTATACAACAACACAAGTGAAATCTATAATGTTTTCATTTTAAAATAACGTTTTCTTATAAATTTTTGTTATTTAGTTCACATTTTGGAAATTATCAAATAAATTTTAAATAATTTCCTAAATATTTTTGTTTTATGTACTGGACAAAGAAAAACTAGTCAATTTTTAAATTAAGCTGAGGATTTAAAATTGATTTTCCGCTATTGTTAAATTTTTAGTGAATCATTGAATAAAAGTCTACAAAAATTATTAACATTCAATTTTGTGTATGCGTGTTTATTAATATCCAAATATTTTAGTTTTCTAAATTTAGATAATCAAAAAAATCAAAGAATTGCTAAACGAGTGTTTTTCATTCCCTGATTAAGCATGAAGTAAAATTTCGAGTTTAGAAAAGCCTGAGCATTTGGATTTGGACGCGTAGCGTCCAAATCCAAACTCAGGCTTTTCTAAACTCGAAATTTTACTTCATGCGCCACGCGTATAAAACACTGATTTTAAGTGAAGTCCAAAATCTATAAAAACATTTTTGAATTATAGTTTTTCGTATTTTTATTTATTGTACTCAGTATATTCTACTCATAAATGTACTTAAGTACTCTTGATTACGTACTTAATTAAAATATAAAATAAAAACGTTTATTTACGGCAGTGCCATTATTACAAAATAATACAATAAAAGAAATCCAAAAAGCTTAAAAAAAATATAAGAAACAGAAAATAATTTAAAATATACATGCATGATTGATAACTAAAAATAAACATTAATATAAATAATTTAAATCGACTGAATATAAAATATAAATATTATTATAATACGATTCAATCTAGCCTTAAATTGTTGAAATGACAATCCAATACTTGTACTTAGTATTCGAGTACAATTTGGGTGGAGTACTTGCACTCAATACTTGAGTACATTTTACTTGTACTCGGAACAGCTCTGCTTAAAATATAAATTCCCTGTATCTGTGCTGCAATAAGCAATAAAGATATCACACATTAATATTGTAAAATTATAAACAAGGAAACTTTTCGTAAAAACAAAAGCCTATCAGACTTGAAAAAAATCTGCCTGGCGTTTCGATAAGAATATTCGGCTCGCAAACAACTCTGGGCTGTTTGTTGTGTGTTTACATTCATATGTTTAATAAACAAAAACTCTAGAGTGCCATGATTTTATTAAATTTAAGTTGGCTACACGCTATAGAAATTGACATATAAAGCGTCAGACATAATTATTATAATACACAATTTTAGTGTTGCCAATTTACAATATTTTCCAAGGCACTCTAGAGGTTTTTTTTATTGAACATACGAAATAAACACACAACAAACAGCCGTGAGTTGTTTACGAGACGAACTGGAGCGCGAAACATAACAAAAAGATGATAAACCAAAACCTCAACACCCGGTTCGAATTTGCGAACGCCGTGTCGCCGTTGAAAACGAAGGTGACCGCTGTGCGAGCGAACCGCACACGCCTGCCGGAGGACGACAGCCCTCGTAGAATGTGCCCCAGTGACGTCACGCCGGTACACAATGGCGCGCTCTTGCATCTGACGGGGTCCGGACACAATTACAGCTGCCCATATTACCCCTGCGTCTACCTGCGCCCAGGCCCGTGCAACTGTTCATAATGGTCCGCTCTCGATTTCACAATTGGGGATGAAAAGAAAAAGAGCGCCGACTACGACTAGTACCGGTTCAGTTCAGTTCTTAGGTTATGTGTGTGCGGTGTTTGTGGAACGGTTTCGAAGATGCCGCAGTGCTACGTGAATAATTGCACGAATTATTACGGTAAGACGAGGGGGAATGGAACTGTGTCGTACCACATGATACCCTCGTTGCCATCTTTGGCGATGAAATGGGCGAAGGTTTGCACGGGGAAAAACCACACGCCGCCGCGTTACATGAGGGTGTGCAGCGATCATTTTTCCGAAAAGTGCTATCAAAGAGATCTACAACACGAACTCCTCGGTTTGCCCTTGAGGAGACGCTTGAAAACGGACGCCGTGCCCGATATGAACCTCTTCGAGCCGAACCAATCGAAAAGAGCGAAACAGCCAGTTCAAATCGTGGATCTGACAACACCAGAAAATATGGATTATTGCGAAATCCCTTTGCCTGTTCAAAATTATACAAGTGAGTTAAAAAATCCTTCACCGGAAAATAATCTTAATCAAATCGATAAACCAACGCAAAGAAATCGAAATAAACTGAGAAATAGACTCCATAATCAGATTGATCAACAAAAAAGTCCAAAATCACTTACAAATGATGGGCTGGAAAATATGGTTGATATATCATCTTTAAATGATTTAAATCAAATGAATAGTTCAATATCACATCTAAACGATTGTCAAAATCAACAGAAACACCAATCACCATCTAAAGATAAACAAAATCAATTAAAAAATCGATTATCATCTCAAAATAAACTGAAAAATGAATCACCGTCTCAAGATAATCAAAATCAACTGAAAATTCGCTCTTCATCGCAAGATAATAAAAATCGAATGAAAAATAGATCATCCCAAGATGATCAAAATCAATTTAAAAATCGGTCATCATCTCAAGATAATAAAAATCGACTGAAAAATGAATCATCTCAAGATGATCAAAACCAATTGAAAAATCGGTCGCAATCTCAAGATGATAAAAACCAATTGAAAAATCGGTCGCCATCTCAAGATAATAAAACTCGATTGAAAAATAGATCATCATCTCAAGATGATCAAAATCAATTGAAAAATCGGTCATCATCTCAAGAGAATAAAAATCGACTGAAAAATAGATCATCTCAAGATAATCAAAATCGATTGAAAAATAGATCATCTCAAGATTATGAAAATCGATTGAAACATAAAACATCATCTCAAGATAATCAAAATCAATTGAAAAATCCATCATCGCCTCAAGATGATCAAAATCGATTATTATCTGAAGATGATCAGAATCAATTGGAAAATGAATCATCTCATAATAATCCTCCACCAAATGATTCCGTTCAAATTGACAAATCAACTCAAAATGATCAAAATCAGATGAGAAATAGATCAACACGTCAGAATCGAACTGAAGTTGATTGTGCAATGGCACATTCAAATCTGTGCCAAATGGATGTTGATCAGCACAATGAAAATCAATTGAAAAATCGATCACCATCTCAAAATAATGAAAATCAATCACAAAAAAATCAAAATCAACCACCATCAATCCAAAATAATCAAAATCAACCAACATCAATCCAAAACAATCAAAATCAACCACCATCAATCCCAAATAATCAAAATCAACCACCATCAATTAAAAACAATCAAAATCAACCACCATCATTCCAAAATAATCAAAACCAGCCACCATCAATCCAAAACAATCAAAATCAACCACCATCAATCCCAAATAATCAAAATCAACCACCATCAATTAAAAACAATCAAAATCAACCACCATCATTCCAAAACAATCAAAACCAACCACCATCAATCCAAAACAATCAAAATCAACCACCATCAATCCCAAATAATCAAAATCAACCACCATCAATTAAAAACAATCAAAATCAACCACAATCATTCCAAAACAATGAAATGAATGAGCCACAGAGCAATCACGCTCAAATCGATTATTTATCGCAAAGTAATCGAAATTCACTGTGCCGCACGCATTTGAAAGATTCACCATCATCATCTCAAAACAATTTGAAACATTTAAACGATCTCTCGTCCACACAAAACGATTTGAATCAAATGATGGACGACGCGAAAATCGAGAGTGAAAGTGAAGAGCGCGAGGACAAGGAAAACGGCGCGGAGGAGCAGCTGAAGCCGCCCGGCGTGACCTTCAAAATACCGATGCGATCGAGCATCCGTTTGGCGAAACGTGAGGTGTTCAAAAGTGCGGCCGACTTCCAGTCGCCCAAGTTGCGGAAAACGAAGGCGAACCTGAAGAGGATCGAGCGCGAGAGGTTCGTCAGGAAGATCAAGTACATGCGGCAGCTGAATCTCAATTTTCTGAAGAATGTCTCGACCGATAAGATTTTATCGCCGAAGATGGTGCGTCAGGACGATCGGTATGTAAATGATGGTGAAGGTCTGCGCTCAGGTAGAATGTTTACAGTAAAGTCGGGGGTATTGATTTTTGAATCAACGGTTTGGGTCAGTGATTACTTTAAACAACTTACTTTTAAGAAACCTTAGTTTATAATTAAGTCGCCCAGATGCAAAACCAGCGGCGTGTTTTGACAAATTTGTGTCAAAATGACAAAAACCGATTTTGCAGTGTCTTTTAAATAAATCAAAATAGTGTTGAACAAATTCAATTTTTCTTTATGTTAAATTGACACAATAAACTTATTTCACTTGTCAATCGGTTAAAAACCATTTCACATTAAATCAGCGTTTTATACGCGTGGCGCATGAAGTAAAATTTCGAGTTTAGAAAAGCCTAATTTGGCTCGGTCGCTCCGCTTCGCTACGCGCCCGAGCCAAATTTTTAGGCTTTTCTAAACTCGAAATTTTACTTCATGCTTAGTCTGGGAGTGGAAGACGCTCGTTTGTTTCATCATTAAAACAATTGACTGAATACGTTTATTGTTATTTTATTGACAGAGAAAGTTCCATGAGGTTAAAATTGATTATCAATTTTGATTCAAGTTAAAGAGAAAGGAGCAGTCGTTTTTTGTGTTATTTTGACTTTGTACTAAAGTTGAATGAAAAAAACAAAATCGATCAATTTTTAACGAAATTACAGACGCTCAAAGTTCCGACTGAATTTGTATTAAATTTAATTGAAATAATTTAAATTTACAGTTTTCTTCGTCGGGTCTAAAATTTAAAAAAAGGAAACATCAGATTTTGATGGGATCAACGGGTATTGTCGAGAAATGCATAAGCTTTGTGCTAAAGTTAAAAAAATGGAGATGTGTTCATCATAGCACTTTCCTCGTAATTAAAACAATTGATAATTGACATACTAAATTTATTTTATTCTGACTAATTGGTTGGAGATTTTACTTGAAGTGAGTGATTTATACGCGTGGCGCATGAAGTAAAATTTCGAGTTTAGAAAAGCCTAATTTGGCTCGGTCGCTCCGCTTCGCTACGCGCCCGAGCCAAATTTTCAGGCTTTTCTAAACTCGAAATTTTACTTCATGCTTAGTCTGGGAGTGGAAGACACTCGTTTGTTTTATAATTAAAACAATTGGCAGTATACGTACGTTCATTCTTGTTTTAATTACGGAGAAAGTTCTATGAGGTTAAAATTGATTGTCAATTTTGATTCAAGTTAAAGAGAAAGGAGCAGTCGTTTTTTGTGTTATTTTGACTTTGTACTAAAGTTGAAAGAAAAAAACAAAATTGAGCAATTTTTAGTTTTCTTCGTCGGGTCTAAAATTAAAAAAAAGGAAACATCAGATTTTGATGGGATCAACGGGTATTGTCGAGAAATGCATAAGCTTTGTGCTAAAGTTAAAAAAAATGGAGATGTGTTCATCATAGCACTTTCCTCGTAATTAAAACAATTGATAATTGACATACTAAATTTATTTTATTCTGACTAATTGGTTGGAGATTTTACTTGAAGTGAGTGATTTATACGCGTGGCGCATGAAGTAAAATTTCGAGTTTAGAAAAGCCTAATTTGGCTCGGTCGCTCCGCTTCGCTACGCGCCCGAGCCAAATTTTCAGGCTTTTCTAAACTCGAAATTTTACTTCATGCTTAGTCTGGGAGTGGAAGACACTCGTTTGTTTTATAATTAAAACAATTGGCAGAATACGTACGTTCATTCTTGTTTTAATTACGGAGAAAGTTCTATGAGGTTAAAATTGAATGTCAATTTTGATTCAAGTTAAAGAGAAAGGAGCAGTCGTTTTTTATGTTATTTTTACTTTGCACTAAAGTTCAACTTAAAAAACAAAATCGACCAATTTTTAACGAAATTACAGACGCTCAAAGTTCCGACTGAATTTGTATTAAATTTAATTGAAATAATTTAAATTTACAGTTTTCCTTGTCGGGTCTAACATTAAAAAAGAAAACATCAGATTTTGATGGGATGAACGGGTATTGTCGAGAAATGCATAAGCTTTGTGCTAAAGTTGCAAAAATGGTGATGTGTTCATCATAGCATTTTCCTCGTAATTAAAACAATTGATAATTGACATACTAAATTTATTTTATTCTAACCATTGGTTGGAGATTTCACTTGAAGTGAGTGATTTATACGCGTGGCGCATAAAGTAAAATTTCGAGTTTAGAAAAGCCTAATTTGGCTCGGTCGCTCCGCTTCGCTACGCGCCCGAGCCAAATTTTCAGGCTTTTCTAAACTCGAAATTTTACTTCATGCTTAGTCTGGGAGTGGAAGACACTCGTTTGTTTTATAATTAAAACAATTGGCAGAATACGTACGTTCATTCTTGTTTTAATTACGAAGAAAGTTCTATGAGGTTAAAATTGATTGTCAATTTTGATTCAAGTTAAAGAGAAAGGAGCAGTCGTTTTTTTATGTTATTTTTACTTTGCACTAAAGTTCAAATTAAAAAGCAAAATCGACCAATTTTTTACGAAATTACAGACGCTCAAAGTTCCGACTGAATTTGTATTAAATTTAATTGAAATAATTTAAATTTACAGTTTTCCTTGTCGGGTCTAACATTAAAAAAGAAAACATCAGATTTTGATGGGATCAACGGGTATTGTCGAGAAATGCATAAGCTTTGTGCTAAAGTTGAAAAAAATGGTGATGTGTTCATCATAGCATTTTCCTCGTAATTAAAACAATTGATAATTGACATACTAAATTTATTTTATTCTAACCATTGGTTGGAGATTTCACTTGAAGTGAGTGATTTATACGCGTGGCGCATGAAGTAAAATTTCGAGTTTAGAAAAGCCTAATTTGGCTCGGTCGCTCCGCTTCGCTACGCGCCCGAGCCAAATTTTCAGGCTTTTCTAAACTCGAAATTTTACTTCATGCTTAGTCTGGGAGTGGAAGACACTCGTTTGTTTTATAATTAAAACAATTGGCAGAATACGTACGTTCATTCTTGTTTTAATTACGAAGAAAGTTCTATGAGGTTAAAATTGATTGTCAATTTTGATTCAAGTTAAAGAGAAAGGAGCAGTCGTTTTTTTATGTTATTTTTACTTTGCACTAAAGTTCAAATTAAAAAGCAAAATCGACCAATTTTTTACGAAATTACAGACGCTCAAAGTTCCGACTGAATTTGTATTAAATTTAATTGAAATAATTTAAATTTACAGTTTTCCTTGTCGGGTCTAACATTAAAAAAGAAAACATCAGATTTTGATGGGATCAACGGGTATTGTCGAGAAATGCATAAGCTTTGTGCTAAAGTTGAAAAAATGGTGATGTGTTCATCATAGCATTTTCCTCGTAATTAAAACAATTGATAATTGACATACTAAATTTATTTTATTCTAACCATTGGTTGGAGATTTCACTTGAAGTGAGTGATTTATACGCGTGGCGCATGAAGTAAAATTTCGAGTTTAGAAAAGCCTAATTTGGCTCGGTCGCTCCGCTTCGCTACGCGCCCGTGCCAAATTTTCAGGCTTTTCTAAACTCGAAATTTTACTTCATGCTTAGTCTGGGAGTGGAAGACACTCGTTTGTTTTATAATTAAAACAATTGGCAGAATACGTACGTTCATTCTTGTTTTAATTACGGAGAAAGTTCTATGAGGTTAAAATTGATTGTCAATTTTGATTCAAGTTAAAGAGAAAGGAGCAGTCGTTTTTTTATGTTATTCTTACTTTGCACTAAAGTTCAAATTAAAAAACAAAATCGACCAATTTTTAACGAAATTACAGACGCTCAAAGTTCCGACTGAATTTGTATTAAATTTAATTGAAATAATTTAAATTTACAGTTTTCCTTGTCGGGTCTAACATTAAAAAAGAAAACACTAGATTTTGATGGGATCAACGGGTATTGTTGAGAAATGCATAAGCTTTGTGCTAAAGTTGAAAAAATGGTGATGTGTTCATCATAGCATTTTCCCCGTAATTAAAACAATTGATAATTGACATACTAAATTTATTTTATTCTAACCATTGGTTGGAGATTTCACTTGAAGTGAGTGATTTATACGCGTGGCGCATGAAGTAAAATTTCGAGTTTAGAAAAGCCTAACTTGACTCGGTCGCTCCGCTTCGCTACGCGCCCGAGCCAAATTTTCAGCCTTTTCTAAACTCGAAATTTTACTTCATGCTTCGTCTGGAAGTGGAAGACACTCGTTTGTTTTATAATTAAAACAATTGAAAGAATACGTTTATTGTTGTTTTATGACGAAAAAAGTTCTATGAGTTTAAAATTAATTATCAATTTTGAGGAAGGAGCAGTCGTTTTTCTATGTTATTTTTAATTTGCAATAAAGTTCAAAGTAAAAAATAAAATCGACCAATTTTTAACGAAATTCAGACGCTCAATGTTTGACTGAATTTGTATTAAATTTAATTGAAATAATTTAAATTTTCTTCGTCGGATCTAAAATTAAAAAAGGAAACATCAGATTTTGATGGGATCAACAGATATTCTCGAAAAATGCATAAGCTTTGTGCTCAAGTTGAAAAAATGGTGATGTGTTTATCATAGCATTTTCCTCGTAATTAAAACAATTGATAATTGACATACTAAATTTATTTTATTCTAACCATTGGTTGGAGATTTCACTTGAAGTGAGTGATTTATACGCGTGGCGCATGAAGTAAAATTTCGAGTTTAGAAAAGCCTAATTTGGCTCGGTCGCTCCGCTTCGCTACGCGCCCGAGCCAAATTTTCAGGCTTTCCTAAACTCGAAATTTTACTTCATGCTTCGTCTGGGAGTGGAAGACACTCGTTTGTTTTATAATTAAAACAATTGAAAGAATACGTTTATTGTTGTTTTATGACGAAAAAAGTTCTATGAGTTTAAAATTAATTATCAATTTTGAGGAAGGAGCAGTCGTTTTTTATGTTATTTTTAATTTGCAATAAAGTTCAAAGTAAAAAATAAAATCGACCAATTTTTAACGAAATTCAGACGCTCAATGTTTGACTGAATTTGTATTAAATTTAATTGAAATAATTTAAAATTTCTTCGTCGGATCTAAAATTAAAAAAGGAAAGGAAAGGATTTTGATGGGATCAACAGATATTCTCGAAAAATGCATAAGCTTTGTGCTCAAGTTGAAAAAATGGTGATGTGTTCATCATAGTATTTTCCTCGTAATTTAAACAATTAGTAATTGACTTACTAAATTTATTTTATTCTAACCAATTGGTTGGAGATTTCAATTGAAGTGAGTGATTTATACGCGTGGCGCATGAAGTAAAATTTCGAGTTTAGAAAAGCCTAATTTGGCTCGGTCGCTCCGCTTCGCTACTCGCCCGAGCCATATTTTCAGGCTTTTCTAAACTTAAAATTGTACTATTTGAAATAAAACAACGCAGTTGGGAGGGTTTCACTTTTATTGTTGAACACTGCAACATGTTTCACCACACAGTGGCTTCATCAGGCAGATGAAATAATGATTTTACAAAGTACAGGTAAAGCTTATATACTAATGCAATTAAATTAATAGAAGGGGGGGGGGTAATGAGGTAATTAGGCTGAATCTAATACAAACAATTTTGAGCGACTAAATATTGATTAGGGGTGAATTATTTACTTCTATTTGGTCATTTAATAGAATACCTTTTTTGTTATATTTATTAATTTCTAATTCTTCTAATAAGTTTAATTTACGACTTTTGTTACATTCGTGCAAAATTTTGAATTTAGGGTTAAAGTTATGTTGGTATTCGATTAAATGATTGGCGTAGGTTGAGGAGGTTTTCTTAAATTGAAAGCATTTTTGATGTTCTGAAATGCGATCTGGGAAGCTACGTCCAGTTTGTCCAACGTATACCTTAGGGCAATCTCCACACTCTAGCAAATACACACCAGAGTTCGTAGTTTTATCAGATTTGTCTTTAGAATTATTAATGAATTTATTAAGTGAATTGACCGTTCTAAAAGAAGGAGTTAGGTTTAAGGATTTGAGTTTTTTGCTGATGGCAATCGAAGGGGGGCCGTTAAATGTTAATGAGCAATATTTATTATTCTGATTTTGAAAATTGGTGGGGTATACTAATTTCAGGGCTTGTTGTTTTTGTTTTTTATAAAGGATGTCTAAGATAAGCTTTTGACGAAAGCCGTTGTTATTAGCTATTATGAGAATTCTGTTGAGCTCATTATTAAAATTATTAATTGATAGGGGGATAGTGGTTAGCCTATGCAACATGGAATGGTAAGCTGCTAGTTTATGTTGCATAGGATGGAATGATGTGCTATGGATCGTAGTATCTGTATGGGTCGGCTTGTGAAAAATATTGAATTCATGTTTTTGACCTGGATGTGAAATTGTTAAGTCTAAAAAATTAATAGATTTATTAGATTCGATCTCTCTAGTGAATGAAATATCCTTGTGAATTGAATTAATGAAATTTAAAAGTTGATCCTGGGAGTAGAAGACACTCGTTTGTTTTATCATTAAAACAATTGACAGAATACGTTTATTGTTTTTTTATTGACGGGGAAACTTCTATGAGGTTAAAATTGATTGTCAATTTTGATTCAAGTTAAAGAGAAAGGATCAGTCGTTTTTTATGTTATTTTTACTTCGTACTAAAGTTGAAAGAAAAAACAAAATCGACCAATTTTTAACGGTAACTTGGTGTAGTTTACCTCTCACGTACAGATATACATATTAAATAATAATCAATATTCCAACATAATATACAACACAAGCAACATTTCCTCGTTATATGGATGTACACATTGCTTAATAATATTTGACAACAATGCGAGGCGCCCTTCCACTTTTCGCCTTATCAAAAAAGCGCAGCCAAACACGCGCTGAGCAAATATGGGCAGGCGTGAACTCTGAATACAGATTAGACAAACTTTCCAAACAACAAACAAATTTTGTAAAATTTTCGGCCGTTAACCCCGCGGAATTACCGCGCGGCCATTTTAAATGTTCAGCACTTGGGCAATTAAAAAAGAAATAGTGTACATAGACTACGACTAAAAATACGCAGCAAGGAAACTTTTGTAAAGTACAACTTGTATGATGAAATATAAACTTACTTCGAATACTTATTTATAGAATTAGGATTTTTTTCTCTTTCTATAAAAAATGGTGATGTGTCCATCATAATACTTTTCTCGTCGCTCTTTTTTTGTAAACAGGGTGTAAACTTCGGTGGAAAAATCAATCGAAAAACTTGTAAATGGGGCAGTTTGAAGCAAAATCAAATATTTTCGACGATCAAAAATCAAAATAGTTTTAAGTTAGGGGACCACGGATGTGAAGTTAGCCATAGATTTTTTAAATTTCATTATTTCTATACATATTCAAGATAAATAGATTGTTTTTACTTGAGGGTGAAAATAAAACATTGAATTAACAAATTGTAATACAAGCACCCCAATTTTCAACCCTTAATATTTTTTATCACACCCTTAAATAATAAAATTAAAAAAAATCAAAGTCCAATAAAAAAGTTAGCAACAAATATCGATTCAGCTTACATTAAACTATTATTTAAACAAATAAAATTCGGACCACCTTACTTTTATCATACGAAAAAAAAAAGAACAATATTAGTCGCCAGTCTGAGATGGCGGTCGGACAAATTTTAAAATATTTCAAAGTGCGCCGTTTCCCATAAAAAAGTTAGCAATAAATATGGATTCAGCACACATTAAACTATTATTTAAATAAATAAAATTCGGACCACCTTACTTTTATCATACGACAAAAAAAGAAACAATATTAGTCGCCAGTCTGAGATAGCGGTCGGACAAATTTTAAAATATTTCAAAGTGCGCCGTCTCCCATAAAAAAGTTAGCAATAAATATGGATTCAGCACACATTAAACTATTATTTAAATAAATAAAATTCGGACCAACTTACTTTTATCATACGACAAAAAAAGAAACAATATTAGTCGCCAGTCTGAGATAGCGGTCGGACAAATTTTAAAATATTTCAAAGTGCGCCGTCTCCCATAAAAAAGTTAGCAACAAATATGGATTCAGCACACATTAAACTACTATTTAAACAAATAAAATTCGGACCACCTTACTTTTATCATACGAAAAAAAAAAGAAACAATATCAGTCGCCAGTCTGAGATAGCGATCGGACAAATTTTAAAATATTTCAAAGTGCGCCGTCTCCCATAAAAAAAGTTAGTAACAAATATGGATTTAGCACACATTAAACTATTATTTAAACAAATAAAATTCGGACCACCTTACTTTTATCATAAAAAAAAGAAACAATATTAGTCGCCAGTCTGAGATAGCGGTCGGACAAATTTTAAAATATTATATTAGCACACATTTAACTATTATTTAAACAAATAAAATTCGGACCACCTTACTTTTATCATACGAAAAAAAAAAGAAACAATATTAGTCGCCTGTCTGAGATGGCGGTCAGACAAATTTTAAAATATTTCAAAGTGCGCCGTCTCCCATAACAAAGTTAGCAACAAATATGGATTCAGCACACATTATACTACTATTTAAACAAATAAAATTCGGACCACCCTACTTTTATCATACGAAAAAAAAAGAAATAATATCAGTCGCCAGTCTGAGATAGCGATCGGACAAATATTAAAATATTTCAAAGTGCGCCGTCTCCCACAAAAAAGTTAGCAACAAATATGAATTCAGCTCACATTAAACTATTATTTAAACAAATAAAATTTGGACCACCTTACTTTTATCATACGAAAAAATAAGAAACAATATTAGTCGCCAGTCTGAGATAGCGGTCGGACAAATTTTAAAATATTTCAAAGTGCGCCGTCTCCTATAAAAAAGTTAGCAACAAATATGGATTCAGCACACATTAAACTATTATTTAAACAATTAAAATTCGGACCACCTCACTTTTATCATACGAAAAAAAAAAGAAACAATATTAGTCGCCAGTCTGAGATGGCGGTCGGACAAATTTTAAAATATTTTAAAGTGCGCCGTCTCCTATAAAAAAGTTTGCAACAAATATGGGTTCAGCACACATTAAACTATTATTTAAACAAATAAAATTCGGACCACCTTACTTTTATCATACGAAAAAAAAAAAAAGAAACAATATTAGTTGCCAGTCTGAGATGGCGGTCGGACAAATTTTAAAATATTTCAAAGTGCGCCGTCTCCCATAAAAAAGATAGCGGTCGTACAAATTTTAAAATATTTCAAAGTACGCCATCTCCCATAAAAAAGTTAGCAACAAATATGGATTCAGCACACATTAAACTATTATTTAGACAAATAAAAGTCGGACCACCTTACTTTTATCATACGAAAAAAAAAAAGAAACAATATTAGTCGCCAATCTGAGATAGCGGTCGGACAAATTTTAAAATATTTCAAAGTGCGCCGTCTCCCATAAAAACGTTAGTAACAAATATAGATTCAACACACATTAAAATATTGTTTGAACAAATAAAATTCTGACCACCTTATTTTTATCATACGAAAAAAAAAAGAAAGAAGCAATGTCAGTCGGCAGTCGGATAATTCTTAAAATATTTCAAAGTCCGCCGTCTTCCATAAAGAAGTTATCAACAAATATGGATTCAACACACATTAAACTATTATAAAATAAAATAAAATCACCATGCACTCCACATTTCAATTTTAAAAAGCTAATTTTGTTTTTTTTTTTCGTATGATAAAAGTAAGGTGGTCCGAATTTGATTTGTGTAAATAATAGTTTAATGTGTGCTGAATCCATATTTGTTGCTAACTTTTTAATGGGAGACGGCGCACTTTGAAATATTTTAAAATTTGTAGAACCGGTATCTCAGACTGGCGACTAATATTGTTTCTTTTTTTGTCGTATGATGAAAGTAAGGTGGTCCGAATTTTATTTATTTAAATAATAGTTTAATGTGTGCTGAATCCATATTAGTTGCTAAGTTATTTATGGAAAACGGCGCACTTTATAATATTTCAAAATTTGTCCGACCGCCATCTCAGACTGGCTGGCGCCTAATATTGTTTTTTTTTTTTCGTATGATAAAAGTAAGGTGGTCCGAATTTTATTTGTTTAAGTAATAGTTTTATGTGTGCTGAATCCATATTTGTTGCTAACTTTTTTATGGAAGACGGCGCACTTTGAAATATGTTAAAATTTGTCTGGCCACTATCTCAGACTGGTGACTAATATTGTTTCTTTTTTTTTCGTAGGATAAAAGTAAGGTGGTCTAAATTTTATTTGTTTAAATAATAGTTTTATGTGTAGTGAATCCATATTTGTTGCTAACTTTTTTATAGGAGACCGGGCACTTTGATTTTTTTAAATTTTATTATTTAAGGATGTGATAAAAAATATTATGGGTTGAAAATTGGGGTGCTGGTATCACAATTTGTTAATTCAATGTTTTAAAAGTAAAAACAATCTATTTATCTTGAATATGTATAGAAATAATGAAATTTGAAAATCTATGGCTGAAATCTATGGCTAACTTCACATCCGTTAGGGGACCTCAAAAGGGATATTTCCGCTAACATTTTTTATTTAAGATGTTCACGCAAATAATACCTCATACATATACAGGGAAATTAAAAATGTCTCGCTGAGACTTTAAAATATTCGTTAAAACAACTAACTTATTCATAGATTACATCCAGTGTCTCAAAACCGCAAATATGAAGATTGATCAAAATATTAACTTTGACCCAAATTAGAGTACTGATTAACTGTATTCTATCTAAACATTTAACTGGAGATTAATGTGACGAATAAAGCACTAATAACCTTTCTTCACACTTTTATTTGAATTATTAAATGTACATTTCGGACACAAAGTGACCATTATCAATGGATTAACACTGAAACGTCAAATTAATTTGAACTTCACGTAACTCACAATCAATTTATCAATTTATTTGGAGATTAATGATATTACATTATTCTAAGCCCTATTCATATTTTTAAAGAGACCCTGTGGCATAAATTTGCAGAGGGGCCCTCCCTGGAAAACATGGATCTCCTACCCTGGTGGCTCTGTATCGCCGCTACAGCGTTAACTACGTCCCTGCATTTAAACTAACTAAACTGTACAGTGTGCAGTATTTTCTATGGTTTCTTCAAGTAAAGTACCATTAATATGAATAATGAAGCTTATATCTTGTACCTAGTCAAAATTTGTCTATCTTTAATTGTTTTGTTTTCGAGTTATACGTTAAAACTCAAAATGTAGCAATTTTGAAATATTTAAATATTCTCTTCATTTATAAAGATATTGCGGTAAAAACTTTCTTGAGGCACTTTTTAATTTAGAATGCCCTAACCATATCAGATTTTCTTTAACCTTAATGAGATATGACATTAAGTTGTATTATTTTAAATACATTTAAAAATATAAATAAATTAGAAAAGCGTGCAATTTGAAGTTTCGAGCAAGTGTTTCAACTACCAGATTAAGCATAAAGTAAAATTTCAAATTTAGAAAAACCTGAAAATTTGGTTGGGTTGCTCCGCTTTGCTACGCGAATAAACCAAATGTTCAGGCTTTTCTAAACTCGAAATTTTACCTCATGCGCCACGCATATAAAACACCAATATATCGTGAACTTCAAAATATACTGCTTAAACAGTATTCTAAAGCAGTATATTTTGAACTTTACTTGAAATCACTGTTTTATACGCGTGGCGCACGAAGTAAAATTTTGAGTTTAGAAAAGCCTGAAAATTTGGTTTGACCGCGTAGCGCTGCGCTGCGCGCTACACTACCAAACCAAATTTTCAGGCTCGAAGTTTTACTTAATGCTTATTCTGGGAGCGGAACCACTCGTCAGAACCTTCAAATTAAACGCTTTTCAAAAAACATCGAATGTCTAAAATTTAAAAATCGAGATATGTATACTTAAAAGAAAAAAATCTTGTATTTAGGAAATATATACTACTATAATTTAAATATTATTTTAAATTCGAAATAAAGTATGATAAAATATAATTTATTTATTTAATTAGTCAGCGGAGTCTATTTAATAAAACAATTGAAGCGTACATTGTTAACATAAGTTAAATATCATTAGTTCAAATATTTTTATATTATATTAGTGTACCATTTATACTAGCAAATGCCATTTGTGGCGGCAAATTCAAATCTATTAATATTAGCCTAAACCCGACTACAGACTAACTATTATTATAAGCCTTACCATTTAACTGGAGAAAGAGAACAACTGGAGGCAGTGGCGTAGATAAAAGGCTCTTTTTCTGTTAGCGATTTATTTTGTTATTATTTTTATGTTATTTTATATACAGGGTGACCCAAGTTAGATGTTTTTATAAGGTATCTCAGTAACCCGAATAGTCTGACAAAATCTGATATACACGTCATGATCTTTTTTTCTGAGAAAATAACAGATCATGGCTAGCTCGATTAGTTTGGGAGATATCGAGCGTTTTTCAATTGTCGACTATTTTAAAATACGTCGATTTCTCAATAACTATAAGATATACAAATATATAGGTAAATGGTTATTTTTGTAGTTTTTAGCGTAGAATTCAGTGGCGTACTTATCAAAACAAATCAAAATATAGACACTCAATATATAGGCAGTATAGTCAAATGACTGTCAATATCTAATGTAAGCATGGATATATATTTAGTTTAGGAGTTTCTATAGATTTTCTGTTACAGTTATAATAGTTTTAGAAAGTTTTTGACAATTATAATACCATGTTTTCGTGCCAGTAGTGATTTTAACGGTTATAATATTCGTTGACAATTATAATTATAATAATTGTATTAATTATGATTTATTTTGTCAGTTGTGATATTTTAATATGTTACTTTTCCCTGACAGTAATCGTATATTTTGACAGTTATTATGTTTTCGACAATTGACATACTAAACTTATTTCACTTGTCAATTGCTTAAAGATAATTTCACATCAAATTAGCGTTTTATACGCGTGGCGCATGAAGTAAAATTTCGAGTTTAGAAAAGCCTGAATTTGGCTTGGTCGCGTAGCGAAGCAATTTTCAGGCTTTTCTAAACTCGAAATTTTACTTCATGCTTAATCTAGGAGTAGAAAACACTTGTTTCTTTATTAAAACAATTGATAATTAATTATTGTTGTTTTATTGACAGAGAACTCTACGAGGTTAAAACATAATGTCAGTTTTGATAGAATTTCAAGAGGAACAGTCGTTGATGAAATTTTATCTCTATTCGAATATTTTTAAAACGGAATGTCAATTATGGTGGTAAATATGAAAGTATAATAAAACAAAGTAATAATAACAATTATATCATTAAATGTCAAACACTGTATAAAATAATATCAAACTTTCGACTGATAATATCAAAAATGACACAATAAATGACGTGCGTCTTCATACTATTTGTGTTTAGTATCACAAAGGTATAAAAAATGTCATAAAAGTTGTCAAAATTGACAAGCGATATTTCTACGATAATTCACTGTTTTAACAGTTTTGAGAATTTCAACCCTATAACAAATTTGAATTTTTTTAAAGATATTCAACTATTTTTAACGCTATTCAACTATTTTTAACTTTATTTAACAATTTTGAGATTTTCAACGACATGACAAATTTGACATTTTCTAGCGCTATTCAACTATTTTTGTATTTTTAACCTTATTCAACAATTTTGTCAGTATTTAACAGCTTTGACGGTTTTTAACGACTATCCACTTTTTATGGCGGTATTGTTACAAACAATTGTTAAGTTCTAGGAATTAACACTGGCTGTTTGCTTGTTTCGACAGTTAGAGCAAAAACATCGGCAAATTACCGTCAATTTCGTCCTTGAAAAAAAAACACTATAACTCGAAAACTATTTCAACTCCAAAGAAGTATAATGTATGGATTTTAAGTATTTCGACGAAATCTACAAGTTTTATTGGACAAATTTTTCATTATTCAGAATATTTTAGAAATTATCAAGAAATGCTAAGAGTGAAGGACCACTTTTCTTTTCTAGATTTTGACTAAAAACTTTTTAATTTATAGAATAATAATAAAAAAAAAATAATAAAAACCTTGCGTTCATTGTGTCGTTCTAATAACTTAATTGGTTTAGTCTGTACGGCACAATCGGACAGACAGACGGACAGACAGTTACAAAAATAATACTTTTCCTTTGTACTATATATGGGGAAAGTAAAAATTGAATAAAAATCAGCAGATTGTTCAATTAACATAAATTTACAACAAACACTTATTGTAAATCAAATAATTATTCAAATTAATATAATTATAAATAATGGTTTGTAAATACGTTGGCAAAAGTGACACTGTCAAAAATTATTAAAATGTGTTAATAATTGAGATAATTGGCACAAATATTGAAAATCCGTGTAAAGTCTTGTTTCGTGATGAAAATCAAAAACATTTAAAAAATGACAAGTTATCTTTTAATTTAATATTCCGGCATACAAAAAGGCTAATAAATTTTCTAAAACTGTTCAGTTTTATACGAGAAAGAGTTCAATTCGAAGTTTGAAACAAGTGTTTCCACTCCTTGATTAAGCATGAAGTACAATTTTGAGTTTATAAAAGCCTGCAAATTTGGATTTGTTGAGGCGCGCGACAAATCCAAATGTTCAGGCTTTTCTAAACTCAAAAATTTACTTCATGCGCTACCCGTATAAAGCGCCGATTTAAAGTGAAATTTGAAACATTGATTACTTATATAATTCAAAATTTCTGATGTAAATTTATGAATTTTCGGATCTTTGTAAGTAAAAATTAAACCATTTTTTGTACTTGTTTTTGTAGAACTTTAGAAGAATACATTTATGAAAATTAATACTACGTTAACCCCCCTTCCCCTCATCGCAAAAAGCTATCTACGCCACTGACTGGAGGTTAAATAAGCCATTTATTTAGAGAGTGGCTTAACTCCATTTCTCATTTTTTTGTTGTTGATAATAATAATAATAATTCTTTATTAACGGACAAGCCATTTACAATGTAGAGCCAAAAACATATAACTAAAATGTAAGACACAAAACATGAATCACAAATATGCACAAAGACACATATGTTAATCTGCGTAAACCACAATAGGGTTATAACATTTAGTGCACACCATCCGCGAGACTCCTCCTAATTAAACTGATTATAACAACCTTTATAATTTTAGGTTTTCAGTAAAGAAAAACAATTCGTGGTTAAGTGTATTCAAAATATATATTATATATTTTGAATATACTTAACCAGAAATGTTTGTTTACGACAGAAGATTTAAATTATGAAGATTATTTTAGTGAACAATAAAAAATTGAGAAATGGAGTTATCTCAATTTTTTATTGTTCACTAAAATAATCTTCAATTTTCAAAATATACGGCATAAATATATGCATATTTAACTAAACCTAACTACAGATAGTTCTTTATTTAATAGTTAAGTAGAGGTTAAATATTCTAATATCAATCTAAATTGGACTATTGATGAACTATTCTTTGCTTAGACATTTATTAGGAGGTTGAATTTATATACCAACATTATATTACGGATGTCCTCTGCTCAATATTTAACTGAAGGTTAGAAGTGAGAGTTGTGGATTTGACCGTAAGTGAACTTACTTAACTAGTACTCATTTACAGTCTAAAAATAAGTGTTCCTATTTCCCCATACCCTCTTACTCATATAGACCGAAAAGTTCACTTATTATAACAAGTGAACTTGTTTGTCCCGTGACTAAGAACCGGCGATAAGATAAAGCGTCACCGTTCGTTATTATTATTAATATTATCAATATTTTAACGCGCTGTTTGCGTTTCGCAACCGAGTTCTACCTGCCTGCCTACCAGGCGGGCATTGTGTTTCGCCCTTGTGCCACTTCTTACCTGTATTTTTTTCTGGGGTTCAAGGATCGATTCGCGAGCAGCCAACACAACACCGCTCTGATCCTTGACCCATTGGACCCAACTAACTCGATGTAGTCTCTCTGTTTATTTTTTTTTTATATAATCACCGTTTAAGTGGGACGGTGACAATACTATTCCTCTCTTCCATTTGTTTCCTGCTGCAACACGTGCAGACCAACTAAAGATAATTACCATCTACTCTATAAGTTGAGAGTTGCAGTAATTATTTCTACTTTGTATGTTAGATGATTCAGGAATTAGGAGTGCGATGACTGCATCCGTTGGCAGGATCGATAATATGGAAGTCCCCGGCGTGTAGCCCTCGAATGGGGAATATTTAGTCTTCACTGCGGGATTGCTCCTGACAGGTTTTCTAGAAATGTGTCATAGATCGACAATTTTGTCCAGGGAATTATGTTTCCTGCCGCGCTTAACCAACTATTCTGACGTTTTTATGGATTTTCCTTGAAATTAATTGCCTTACACCCCGGTCCTTTAGGAGTTTTCTGTTATTACACGTTTTTATATACTTTCCTTGTGTGCTGTTTCATTTTCTTGAAAATTACTTGTAACGCACCTTGAAAGTTTCAAATAACCTTCGTTTTTATGTTACTACTTTTGAGGTAACCTTCTGTTGTTAAATTAACACGATTGCATCTACTCATACTTGTTATGCTAAACTCATGATGAAAACATTTTTTTTGGTATGTGAACCGCTGCTGCAGATCGATATTTTTCTTCGTAAACTCGAGCTTTATTAAAAGTTCAATCGCAGTTTTTAGCCTTTGTCCTTTGCCAAAATCGTCTGTGAAATATTGGTCCCCTTATTTGAAAAATGCGATCTCAGTTTGAACCCTTAAAAGTCCTTTGTCCAAACATTCGGGAACTTATTAAAATCTTACTTCAGACGTTTTATTAAAAATACGATCGCAGCTTACTAAAATCTTACTTCAGACGTTTTATTACTTACTTCAGACGTTTTATTAAAAATACGATCGCAGCTTTAACCATTTGTAAGATTTTAGTAGGTTTTTGAATGTTTAGACAAGGGACTTTGTCCCAACATTCGGGAACGTTTTAAAATCTTACTTTAAAGGTTTTATCAAGAATGCGATCGCAGCTTTAAACCTTAAAAGTCTTTTGTCCAAACATTTGGGATACAATGCTTCCCTTTATTCAAATATTATTAAAAATGCGACTATTACTATCGCCAAGGGGAGCCAATGCTTATAGAATAACTGGAAATCGAGTAGAAAAGGAGAGACTATGGTCACGATGTGGGGTACGAGTAAGACAGACGACTATATTATACACCAATCACCGGTCTCGATTCTGGATGCAGCATCCAAACGATGTTACCAAATTTTATACAGAGACTGGCTAACTGGACATACAGAGAGTTTTATGTAACACCGAACATTTTCATAACGAGATTTTTTCTTTTTAGTATCCAAATGCATACGTTGCACATTTTCGATGCTCGGTTTATTAAAAGAATTTATTTTGAAGCTTTAAGCGAGTGTTTTCCACTCCCAGGCTAAGCATGAAGTGAAATTTCGAGTTTAGAAAAGCCTGAAAATTTGGTTTGGACACGTAGCGCGGAGCGGCCAAACCAAATTTTCAGGCTTTTCTAAACTCAAAATTTTACTTCATGCGCCACCGGTACAAAATACTGACATATTACGAAGTTTAAAACACACCGCTAAACTTTACATTGAATCAGTGTTTTGTACTAGTGGCGCATGAAGTAAAATTTCGAGTTTAGAAAAGCCTGAAAATTTGGCTTGGCCGCTCTGCGCTTCGCGCTACGCGACCAAACCAAATTTTCAGGCTTTTCTAAACTCGAAATTTTACTTCATGCTTAGTCTGGGAGTGGAAAACACTCACTTGAAGCTTCAAATTGAATTTAATTTGAAACTTTAAGCGAGTGTTTTCCACTCCCAGGCTAAGCATGAAGTAAAATTTCGAGTTTAGAAAAGACTGAAAATTTGGTTTGGCCGCGTAGCGCGAAGCGCGGAGCGGCCAAACCAAATTTTCAGGCTTTTCTAAACTCGAAATTTTACTTCATGCGCCACCGGTACAAAATACTGACATATTACGAAGTTTAAAACACACCGCTAAACTTTACATTGAATCAGTGTTTTGTACCGGTGGCGCATGAAGTAAAATTTCGAGTTTAGAAAAGCCTGAAAATTTGGTTTGGCCGCTCCGCGCTTCGCGCTACGCGACCAAACCAAATTTTCGGGCTTTTCTAAACTCGAAATTTTACTTCATGCTTAGTCTGGGAGTGGAAAACACTCGCTTAAAGCTTCAAATTGAATTCTTTTAATAAACTGAGCATCGGAAAATGTGCAACTTATTTATTAATTTATTTATTTATTTATACATATAGACGGTCAAGCCTTTTTGAAGATAAAATACAGATTTTTAAAATATTACAATTAAAACAAATATAAACATAAAATAAAAACACCTACATACTAAATACAATAAATAACATACAATATTTCTTTTATAACGAGAACAGATTAAATTAAATTAAATTAAGTGCATTAAGTGTGCCTTGAAAGTGTTGAGGGTTCATATGCATATGGATACTTTAAAAAAATATTCTCGTTATAAAAATGTTCGGTGTTACATAAAGCTCTCTTTATATGAACTGTGCTATCGCTTAAAAGTCATGTGTCCAGTAGGCATGTTCCAATCCCAAAAAAATATCGCTATTAAGTATCGATTATATCGTATATCAAAGTATCGATACCGAAAATATCGTAATGAAAAGAATCGATATTCAAAATATCGATACCTTTGGGTACCAGATGTTTTAGATTTAATATTTATTATTATTTAATACTGCAAATTAATTTTTAACAAACCTTCACCCAAGATAAATAATATTGTCAGAAACAGCTTAATGGCGGTTATGAAATTATCACCTTTTACCAACAAAAAAAATATAATAAGTCAATGTTTTATACGCGTGGCGCATGAAGTAAAATTTCGAGTTTAGAAAAGCGTGAAAATTTGGATTTGCCGGGGCGCGACTCGCTTCGCTCGCGCGCCCCGGCAAATCCAAATTTTCACGCTTTTCTAAACTCGAAATTTTACTTCATGCTTAATCTGGGATTGTAAAACACTCGTTAGAATTTCCCAATAACTAAAGATTAATTTGTCCAGCATTCAACACAAATTATTGACTGAATAATAAGCGAGAACCACAATCATATTAAACTACTTAGTTTGTGAACTCATATAATTTTAATTCGATATTATATTATACAATCTAGTCTTTGCTGTGATATTTTGCTCATCAATTACTGATATTAATTTCAATATGTTATTTGTACAATTTATTAGTTGTTTATGTATTTGTCTTTGTACCGATTTGTTGATTTTATCTCTAAATAATGTATTCACTCTTTAGTATTTTTTATTATTATCATTTTAACTCGCGTAAAGTAAGAGTAACATGAACATGTCTAATACAATTGTTATTTTTCTGTTATCCACTCTGTATATATAAATATACTAATATTATATATTTATGTAAAAGGAGATTCCGTAAATAAATGAAATAAATAAATAAATAAATCATTTTTGAAAACTCATAATGATACTAAACTCAAAACGTTTGACATTTTATCACGACAAATCGTCAAGAACTTGAAAATGACTGAACATCGTGAACAATTTATGAAAAACATTGATATTTTTAAATGTAACCAAAATTTAGAAGTCCACGAAAATTGTCAAGATTTACAAAAATTATGAAGAGAATTGTAATCTAGTAAATTTAGGAAAACCGTATTTTTTTAAAAAAATTAATTCTCAAAATATTGGTAATTTTCTTGAATATCCTAAATTTTTGTTAGATTTAAAATGTTTTTCGTTTTTCGTGAAATTTCATGATTTTGGTTAATTTTGAAATACTTGGCATCTTTTCGTGAATTTCGAGTTTTTAGTTCATTTTTAAAATCTTAATGCTTTTCGTAAATATTCAAGATTTCGAGAATACTTACGAAAAGCGTTAAGATTTTAAAAATGAACTAAAAACTCAAAATTCACGAAAAGATGCCAAGTATTTCAAAATTAACCAAAATCATGAAATTAAACGAAACACATTTTAAATCTAACAAAAATTTGGGATATTCAAGAAAATTGCCTATATTTTGAGAATTTCTTAAATTTTCATTAGTTTTAAATATGTTAATACTTTTTATGACATTTCGTTAATTTTTAAAACCCTGGCAGTTTCTGTGCATTTCCTGAATTTTAACTGATTTTTGATATCTTGACGATTTTCACCAAAATGTTGACGATTTTTATGAAATTTAAAGACTTTCATCATGTTGACGCGGTTGATGGTATTTGGAAATTAACCAAAAACGTAAAATTTCACGAAAAGCGAAAAACATTTTAAATCTAACAAAAATTTAGGATAATCAAGAAAATTGCTAAGATTTTTGAAGAAATTCTTGAAACTTAAAAAAATCAGGATTTAATTGATTTTTGATCAAAATGTTGACGATTTTTATCAAAATGTTACCGATTTTCATGAAATTTAAACTAAAAACTCAAAATTTACGAAAAGATGCCAAGTATTTCAAAATTAACCAAAATCATGAAATTTCGCGAAAACGAAAAACATTTTAAATCTAACAAAAATTTAGGATATTCAAGAAAATTGCCAATATTTTGAGAATTTCTTAAATTTTCATTAGTTTTAAATATTTTAATACTCTTTATGACATTTCGTTAATTTTTAAAACCCTGGCAGTGTCTTAGCATCTTCTGAATTTTAATTAATTTTTGATAACTTGACGATTTTCATCAAAATGTTGACGATCTTCATGAAATTTAAAGATTTTCATCACGTTGACGCTTGACGGTATTTGGAAATTAACCAAAATCGTGAAATTTCACGAAAAGCGAAAAACATTTTAAATCTAACAAAAATGTAGGATAATCAAGAAAATTGCCAAGATTCTGGAATTTACAAAATTGTCATTAATTTTAAATATTTTAATCTTTTTGACATATCGTTAATTCTTAAAACTTAAAAAAAATCAGGATTTAATTGATTTTTGATATCTTGACGATTTTCATAAAATTTAAAGATTGTCATCAAAATGTTGACGATTTTCATCAAAATGTTGCCGATTTTCATGAAATTTAAACTAAAAACTCGAAATTCACGAAAAGATGTCAAGTATTTCAAAATTAACCAAAATCGTGAAATTTCACGAAAAACGAAATATTTTGAGAATTTTTTTAAATTTTTATTAGTTTTAAATATTTTCATACTTTTTATGACATTTCGTTAAATCAAAATGTTGGGGATTTTTATGAAATTTAAAGATTTTCATCATGTTGACGGTTGACGGTATTTGTAAATTAACCAAAAACCGTGAAATTTCACGAAAAGCGAAAAACATTTTAAATCTAACAAAAATGTAGGATAATCAAGAAAATTGCCAAGATTCTGGAATTTACTAAATTTTCATTAATTTTAAATATTTTAATCTTTTTGACATGTCGTTAATTCTTAAAACTAAAAAAATCAGGATTTGATTTTTGATATCTTGACGATTTTCATAAAATTTAAAGATTGTCATCAAAATGTTGACGATTTTCATCAAAATGTTGCCGATTTTCATGAAATTTAAACTAAAAACTCGAAATTCACGAAAAGATGTCAAGTATTTCAAAATTAACCAAAATCGTGAAATTTCACGAAAAACGAAATATTTTGAGAGTTTTTTTAAATTTTTATTTGTTTTAAATATTTTAATACTTTTTATGACATTTCGTTAAATCAAAATGTTGACGATTTTTATGAAATTTAAAAATTTACATCATGTTGACGGTATCTGGAAATTAACCAAAAACCGTGATATTCCACGAAAAGCGAAAAACATTTTTAATCTAACAAAAATTTGGGATAATCAAGAAAAATGCCAAGATTTTGGAATTTTCAAAATTTTCATTAATTTTAAATATTTTAATCTTTTTCACATATCGTTAATTCTTAAAACTTAAATAAAAAATTCAAGATTTAATTGATTTTTGATATCTTGACGATTTTCATAAAATTTAAAGATTATCATCAAAATGTTGACGATTTTTGTTAAAATGTTGCCGGTTTTAATAATATTTAAAAATTTCATCAAAATGTTGACGTTGAATTTCTTGGATTTTTGTTAGTATCAAAAATGTTGATGATTTTCATGTTTTCAAGATTTTCGAGCTTCAACATTTTTTTAGGAATTTTCGTAAATTTCCGAAATATTCGTTAATTTTAAAAATGTTGAAGCTTTTGATAAATTTTTTTTCCTGAATTTGTAAGGTTTTTCTCAATTTTAAAAATAGTGATACTTTTCATGAATTATCGTCAATTAAAAAAAAATGATGGCAGTTTTCGTGAATTTTCAAGATTTTCGTTAATATTTACAAGTTTGACACTTCGTGAATTTCTAAGGCATTCGTTTATTTTGAAAATTGTGACGCCTATCATGAATTTTTAATATTTTGACGCCTTTCATGAATTTTTAATATTTTTACGCCTTTCTTGAATTTTTAATATTTTTTTGTTAATCTTTAGTTTCGACACTTTTTGATAATTTAATTTTTAATATTTTGACGTCTTTCATGATTTTTACTAAATTTCTATGTCTGTTCATTTTCATAACAATTTTCATAAATTTGTAAGATTTTTGTCAATTTTAAGAACATTGATACTTTTCATAAATTTTTGTCAATTTTTAAAAAATCTTAGCAGTTTTCGTGAATTTTCAAGATTTTCGTTAATATTTACAAGTTTGACACTTCGTGAATTTCTAAGGCATTCGTTTATTTTGAAAATTGTAACGTCTTTTATGAATTTTTAATATTTTAACGCCTTTCATGAATTTTTAATATTTTTACGCCTTTCATGAATTTTTAATATTTCAACGCCTTTCATAAATTTTTAATATTTTAACGCCTTTTATGAATTTTTAATATTTTAACGCCTTTCATGAATTTTTTATATTTTAACGCCTTTCATGAATATTTAATATTTTTACGCTTTTTATGAATTTTTTATATTTTAACGCCTTTCATGAACTTTTAATATTTTAACGCCTTTCTTGAACTTTTAATATTTTAACGCCTTTCATGAATTTTTAATATTTTTACGTCTTTCGTGAATTTTTAATATTTTTAAGCCTTTCATGAGTTTTTAATATTTTGTCGTATTTTATGAATTTCCAAAATGTCTGTTAATTTTTGATTTCCATCAACTTTCTGACGATTTACGTTTATTATATATTTTTTTAATTTTCGTGAATTTCCGAGATTTCCTTTTCAAATTTTTAAACTGTTGACGCTTATTATGAATTTTTAAGATTTTCGTCGATTTTAAAAATGTTGACGCTTTTGGTGAATTTCTAAGATTTTTATAAAACTTATTTGAATTTAATTTCTTATCTTAATATTCATAATTTTATTACTTCTTTTATTAATAAAGCATATTTTGTATTATATAAAACAAAAAAACAAAAAATAAGCCATACGCGATTGCCGAACGAGTGTCATCCACTCCCAGGTTAAGCATGAAATAAAATTTCTAGTTTAGAAAAGCCTGAAAATTTGGTTTAGTCCGCATTTTTCAAGATTATTGCTGATTTTCAAATTCTGTACTCTTTCGTTTCGTAAAAAATTGCCGATATTCATGGATTTTCAAGAATTTCTATAATTATTAGGTTCGTAAATTTCAAAGAAATTTATTTACTTATCCATATGCATAAGTTGCACATTTTTCGATGCTCAGTTTATTAAATGAATTCAATTTGAAGCTTTAAGCGAGTGTTTTCCACTCCCAGATTAAGCATGAAGTAAAATTTCGAGTTTAGAAAAGCCTGAAAATTTGGTTTGGCCGCTCCGCGCTTCGCGCTACGCGTCCAAACCAAATTTTCAGGCTTTTCTAAACTCGAAATTTTACTTCATGCTTAGCCTGGGAATAGAAAACACTCGCTTAAAGCTTCAAATTAAATTCTTTTAATAAACCGAGCATCGTAAAATGTGCAACGTATGCATATGGATAACCCTGCAACCCAACTCTAACGCATCCTAACCCAACTCTAACGCATCCTAACCCAACTCTAACGCATCCCAACCCAAGCTTACCCAATTTTAACACATCCCAACCCAACTGTAACCCATCCCAACCGAACTTTAACCCATTGCAACCCAACTTTAACCCATCGCAACTCAACTTTAGCCCAACTCTAACCCATCCCAATCCAACTCTAACCCATCCCAATCCAACTCTAACCCATCCCAACCTAACTCTAACCCATCTCAACCTAACTCTAACCCATCCCAACCCAACTCTAACTCATCCCAACCCAACTTTAACCCATCGCAACCCAACTCTAACACATCCCAACTCAACTCTAACCCATTCCAACCCAAATTTAGCCCATCGCAACCCAACTTTAACCCATCGCAACCCAACTTCAACCCATCCCAACCCAACTCTGACTGACCCATTCCAACCTAACTTTAATGAGAATTTAACAGAAGTATAATTTACAGAAATAACAAAACTTACAACACTTATATCATCATCAAAATTAACATACTCATTGGAATACCTAAATATTAATTTTAAAGATGTATTGAAATATATACACTGTAAATTTTCAGCATTCGTGAGTTTTAAAAGCGTTCAATTTGAAGCTTAAAACGAATGTTTTCCACTACCAGATTAAACATGAAATAAAATTTCAAATTTTCAGGCTTTTCGAAACTCGAAATTTTACTTGAAGCGACACGCGCATAATCTGCCGGTAAAAGTTTTTTCTAAGGGCGGCCATCTTGTCGTAATGGCGTCATCCGCCATTTTTTTAAATGGCATCTAATAAATTTTATTATTATTTTGTTTATAGAGATTTTTGAACGATGTAATTATTTTATAGGCTTGCATTACATTTTATTTCAGGTAAATACAAAAAACAAAACAAGCAAAAGTTGGCAATGGATTTTTTTTTAAATTATTAATAAAGTAAATGACCAAAAATAATGTGCCATAAAATTTAAACTGTAAGCATAATTCAAACTAATAAATATTTACTAATTACTCACATAAATTTCTCAAAAAACAAATCACAAAAAGTGTTCAAACTTTTGTTTGTTTTGTTTTTTGCATTTTCCTCTAAGAACATGTAAGGCTTGCAATAAATAGATCGTTAAAAAGCTCAGAAAAATCTCTATAAAAAAGTATTAATAACATTTTTTTTGGTGGCATTTAAAAAAATGGCGGATGACATCATTACGACAAGGTGGCCGCTCTTAGATAAATTTGTTACAGGTAGATTGTAGCAATCAACACCCGATTTAATAATTTATATTTTTTTCATTTTTGTTCAAAAATAGCCGCTACAACTTGAGCCCTTTTTCATGAGACACACGGTATTAACCTGGTGGTTAAAATGTCATTTAGGAAGAACTTCTGTTGCAGGTGGTTGAACGGGCTTTCATTAAGAACTTGGTTGTTTTAAGATCTCTTGAGAATTGAGGATAAGTTGTAACTTTTCCTTTAATTTTTACGATTAAACTTTTTACATGATTTTCCAAGAGGTCTAAAAAGTTGTGTTTATATATCGTATGTTCAATAAAAAAAAAAAAAAACTCTAGAGTGCTAGTTGGTTCTGGTTTTTTGGGGAGTGCGCATTTCTGCACTGCACTTAGGCCTCATTAGGCTCATTGTGCTTTCCTCCCGCTGCTACGACGCCGGAGATTAGGTCTACAGCTATCCGGGAATTTTGCCGAACCCGGTGAGAGTTCCAACCCACCGGTAGGGATCTTTAACGTGAACGCATCCAGGCAGTACACTCTAGAGTGCTATGATTTTATCTTTTTTAAAATTTATGTTGGCTACACGCTTTAGGAATTGTCATACAAAACGTCAGACATAATAATTATAATGTATAATTTCATAGATGCCAACCTAGAATAAATTCCATGGCACTCTTGAGGTTTTATTTTTTGAACATACGATATTTTACAATATGGAGTGTAACTTAATTGTGTTATTGTTGTCAGAATGTATTTAATTTTTATTTCGGATGGTTTAGTATCTTTAAAATCTTGATGGTTTATGATAGATAATGTTCAAGTATAGCGAACTGATAATAAAATCATCTTTTAATAATTGTATAGCAGTTATAACATGCAGAAATCCTTAAAAAAGCAATCAGTGTGCGTGTTATTGGCGTGTTGCCAATTGAACTTAAAGAGGTTAATAATATAGAACGCGCTGTTTAAACCGGCGTAAAATCGCAGTTCCTGTTTTACAACGCGTTTTATAGCGCGATATGAGCAATACCGAAAAAAGACATCCGGTCTCGATGACGTATTTGCTAAATGTTATATATAGGGAATTTTTCTTTTAAGTGTACATATTTCGATGCATGCGCTGTGGAACATCAGGCATTCATTGCTTTTTTTAGAAGCGTTCAATTTGAAGTTTCGAACGAATGTTTCCACTCTTTGGTTAAGCATGAAGTAAAAATTTGTAACGGCCAAACCAAATTTTCAGGCTTTTCTAAACTCGAAATTATACTTCATGCGCCACGCGTAGAACACTGAAATAATAATAATAATAATAATAATCTTTATTCCCAACAGAATTACATCTTACGAGGAAATAAAAGAAAAAAGGAAATTTAAGAAATTACTATAACAAATAAAAATAAAAAAAAAATATATATATATATATATATTACATAGTGATGAAACGAAAACAATGAGACTAACATAATGTTGCGGTGAAGTGTGGCAACTACATACAATAAATAAAGTTAACCATATTCAGGTTTAGATCATAGCTGCACCCTGATAAGCATACACTCCTGAGCCTTTTGTTTAAATTCAGAAAAGCTAGCAAATATATCAGTATCGTACTGTATTTGGTGATACCTGTGAACCATTTTATTAATTGGGGAATGGTTGTGGTGGTTAGTGTTGGGCGTTTGGAAGGAAAAAGTTAGACAATTTCTAGCATTTAATCGAGGCACATGAAATGATAACGATTCTAACAAATTCATATCATCTATTTGATTATGTAGGATTTTGTACAGTGTAATAACATTAATTAAATTATGATTATCGGCAATGGACAAAGTGTTAATTTCCGAAAGCAAACTATCGTATGGGTATCCGCGAGTCGGATATTGTAAAATTAAAAATATACTGCTAAATCAGGATTAAAAATATACTGCTAAAGAAGAATATTTGGAATTTCACAATATTTCAGTGTTTTAAACGCCTGGCGCATGAAGTAAAATTTCGAGTTTAGAAAAGCTTGAAATGTTGGTTTCTACGGTACGCGACCAAACCAAATTTTCAGGCTTTCTAAACTCAAAATGTTACCTTATGCTTAATCAAGGATTGAAAACACTCGTTAGTAGCTTTAAATTAAACTTATTGAAAAGCAACGAATGCTTCAAAATACATACGCATTGCATTTTGTACATGTATACTTGAAAGAAAAATTCACTGTACGTATATAATATTTTCAGTTATCCTTTCTCTATTATGTTACGATGTGTTCATTAAATTTTTGATAATATCTGTTTAATTTAAAATCCCACTGCAGGTATTCGTATCTCGGGGCAGCCAGCACAATTAAAGTTTATTATTTTTTTGTTTGCATAGTGGAAAGCAGAGCTGGGACGAAACCTCGTAAAAAGGATTCGAATCACGAATCCGAATCACCTAATATGATTCGAATCACGAATACTCGAACAAAGGATTCGTAAGAGACAAATATGATTCGAATCAAAGATTTGAATCCTGTTTTTTCGAATCACGAATACAAATCCTTTGAGAATAAATTTGATTTTATTATGTTTTCGCAACCATTAATATACAGGGTGACATAGAAAAAAGTACATTGCATAGTGCCACACAATGGAGGACACTAAAATAAGAAAAAAAGTTCCTATAAACATGGGTCCGCAAGGCCTTCGGTTAAAAGATACGGGGTGTTGAATTTTAATTTTTTTTATTTATTTGCAAAAACAATGATAAATACTTCAACAATTAAATTTTAATGGTATGATGAAAAATATGATTAATTAAAACAAAACATTAAGTTTTTAGAAGATGTTCAAATTGTTGCCCTTGTACATCAATATATTTTTCCATTCTTCTTCTTAATGATTGACGGCATCTTTAAAATATTTCTGGGTTATTACGAAATCTATCTGCCGATTCCATAATTCGTATCCATAATTGTTCTTCATTATGTATTTCTACAGCATAAACTTCATTTTTCATAAATCCCTAAAATGAAAAATCGAGGGGATTAAGGTCGGGACTACGAGCTGGCCATGGTACAGGCCCCCCTCGACCAATCCACGTATTTCCAAATCTCCTGTCCAAATAGTCCCTTGCCACTCGAGAAAAGTGAGCTGGCGCCCCATCATGCATGTAATAGATTCTTCCAATAATGGCCAATGGGACATTCTCCAATAAATGTATTTAAATCATTCTCCAAGAAATTTCGATACAGTGCACCTGTCAATCGATTGGGCAATCGGAATGGGCCAATTAAGTAATTGTCAATTATACCTGCCCACACATTAATAGAAAACCCATATTGGTGACTTCGAATTACAGTTTGATGAGGATTTTCATCACTCCAATGGTGCAAGTTATGTAGGTTCAGAATACCATCACGACTAAAACCAGCTTCGTCAGTAAACAAAATTGATGAAATAATGTTTTGTCTTTGGTTTTGCAACCATTCGCAAAATTGTACACGAGGAAAAAAGTCATGTTCCAATAGTGAATGAATTTTTTGTAAATGATATGGGCGAAGAAGTTGTTCCTTGAAAATTTGTCTAACTGATTCACGGTTAAGGTTTCGCACCGCTGAACTTATTTTTCTGGTGCTTGTTCTCGGATTATTTTCTACCATTCGTAAAACAGTTTCTTCGTTTCGCACAGTGCGATGAGTTCTGGAAACTTTTGGTTTTCTAAAACAGCCATCTTCTCCCAAACGCCTATGCACATCAATAAATGTTCGAACATTAGAAACTTGTCTTAAAGGATATCTTTCTCGATAGATACGTTGAGCTTCGTAAGAATTTGATCTAGCTTCGCCGTAACACATAATCATGTCCCTGTATTCTTCAAAAGTGTAGCGAACCATTTCTGAAAGCAATTTTGAATAATCAGTGAGAAAACCAATGAAAAACTTTATCACGAACACAAAATACCTCAAACAATTATTACATTAGTTTGACAAGTGTCATTATGACACATTATTTAATTGTTATTTATCATTGTTTTTGCAAATAAATAAAAAAAATTAAAAATCAACACCCCGTATCTTTTAATCGAAGGGCTTGCGGACCCATGTTCATAGGAACTGTTTTTCTTATTTTAGTGTCCTCCATTGTGTGGCACTATGCAATGTACTTATTTCTATGTCACCCTGTATAAATATCGTTACTAGTTGTTTTAACAAAAATATTCAAAACCTAATTATTTATTATTAACACTGAACATCATTGATAACAGACTAAATATCTGATTCCCTGTTACTCTGATTAAACATGTATTTGTGTGTTTCTGAACTTCACTTTAAATCAGTGGTTTGTACGCGTGGCGCATGAAGTAAAATTTCGAGTTTAGAAAAGCCCGAAAATATGTCTCGGGTCGCTGCGCGACCCTCGACAAATTTTCACGGGGCTTTTCTAAACTCGAAATTTTACTTCATGCTTAGCCTGGGAGTGGAAACACTCGTTTAAAAGTTCAAATTGAACTCTATTATAGAATCGACGAATGCCTGAAAATTACGTAAATAAAAAATTCACTGAATATTATTAAAACCGGGAAAGTCAGAGAAAAGTCATGGAATTATATTCAAATTGACCAGAACACTAACAAAAAAGCCATATGATATTATTAAATTTATAAAATTAACTTAAATATTAACAAAAACAAAGAACAATTTAACAAAATGGGGGTTTCTCACAGAAGAAATTTATATTAAAATGCCAGGGAAAAAAAACTTGAATCAGGGAAATGTCGGAAAAATGTAACATTTCAGATTGTGGCTACCGTGTCAGTTTTACTTTGAATAATATTAAACAAAATTTTGAAAACTAGATTATTATCTTTAAAAACATTTTCAGTCATTCAATGTTCTTATCAAAGCATTCAGTTTGAAATTTCGAACGAGCGTTTCCACTCCCAGACTAAGCATGAAGTAAAATTTCGAGTTTAGAAAAGCCCCGTGAAAATTTGTCGAGGGTCGCGCAGCGACCCGAGACAAATTTTCGGGCTTTTCTAAACTCGAAATTTTACTTCATGCGCCACGTGTACAAACCACTGATTTGAAGTGAAGTTCAGAAACACACAAATACATCTTTAATCAGAGTAACAGGGAATCAGATATTTAGTCTGTTATCAACGATGTTCAGTGTTAGTAATAAACATTTCAGATTGTGGCTACCATGTAAGTTTCACTTTAAATAATATTAAACAAAATTTTCAAAACTAGATTATTATCTTTAAAAACATTTTCAGTCATTTAATATTCTTATCAAAGCATTGAGTTTGAAATTTCGAACGAGCGTTTCCACTCCCAGACTAAGCATGAAGTAAAATTTCAAGTTTAGAAAAGCCCCGTGAAAATTTGTCGAGGGTCGCGCAGCGACCCGAGACAAATTTTCTGGGCTTTTCTAAACTCGAAATTTTACTTCATGCGCCACGCGTATAAAACAGTGATTCAACGAGAAATTTAAAAACACACAAAAGACATTTTTCGTGTTAATCCTCACAATGAATTCGAATTATTTTTGACGATTCAAATCCTTTTGTAAGTATTCGAATCATTTTATGAATATTCGAATCCTATTATAAATATTCGAATCCTTGTATAAATATTCGAATCCTTTTATAAGGATTCGAATCACCCACATTTGAATTCGAATACGAATCCTCTTAAAATTTTGTAACGAATCCGGATCACGAATGCAGTTGAACTAAATATTCGAATGCCTCTTTTGAATCCTCTAAAAGGATTCAAATCCTGAATGATTCGAATTCTGCCCAACTCTGGTGGAAAGTAAAAATAAGCGAATATTCGCCGAATCAAATACGAATATCATTATTTTGGGAGGCGCTAATATGTGAGGCCGGTTCCTCTATTTCCCCGGAGAGCCAGTCCGCTCCCTATTGGAGCCTTCAATTGTTGTTAAATAAAGAAGATATATTTTTGATAAAAAATTAAAGTAAGCTGAGACATGGCATGCATATGTCATGTTAACCATGCATCATTGTGAAATAATTGTAACCCTGTTAGTAATAATATAACCTCAGAACAAAATTATGCTACTGGTGTTCATAACACGTGCATACAGTGTATCTCCAGTGTAATTCCGAGTTGGAGTAGGAGTGCAATATGTTGATACGCGATTAGCGCGATGCGCTCAAGGTGAATGAATGGAAGGTTGATTGCACCAAGGCTGGAATTTCATCAGGCAGGCAGCGAACGGCGTTTCCAATGAAGGGTCTGCATCGGGCGAGCTTATTGATCGTTTAGGCCACATCTGATATTGTTGCACGGTGTACATGTTGCGTTATCGTTGTAATTCGGGCGCGGTGCATGCTGCGATTGCGTAAATTTCCACTACACTCTGTTGCATTGAGGGCCGTGGACCAAGATAAGAAAGGCAAGCAAAATCGATGGTGGGGGCGGCAGCAGCAGCGGCAGACGCCGGCCGTTTCTCGTGACGTCACCGGTGCTCAGACTGGTGAGTGGGGTGCGGCAGTGCAGCCAGTGAGCAGCGTCGGTGAGGACGGGACGGCAGTTCAAGTTGCAACCGCGATAGCTCCAGAGTTACTAATCGTATTTAATTGGAATTCGGTAAATTCAACGCGCGGTGAAGAAGAAAAGGAGGTGAAAGTGCGCTTTAATTGGTGTCTTTAGTGGAGGTCTCCTCCTGGTATAAATAGAATACGTTTTGTTCGGCATGAGGTGCGGCTGGTAGTACAGAGGAAATGCCGCAGTGTGCGGTTGCCGGCTGCAGCAACACGCACAGGAAGACCAAAGGGGGGTCGGTCAAGTACCACCGCTTCCCGGGGGACGAGGGTACTCGCGCCCGCTGGTTACGGGCGTGCGGTCGCCACGTGCAGAACTGCTCCACGGCGAGGGTCTGCTCGAGACATTTCACCAACGAGTGCTACGAACGCGACGTCCAGCACGAACTCCTCGGTCTGCCTACCAGGAGCAGGTTAAAGAAGGGCGCTATTCCCGATTCGCACCTGCCGTCCGAGGCAGCTGAAGATGAGCCGGCTGTAGACAGCGCCATCGCCGTGTTGCTGGCCGTGGGACTCGTGCCAGCCCACCAGCGTACCAACGGAGGGTTACCGCAGGAGTGAGTCACGATTTTATTGATACCCATTCCAATTCGGACAGAGAGAGTTGTATCCAGACTGCATTCATTGATCCGTGCACGTAACTCAACCAGTCGCTCGTATCTCTTTAACATTCTGTGTCTGTGGGGGGAGAGGATAACGAGGATGTCAAGACTGTATTGATCCTGTGTGTGCTTAGGCAAGGGTTGACCATGCTTGGTAACACAATATCATTCAATATGGTTCCTTGACATCTTCATTATATAAGTAGCGTTAATAACTTCAACGTTATTACCTTTATTATACACACCATCTGAACATAAGGCATTTTATCTAAGATTTTGAATTATCTACAATAACACGCCAGATATCATCAAGATACCACTAAAACAAATAACATTTCTACAGGAACAGTAATATCACTAAACTCTAAAACAACCATTAATTTCATGTGTCTATTTGTATGTGAATATTTATCATTTAAGAAGATCACTATACCTACAATGATACATCAGTTTTGGTTAAAAGCACCTAGTTTTCAAAACTAATAATCAAGAATAAGATTATATCTCTACATATGCTAAACGAAATAGATCCCTACAACGAGCGAATTACACGATATCTAATGATCTGCCATATCTAGCCAGTGTCGTAAATAGCTTGTTGTGATGTTTTGGGGCATTTGACTTAGTATTTGTTTCATAAATGTATTTTCTAAAGTTATGCAAAAATTACTACAAAAAATGATGATGGCCATCGTAGCACTTTCTCCTTCATTTAAACCAGTGATCTCCAAACTACTGCCCGCGGGCCAAATCCGGCCCGCGACTTGCATGAATCCGGCCCGCGATTGTTTGTAATTTTTTTTGTAAATGTCATATTTTGAAATATTGTAACAATTGTTCCTTAAATTTTTCATAATTTTATAAAATTAATCGGATCTTGGCCGACTTTATTATGTAGAATTGTATTTGTGGCCCGCGAAGAAGATAGTTTGGAGACCTAGGATTTAAACAATTGATTGACATACTATAGTGGAATTCAGGAGAGATGTCCTATGACTCATTGATGTGGAATGTGTGTTTCAAATTTTTTAGAGAGTATGTCGACAGTTGTATCTTTCGATGTTTCCTAGTTATGTCAAATTTTGACGTTACATGACAATGTCATGGTGTTTAGGTCGCGAGTATATTAGTGTTCTTTCTTTTGGGAAAGCTTAACAACACAATTTCTTGTGATTTTTTTTCTTTTGAGTGTACATATCCCAATAACGTGTTGTAGATTTTTAAATATTCATTGTTCTCTTAAAAGAGGTCAGTTTGAAGTTTAAACGAGTGTTTTCCACTTCCAGATTAAGCATGAAGTAAAATTTCGAGTTTAGAAAAGCCTGAAAATTTGGTTTGGTCGCGTAGCGCGAAGCGCGGAGCGGCCAAACCAAATTTTCAGGCTTTTCTAAACTCGAAATTTTACTTCATGCGCCACGCGTACAAGACACTGATATCAAGCAAAGTTTACTCGTTCACAATATTTCAGTGTTTAATACGCGTGGCGCATGAAGTAAAATTTCGAGTTTAGAAAAGCCTGAAAATTTGGTTTGGCCGCTCCGCGCTTCGCGCTACGCGACCAAACCAAATTTTCAGGCTTTTCTAAACTCGAAATTTTACTTCATGCTTAGCCTGGGAGTGGAAAACACTGGTTTTAAGCTTCAAATTTTGACGTTACATGACAATGTCATATTGTATAGGTCGCGAATATATTAGTGCTCTTTCTTTTAAAAATACTTTAAATCATAATTTCTTGTGAATTTTTTCTTTTGAGTATACATATCCCAATTACGTGTTGTAAATTTTTAAATATTCGTTGTTTTCTTAAAAGAGGTCAATTTGAAGTAAAACGAATGTTTTCCATTCCCAGACTAAGCATGAAGTAAAATTTCGAGTTTAGAAAAGCCTGAAAATTTGGTTTGGCCGCGTCGCGCGAAGCGCGGAGCGGCCAAACCAAATTTTCAGGCTTTTCTAAACTAGAAATTTTATTTCATGCGCCACGCGTATAAGACACTGATATCAAGCGAGGTTTACTCGTTCACAATATCTCAGTGCTTTCAGTGTTTAATACGCGTGGCGCATGAAGTAAAATTTCGAGTTTAGAAAAGCCTGAAAATTTGGTTTGGCCGCTCCGCGCTTCGCGCTACGCGACCAAACCAAATTTTCAGGCTTTTCTAAACTCGAAATTTTACTTCATGCTTAGCCTGGGAGTGGAAAACACTGGTTTTTAGCTTCAAATTTTGACGTTACATGACAATGTCATACTGTTTAGGTCGCGAATATATTAGTGTTCTTTCTTTTAGAAATGCTTTAAATCATGATTTCTTGTGAATTTTTTCTTTTGAGTATACATATCCTAATTACATGTTGTAGAATTTTTAATATTCGTTGTTTTCTTAAAAGAGGTCAATTTGAAGAAAAACGAGTGTTTTCCACTCCCAGGTTAAGCATGAAGTAAAATTTCGAGTTTAGAAAAGCCTGAAAATTTGGTTTGGTCGCGTAGCGCGAAGCGCGGAGCGCCCAAACCAAATTTTCAGGCTTTTCTAAACTCGAAATTTTACTTCATGCGCCACGCGTATAATACACTGATTTCAAGCGAAGTTTAGTTGTTCATAATATTTCAGTGCTTTCAGTGTTTAATACGCGTGGCGCATGAAGTAAAATTTCAGTTTGGTTGTCAAACGTCTTTTTTTCATTGAAAATGTGAATTTATGTTGTAAAATACTAAAATGATACGATTTAAGTATTTGAAGTTAGAAGCTTCAAATACAAATACAAGTGTTCAAAATCCTTGATTAAGCATGAAGTAAAATTTCGAGTTTAGAAAAGCCTGAAAGTTTGATTTGGTCGCGTAGCGCGGAGCGACCAAACCAAATTTTCAGGCTTTTCTAAACTCGAAATTTTACTTCATGCGCCACGCGTCTAAAACACTGATTCAAAGTGAAGTTCGCATTATACACTGCTTAAGTTTGATCTAAACAACATATCTCAAAAAAGAAAATTGCTCAAATTTAAATAGTGCAAATTTTGGTTATAGTTAAACGAAATATATATTTCTAACATCAAACTTAAGCAGTTTATTTTGAACTTCACTTTAAATCAGTGTTTAATACGCGTGGCGCGTGAAGTAAAATTTCGAGTTTCGAAAAGCCTGAAAATTTGGTTTGGCCGCTCCGCCCTTCGCGCTACGCGACCAGTCCAAATTTTCAGGCTTCTCTAAACTCGAAATTTTACTTCATGCTTAATCTGGGAGTGGAAACACTCCTTTTAAGCTTCAAATTGAGTTTTTTTATGAAATCAGCGAATGTCTAAAAATGTACAGTGAATACATTGGGATAAAAACATTAAACATGTTTCTTTTCTTAACGCTTTTCTAAACTCGTAATTTTACTTAAAGAAGTAGAAAGACTCGTTAGAAAGTTTAAATTAAACGCTTTTATAAAATCAACGAATGTTTCAAAATGTACAGCGTATACATCGAGATATGTAAACTCAAAACAAAAGTTACCTGTCTATGTGGGACAGTACTCCAGGGCACAGGGGTACTGTCCCATATAGACAGGGAATTTTTATTTTAAGTATACATATCCCGATGTATACTCTCTTGCATTATTTGAACTAATCGTATCGTATGTTCAATAAAATAAAACCTCTAGAGTGCCATGGAATATATTGTAGGTTGGTAACTTTGAAATTATTCATTATAGTTATTATATCTGACGTTTTATATGACAATTCCTAAAACGTGTAGCCAACTTAACTTTAAAAAAATATTAAATCATGGCACTGGCACAGGTTTTTTTTTATTGAACATACGATACATATCCCATGTGTCCTTTTAATTAAAATTACGTTACAACAGGAAATACCTTATTGGATTTATAGACTCTTGTAATTTAATCACATGATGTCTCTTGTGTATTATTAAGTTTACTCGTGCATTATTAAGTTTACAAACTTTTCTATAATCCTTATCCTGCTCAAAGTTTTTTATCTGTGAAACTTTAAATATAATTCAGCAGTACCAAGTGCCTTTCCTTTAATTAACTTTACATAATTCAGCAGTTACAATTAAAGCGTTTGATAAAAACGTATCTGGTTGAAAACTTCGTTTATAAAAAGGGTTTAAAAGCTGGAGTACATTTTATATTGGCAGATTCAACAAAAGGGTTTCAATAGAATACAATTTTATTGGGTCATTCGGCAAAAACACAGCGCTGCAAGCAATTTGTCAATTTCACCATTGGGCAATCATTCACACACGTTTTATGAGAAAAAGCTCTTTCGAGCTTTGCATTCAATACGTTAATGAATAAAAAAAAAAAGTTTAATAACTAAAGATGCATTATACTATAATTTTACTATTGATATGATAGTATAATTATAATAGTATTATGTACAGGGTATCCCATTAGTGCGTTCTCGGAGGATATCTTGACTCACGTTAAAGAAGCAACACACCGGAGTTGCTTAGTTTTAGGAGCTCTTTTAATAACTCCAAAGCAGTATGTCTTAGACCGAATGTTTTATTAAAAGGACACTCAATTTTCATAAGGGATTCAAAAAATTAATAATATACAGGGTGATCTATTTAAAATAAGCAAGTTGCATCCCCTACAGTCTTTATGGCGCACCCTGTTTACATCAAAATATGTTTAGGTTATGCAGTTCTTAAAACCAAGCAACTTTAGTCAAAACAATGTTTTTCTATCTTTAACGTAAGCCGATATATAATTCAAGAACGCACTAATTATTATTTGTTATATGTTTTATTTACACACATTTATTATTATATATATATTTAATGTAAAATGGAGATTTCCGTATAAATAAATAATGGGACACCCTGTGTAAAACTCAATGTCTAAGAATAAACAGCAATATCTAAGACTAAACAGCTATGAACATTTAGTTATTTTTAACAAATCTGTATTGAAATTAGGTTGGATAGCATTTGCTTGGGTTAATTGACAATTTAGATTAGAACTGTCAACGATGGAGGCTTCTACTTCGTTATACATCATAATTCACAATTGAAACACCATTTTAACTTTGTTTGTATAACTGAGACTTGATTAAGTGACTATAGTTTCGACAACTTTAACTTGTCTTTTTGTCACTTTTAGTTTGAAAATGACAAGTTAAAGTTGTCGAAACTATAGCCACTTAATAGTCTCAGTTATACAAACAAAGTTAAAATAGGATTTCAATTGTGAATTTAGGTTAGGTTTGACAACATGTACTAAATTTGAGTGAAATATGAACAAGATTGTAGGATTTAATTTAAACCAGATTGAGATAGATACAAATTTAGATTATTAACATATATCTAACTCAACGTGATATTTAATAATATCTAATTTAACATAATGATAACAGTTAGGTTAAATAAAACATTATTTATCTAATAATATCTAATCTGACGATGATAACAGTTAAGTTAGATAACAAATTAGGTTAGATATGATAATATGGTGCATGTTATCATATCTAACCTAATCTAACTTGCTATTTCACAGAGTGAAAAGTTAGGTTAAATTGAATAACAGTTGCAAAAGTTAGGTTAGATTGAATAACAGTTATATAAGTTGGGTTAACTAATAGCTATCTAAGCTATTAGAACTTTCTAAGCAGTTTATCGAACTTTAGAGAAAGTTGTTTAGGTTATTTTAAGTAGCATTTACTCAGGATAGATTTGATAACATGTAACCACGAAAGTTAGATTAAAGGTTAGCTTAACTTACGGCTGAGCTTTTGTAGCAATTCTAATTAAATGAATAAAGTAATTGGCATTTGAGCTAGGAATAGGTTAGATGATACATCGTGAAATCAGTTTAGGTTATGCGTAACTATTGTCGGGTTAGGTTAGATCACCAATTTTTTGGGTTAAGTTGGACGTCAGTTATTGATTATTAATTTCATCGTAGTTGTAGTTGGCATTTTAGCTAGGGTTGGGTTAGGTTAGGTTATTTATACAACTTAGGTTAACACACGGCTGAGCTTTTGTAGCAGTTCTAATTAAATGAATAGAGTAATTGGCATTTGAGCTAGGAATAGGTTAGATGATACATCGTGAAATCAGCTTAGGTTATGCGTAACTATTTTCGGGTTAGGTTAGATTACCAATTTTTTAGGTTAAGTTGGACGTCAGTTATTGATTATTAATTTCATCTAACCTAATACTAGGTGGGTTTGTAAGTTACGTTATATCGTCTGTATCCGTTTTTAGGTTATGTTGGTTCTCAATTTGTCAGGTTAAGTTAGTGAAGAGTTACTTAGGTTAGATTATAAAAGCGTTCAATTAAGCTTCTAACGAGTGTGTCCACTCCCAAATTAAGCATGAAGTAAAATTTCGAGTTTAGAAAAGGCTGAAAATTTTCCGACATCCGTTGTTTTTTAAAAGAGTTCAATTTGAAGCTTTAAACAAGTGTTTTCCACTCCCAGACTAAGCATGAAGTAAAATTTCGAGTTTAGTAAAGCCCCGTGAAAATTTGTCGAGGGTCGCGCAGCGACCCGAGACAAATTTTCTGGGCTTTTCTAAACTCGAAATTTTACTTCATGCGCCACGCGTACAAAACAATGATTTCAAGTGAAGTTTAAAACATACTCCTTAGAAATGTAAGTTAATGATTCATTGGACATGAACATTTTTATAAAAATATATATATATAAATAAAGTAATTGGCATTTGAGCTAGGAATAGGATGATACATCGTGAAATCAGCTTAGGTTATGCGTAACTATTTTCGGGTTAGGTTAGATCACCAATTTTTTAGGTTAAGTTGGACGTCAGTTATTGATTATTAATTTCATCTAACCTAATACTAGGTGGGTTTGTAAGTTACGTTATGTCGTCTGTATCCGTTTTTAGGTTATGTTGGTTCTCAATTTGTCAAGTTAAGTTAGTGAAGAGTTACTTAGGTTAGATTATAAAAGCGTTCAATTAAGCTTCTAACGAGTGTTTCCACTCCCAAATTAAGCATGAAGTAAAATTTCGAGTTTAGAAAAGCCTAAAAATTTTCCGACATCCGTTGTTTTTTAAAAGAGTTCAATTTGAAGCTTTAAACAAGTGTTTTCCACTCCCAGACTAAGCATGAAGTAAAATTTTAATTTCATGCGCCACGCGTACAAAACAATGATTTCAAGTGAAGTTTAAAATATACTCCTTAGAAATGTAAGTTAATGATTCATTTGGACATGAACATTATTATTAATGTAAAGATAGATATTTCCGAATGTTAATAGTTTTGACAGTATTTTGGAATGCTCGACTGTTTTATCATTAATCACTTTCTCATGTCAGTAAATCACTAGATTGTCACTAAAAACATCCAACAAATACTAGAATTAAGCCACGTTTGAATCACAAACAATTTGTCTGAATCTAAAAGTTGAAACCACCAGATTTCTTGACAAAATCACTGATTTGGCAACCCTGAAACTATGTGTTAACAGTCAGTAGTACCAATCTTATTTATAATTCAAAGCCCACTCTAAATAATGTTTTGAACGGTAGTAAAGATTTGTTCTAAGGCTTCTAAGAATTGATAATTGCTAACAAATTCAATAATATCTTCTTCTTGTGGTATCTCGTCCGTTTTAGACATTGGCTATGTTGATAATAGCGTTTTAGATTTTATCCACTGCTTGTCTGAATAGTATAAAAGATGTCAGACCGAACTATTCTTGCAGGTTTTTAAGCCAAGAATGCCTTTTTCGGCCTGGGCCTCTCATGCCGTCTAACTCGCCCTGAATTATAAGTAGGAGTAAATTGGAAATTTAGAACTTTCGCCAATTTTTGAAAACTCGGCAGTTTTTATGGATTTCTTATTAAATTTTAAAATGTTGACGATTTTCAAGTTCATTGCGAAAAGTTCCATTGCCGTATAGCTTTTATTATTAATGAACATCTCAAAGTATTGCAAAACTCACAAATATCTGGAAATATTAAAAATCTCATGAAAAATGTATGAATTAACAAAAATCTTGAAATACCGGAAATCCGACGAAAATATCAAAATATTGAAAATCTCATAAAAATTTTATAAATTGACAATAATTGAACATTTTGATAAAAATCTCAAAATATCGAAAAACTTACGCAAATCTCGAAATATTGAAAATCTTATTCGAATTTTATAAATCGACAAAAAACGAAAAGTTTACACAAATCTCGAAATATTAAAAATCTCATTAAAGTTTTATAAATCGATAAAAATTGGAAAGTTTACGAAAATCTCGAAAATCTTGAAAATTTTATAAATTGATGAAAATCTCGAAATATTGATCTCATGAAATTTGCCTAAAACGACAAATAGTACAAAATATTGAAAATCTCATGAATATTTTATACATTTTTATAAATTATTTCTTATTTTGTATTATTTCAATGTTAAAGAGGTATCTCGTGAATAAATAAATAAATAAATCGACAAAACGAGTGTTTTCCACTCCCTGACTAAGCATGAAGTAAAATTTCGAGTTTAGAAAAGACCGGCGTAGAAATTTGTGAATTCAATTTTAATAAAGTAACATTGAATTCACAAATGTCTACGCGGGTCTTTTAAAACTCGAAATTTTACTACTCTACATTATTTTTTTATAAAGTTTTTGCAATTCATCCGCAATTAGTGGTTACTGAATGATGTTACCCAGTCAACTAACTAACTGTTGACCTCTAACAAGGTGATATGATGAATCAAGATTGTATGCACTTTAATCCCCATTTAATGGACTCTATCTACTTAATAATATTTAACTTGGACACGATTCATTAAAACAAATTGTTTATGCAGGGCTGTAGCCAGTGTTGGGAACTGGGATCGAAATTCCCTTTTTGGGGATATTTTTTTACCATATGAGAGATGAAGGGAAAATATATACAGGGTGTTCATTTGAAAACTTCCCAACGCGGATTTATGGAAAACCACTGATTAAAAGAAAAAACGCCGAGACACGTCCAAAGATTTCTCAAGGGGGACAACTTTTTAACCAAAAGTGATATTTTCGTGTGTTTTTTTTTCTATCTGAACAAATTAAGATAAATAAAGATTTTTCTAATTTTTCCGTAAACAAATCGGCCGATTTTAAAAATTCAAACGTCAAAATAAAGCACTTTGAAAAACCTTTCAAACAAGCTATTACTTGATACCCCTTGTTATTTAAAATTTTTAAGGGGATGACCCCGGGGGGCAGAGGGTAAAAGGGGGTGAAGTCGTTTTTGGTTAAAAAGTTGTCCCCCTTGGGGAATCTTTGGACGTGTCTCGGCGTTTTTTCTTTTAATCAGTGGTTTTCCATAAATCCGCGTTGGGAAGTTTTCAAATGAACACCCTGTATAAAACAGAGCTGGGCAGGATTCGAATCCTTTTAGATGATTTAATAGAAGCATTCGAATACTTTAGTTAAACTGGATTCGTGATCCGGATTCCTTATATTTTATTAAGAGGATTCGTATTCGAATACAGATGCGGGTGATTCGAATCTTTATAAAAGGATTCGAATATTTATAAAAGGATTAGAATACTTACAAAATGATTCGAATCGTTAAAAATAATTCGAATTAATTGTGAGAATTGACATGAATAATTTGTTTTGTGTGTTTTTAAATTTCTCGTTAAATCAGTGTTTTGTACGCGTGGCGCATGAAGTAAAATTTCGAGTTTAGAAAAGCCCCGTGAAAATTTGTCTCGGGTCGCTGCGCGACCCTCGACAAATTTTCTACGCGGGGCTTTTCTAAACTCGAAATTTTACTTCATGCTTAGTCTGGGAGTGGACAACACTCGTTCTTAGAAGTTTTGAAGGATCACTGTGGATTACTAAGTTTATTACTCAAAGGAACGTTTTACAAAGGCTACAGCTCGAAGGACCAATTGTAGTCTTCGGAGACGGAGAATTTCCGAAGACTACAATTGGTCCTTCGAGCTGTAGCCTTTGTAAAACGTTCCTTTGAGTAATAAACTAAGTAATCCTTCAAAACTTCTAAGAACGAGTGTTGTCCACTCCCAGACTAAGCATGAAGTAAAATTTCGAGTTTAGAAAAGCCCCGCGTAGAAAATTTGTCGAGGGTCGCGCAGCGACCCGAGACAAATTTTCACGGGGCTTTTCTAAACTCGAAATTTTACTTCATGCGCCACGCGTATAAATCACTGATTTAACGAGAAATTTAAAAACACACAAAACAAATTATTCATGTCAATTCTCACAATTAATTCGAATTATTTTTAACGATTCGAATCAATTTGTAAGTATTCTAATCCTTTTATAAATATTCGAATCCTTTTATAAAGTTTCGAATCACCCAGGAAATTGAAGTTTTTTTTACAAAAAAACAACGAATATCCGAACATTCATAGCGTGGTATATGATATTTTCATGGGGCTTTTCTAAACTCAAAATTTTACTTCATACTTATTTTGGGAGTGGAAACACTCGTTAGAAGCTTTAATTGAACGCTTTTATAATCTAACCTAACTTAACCTGACAATTTGAAAACCAACATAACCTAAAAACGGATACAGACGACATAACGTAACTTACCAATCAACCTAGAATTAGGTTAGATGAAATAATAATCAATAACTTAACCTAAGAAATTGGTAATCTAACCTAACCTGAAAATAGTTACGCATAACCTAAACTGATTTCTCGATGTATCATCTAACCTATCCCTAGCTCAAATGCTAATTACTTTATTCATTTAATTAGAACTGCTACAAAAGCTTAGCCGTAAGTTAACCTAACTTGTATAAATAACCTAACCTAACCTAAACTAATTTCACAATCTATTTTCTAACCTAACCCTAGCTGAAATGCCAACTACGTATATTAATTCAATTAGAATTGCTACAAAAGCTCAGCCGCAAGTTAATCTAACCTTTAATCTAACTTTGGCGGTTACACGTTATCAAATCTATCCTGAGTAAATGCTACTTAAAATAACCTAAACAACTTTCTCTAAAGTTCGATAAACTGCTTAGAAAGTTATAATTGCTTAGATAGCTATTAGTTAACCCAACTTATATAACTGTTATTCAATCTAACCTAACTTTTGCAACTGTTAGTCAATTTAACCTAACTTTTCACCATGTGAAATAGCAAGTTAGATTAGGTTAGATATGATAACATGCACCATATTATCATATCTAACCTAATTTGTTATCTAACTTAACTGTTATCATTGTCAGATTAGATATTATTAGATAATCGGTTGGGTTAAATAATGTTTTATTTAACCTAACTGTAATCATTATGTTAAATTAGATATTATTAAATATCACGTTGAGTTAAATATATGCCAAATAATCTAAATTTGTATCGATCTCAATCTGGTTTAAATTATATCCTACAATCTTGTTGGTATTTCACTCAAATTTAGTACAAGTTGTCAAACCTAACCTAAATTCACAATTAAAATCCTATTTTAACTTTGTTTGTATAACTGAGACTTTATTCAGTGACTATAGTATCGACAACTTTAACTTGCCATTTTCAAACAGAAAGTGACAAAAAGACAAGTTTAAGTTGTCGAAACTATAGTCACTTAATAAAGTCTCAGTTATACAAACAAAGTTAAAATGGTGTTTCAATTGTGAATTATGATGTATAACGAAGTAGAAGCCTCCATCGTTAACAGTTCTAACCTAAATTGTCAATTAACCTAAGCAAATGCTATCCAACCTAATTTCAATACAGTTTTGTTAAAAATAACTAAATGTTCATAGCTGTTTAGTCTTAGACATTGCTGTTTAGTCTTAGACATGAGTTTTACACAGGGTGTCCCATTAGTGCGTTCTTGAAGGATATATCGGCTCACGTTATAGATAGAAATTAAGTGTTTTCACTAAAGTTGCTTGGTTTTAACATCTGCATAACCTAAAAATATTTTGATGTATACAGGGTGCGCCATAAAGACAGTAGGGGATGCAACTTGCTTATTTTAAATGGATCACCCTGTATATTATTTGGTTTTTAAATCCCTTATGAAAATTGAGTGTTATTTAAAGGACACTCAATTTTCATAAGGGATTCAAAAACCAAATAATATAATGGGTGATCCATTTAAAATAAGCAAGTTGCATCCCCTACTGTCTTTATGGCGCACCCTGTATACATCAAAATATGTTTAGGTTATGTAGTTGTTAAAACCAAGCCAATAATTATCATGTTTGACGTTTTATATGTCGATTCCTAAGGCGTGTAGCCAACTTAAATTTAAAAATAATTAAAATCATGGCACTCTAGAGGTTTTTTTTTATTGAATATACTATATAATTTTACTATTGATATGATAGTATAATTATAATAGTATTATGTACAGGGTATTCATCAGTGCGTTCTCGGAGGATATTTTGACTCACCTTAAAGAAGCAAAACACCGAAGTTGCTTTGTTTAAAGAGCTTTTTTAATAACTCCGTAGCAGTATGACTTAGACCGAATGTTTTATTAAAACATTCGGTCTAAGTCATACTGCTACGGAGTTATTAAAAGAGCTCTTTAAACAAAGCAACTTCGGTGTTTTGCTTCTTTAAGGTGAGTCAAGATATTCTCCGAGAACGCACTAATGAATACCCTGTACATAATACTATTATAATTATACTATCATATCAATAGTAAAATTATATAGTATGTTCAATAAAAAAAAACCTCTAGAGTGCCATGATTTTAATTATTTTTAAATTTAAGTTGGCTACACGCCTTAGGAATCGACATATAAAACGTCAAATATGATAATTACAATATAAAATTTAAGGGTTGCCAACTTACAATATTTTCCATGGCACTCTAGAGGTTTTTTTTATGAACATACGATAGTATAATGCATCTTTAGTTATTATACGTTTTTTTATTCATTAACGTTAAATAGTGTTGTTCTGTTACTTTGTATATGGTTTATTCATGTTATAACAAAACATAAAATCTGGTGATTTTCTGACATCTGGCAGTCTACAGTTGGCAACACTGCATAGTTTACTATAACCTCAAATTAATTTCATCGTACAATTAACATTCTGGGCAACCGTACACAAAAAAAAACGCCGCCTACTCTAAATCAATACTTATACCTATTATTAACGGCAACAACTATGTCATACAAGACTGACTTAAATTTACCAACTGATAACGTTTTATTTTGTAGTTTAAAGTCAATTGTTTGTATTCGGTAATTTTAAGCGTGGATTGATCCCCGCGAAATATTGTATCCATCTTTTTTTGTGTGTGTATCTAGAGCAAGCTGGTGATAATGGTGTGGGTGATATGTAAATAGGTGCCTTAATCCCATGCAAACGTTCGAGTTCCAGTCCTTCCTGAATATTTATTTACATGCGAACAGTTCGTTTGCCCCGCGGGTCTGTGACCGACGAGCGTCGACCCAATTAACCGACTCAGCGCTCGACTCGACTTATTTTTATTACAACAGCGCGGTTTGCTGCCATTACTTCAGCTTAGAAGTACATTGTAACAAGTATATGGGTTTAAAACTACATCGAGTGCTGAGGGAATTACATTTCGAGCACTTGATTTGCGAGGTGTTTGTAACTTCTAGAGATAAAACTTTGTGATATTGATATTGTCGGTTTAAAGCTGAAAGTTATTAGGTGCTATCAATTTTGTAAGTACCCCCGGCAATTTCAATATTTCAGGCTTCACTACCCCACAGTAACGTGCAAAGATTAAAGTTTATTATTTTTCTAAAAGTCTTATCAAAATCAAAAATCTCAAAACGCTACACTAATATACAGGAACTTTTATAGAAATGTACAGTTGCCAGAGAAAAAACTAATACAGCAGAGAGCTTTAGCCACTTCTAAACTATCTTTTTTTTATATATACATAAGTATATATTGTATAATATATATAAGTATATAATATATATAAGTATATATTGTATAAGACACTGATTTCAAGCGAAGTTTACTCGTTCATAATATTTCAGTGCTTTCAATGTTTAATACGCGTGGCGCATGAAGTAAAATTTCGAGTATAGAAAAGTTTCGAATTTAGAAAAGCCTGAAAATTTGGTTTGGTCGCGTAGCGCGAAGCGCCCAAACCAAATTTTCAGGCTTTTCTAAATTCGAAATTTTACTTCATGCTTAGTCTGGGAGTGGAAAACACTCATTTTAAGCTTCAAATTAAACCCTTAAAAATAAGCGTATGCATATGTATACCTAATAGAAAATTCCCTGTATGTACACTTGAAAGAAAAATTCCCTGTATTAACAGATTAATCCGATGACTATTTGTCAAATCTACTGAATGCGCATTCGATTCAACTAACATTTTCGTTTGAGCTTACACAAAATCAACATAAATGCATTATTTACTTCTGTAAATACCTGAACTGATGTGGACATTGGAATTATACCACTTAAACTCACATTTAAAACGATTGTGCACATTAATTAAAATGATTTGTGGCTGGGTTTCTGCAGATTTAGTTTTACGAAGACATTGTCGAAATGTGACGTTTAACCTTAAAATTTAAAGGCTGCGTACCGGAACATACGTTTTCGCATGTTCCATCTAAAAACCAAAGCAGACATATTATTAAGTTTTCTGTCTCTTTTCACACACGTAATCTGATGACATCAAACTATTTTCATATTACATGTATTGGTGCAGAAAGCACTACAAATCAAGGAAGCCATGGAAACGATTCTCGTGAATCGTACCTTAACTATATATCGTATGTTCAATAAAAAAACTTCTAGAGTGCCATGATTTTTACTTTTAAAAAATTTAAGTTGGCTACACGCTTTAGAAATTGACATATAAGACGTCAGATATGATAATTATAATACATAATTTCAGAGTTGCCAACCTACAATATTTTTCATGGCATTGTAGAGGTTTTTTTTTTCTTGAACATACGATATTTTTGTATGCATTTAAATTAGACATTCAATTTTTTGACTGACCGGCAGAATCTGTCCTGCAGACCGGCACCGGTCCACGGACCCCACTTTGGGTAGCGCTGGACTAAAAGAATAAATTAAATGGAACTTATGAACTCGTTTGAGTATCCAGATGTAAGCATAGGAGGGGAATTTGAATTAAAAAAAAATATTTTGATTTATTTATAAATTATTATTTTTAGTTTGAACAAGATTTTGTTTAAAACTGTAAGCATAGAAGGGGAATTTGAATAAACATGTTTTATTTTGATTTATTTATAAATAATTATTTTGATTTATTTATAAATTATTATTTTTTTTTATTTTTAGTTTGAACAAGATGCATATAATGGAAGATGTCCGAGAAGGCTGCGACACCCAACCATCATCTCCAGGCCACGCCGAGCAACGAACCGAAATTACAGAAAGTATGGCGCAATCCGATGAAGAATTGCCAAACAAAACTACAGAAGAAGACTGCAAAACGGGCGAGGAGGAATTCCCGGGCATCGCCGACGAGAACAGCAAAGAAGATAAGAAACCGGACGAAACCCGGACCGGCTCCTCCTCGTCCAGCCCCAAACGAAAATCTCAATCCGAAGACACCCCCGCTAAAAAAGCGAAGAACGAAATCCAACAGGACTTCTTTTTGCGCAACCAAATTCTGAGCGAATACACCGAGAGTTTAGAAGTTTCGAATTTCGAACAGATCCAAGCGCAGACCGAGCACCTGATCGTCGAAATACACGGTTTGACGGAATTGGCGAAGGAAAAGGAGAGGGAGTGGAACCAGATCATCCACGAGAGGAAGTTGAAAGAGGAGCTGCTTTTGCGGATACAAAGGCAGAAGCAAGTTTACCTGCTGAGCAACGGCTTGGAGATCTCGGAAAGTGATCCTGTCGAGGACAGGTCGCCCCCGAACGGGGAGCAAGCGAGGAAATACGCGGCGCAGAGACGGAGACAGGAGCTAAACCGGCCGAAATTGCAGACGAGTCTGGATATCATGAACGGGCATGATTCCAAGTTGAACAAGCAGCGGCCGGTGAGGGACGTTCAGTCGATTATTGCTGATTACAGGCAGAGGCATCCAGAGACTGTGCCTAGGAGGGGGAGGAGGATTCGGTCGATTGTGAACGGGGATGGCGGACAGGGGAAGACTGGCGGTAATGGGGGCGTTCTTAATTTTTCGAATGTGGCCTTAGGATCGGGTTCACAAGTCAGGCAGAATGCCGGGTTTGAGAATTCGTCGGAATTGGGGATGTTGCTCAGTGCAATGGAATCAGTAAGTATATTCTTTTAAAAATGATAACGTACCTTTTTAATTAATCAATCAATTCAATTTTAATTGATCCCCTTAAAAGGCAATAAACGTAATATTGAATGATCCTTTTAAAAGTCTATAGTCCAGACATCGAAGACATTTTTTTATTAGTATCGTAATGGGATAATATCAATAATCGATTATTATGATTCGAATTAAATTGATACGTTTTTTCAAAAATAAGTAACCAATGGATTTGCTCCACTTTCGTCTCACAAAGCATTCTACAAGAACTTAGAACGTCAATTGGCCGAGGGCAATTATCACTTCTGATAAGACCCCCGCTTCCAAGTGGCTCAAAGTGATTATTTAATTCAAATCTAAATAACGGATTGTGATTGGTTGTCCGTGAAAACATTCGCTATCGCAGTGGTCTTTCCAAAATCGTCCGTCCAAATTCGTCTTATCGATTTTTGTTTATCGCGTATATAAATGTGTCACCTGTCATATTTAATTATTAATTTTATAATGAATCGCTTCAGAAGTAACACAGATCAAAAAATTGATAAATTTTTGGAGAAAGCAATTCCAACAAACACGGTTAGAAACCACAATTATGTTTGGAAACAATTCATATCCTTTGGAACATCCTCAACTACGAATTAACATTAATTGGCAGATCTGGCAAGTATTTTAAAGTTAAGGGCATATAACATAAACAAACAAGACGGTTTTGATTATTAAATTTCCATAAATAATCATTCGAATACCACTCGTTGTTTGAAATTTTTGTCGAGAAAGACTTTGTTTTTATACACCCAAGCTTAGTTGTCTTAAGCAATTCAACTCGATGAAACTGTCAGAAAAAGTCTACGATCTCGTGCCTTTTTCAGAGACAGTTTCATCTCGTTCCATTGTTAGACAACTGAGCTTTCGTTAAAATCACAGTCTTTCCGAAAATTTCAAACAACTAGTGGTATTACATGTGAAAAGACCCCTGCTTCAAATTGGCTCAAACTGAAAAGACCCCTGCTTTCAATCGGCTCACATAATTTTACAATTTCTACCAACTTAACAAACATAAAACATGCTATCCCGCTCGAAACGAAAATATTAGAAAAAGAGATAAATTAATAGAAGAACAGCAGGAATTTGAAACATTTTTGAGGATATTTGCGGGGTAAGAAATTATTAACTAATTGTACGTTCAATATACAAAGAGTGTTATATAACACATTTTCATCCAGTACAATTTGACACCTTTAATTTTTAAGTTATGTGTAAATTGGGTTGCCTACAAGGCCGTAGCTAGAAAAAAAACGCCGGGGGCGGGAGATTACTGGTAAAATATTGTTTTTGTTCTTTCTAGACCGCTTTTACATACACAAATTTAACGGTTGAACCCACATATCCCCCTCCTGGCTACCGTGTTGGTTGCCTATATGACCATTACAAATTGTAGCCAATCAAACGCAATTAATGCCTTAACTTGTATATACAGAGAGTTTTTCTTTCAAGTATACATGTCCCAATTACAGCGTATATGCCGTAACTCTTTAGATAATAGTTGTTTTTCTAAACGAGTTCAACTTGAAACGTAAAATAAGTGTGTTCCACTTCCAGACTAAGCATAAAGTAAAATTTCGAGTTTAGTAAAGCCTGAAAATTTTGTTTGGTCGCGTAGCGCGAAGCGACCAAATTTTCAAGCTTCTCTAAACTCGAAATTTTACTTCATGCGCCACCGGTATAATACAATGACATATTACGAAGTTTAATACACACATCTAAACTTTACATTGAAGCAGTGTTTTGTACCGGAGGCGCATGAAGTAAAATTTCGCCCGGCAAATCCAAATTTTCAGGCTTTTCTAAACTCGAAATTTGACTTCATGCGACACGCGTATAAAACACAGATTTCAAGTGAAGTTCGAATATACATAAATTTCACAATATTTTAGTGTTTTATACGCAAGGCGCATGAAGTAAAATTTCGAGTTTAGAAAAGCCCAGAAAATTTGTCTCGGGTCGCTGCGCGACCCTCGACAAATTTTCACGGGGCTTTTCTAAACTCGAAATTTTACTTCATGCTTAGTCTGGGAGTGGAAAACACTTGTTTAAAGCTTCAAATTGAATTCTTTTAATAAACTGTCCGTCGGAAAATGTACAACGTATGCATATACAGGGTGTGTATAAAGTCTGGAAAAAATGCATATTTCTGTTATCTCGGATTTAATGTAAAAATCGCGAACAGGTCTATTTTTGTTCTTTAATGCGCCGTTTTTTGCGCGCTCAATAATATTGTGACGTCACTAGTGTTTGACGTGTGATGTAATTGGCAATTTATTTAAATGGAATTCGTTTTTTTTTATTTGACAACTTTTGTAGAGCTCTAAATCCTCTTTACCGTCAAATATTTGTTTTTTTTTAAATACGCGTTATTTAATTCAGAGTGTATTTTCTGTAATTGTCATTAGTCTAGACATAAGGAACATTGCTATTTTACTATCTAGAACCGAGATTTTTAAAGATTAATGTTGTTCATAGAGGAGCTACAACGAATGTAATTTTATTTTTGTTAAATAGGTAAACCAGGATTCTCAATCAAATTCAGAATCACACGATACTACCTCCTTCAAGGATATTCTGGTGCGGTTCGCAAAACTTTCACAAAGCGAACGACAGGAACTACTGCAGAGCAAACCTCCACCTCCTTACCCAGAAGTGACGGTGCACGCAGTTTCTACCACAACACCAGCATCAAACTCAACAAATTCCTTACTTCACGGAATATTAACTAAGGTGAGGGAGAGACAAAATTAATCTTGTAAATGTAGCTCAATACAGATTTAACAAGTTAACTCTCTGAGAAACGTTGGAACTAGTCAATTGACTCCACCGTAAAACCTCCACATTAGAGATGGGCAAAATGGCTCTTTTCAGCGAGCTGGTTCACAAGATCTGACTCACTTTAAAGAGTTGGTTTAGTGAGCCAGCTCAATAGAGTTACATGACTCAGTTACGAGCTAGCGATCCGCCGAGAGTTCTGACTCTTAGAATTCTGACTCATTGAATTGAGTGACGCGGTGATTTAATTATTTCGGTTATACATTGATTGCAATAATTTAATCATAATTTATATAAAAACGTAAGAGTGAATATTGAATCAAAATTATAGTAAACCCGTATTCATTTCGTGCCATTACACTTCAAGTGGGTTTAAATGTATTGAATACGTGTGCGCGCCAATAAAAACACATACATACATTCAGCACGGAAACATCGCGATCCAACTCCGAACCTTAGAGTTGGATCCCGATGAGTGAGTTATAGCTCAGTCGGATTCAAGCGCTCTGTAAAACGAGCTAGTTCAGTTGGATTCGAGAGCAGTCGTGAATCTTCGCGATCCAACTTCGAATCGCGGAGTTGGATCCCGATGATTGAGCTAGCTCAGTCGGATTCAAAAGCCGCCGTGGCTCTTTTAGAGACGATTCGCCAACTCAATGGGTTTATTTAACTCCATTCGCACGCGTCGTAATTCGAATCGATGATGCTGCAATAATATGATAGAAATATAACGATAGCCTGTGGATTGACGAACCGCGTGAAAATTAAGATCTGTTAATACATTGCAAATCTACATTCACTCTAAAAGAGCGAGCGAATCAAAATGAGTCATGGCTCAAAAGGAGCTACATATTTCGAACTGGGTCACTTGGCTCACCAGCTCACTTCACTGAGCTGACTCTTTGAATCGATTCGCTCAGGTGTTACCCATCTCTACACCACATCCTTTTGAATCGTTATTTTCGCACTTACTGAGTGTATGAAAAGGAAGCGATCTGTTGATTCACTGAACTGAGATTGGTTAAAATTGGTTGTTAAAAATAGGCGCGCACCCAAGGGGTAGCTCCCCCCCCCCCCCCCCCCCAAGACGAACTAAATTGTAGTATGTCAATGTATATGTTGCGGAGAAAACACGAAATACGGACAAAACGCGTTTTGTCTAGATAAAATGCGAATTGTCCAATGTATTTAGACAATAACCGAATAAAATTGCATTAGTCTGTCATTTCGCACATTGTCTAGACCAGTGTTTCCCAACCTTTTTTGTGCCATGCCCCACCTTCGCCTTTCTAAAATTCTCATGTCCCCCCTTTGTAACATAATTTTTATTATACAAAAATTGAATTGCTAACTTAAGAAACTTAAATTAGGAAATAATCACTAGGGAATTGTTGACGAAACACAGTAGGTAAATTTATCACACATTTAATGAAATTTGAACTCCATATAATTTTAATCAATATCTTTTCAAATCCATTTGTTATTTTTATTTAATTTTAATGAGAACCTTGCCCTTGATGTTGGCTGCACAAAAATTTTATATTAGGCTCCAAGTTGGTTAGCTTCAGCCTCAAGTCGCCACGTTGTGTTATACTTAGCCGATTTCTTTTTTTTATTAATAAATCATTTACTGCACTAAATCCACATTCAACCAAATACGAAGATGGAAATGGTAGCAACAGTTTTCTTGAACATTTGGTTAGATTTGGGTATTTGGTTTCTGTTTCTTCACAAAGCCAAGCGATTGTTCCTTTTAAATTAAATAGAGTCTTAACTGACTCATCATTTTGTAATTCTGCAAGTTCTTCCTGATACTTCATGTTTGATATGTCAGACAAATCTACTAACATTGGCTGCATCATCCATGCTGGAAAATGAATTTGTTCTAAATCAGAAAATCTTTCCTTCAAATCAGCCGAAATAAAATTAAGATGATTGACTATAACAAGTATAGCAGTATCAGTCACTTCACATTGTTTGAGCCAGTGAAACTGTTCGAAGTTTTTGTTGTTGATTTGTTTTTGACATAACTCAATAACGGCAATGAATCCAAATATCTTTGCTTTTGCATCGACCAGAGTTTTATTTTTTCCTTGAAGTTGTTTGTTTAAAATATTAAGTTTTTCAAATATATCGGCTAAGTAACTTAAAAATGCTTTGCCATCGATCGTTAATAGATACTTCATTTCAGGTTTTTCTGTTAAAAAATCACCAAGAGTATCATACAGTTCAATGAATCTTTTCAGGCAGTTTCCTTTGGAAAGCCATCTAACGTCCGTGTGCAGTAAGAGTCTCAGATGGTCTTCGTTTTGTTCTTCACAAAATAGTTTGAAAAGACGCTCGCGTTTGGCATTCGCTTTAATAGCATTAACACACTTAATAACTGAATGTAGTATTTCATTCAGAATAGGCGAGATGTTCTTAGCTACCAAGTTTTCCCTATGAATAACACAATGCACAATAATCAATTCTGGATTAGCATCTTTCAGCAATTTTAGGCAGCCATGTTTTTTGCCCATCATATTAGGAGCACCATCTGCAGCACAAGATGTTATATTTTGCATTGGTATATCATTCATATCAAAGTAGGTTTTTAGTTCATTATATATATCTTTTGAGGTAGTGGTGCTTTCTAATTTTCTACAGAATAACATTTCTTCAGCAAATTGCCCTTTATCAATATATCTCACGTAAGTCATCAATACTGCCTCACTATCTCTCAAAGTTGATTCATCCATTTGCACTGAGAAATTTCTTGTTTTTAGCTTCTCAACAAGTTGTTTTTCAACATCTTCACTCATTTCGTCTATTCTTCTGCTAACAGTATTGTTACTGAGCGGCATTGCTCTTACATCTTTATCATCTTTTTCAAGAACCGTTTTAAGAAATACTGATATTGACGGTTTTATTAAATTCTCTCCTATGGTATGATTTTTTCCATTTTTACCGATGAGTAAAGAAAGTTGATAGCTAGCCTCAAGGACGCGATTATTAGTTGAAGTATGAGCAGTAAATAGAGTCTTTATTGTTGTTCTCTTTTCAAAACTTTTCCTCAAAGTTTTGAAGTAATTCAAATCGGAATTGATGTGAGCACTATGTTTCGCTTTCAAATGTGACTCAAGACGACCTCGTTTCATTGATTCGTTGGATAAGCATTGCTGACATAAAAGACAAAAAGGAATCCGTTCATCGTGGATAGCGGGTATGAACCCAAATTTTAAATATTCTTCCGAATATTGACGAATTTTCTTTTTGCTTGCACCACTCATTTTACCGAGGGCTGAAAGAGATAAATACGAGTATAAGGTCAAATAAAAACTAAAATTCGAGTATGTATATCACAGCACGGAAACTCAATGTTATTTTTTGTAGTCTGCATACTTAGCGACATCTAGGCGGCTTGGTAGCTGAAGTAGCTGAAAACGCGCCATAATTTAAATCGTTCAAATATATAGAATTGAATGCTTATTAAACTTAAACCATTAAACTTATTTAATATATAAAATCATATTAAATAAAAACAATTTTAAAATGTTTTAACTATTTATAATGGTATTAATAAATAATTTAAACAAATGCTTCAATTTAAACAGACTTTACATATTAAATAATAGTGGTATAAATAACGGCAATGTTCATAAATATCCTGAATTGATTTCGATAATAACTTATCGTTTTCACTTCAACATTAAATCATGTTGTTTAGTTGAATGTGAAAATCGAAATCCTCTGGAAGAAGCACTTCCATCATAATTAATAATCGCGCACGATGGTTTCCATTGCAACAATGCAATCAAATGAAATCAAAATCATCAAAATTTAAATATGATACATAAATTTTAAGAATTTTTAGTTGCGCAGCTGACTCAACTTTTCAGAATTATTCTCATCTATAAGTCAGCAGTATATATGGTTGCAGTCATTGTTTTTATTCATTTAAATGTGTTTAAATGTGATAACTGCTGCCATCATACAACATGGTAGACAAGCATTTTCTCAATCTGAGAATTTGCCATATGAGTTTCACTACCCTGATGTATATCACAAAAATATTCAAATAAATAAATCTATATATATAATCAAATGTAAAATGCTGCTTCAACCCAATCGTGTTTAAACACGATTGGGTTGAAGCAGCATTTTACATTTGATTATATATATTTTACCCAAAGGACTCCGCATTTTTCTATTTAATAAATAAATATATAATCAAATACTTACCATTTACATCTGAACAATTTATGTACTTATTAAATTTTGAAGATTTAACAACAGTTTCTCCTGACACTTATTTCAAATTAACACTATCTGAATGCTGTGAAACACTAGGAGTTGTGATTGCCACTCAGTTGCAAATAACTACGATTTTAACATACAGCTGACGACAGACTGGCGTCGCAAGCAACGCATTGTTGCCATTACTACTAAGTGTTTCGTCCAGTATAGGCAACAATGTACACATACAGATGTGTACATGTCTGACACCACGCGAGCAGGATGTCAAATAATATTTGAAATATGAATAGCCATAGATAAAAGAAAGAAATTATAAGACAAAGGAAGAGACGGCTAGAGAAAAGGTAATTACAGCGGACGCGAACGCAAAAAGTAAAAAATAAAATAAAAGTAAAAAAATAAAAACAAGCTTTTATTTAAATTCGCTAAAATGCGATAAATCTGTGTCGAGTACATTTTCAAATTGCCCCCCTTAAACAATCAAATTGCCCCCCTGTGGGGCGTGGGCCCCACGTTGGGAAACACTGGTCTAGACAAAATACGTTGTGTTTAAGGGCTATTAGACAAAATGCGTTGCAAGATTTTACATTGAAAAAAAAGTACTGGAAAACATTATTTTGTTTCATAAACAAAGTGACAAATTATTAAAAGGAATATATTTGGAACTTCACTTGAAATCAGTGTGTTATACGCGTGGCGCATGAAGTAAAATTTCGAGTTTAGAAAAGCCTGAAAATTTGGATTTGCAGATTAAGCATGAAGTAAAATTTCGAGTTTAAAAAGCCTGAAAATTTGGATTTGCCGGGGAGCGCGAGCGAAGCTAGTCGCGCCCTGGCAAATCCAAATTTTCAGGCTTCTCTAAACTCGAAATTTTACTTCATGCGCCACGCGTATAAAACACTGATTTAAAGTGAAGTTTCAAATATACTCCTTATATAATTTGTCAATTTGATTATAAAACAAAGTGATGTTTTCTAGTACTTGTTTTGTTTTGTTTTGTTTAATCGATTTATTTTATGAATTCGAAAAAAATTCTCCTGTTTTTTTTCGAATTCATAAAATAAATCAATCAAACAAAACAAAACAAAACAAGTACTAGAAAACATCACTTTGTTTTATAATCATATTATTAAATTATCTCGCATTTTTTTTAAAATTTAGTCCCAACATTTACCTCTTCTAGCTTTAACGGCTCAATTTTTTTGTTGTTTTTTTACATAAAAAACAAAGAAATTATTATTTTTTTACAAATTGTTTATTTGTTTTTATTTCTTTATTATTTTGCGAGCGTCAAAATAAAACAATGTTATATTTTTAGTAATTTCGATTCAGGTTGAGCTTCTGTTATTACAACTTTACAAGTTTGACATTTTTATGATACTTAGCTTGTTAGGACTTGTTTTAACTCATGCGGACAAATCCCGAAATTATTTTTTAATTCGGACTATGTCGATAAGCAGTAGACATTTCGCGTTTTATCCAATTTCGTGTTTTGTCTGTAACATATATACATACAGAGAGTTTTATGTAACACCGAACATTTTCAATGTTGAATTCGTATATTCGATTTGTCAAACCAAAGCATTCAATACGATTTGACACCTGTAATTTTTAGGTTATGTGTAAACTGGGTTGCCTATATGACCATTACAAATTAAAGCCAATTTCAATCAACGCCTCAATTTATTTCAGTACAAATTGTACATACAGGGAGTTTTTCTTTCAAGTCCTAATTATAGCGTGTGTGTCGTAAATCTTTAGATAATCCTTTTTTTTTTAAGAGTTCAATTTGAAACTTGAAACGAGTGTTTTCCACTCCCAGACTAAGCATGAAGTAAAATTTCGAGTTTAGAAAAGCCTGAAAATTTGGTTTGGTTGCGTAGCGCGAAGCGCGGAGCAACCAAACCAAATTTTCAGACTTTTCTAAACTCGAAATTTTACTTCATGCGCCACCGGTACAAAACACTGACATATTACAAAGCTTAAAACACACTGCAAACCTCACATTGACTAATGTGTTTTGTAGCGGTGGCGCATGAAGTAAAATTTCGAGTTTAGAAAAGCCTAATTTGGCTCGGTCGCTTCGCTTCGCTACGCGCCCGAGCCAAATTTTCAGGCTTTTCTAAACTCGAAATTTTACTTCATGCTTAACCTAGGAGTGGAAAACACTCGTTTAAAGCTTCAAATTATTTCTTTTAATAAACCAAGTGTCGGAAAATGTACAAAGTATGTATACTTAAAAGTAAAATTCTCTGTATGAAAATTAACATTGGAATTGTTCGGTGTTACATAAAACTCTCTGTAGGTTTAATTGCGTGAGCCTACTTTCAATATATCTGTAAATCCAACACCTATCAGTTTTTATATAAAAAAAGTTAAATGCGTGTGGTTTTTAATTTCACGCTAAATCAGTATTAAAAAGTTTAGAATAAGTGAAACAAAAAAAGAGTGTTTTGGCTAAATTCGGTTTAATTTTCAACACGCATTCCTTTTAAGTCGATACAGCGAGTCCAACGATTTTCAAACTTTTTATCCCGTCCGAAAATTAGTCCTTCGGAAGCTCTCCAAAATAGGCCCCAGTTTCAGTTATGAGTGCTTCATTTGAGTAAAATCGCCTACCGGTGAGCCATCTCTTCAGGTTTGCAAACAGGTAAAAGTCGCTGGGGGCCAGGTCTGACGAATACGGTGGCTGAGGAACCAATTCAAACCCGATTTGTTGCAATTTTGCTTGTTCAACTAACGATGAATGAACATGCGCATTGTCATGATGATAGACGATTTTTTTCTTCTTCAAATATGGCCGTTTTTCTGCGATTTTAGTTTTCAAACTACCTAATAATGATGAATAATATGCGCCAGTTATCCTTTTACCTTTTTAAAGATAGTCAATTAATATTATTCCATGCGCATCCCAAAATACGGAGCCCATAACCTTTCCAGTCCATGGTTGCGTTTTTGGACGCTTCGGAGCACTTTTACCCGGAGAAACCCCTTGTTTTGACTGTTGCATGGACTCTGGTGTGTAGAAATGCATCAATGTTTCATCCATGGTTATTAATCGGCGCAAAAACTCGTAAACATTGGTAAATGCTTCTGGGAAGTCGTAACACGGATTCGTTTTTGGTCTACTGTAAACAAACGCGGCACCCATCGCGCGCAAAGCTTTTTCATACCCAAAATATCATGTATGATATTGAACACACTGCCATACGACATCTTTGTTTTCTCAGATAGCTCCCTCAATTTCACTTTCGGGTTGTTCAACATAATATCAAGGATTTTTTCCACGTTTTCTGGTATTTTGACGTCTTTTAGGCCTCCAGATCGTTCAGCGTCATTGGTGCTTATACGGCCACAACAAAAGTCAGAGAACCACTTTTGAATCATCTTCATCGACGGTGCAGAGTCCGGACAATATTTATCTAGCTTGGCTTTGGTCTCGGTTATCATTTTCTTGCGTAAATATAGTGTTAAATCAGAACACTAAACTAAGATTTTTCCATTTTTTACAAAACACGGAGGTTGGTAACTTCTCACTGCTGTAACTTGTAAATGCGTAAACATAAATGGCTAACATTTTGACAGACACCTAATGAAGGATGAAGCTTGTTACAATGTGGATATAACGTTATTTGTTTGTTTTTTGCTTAGTGGGTACTATACTAGGTGAATTAAAAAGTTTGGAATAATCTTAAGAGATGGCACTAATGTAAACCATACACGTTTAGATTAGTGCCATCTCTTAAGATTATTCCAAACTTTTTAATTCACCTAGTATAGTACCCACTAAGCAAAAAACAAACCAATAACGTTATATCAACATTGTAGCAGCATTAAACGTTGTTTGCTCAGTGGGTAAATATTTCGAGTTTATAAAACTAAACAAACAAACAACACATTACAAAACAGAGTCAATCAAATACGATTGTTTAAAATATTTTTAGACACAAAATAAGGCTGAGAACAAGAGTTCCTTCAGTCCAACGCTGGCGCGGTTGCTCACCGCTCCGGAACGATCCGTGGCGTCCCAGCAGAACCAGACCAGTTTCAGCAACAGCGGTAGCAACAATAGCAGCAACAGCAACGCGAAACCCGGCGCGAACGTGTCGATTTCGGACATTCTCAGCAGCAACAAGGTGAGTGAGAGAACGAGCACATTTTCATAAGTTGTACACGGGAATTCGAAAAAACCGAAAACGTTTGATTTGCAGGCCCGAAACGAAATTACGATTACTCCGGTCGGTGCCGAATACGATTCATCGCCGAAACGAAAAAGTAACCAAATGGTAAATTGTTTTATAAAAATATACATAGTTTTTTTTACTAATAATTTAACCAAGTTAAGATAAAGTGTGATTAATAGCAGCTTAGTAATGATTGTACTATCATTTTATTTACTGGTACACCCAAGGCCGTAGCCAGAAAAAAATGTTAGAGGGGGTTATACAAATTTCGGGGAGGGGGGGTTTCAATGATAAAAATATTGTTTTTGATCTTACAAGGCCACTTTTACATACATAAATTTAACATTTTGACAATTTCGAGGAGGGTTTGAACTCCCATATCCCCCCCCCCTGGCTACGGCCTTGGTTGCAGCAATATAAAATAACTGAGTTAATCTCTGAACCGAGTTTACAGATAACTGAATTTTGAGGCATTTTATAAAATCGTTCAATTGGTAACTTGTAACGAGTGTTACCACTCCCAGATTAAGCATGAAGTAAAATTTCGAGTTTAGAAAAGCCTGAAAATTTGGTTTGGTCGCGTAGCGCGAAGCGCGGAGCGGCCAAACCAAATTTTTAGGCTTTTCTAAACTCGAAATTTTACTTCATGCGCCACCGGTACAAAACACTGATGCAATGTAAAGTTTAGCGGTGTGTTTTAAACTTCGTAATGTGTCAGTGTTTAGTACCGGTGGCGCATGAAGTAAAATTTCGAGTTTAGAAAAGCCTGAAAATTTGGTTTGGCCGCTCCGCGCTTCGCGCTACGCGACCAAACCAAATTTTCAGGCTTTTCTAAACTCGAAATTTTACTTCATGCTTAACCTGGGAGGGGAAAACACTCGTTTAAACTTCAAATTGACCTCTTTTAAGAAAACAACGAATATTTAAAAATTTACAACACGTAATCGGGATATGTATACTCAAAAGAAAAAATTCACAAGACATTATGATTTAAAGCATTTCTAAAAGAAAGAACACTAATATATTCGCGACTTAAACATTATGACATTGTCATGTAACGACAAAATTTGAAGCTTAAAACAAGTGTTTTCCACTCCAAGTCTAAGCATGAAGTAAAATTTAGAGTTTAGAAAAGCCTGAAAATTTGGTTTGGTCGCGTAGCGCGAAGCGCGGAGCGGCCAAACCAAATTTTCAGGCTTTTCTAAACTCGAAATTTTACTTCATGCGCCACGCGTATTGAACACTGAAAGCACTGAAATACTGTGAACGAGTGAACTTTGCTTGAAATCAGTGTCTAATACGCGTGGCGCATGAAGTAAAATTTCGAGTTTAGAAAAGCCTGAAAATTTGGTTTGGCCGCTCCGCGCTTCGCGCTACGCGACCAAACCAAATTTTCAGGCTTTTCTAAACTCGAAATTTTACTTCATGCTTAACCTGGGAGGGGAAAACACTCGTTTAAACTTCAAATTGAACTCTTTTAAAAAAACAACGAATATTTTAAAATCTACAACACGTAATCGGGATATGTATACTCAAAAGAAAAAATTCACAAGACATTATGATTTAAAGCATTTCTAAAAGAAAGAACACTAATATATTCGCGACTTAAACATTATGACATCGTCATGTAACGTCAAAATTTGAAGCTTAAAACAAGTGTTTTCCACTCCCAGGCTAAGCATGAAGTAAAATTTCGAGTTTAGAAAAGCCTGAAAATTTGGTTTGGTCGCGTAGCGCGAAGCGCGGAGTGGCCAAACCAAATTTTCAGGCTTTTCTAAACTCGAAATTTTACTTTATGCGCCACGCGTATTAAACACTGAAGCACTGAAATATTGTGAACGAGTAAACTTTGCTTAAAATCAGTATCTTGTACGCGTGGCGCATGAAGTCAAATTTCGAGTTTAGAAAAGCCTGAAAATTTGGTTTGTCCGCTTCGCGCTACGCGACCAAACCAAATTTTCAGGCTTTACTTAACTCGAAATTTTACTTCATGCGCCACGCGTATTAGACACTGATTTAAAGTGAAGTTCAAAATGTAATATTTACAAATATTTATTTTGTTTAACCAAATCTTGCGATTCCAGCATGATTAACGTCGCACCAAAAATTACTTTTATTTAAACAAGATAATTATAAAATATAAAATTTCGATAATGTAACTGCAAATAATATTCATTTTGTTACGATAATTACATTTTCTACTGTGCTAATGTGGGGTAAAAAAAATAAAGAAACAAACTTACCGAATCAAAACAATCACCACTACTATGCAAAAAAAAGGATTCCAAAATGATTAACGTTGCACCAAAAATTACTTTTATTTGAATACGATAATCAAAAAATATAAAATTTCGATAATGTAACTGCAAACAAAATTAATTTTGTAACGATAATCATTATTAAATTAAATAAACACGGACACGGAAAAATAATTTATTTAGTATCATATGTTCAATAAAATAAAACCTCTCCTTCCTCGACTCCCCAACAAAACCAACGAGGTGGCTCATTGGTGGCAGCCAGATCAGAAATAAAATTATTGAAATCAAATCCGCCTAAAATAAACAATATTATGAACGAATGTCTGCACTGCACCATTGAGCTGCCTTAATTCTCACTCCACATTTTCCTTATATACATCCACAACTCCTCTTCCATTGAAGATACAATCCTCACAAAGGCTTCCCTTTACAATCATGTTGTCGTAATCGGTGATTTTAACATTAATAAAACAAAATCAAAGCAACTCGCCTCCTTTATAGCAAACTCCAACTTTGTGCGTATCCATACCAGTCCCACATTCATCATGTCAAACAACCAATCCACCACTCCCGATATCCTTCTTTGTACAAGCAACATCGAACACTTTATAGATAATGTCACCCTAGTCCCTGATGTATGTTCAGACCACTTATCTATCCAATTTTCCCTTAATGTTTGCTCCCCTCTTCCATCCGTGCCCAAGACAATTTTAGACTTCAAATACTGTGACACTACAAATGTGACCGACGAAATAACAAAATTTATCTCCGAAAATGAATCTATTAACCCTAACACGATTTCCCTTTTCCTAGAAACCCTATCTCAATCTATCAAACATAACACACCAACTATAACCAAAAAACCCTACAAATATCCTCTTCCCAAATATATCCTCCACTTAATTAAATACAAACGACAGTTATATAGAGACTTTAGACAAACTGATGACATGACACTCAAACAAAAATTCAACAGACTAAATAATGGCTTTATTAATCATACGATGATTACACAGTACAAAAGTGATCTCTGGATAAAATCGTGCGAACAAATAAACGACCTACAGGGTAAACACTACTGGCAGGAGATTAAAAAACTCAGCAAGTACCGGAAAACCGATTTTATCCAAAAAATCACAGACCCAATGACAAAAAATACGGTGACGGACGATATCGACATTACTAACATCTTTGCGACTTATTTCAAACACACGTACACAATGACTGACCACACAGACTATGACAATGAATTCCTCGACAGTGTAAACTCCTGGTATGCGTCTTTTAAAATCACCCAAACACCTCTTCCCTTCCCTTCCCTGATGCTATAAAGGAAGAAGAATATTTTGAAAACCTCGAAAAGGGCAAAAACACGGCACCCGGTTATGACAACATTCCTAGAATTATCCTCAAATCTATTCCAACAAACATCCACACCCATATCCTAAAAATATTTAACCATATATACTCAACCCAAGTGTTACCGCCAGAGTGGAAGCGGGGTATAATTACCTGTATACCCAAACCCGGAAATGACCCACTAGATCCTAGCAATTATCGCCCCATCACCCTTCTCCCAGTCCTCGGAAAATTATTCGAATCCATAATCAAAAACAAACTTATGTCCTGCATAGCGGACCTTATCCCTCCCTACCAGTTCGGATTCCTCGAACACCGCTCCACAACTCTACCTTTATCCATTCTCACGTCCAACTGTCAAACAGCAAGCCTTGAAGGTCGTAAATCTGCCATAACATTCCTAGACATTCAAAAAGCGTTTGATTCAGTTTGGCACCAGGGCTTGCTGTTTAAGTGCAGCTCCCTTAATATACCTCCACACCTAATCAACCTCTTAGACAGTTTCCTGCACAACAGATCCCTTCAAGTTAAAATACGCCACACCTTTTCCAGCGCCTTTACTCCTGAGCAAGGCCTCCCACAAGGATCCCCGCTATCACCATTTCTTTACAACCTTCTCGTCCATGATATGTACAACCCCGATCCTAACTATTTTGATAAATCTGCCTACAATCTCCTATACGCCGATGATACTGCGTTAATCGCACATGCTCCCACACTCCCAAAAGCCCTCAGCACTCTACAGGGCCTTATCGACACCATTCAAACATGGTTTGCGAAATGGCGAATTTCCATAAACCCCAATAAAACCCAGCTTCTAATCCCTTTTCACCGAGCAAACCAATCCCCATTCTCAATTTCTTTAAACAATCAAGTTATCCGCCCTTCAACCACTTGCAAATATTTAGGTATCCTTTTTGACCCCAGCCTTACTTTTAAAGCTCACTCCACAATCCTCAAAGCAAAAATCAAGAATCGGGCGGCTCATTTTAAAGGTCTGACCTTCAAACAACAAGGAATTGCCACAAAAACAGCCGTTCATATATATAAAATGCTATGCCGCCCCTTACTTGACTATGCTGCTATCCTCTTCCACAATCCCCATCCTACTACACTCAAAAATTTACAAGTCGCCGAAAGATCGGCCCTGAGAGTGCTTACCAAAATCCGTCACCCCCAAAACCCACTGCACAACCCCTCCAACCTCCTGCTGTACAAACTAACAAAAGTTACCCCCATCGAAACCCGCCTATCCTATTTAGCTGATAAATTCGCCTCAAACCCCACCCTTTATAATCTCCTCCACCCTTTATGCATTTCTCGAAACCCTAATATCACTCCCAAACGTAAACGTTTTACCTCTACAATTCATGATTTCATTTCATTATTTCATAACCCTAGTGATCACGACAATTAAATTCATTTGACTAGACAATGGACGACATTAGCAATCAAGACATTTCCTACACAATAACTGACAAGGACAGAACTCTATAATTCCAGGCAGAAAGACCAACGGTCGATAGCCAATTGGCAAATTATTTAATTTTTACTTTATTTAATTGTAATTTATTTTTGTACTATTACTATTACCAAAATTTGCCAATAAAGATTTATATATATAAAACCTCTAGAGTGCCATGGAATAAATTGTAAGTTGGCAACGCTGAAATTATACATTATAATTATTATGTTTGACGTTTTATATGACAATTCCTAAAGCGTGTAGCCAACTTACATTTAAAAAAAGGTTAAATCATGGCACTCTAGAGATTTTTTTTTTATTGAACATACGATATTTCTCTATTCACGCGACTTGTAGCCAACTTCAGTGGATATCGAGACGCGTTCAGCGAAAAACCTCTAAGGTTGGGTTACGAGCCGCCACTGCAACGTTATTTGTTAACATTTTCTCAAAAATAATATAATGTAGATTTCGTCGAAAATGTTTGTATCAACATAAGATCATATTTTGGTGATCGTGTTTTGTCTCTCTGTAAATGACACATCTATAACTTCGAGATTGAGCACATTTGTGGTGATCGTTCAAATTTTTATCAAGCAAATGAAGAAACGTGTATAAATTATCCATACATTTTTATTAAATCTTCTTGCAAAATAGGCTAATATTGTTTTTGAAGAGGTGTACAGAGGATACATTTTTATTTCACTGCGATTTATAGGACGGATGCTAACATTCACCGTAAAAAATATTTTATATTTTTTTTATATGAGCCACATTTTTGATTTGAGTTGGTCGAGAAAAAAGAAAATGAATTTGAATTGATATTAATCCACTAATCGAATTCATATTAACCCACTAATGTAGGGCTGATTAGAACAATAGAAAATGTAATTTCAGATGGTTCAGAAATACACCCACTGAACAAACACATTTAAGTAATGTTTCAACAACATTAAAATAACATTTAATGTTGCTGCAATGTTGATATAACGTTATTTGTTTGTTTTTTGCTCAGTGGGCACTCAATTATTTTACACAAATAAGACACTTAAACTTCCCACTGAGCAAAAAAACAAACAAATAACGTTATGTCAACATTGTAGCAACATTAAACCTTGTTTTAATGTTGATGAAACATTACTTAAATGGATTTGCTCAGTGGGTTTGTATAACTGAGGTTTTTATTGTGACTATAGTTTCGACAACTTTAACTTGCCATTATAGAACTAGAAGTTTGACTTCTAGTTTGATAATGACAAGTTAAATTTGTCAAAACTATAGTCACAATAAAGCCCTCAGTTCTACAAATAAAGTTTAAGTGTCTTATTTGTATAAATAATGATGTATATATAACAAAGTAGAAGTCTCCACAGTTAGCAGTTCAATTATTTTAGTGCAATTGGCTTAACTTTACTGATTGATTTTATTCATTTTTAATGTTTGTGCAAGTCCTGAAAACCCTTAAATATCCAACATTTTAAAGTTGAGGATTTTTAGATAAAGGACTTCCAAGGAATAATGTTTAAAACGTCTGCTGCTCTAACCAATAAAAATGTCTTTTGATCTTCACTATTACCAAAATTACTGAGCCTACAAAATACTTTTTTGGATCTACACACTTTGTATTTGTATTCATATAAACCAATTGTGTACTAAAACTTTCTAACATGCTTTTAAAAAATAAAACATGTTTGTGTCTTTAGCGATCTGTAAATAATAATTTTGTGAATCAGGACGAAGAAGAAGCGGAGGACAGTGTGGACAGATTAGTGATCGACGAGAGTGGAGAAATAGTGGATGCACGGACAGGAGATAACAATTCAGACACCGGAGACGAAGTTCCTCAATGCCAAGGGTGCAATGTTAAGGCAGCTCAATTCGTTTGTGCTGGATGCGGAAATCAATGGTATTGCAGTAGGGAATGCCAGGTAAAAAAAATGATCATTTTATTTATATAAAAAAATATACGTCATAAAAGGCAAAAATTCTTCACTAAGATCGACTGGAACCCTATTGATTATAAATAAATGTTGATAGACAATTACAACATTCTACTAAGGAATAAATTACATCCTTATAGTCAATAAAGTACGAATGATCTTTGTTCTGTTTGTCTCCATCAAAAAAGTATTAAATTGTTTTTTTTTTATTAAATTAAAAAATATAGAAGAGATATTTACAGTTGTGTCAGGAGTCATTGATTTGTTCTATCTGAATTAAGGCTGGGATTCGAATTAGAATAATTGAAATCGTCGAATATTCAAATATGAATATTTCAATCACTAAATTATTCACATATTTGAATATTCAAGTATCCAAACATTTAAATATTCAAATAATTCAAATATTTGATTATGTTTTTGAAAGAATAATTAAATTTGATAAATTCTCAGCCTTAATAGTAGTAGGTATATTTTAAACTTCACTTGAAATCAGTGTTTCACACCTCTGGCACATGAAGTAAAATTTCGAGTTTAGAATAGCCTGAAATTTTACTTTATGCTTAATCAAGGAAAACACTTGTTAAACAGCTATTAGAACCTTTAGTAACTATACTGATTTCTTAAAGAAATCGAGATAGAAACACATATAGTAGTTACTTTTCATAACCTTTATGAGTTTTCTCAATTATCGTGTTTATAATTTTTTTAAGAACTCAGTGTTGTCATTAAAGTCTGTAATATTTTTTTAACAAGGGTTTTCCACTCCTTGATTAAGCATGAAGTAAATATTTCAGGCTTTTCAAAAATCGAAATATTTACTTTATGCACCAGGCGTGTAAAACACTGATTTGATATGAAGTTTCAAATAGTCACTTATTTTTATTAATGCTGGGAATTTCTAAAATTGAAGTACCTATTCGAATATTCAAATATTTTAAATATTCCAATAATCAAATATTTTAATTATTCCAATATTCAAGTATTTCAATATGTTTTTGAATGAATATTCAAATTTTAAAAATTCCCATCCTTGAATATGAATCAAATTTACTAGAAACGTACATCCACTAAGTAATTTAACCCACTACAATTCACGATGTGTTGCTTTAATTACTTTCCTGAAATGAAATTCATTGCTATATCCTATAACTGTATGTTTGTGAGTTTACGTAAAGTTATTATTATACTAAAAAAGACTGTTATTCCTTACTTCACTTTTTATTTGTATCGTTTAACTTTTGACGTAACATCTATTTAGTAATCGACGTTCATTTTTGTTGGTAATTTTTGGTTTCACCTGATTCATGATTAATAAATAAGGATGGAGTTATTCTAAATGGGTATTAAAAATACTATAAGCAAATAACCAAATAACCAACACTATAAAGAAACCACCAGATCTGGTTGGCCCATAAAAAAAACCGAATATATAATTCATTTAATTTTTATATTAATTGTCAATGTCAAAATTTCAGTGAAAAATCATTAGTTATAATAGGTCTGTTCACAAGGTGCTCATTATCAATAACAAACTAAGTTTCTTATTGATAATGAGCACCTTGTGTCTCGAAATGTACATCTAACGATACAAATAAAAAGTGAAGTAAGGAATAACAGTCTTTTTTAGTGCTGTATCCTATAATTTGTACTGCAACATTCGAATAATTTATATTTTTATCTATTTAGGTAACAGCATGGGACGAACACTCCGAAGTCTGTTCGGGCTAAGCCAGCGTTTTCCTAACTTTGTTAACAATCGCACTTCAAAACTGTCAAACAAAAAACCAAAGAATCGAGAGAAGACAAAAAGTAAACAAGCTCTGCACGCTCCCTCGCCCTCCCCCGTCTCCCCCACTGGGAAGCTGAAACAGAATTTTTTGTACCTACTACTATTCTATTACTTTAAACATAAGAATATTTTGTACGGAATTTAGTCATAATTTTGCCTTATTATTACTACCTACTATTATATGTTTGCCGTTGTTAAAAAATACTGCTAGTCATAATAATTTGTTTCTATCGTTTAGTTACCTAGCCTATTATATGGATATGTGTTTAATTCACGTGTTGTGCAAGTGCCATTCAAACCTCCACATGAGAAAAAATTCTGTTTTCCATTTGTAATATGTTTAATTATTTTTATTTTTTCGTTTTGTTTCGTTCGAAATATGTAATAAGTAAGATATTATTCTGTGATACGAGTAATTTTACTAAGAGGAGATACTTAATTTAAATAGATGCAGTATCTTTATAATTGTTGTTGTTTCATTCTTTTAACCTTAAAGAAATATATTTATTATTAAATAACTAATTGTGATCAAGTGTCGTTGAATCTGTATTAAAATGACAAAATAATCAAACAGATTCTGCAAGTGAAATGGTAAATTTAACTTACATGCTGTTTTGACATCACATCTAAGCGGGTTTGGTAATTGATATGTATACTTAGATTGTGAGATTAAGGGGAAAACACTCGTTTAAACTTCAAATTGACCTCTTTTAAGAAAACAACGAATATTTAAAAATCTACAACACGTAATCGGGATATGTATACTCAAAAGAAAAAATTCATAAGACATTTTGATTTAAAGCATTTCTAAAAGAAAGAACACTAATATATTCGCGACTTAAACATTATGACATTGTCATGTAACGTCAAAATTTGAAGCTTAAAACAAGTGTTTTCCACTCCCAGGCTAAGCATGAAGTAAAATTTCGAGTTTAGAAAAGCCTGAAAATTTGGTTTAGCCGCTCCGCGCTTCGCGCTACGCGACCAAACCAAATTTTCAGGCTTTTCTAAACTCGAAATTTTACTTCATGCTTAACCTGGGAGGGGAAAACACTCGTTTAAACTTCAAATTGACCTCTGTTAAGAAAACAACGAATATTTAAAAATCTACAGCACGTAATCGGGATATGTATACTCAAAAGAAAAAATTCACAAGACATTATGATTTAAAGCATTTCTAAAAGAAAGAACACTAATATATTCGCGACTTAAAAACATTATGACATTTTCATGTAACGTCAAAATTTGAAGCTTAAAACAAGTGTTTTCCACTCCCAGGCTAAGCATGAAGTAAAATTTCGAGTTTAGAAAAGCCTTAAAATTTGGTTTGGTCGCGTAGCGCTAAGCGCGGAGCGGCCAAACCAAATTTTTAGGCTTTTCTAAACTCGAAATTTTACTTCATGCGCCACGCGTATTGAACACTGAAAGCACTGAAATATTGTGAACGAGTAAACTTTTCTTGAAATCAGTGTCTTATACGCGTGGCGCATGAAGTAAAATTTCGAGTTTAGAAAAGCCTGAAAATTTGGTTTGGCCGCTCCGCGCTTCGCGCTACGCGACCAAACCAAATTTTCAGGCTTTTCTAAACTCGAAATTTTACTTCATGCTTAACCTGGGAGGGGAAAACACTCGTTTAAACTTCAAATTGACCTCTGTTAAGAAAACAACGAATATTTAAAAATCTACAGCACGTAATCGGGATATGTATACTCAAAAGAAAAAATTCACAAGACATTATGATTTAAAGCATTTCTAAAAGAAAGAACACTAATATATTCGCGACTTAAAAACATTATGACATTGTCATGTAACGTTAAAATTTGAAGCTTAAAACAAGTGTTTTCCACTCCCAGGCTAAGCATGAAGTAAAATTTCGAGTTTAGAAAAGCCTGAAAATTTGGTTTGGTCGCGTAGCGCGAAGCGCGGAGCGGCCAAACCAAATTTTCAGGCTTTTCTAAACTCGAAATTTTACTTCATGCGCCACGCGTATTGAACACTGAAAGCACCGAAATATTGTGAACGAGTAAACTTTTCTTGAAATCAGTGTCTTATACGCGTGGCGCATGAAGTAAAATTTCGAGTTTAGAAAAGCCTGAAAATTTGGTTTGGCCGCTCCGCGCTTCGCGCTACGCGACCAAACCAAATTTTCAGGCTTTTCTAAACTCGAAATTTTACTTCATGCTTAACCTGGGAGGGGAAAACACTCGTTTAAACTTCAAATTGACCTCTGTTAAGAAAACAACGAATATTTAAAAATCTACAGCACGTAATCGGGATATGTATACTCAAAAGAAAAAATTCACAAGACATTATGATTTAAAGCATTTCTAAAAGAAAGAACACTAATATATTCGCGACTTAAAAACATTATGACATTGTCATGTAACGTCAAAATTTGAAGCTTAAAACAAGTGTTTTCCACTCCCAGGCTAAGCATGAAGTAAAATTTCGAGTTTAGAAAAGCCTTAAAATTTGGTTTGGTCGCGTAGTGCGAAGCGCGGAACGGCCAAACCAAATTTTCAGGCTTTTCTAAACTCGAAATTTTACTTCATTCGCCACGCGTATTGAACACTGAAAGCACTGAAATATTGTGAACGAGTAAACTTTTCTTGAAATCAGTGTCTTATACGCGTGGCGCATGAAGTAAAATTTCGAGTTTAGAAAAGCCTGAAAATTTGGTTTGGCCGCTCCGCGCTTCGCGCTACGCGGCCAAACCAAATTTTCAGGCTTTTCTAAACTCGAAATTTTACTTCATGCTTAACCTGAGAGGGGAAAACACTCGTTTAAACTTCAAATTGACCTCTGTTAAGAAAACAACGAATATTAAAAAATCTACAGCACGTAATCGGGATATGTATACTCAAAAGAAAAAATTCACAAGACATTATGATTTAAAGCATTTCTAAAAGAAAGAACACTAATATATTCGCGACTTAAAAACATTATGACATTGTCATGTAACGTCAAAATTTGAAGCTTAAAACAAGTGTTTTCCACTCCCAGGCTAAGCATGAAGTAAAATTTCGAGTTTAGAAAAGCCTTAAAATTTGGTTTGGTCGCGTAGCGCGAAGCGCGGAACGGCCAAACCAAATTTTCAGGCTTTTCTAAACTCGAAATTTTACTTCATTCGCCACGCGTATTGAACACTGAAAGCACTGAAATATTGTGAACGAGTAAACTTTTCTTGAAATCAGTGTCTTATACGCGTGGCGCATGAAGTAAAATTTCGAGTTTAGAAAAGCCTGAAAATTTGGTTTGGCCGCTCCGCGCTTCGCGCTACGCGACCAAACCAAATTTTCAGGCTTTTCTAAACTCGAAATTTTACTTCATGCTTAACCTGGGAGGGGAAAACACTCGTTTAAACTTCAAATTGAACTCTTTTAAAAAAACAACGAATATTTTAAAATCTACAACACGTAATCGGGATATGTATACTCAAAAGAAAAAATTCACAAGACATTATGATTTAAAGCATTTCTAAAAGAAAGAACACTAATATATTCGCGACTTAAACATTATGACATTGTCATGTAACGTCAAAATTTGAAGCTTAAAACAAGTGTTTTCCACTCCCAGGCTAAGCATGAAGTAAAATTTCGAGTTTAGAAAAGCCTGAAAATTTGGTTTGGTCGCGTAGCGCGAAGCGCGGAGCGGCCAAACCAAATTTTCAGGCTTTTCTAAACTCGAAATTTTACTTTATGCGCCACGCGTATTAAACACTGAAGCACTGAAATATTGTGAACGAGTAAACTTTGCTTAAAGTCAGTATCTTGTACGCGTGGCGCATGAAGTAAAATTTCGAGTTTAGAAAAGCCTGAAAATTTGGTTTGGCCGCTTCGCGCTACGCGACCAAACCAAATTTTCAGGCTTTTCTTAACTCGAAATTTTACTTCATGCGCCACGCGTATTAGACACTGATTTAAAGTGAAGTTCAAAATATAATATTTATAAAATATTTATTTTGTTTAACCAAATCTTGCGATTCCAGCATGATTAACGTCGCACCAAAAATTACTTTTATTTAAATAAGATAATTATAAAATATAAAATTTCGATAATGTAACTGCAAACAATATCCATTTTGTTACGATAATTACATTTTCTATTGTGCTAATGTGGGGTAAAAAAAATAAAGAAACAAACTTACCGAATCAAAACAATCACCACTACTATGCAAAAAAAGGATTCCAAAATGATTAACATTGCACCAAAAATTACTTTTATTTGAATACGATAATCAAAAAATATAAAATTTCGATAATGTAACTGCAAACAAAATTAATTTTGTAACGATAATCATTATTAAATTAAATAAACACGGACACGGAAAAATAATTTATTTAGTATCATATGTTCAATATGTTTGGTAATTGATATGTATACTTAGATTGTGAGATTAAAAATAAGGTATACGCTTACAGAATCTGCCCAATAACACATATTTAATCTTGGTTACAGTATATTTTTTTGTCAACATTTTCTTTTGTTAACACTACTTCATAACAAAAAAAATGGTTGAATTAAACGCAAATTAGTCAAATATACGCGTTTTTATGTTAAATACTGTTTAAATAATTAAAACAAACATTAAAATAAAGGAAAGTGAAAAACAAACTTATCGAATCAAAACAATCACCACTACTATGCAAAAAAAGGATTCCAACATGACACCAAAAATCACTTTTATTTTAATACGATAATAACGAAATATAAAATTTCGATAATGTAACTGCAAACAATATTCATTTTGTTACAATAATCATTATTAAATTAAATAAACATGGACACGGAAAGATAATTTGTTTATTAGTAATTGTAGGTTTGCGCAAAATGTTGGTAGTTCTTTTATGACAATCTATTGCCGTGACTCGTAGCCAACTTCAGCGGAAATCTAGCCGCGCTCAGCGGAGAACCACAAAGGTTGGCTTTCGAGCCGCCACTGGTACGTTATTTGCTATTTTCTCAAAAATAATGCAATTTTGTTGAAAATGCTTGTGTCAACATAATATATTTTGATAATCGTGTTTTTATGATTTCGAGATTAAGTTTGTTAGCACTTTTGTGGTGATCGTTCAAATTGTTGTCAAGCCAAATGAAGAAACGTATATAACGATGACTTAGCTCACAAATGTGTTAAGTGCTACTGAATCTGTATGCACTTAACACATCTGTGAGCTAAGGCATCGATAAATTCTATATAAATTTTTAGTAAACCCTCTTGCAAAATAGGCTATTGTTTTTGAAGAAGTGTAGACAGGATATATTTTTATTTCACTAAGATTTATCGGACAGATGCTAACGTTCACCGTAGAAAATATTTTATATATAATATATTCCATTTGTTTCTGGATCTCGCCTAGCCATGCTTTCGTGTTGTTATGTTGCAGTATCAACATTTACATTTTTTATTAGTTGCCACTCCTGATTCCTTATTTTAACAGTGTTGCAATAATTTATGATATCATAAGTAATCCTCTTTTTAATTTTCAAGAGGTTTATTGTTAATCTTGCAACAATTATTTCGCCACGCGGTCGCTTCTTCGAGCATTTTATTATTAAATCAAATTAATCTAGTGTTGCAATGCTGTGTCAATGTCAAAGTGAAAAATAATTTCAGGCACATATTAAATATTAACATGCCAAAGATTATCTCTGAATCAAAAAGGTTACAAATTCTGAAATCCTACAAACATTTTAGGCAAAGTAATCCAAATCTACAGCATCACAATATTATTACGATTTTAATAGATATTTTTAGGGTATGTCTAGTATTTTAATTATCATATATATTTAATTAAAGATAATTACGTTTCAGGTAGGGAAATCTTCATTACAATTAATTTTACGACAAAGACCTGACGAATTGAAATCTACTACTTCTGGCAAACGATCTAAAAACAGCCATTTTTGGAATCACCTAGCTAGATAAGATCTGCAGCAACTAATTTGGCAATATAACTCTAGAAATCAGTATTTTACTTTGAGAGACCTTTTGAATGATATGAAAGAAAATTATGAGTTCCATGGGAGTAGAACAACACTTTATAGGATTGTTAAAAGTATGGGGTATAAATTCAAATTAATTAATGGGCGCAAAATTCTCTGTGAACAAAAACATGTTGTTGCAGCTAAAATTATTTTCCTTAGAAAATTTTTACAGTATCAAAGTAGTAAATTTTGTTAATCTTAAAACTGCATATTATTATCCTTTTATATCTGAAAATTTGTAAAACAGGCAACAGTGTAAGATCACAATAGTCAGAAATTATAACCTTAAAATCGAACATCTGACAGTGACATTTAAAAACCCTGATTTAAAACACAACCAGCCCCATTTACAATACTTAAACTGTCACTTTTCCATAGCTAGGCGAGATCCAGAAACAAATGGAATGGTGTATATTTTTTTTATATGAGCAAGATTTTTAATTTGAATTTGCCGTGAAAAAAAAATTAATTTGAATTAATATTAACAGACTAATTCAAACTCTTTTTCTCTATTAGGGTTATTTAATATATAAGTCTTTAAATAACAAAAATACTTTATTTACCTAAAAAAAAAAATCAAAAATAATTTATTGACAATATTAATATTTTTCTTATTAATAGTACATTTTAATCATGAATCTTTGCCAAAATGGCCGCTCTTCTTTCACTATTCTGAAACAACGCTCTGATCAACCCCTTCATAACAAATGGTGAGAAATGCAACGAAAGTGGCCCCTTTCCATCTGCCCACCTATCATTAATCTCCAATAAATTTGCGTTCAAAACAAATACCAACTCCGACAACTTCTGCCAAGTCTCCACGTAAATATTAATCTCCTTCGCCTCAGAAAACAACTTGGGCCCCCTTGTCTGCACTGCCTTAAACAAATCCGTTAGCTGCTCCGCGGCCTTTGATGCGATGTCCTCGATTTTTAAAACAGCTTCGATTAAATGATTACACAGAGAGGTTAATAATAAACCAATTGTTTGGTTGTAATCGTGGTAGTTTAAAATCTTCTGCCAGACTGTTTTTAATAACTCCAACTGACGTAAACTTTGCCTCACTCCTTTTTCCGCTGTCGGTTCCAGCTGCTCGCAAGATGCCAAAGAGCCGATTCCCGTATCCTTGATAATCTCCTCTATTTGCTTTTCCTGTTTATCCACAAACGTTTGGAATGACTTATTCGCCCCTTCCAAAATCTCCAACCTTATAAAATTAAACTTATCAACGTCATCTAAAGCTTTATACAACTGCATCAAAGACTCGTTCCACTTGCTACTGTCCAAATGATGGCATATGTATTTACAGTTATTATAGAAAATAGCGACTTGTTGCGGGATCGTCTCCAACAACTTTTTGTGATGTTCCATAACGCCTGTTCGGTATTTTGATAAAATAATCCTGGCCGTCACGTACAGTCTCCCGGCACAGACACTTGACGACTTCGAGGCCTTCATCAAAATCTCCTTTACTAGGTCCAGAAGTTCCGGAACGTTTTTGGAAATTGAACACTGAGGGAAGTCTTCCGTTGAGAATTTTGATGGATCCACTGGAACACCCACTTGGATCACGTCATGCAGGTCTTTTTTGATCAGCTTATCTGCTAGTTTGTGGTAACTTGCGCATTTGTTGTTTATGAACAGGACATCGACGTTGTTAGCATAATCCAAAATGGAAACTGTATCTACTTTGAAAATGCCTTGTTTTACTAGGATGTCTTGTAAGAATTGTACTTGATTGATTACCTGTATAATTTAAAAAAAAATTCCACATTATTAATTCATTCAAATTTAAAGAAGTTAGATATGACAGTCAGTTAACAATTTAAATTTATTTTGATTAAAAGAGAGTTATGCCCATTTGCACCCCAGTCGAATAAATATTTAATCAGATACTACTCCTTGAGAATGACGATAAGTCAAAATCATTTGGAGAGAATAAAAGAAGTAGTGAAACAAACAAAGTGACTTTTATTCAATAATCGGTATTATAAAGCTTTTGTGCATTAAATACATTTTGTCTCACGTGTAATATTTATTTTCCGTTGTTACTCGATCAGTATTTCTATTTTATATTATGATAATCTTTATGAGTTTCGTTAATTATCTTTTTGTTCATTTTTTAAGAATTCGGTGTTGTCATTAAAGATTGTAATACTTTTCTAACGAGGGTTTTCACTCCTTGAGAACATTTACTAATTAAAACTGTTTTAAATATGTATTTATCATATATAAATAGATTTTTTATCCTCTAATTTGTTAACATTATTATAAACTAGGTGCTATTACATTTGAACATTTTTTACTTAACAAAAAAATACAATATATTTTAATCGTCGACTGACCATTTGGGGGGGAAATATCCCCCATCCCCCCCCAGTGGATTCGCACCAGCTATCTATGGCCGGTGTAAAACCAACAAAAAAGCTGAGAGCACACTGTGAAAAACCCGATTTTGGTGACTTTTTATTTTCCTTTATAACTAGGTTATTATTGATGACGGAAAAATAATATTAACCTTACCTTAGTCAGTGTCACTTAACCTGCTAGTTTAGGTTAAGTGACACTGACTAAGGTAAGGTTAATATTATTTTTCCGTCATCAATAATAACCAGTTATATAATGAATATAAGCTTAATTACTTAATTAATGAATATAAGCTTAATTACTTAACCTAAACAGTTATCATTTATATGTATGCACTTACATATTTCATTTAAAAAACTTACCTGATCATATTGTTTCAAATCCTCTTCAGTGTTAGGAATTGTATCGTGCAAACACTGCTTGATGAACAACTCGCACAGGTTATCCCTTATGTTCTCCCCAATGTACTCAATTGTCGTCTTTCCATTGCTCAAATTGTAACAAAAATTCGTATTTAAAAACGTTACCAGCGTAATCAAATTCTCGATAACCTTACTGAACACCGACTTATTTTTTGTAACAATCAATTTGAATGATGCCCTTCCTTCATTCTCACTGATAATCGGACTAGCTTTCACTATATTCATGAACATTTTCTCCCAAAGAAATCTAACAATGTCATCTAAAGGAATTATGTTTTCTCTGTTTAATGATAAGGCTAGTAAGGCTTCTTTGATCTCTTCATTATTTTTGGTTATAATTATTTCATTTTCTGTAATCCCATTATTTTCCGCTTGGGTGCACGTAAAGTTATCCTTGATGATTTTATTTAAGTTGTATTCCAAGAGTTCTTTAATTGTAATCGACTTCATACACAAGTCGATTTTAATATCATGCTCGGGCAATCCTGACCAATCGATCGACTCGATTTCTTTCATAGCCTGCAAATATTGACTGGCCTTAATAAACCCTTCAGTGTTTTTCAATTTATCAAAAATAGTGCATAGGTTAGAACAGAAACCTAGCCGAATATTAACAGTTTCCAGTTCGGTGTTGTATTTAATAACGTCTGAACGGGCTTCTGTAATATCAGACTTGACCATGTCGTTGACTTGATTTTTGAATGTGGTGGAGGAGGAGATTAAAGATTCCACTTTTGTGTAGAGTTTCGTTATAGAGCTAGATTGGTGGATATGCTGGACGTAGACTTCATCGATGAATTTCAATATGCTGTCTTGCAATTGGACCGATTCCTTGTGAATTGCGGGGAGTTTCTCTCGAAGTGTGTCCAATGCAGTCGTATCGACCGATGTTAAAACTTCTTCCAAAAAATTCATTTTTGTTGGAGGTTGTAAACACAATAAATTAATTATAAGGTGAACTATGGCAAACGTGCTTTTTAGTACTCTGTAACCGTTTTTTATTCAAATTATGATTGAATACCACAGATCGTTTATTTTAGATGTACGATTTCATGTTGACAGATGCGACAGATGTGGGTTAAGTACTAGTTCATGCCAATACATGGCGCTACTAATATATAAGTGATTGAAATTTAAACTCATTGTAGTTTACTCTAATGTTATTGATCGAGTAAGTACAAATTACAAAACTACGTTTAAACTATTAAATTAATACTAACAAAATTTGTAAATTTAGTAATGTGAATATACACCATTCCATTTGTTTCTGGATCTCGCCTAGCCATGCTTTCGTGTTGTTATGTTGCAGTATCAACATTTACATTTTTTATTAGTTGCCACTCCTGGTTCCTTATTTTAACAGTGTTGCAATAATTTATGATATCATAAGTAATCCTCTTTTTAATTTTCAAGAGGTTTATTGTTAATCTTGCAACAATTATTTCGCCACGCGGTCGCTTCTTCGAGCATTTTATTATTAAATCAAATTAATCTAGTGTTGCAATGCTAAATAATAAAAGTGGAATGAGGGCTTAAAAATTGTTTGACATGAAAATTATCAGTATCACAAGAGGGTGGGAATAAATTTGCAATTCTACAAAAAAATACTGAGGGCCAACAGAAGAGAGAATGACCAAAATTAAGGTGGATGGATGGAGTTGATCAAAATGTGTTAACGGGAAGACCCAAGCGAGAAATACAAATGGATGACGAAATAAGTTTGCAGAGCCGAATTCATTATATTTGTTATATACAATATTATTGCTGTGTTTGTATGTACAAAAACCAAGTAGTAAATTTTGTTAATCTTAAAACTGCATATTATTATTCTTTTATATCTGAAAATTTGTAAGACAGGCAACAGTGTAAGATCACAATAGTCAGAAATTATAACCTTAAAATCGAACATCTGACAGTGACATTTAAAAACCCTGATTTAAAACACAACCAGCCCCATTTACAATACTTAAACTGTCACTTTTCCATAGCTAGGCGAGATCCAGAAACAAATGGAATATATTATATATGAAATACGCGCTTTTTAAAAAAAGTTGGTGTTTCTGTAGACTAACCTTTGGCGGTAATTTTAAAAAAGGTCTTTATGTAAGTTACAATAAATGGACTTTATTCAATAAGTTAGTAATATGTTTTAATGCTTCACTAAGAAATATTCAACTTGATTATTGTAGTTCTAAAGCTCACTGCCAATGTTTATTAATAAAGCTTGTAGAATATATGGCATATTATTCGTAGGAAATTCTAAAATTATATTATAAAGATTTACTGAGGAAAAAATTACCCTAGAATAAAATAAATGAACTGCAGTGCTACATTTCTGCTAATTCGCCATAGGTATTTTACCTAAAATAAATATATATATATAAATCCATAATTATTAGGTTGTAAAATGATGGCCCATGAGGGGATCGAACCCGCGACCTTCGCGTTATTAGCACGACGCTCTAACCAACTGAGCTAATGGGCCTGCTTCTCCCTGTTAAAAATAATATTAATAAGAGCCAGTACCTTTAAACACGTTAAACAGACTCATCATTGAACTCAAGTTCAAAGTAACATTAGAACAATAGTAAGTTCAGAGATGAGCCAGTTCAACGTGTTCTAAGTTTAATAAAGTGAAAAATTCCAAAGTAATTTTATTTTTAGTAAGGTTTATATTTCATGTATTTTCAAGTAATTACTTTTTCTACACACCTCAGAGGTCTAATCTTCAGTCATTTTTGTTATTTAAATTTTTAATAAAATTTGATTTGAATTCACACAAATGAATAACCTATTTAAAAATGTAAAACATGAAACAAGTACTTGTACTTAAAATGTTCACCATTAGACACAACAATAATAAGTGTAACCAAATAAACATAAATGTAAAAAAATTAACATTACCTGTAAGAATTTATTGAATACATTTGAATTTATGAATATATATATTTAATTCAAACTGCTTAAAATTCATTTACCACAAAAGTGCTACCACCACAACAATTCAAATGAAGAACGCAATTAATTCAAGATGGAAGTTTTCTAAAAATACCAAATTCCATTTATAGTTTATCTTTTCTGTCAGACACGATGTATCACAAAAATAAACTTTTCAATAAAATTCAAGAACACCTGTTAAAAAATCTGTGAAAAGTAGCGAAGAAAAAAAAACAGAACAAATGTCAAATCTGACAAATGCAATCCAAAATATTTTTGATAAAAAGGTAGTGCTTTTATAAATTTAAATAACACACAGAGATATGAATTATTAAAAGAATAAATCATAGGATTTTACTATTCAAAAAAAGGGGGTAAGTTGATGGAATACCCAATATGATTTAAAGCATTTAACCTTAAATTTTTAAAGATGCGATATGAATCCACTATTCGACTTTTTCCAACGAAACCACGCACTCGCCAAAATCGAACGTGCTTTAATCAGCAAATCGCACAATTTACAATTAGAACACTTCGATCTGTCAAAGCTCCCAGAATCCGTGGTTAGCTGCGAAGACCTGCACCAGCTATTTATAGCCCGCAACAAGCTCACCTGTTTGCCCAACAACATGTGCAATTTGAAGAATTTGCACACTCTCGCAATTGACTACAATAATTTCACAGAGTTCCCCACCGAGTTGCGGCAGCTGACGCAGCTAAAATCGCTCAATATCAGTCACAACCCAATAGGGGATTTATCGGAAAGTATCGGGTATTTAGTTAATTTGGAGACGCTCTGGTGTAATGCGTGCGGGCTGAAATCGTTGCCGATGCAGGTGGGGTATTTGGAGAATTTGGACACTTTCGGAGCTAGGAATAATGAAATTACCGAGATTAATGAGGATTTTTGTAAATTAGCTAAATTAAGGTAATATGAGCAAAGGCTTGTTTTTATTCATCAACTTAAAGTTTCTTAAATTCAAAGATAAATGTCATTAAATACATAGCATGTGGTGGTATTCACCATTAAACCATTATAATTTTTATTGTGTACAGGTGGTTAACGTTGGAGAATAATAAAATATCCAAGCTTCCAAAAGCGTTTGATACAATGCAAGCGTTGATACATTTAAATCTGAATAAGAATGAATTCACAGTAATTCCCAACGAGATTGCAAAGCTGAAGAAATTAAAATATCTCATGTTTCAAAACAATCAAATATTTACGTTGAACGTGTACATTTTGAAGAAGATGAAACATGTCTGTAAAATTAATTTAACGTGTAATCCCATTATCGAATCGACAGAAGTACTATCAGTAAGTATAATTTGATTGTTTTTATTTTTCTTTGATATGTCTAAAATAAGTTCGGTGAACGAATCGAGTTAACAGTATTTTTGTTTATTATTAATTTTTAGAAATTTACCAATATTGTATATCCGGGTACGGAATACGAACCGCCGCCTGAAATCGAACACGAATCCGATTCCGACACAAGTTCAGAGGATTGGGAAGAGAGCATCGAGAGCTCCGAGTTGGATTTTGGTAGTTCAGAATCTGACGCCGATGAAGATGATATGATAGCGGAGTCGTTTCCGAAGCTGTCGAAATATCTGGTGGCGTACTGAAAAAAATTATGGTGATAATTTTATCGAAAAATTGTGCCAAGGTATTCATTCTCTCAAGACGATAACAACACTTAGTGAAGAAAGAAAAATATGTAAATTCTATACAAGTCAATTTTTACATTTTATATGTGCTAATCATGTTGTTATTGATTATTCATTATAATATATTATATTTGTATAATAATAAATTTACTATGTAAATTGATTTTTATTTTTGTTCAACTTACCTTATAAAGTACAATGATATATGAGCCAAATGAGTGCCCAGGCCCTCTAGACACCAAGATCATACATTTTAAATTGTTGCAGGCAGATGTGAGACAAATATGTAAGTGTTTCTACAAGTTTTCAGAAGAATTAAAATATAGTCTCTAAATTAATGCAATTTGTACACTGTTTCTTCTTCTTGATTAAGCATGAAAATACTTCAGTTTAAAAAAGCCTGAAACTTTGGATTGCTTAAAAGTTTCAGGCATTTTTTATATCAAAATATTTACTTCATGTGCCAATCATACACACTGCCTTATTGTAAAGATCAAAAACATACTGGATCTATATTCTTAATAATCGATCAGAATATGAAATTAAAACAAATATTTGTTTTTGACAGTCAAAATTAACATATTTCGCGTTCAAACTAATCGTTAACCAAGTGCGGACCTAGTGAGAAGATTAAAAATTGATGAAATTTATCAACATTGATGAAATGCATCAACATTGATGAAATTCATCAACATTGATGATAATTTAATCAACTTTTATACGAATGTATTGTTTTAATGTGATCTACATTCAACACAACATTCGTTTCTGATACTCATCATTTTACGACATTCTTGACGTTTTCCTAAATATAGCATATTTTTAATTGTTATAAAATCTTATTAAAAATCCTGGGTACGCCCATGTTAGCTCATTATCTAAGCTCTTGTTAAAAGTAGACAATTTTATTTGTATTAAGCAAATGCCGAAACAATGCACTTTTATTTTAAGGAGAAAAACCGACATAAATTTAATCAACTCTTTATTTCATAATCAACTTATATAAACAAAACAGAGCACGATGTAGAAAAATAATACACATCAGTTATTCAATTATAATTAACACATTTACAAAACATACATAATTAAAAATTTGTACGTAAAAATATATATCATGTGTAAACAAAAATCGTGTACAAACAAATAAGATATAATAGATGAATTACAGAAAAAAAAATAGGACGATGTATAACTTGTGGTTCGAGATAAAGTCATTCGCAATTAATTAATTTAAAAAATATATATATATCATTTGTTTAAAGATAAAAGTTATTAAATGATGTTAATGATTTTTACCTTTAAATTGATGATACGCTTATGTAAATATAATTACTTTTTCTCAACTTTACCGTTGGCGTCGCCTTTGTTGTTATTTTCGGGGAGCATTGCTAACACCACTGTGTGTTGTCCCCCGCTTTTGACTCTGAATGCTTTCCTGTCCTTCAACTGTTTGCTTTTTACTAACGTGGGTTCAAGACAATCTTCTTCATCGCCAGTGCCTAACGTGCCGCTTGTTCCCATGCCCCACGAATATAATTCACCTATAGATAAAAATGTAAGACCAACAAGAATTTTAATTGAAATTCCAATTATGAATTGTAATAATAAAATGTTGAGTCCTAAGAAATTCAAAATGAAAGATTATATACAGGGAATTTTTCTTTTAAGTATACATATGTATACGCTTTTTTTAAAAGAATTCAATTTTAAGTTTTAAACGAGTGTTTTCCAAACCAACTCAAACCAAACCAAATTTTCAGACTTTTCTAAACTCGAAATTTTACTTCATGCTTAGCGTGGGAGTGGAAAACACTCGATTAAAGCTTCAAATTAAACTCTGTGGAAAACACTCTTTTAAAGCTTCAAATTGTATTCTTCAAAAAAAACGACGAATATCTGAAGATATACAGCATATAATTAGAATATGTATACTAAAAAGAAAACCTCTGTATATATATTTTTATAGTGTATAATAAGTATTAATTACTTTTATTGTTATGTAATAATAATATAATAATCAATAAATAAGTAAAACAAAAATAATTTGCACTCACCGGTCTCGACTACTGCAAAGGAAGTCGACGAGCCACACCCGATTGAGATGACTTTCTTGTCGCTAAAGAAAGAAACCTCCGTCAACGTTGTCGCGTCCTCGTCCACTTTTCCCAAGCCCAGTCTCCCATACTCTTTCCGCCCGATTGCGAACACTTTACCCTCCGTGGTCAGGCCTATCGTATGATGCTGTCCCGGGGCTATACTATCCCAGCTGTATTTTGAGAATTCTTCTGATATAACCGGGTTGTATTGCGGCTCTAATGACTTTAAACCTTGAAATTTAAATCATCAGAAATAATACTCATTAGTTTAATCCTGGATAGCTTACCTAATTGATTGTAATTGTTTAATCCACACACGATTATTTGGTTTTCGCCGGCTACTTTTGCGAACGTCACGTAAGGGCCCGCCCAAACATCGTCAAAGTGAAGCTTTTTTGATGCTTTTAACGCAAGTGGGGCTGGTAATAATAATTTTGCTGGAAACAAATACAGTGCAATATGTCATATATTACTTTTTAATCAAAACTGTGGCAAAAATATAAATGTAGTTGTTAGTACGGATGTGATTCAAATACGAATGATTTGAATATGTTTTTAAATGAATATTCAAATACTTCAATTTAAAAAATTCATAGCCTTAATTCAAATAACTTACCTAATTGCCCTCTGCCGTTGCCACTCCGGGCGTTCCGACTGCTTCCCCTCATTGTGGTCCGGCCGAGCTGACCCTGTTCGGCGCAACCGCATGTGAGCACTTCCCCATGTTTGGTCAAAAATACGATGTGATCGGCTCCGGATGCAATTTTCATTACATAGTGATCGGATATTATCTCATAAGGAAGTTTCTCATTGCCTTTCGGTGTCATACCCATATTCCCATGTGAATCCTGAAATTCATCAAAAATTAACATCTAACACCCGAAATGTCGTTTTAAATTACGAACCCTGAATGTGCCCCAAGCAAATACTCTGCCGTCATCTAATAAAGCGGCCGTGTGCGAATCGCCGGCCGATATCTGCACGACTTTCCCAGGAAGTTCCACTAATCCCGGTAAGAATTCAGCGTCTTCTTGGTCAGTTGTTACTCTACCCAAGGCACCCTCGTCATTGCATCCAAACGTCACAACCTATTTAACAATAGAAGAAACATTATTTTATTATTATTAACAAGAATTATTAAAACGTACCTTTCCTTCTTTTGTTAGACACACTGTGTGCATGCCACCCGCTGTTATGTCAACAACTTCATGATCCAATTCTACGGCTGCGGGTCGTAATTTTTCCATGACGTCCGGCCCCAAACCGAGTTGGCCCATGTCTCCAGCTCCGGTAACCAAAACTGCCCCATTTGTGGTTATTGTGGGTAAATGGGCTGAATCTAATGTAACTGAAATGATGTTTTTTTACATAAATCATTGCCCAAAGGTAATTAATTCTAAACATATATATATATTAAATGTTGGTATGTTCGGTATTGAAGACATGCTGGATCAAAAACTAATGCTAATGCTTTGTTTTATGAAAATTGAGTGTACCGGCTAAATGTCGTCTTTTGGATGGATGTCCCAAAATTAATTCGGATGCCCGACTTCGTTTCTTTAGCTCAGCGTCACTACACAAATCACGACTGTTGACTAAATTTATCTCCATTAAAATATTTTAAAGTGTTTACTCAATTTACTCAAATAATTCTACAGAGGTATGAACACTCTGTTTAAATTTAAAGAGAAAAACAAATGTTTTAATATCCCTTTTCAATTTACTACAATTATGTAATGATATACAATATATCAAAATTTACATTAGATATAACATGGAAGATTAGATTAGATATAGCATAGATTAGATTAGATATAGCATAGATTAGATTAGATCATCTTTAATATCTTATTTGTTTTAATTAGAGTCTTTATCGACAACACATCAAAAATGTGTGCTATTGATGGAGTATTTACCAATGGTCAGGGTTTTGCTTCAATCCTCACAAAATTTCATAAACATTTTATTTTAATTGTAATGTGTCTAAAATTTTAAATAAATCACTTATTTGTTACATTCAATTGAAAATAACTTAAAAACTATTGGAAGAGAAAATATTTTATTAGTTTAATTTTACTAATAATAGCAATATTTATATATAGAATATCTCCTGCAAGTTTTTTTTTATACGCCACCCCACAGGCAAACAATTTGCATTTCCATTCATGTCCTTGAGATATAAATAGCTCTTACGTCACATGCAGCATATTCTACAAAACTGCAATTAAAAAGGTCAAAGCACCACCTTTTTATAATGACCTTTGTTAATTGTAAATAAAATGAAAAATAATGTTTGTGTAATTGCTTTCACAATATTATTTGGCAGCAAAACAGTCATGCATAATTTAAATCAATTAAATGCATGTATGTGTTTTATCTGACCTTGTTATTAATGACAATATTTAGAATAAAGCTAGAAATAATGTAATAGAAAGTTATTTTCATTTATTAAAACTGTTAATAAAAAGTCTACACAATTTTCAATGAAATGAATAATACAAATTTTCTTGAATCTTAGAAATTTACTTTTATTGCACAATTTTAATACTGATAAAATGTATATACTTAATTAATTTATGCATTAAAAAATATTTACTAATAAACCACGTACTATTGATCTGTTAACATATATCGTAAAAACTGAACATAAATCCATTTTTATTCCTTAATGTTGACATATTTGTTATAATCAAAAGCATTGTTTCTGGTTTGAATATTTGTATACACAATAACATTTTATAATTTAAACCATGATCCACAATATGGAATATGAAAAACAACAGTAAATTGAAAATAATTTAAAGAATGAGGAAAATACAGCGTGTAAACGAACTCTACCACATAAGGGGCAGCGTTTAAATAAACAATACCTGCATTTGAAATTACCATACCTGTAGTAGATAGCTCACAAATAATTATTAAAAATAATTAATAATAATAGGCCACATGTTTGTGGTATCTGGTATACACGCACATTGCGTATTTTAAGAGAGATTCCACATAGACTGGTAGTTTTTAAACGATTTGGATATCGAATTATGTCTATGTTCTTATTGTGATTTTTTTTTATACGTGACCCAGTTTCATCTAGTAATTCTAGACAGTGTGTGTGTGTGTAGTGCGTGCTAAGTGATTTATACATCTCGATAGTGCGTGCGAAGTGATTTATGCGCCTCGCAGTAGTAAGAGTAAATAAAAAATACAACAACTTACGCATCCACGAAAAATATCATGAACACAGGTAACCAGAAGTTCTCAAAAAGTAAAAAATGCATGAAAAATTATGAAAAATCCAATATTTTTTTTCCGATTTTATTTTTGCTGCAATTGGTGTCAAAATATTTTGTGTATACGCCCTTAAGAGGATGTACATTAGTTCGATTACACGCTGTATAGTCACCACTAATAATAAATTGTGCATACTACAAACCAATTTATATCAAAATAAATAACTGAAAAAACTACTTACATTTTCCACGCTTAGCTTTCGACTGTGCATGATTTGTGCTACTCAAACGGCGTCTTTTGGAGGGCATAGCTACAAATCCAAGAGTGGTAATTATCGAATCTGCTTCTTCTTCTTTTGTGAAATTAGCGACACTGGCTTTAAAGCCCTGTTGACCAGTCACTGCAATTAGATGCTTTATTTTTCCTTTGTTTGGTTTTCATAGATCTGAAATTATTAGAACATGTAGTTCAAATATTGAATAAAATAATTCAAAGAATTAGATATACAGGGTGTCCCAACTAAAAGTTGCACCCCATAAAATTTCTGATTAGTTAGAAGTTTGTAGCTCAATCTTTACTTAAAGGGGCGCCAAATTTTATCTCGATTTCTAAATTATTTCTGCATACCTCTAGCGCCCACAGCTTAAAAAAATGTAAATGGCAAGAGGGTTCTAGTGATTCATAATTTGGAAACAGCTTTCATTTTTTATAAAACAAGTTAACCGATCACCATTTCATGAAGAGAGGGAGTGGAATTCGGGGTAGAAAGTCTTTCTAAGTATACTGAATATGGAGCACAATCAGTGTTTCTAAAACAATGAATTTCCTTCATATAGTTACCTCAACAGGACCACACGGGAAGTCCTGAGACTCCCGAAGCCTCACTCACTTGAGGAGTAACAAATCAGATTAAATTTTACCCATTTCATTAACCAGAGGGGGAATATCAGGGGACTCCGAACCCCCTACGACTTTAATTATCAAATAAATCAATTTTTCTAGTATTTGTGTAAAACTTAAAAATAGAACTCTGAACAATAGAAGAGAATACAAAAAGTTTAGATAAAAAAACAACACAGACTCACGTGTACAGAACAGTAGGGAATAACAACCTATCCCGACGTACGAAAGTCGAATCAAACGGACAAATTATGGAATCTACAGCATGAGACTTTTAAGGTTAAGGTCACTTACCTGCGATGTGAAGAAAATATTGCTGAGTGTTACGTAATAAATTTGGAATTTAATTTGTGAGTGATTAATGTCCAAAAATTGTAATCTTTGCAAAGATATGTGTGTACACAAACAACTCGGTTCCGTTACAAAAAAATGTATTCTTTCTGCGGAGTTCGTTGAAACGAGTTTGCCGACTTTTGGCGCTCTAATTGCCCCAACAGCTGCCAACGTTCAAAAATTTCAAAAGTAATAAATACGAATTGTAAAATATTATTTATTTAAACAGAAATTACATTATTAAAAAAAATTTACCATACACTAAATATTTAGAATCATATAAATTCAATCGGCTTTGTAAACAACAACTTTATGAATAATATAACTTTCTCATATACAAGATTGCAACTTAAGAAATGATTATTATAGTATCAGACAATGTCGACTCCATATGATTCTATAAGTTCACATATATAGTTGACCGACCCACTCGATGGGAGGGCGCATATGTCGGAATTTCAAATTTCCCGCAATTTCTAACGTGGGCTCGTTTTCATTCAACAGCTGTCAGATCCGTCGGATCTGAAGGCACAAAAATGCTGATAAGACGAAATCGTCTCGAGATGGTAATAATAAATATATATAATTACAACCGTAATTACAAAAATATTTTTAAATTTAAACCTATTGTGTATTATTTTAAATAAGTGTACAGTCAAACAAATTTAAAACCTGGGTGTTACTACATTATTTCTCTTTATTTCTTCCTAGTACATGTGGATGATCTTCAAGTATACTAAATATTCATGGTCGTGGATATTTTCATCATACTGAACTAACTCTTTCATGGAGTATATCCCCGTTATTGTTGGATTAAGCAATTCTTAATCTTTGGGGATGGGCGTTAACATTAATAATTAAAACCGTAAGTTTATGTAATATTTTAAGTTTTTAAGCCATTGTCTATTCTTTTAATTAAATCTGCAGTCAAACACATTTAAAACCAGTGTGTCTACATTATTTCTCTTTATTTCTTCCTAGCATTCGTGAATGATTTTCAAGTACTATGCATGAAACAACCACGGACGAGATTTTCTTCACACCGGGCTAGGAGCATACTTCCATGGAGAATGTTCCCGTTGCTGTTGCATCAAGCAATTCTGAAATTTCATCTAGTCACAAAGTACGATCCCAGTACATAAAACGTCTTAAATTTAATTACAGGGTTTTTCTATTGCATTTCACTATTGATCAAATGAGATTCACTATATCCCAAATATCTTTCACCTTGTCAAATATAAGTCAAAAGATTTCCCGATTTACGAAATAAGTTTCACTATATACCAAATACTTCCCTTTAATATTTTTGCTGAACATTTTTGCAGTAACAATAACTTTCTTCTGGAAATATTTTATTTGTATTTATACATACAAGGAGTTTTCTTTTAAGTATACGTATTTCAAATTTATTTATTTATTTATTTATTTTAACGGTGGGCCATTACATAATAAAATAACAATAGTCTTTTAACAAATCGAAATAATCGCACAAAATCACACAAACAATGTGAATAACGATTAAAACTAAATTTATATACAAATACAAGTATGCATACATGGAATCATACATACTATAACACTACGTACTGCATTCAAGCACATTTTTACAATTACGCTTGAAACATTGTAAGCTTACACCAAAAACATCTATCAATCTACAATATGTATTAATATTATCAATTAATGCATTCCTAGGGCTGTTGGATGCATAATTTGTTGCGTGATACTTGCTAGCAAGTAGTTGTTGATGCCTAGTTAAGCGTGTAGGTACATATAGTGAAATTGATGCAAGTATTACAAAACAATTTATTCTGCTATTTAATATGCGGTACGCAAAACACAAGGAAAAGTACACTCTTCGTTTAATTAATGGAAGAAGTCCAAGATATTTAAGTATCATATTATAATCATGATAAAATAGATGACATCGAAAACAAATCAATTTTATCATTTTTCGTTGCACATTTTCTAGACGATCCACATGACATTTATAATGAGGTGACCATATAATTGCGCAATAATCTATAATAGGCCTTACAATAGATATATAGAGAGATATAAATGTTCTAATAGAATTAAAATTTGAGCTAAATCTTCGTATAAATCCAAACATCTGCAATGCTTTAGCAGAGATTTTGTTGATGTGATCATTAAACTGTAGTTAAGCATCAAACAAAACCCCCAAATCATTAATTGAATTAACTCTCTCGAGGAAACTATTATTTAATGAATAATCAAAAGCTAATATTGAATCTTTTTTACGTGAAAACCGCATGGACTTGCATTTTTTTATATTTAAATAGAGATTATTATCATTACACCAAACCATAATCTGATTTAAATCATTTTGAAGAGTATTACAGTCATATATGGACTTTATATTGCGAAATACTTTCATATCGTCTGCATAGAGAAGAATATTAGAAGTAAGATGTTTGCCAATATCATTCACAAATATAAGAAAAAGTAACGGCCCTAAGTGAGAGCCTTGTGGCACCCCTGAGGTTGCATCAATTATGATATCAGATGTGATGTTATTTACTTTGACCAACATTTTCCTTCTACAGATAAAGGACCGTAGCCATTCAAGCATGCGTCCCAAAACACCATATGAGCAAAGTTTATACAGAAGCCTCGTATGATTAACCCTGTCGAAGGCTTTGGAGAAGTCGGTGTAGACAGAATCTACAACTGAGCCTTCTTCCAAAGTATCCGATATAAAGTTTGAATAAATAAAGAGATTCGATTCTGTAGATCTTGATGGAAAGAATCCATGTTGTTGATCAATTATTGTGGATGAAAAGTGCAGCATCATATGTTTATATACAATCTTGTCAAACAGTTTCGGAATACAAGATTGAATGGCTATAGGACGATAATTGTGTACATCTTTTTTGACACCCGACTTAAAAACAGGAACGACATAGCAACGTTTCCAGACATCAGGGAACTTACCATCTTGAAGAGATTTGTTAAACAGCCAGGTTAGAGGAAGGCATAACACATTAGCACATGATTTAATTATTGATGGAGGAATTCCATCCGGACCAGGAGAACTGTTTATCTTGATATCAGAACTTAATTCTACGATATCAGATTCAGCAAGCTGAACCCAACCTATTTTCTGTAAATCTTTAGATATTCCTTGTTTTTTTTTAAAGTTCAATTTGAAGCTTTAAATGAGTGTTTTCCACTCCCAGACTAAGCATGAAGTAAAATTTCGAGTTTAGAAAAGCCCCATGAAAATTTGTCGAGGGTCGCGCAGCGACCCGAGACAAATTTTCTGGGCTTTTCTAAACTCGAAATTTTACTTCATGCGCCACGCGTATAAAACACAGATTTCAAGTGAAATTAGAATATACATAAATTTTACAATATTTCAGTGTTTTATACGCGTGGCGCATGAAGTAAAATTTCGAGTTTAGAAAAGCCCAGAAAATTTGTCTCGGGTCGCTGCGCGACCCTCGACAAATTTTCACGGGGCTTTTCTAAACTCGAAATTTTACTTCATGCTTAGTCTGGGAGTGGAAAAAACTTGTTTAAAACTTTATATTGAACTCTTTTGAAAAACAACGAATGTCGGAAAATTTACAGCCTATGCATATGTTTACCTTAAAGAAAAATTCACTGTATGGAACACTACTTACGCCAACATCCTTATCCGGATAAGGAGACCTCTTATTTCATTTCTAAGATGCATTTTTTGACAAACTGCAGACATTTTGTTGAAAAGTGAAATGTAATTAGGTTTTGACATGTAGCGAAATATATTTGTAATAACTTTTTAAATATACATTTAACATGTTCATTAGGTCTTTGGTATTTTTCGCATCGCACGGTAATTTAATACCGTGCGATGTTCCCCGCACAGCACCCACCATTCAATGTTATGACCCCCTGCACCGCACACCCCGCTTAGCAAGAATCCCGCCCGCTCCCCGCGCCCAATGACGTCATTTGCGATTGCAGCGCCGTCTCATCGAGTGGGTCGGTTAACTAAAATCATGATACGTGGAGCCCCCTATGAGTTATCAATCTAATTTAATCTATGTATAGTATTATAGGAGTATTTCCATGACATGGATGTAGATTATTTGTATATTTATTATAATTATATATTGTGATATATCGGGCTGATTCTGTAATTAAGACGTTAAATTTTACGTGTTATTCTTCTACTTACCTTCTAAGTGAATTTGACACTTATGTGAAGTATGAATAAAATTGCATGTTATGTATACAAAACTCACTTGTAATCTTATGGGTTTTTAACGAATTTGCTTATGTTATTAACTATTCATCTAAACTACACTTCAGGAACGCAACATAGCAAAATTAATGCTTATCTAGTATGCATATTCTATGACTCACGATTGTAACTTGAAGACAAAATAAAAAAGAAAATTGGTAGAATAAATTATACAAATGGATTTTCAAAAGTTACTGAAATGTCTTGATATTCCACAAAAGCTGATTTAATTAAAAAAATATCCAAACTAAATTAATAAAAAATAAAAAAAAATAGATTTAAATTAACCAAATTTGAAAAGAATTTGAATTGATACAAGTTATATTTTTATTATAAGTGTTTAAACAATGTTTTTATTCATTAATGCTTAATCAATTGACTTAATACATAATTACAGTCTTTGGTTGTGTTTAACCGTTGTCTTTATACATCTGTAGTAACTGTTAAACTATGTATATAAAGATAACGGTTTATGTGATAATTCTATACCTTGTATTGAAACTCGTTAAAGTACTGGATTAGATGAGAATACCTACCAACCCTGAATACTTTTTACTAAGCCGTTTTGAAGTTATTTTCAAAATTATGTCCTAAAATAATTTAATTTGTATAGTTACTGATGACTACAGTAATAGGACCGTATTATAAATTAAATTTTTTTAAGGAAATGATAGTTACTGGTGACTGCAGTATTAGGATCTTATGCAAATGACATTTTTTTATGATATAATTTTGCAAATAACTTTAAAACGGCTTAGTAGAAAGTATAAGTAATCTAGTACTTTAAAAAGTTTCAATACAAGTTTCTGCACAAGTTAATGGTGGAGCCAATAATTGGCCCATTTAAAATTTACATTGGATTTCCTATATGTCCTAAGCCGATGCATCACAAGGTATATCGTTGAATAAAATGAAAACTCATCAAGTATGCAGCGCAAAATGATTATTACCTTTAAACCAACAGTATGCTGGTTTAAAATAAAGTTGCAATCCATAATTTCCATCTTTCATAAAGATACTGACAAATCTTGTTCAAATTTTATAAGTCAAGAAGTTCTTTTAATAGTAACAAATGTTTTAAACTACAGTTATAACTTGTTATTAATAACAACCTTACTATTAAATAATTAAATTTTTCTATGGTACCAATTTTGTGCAATTAAACTTAACTTACTTACAACTAATTAAATTTAATTAAATAACCTGGTACAGCCCCTCGAATAATCGACCGACAATATCCAACCTAGCCTACCCCACACAGTTCAATAGTACTTTTCATTCCAATAGATTGTCAACCTAATAGTCCTTTTTTATTACTATTGAAAAAGTTTCGCAAAGGTATTGAAACTTTTCACACTCTACTAATAATAAAAAACAAATCACACGTTATTTTTGATCACTCTGATTTCAACTTTCTAACTGGCATAAAGTTCATAATCAACCTACCCAAAATCGCTATGTTAGCACAGAAAAACGAAACACTCTGCATCCATATAAACAAGAACGTGTTTTGCCCTTGGAATTCTAGAAAGTAAGCCGGCATCAACCAGGCCGCTTGAGCCGCGGCCCATATTACTACAAGAAAAACTGTTGTTTTAAAGGACATTTTAATCTGCCAAATGCACAAGGGAAGAACCACCAAGATCCACACGAAATATTGGGAGGTTAAAACGGTGTTATAAATCACCATGGTAACAGTTAGTGTCAGAATGGAAAAGTTTAGGGAGAATTTGTTTAAGCCATAACGAATGGAAAAGATCACTAATAAAACCATTTGAGGTAAAACAATTAATATTTTCTGCCAAAGCCCGATATTTTTGACTCCTGCGGTTAAGTATTGTAAATAAAAAAAGACGGAGAAATTATGTCTCGTATCTTTGCGGATGATGTGGTAAATGTAAGTTTCGTATAAAAATTGATAGCCGTACAGCCAGTAGAATAAATAAGTCAATGGGATTAAGGTTAGGATGCAGCCTGAGATTAATTTTAGCTGATCGAAATTCGGAATTAAGTATAGAAGATATTGCTTTTTGATAATTGTTCTCCTTTCCTCAAAGTTCGTTGTTAAAACAATGTTTTTATCGTTATGTTGAGCAACTTGAGTTTCTTTGTTCTTCCACTTTTTGCTTCTTTGATTGTTTTTTTCAATGTTGTTTTGTTTGAAACGGTTGATTGTGTAATACGAGTATTTACTCAAGTGCATGAAAAAGGCAAGGCTGTAAATGATCGGGTAAAGCCGAGTGTGGATGGAAATTCCGTGGATTAAACCACCGATGAAATAAAATTTCTTGCACTGGATTAAATAGACCGTTAATAACACCAACAATCCGGCTATTGAGTCAGAGTTTCCACGAGTTGAAATTCCGATTGTTAATGGATTGTATAACCAAATCATCATGCTTAAATCAGCTTGTAAATCGTGTTCCGATTTAATTTTTCGCTTGTCATAATATTTGTTCTTCTTACGATTCCGCACATTTTTCAAGTTTGGTTTGTTCAAACTCGTTCCTGATTCGATTTTTTGCAATTTTTCTTCTTTGAAATCCGACTTTTGTTTATAACATTCATATTCTGTAAGAGCGGATTTAACGATGCCTCTAATTAATAAACCTACAGCTAAATCGAATAAGGAAAACAACATTTTCCCAAATAACGGATGGAAAGTAACGTTCGGTACTAGCAAAATCGCAATAACTGGTGAATAGCGATAAGTGTGCCGATCGTAGGGCGAGCCACCGTTAACAACATGACGCGCTGCGTCTGTAAAAACTTTATAGTCCACATCCGTGTAAGCTACCGTGAAATTCTCGTCATGATAAATCCCATAACCGATCAACACTAAACGAATCACACAAGCTATGACTAAGTGCCAAAGGAAGTGGAGATGCTTGAAATAGTTCCAAATCATTTTTTTTCAAATTCACTTTTTTCACTAAAAAAAAAAAACAACCCCACTAGTTTATTTCCAAAGCTACAGCCTAGTATTCATACTCATAGCGTTCTTCTGCAGGCACTTCTTGAACCTCCCGAACTCCTCAGCGCAATCATTCACATTAACCGAATCCTTCTTTAACACACATTTCGCGTAAACACTCCCCTCCATCCTGCACTTGACCAACAGAGTCGGGTACTGCCTAAAACGGTTCTTCGCCCTCTTAACGGATTCCATTTGCCTTCTGGACTTTCTCCCTGTAGTGCTGCCTTTGAAGTTCTCTCAAGTCTGGTATATCTTTTCGGAAAAGGAAGTCGTAGATCGGTCTGCTGAAGAGGACTAACAGACTTGAAGTGGTTGCGATCGTGAAGAATAATCGGGGGTTTCTTTCTATCCAGGATCTTTCTTTTAAGATGGATTTTCTTTTCATTGCTTTTTTGGGTTAGGTTGTTGGTTCTCGTAGTCGCTCTTGAAGCCCCCACAAACGAAGCTTAAGTCTTTCCACTTGCGGCAGCAGTTTTTCATCTCCTCAATGGCTTGCTGGCATGACGATTCTTGGTAGTTGTTTTCTGCGTTTAAAATATTTTTTTAATTAACAGAAAAACTGTTATAAGTACTTTTTGTTTGTTTAATAAACAAATTAATCTAAAGACAGTTGAAATAATAAGTTATTTAATTGTTCAATATCTCAAATTTAAATAGTGACTCTGCTGTGTACTAATCACTTATTAGCACACAACAAAGTCACATATGATTTTGTAAGTTACATGAAGTTTTAATAAAATAATGATTATTAAGATGACTAAAAATGATACAACATTCTTATAAATTCAGAATTGCCAGATCTTTTTCAGGACTTTCTTTGTCGCAAGCATAAAATTTCTTTATAATTGTTTAACTCGTAAAATTTAGAAGAGTTTACAATTTGTCTTTAAGTTAGATTACACAGAGAATATAACTCAAGCGTCACATGACTACATTCCCTCCAATCAGAATCGCTTATTTCCATAGATACATGTTATCACAGCTTGTTTTGGTCGTTGCTACGAAAATTATTTGTCAAATCTGACGGTTGATTATTAAAAATGTCAACCGGGCGATAGGGTGAGATTTCCAAGAGGGAAATATAGTGAAATTCGTTATATTCTCTCATCGAATATAACTCATGGTATGATTAATAATTGATAATATTTATTCGTGAAACCGCAGCAGCACATTCAACTCGCCCTTCAGGCTCATTGAATCTGCAGCTCGGTTTCACCCATAAATATTATCGATGATAATCATACCACTTGTTATATTACAGCGGAAAATGTAATCATATTCCTATGTAAATTACTTAGACAAAAAAAACGCTTCTAAAATTTATTAACATATCCAACATGAGCAGTATATTATGACTCACTTGAAATCAGTGTTAAATGTGCTGATGTTGAGATATTTAAGTTTTCTTTGAAAAATGTTATGGGGATTAGAGATCTGTTGATTGTTAATTTTCTTTAAATGAACTAAAAATGAATATTAAACTAAATTTAAAATAAAATTTAGCAAACATTTAGTTTAATGTCATACTTTCATATCTTCATATTTATTTAAGTGTGTAATAATTTTGGAAAGGGTAAAAGATGGCCTACATATGGGATCTACAAACCTCGGCTTTGCTAGACTACCTAGACCAGGTGGGCTAGCTGAGCTGAGGCTGGATGATCGACAGGAGGAAGCACAATGGGCCTAATGAGGCATAAGTGCAGTGCAGAAATGCGCATTCCTCAAAGAACCAAAATATTGGAACAAATGTTTTCCACTCCTTGATTAAGCATGAAGTAAATATTTCAGGCTTTTCTAAACTCGAAATATTTACTTCACGCACCAGGTGTATTAAAACTGATTTAGTGTAGTTTTAAAAACACTTCAGAATGACACGAAATTCTTCGAAAAGTATAAATATTATTTTCTTCATTGGTCATTATTTATGGCTAAAATTCTACATATTGAAGAAATTTCTTCAAATATGGCAACACTGCATAAATCATAAACAGTGAAAATGTTCTGTTAACATTATGTAGGTGGTGCTATTTTACATCACGCAACGAGGACTTAAACACGTTAGGCACCGGGGTGGAGCGCAAAATTTTGGGTCTCCGAGCCCAAGTTTTTTTTTTTGTTTTTATCATATGCCATAATTGGCACACCATCTAAATGAGTGAGACACAATACAGTGACACGTTGTCCAGATGGTCGATGAAATTGAGATACCTCGTTGACTTCACGCCGGGCTTAATGTAATCCAAAGTTTCGCCACTGTTAAATTGACACTAAATTATTTAAAGTGAAGAAAAAATCAAGTACTTATTTGTTTCTTATATTCAGATCATTTAATTCTGTTTATCTTACTTGGAATAATTTCTTTTTGAGCAATGCAATATTAAAGACACTACATCGTACAGTGTTGACCAAAAACTTACTAACAAATCATTTAGCTATTTCTAATTTGTAAATGTAAGCGCTTCTTTCTCAATACGAATGGAACAGATCTTTATTCATAATTGCTAATTGCCACCTCGACACCCTTATATGGTAGTTATTCACATTAAAAATTACATTACATAATGATCTAACCTCAAAAATAAAAACTTACGACTTAAACAATCTTGAATTCTACAGGCGTACGCCTTGCAAGGATCCTTCTTTTTCATTAACAATTAATTACAGGTTATTTTAAACCTGATTTGGGCTTAAAATACGATCGGAATCTGAGTTATTTTATAGGACGTCAAACGGGGAAGCAAAAAACGTGATAAACAATTTTTGACAAATAAAACTTTTATTTCATTAAAAGTATAGAATAAGTTTAAAACATGTATTATTAATAGATATTGGGTTGGATTATCGCATATGATTTTATTTGTTTATAATTCTAAGCATAAATAAATTTATTCATATGCGATTCATAGATGGCGTCACGGAATTTGCATGTTTTTGATGAAGGGTGGGGCAAAGTGGGACGTTTTGAATCAATGATCTAATAACTAGTTAGTAGATCATTGTTTTGAATAAATAAAATTTAAAAAAGCTATATTTACTAAATAGATAACATTATGTACATTTAAGTTCAAACAAACTTTAGATTCTGCACAACATAAAATATCTTAATCTAAAAAACTCACCGGAATGTAGAAAGTTTACTCCCTACAAGTTAGTTGACAGTTTTAAATAATTCGCTTAGCAAAACCACAATCCAGACTTCAATAGTTTATTATTGACAAATTATTTCTTCACTTGGATACATAAAAAATACCTTTAATATAGTACTGTCAAAAATTAAAACAAAAGGTTTTATAGAAGTCATTTGTTTAAACAATATTAAAAATAATCTTTATTCTATTGCATAAAAATATTACAGTAAAACTTATTTTGTTCACGGTTGCATACGCAAAGCACCATCCAATCTTATAGTTTCACCATTCAACATCGGATTCTCAACTATCGATTCAACCAACTTTGCGAATTCATCGGGGTTTCCTAAGCGTTGCGGGAATGGCACGGACTTGGCGAGGAATGATCTCACTTTATCGGGAAGCGCACTAAGTAATGGAGTTTCAAACAAACCTGAAACAAAAAGACAAAAAAATAAGGGTGTACAAGGAGTTTTTTTAAGTATGTATATACCGATGCATACTCTTTAAGTGTTCAGGCATTCGCTATTTTTATAAAAGTGTTCAATTTAAAAGTTGTAATGAGTAGTTTCATTCTTTGATTAAGCATAAATTAAAATTCCCGGCTTTTCTAAAGTCAAAATTTTACTTCACGCACCAGGCGTATAAGCCACTGTTTAAGGTGAAGTTTCAATTATACTGTTTTAGCACACTGATTTAGTGATATATTTAAAACATCACAATATTTCAGTATTTTATAAGTGTGGCGCATGAAGTAAAATTTCAAGTTTAGAAAAGCCTGAAAATTTGGTTTTGTCGCTCTGTTTTGCTACACAACCAAACTAAATTTTCAGGCTTTTCTAAACTGGAAATTTTACTTCATGCTTACTCGAGAGAGTGGAAACACTTGTCTGAAATTTCAAACTGAACACTGTTTAAAAAGAATGAATGTCTGAAAATTTACAGAAAACACATTGGGATATGTATACTTTAGAGCAGTGGTGGGGAAACTTTTTTTAAGACGGGCCATTTGTAATAACCAGACAATCGTAGCGGGCCAAAGAATAATGCTTAATCGTAGGTAGGTAGTTTTTATGCGGGTCATCACATTACGAAGTAAGAACGCGTTCAAACATTCTCACGACGGCACTCTTAAACGGGCCAGATTAAACCTTTCCGCGGGCCGGACTTGGCCCACGGGCCGTAGTTTCCCCATCACTGCTTTAGAGGATGTATTTTATGTTCTTTAATAATTTAATTATATTTTCTATTGAATTTTTGTAAATAAACATTGAATTTCTATTAATTACCTGGAGCAATTGTACAAACACGAATGCCCTGAGTCGATAAATCCCTCGCCATCGGCAAAGTTAACCCGATAATACCAGCTTTACTCGACGCGTAAGCGACTTGACCCATTTGACCCTCATAGCCTGCTATGCTAGCAGTGTTTATTAAAACACCCCTCTGGCCATTTTCATTCGGTGCATTTTTTCCAATTAATCCAACAGCCAATCTGCACACGTTAAAAGTTCCCACGAGATTGACCTAAAAAATGCGTTTGGTTACATTTTCGATGGCACTTTTTGTTATGGAATAAGTTACATTAATAACTTTCGAAAAATCCTCTAATTTATGTGGCACGTCCTTGTTAAAATTGTAAATTTTAAATGCGACTCCGATTCCAGCACAGTTAACGACGTTGTCGAGTTTGCCGAATTTTTCTTTGGCCAGATTTAATGCGTTGCTTACGTCTGATTCAGATGTTACCTAGAAATAAATGACGTTGATTTTTATTTAAAACAAACATAACACATGATTTATAGCAAAATAACAAAAAGTTGTGTAGTTTAAAAGATTTAATAGTATTACAGCCAGTTTCATTGAAAATATTTAAAATCAACTTTAATAACAAACTGTTTCACTCTAATGCCAGTTTAATTTTGACGATTTGTAAGAAATATCTACAGACTTATACTCGACTTAGGAAAAAGCTAGTTTAAGCCTAGTTGCACCAAAAATATTCAACTCGAGTTCAAGATGACAGTTCCTATTGTTCTAATGTCACTTTGAGCCAAGGTTCGGTGATCTATGTCATTGGATATATATCATGATATATCTCGATATTTATAAACTCTGATTTACGTCGTCCCGTAAAAAGCTCCTAAAGAGTACAATTTAAACTGTATTTTGGAAGCCATTTCTATTCCTGAATCAAACTCCATGGATGTTGAACAGTTAAAGTTTTTGCATTATGTTATAAAGAATGACAACAGAATAAACATAATTGGTTTATTCTATTGCTTTTTATTGTAAAACAGTTGAATTACGTTACCTTGAATAATTTATTCTAACCTTAAACCAATGGGTTTGATAATTTACACATTTTAATACAATTTTCACTGAATACAATATTGAATTTTTTTTAAAAACTTACATCGACTGGTGCGAAAATTGCCTTATCATCACCCAATACCTTAGCGAGCTCACTGCCTTTTGAATTAGGCAAGTCTGCGATGATAACACGAGAGCCTTGCTGAACTAAGCGCTCAACAGTTGCCTTGCCCAGGCCTGAAGCTCCACCGGTGACTAAACTTACTGCTCCCTAATAAATAAATATTAGGTTTTATTATACCGTGATATCAAAAATTACCTTGGTTTACGATAGACATGGAATGGAAAACGACGTTGTGTTGCACATTTTTAACAATTCTTGCAAATTATATACAGGAGTTGTGAAAATCTTATTTTTTAGGTAAGGAAAGACAAAATAGTCTATAGTGGTCAAACAAGGTGATGTCGGAGGAAACTCAATTGTGTATGCAAACTTATTAGTTAGTCATCAAAAAAGTCCTGGAGAAAAGCAATAGTTTCTTGTGTGGTATGTTCTGTTCACCTTCATGCTGGAAATAGCCATGCTGGAGTTCATCGTTGTATAGTTGGTGAACAAATACTGCTAAGGCTATAAAGTGTTCCCGAATACTAATTAAATAATTATTGGCATAAATGCACGATCCAAACTACAACAATTATTTTAAAATGCATGCCCACCTTTGACCAAGATAATTTTTAATGACACGGTCTAATATTCAAATTATTTTGCATATCTTTTACCTTCAACATGCTGTACGAGATAAGAAAACCGGCTCCTTGTGATAGCGTGATATGTTTTATATGCGATCAAAGGTTAAGATAACATATGTTGAATTTCTTTAACTATTCGATGTTTAAATGGTTTATATAATGTAAACACGTTTTTATTTATAAAAAATGTGTCGTAATGTAATTTAAATTTTTGTGTAATAGTTGGAATTATTCGAGTTTTTTAAATTTTATTTACATTTTACGATTTTCGATTGTTTTTAGGTTGGTTTTCTGATTGAATCATAGAAGTGCAGTTGTCAGGTAAGTTAGTTTATGCAACAACAATCACGAAATACTCTTTATTTTTCCAATTTTAATAAATGCAGTTTATTTATTTGTAAAATAACTAATTTTTTTCATTTTTTTGACTAGAATTGGGTGTATTTTATGTAAACAATAATTATTATTTGGATCTGTTAACTTGGCAATGGATATGAAGTTAACTTCATGGCAACTAAATGACCGATTGCAATGTTGCTAAGTTGAGACAATTTACTTTTAAAATACGATTTTTATAAAACGTTCGAGAATTATGGTGGAAATGTAAATATTCAGACAAAAATTCGATTATTTCATATTAGTTTAATGCCGTCCCATTAATAAAAAATATTATGCTCTAAATTTAAAATATATTCAATTATTTTTTCGGGAAATTTAATAAAAACATTGATAAAATAATGTAAATTCAACAATAATTCTTATTTTATAATGATAAATAAATGATTATTTGGTAACTATTCAATAAATAACAAATGATTTGTAAATTAAATAGACGTTTGTATTTGAAGATTGTTTGAATTTAACCTATAAATGCTACATAGTAGAAATACAAAAGTAACACAAAATTCAAGCAATATAACTTCAATATAATAACTAAAGTTTAAAACTACTTGCAGAAAATTTAAAAAAAAAATCAAAAAAATAATGAATCACGAACATATGCTTTTAATAGCGATAGTGATGATTTTTGTAACGCCGATCATCGTTTTATTTTTATAAATCAAACGTTCAGATTATCCCAAAAAATGTATAAATAATATAAATAAAGGTAAGTTTTTCATTTTTATCAAATAACAACTTAGTTATTCATACAATTTCAGCTTGACTCCACCGTTGCAAAAAAACTAACCCCAAAATGTTTTCTATTTGTAAACAAACCCATCCTGCCACCAGCGTCGAACAGGCAATTAGCTGTTATTTCTTCAGCAAATCCGAAAAATGTTTAGTCGCAGCTGGAGCGAATATTTTGAAAGTGTTCCGGTTGATACCTGATGTTGATCCGAAGGATAAAAGTCAAAGATTCACAGGTGATTAAATACAGTTTGTCGGTATTTAATTTTAAGATATTAGATAATTTTATTTAAAACATAGTTGGGAGGGTGTCACTTTTATTGTTAAACACTGCAGCATGTTTCACCATAAAGTGGCTTCATCAGGGAGATGAATACAGTATTCATTTGCCTGATGAAGCCACTGTGTGGTGAAACAGGTTGCAGTGTTCAACAGTAAAAGTGAAACCTCCCAACTGTGTTATTTTATTTCAAATAGTATTATGGGTTTTCATCATGTATCCGTCTCATCAATTAAATATTTAAAAGATTAATGTTGGATTCGGATATGCTAGGTGATTAAATGTCTGTAAAATCTATTGATTCGACCAAGCTAATATTTAAAAGACTTTCTAAGGGATAAATAATATTTTCTTCTTACAATTCTATAGTTTTGCATCTATTGATCTTTCAGAGTTAAAACCACCGAAATGCAAACTAGAATGCATTTCACAATACACTTTATTTGGAAACGTTATGTCCGTACAAAGTGTAAACTTGGCAAATTCTCCGAGAGACGCTTTATTGCTAGCATTTCAGGACGCCAAACTCTCGATTGTGGAGTACGATCCGGAAACACACGATTTAAAAACTTTAAGTTTACATTATTTCGAAGAGGAAGACATGAAGGTAAGGAATTCGACTCTGTTTAGTTAAATAAAGGTTATAATTGCTTAATTTAGGATGGTTGGACTCATCATCATCACGTCCCAATAGTGAGGTCTGATCCTGAAAATAGATGTGCGGTGATGACAGTGTTTGGTAAAAAATTAGTCGTTTTGCCCTTCAGAAGGGAAAATTCTTTGGATGACGGCGATACGAATGAGATTAAGCCAATGACGAGCGGTTCGTCGAATTCAAAGGCTTTAATTCTGGCTTCGTATATGATTCTTTTGAAGGATTTTATTGATAAGATTGATAATGTTATCGATATACAGTTTTTGCACGGGTATTACGAACCAACTTTGTTGATTCTGTACGAGCCTTTAAAAACATTTTCAGGGTAAGTGATATTATTTTAAAAAGTAGGAAAATTTACCAAACATATTTTAGGAGAGTTGCTGTTCGTACAGACACGTGCGCTATGGCCGCAATTTCCTTGAACTTACAAGAAAAAGTCCATCCGATCATTTGGAGTGTCTCGAACCTACCCTTCGATTGTACTAAAGCCGTGCCAATTAAAAAGCCGCTGGGGGGAACATTGATTTTTTCGGTAAACGCTTTGATCTACTTAAATCAGAGCATACCACCTTACGGCGTTTCTCTGAACGGCATTGCGGAAACTTGTACGAGTTTTCCGTTAAGTAAGTGCATTGTAAAAGCTGATTTTTGTTTTCGTGTGTTCTATGGGAATTTTTATTTTAAGAACCACAACAAGACTTGAAAGTGAGCTTAGATTGCGCACAGGTCGGGTTCGTGGAGGACGACACTTTGGTTTTGTCTTTAAAAGGTGGAGAACTTTATGTTTTGACGTTGCTGGCAGATAGCATGAGATATGTGAGGAGTTTTCATTTTGAGAAAGCTGCCGCTAGTGTATTGACAACTTGTGTGAGTATTACAAAAAAGAATTATTGTTTTATGCAATAGCAAATAAATAAATAATTTTTTAAAACAATCGCACAGAAATAAGTGATTGTTGATAACAAGCACAACCAAATAAGCAATAAAAATAATAAAAAATATAATAATTATTTCTCTAAAACAATAGAAGTTTTGTTATGATTTATTTTGTGTTTTTAGATATGTGTTTGTGAAAATAATTTCTTATTCTTGGGGTCGCGTCTCGGTAATTCTCTCTTATTGAAATTTACCGAGAAAGATGACTGTCAAGTGATAAACCTGGATGATGATGATAATGAACCGAGCGCAAAAAGATCAAAAACATCTGATAATGAGCCGGAAAAAATGTTGGATAGCTTGAATGATTGCATGGCTAGTGACGTTTTGGACATTAGAGATCCCGAGGAGTTGGAAGTGTATGGAAATCAGAAACAAGCCAGTTTGCACATTACTTCATACGTTTTCGAGGTAAGTAACAAAATAATATTATAAATGATATACTTTACAATTGTATTTTGTTTTAACTTAGGTGTGTGACAGTTTGTTAAATATCGGTCCTTGCGGGAATATATCTATCGGTGAGCCCGCTTTTCAAAGCGAGGAGTTTGGAAACAACATTGATTTGGATTTAGAATTGGTTACAACTGCTGGTTATGGAAAAAATGGGGCCCTGTGTGTTCTACAAAAATCCATAAGGCCCCAAATTGTGACTACATTCACTTTACCCGGTTGTTCCAACATGTGGACCGTTTACGGAAATGATGATAAACACGCATTTTTGATATTAAGTCAAGAAGATGGCTCACTGGTAAGTTAAATTACACCATAAAAAAATTGTGATGGCTCTATCATAGTACCTTCTCCGTCATACAGGGAATTTTCTGTAAATTTTAGGGCATATGCTTTATTTTAAATTTGAAGCTTCTAATAAGAATTTCCAATCCTTGATTACTTATGAAGTAATATTTCGAGTTTAGAAATGCCTCAAAATTTGGATTGGTCGTTCGGCTTCGCTACGTGACCAATCCAAATTTTCAGGCTTTTCTACACTCGAAATTTTACTTCATGTTTATAAAACACACTCATATTATGAAGTTGAAAGTATATTATTTTAGCATACTGCTTTAGTAGTATATTTTAAATTTTAATTGAAATCGGTGTTTTATACCTCTGGCGCATGAAGTAAAATTTCAAATTTAGAAAAGCCTGAAAATTTGGTTTGGTCGCTCCGCTTCGCTACGCGACCTAACCAAATTTTCAGGCTTTTCTAAACTCGAAATTTTACTTCGTGCTTAACCAAGGAGTGGAAACACTTGTTAGAAGCTTTAAATTAACCGCGTTTAAAAAATAACGGGTGCCCAAAATAACGAATTCACAGCGTATACATCGGGTTATGTATGCTTAAAAGAAAAATTACCTGTATACTATTTTTTTGTAAAATGGAACGTTGGAAAAATCAATCAAATTGAAGAACAACAATATTACAGCAAATTGTATTATTTTATTTTGTACATACAAATGTGTCTTCTGTAATTCAATTGTGCTTTTTTTGTTTTCTATTCAATAAGATTTTACAAACTGGTCAAGAAATTAACGAAATTGACAACACTGGTTTTGCGACCGATGGTCCAACGGTTTATGCAGGAAATCTTGGGCATAATAAGTACATTGTTCAGGTGACGTTGAATGCAGTGCGTTTACTGATAGGAACGACGAGGCTCCAATACATTCCGCTCGATCTCGGCTCTCCGATTATTCACGCTTCCAGCGCTGATCCCTACATTTCCATCCTCACGTCTGATGGACAAGTCATTACACTCATGTTGAGAGAAATGAAGGGCTCTGCAAAACTGGTCGTCAGTAAATCCACTCTAGCTAATGTAAGTTAGGATCCATTGTTTTTTTGTTTCTACAGAATTTAATGAGCCTACTAGTTTTTTTCACACTTCTTACTTTCAAATGCATCCACAATGTAAATTACTAATTTTTATTGCAGACGCCTGCAGTAACAACAATTTGCATGTATCGAGACGTCTCCGGTTTGTTCACAAACAAAATCCCCGACGAATTCACCCACATCCCCCAACACTACATAAACGAAGCCGAACCGAAAACAGAGCTAGAAAACGAAGACGATTTACTTTACGGCGACGAGAGCGACTTTAAAATGCCCACCCTGAACCCCACACCAAAACCCCGAATCTACTACAACTGGTGGAAAAAATACCTGATCGAACACAAGCCCACTTTCTGGCTTTTCGTCGTGCGCGAAAATTCAAACTTGGAAATTTATTCCGTTCCGGAATTTAAACTCTGTTTCATAGTGAGAAATTTGTGTTTCGGTTATAAGGTTTTAGTCGATAGTTTAGAGTCGGTTAATATGAATCCTTTCGATGTGAGCAAAGCGGATCTAAAGAAGGATTTTGAGGTGAAGGAGATTTGTATGGTGGGATTGGGGAACCACGGGAGTCGGCCAATTTTGCTGGTGCGTTTGGAGCACGATCTTTATATTTACGAGGTGTTTAGATTTTCTAGGGGAAATTTGAAATTGAGGTTTAGGAAAATGAAACATAATGTTTTGTACGCTCCAAATGTGGATGGGAAAATCGAGACAGAGAATCCAGACTTTTACTGTTTGCAGGAGAAAGTAGCGAAGATCAGATATTTTGGAAACATTGCTGGTAAGTTAAGTAATTGTTCTTTTAAGCACACAACCACTATTGACTGTACGCACGTATGCCGTGATTTTATTAGTTGTTTCAATTTCCACTTAAAATTCCCTGTTATATTTTGTAGTTTAAAGGAGTCTGACATTTTGTCGGAACTTTTCTATATTTCATGGTCCCCAATATCTCCTTAAATTTTGACCTGCCTTTAAGATAAAGACTAATTTTAGGATACAACGGTGTATTCATTTGTGGCGGTAATCCGTATTGGATATTTTTAACAACAAGAGGTGAGCTTCGGACGCATCCGATGTCAATTGACGGTGAAGTTTTATCGTTAGCATCGTTTAACAACATTAACTGCCCACAAGGTTTCTTATACTTCAATCGCAAGGTATAATTTTATAGAATTTATTAAACATAACTGATGAAGTTCATATTAAAGAAAACAATAAGCATCTTAGTCTCGATTATTCTTAAACATTTTCAAAATGCTTATTGCTTTTTGCATAAAAAATGAAAATTTTAGTCTGAATTACGAATTGGTGTTTTACCAACTCACTTGAGTTACGACGCACCCTGGCCCGTAAGAAAAGTTCCGCTCAGGTGCACCCCGCATTTCGTGACTTATCACTTGGAATCAAAGACATACTGTTTGATTACAAGCACATCAGATCCGTCGACTTCGTACTATAAGTTCAATGGTGAGGATAAAGAGTTGTCGATTGAGGATAAAGGCGAACGGTATGTTGGAATATTTATATTAATTAAAATGTTTACCATATTTACAGTCTTTCATAATTGTTGGGTATTCCTATGTTTTATTTTACTGTAGATTTCCCTATCCGCATCAAGAAAAGTTCAGTATTATGCTATTCTCGCCGGTTTCTTGGGAAATCATCCCAAACACGAAAATTGATTTGGAAGAATGGGAACATGTGACTTGTCTTAAGAATGTGTCACTTGCATATGAAGGAACGAGATCTGGTTTGAAAGGTTATATCGCGATCGGGACGAATTATAATTACGGTGAAGATATCACTTCTAGAGGAAGAGTGAGTTTAAATAAGTGACATTTATAAAATAAGAAAACTGTTCGTTTTTAATTGCAGATTCTAATCTTTGATATTATTGAAGTAGTGCCCGAACCGGGCCAACCGCTCACGAAAAATCGTTTCAAGGAGATTTACGCAAAGGAACAAAAAGGGCCAGTCACGGCCATTTCGCAAGTTAAAGGGTTTTTGGTGTCGGCTGTAGGACAAAAAGTATACAAAACTTATTTATTTATCATTTTTTCGTCAATAAAGAAAAATAAACATTTCTAGATTTACATATGGCAATTGAAAGATAATGATTTGGTTGGTGTTGCTTTCATCGACACTCAAATTTACACCCATCAAATTTTGGCTATAAAGAGTTTGATTTTGGTCGCTGATGTTTACAAGTCTGTGGCCTTGCTGAGGTTCCAAGAGGAATACAGGACTCTGTCTTTAGTTTCAAGAGTAAGTATACAAAAATCAAAATTATTTTAGTTTGCTTACTCATTGTTTTTGCAGGATTTCAGGCCGAGCGAGGTGTACACAATAGAGTACCTAATCGACAACACAACAATGGGATTTTTAGTGTCAGACAGTGAGAAGAATTTAATTCTGTACATGTACCAACCTGAAGCAAGAGAATCATTTGGAGGTAAGGTTAAAGATTTGATATTGAAATATGTTTTCTTTTAAAATTGAATTCAAATTCTCTAAATTATTACATTCTAAAAACAATTCCCTTGAACTTTTTTTTACTTAAATTTAGGTCAAAGGCTTTTAAGAAAAGCTGATTTCCATGTCGGACAGCCGATCAACACGTTTTTCAGGATAAAGTGTAAATTGGGCGAATTGGGAGATGATAGGAAACATCATTCAGGTGCTGATAGGAAACACATTACGATGTTTGGTAAGTGTTATGAAAATAGACTTACAGGGTGATCATTTTGTAAATCCTAATAATGTGACTATACGTCCTGATTTTCCCAGGACAGTCCCTAGTTTTCAGCCCTAGTCTGGATTTTGTGCAACTTATTTTTTACGCCGAATTTAAAGGGTTCGTCCCGAATTTTGTAAAATAAATATTTCTTAAATTCATTAACATAAGCAGTACATTTTAAACTTCACAATATTTGAGTGTTTTATATGCCCGGCGCGTGAAGTAAAATTATGAGTTTAGCCAAGCCTGAAAATTTGGATTTGCCGGTGCGAAGCCAGTTTTCTAAACTAGAAATTTTACTTCATGCTTAAACAAGGATTGGAAACAATAGTTTAAAGCTTCAAATTAAACACTTTTATAAATCTTAGTCGAATGTCTGAAAATGTACAGCATATGCATAGGGATATGTATTGAAACAGATTGACAAAAATGCAAGAAAATTATTTCGATTACTGTTATATACAAGATCAAAAATATCTAGATTATTAATATGTACAGGATGATACGTTTTCATTTATTTTAAAATGTTGATGATTTCTTTGTTTAATCAGTTTTTGTTTTCAGCCACTTTAGACGGAGGATTGGGATACATTATGGCAGTTCCAGAAAAGACCTACAGGAGGCTTCTTATGTTGCAGAATGTGTTGGTTTCTCAAGGATCCCACACAGCTGGATTAAATCCAAAAGCATTTAGGTAGGTAATAATAAATAGTAATGAAACAATTATTCTTGATTTTGGTCTAAATTAACCATTTGTTATGAAATGACGTTATGGTGAAATTTGCTATTGTGCAAATTTTAAATAGCAACATTTGTTTACAATTTATCAATTTGCGTATTCGTTTAAACGATATTAAACTGACATTTTGTTTGTTAATGCAATTTGATATTTAAAAATTGTGCAATGTAAAAGCACCAATACAACAATATAAAATAAAATTCAGAGAACGACTAATTTTGAATATTTTAATTTAACATTTTAGAACTTATAAAAGTTGGAGAAAATTACAAGCAAACCCTTCAAGAAGTGTGATTGATGGGGAACTCGTTTGGAACTTCATGAGCTTACCTGTTAATGAAAAAATGGAGGTAAAGTAGCATTTTTTCGTTTGTTTATATGTGTTTGATCGAATTTCGTTTCAGGTTTCCAAAAAGATTGGATCAAAAATCGAAGAGCTGATTGATGATTTGACCGACATTTATAAGTTAACGGCACATTTTTAAATACTAATTGTATCGAGTAATTTTCTTAAAATAAATTCTTTAAATTGAATTTTTTTCCAACTACAATAAAAACCAACTACGATCAGAAGGTGGAGAAAAAAATGTCCGAATCTATATAAAGGAGTTTATTTATTAATCAAAATTACAATAAATGTAAATTCTTATACAGACATTAAAAATCACAGATTTTTTTTTGTTATCATCGGACAGAGAAATAAATATACAAAAACATAATAAAAAAAAGTGACGGGACAACAATACTATTCCTTTTAATCAATCTGGAAAAGCAACAATAGAAAAATATAATGTAGGAACTTAACAGTTGATTTATATCCAATTTAAAAATAATAATTTGTTTAGAATTTTTTATTTATAAAAAAAAAACAATTATTCTAGCAGTCTTGAAAATACTCTTTTTCTTTTAAAGCCGTACACAAAACGACCACAATTCTTATACAGACTCAGATAAGTATCTTTTTTTTTTTAAATAAAACTAACCTCTTAAACTATATATCCTAACACTAGGTTTTATTCTTTTCGGCTCGATTATTTTATCAGGAACAAATTTTTCTAAAAAAAAAAAAAAAATATGAAAAATTATTTACACAATCACTAATAATAATATTTGTGAGATATAGTTGACTAAATGAATAAATCTCATTTTAACATGAAAGCCAACCTGATAAAAGTTTTTGTCTCCGTGTCCTGACTCTATTTATACTGCACACTTTGTCCGTTTTGTTCGTCACTTTATTGCCCCGTTTTTTCTTAGAAGTAGTCTTCACAACCTTTTCCATTTCCCGCTGCTCGATCATCTTGTTGTATACTTGCATCATAGCCGATGTGTATCCTTCCAAGTTATTGAAGTTACTGTGAAACGTTAAATCCAATAACCAACAAACCCTACTTTTATAGTTTGACAAAACATTGTCGAAACTACAGCAGCAGAAATATAAGAAATGACAACCTCAAAATTAATTGGAAATTATTTATTCCATCATAATTGTAAAACCTGATTTTTTTTATATTAACAAGATAATAAGCTTTTTTAACACAACATATTTGAATTGTACTTACCATTCAATCCTATATTTTGGTGATGATCCGTCAGAATTTTTAACCCTTTCCAAATAATTATTATAAACCTCCAACATTGCTTCAGTCGGATTTAACTTGCCGATATCCAAATTCGACAGACTCTGTGAACCATCGTTTGAAGACTCTGTCAACTTTCGCTCTTTAGTTTTGGCCTGTTTTAAAATCTCCTCTGGATCCATCAAAATCTTCGACCAATTCAAATCCTTAATTTTCTTATTCTTCTTTCTCAACACTTTCTTACTCGGTAGATTACTTCTCAATGGAGTTCTAATCACAGGCTCTATGTTTTTACCTTTAACATTCTCCCCCTTTTTCTTCTGCCACGGCTCGGATTTTTCAAAATCGAAATTCCCATCCAATTCCAACCCATAATCGTAGAGAGCATCATTGAACAATTTCCGGCAATAATTATAATCTGGCTCGTCAGTGAAATCCAATTTATTCAAATACTTGAAATAGTCAATCAAAAACTTCGGCGCCTTACCGAAGCACAAATTTAAAAACGGCTCCAAATGCGTCATACACTGCTGTTTCTTCCTTCGTACAACATCCGGATCCTCGGAATTTTTATACCATGGCAAATGACCGGTTAACCAATAAACCATGTTGTATCCCAAACTCTCTAAATCAGATCTGCGAGACAAAGCCCCACGGTGGGCGTCCAATGAACAAAACGAAATCGTGCCAGCGTGCGCCCTTCGCAGGTCCACGCTTTTGTGCTCTCCGTTTGAGAGTTTATATTTCGAAGCCAACCCGTAATCCAACAAATACATTTGATCGAAGTTCGGTTCATTGGAGCAATTATTATTTTTCTCCACAAACTCCTCCAGAGTGTGCAGCATGTTGTTCGTCCGTAAATTTCTGTCAATGACCTGGATTTTTGCCAACCGGCACTTTCTAATCTTCTTAATATTCCCGGTAAATCGCAAACAGTGTTTTTCATGGATGATTTTTTGTGTTTTTATGTCTTTTTTAAAGTTTAATAAAATATTCGAGGCTTTTATGTCTGCGTGTATGAAACCCTTGTTGTGGATATATTGTAATACGTCTAATAATTGCATGGTAACGGTTAAGACAGTTTTTAAGTGGAGTTTGCGTTTTTTCTTTTGCAGCATGTTTTCCAAATCGGTGGTGTATCGTGGGAGAATTAAAAACCGGCATTTGGTGTCTTTGAGGCAATGCGAACCAGAGGCTATGTAATGAGGCATGCCTAGAGTTGTTAGGTTTTCTGTTTTTTTCCAATCTTCGACTGTAAAAGAACCGTAATTACTTAACCTTTAAGATATAATTGAAATTAAGTTAGATCTACTAACAATGGCAGAGATAGCGTGATGATAATTTGGGTTAGAAGTGATCAAATTAAGTCAGGATAGATCTTTCACGGTAAAGTACATTTTAATAATAACTTTCTAATAATTGAGGTTAAGCTAAATTAAAGAATTGGTTGAGATTACATCGGGTAACAATTACTATAGCACAAATCCGATTAAATAGCATCATCAGAGCTTATATTAATATGACAAGAAACACAATGATAAGAACATTAAAAAAAACTACTTACTTATGTCCAGTTTAGCAATTCTCAGGTAACAATTGATTTCTACAAACAGAGGTCCGTTTGTATGGCTTTCGATTTTCACGACATACTTGGCACTGTCATCGACTTCCTTACGCACATTGTCGGACGCCAGGAAAATCTCTCCAAAGGCCCCGACACCGACCGCCTTGCCCACCCGCCACTCCTTTCCTGTCACATCCGTCAGAATCTCCCCGTCCTTCACATCGAGACTCAGCCTCTTCACCGGAGGCTCCTCTTCGTCCCCAACATTCCCACTCCTCTTACGCATGTTTTAATCAACAAAAATATTCTTTAAACCGCTGCAAAAAATATTATATTAATTTAACAGGTACAAACAATAAAAAACCTGTAAATAAATGAACACACCTACTTTGATAAATCTGATATAATTATTCTGTAAATAAATAAAGAAATGAAATGTATTAAATTCTGTAAATAAAACAATGAAATATATTGGATGTCATTATAAAGGTAAAATGATGATCAATTTTCCTTCTTCTTAATGATTTTTACCTCTAAACCGAAGATAATTATTCTGTAGACATTAAAAGATATGAATTATATCTATTGATTCTGTAAGAAATAAAATTAAATGAAATGGAGGAGTTTTGTTTGAGGTGAAGTTCATCGTAAATAAATAAAGAAGATGGTTCGTTCTACTCAATTTTATTCATATAAATATAACTCATGAACATACATTCTAATTCACACATAAAATACAATCAAAATCAATTATTACAAATGGTTTTTTCTCTAAATACAACAATTATTGATAAGATTTAAATGTCCAGGACAACCTTATTTACAACCCTTGACAATTTCCCCACGCAAACGCAGTTTTTCGCGATTATATCATAAAACGTACTTACAGTTTGTACCCGGTGTGTGTTACAACTCGCTTTCTTTTGTAATTACTTTTAAAAACTGGTTATTTTGTACTGTGAATTTACGGTCTAGAACTCGGCCATCTTTGCTATGGTAAAAAAATCGTGAGACGCAGGCATGCGTGGTGAAATAAGAAAAGGCGCGCGCACGTTATTGTGCTTTTAAATTCTTTCTGATTTTCGTCATATTTTTAAATAATGTGCAAGTTTGTGAAAAAGGCGAGTTTGGTGGATGTTTTTGTTTGCTAGGCTTGAATTGATTCGATAATTGCGACATTGCCAAATTGACCCTTTTGTTTATTTACAGGATAATTAGTTTGTTTACATTTTTTAAGACTTTTGCTATTTAAAATATGATTTAATCCATTCCATTTTACATATTTTTGTTGTATTTAATAAAAATGAATATTTAAATGGATTTGTTTTGGAGGTTACATTGTGGAAAGTTGCCGCCTTTTTATTCGATATGTCAACACGTGATAACTTTAAAAATAACGAACTTTTAATATAATCATTTTACCATTACAAAATTTTTTATAAATTAGGAAAAGTTTAACCTTACTTCACAATGAAAACAATAGTAAGGAGAATAAAATGTTATAATTACTGCGAAGCAGCATAGATAATCCAGTTCATAATTATGTGTATTGAGTTGTCTAGGTTGGGGGTCATTACAAATAATGTAAATAAGTTTTTAATTCAATAATTTATATGTGCTTATTTTATTTAGTCATATTAATAAATAAAAAATGGCGTTAAGAGTAAAATTGCTTAATATTAATGTTTAATTAGGTTTCAGCTAAATGTAATGAATCTATTGATTTTATAAGGATAGACAACTCAGTTCACAATTACGCATGCAAATTGGGTTGTTTAAATTTAAATCAGTTAGAACAAGTTTAAATACAGTTAAAATATAATAAATCATGATATTATTCATATGATAATACAAATTGTATTTAGTAATAGACATCATTCCATGAAATAAGTGTAAAAATAAAAATTCTTATAAAAATGTTGAAAACGTATGTTTGTAGTACACTTAGATTTATTCCAAAATTTGTATTTACAATTGTATTGATTCACATTGTTGAATCAATACAATTTTATTGTATTATTTTTAATTAATTAAATAAAGATTTAGTTTAAATTTTCATGATCACGTGTTGGCATCACTACCGGAAACATCCCGTTGCCTAGTTACCCGTTCGTGTTTATAAACAAACCGAAAAATGGGCAGATGATTATCGGCCGTATTGTTGCATAAAATTAACAATTCATGGCAGAAGTCCACATAATCGGGCAAATAGTCAGCGCTAAGGATTTTCCAGTGCAGAATTTATTCTGCAAATGGACGCTACATTGCGGTGAGTTTTTCAAATACCTTTCGAAGATGTTAATGTTGAATTATTTAGACATCACTGATTGCGGGAAATTCTTGTGCTTTTCTGACAGGGAATAACTGGAAAGTTGTGGCCGGCAAAAAGGAAGGGCAGACGCAAGTGTCGGCGTCGGTTTTTGAAAACGCTACTAAATGGTATTTTCCGGTTGATATTCACCTTGCTACAACTGGCATTCAAGGTAAAGGTTTGTTTTTTAAACGGCAGTTTCTGTATTACAAACTTCTGCAGGAAACTTTATACAACTCGTGAAGATTTTTTCAGTCGTTTTAATTGGTAGTCATTAATCCTGATTTTTACTTTATTCGTATTCATAAACACTAACAGATAAAAATAGTCTGTTCATTTGAAACATTTATTTTATATTAGGTTTGTTCGTTTGTGCTGCATTAAGTTGAACTGAGTTTAAGTTTGTGACGTCACAGTTCAAGTTAGTGTAACTTCACATTTACAATTGCATGTGCCCAGTTTATGCAAAAAGTGCTGCACTAGTTTATGTAACGAACATACCTATAGAATAATTTGGTTAATCTTACTAAACAAATCTTATAATAATCATTAAGGTTGGCCCAAAATATACATCCAAGTCTTTCACCTGGATTGGTTGGGTCGCTGCCATTTATTCGGCTATGGATTTGTGACAATCCCAACAACACCTGGTTCCCACACCTTACACTGCTATACTTGGCGGCCATTCGGCAACATCAAAGAACGCTTCGTCCAGTATTTCCTAGGCGGAGGCCCCCAACTGAAATACCCTGACTTAATTTTCACAACTAATGACAGATACAAACTAAACACCGAAGCCATGGGCGTAGTCACGTTCGAGCTCAATGTTATATTAAGGAACTTTTTCAAATTCGGCGTAGAGTACAAATGATGAATAAAATGTTTGTATAAATTAAAATGACGTTTATACATACAAAGGGACACTAATGCAAATAGAGATTGGGTTACAAAAGCAAATGATGCTCATAGAAATGAAAATAGTGATTTTATAGAAGAAAATAATGTTTATACAAATGAAAATATAGTGATTGCATAAAAAAAATTATATTTAAGCAAATGAAAATATTTGTGATTACTAAAATTAATGACAACTAGAAATCATCCCAGTTTTATGAAAATGATGTTCTTTGAAGGATTAATAGTTTATACAACATTCTTGCACTGCGTTAAACTTGAGAGTACGACTGAAACAACAGAAGAAACCACGACTGGGCTTTATTCGACAGAAGATTTTACTACAACATGTTCGGCTGCTGGTAATGGTAGTTCTTGTAGTGTTGAAAATGTAACGACAATTGTACCACCAACAGTGAAAATTAAAAGTCCGAATGATATCGGAACAGCAATTAGAAAATATAAGCCGACAACTAAAACTTCGTGTTCCTGTGATCTGCAGGTATGTTGAAAACACACATAGATTTGATAAACCTGCGAATATTTTGTCTTATTTTATTACATATTAAGAAAAAATTAATGCTTCATTTATAGCACTTAGACGATTTAAACTAAAACACATTATTTACACTATTTTTTATTTATGCACAATTTGATTGTTATCTTAATTATTGAAATAATACTTATTGTCGTTTAATTATTTTTTCTTGATACTCTTTTTGTTTGCTTCTAAAACATCTCCTGGCGACGGGTAAGGTCTTTGTTGAAATAGTGCACCAGTTACCGTTGTATCTACTTTCGATTTATTAGCCTCTAATCCGTCGCTCCATCCGCCCCTAGGAATATCTGAATAAGCAGCCGGATCCATCGGATCTAAATCATCCCTCTTGCCTTTCCTTCCTCTATCACGATCATACTTATACTTCCGATCATCATCTCTGTCCCTGTCACGATCTCTCCGATCTTTATGCTTGTCTTTTCTCTTATCGACGTCCCTTTGATGTTGTTCTTCTTGGTGTTTAGCCTCGCTCTCATTCATCCTCTGTCGTAATTTAGCAGCCGGTTCTGATTGCACAGCTCTAGGATGGTTGGGCGGCAGCCACGAGACCAAGTTCTTCTCGAGATCCCAGTAGTAAAACCTCCCAACGCCGTTATCGAATAATTCCGTGCAGTTTTTCGGAAGCGGGTACCTCTCCAATAATTTCTTCATGTTTTTGTGGTATTTGGGGTCAGGGGCGTTGTGGACCTTCCAGTGGAACTGGCACCAGGATGTGCACTCATGGTAGATGTTGTATTTGTTGGGGCAGCACGCAGCTACTTTGAATTCCTGTTTGTTTTCCTTTTCAACTGTCTTTACGGCACTGGCTATTCCGCGTTTCGCTAGTTTCGCCACTAAAGCCGCCGGTAACGGCATTTTCAACACAATTGTATACACTAAACTTTAGGATTAATGTTTACGTCGAGGTTTGTGGTTATGTTTTGTACACGGAGAAAATTAAATACAAACATTGAATTATGGCGACATCTGGCGTGAGACATGAGAAATTAACGAATAAAATCGATTAAAGTTGCGTTTAAAATTATTAATTGAATGGTTTTATTCGTGTTTTAGCTTATTATTATTTACTATTATACTTTTAATATTTTATAGTGAGTTATATGAAGAGTTTCATATTCAGATGATTCGCTGTCAAAATGTTTATTTCGTGTAACCAAATCTTACACTTTTGAAATTCGAACAATTTACTTTCGGATATGCAAGTATAATTAAAATAAACAATCAAAAACTAAGCTCTAGAGACTTGAATTGTGAAGATTTGGTTACACGAAATAAACATTTGTAATATTTATTGCCGTGAGATCAAACTTAAGCAGAATATTTTAAACTTCCCTTTAAATCAGTGTTTTATAGGCATGGCGCATGAAGTTATATTTTGAGTGTTTTTAAACTAGACATTTTACTTTATGCTTTACCAACGGATGCTAACACTCGTTACAAATTGAACTCTTTTATAAAAACAACGAAATCCTGAACGTTTAACAAACACTGTAATTATCGGGATATGTATACTTAAATAAAAATTCCCTGTGTAATGATTGTTAGTCGAAAATACAGTGGTTTAATTAAACACAGTGGCGACAACTCCCTGTCATCCGCCATGTCTGGTCTAAATTAATCAAGAAATTAGGTTATAATAGAAACATCTGATATTCAATTGTGACAGCGAGGGTTGTCATTTTTCACTTGAAGCGTCATCCATGGGCGGGAGCTATTCCTTAATTTTGAAAAAGGAACATATGATGGTTAATACTTCAAATTAATGTGTTAAGGTTGATTCAATTTACGTTTGCGAATTTTTGAGATACGATTTTGGGGTAATTGAAATAAAGCACAATCTGCAGACGAAATTGCTGTGACCAATTTTAGACTTCATAGCGCTGTTTGTCCGCCATTTTGGGTCAGAATTACTAACAACCAATCAAAAAATATACCACAGGGGTCGCCACTGTAGTCGAAACTAATCGGAATAATAAATGATGGTAGTAAATCACACTAAGTAATTTTTATTGGTTTACAAATATTCAAGTGATCAGTGAGAACCAAACTAATGTGTATGACAAATTTATTTATGTATAATAGTTTTGACCAATTGTTTTTGTTTCTGTTTTTTCTTTTAGCGTCGATTTTGTGATATAAATTGTTGTTGCGACAAAGACTGCTCTTACGAGGATAAGCTAGTATTCAAGACTTGTGATGACGCCGAGGATTTCGTTCCCGATACGAAACTTTGTAAATACATGCAGTACATTTACCAAAACAGGACATTGTACGAATGGGAGATGACGCAAAACAGCTTATTTTGCGTGGTGAGGAGTGATTTGCCTCAGCAATATGTTGCTCAAGAAAAACAGGTTATACCCAAAACTCGCTTATTGTGTGGAAGTTGAACTTAAAAACATTAATTATTTCAGATTATTAGGGATAAAAAAGATGTGATGAAACAGAAAGAAAATGATTATAACTGGCCGAATTTTGTACATAGTGAGAAAGTCGTGCATGATTATGATCTTAATTTTAATTATAGTTATGGCGATCCGATTTGGATTGTAAAGAATAATCAAATGGTTAAAAAATTAGGTGAGATTTAAATTTAGGTTATCAGCATCTCATCAATTATAAAAGCTCTTGTTTATTTTCAGAGCTACCGAATAGTTTTGTCACGCATTTTTGCAACATAAAGTCAGAAATTAAGTTTCTTGTGGATAGCAAATCGGAATGCGTACAAAATATTAAAAGCAATAGCGATTTTAATGTTCTGAATTATGTTGGAAACGTTACTGTTTTATCCGAACCGTATTTGTTTTCCATCAATTTCACAAATGTGCAGGTATGTAACACCAATAAATGCGTGGTTTCCCTAGTGCGACTGGATGCAGCGACGGTCCAGTCGCAACGCGCAGCATTTGATGACATCTGCTTCTATGGAATTAAATGCAGCGATACATTCACTCACATGATTTGCAATATTTGTAGAATATTTTTCGTCTCAGTTTATTCCGTAGAATACCTTGAAATCATTCAAATTCGGCGTTTATTGTAGTCACTGCGACTTATTACCGCAGTCGTATTGACAACTCCATGACTAGGAATTAAACAGTGATCAATCACTGCATTCAGTCGCACATATGAAACCACGCCTTAGCATCAAATTGTACATAGTTGTATATAATTATTCGTGCTGTAGGTTAATCTAGGTACAATTAGTAAGATTAGAGATAAGTTATGACAGTTTATACTAGGTTAATTACAACAGTTAACAGTATATTTTGCTGTTTAGAACAGGGCAAATTATATTTCAATAAATTAGGTTTTCCGGTACTTAACTGGGCATTTTTCTTTTAAATATACAGACGTCTATGCATAAGCTGTAACTTTTCCGATAATAGTTTATTTTTTATATACCGGGTGTGGCAATTAAGACGCCTCGGACCATAGCTCCTTTACGATAAAAGCTATCCAAAAAAATCTAAGAGCAAAGTGGTGCATAATTACCGTCGCTATGTTTCAAAAATATTTCTAATCATCAGTGGCGTGCCGCACTCCAGTGGCGTACCAAACTTATGTTTTTTTAAATGGAATGCCCTATTTTTTATTGCAGATTTGGAAAGTGCTCGAAGAGTACTTATTTTTTTATCTAACATGTTATACCCTTCACTTTAGCGGTTTCGCTGTTATAACCCCTTCTTTCAAAATTGCGCCCCATTTTTGAGATTGTTTTGTAGAGAAACTAATTGACGCCGGCGCCTAAATTTTGAATTGAGGTACAGGTTAAGACCTCGTATACCTTCACATAATTTTTTTTCGGGTAATTTATGGAAAAAAAAATAATTTTTGATTGAACTTCGCATGTTGTCATTTTTTTCGAAAATTTCAAATGGCACCCCCCTAAAAAAATTACGGCGTTGTACAGCCGAAACTCTAAATTTTTCATTGGTACAAAAAAAATTACACATTGCATAACAAAATTTCGGAGAAAAAAGGAATTTCATCGCAAATGTCGGGAAACGTTTTCCGTTCCCAAGAGTGCCATGAGAAAACAAAAACACAAATACGGTCAACATAATAGTATGTACCTATTTATTCAACATGATATGAAGAATGCAGATAAAGAAAATTTACCAACTTAAACTAAATGTTCGAAATGACGACCTTCCTCCTGGAAGCATAACCGTAACTTCGACTCACAGGCTCTAGACACTGCCCTAAGGACTTCTGGTGATATACCGCGGAAAGCCGCGCGGATTCTCTCCCTCATATCCTCGACAGTAGTTGGTACCGTCCTGTAAACCTCGTCTTTGATATGGCCCCAAAGGAAGAAGTCAAGGGGAGTGAGGTCTGGTGATCTTGGCGGCCACCTCACAGGACCCCCACGACCAATCCGGGAGTCCGGAAACGTTTCATCGAGAAATTCCCGAACGACACGGCTATTATGTGCAGGAGCTCTATCGTGCTGGAAAACTATCTGTCGTAGAGCGGCTAGAGGGACATTTTCCAAGAGATCATCCAAGTCGTCGCGAAGGAACCTCAAATAACTGTTGCCGTTCAGGTGCCCCTCGATGAAATAAGGACCCAAAAGGTGTTCTCCAAGTATGCCTTCCCAAACATTCAGCGACCATCTTTGCTGGTGGTTTATCATTCGCATGGCGTGTGGGTTTTCATCGGCGTAATAATGGTAGTTGTGGCGATTGACATGCCCATTTCTATGGAACGTCGCTTCATCAGAAAATAATAGGCGCATAAAAAATGATTCCTCCTGCTCAATTTTGTTGATAGCCCACAAGCAGAAATCTTGCCTCGCATGAAAATCTTGAGGTTGCAATTCTTGGTGCAGTTGAATCTTAAATGGACGGAATTTGTACTTTTGAAGAACACGATGTACGGATCGCGTTGAAATATCGTGATTCCTACTAATATTCCTACTAATATACTGGTATGAGGATCTTCAATAACTGCCTCCAGAACCTGCAGTTCATTATTTTCGGTAAAAACTGTCTTCTTTCTAACTCTCCTTGGCCGTTTGGCTGTTTCACACTTCCCGTAGTAGTAAATCTCTTCAACACTTTTTGAAACGCACGTTCATTTGGATGTGCCCTGTGCGGATATCTCGCAGCGTACACTCGTGACGCCAACAAACAATTCTTGTTACATTCTCCAAGAATAAATATCATGTCAACCATTTCCTCTTGAGTTCGGAACATTTTTAGAACGTTTATCAAAAATTACTTATGGCTGCTACTGGCGTCTAATAATTTACTTTGACAATTACCAATCTTTTGTTTTCTCATGGCACTCTTGGGAACGGAAAACGTTTCCCGACATTTGCGATGAAATTCCTTTTTTCTCCGAAATTTTGTTATGCAATGTGTAATTTTTTAAAATTTCGAGTTTAGAAAAGCCTGAAAATTTACTTCATGCTTAATCTGGGAGTGGAAAACACTCGTTTGAAAGTTCAATTTGAAATGTTTGTAAAAACAACGAATATCTGAAGATTTACGGCGTATACGATATGTATACTTAAAAGAAAAACTTTCTGTATATATGTTGGCTGGTCAAGTTAGAAGTGTGATCGACAGGTCTTTAAAGCTAGAAGTTATACGGTTGTTTATATTAGTAGGTTAGGCTAGGTTATGCAGCACTACACAGAATTTTTCTTTTAAGTATACATAGATCGATACACTGTAAATTTTCAGGTATGCGTTACTTTTATAAAATCGTTTAATTTGAAGCTTGTAACGAGTGTATCCACTCCTTGGTTAAGCATGAATTTGTATTGGTCGCTTCGCTTCGCTACACGACCAATCCAAATTTGCATGCTGTTCTAAATTGAAATGTTACTTTATGCGCCACGCGTATAAAACACTATAACAGTGTGAAGTTAGCAGTATATTTTGAACTTTACAATATTTAAGTGTTTTATACGCCTGGCGCATAAAGTAAAATTTCGAGTTTAGAAAAGCCTGAAAATTTGTATTTGGGCGCTACGCGCTTCTTTAAACTCGAAATTTTACTTCATTCCTAATCAAGGAGTGGAAACCCTCGTTAGAAGCTTCAAATTGAACGCTTTAAAAAATAATGGTTGCCTTATAAATAAAAAGCGTATATATCGGGACATATATACTTAAAAAAAACATTCTCTGTATGTTAGTAAATACAGTTACGTTGCAGGACAGCAGTAACTGAATACTTAATTTGAAAGTAATTTTAGGTTAGAATGTAAGGACATGCAATGAAATAAACATTTTCCATGGCAGAGTAGGCTAGGTTACATTATGAGCTAACCTAAATAAGGTTATAATCTAACCTAACTTACTCTGTCATTCGAAATATTTGGAAAGGTAATGTTAAATTAAGTTAGGTTAAAAAGTGTATTTAGGGATTAGATGTGTTCTATTAGTTAAACGTCAGTAGCAATAAAATTTGTTTACTTAAGAGAAGCATTTCCTGTATGCTAGTAAATACAGTTAGGTTGCAGGACAGCAGTAGCTGAATAGTTAATTTGATAGTAATTTTAGGTTAGAATGTAAGGACATGCAAAGAAATAAATATTTTCCATGACAGAGTAGGTTAGGTTACATTATGACCTAACCTAAATAAGGTTATAATCTCACCTTACTTACTATGTCATTCGAAATACTTGGAAAGGTAATGTTAAACTAAGTTAGGTTAAAAAGTGTATTTAGGGATTAGATGTGTTCTAGTAGTTGAACATAACAATAAAATTTGCAAAAAAATTTAAAAAGTCCTCCCCGGCGGGGAATCGAACCCCGGTCTCCCGCGTGACAGGCGGGGATACTTACCACTATACTACCGAGGACTTGATACCTAGAAGACCTTTTCAGAGGTGGATAAATCAGAATGTAGTACTCTACGTTTATGCGCAAGGTCATGCTATATAAATGTATTTATACATTGGTTTATGTACCGCCGAAGTGAGTACCTTTATACTACCGAGGACTTGATACCTAGAGGACCTCTTCAGAGGTGGATAAGTAAGAACGCAGTTTTCTAGGTCTACGCTCAAGGTCATGCCTTAAAAATTGATTTCTACATTGGTATATGTTACGCCGAAGCTAGTATCTCTCTACTACCGAGGACTCGATACTTAGAGGCCCTCTTCAGAGGTAGATAAATAGGAACGGATTTCTCTAGGTCTATGCCCAAGGTCATGCCATAAAAATAAATGTATGCATTGGTTAATAAACGATTACACTACCGAGGGAGTTGATATAATATACCAAGAGGTGGTCTTCATATGTGGATAAAGGAGACCACCCACTGAGCATATCCATTTAAGTAATGTTTCATCAACATTAAAACAACGTTTAATGTTGCTACAATGTTAATACAACGTTATTTGTTTGTTTTTTGCTCAGTGGGTGCATAGTGCACTAGGTCGAAAGTGTCTAAATTATTGCCCCCTTAATAAGCGGTGTCTGAAAAAAAAACAATAGCCAGATCGCCTTCATATGTAAACATTAATTATTCTTATTCTTTATAAATGAAATTTAACTTTGAATGAATAATTTTGAAAAATATTTAGTTTTCTTTATAGCAGCTGAAAATACGTGTATATTTAATTATTCAACTATGTTGAATAGCCTACTCATTTAGTTTGATTTTCGTCTTTCAGGGTACCATATTTATTTAAGTGTTTATTGTTGTCCGAACGAGTGTTTTCCACTCCTTGATTAAGCATGAAGTAAATATTTCGAGTTTAAAAAAAGCCTGAAAATTTGGATTGGTCGCGTATCGAACGAATCGACCAATCCACCCACTGAGCAAAAAACAAACAAATAACATTTTATCAACAATGTAACAACATTAAAAGTTGTTTTAATGTTGGTAAAACATTACTTAAATGTGTTTGCTCAGTGGGCAAATTTTCAGGCTTATCTAAACTCGAAATATTTACTTTATCCGCCAGGCGTATAACACACTATTTTAGTGTAAAGTTCTAAATTCACTTCATCCAACTCTCCACCCACTGAACACAGAAATATTTTAAACCTTGCACGAATATTGAACATGATACTAAAATAAAACATTGTGTTAAAATTATTAAAACAAAGTTTTAGCAAAGTTACAACATACATCTGACGTATGTAAACCTAGGTATTAACATTAATAAAGCACTTACTTACTTACTTACTTACTTAAAAAACATTGTATAAACGTTTTCCGTGCAATATTGCTTTATATACATTACCTAACTGTTAAAAATTATACTAAAAGTCAACATTGTTTTATAACGTTTCAAAAATATTGCGGCAAAGTAACACAACGTTGTATAATCATTACAATTTGACTTTTATGCAATATTGTATTGTAAACATTGGATAAATATGGAAAATGGTAACATTGGATTTTTAACATTGTATAATTGTTATAACTGTTGCTGTAATGCAGCATTGTGGTTTACAGTTTTTATGAACATTGAACATACAGAGAGTTTTTCATTTAAGTAAACATATCCCAGTTATATGCCGTAAATCTTTAGATACTGGTTGATTTTTTTAAAAGAGTTCATTTGAAAGCTTTAAACGAGTGTTTTTCACTCCCAGATTAAGCATGAAGTAAAATTTCGAGTTTAGAAAAGCCCCGCGTAGAAAATTTGTTGAGGGTCGCGCAGCGACCCGAGACAAATTTTCACGGGGCTTTTCTAAACTCGAAATTTTACTTCATGCGCCACGCGTATAAGACGCTGATTTTAATTGAAGTTCATGCTCTTGTTAACAATATTTTATTGTTTTCAGAGTTTAAGGGTACTTGGTACTTAGGTACCGGGGTACTGCCCCCCCATTGTGTGATGTGTGTTGGTATCGAATGAACGGTACTCCGGTCGATCTATTTCGTACGATTGCAAACATTCCAAACACATTCACGATTAACAATCCGGCCATCCGAAAACTCCCCAATAGTTGACAGTTAATTCCCAACTGTTGTCTCTGATGAACGGGCCCATTGATGCAGAAGGTCATCCAACGTTTCATTGCTCAGTGGGCAACGACATAAAACCAACCTAAAATGTGTTGTTAGACATTGATAATATGCTGCGTATTGATAACCCGTCGATTTATATTTCGGTCCATCTAATAGTAAAAATATTAAATTCACAGTTAAAACTTACTTCTGACTTGTTTATCGCATGAGAGAGCATCTTTTGTACATCATGACAATCTCACTATATTAATACCTTAAGCTTCTGTAATAGAACGCTAGCTTAGGTTACTTATTAACAGGTTAGGTTTACGAACAAAACTTTACGTTTTTCATTGTAGTGTAGCTTATAACATAATTAACAGCTCTACGTTTATTTTAGGAATGTCCAAAAAACATTTGCATCCCTTTAGACATGAAAATATGCGATTCAGCGACAAACAAATGCCACAACGACACGAGAAAACTACCTCAACTTCAACCGGTGTGCAAAGACAACTCGAGGAACGGACAAAAATCCTGCATAAATTTCGTTCAAGCCGTCAGCTACACTTTCCACCACAACGGAACGTGCGGAATTTTAAAAGCTAGTATTGTGCTAACTTTGAAAAACTTTATACTCGATCAGACGACCAATAGCGAGGACTTCAAACAAGTGTTTGAGGTTAAATTCATGTGGAATAATTACACGCGAAATTACACCGACCACACAAGCGGGAATCCGGGGTATATTTATGGAAAGCCAGTTTTAATAGCTGATCACGTTTTTAATAAAAATATATCACTAAACACAACAAGCAATAAAACTGTGGTTAATACAGAAGAGAGGGTTGAAAGAGTGTATAATGATTATACTAAAAACTTTTTTACATTGCCTGTGAGTAAAAGGGGGAAATGCGTTTTAACCAACGAGACTAATTTACCAATCGAGTTTGGGTTTAATTTATTAACGAAATGCGTGATTGATAAGGTTGTTAAAATTGAAACAATTGATGATAAGTTATGTAAAATTGTGCAGAATTCAATTTTAGCGTTTTGGTCAATGGATTTTGAGTTGGAATTAGTTAAAAACAAAACGTACAGAATTGTAAATAATAAAACCGTCGAGGAATTTGATTTTGTTAAAATTGTGAATAAAACGGTAGGAAAATACGGGAATTCCAATAATTATAAACTTTCTGATTGGGAGGGGGTTATGTTTGAAAATACGCCGGAACTAATTGTGAATTCAACGTTTGGGAAGCTGTTTGATTCCAACGCAACACTTTTGTGTTTGAATATAAGCACCACGATGAAGGCTGATTTTTTCCACGCCAGGGAAGAACACAATCAGGAAAAAATCGTTGCTACTTTTATCGAATTTGCTAATCCACAACGGTTTCAATTTAAAATAATCAACAAAAGCCTGCATTTAGATGTTCCCATTAGAAGCGAGGTGATGTTTCACGATGTAACCAAAAAACAAGTAGCGAAATTCGCCGATCCGCCTTCGCTTGACATAAAACTCCCTTTTGATTTTTTCTATCCGTTCGTTAAAGTTGGCAATTCTTGTGTTGCAATTAGGCTCAACTTTAATTGTATTCTCGTTGTGTTTATGAGTGCGATTATACAAGGTAATTTCATTGAGTGAAACGCACACGTTTTGAATACTGATTTTTTGTAAGGACTTTCGTTTGTTTAATTTCAAACTCATTTATTGTTGTTACTCATGTATGTACGCACCTAGTTATCAAATAAATAAATCAAAAATGAGGTGTTTGCTTTTGTTGTTTTTTGGGCTGTTGTTTTTCGCAGCCGGACAGAATAATGTGCAAGAGTTGTGCAATGGTTGTGGGGATATTGTGAATGATTATTGTTGTCGGTATTATAACAATTGTTGTGATCGTAAGTGTTTTTTTGTTTTGGAGTTTTTTTTTGTGTTTAATAGTTTTTGTTGTAGTTGTGGTTTCGAATAATTGTCCGCCATCTTTGAGTCCTGAAGCTAGAAGATCTTGCAGATCAGGAGTGCGTTGCAGGATTAGTTCGGATTGTCCTGGGAATCTGAGGTGTTGCAAAAATTCAGTTTGTGGTGATTTTTGTAATAATTAAATTTTGTTAAAACATTTTTGTTGATTAATTAGGTTAGACGAAATAAACGTTTGTAATTTATTTGTAACATCCCACTGAACAAACTCATGCAAGTAATGTTTTATCAACATTAATACAACGTTTAATGTTGCTAAAATGTTAATATGACGTTATTTGTTGGTGTTTCGCTCAGTGGGATAAATCTTCTGATGTTAATAAAATATACACCTCTTCAGAACAAATTGAGATATATAACTTTTATTTGTAAAAAAATCGCGGAAAGCTTTGCGGCGCACAGTTTAAGACACACTGACTTAGAGGGTACTTAATATTAAACTTAATGTATACTCCATAGATTAAATTAGACTCCTAGGGGCTCCACGTATCATGATTTTAGTTAACCGACTCACTCGATGAAGCGGCCCTGCAATCGCAAATGACGTCATTAAGCGCGGGGAACTTCTTACTAAGCGGGGTGCGCGGTGCAGGGGGTCATAACATTGAATGCTGGGTGCGGTGCGGGGAACACCGCACGGTATTAAATTACCGTGCGATGCGAGAAATAACAAAGACATAATGAACTTGTTAAATTTATATTTTAAAAGGTATTACAAAGTTTTTCTATTGCATTTCACTTTATATCAAATATGTATAGCTTTATCTCAAATATATTTCCCATATATCAAATACATTTCCCTATATGTCAAAACCTTATCACAAATTGTCAATTAGATTTCACTTCTCAGCAAAATGGCTGCAGTTTGTCAAAAAATGTATCTTAGAAATGAACTAAGAGGACTCCTTATCCGGAGAATGGATGCTGGCGTAAGTAGTGTTACATACAGTGAATTTTTCTTTAAGGTAAACTTATGCACAAGCTGTAAATTTTCCGACAATCGTTGTTTTTCAAACGAGTTCAATTTGAAGCTTTAATCGAGTGTTTTCCACTCCCAGACTAAGCATAAAGTAAAATTTCGAGTTTAGAAAAGCCCTGTGACAAATTTTCTGGGCTTTTCTAAACTCGAAATTTTACTTCATGCGCCACGCGTATAAAACACTAAAATATTGTGAAATTTATGTAGATTCGAATTTCACTTGAAATCCGTGTTTTATACGCGTGGCGCATGAAGTAAAATTTCGAGTTTAGAAAAGCCCAGAAAATTTGTCTCGGGTCGCTGCGCGACCCTCGACAAATTTTCACGGGGCTTTTCTAAACTCGAAATTTTACTTCATGCTTAGTCTGGGAGTGGAAAACACTCGTTTAAAGCTACAAATTGAACCTAAGAAAAAACAAGGAATATCTAAAGAAATACAGAAAATAGGCTAAATTTGCAATACGTATACTTAAAAGAAAAACTACCTGTATGTATAAACATAAATAAAATAATTGCAGAAAAGTTATTGTTACTGCAAAAATATTCAGAAAAAATATTAAAGGGAAAAGTATTTGGTATATAGCGAAACTAATTTCGTAAATCGGGAAATCTCTTAACATATATTTGACAAGTTTAGAAAAGCCCAGAAAATTTGTCTCGGGTCGCTGCGCGACCCTCGACAAATTTTCACAGGGCTTTTCTAAACTCAAAATTTTACTTCATGCTTAGTCTGGGAGTGGAAAACACTCATTTAAAGCTACAAATTGAACTTGAAAAAAAAACAAGGAATATCTAAAGATATGCAGAAAATAGGCTAAATTTGAAATACGTATTCTATTCTATTGAAAGTGAGTGGGTAGTTATGCTACCCTCCACTGCGACCGCAAGGATCTATTGTGGCTCACAGTTAAGGTCGAACATCCGACCTTACAGCTCACCTTCCAAGTCCATCTTCTTGATAAAGTCAAGGATCTTGTCAGGTGAAGTTTTTTCCAGGTCCTTCAGGTTTAGCTTCGGTGTGCCAAACACCGTGAACCTTATCTGGTCGCCAGCTGGACAGGCACATATGACGTGCTCTGCTGTTTCATCATCCTCTAGGCATAGGCGGCACTCAGTGGTGTCGCTTAGTCCTAGTTTATTAAGGTGATGCCTTAGACGGCTGTGTCCAGTGAAGAGAGCAGTTAATGTGTGAACATCTGATCTGCTCAGCTTCAACCATGAGGCCGTCCTGGCCGCAGATGGTCCACTTGTTACCGCTCTGAAATGTCTCATCCCAGGGCGGTTTTACCAGAAATCCTGTGCCTCGTGTCTCATCCATCCGTTGTTACGGTCTCTAGCTGTTGATCTGGGTATCCCCAGAGCGGGTTCTGGTCCGATGTAGGCTGTACGCGCCCCCTCTCTGGCTAGGGAATCGGCTAATTCGTTTCCTTCACGCCAGAGTGGCTTGGCACCCACATCAGACTGACCCCGTTTACCCGTGCCATTTGGCAGAGGGCTTCCTTGCAGTTCCGTACAGCCAGCGAGGAGCATCTAGAAGATGCCAGGGCCCTAAGGGCCGCCTGGCCGCCCGCCCAACCCTTTGAAAGGATTTCAGCCTGAAGCATGGTAGCATACCTGCCAAGGCTGTAGTAAAGTTCAGTCCTTGGTCCGACGACTGAGGCTACTGTTCCAGTGGACAGTTTTGAGCCGTCAGTGTACCAGTAGGAATCAGCCTTTTCTGGGGTGATTTTGTGTCGCTCCCAGTCGTCCCTGCTTGGGAACAGGACCTTGTACGGCTGATCCTCGCAGTAGTCCGTGACTGCGTAGTCAGTCCTCATACTTAGGGTGTCATTAGCCTCAATGGCAGTTGACAGCCCATTTGGTATGAAGACTATCACCTTCGGATCCAATAGGGCCGCGTGGTGATATCGATACGTTGCTAATCTGGCCTCGCCCTGTATTAGGATATGCAGGGGGGTGAGGTTCAGTAGCATTTCTAGAGCCGCTGATGGGGTAGTGCGTATGGCTCCAGTTACCGCCACTATCGCCATACTCTGCAGTGAGGAGAACCTTGATATGGCCATTTTTCGAGTTGTAATCGGCCACCAGGCGATACTGCCATAGGTTATAATTGGTTTTATGACCGAACCATATAGCCAGTACATTTGCTTGGGGTTTAATCCCCATGACTTTCCGCAAATTCTATGGCACGTCCACAGGGCGTACCTTGCTTTACGGATTGTCTTGTCCAAGTGGGAGTTCCAGTTCAGCGATTTATCCAGGGTGATTCCTAGATACTTCGCCTCCTCCACAAATGGTATGGTTTCTCCCCGTAGAGTAAGAGGTCTCACTTTCAGGATCCTCTTTCTCGTGAACGGGACAACTAATGTTTTGCTAGGGTTTACGTTTAACCGTTCCCCTATACACCAGTTCTGAGTCGCATCCAGTGCCTCCTGCATGGCTTCACAGATTTGGTTTTCATCCGTGCCCCTTGCAAGAATGACTATGTCATCAGCATACGCTTGCACTTCGACGTCAAGCGTATCTATTATTGCAAGCAGATCGTCTACCAGTAAAGACCACAGCAGGGGGGAAAGAACCCCTCCCTGCGGGCATCCCCTGGCAGTCCTCAGCTTGACCGTGTCGCCACATAGTGACGTTGTCAAGGTTCTGGTGTCGAGCATTGCTCTGATCCAGCCTGTAATAGCCGGTGGAACCCCTCTGTCCCTCGCGGATTTGCAGAGTGATCCCGTCAGAGCAGCGTTGAAGGCCCCTTCTATGTCCAGGAAAGCTGTTACCGCAATTCCCTTGTAGTCCAGGGTTTGCGCAACTTTCCCGGCTAGGTTATTCAGCGCCAAGTCCGTTGACTTCCCCTTTTGGTAGGCGTACTGGTGCACACTAAGAGGGTTAATACTCAGTATCTCCCTCCTGATGTAGCCATCCAGCACCTTTTCCAGGGTCTTTAGGATAAATGACATCAGGCTTATAGGTCGGAAGGATTTTGGTAGGGGACCTGTTTTTCCCACCTTAGGTAGATAGACTACCTTTACTTCCGACCAGCTAGTTGGAATGTAATTCCACGCTAGGCTCGCCCTGAACAGTCTTATAAGGTGGAGGATTACTTTCTCCAAGCCTTTTTGGAGTAAGACAGGGAAGACCCCATCTATTCCTGGTGCTTTGTATGGTTGGAAGGATTTGACCGCCCAACTTACTGATCTGTAGGTAACAATTTTGTTTACCACCTTCCAGTCCTGCTTCCCCGGTCTCTTAGTTCGATCCCGTGAAAGCATTGTATCCGGTGTTTCGTTACTTAGAAGGGAACAATCTGGGAAGTGATTTTGGGCCAGGATCTCTAACGTCTCTTTACCGTAATACTTAAAAGAAAAACTACCTGTATGTATAAATACAAATAAAATAATTGCAGAAAAGTTATTGTTACTGCGAAAATGTTCAGCTAAAATATTAAAGGGAAAAGTATTTGGTATATACTGAAACTCATTTCGTAAATCGGGAAATCTTTAAACATATATTTGACAAAGTGAAAGATATTTGGGATATACTGAATCTCATTTGAACAATAGTGAAATGTAACAGAAAAACCCTGTAACTGAATTTAAGACATTATTTTATGTTCTGGGATCGTACTTTGTGACTAGACGGAATTTCAGAATTGCTTGATCCAACAGCAACGGGAACATTCTCCATGGAAGTATGCTCCTAGCCCGGTATGAAGAAAATCTCCACGTTTGTGGCGCTGCTTCTTGCATAGAATTGCTTGATCCAACAGCAACGGGAACATTTTCCATGGAAGTATGCTCCTAGCCCGGTATGAAGAAAATCTCCACGTTTGTGGCTGCTTCTTGCATAGTCTTGAAGATCATTCACGAATGCTAGGAAGAAATAAAGAGAAATAATGTAAACACCCTGGTTTTAAATGTGCAGACTGCAGACTCAATTAAAAGAATACACAATAGCTTAAACATTTGAAATATTATATAAACTTACGGGTTTAATTATTTATGTTAACGGTCATCCCCAAAGATCCAGAATTGCTTAATCCAACAACGGGGATATACTCTATGAAAAACTACTCCTAGTTCAGTATGATGGAAATATCCACGACCATGGGTATTTCGTACACGTGAAGATCATCCACATGTGCTACGAAGAAATAAAGAGAAATAATGTAGTAACACCCTGGTTTTAAATTTGTTTGACTGTAGACTTATTTAAAATAATACACAATAGGTTAAAATTTCAAAATATTATATTAACTTACGGTTGTAATTACCTATATTTATTAACGCTCATCTCGAGACCATTTGGCCTTATCGGCATTTTTGTGCCTTCAGATCTGACGGGTCTGACAGCTGTTGATTGAAAACTAGAGCCCATAGAGTTGCATACCTATGAATTTTGAAACAAACAGTTTCCTGTAAATTAATTAACAGTTTCCTGTAAATAAATTTTACGCTCTACAGCGCTATCTGGAATCCGTCCACGATTTTTGAGAGAAAGAGAGATATTTTATTGGAGAGAGACACAGCTACTTTCAGCGTTCGAAATTTAACCCAAAGCTAGCTGTCTGTAATGGGCTGTGTAGAGCTCACACGTTAGAAATTGCGGGAAATTTGAAATTCCGACATGTGCGCCCTCCCATGGAGTGGGTTGGTCAACTATATATGTGAATGATTTAATAAAGAAAACACTTGGTTAAATGTCACTAATAATATAAAGTGTTTTCTTTATTAAATCATAGTTAAATATGTTTCACCACGTGAGAGATGAGAAACTTGTTCAAGATATATATGTGAACTTACAGAACCATATGGAGTCGACTGGGTCTGGTATACTCTACATGCCTTGTTATCCTCTTTTTATGTCTAACAATGATTATCGTTTTCTGTATTTGTAACAGTATTCTTCATTTTAGTTCAGTCGTTCCGTCATTAAAACATAGATGAAGCGAGCGCCGCAATCGTGAGCGCCCCCGATCCCAACCGAGCGAAATATCAATATGGCTGACACTTGTTGGTCGGGTGTTCCGTGAGTGAGTTAAGCGTATCGCGATCGAAACGAAGTGCCTTTAAACCGCACAGTTTTTTTTATTACTCAAAACGGTCCCGCGCTATCCTTAAAAAATGTCCAAGTGAACCCTCGCAAGTGCCGAAAAAAGTTATGCTAGTGCCTGCCACACACCAAAATGTGTACTGTGTTCAAAAGTTCTTATTTATTATTGTTGTACAGTGTAGTGATTTTCTCAATCTAATTGGATACCATGGATAACGCCGGCCTTTCCGGGAACGACAACAGGTGAGCCCCCTACGAAAATTCGTTCATTTGTTTTAAAACACGGCGGTGACCATTGGCTAACACACTTACGTCATTCGTTTGTTCTTTTTCCTGCTGCTCGGATGCATAAACAAAACCGGTTTGTCTGTGATTACTCCAGATATTCATGTGTTGTTTTGGAAGCCCTTTTCTGTTTTGATTCGCGAATGCTTCGCTAGAACAAAAAGGGTCCGGAATTCGGGTGTTTATGTTTTGTTTTTTATGACGGATATAGGTTAATCGGGTTGTGGAATGAGAAGTGTGTGTGAGTGTGTGGGTATGTGGCATTTGAGTCATTGCATTTTTAGCTGGGCTTCATTTGTGTATCAATTGCGTCTTCCTCTCTTTGCGTAATTCTCTCGTTAGACTCGAGATTGAGACTTGAGTTTGCATTTCGAAATGTATGTCAACAAATCTACTTAAATCACATTTTCGTACCAAATATTAGTGATAAAGATAGAATTTATAATTTCTATTAAGTTAGTATAATTTTGCTTCGTTAAATTGGGAGGAAATTACAAGAAAAAGGATGGATATGTTTTTCTTTACTTTTCTTAATAAAAGTAAAATAAAACATATCTATCGTAATCTAACCCAAGTAACTAATGACATTCGATATTAAATTTCTATTTTTTTACCGTTTTGACATTTTAAACGTCAACAATGATACTAGATGTCGAAATTTTAAGCTTTAAATTGAACGTTAGTGCAATTTTGGTTTGTTAAATTATGAGGAATAAAAAATAAAACTAAACATATCTAACCTAACCTAATGACTTTCGATATTAATGTCTTGTTTGCTATTTTTTTCTTAAGAAAAGTAAAATAAAACATATCTATCCTAATCTAACCCAAGTAATCAATGACATTAGATATAACATTTCTCATATTTTTACCGTTTTGACATTTTAAACGTCAACAATATCACTAGATGTCGAATTTTTAAGCTATAAATTGAACGTTAGTATAATTTTGGTTTGTTAAATTATGAGGAAAAAATGTAAAACTAAACATATCTAACCTAACGTAATGACTTTCGATTCAACATGTTTTTTGTTTTTCTTCTTAAGAAAAGTAAAATAAAACATCTATCCTAATCTAACCCAAGTAACTAACGACCAGAGTTGGGACGAATCCTCGTGAAAAGGATTCTAATCACGAATCCGAATCACCTAATATGATTCGAATCACGAATACTCGAATAAAGGATTCGTAAGAGATGAACATGATTCGAATCAAAGATTAGAATCCTGTTTTATCGAATCACGAATACAAATCCTTTAAGAATAAATTCGATTTTATTATTTTTTTGCAACCAATAACATATAAATGTAATTATCAGTTGTTTTAACAAAAATATTCAAAACCTAATTTTTTATTATTAACACTAAACATCGTTGATAACAGACTAAATATCTGTGTTACTTTGATTAAAGATGTATTTGTGTATTTTTGAACTTCACTTTAAATCAGTGTCTTGTACGCGTGGCGCATGAAGTAAAATTTCGAGTTTAGAAAAGCCCCGTAAAAATTTGTCTCGGGTCGCTGCGCGCCCCTCGACAAATTTTCTACGCGGGGCTTTTCTAAACTCGAAATTTTACTTCATGCTTAGTCTGGGAGTGGACAAATCTCGTTCTTAGAAGTTTAAAATTTAAATATTACTAGGTTTATTACCATTTTACAAAGGCTACAGCTCGAATGGGGGCTTTTCTAAACTCGAAATTTTACTTCATGCGCCACGCGTTTAATACACTGATTTAACGAGAAATTTAAAAACGCACAAAACAAATTTTTTATGTTAATCCTAACAATTAATTCGAATTATTTTTGACGATTCAAATCCTTTTGTAAGTATTCGAATTCTTTCGTAAGTATTTAAATCGTTTTATAAATATTCGAATCCCTCTATAAATATTCGATCCTTCTATGAGGATTCGAATCACCTGCATTTGGATTCGAATACGAATCCTCTTTAAAAAAATTTAACGAATCCAGTTTAACTAAAGTATTCGAATTAGAGATGGGCGAAATGGCTCTTTTCAGTGAGCTGGTTTAAAAGATCTGACTCATCTTAAAGAGCTGGTTCAGTGAGCCAGCTCAAAAGAGTTGCATGACTCAGTTACGAGCTAGCGATCCGCCGCGAGTTCTGACTCTTAGAGATCCATCTGATTCGCTAACTTATTGAATTGAGCGAAGTGGTGATTAAATATTTCGGTTATACAATGATTGCAATAATTTAATCATGATTTATATAAAAACGTAATAGTGAATATTAAATCACAATTATAGTAAACGCGTATTCATTTCGTGCAATTACACTTCAAGTGTGTTTAAATATATTGAATACGTGTGCGCGCCTATAAAAACACACATACATACATTAAAAGTGCGATTCTTTTCGCAATCTACAAGTGAGTCTTACAAAGACTATATCAAACACTCATTGAAGTAGGGAAGTAGTTGTTTCAATAAGTGTTTGATATAGTCTTTGTATAGTCTTTGGTATTAGTATAATAAGCTGGAATTGGGCAAGTTCCCAAGGCCAGTCAAAAGCCAAAAACAAAAAAAAATGGAAAAAGTAAATAGTGTATATTCAGTAAGGCTGAGAGTAGTCTGTCGATCCACGAGCCGCGTGAAAATCAAGATCTGTTAATGCATTACGAATCTACATTCACTCTAGAAGAGGGGGCGTATCAAAATGAGTCATGGCTCAAAAAGAGCTACATATTTCGAATTGAGTCACTTGGCTCACCAGCTCACTTCACTGAGCTGACTCTTTGAATCGATTCGCTCAGGAGTTACCCATTTTAATTCAAATGTCTTTTTTGAATCCTCTAAAAGGATACGAATCCTGGATGATTCGAATTCTGTCCAGCTCTGCTAATGACATAGTTGACATTAATTATACGTTAGTATAATTTTGGTTTGTTAAAATGTGAGGAAAAAAAGTAAAACTAAACATATCTAAATTCCCTAATTTAAAAATAGAAAACGATTTTTCAATCAAAAACTCTTTAGAGTTAACAGATAAATTAAAATCAATTGAAATTAAAAGTAATCAAAAATTAGTATCCTTTGATGTAGAATCCTTGTTTCCGAGTGTCCCGATTGATAAAACAATGTTCATTTTAGAACAACTTTTAATTAATAATAATATCCCAGAACAACAAATTACAGAATATTTAAATTTAACGAAAATTGTAATGGATAGCAATATATTTGAATTCAATAGAACTTTTTACAAACAAACCTTTGGTACGGCAATGGGGAACCCGCTTTCTCCCTTTTTAGCAAACATTTTCTTAAACCACTTCGAAAATTTAGCAGAAAATAACATTGACAATTTTCCCACCACTTGGTTCCGCTACGTAGATGACGTGTTTGCCATTGTCAATACTGATTTCAATATAGATGCGTTTGTTAAACAACTTAACAGTTTCTATCAGAGTATCAACTTTACTTATGAAACAGAGATTAATAATTCATTACCATTTTTGGACTTAATGATTACTAGGAAAGGCAATAAATTCGATTTTAACATTTATCGAAAAATCACTCACACCTTTAACTACATTCATTCAGACTCACATGCCCCCATACAACATAAATTAGCACAGCCTTTCACAGTATGATTCATAGAGCAATTCATATCCCAATATCCGAAATAAATAGAAAAATATAATTTAATAAAATCCCAAATATAGCAAAACAGTTAAATTACAAAGTTCATATAATCAATAAAATTATTAAAAAACATACCCATAGATTTAAAATACAAAATTCAACAAAATTAACTTCAATTAAAGATAACCCGCCGAAACAATATATTAAAGTCTTTTATGTACCTAAACTCACTAACAAGATTAATAAACTTTGTAAAAATTTCAATTTAATTCCAGCTTATTATACTAATACCAAACTAAAGAATTATCTCGGAAACACGTTTGACAATAAAAGCTACCTCTCTTTATCTGGCATTTATTCAATAGAGTGCTGCAATTGTGATAAGATTTATGTTGGACAAACTCAACGCAATTTGCAGACCAGGTTTAAAGAACATACCTTACACATCAAAAACTTTAATGCAGATAAATCAGCGTTAGCTCACCACCCCATCGAATCAGGTCACAAATTTTCAATAGATAAAATGAAATTATTAAAATTCTCCAGTAATTACCGGGTTAATATTATACCATGTAATACACGTAGTAAGTTACTGTTTCGCGAGAATTTCTGCCGTACAAAGTATGGTAGAAATGAACCCATTAATAGAATGATGCGTTACTACAATAATATATATAAAGTTAATCCGAATCTTGATATGTTTAATATTCCAATTTCAACATTTAAAAATAAATTAAATTGTATGACTCTTATTTAGCTCTGTTGTATTAAATTATGCTAAGTGTACTGTAATTTATGTTTACTTGTTACCAATTTGTATATATTTTTTTTTTCTTGTTATATTTTGTTAAATAGGTGTACCGTTTGGATAAATAAATAAATACCTTGGAGGCAATAGAAATGAAAAAAGTGGAAAACAGGCTATTAAACTTTGATTTAAGCCCATTAGTAAATCCTTTTCTAGAATTGATCCCAGCGCTTTAATCCCAGTCACCCGAAACATTGTAATTATAATCCGAATCTGTATCCATGGTATAAATTTTCCGTTTGTTTATGTAAATAGTTAAGCACTGATAATGGTCACATCGTGACCGAAATGTACATTTGCGATTTTTAAATAAATCCTGTGAAGAAAGGAGACTCAATTCTTTTATTTAATAACTTCGTTCACCTTCACGTAACTCAACAATAATTTAATTATATCTAACCTAACCTATTGACTTTCGATATACCTTTTTTTTGCTATTTTGACATTTTAAACATCAATAATGACACTTAATCTAGAATTCTGAAGATTTAAATTCAAAAACAACGAATGCTTATACATTTAAAGTGTATACTTAAATGTATGCAAACATTCTCGGTATACTTATAATTAAAACGGTGTGGTTCAGCTCAAAAAGAGCTACATATTTCGAACTGAGTCACTTGGCTTACCAGCTCACTTCGCTAAGCTGACTCTTTGAATCAATTCGCTCAGGAGTTACTCATCTCTAATTCAAATGTCTATTTTGAATCCTCTAAAAGGATTGGAATCCTGAATGAATCGAATCCTGCCCAGCTCTGCTAATGACATAGTTAACATAAATTATACGTTAGTATAATTTTGGTTTGTTAAAATATGAGGAAAAAAAAGTACAACTAAACATATCTAAATTGAATTTGTGTTCAGTATTCCGGCACCAGGTACCCACAGACGCGTTTCGGACTTCAAGGTCCTCTTCAGTGTGGTCCCGACCCAGTGCTGAGGAATACTGAACATTTCTGACTATTTCAAGCCAATATGTGAAAACTATTAATGATTTCGATAGCTAACGCCATCTAATGCTTCATAGTGGCTGTTCGGGTCAGACGAGGAATTTTTCTATTACAAACAATTCCCGTCCTTGGACCGAAGTAATTTTAAACGGTCGGTTCTGAAGGGGATAATGAATGCGTAAACACGCGCGAAATGGTCAACGCTGCCAGCTAGGGGTTGTTCCAGATGGTGAACCTCTTCTAAGAATTGCTGGGTACCTGCATCTTGCGCGCGCTAAATCCACCCCCGATGACGGAGTTTACCCCCCACTTTGTAAATATTTTGTAAATATGTTCTTGTATATTTTTAGCATTAAGCTTTTGAACTTATAAGAAGAAGGTCTAATAGAAATCCTTAAAAAGTGTTATTCGTTTTATTTTTCGTTGAACAAATTAGTCGATGGTCGTAACAACTAGTCACCTTACAAGTGACACCGTCGCAAGACAACACAAAATTATACATGGTCCTTCGAACCGGATGAAGAAGAGTTTATCCAACCCCGTGACCAGAAGATTAATTGTTCATCGTGGTTATCGTCGGTGAAGCTGTCCAGGTCCTTAGTTCGCCCAAGTAGACGTCCAGGTAGCCAAAGAGAGCAGCTCAAGCCGATGATTGAGATCCAGTCCAGGAAGACGATTTTGGAGGAAAAGTGGTGAGTCTCTGACAATTTCCCATTTCCTACCTTTGCCCTGGCCTTAGATCAGTTTTTGAATAATCTTAAATTTATGCACTAAATCGTGCTTAGTTTATTTAAATTAATTTAACCTTCTCATAAATAAATTTATTAAAAATGGATTTAAAGCAATTAATCCAAGAGCGTGGGTCGATTAAAGGCAAATTAACACGTACTAAAAATGCAGTTTCCGCAATGGATAAAACAAAATTAGATTATATTGATCTAGCAGATCGTTTACAAAAAATTCAGGAACTTTATGATCCATTCTTTAATGTTGTTGCAAAAATTCAATTGATCAATGAAGAGGAAAATAACGATGAGGAGAATTTTGAAAACGCATATTTTTCAACAACTAGTATGATTAAAACATTACTAAATTCTGCCCCGAAGGACACTAGTTCAAATCGGTCAATTTCATCTACCTCAAATTCCGATAATCAACTGCCTAAATTAAATATACCAACTTTTTCCGGTATTTTGTCTGATTGGTTAGGTTTTAAAGAATCTTTTGAGTCAATGATTCACGATAACAGTGAACTTAGTTCTCTACAAAAGCACCGCTATTTAAAGTCTGCTCTTGAGGGCGAAGCGGCGCTACTATTAAAGGGGATAAGTCTCTCCGAATGTAATTACCGTGAAGCTTGGGACGCATTAAATGACCGCTATAATAATACTAGGAAGTTAATTCACAGCCATATTATTGATATTTTGGAAATAAAACCAATAAATAGAGAAACGTGTGCTGAAATCCGAAAAGTAATTGATACAACTACTCGCAATATTCGCTCTCTGCGCGCATTAAAAGTGCCCGTTGATAATTGGGACGACATTTTAGTAGTTTTAACAGTATCTAAATTAGATATAAACACTAAAAGAGAATGGGATAGGACACTTGAGCGGGATAAACTACCAACATTTGCCGAGTTAGTTAGTTTTTTGGACAAAAAAAGTGGTTCATTAGATGTCGATCATGTTAATCACAGCAAAATAAATTCAGATCACGGTCGAACGAATCAAAAGTCAAAGTATGTTAATCATGTAGCTCAATTTGATAAAAAATGTATTATTTGTGGCAATTCACATCAAATATTCAAGTGCGACATATTTTTAAATTTAGCAGTTAGAGATCGTGTGTCTAAAATTAATGAATTAAAATATTGTGTATGCTGTTTGCGACCAGCAAATCATGCTATTCAAAATTGCTATGCACGCTCGTGTTCCATTTGCAAAAAGAAGCATAACTCTTTATTGCACATTACAAAATCAATGCCAAATAATGAACCAGTGCAATCCACGTCTGCGCATTGCAGTTATGAAGGCGAAGTTTTATTGTCAACAGCGATTGTAAAGGTTAATAATTTAAAGAAAACACACGAATGCAGGGTATTATTAGACAATGGCTCACAGTTAAATTTAATCACTTCCAGTGTTGCGGATAAGTTAAATTTGAAAAGAGAAAAGGTTGACGTAACAATACGCGGTGTAATTGAATCTGTATCAAATTCTTCAGAAAAAACTGAAATTAACATTGCCTCTAGATTAAATAACTACTCGGCAAATATTTCATGCATTATCGTACCGAAAATTACAAATTCATTACCTCGTGAAACCTTTAAAAAGGGTACAATAAAGATTCCGCATAATATGCAATTAGCAGATCCACATTTTAATGTGTCCCGCCCTATTGATATGTTAATAGGTGCGAGTGTGTTTTGGAAGACTTTATGTAACGGTCAGGTAGATTTAGGGATAGGTAATCCCGTGCTGCAAAAGACGCACTTCGGGTGGATTATAGGCGGAGGTGAGACAAAGGCTATTGTTAAGCAGGGTCAGGTAGCAAGCCTTCAATTACTTAATTTGAAAACCGATGTAGAACATTTTAATTTGGAGCGTTTTTGGGAAATCGAAAATGTTGACGCAATTTCTAAAAAATTAAATCCCCAGGAACTTAAATGCGAAAGGCATTTTATCAACAATGTAACCCGCGATAATACAGGTCGATTCACAGTTGCCTTACCGTTCGCTAATAATAAAATAGAATTAGGTGATTCATATAGTATAGCGCAGAAAAGATTCTATAATTTAGAAAATAAATTATGCAAAAATGAAGAACTTAAGTTGCAATACTCAAAATTTATGACTGAATATGTAGATTTAGGGCATATGCGATTAATAGAGTCCGATGATAAATCCGGCTATTATTTGCCGCATCATGCAGTATTCAAAAATGCTAGTGCCACCACTAAATTAAGAGTAGTATTTGACGGTTCATGTAAAACAACGAATGGAAAATCGCTCAATGATATGTTAATGAAAGGGCCTGTCATACAGGATGAATTGTTCACAATTCTTATTAGATTTCGCGCACATAAATATGTACTATCTGCAGACATAGAAAAGATGTACAGGCAGATTAGAGTAGACGATCATTCATCCAAATTTCAAAAAATACTGTGGCGTTTTGATTCCTCGTATAAATTAAAATCTTACAAATTAGACACTGTCACGTACGGTACCACCCCCGCGTCATTCCTGGCAACTCGTTGTTTACATGAATTGGCCAATAATGAAGCCAAACAATATCCCCAAGCCTGTGAAATAATTAAAAGGGATTTTTATATGGATGACTTGCTGACAGGTAGTGACTCAATTAAAGATTTAATAAATATCAGAAATAATGTTATATCAGTATTAAATAATGGGGGTTTTCAACTAAATAAATGGAATGCCAATAATGAATCGATCTTAAATCAAATTCCGCGTGACAGAGAGGACATGTTAATTAGACTTGATAAAGATGTCAGTACGAAAATCCTCGGCTGTCTGTGGGATTCTGCGTCAGATGTATTTACTTTTTCTGCTTGCAAACCCGATGAAAAACGTATCACCAAGAGAACCATTCTGTCTCAGGTAGCCAGTTTGTTTGACCCTTTAGGTTTCGTTAATCCTGTCATTGTATCTGCAAAGTTAATTATACAAAAGTTGTGGCAATTGAACTTAACTTGGGATGAGAGCGTGCCTTTAAATATTCATACGGAATGGAAATCTTTTCAAGCTAACCTGCAACTAATTAATAATGTTAGAATTTCTCGTAATATTAAATTTAATTCAGATTTTGAGCTTCACGGGTTTTGCGACGCAAGTGAAACGGCTTATGGGGCATGCATATACGCACGCGTGAAAATTAAGGATCAAGAATATTTTACAAATTTAATTACGGCAAAATCACGCGTTGCCCCTTTAAAAACGCAATCACTTCCCAGGTTGGAATTGTGTGGCGCATTGCTACTATCGCGATTAATAAATACTATAAAAAATGCGTTACAATTTAAAAATATTCAATACAAAAGCTATATGTGGTGTGACTCATCTATAGTACTTTGTTGGATTAATGCCGAAAAGGCTAAATTTAAAACGTTCGTCTCTAATAGGGTAGCTGAAATCAGGGAATTAACAAATACTGAGAATTGGAGGCACGTATCTACGACCGATAATCCCGCTGATATTCTTTCCCGGGGATGTACTGCACAAGAATTATTAAATTCAGATATTTGGTGGCGAGGTCCTTCATGGCTCGTAAAAAGTCAATCTGAATGGCCTCAATCCAAAGTTAATGTGATAACTAATATTCCTGAAATTAAAAATGTTTGTCTTGTAAATAGTGTAAATAATAGTTTTAGTATTTGGGACAATTATTCTAGTTTTTCAAAACTTATTAGAGTTACAGCGTATTGTCAGAGATTTTTAAATAATTGCAAGGCAAAGAAAAGCGGCAAGGAGAAATCAGTTGATTACCTCTCATCGGACGAAATTAAAAGGGGTACTTTGTCCTTGATAAGAGCCGTTCAAATGCAGTCATTCCCAAATGAGTACAAGCATTTAATTAACGGCCGCGAAATTAATAAAAATAGTAACTTATTAACTTTAACCCCATTTATGGATGAGATTGATCGGGTTATCAGAGTCGGGGGTAGATTAAAAAATGCATTGCTACCGTATAATAATAAACATCCCCTGGTTATACCTGGGCAACATAAATTAACAGAGCTAATGATTCAACATCAGCACTTAACAAATCTGCATTCGGGTGTTAATGCGACTCTCGCCTCAATAAGATTAAATTACTGGCCATTATCAGCAAAAAACCAGATTAAAAAGATTATCGGAAAATGTGTACGATGCTTTCGAGTAAATCCGAAATTCGGCGAACCGATTATGGGCGAATTACCTGAGCCGCGTGTGGTAATTCAAAAACCTTTTAATTCCACTGGAATTGATTTTTGTGGGCCCTTCTTGATAAAAGACGGTGTTAGAAAAGGCATCACCAGAAAGGCCTACGGTTGTTTATTCATTTGCCTAGCAACTAAAGCCGTTCACTTAGAAGTGGTCAGCAATTTATCAACGGACGCATTTATTGCGGCGTTGCGGCGCTTCGTTGCTCGTCGCGGAAAAATCACGCGTATATATTCAGATAATGCTACTAATTTTATCGGTGCTAGTAAAGAATTAAGCTCACTTTTTAAATTAGTAAAGGCAGAATTATCAAATAATAAATTAAATAATATTTTTGCAACAGACAATCTAGAATGGCACTTTATACCTCCTCGGTCTCCACATTTTGGGGGGATCTGGGAGGCAAACATAAAAAAAGTAAAATATCATTTAAAAAGAGTTATGGGAAACTGTATTTTGACATTTGAAGAGCTAACTACACTATTAAGTCAAATTGAGGCCGTCCTAAATTCTCAACCCCTGTGTAGTATTTCCAACGACCCCAACGATCCCTCTTTCTTAACTCCTGGTCACTTCCTTGTCGGAGATTCATTAACAGGTGTGGCAGATCCGAGTCTATGCGACATTAAAATCGGAAGATTATCCAGATGGCAACACCTGCAATACATGAAGCAGCACTTTTGGAAAAGATGGGTGAAAGAGTATCTTCCGACTCAACTACCTCGCACCAAGTGGACCAAGAACTCTAGCAAGATAGAGGTGGGGGACTTAGTGGTCATCAAAGAAGAAAACCTGCCCCCATTAAGGTGGCTCGTTGGACGAGTTCTGGAATTGCACCCAGGCAAGGACGGAGTTGCACGCGTAGCAACAATGAAAACTACAACAGGCGAGTTTAAGAGGGCGATAACCAGGCTGGCAGTTCTCCCAACAAATTGAGCCGAAGAGACTTCATTCCTTCAGGGGGGGCGGCATGTTCGGGTCAGACGAGGAATTTTTCTATTACAAACAATTCCCGTCCTTGGACCGAAGTAATTTTAAACGGTCGGTTCTGAAGGGGATAATGAATGCGTAAACACGCGCGAAATGGTCAACGCTGCCAGCTAGGGGTTGTTCCAGATGGTGAACCTCTTCTAAGAATTGCTGGGTACCTGCATCTTGCGCGCGCTAAATCCACCCCCGATGACGGAGTTTACCCCCCACTTTGTAAATATTTTGTAAATATGTTCGTGTATATTTTTAGCATTAAGCTTTTGAACTTATAAGAAGAAGGTCTAATAGAAATCCTTAAAAAGTGTTATTCGTTTTATTTTTCGTTGAACAAATTAGTCGATGGTCGTAACAACTAGTCACCTTACAAGTGACACCGTCGCAAGACAACACAAAATTATACAGTGGCATCGTCAGTGACACTGACGATGCCACTATGAAGCATTAGATGGCGTTAGCTATCGAAATCATTAATAGTTTTAAACATATCTAACCTAACCTATTGACTTTCGATATATCATTTTGTTGCTATTTTGACATTTTAAACATCAATAATGACACCCGATCTAGAATTTTCAATTTCAAAAACAACTAATGCTTATAAATTTAAAGCGTAAACTTAAATGTATGCAAAAATTCTCGGTATACTTATAAATAAAACGGTGTGGTTCATACGTTATTATTTATTCTAATGATCGAATCGATTTTGTTTACGAAACGCGATACACAACAAACCGTGTTTGAAATTCCTGGTCTGAGCCGCTTTTGACATCATTTGATAAATTTAGCGCGGTTTTGTTTCGATAAAAGACTCATGCATATTTGATAAAGAGTGGTAAAAAGCAAACATCACTCAATATAAACACGCTGAGTAAACACAAAATAAATTACGGTAAGCGGTTTTTTTTTCATATGGGTGCAAAAAAAGTGAGTTGCAACATTTTATATGAATGAATAAATTAAATAATACGTAACTTAACATCAGCAGAATTAATGATAAATAAATTATAATTAAGCGGTCAATTAGATCACCAATAATTGCTTCTTCTATCTTTCAATGGCATTGGCCTAAAAAATGGCTTGAAATTTATATTTCGGCATAGAGTAATTAGAATATAATATATAATTTTCTTAATCTAGGATTTCGGGAAAGCACATCTTCGAATGGGTAATTAACAGAGCTGGGGCGAATCCTCGTAAAAAGGATTTGAATCACAAATCCGAATCACCTAATATGATTCGAATGACGAATCCTCGAATAAAGGATTTGTAAGAGATAAATATGATTCGATTTGAATCCTGTTTTTTCGAATCACGAATACAAATCCTTTAAGAATAAATTTGATTGTATTATTTTTTTGCAACTATTGATATATAAATATCGTTATCAGTTGTTGTAACAAAAATATTCAAAACCTAATTATTTATTATTAACACTGAACATCGTTCATAACAGACTAAATATCTAATTAATTGATTAAAGATGTAGTTGTGTGTTTCTGAACTTTACTTTAAATCAGTGTTTTGTACGTGTGGCGCATGAAGTAAAATTTCGAGTTTAGAAAAGCCCCGTGAAAATTTGTCTCGGGTCGCTGCGCGACCCTCGACAAATTTTCTACGCGGGGCTTTTCTAAACTCGAAATTTTACTTCATGCTTAGTCTGGGAGTGGACAAATCAAAATAATATAAAAAACACAAAATACTGACTATACTATACTATCTACATATTGACTCTCATTTCACTATGCAGACTATACAGGGTGCTTTTTTTTAAGTACACATATCCCAATTATTTGCTGCAAATCTTTTTTTTTTATAGAGTTCAATTTGAAGCTCTTAACTAGTGTTTTTCACTCCCAGGTTGAGCATGAAGTAAAATTTCGAGTTTAGAAAAGCCTGAAAATTTGGTTTGGTCGCATAGCGCGAAGCGCGGAGCGAACAACCAAATTTTCAGGCTTTTCTAAACTCGAAATTTTACTTCATGCGCCACGCGTATTTAACACTGAAAGCACTGAAATATTGTGAACAAGTGAACTTTACTTGAAATTAGTGTCTTATACGCGTGGCGCATTAAGTAAAATTTCGAGTTTAGAAAAGCCTGAAAATTTGGTTTGGTCGCTCCGCGCTTCGCGCTATGCGACCAAACCAAATTTTCAGGCTTTTCTAAACTCGAAATTTTACTTCATGCGCCACGCGTATAAAACAGTGATTTAAAGTGAAGTTAAAAATGCACTGAAAACCAACCCAACTTCGATATTTTTTCAAAATTTGATGTTTTCTTTCATATCCATGCTGTAAACCTTCAGACATTCGTTGTTTTCTTGTAAAAAAAACTTTAAATCCCTGTAGTTCTTCGATCTCCGAAGACCATGATTGGTCCTTCGAGTTGTAGCCTTTGTAAAATGGTAATAAACTTATTAATATTTAAATTTTAAACTTCTAAGAACGAGATTTGTCCACTCACAGACCAAGCATGAAGTAAAATTTCGAGTTTAGAAAAGCCCCGCGTAGAAAATTTTCACGGGTTTTTCTTTTCTGGTCGCATAGCGCGAAGCGCGGAGCGACCAAACCAAATTTTCAGGCTTTTCTAAACTCGAAATTGTACTTAATGCGCCACGCGTATAAGACACTAATTTCAAGTAAAGTTCACTTGTTCACAATATTTCAGTGCTTTCAGTGTTAAATTCGCGTGGCACATGAAGTAAAATTTCGAGTTTAGAAAGGCCTGAAAATTTGGTTTGGTCACTCCGCGCTTCGCGCTACGCGACCAAACCAAATTTTCAGGCTTTTCTAAACTCGAAATTTTACTTTATGCTCAATCTGGGAGAAAACACTGGTTTAAAGCTTCAAATTGAACTATTTTTAAAAAAGCGTATACATATGTACAGGGTGGTGCATTTTGGAGGTGCCACATATGGAACACTTTTTTATTTGAAGAGATATTATTATTGTTTATTTACGGATATCCATTTAAAATAAATACATAATGCTTAGTCTAAAATAAGTTAAAAGTAATAATTAAGTTAAAATATATAAAATATATAAAATCACAAACAATATACACAACAGATTAAAATCAAAATGCTCATTATTATGCTAAAAGTAATAAATAAGGGTAAAATATAAATCACAAACAATATAAAAATAAAACAAACAAAACAGATTAAAATGTGAACAAAAATAAAAATCTAATTTGTCTCACGGAGCATGGACTTAAGATTCTTTTTGCTTGTGGTAGCAAAGTCTATATTCGCCGAGTTGCAGTGCGCGGAATTGTAATACCGTTTTTGTTAGCCAGAGTCATTTTTTGGGTTTTAATCAATGGCCAAAAGAAAATTGATCTATATTTAACCGTTTTCGCTCTATACCCGAAAGTTACTGAAATGTCGGTTTTCTGAAGTTACTCTAACTCATTTGTTGTAAAAGTTATTAGCCAACTGTAAAAATGTTCTTATGGAAACTTTTTACGCCCATTAAAATAATACCGACTTTCTGCAAAAATGTTGTCTCATTAAGACTTCTTCTCCAAATATTCATTGAAACAACTACTTCTCGATGAATATTTGGAGACTTGTCTCAATGAGACAAAATTTTTGCAGAAAGTCGATATTAATTTTAATTCGTTTCTTTTTTTGTAAATATTTTGCAAACTAGGAGTGGATGAGAGAGGATGGGATCGGGGTAAGGACGTTGGAAAAGCTGGGGAGGGAGAGGGAAAAAAAAGGAAGGGTAAGAGGGATACGGGAATGGAGTAATAATGAATAAATTCTGCAAACTATTGACAAACTCAATTTTTATTTATCTTAAATTTACTTTATTTTGATTTAGTGATATGATCAATTTTTACGATTACAATTTTGCAAATTTTGACGCCCCTCCGGTTGGCTGCCCCACCGCTTCAGATTTAAGAAAGAAGAAATGCTCGTCATTTCGTAATTTTCATAGATAACCATTTGTGTGTTCTAATTTTAATTTTCATATTAATTATTCTTTGAATAATTACATTTTTTTTATAAAACGTGGCCGGTTAATGGCAAATGTTTAATGGGTGGTCGGGTTTAATTAAACGCAACGTGCAATTATCGCGGGCAATTACACGTGCGGTCATTTATGAATTAATATAATATCGGGAGTGCTTTTATTATCCTCCTCGCGTCCAAAAAGAGAATAGTGCGTGCGTGAGAAGTTGACGGCCTTCTGAAACGGATAGCCGATGAAAACTGTTATGACTAACACTACTTTTACGCCTCTTTTCATTATTGTAATTAGACAACGCCGATAATTACATGCAAAACTCTTTATCTCATTAGTTACGGCTGATTGTGTATACGTACATCTATCCGAATCAAAAGCGGAACTGACACGATGCAGAGTATTAAAAAAGAAAAAGTTTAATATTGGACATAATTTTAGAAAATTGTCATCCTTACAAAAGAACGTGTACAATATACAGGGATTTTTTTTTGGTATGTTTGCGCCATAAATATTCCGACATTTGTCGTTTTTTTAAAAGAGCTTAATTTTAAACTTCAAATGATTGTTTTCCACTTCCAGATTAAGAATGAAGTAAAATTTCGAGTTTAGAAAATTTGTGAAAACTATTAATGATTTCGATAGCTAACGCCATCCAATGCTTGAAGTCCGAAACGCGACTGTGGGTACCTGGTGCCGGAATACTGAACACAAATTCAATTTAGAAAATTTGGTTTGGTAATTTTTTCATATGGACGTCAACGTTGGCTATGAGCTCATTTTGTAGGTTTTTGTATTCTCTTTAATTTGATGTATCATATGATAAGTTTATTTAAAAAAATAATAAAAATTTTCTAGTAGGCTGTGAAATTTTATATTAGAACAAAAGAATATTTATACATTATAAATGTAGTAAACCTTTAGTAAATTAAGTTAGCTAAATATTACTCATTGCTCCATTTGTGATCAGATTGTAATTATAGTAAAATACAACTAAGTGTTTTGCAAATAATAATAAAAAAAAAAAATAAATAAATGTACTACACGTGGGCAACAAATCAAATAAGTTTTTAACACAATTTTAGTATAAAATACATAAAGAAAAACGAAAATCTCATTTAATTTTTCATAAAAAAAATAAATCCACTACCATACCATACCATACCATAACCAAATTAAAGGGAAATTAAATCTCTACAAAATGAGCTTATAACCAACCTTGGCGTCCATATGAAAAAATGAAGTTAGTATGCCTATCTTGGAAAATATTTGCTTCGTGTTAAAAAAAATATGTTTAAAATGACATACCGGGCGTTCGAGAAAAAAACGCCCAACGCGATAACGCGATAATATTGTCGTCGAAAATAAATTGAAATAAATTTTCTATTTTAAATTATATTAAAAAAATTGTGTGGCTTGGAAAAAATATTCGGAAACAATAATTTTTAAAAATCCGAACTTCCCTTTGAGCCAGTACTTTATGCCCGTGGCGCATGAAGTAAAATTTCGAGTTTAGAAAAGCCCCGTGAAAATTTGTCTCGGGTCGCTGGCGCGACCCTCGACAAATTTTCTACGCGGGGCTTTTCTAAACTCGAAATTTTACTTCATGCTTTGTCTGGGAGTGGAAAACCCTCATTTTATCGTCAGATATTATTTTTTAAACCCAATAATACCCAATATATTGTTTTTCAAAAATATTGTTGTTGAAACAAAATTAAAATAAACCTTCTATTTGAAATTAAAATTTTCAAAAATTATAATTAGTGTGCCTTGGAAAAGAGTGACAAATTTATTGTCATTGTCATTTATTGTAAGGTTTTGTCTAACTATTCAGGTTTGACATAACACATCGAAGACTTCACATCGTTTAAATCAATTTTAGAGCTTACATCGTTAAAATCTCCAGTGTTTAAATCAAATTTAAAGGTTACATTTGTGAAATCCTATTTGTTTACATCAATCTTTGAGGTTATGTTTGTTGAATCCTGTTTATTTACATCAAATTCGGAGTTTAGGATTGTTAAATCTCCAAAAAACAAATTTCAAATAGAACTCAAAAAAGTATTAAAAAATAGTAAACATTTAATTTCAGACAGAGATAGATTTAAATTAACATTGATGAATCCAAAAGCCCCAATTCTCGATGGATTACCAAAAATTCATAAAGAAAATATTCCAATGCGTCCGGTGGTGTCGTACTTATATGCTCCGATGTATAAATTGTGTAAATTTTTAAATAATTTAATTCCGACATTCATAGGCTTTAAACCAAAATATTCAATAAAAAATACATTAGAACTAATTAATAACTTAAGAAACTTATCAATTCCACACAACGCAAAACTAATTTCATTCGACGTAAAAAGTAAAAAGCTTATTTACATCAGTTCCGATAAATGAATTAAAAATTATATTAGAAAATGAAATGAATATGTCGAATGAATCTAATTCAAAAAAATTTGAACTTAAATCATTAATGGAAATTTGCATAGACCAATGTTACTTCGAATTTAATAATACATTTTATACACAATCAGACGGACTACCTATGGGATCACCTTTGTTGTCTCCTTTATTATCTGACATATATATGGATCACTTTGAAAATAATTTATTAACGAAAACAGAAAGCAAAAGAGACACATTTATTTCTGGGCAAGATATGTAGACGATGTATTTTGTATATGGACAGGTACAAATAAACAACTGGAAACATTCACAAATTTCATTAATAAAATTAACAAAAACATTCAGTTTACAGTTGAAAAAGAAATAAATAACAGCCTCAATTTTCTTGACATTACATTCACGAAAACAGTAAACAATAAATTGTCATACAAAATATATAGAAAAGAAACTTGCACAGATGTCATCATACCAGAATGTTCAAATACACATAGTCAGATTAAATACAGTACATTCCACGCCCTTTTACACAGACTTATCAATATCCCTCTAAATAAAATAGACTTTGAAAATGAACTAGACACAATAAAAACAATAGCAGTTAACAATGGCTACACTGAAGATTTAATTAATAAAATGTTAAAAAAGAAACAACACAAACAAAAACGAAATTACTTTTATAGTGGGACAAATTCAGACACAATAACATGGAATAGATTAGAATATAATAAGCCACTGTCTTTACAAATCAAAAATAATTTAAAAGGAAAGAATAATAACATAAGTTTGACAAACACAAATAATTTAGGAAAATTAATAGTTAACAATAAAATCAAAACTAAAAATTGTAAATTGAAGAAAAGTGGTATTTATGAATTAAAATGTGATGATTGTGATGCAGTGTATATAGGACAAACCGGCAGGTCTTTTGATATCAGGTTAAAAGAGCATAAAAAAGACATAGAGAATAAAAAACAAACCACCGGTTTTTCTAAGCACTGTATCACATCTAATCACCATTTTTCTTCAAACGATTTAAAAATTCTGCATACAGGTAATAAGGGATTAACGCTTAACTACCGGGAGGGTTTAGAAATTTCAAAAGCCATAAAGGCAAGTAAAAATGTGGTCAACGACAACGAAGACCTTTGAAATTCCCCGATATTAAATTCCCTTATTACCCAATAAAACCTAAAACTCGAAACTGTATATATTCCCAAACAAATCCATTTGTAGAACATTCTTGATAATGGCATTAAGCCGAAACTAGTAGAAAATAAAATACATATAAGTGAAACAAAACCAAGTGAATTTAATTTACAAACCATTATATTTTAAAATGTTTTACCAAGTGATTAATGAGAAAAAAGTGTCCGATATATTGTTAAATCTTGTTTGGTTACATTAAATTTGTAAGTTAGGTTGGTTCAATTTTGTTTGTTTACATCAAATTTGTAGGTTAGCTTGGTTAAATCTTGTTTGTTTACATCAAATTTGTAGATTAGGTTGGTTAAATCCTGTTTCTTAACATCAAATTTGGGGGTTAGGATTGTTAAATCATATTTCTTAGCATCAGATTTGAAGGTTAGATTACTTGAATCTTGTTTATTTGGAAAGTTTATGTAGCATAGAATAAGAAGTAGTTCAAGTGTTAAATTAATATTCTTTTTAAGAAATGAAGTATTTATCAAATATTAGTTAACGGAACAAGCGGATTGAATATAAACAAATAAACAATTTAAACAGTATTAAATGGTCAATTTACAAATGTTGGTCTCTTTTTGATTGACATTACTTTACAATAAATGACATTTGTCAATACTTCTGTTGAATTCATAAATTGCACCTGTTTTCATTTTTTTCTTCTTGTAAACAAGATTATTACTGATTAATTGACTGCTTTATAACTGCATGTTTTAAATTTACGTGAAGTGATTATTACACATAAAAAGACTGTTATTCCTTTTAATTTTGTTTCGACAACAATATTTTTGAAAAACAACATATTGCGTATTATTGCGTTCAGAAAAATAATGTCTGATGATGAAATTAGTGTTTTCCACTCCCAAAGCATGAAGTAAAATTTCGAGTTTAGAAAAGCCCCGCGCAGAAAATTTGTGGAGGTTCGCGCCTGCGATCCTCGACAAATTTTCAAGGAGCTTTTCTAAACTCGAAATTTTACTTTATGCGCCACTGGTTCAAAATAAAGTTCGGATTTTTAAAATTGATGCATTCGAATATTTTTCCCAAGGCACACTCCAAATTTTCAGGCTTTTTTAAACTATAAAATTTGATTCATGCGCCACGCGTACAAAACACCGATTTATTCTAAAGTTCTAAATTATTTACACACCCATCAATTTTGATTAGAATAACACAAAAGCAGAATTTTAAGTAACGATTTATTTTTTTACGTTTTAGTAAATTATTATTTGATTTACTAGCGAATGCATTTTCTTGATATTTTGACGTGAAAAGCTTATAAAATTAAATTATGTTTCCTTAAATTGACATTATTGATGTAGTTAGCATACATTATAATATATTTATTAGTGCTAGTACTAACAGTATGACATTTATTATACCGGGTGTTGACTTGGCGGACGCAACATAGGAAATCCCATGTAAATTTTGAAATGTTCAAATTTTGAAATGTTCAAATTTTGGCTACCCTATTTATTTTAGAGACAAAATATATTTACCTTTTTTGTTGAGGAAAAACTTCTGAATTCATTCGTGTTAACGTTTATCACTTTACTTTTCTCTAAGTTAAAATAATTAAGAAAAAATAATGTGATTTTATAAAAATAATGACGTGCCATGGAATTGAAACAACAACTGCGGATGTCAAAATGGCAAAAAATCGTAGTCGCTTGATTAAAGTAAATGATTTACAAGAAAAATGTCATTATTTTTATAAAATCACATTACTTTTACTTAATTATTTTAGCTGTTAATTTTCTGACATTCGTTGATTTTTAAAAGAGTTCAATTTGAAGCTTTAAACGAGTGTTTTCCACTCCCAGACTAAGCATGAAGTAAAATTTCGAGTTTAGAAAAGCCCCGTGAAAATTTGTCGAGGGTCGCGCAGCGACCCGAGACAAATTTTCTGGGCTTTTCTAAACTCGAAATTTTACTTCATGCGCCACTCGTATAAAACACAGATTTTAAGTGAAGATCGAATATACATAAATTTGACAATATAGTCTTTTGTACGCGTGGCGCATGAAGTAAAATTTCGAGTTTAGAAAAGCCCAGAAAATTTGTCTCGGGTCGCTGCGCGACCCTCGACAAATTTTCACGGGGCTTTTCTAAACTCGAAATTTTACTTCATGCTTAGTCTGGGAGTGGACAACACTTGTTTAAAGCTTTAAATTGAACTTAAAAAAAAAACAGGGAATATCTGCAATTGTTGTATCAATTCCATGGTATGTCATTATTTTTATAAAATCATATGACTTTTTCTTAATTATTTTAACTTAGAGAAACGTAAAGCGTTAAGCGTGAACATTAATAAATTTAGCTAAAAGTGAAATACATTTTGTCTCTAAAATAAATAGGGAAGCCAATATTTGAACACTTTAAAATTAACATGCGATTTCCTATGTTGCGTCCGCGAAGTCAACACTCAGTATTTATTTTCACATTTTTTTCCATATCTTGGAAACCACTGATGCTAGATGAAATTCGTTAACGCAGTTTTATTATGTGTTAAAAACGGAAAATGTTGTCTAATTTAACTGTTTTCGTATTTTTATTAGTTTACGAAATTTCAATAGTGAGCACGATAAAACAAACCTATAATTTAATAATTTTATATAAGAATTAATTGAATCGTTAATATGATATAATATCACTAAAACATTTAATAACAAGAAGTGTTCAATAGAAACGATAAGAATTTAAATGAGGATGGGCACATTTGGCATTGATAAGTAGTTCATACTCATCATTCGGTGCCATTTCAACTTTTTTTAGGTCATTTAAATTATGTGTAAAATGTTTGTTTTGTAGTGGGTACACGACCCGCTTGCGGGGTATCAAAAACTGTGTGGATGAACTGAGGTGGTCCTCTCATTGTCCTGCATGTTTTCTTCCATTTAACCGATTCTCTAGCTCTAACCGTTCAGAAGACCCATGAGGACCTGATCGTAACCTCTAAAAATCAGTAGGACCCCCGACCGCTATGTGATGAATACATTTCTGCGGGGGATGGGCCCGAATTTCACGCCTTGTTATAACATCTAGCGTTCCGGAACCGAATGCAAAATAGGAAAGGGTCTTGAAAGGGAAATACTACCTGATGCCATTGACACACAAACGAGCATTTTCCTCTCCCAGGCGAAGCATGAAGTAAAATTTCGAGTTTAGAAAAGCCCAGAGAATTTGACGTGGTAGTGCAGCGCAGCGGAGCGGCCGAGCCAAATTCGGGATTTTCTAAACTCGAAATTTTACTTCATGCACAGCCGAGCGTATAAAACGACGATTTCAAGTAAAGTTCATTTGTTCACAATATTTCAGTTATTTCAGCGTTTATTACGCTCGGCTGCGCATGAAGTAAAATTTCGAGTTTAGAAAAGCCCGAATTTGACTCGGCCGGTCCGCTGCGCTGCGCGACCTCGCCAAATTCTCTGGGCTTTTAGAACAATTAAACTATTTTTTTATTAAATCAATATCTTTTCATAACCCGTAATCTGCATTTTTGATATTTTCGTTGCTCACTTCCTTTTTCAATTTCTTTATATTAGGTTTTAAATATGAAACGAATTATGTGTTATTTTTAACTTACTATGAGGAATTTATTAACTTATGTTAAGTTAATTGTAGTAATTACAATTCATATAAGTAAAAGTGTGTCAATGGCATCAGGTAGTATTTCGCTTTCAAGACCCTTTCCTATTTTGCATTCGGTTCCGGAACGCCAGATGTTATAATAAGGCGTGAAATTCGGGCCCATCCCCCGCAGAAATGTATTCATTACATAGCGGTCGGGGGTTCTACCGATTTTTAGAGGTTACGATCTGGTCGCAGACCCATGCATCGACTACTTAATCGGAATACCCTGTATACCAAGGGGGAAACCCAAACAACGAACCGGAAATTTACATTTCGTCTGAAGTTATTTCAAATCCCGACCGTTTCCTGGACTCACAAACTCCTCCTTTATTTCACCGTTTCGCAACAGCCACTCATTGCGTGCAGCCACACGAAATCGGCAATAAAACGGCACTTTATTCCGATTTGGCAATTTTCCTCCGATGCCAATAAGAATAGAATTACGCGTGCTATTAGCAATAGAGCTCTTGCGAATAGGAGGAAGTCGTCTACAACTAGGTTCAGTTTGGTCAGATGGCCTCGTTTTTTTTTTTAATTCCTTTTCTTTGGGCAGCCGGTTATCACGTTGCAATGGCGGTCCGTAATCACCGACCGTTGAAAAATCAGCCAGATACAAAGAGGAGATAACGAAACAGTGGATTATATTGTGCTCACCAACTTCCTGATGGTAATCTACGAAGAGTTTGCACACGTTTATATAGATGGTGTTATAAACATGACAACTGTGATGTATTCGCTGATAAGGTTTGCTGATATTGATAAGGTATGTGTCGTCTTTAAAATTCCAATATTGTTTTAAATATTGAGAGTTGTATTTGAAGGATGCAAAAAATAGGAAATTTCTATGAGTTGAAAGATAAGTCGTTGAATATCTGAATTAATAGAATTACAGATTACTAAAATGCAAAAAATAGGAAATTTCTATAAGTTGAAAGATAAGTCATTGAATATCTGAATTAATAGAATTACAGATTACTAAAACGATGAACGATATGAATTTTTTAATAATGCGGCACTCTATTGAGAGTCTCAAATGATAATTGAACTAATTCCTGTTATAATACAATATACAGGGTGATTCTTGACCTATACGCATTATTGCGAGTAATTATAGTTCGTGATGTGTAGTGATGGGAAACAGTGGCGCAGCCAGGAAGGGGTTACGGGGGTTAGAACCCCCCCCCCCCCCCAGTCGCTGCTATCAATTTTATTTTGTCTTTTTGAAATTGCCGCGTGTTTACAATCATTAAAAAATTGTGCGTTAGTGCGCATCTGCACACGCCCTGATTTTACGCGAAATTATATTATAAATAGCTTCTATAGAAGTATTTTATGTTTATGCAAATTATATTATTCTGTCTAAACTGCTTCAGTTAGAAACCCCCCTCATGTAAAAATCCGGGCTACGCCACTCATGGGAAATGGAAAAAAAATTATTAAAAAGTGTTTTATTAACAGGGATAACAAATTAATTATGTAACTTAAAATGAAGTGAACACAATAAGTGTTCGAAGTGATTTCCTTCGTTTTTAATGCATAACTGAGGGCATGCTGCCGAATTAACTCGGCAGCAGCATTTATACGATTTTGTAACTCTTCCTCACTGTGTCCCAAAAAATAAAAGTCACGGGGATTAAGGTCAGGCGACCTAGGAGGCCAAGCAGTTGTACCTCAGAGACCTATTAATCTTCCCGGAAACAAGTTATTAAGATAATTTCGTACCTCTAGCGCAAAATGTGGTGGTGCGCCATTGTAAAGAAACCACATTCACTGTTGAACAGCAATAATAAGTTCCTTTACCAATTCTGGTAAATTTTCTTGCAAACAGTCACAATTCAAGGCAAATGCGATAATTTTATCAGCACACCTATCTCAACATAATTGATTCGTTAACTCTCTTAATACAAAACTTTTACTACACTCTTTTAGTATTTTCCATCAATACACATCACGAGTTATGCGATAAGTCAAGAATCACCCTGTATAGTATAAAATACCCTGTATTGTATAAAATACCTTGTATAGTATAAAATATCCTGTATAGTATAAAATACCCTGTATAGTATAAAATACCGTGTATAGTATAAAATACCCTGTATAGTATAAAATACCCTGTGTAGTAAAAAATCAGGAATTAAAATTTAAGTGTCATTTGCAATGATTTATAATAAAAATAAAATCAAATGAGTGAGTTATTTGTAATGGTTCATTGATAACGTACTTCTTAATAGCTGTAATCAATTCAACAATATAATCTTTTGATAACTTTTCTGTATTATTTTTTAATTAGGTAGTCCAATCACGATTTATAACAATTTCAGTAAAAGTAGAACAAACAAGCAACACAAAAGAGTTAAAACATAGCCAATACGTCGTTTCACTTTTTGGTAATTGAAATGTGAGAATGTGTTTTTATTTTTCGGTGGGCGTCCTCGACGGCGACGTTACACATGCAAAAGTGGAGAAATTTTTGTGGTAAAAAATGACGTTTCACTTACAAAGACAAGACGAAATGGTGTCTTGAACAGGCAGGAAAGTGTCTGTTTTGTCCAATGAATTCTAATTTTATTTCCAAACCGTAACCTGCAATGTTTCTTCAATAAATGTATTTCTAATGTAATAATAATAATTTATTTCTTAACAGATATAACAGAAATGTAAATGAATGACAAATAATCGCCCTGATTCTGTACGCGAAATGTTAAATTTGATGTATTAGGTACGATTCACTAGAGGTGCCCCATGGTTTCCTTGATTTGTAGACCAAACCAAATTTTCAGGCTTTTCTGAACTCGAAATTTTACTTCATGCGCCACGCGTATTAGACACTAAAATATCGTAAAGTTCAAAATATACTGCTTAAGTTTAATCAATGTCTAAACGCGTGGCGCATGAAGTAAAATTTCGAGTTTAGAAAAGCCCCGTGAAAATTTGTCTCGGGTCGCTGCGCGACCCTCGACAAATTTTCTACGCGGGGCTTTTCTAAACTCGAAATTTTACTTCATGCTTAGTCTGGAAGTGGAAAACACTCGTTTAAAGCTGCAAATCAAATTTAAAAAAAAATAACGAATATCGGAAAATTTACAGCGAATGCATATGTGTACTTGAAACAAAAATTCCCTATATATCATATCAACAGCTTTGAAACATACCGGGTGTTGACTTGGCGGATGCAACATAGGAAATCCCATGCAAATTTTGAAATGTTCACATTTTGGCTCCCCTATCTATTTTAGCAACAAAATGTATTTACCTTTTTTGTAGAAGGAACATTTCTGAATTCATTCGTGTTAACGTTTATCCCTTTACGTTTCTCTAAGTTAAAATAATTAAGAAAAAGTAATGTGATTTTATAAAAATAATGACATGCCATGGAATTGAAACAATTGCGAATGTCAAAACGGCAAAAGATATCGCAGTCACTTCATTAAAGTAAATGTTTTCGAAATAATTTACACTTAAAATTTCGAGTTTAGAAAAGCCCCGTGAAAATTTGTCGAGGGTCGCACAGCGACCCGAGACAAATAATTTATTCCAATTTATTGAATAAAATGTTATAAAAATTGTTTTAATAATAGCGATGATTCAAATTCAATGTCAGGATTCGATTTATTTTTGACGATTCGAATTCTTTTTGAGGATTCGAACTCTTTTTGAGGTTTCGAATACTTTGGAATGATTCTAATCCTTTTTGAGAATTCGTATTATTCTAAAAGGATTCGAACAGCTACAATTGAATTCGAATACGAATCTTTTTAAGTAATTAAAACTCATTCGTATCACGAATTCATTTTTTAATAAACCATTCAAATACCTCTTTCGAATCGTTTAAAAGGATTCAAATCCTACCCAGCTCTGTCAAATACGCATAAGAACCTATACATAGTAATATAGTGCCAACATACAGATTATTTCATTTATCTAGTCACCTCCAGAGGGCGTGTTCGCGCACAAGAAACCACACCCCTGTAAAAGGTATAGGTTTAACTTATCAGTGGGGAGATACAGCGGCGCGCTCGTATAATTTTTAGTATTTGAGATTGTTTAGGTCACTGTCCCCCTTCAAATTTCATTCAGGCGCATCCTGCTTTCACGCCTAATAAAATAAAAATAATGTATGTTCAATAAAAAAAACCTCTAAAGTGCCATGATTTAATCTTTTTTTTTAAATTTATGTTGGCTTCACGCTTTAGGAACTGACATATAAAATGTCAAACATGATAATTATAGTATATAATTTCAGAGTTGACACCTACAATATTTTCCATGGCACTCTAGAGGTTTTTTTTTTATTGAATATACGATACAATATCTCCAACGCAGTTAATAATAATTAATTTGTGTTTGAGATAATGTTAAGTAACCATTATTATTGCGAATTTTGCCTAGCTGGTTGTATAACTCTGCAATTTCTTTTTGAAATTTTATTTTCGGCGATTTAGAAAATTTTTCATATACATTTTATACGAAATATTTGAGTCTGTTGGATCAATATTCGAATCATTACTATGATTCACTAGTCTTTCCAGAACGGTGAAACAAGAAATAACAATCCGATTAGATTTTAATATCTCTAATCACATTCCTGCCGGCCATATGATTATTTTCTCACGATTAACATGGCGATTTTTAAACGGTTTCAATTGAACGCTATGGCAACCAACGACAATAATCACTTATCCGTAACAAACCCACAGACCAACAACTGCAACGTTTTCACAACCTGCAAATAAGGCAATGCACGATCTTCATAAATTATTTTTTACTTCTAAAGATTTTAATGATAAAAGGTCTGTAATTGGTTAAACGATTTTTGCATTCGTGAGAGAAATTTATAACGTAATCGTATGGCCAGAATATAGTCATATAATGTGTCAATAATTCGAAATTTCTAACTAATTTCCCAATCCAATCTATAGCCACCCTCTTCAAGCTAGCTTCAACAATTTACTGAAATTAGGTTAGGTTAGTCGGCAAATTTATAGTTTAAGCTATTTATGATGCGTTACTAACCATCAACTATATAGCATCGTAAGGTTAAGCTGATTAACCCAAGGTCAGGCTGGTTGTCAGTTAGTTGATGGTTAGTAAAATTTAAAATAAACTGACTATCAATAAAGTAAATAGAAATTTATTTTTCTAATTACTTTATTGATAGTCAGTTTTTTTAAATGTTACTAAACACCTTGCATTAAGGGATTTTTTTCTTTTAAGTATACATATCCCGATACATAGGCTGTATATTTTTAGACATTCCTGTATTTTGAAAAGCGTTCAATTTGAAGTTTGTAACAATTGTTTCCAATTCCAGACTAAGCATGAAGTAAAATTTCGAGTTTAAAAACGCATAAAAAATTGATTTGATCACATAGCGTTCAGTTGAATCTTGCCAAATTTTGACATTACTATAACTGTCTGTCGTTATTTCGACGTAAAATCGACTGTCTTTTGTCAATTTTAGACATTTTGTCGTAAAATTGATCGATTGGCATTTTGATATCGAAACTGTCGCATTCTGCCCTTTTAAATAATAATCTCATTAAAGATGTTTCAGTGAATAAAGGTAGCCGGCATTCATTTAAATGCCGATCGTAATTCATCGTTAGTCGAAAGAGCCTTAATTGCTTAATAAGGAAAATATTTTTTTTAATTATAATTCCACCGTATATTTGTTTATTTTTAATGTGATGAATCAATATTCCTAATCCAGCCAGTACGTACAAGAAATTAACAGTTTTCCCACAATAAAGAATCGTTACATTGTGCGTTAGCAATTCGAAGTTATCGCGGAGTCGGTGCTGTCTAAAAAAGGCAGCTTAGAACGCGTTAAAGCCATATTCGTCCCTTGGGCAGACCTTTTGAATGCATTATCTTGATTCCGCAAATCGCGTACGGGCTTATTATTATTACTATTGCTTCTCTCTATAAATTACACCGACAATCGCTAAATCACTTGACCGTAACTGTGTGAATGCGATATCCAGCATTTGTGTGCAAATCCCATAAAATATACAGTCTTTATTGTGATTTCAGCTAATTTTAATGAGAAGTAGATATACCGTGCGATCGTTTAAATGATTTAGAGTAGGCGGCATTTTTTTGTGCGGTTGCCCAGATTGCTAATTGAATGGTGGAATAAGTTTGAGGTTATTGTAAACTATGTGATAAAAGTCAGTAGTGCCAATCTAATTTAAAATTCAAAGCCTACTCTAAATCATGATATAAACGATCGCAGGTACCGTGCTATCGTTTAAAACATGATTTAGAGTAGGCTTTCAATTTTAAATTGTATTCTAATTATAATGGTTTTTATACTTGGCTGATTCACCCAGTGGATTATCTACAGCAGTGGTTCACAAAGGTTTAAACATTGCGGCCCACGTTTTAGAAACCCAATCTATAGCGACCCTCTTTAAGCTAGCTTCCAGAACTTACGGAAATTAGGTTAGGTTAGTCGACAAATTTATAGTTTAAGCTATTCAATATTGGTTACTAACCATCAACTATATGGCATCGGAAGGTTAAGCTAATTAACCCAAGTTCAGAGTGGTTGTCAGTTAGTTGATGGTTAGTAAATTGCTTTAACTATGAATTTGCCGAAAAATCTAACCCAATTTTAGCAACTAATTCAACTAGCTGGCATTTAAGCTGGAGATATGCCGTTTGTGAAGTTGGGTTAGGTCATGATTAAGTTACATTAATTGCCAGTTACATTGGTTGAGATAAAATGTTTGTTGCAATTTTGTTTTCGAAATACAGGGTGTCCCATGAGGATTCTAGCAAACTTCATTGGTGTATTATTTAGGTCATTTTAAGCAAAAAAGTTATATTAACATAGGTCCGATTCGGAAAGGTTAGTGAATTATGGCTTGTTGGAGAAAACTATTCAAAATTGTAAGGAGTAGGCTTTGGAAAGCATTTATTTATTGCTTTTGTAATGGTAAGGGTGGAGCTGCCGTGCTGGCACATTGTTGTAGAAAACTGTTAAAAATTGTAAGGCGTAGGGTTTGCAAAGCATTGCTGTGCAATTATTTGTTTTGCCGCCACTTATAACTTAACCTAACTGCTAAATGTGATTATTTTAAACATGCCTTTAACGTTTACCAATGAAGAATATGAGATATTCATTTTATTTACGACTTTTGTAATGCTGTATCGATACCTGTCAATTTGGTAAATTGACAGGTATTTATCAATTATTTGTTTTGCTGTCACTTATAACTTAACCTAACAGGTAAAAGTGATTATTTTAAACATGCCTTTAACGTTTATTTGGTAAATTGACAGGTATTTATCGATATACCATTACAAAAGCCGCAAATAAAATGAATATCTGCATATTCTTCATTGGTAAACGTTAAAGGCATGTTTAAAATAATCACATTTACCAGTAAGGTTAAGTTATAAGTGACAGCAAAACAAATAATTGCACAGCAATGCTTTCCAAAGCCTACTCCTTACAATTTCGAACAGTTTTCTACAACAAACCATAACTCACTAAACTTTTATATGTTGATATAACTTTTTTTGCTAAAAATGACTAAGTAAAGTTTGGCAGATTGTTCCCGGGACACCCCATATATGTATCTAAAATAATTTCACAGGCATCATTGTATTTCTCCGTACGAAAATCTTGCGAACAAAAAAAAATAATTGAATGGAAATATCATTCATAATTTCGATTGCGGTTTGGTATTAACCCAACCACAACATTTTTCGAACATTTGAAAGCACCACAAATTAATTTTTCAATATTAAAGATCGTTTCTTCGCAAAGAGGTTTTTAATTAATTGGGAAAGAAACTTTCCCTTCGTCTCAATTATTCGCTATTAATCGCTGAGTTAGCGGTCGGATTTTTACATGCTTTCGCAATTCCTGATCGCTGTGTGAAATTTAGATCGCCTACTGAATCAACGAAAGTAGGCAGAGAAAATAAATGTAGAACCAGCACTTTACTATTTTAGATTTTAAATTATAGGATTGTATGTTTAACAACTTGTTTAATTACCGTAAATGTTTGAATTAAAACCGGTTTCCTAATAGTTTTAAGGTAAATTTAAAGCTTCTAAAGAGTGTTTCTTCTCCTTGATTAAGCATGAAGTAAAATTTCGAGTTTAGAAAAGCCTTAAAATTTGGTTTGGTCGCGCTACGCAAGCAAACCAAATTTTTAGGCTTTTCTAAACTCGAAATTTTTCTTCATGCACCACGCGTATAATACACTAATTTCAAGTGAAATTAAAAATATACTGCTTAGGTTTGATATCACGTTAATGAATGTAACAAATGTGTTCCTGCAGGGTTTGGAAATATCATGACATTTATATAAATATCAAAATATCGGATATATATCAATATTTATCCGGTGCTTTATCAACTTCTTGATAATTATTGTTGTTTATAAATATTAATATTTGTTTGACGAATAAGAGCACTAATAACCTTTGTTCACACGTTTATTTGAATTACATACATTTCGGACACAAAGTGACCGACCATTGTCAATGGATTAATGAATTATCAATAGATTAACACAGTTCATGCGCCACGCGTACAAATCACTAAATTCAAATGACGTTTAAAATATACTCCTTAGAAATGATTAATACAAGATTGATCAAAAAGAATTCTCTTTCAAATTTGGACATAAGCAATTTTATGAACGATATGCTGAATATTTTTATGACAGAATTTTGCCCAGTCGAACATGGCAAAATTCTGTCATAAAAATATTCAGCATATCGTTCATAAAATTGCTCATGTCCAAATTTGAAAGATAATTCTTTTTGATCAATCTTGTATTAATCATTTCTAAGGAGTATATTTTAAACGTCATTTGAATTTAGTGTTTTGTACACGTGGCGCATGAAGTAAAATTTCGAGTTTTAACTTTAACTTTAATCACTTTCTGATGACAGTAAATCACTAGATTGTCACTAAAAACTTCCAACAAACACCAGAACTTAGCCACGTCTGAATCACAAACAATTTGTCTCAATCCGAAAGAGGACAACACCAGATTTGATGACAAAATCACTGATTTGGCAACCCTGACCAATGTTCACATGAGTTATGAACATTGGTTTAGTTCATGCGATTGGATGAAACAAAAACTTGGCAAAAAAATGTTTCCGCCATGTGGAATCGAAACCGGGTTAGCTGCGTAAACGCGAGACTTCTAGCCAGTAGGTCAGGGGTGTCCAACCTTTTACCTTCGGTGGGCCGCATTCGCCAAAGACGAGTTGTCTTGGGCCGCAATAAATAAGGAGCAAAGAAAACGGATCGGAAGAGTCGACTAAGTGTTTCTAAAGTCAATGTTTCCCGTATAAATTCTTATGTTTGTATGTGAAAACAATTCATTATGCGTGTTCCTTATGTGCGGTATTCATTTCGAGCGAGGCATTTAAAACCGTTATCGTTTATTATTCGTTCCGTGTCGTTGGCGCTAATTGAATACATACAGTGATCTATTGTGAATGAAATGATTGATTACTAGAAGTGCAGCTTATGAATACACAATATTTCAACACAATTATCCGATATTTTTCATTATTTCTAATCACTATCATTTGATATTTAGAACCGATACAGATTGAAATTCTCATTGTTCTCGAGAACTCCCACACCGTCGTTGAAAAGATCAATTCAATCAAAAAAATCTCATTTGTAACGAAAATCTGTCTAGGGCAGCGTTTCTCAAACTGTGGGCCGCGAGCAGTGTTGCCAGTCGTACGGTATTTACTTTATCAGTGATTTTGTCAACTTTTCACTTTCGATAAATTGTTTGAGATACAGACATGACTGAAGTTCGGTGCTTTAGCGACAAATCAAGTGATTTATGCCCAGTTGCACCAAAAATGTTGAACTCGAGTTCAAACTCAACTTGAGTTTAAGATGGCAATTCCTGTTGTACTAATGACACATTAAACTCGAGTTGAAAAGATCAAATCAATCAAAAAAATCTCATTTGTAACGAAAATCTGTCTAAGACAGCGTTTCTCAAACGGTGGGTCACGAACAGTGTTGCCACTAGTACGGTATTTACTTCATCAGCGATTTTGTTAACTTATCACTTTTAAACATTAAAAGTGCGATTCTTTTCGCAATCTACAACAAGTTAGTCTTACTTAAGGGGATTATTGCAGTGTAACACGTCGATCGTGTTGGAAAGACCCACATAGTTTAGAGTAGCTCATCCGATGCCAAATTTACAGCATAAGTGGGGCGAATACAGGCAGAGAGAAAAGCGGCAGTTCGCTGTGCATTTGTGCATTGCTCCTTGGCATGAACGGGTGGGGTCTCGCGTCGCGTGGAATAGACGAAAAAAAAAGCGTATAAAAAAGACGGACCGAAAGAAAGTGTCGATTCGTATTATTTAAACATGCTGATAATACATACAAGCTATGTATTGTTTTCAATTCGTTAGAAAGCAATCCTGTGTTATTTTTCGGTATTTACAAAACTGATGATTCTTATTCTTGTCATTATAACACATTATTTTTACTTTTAAGACACCAGTTTCGACAGCCGAACAAACTATGTGTTTTATTTTATTAAATTATAGATTATTTCTTAAAAATATAATAATAAAGTAATTCATGTTCATAAGCTCATTGTGAATATTTATATGCCGGAAATACATATATGAAAAAAACGGAAGATAGGATTTTCAATGATATTTTTTAATTGGGAATATTATCTTCCCTAACTGCTATTGCCATGAAAATAATGTGTATTAATTTGGCCTCTGCCAAATTGGATAAATACCCCAAATTTTGGGGAGAATTTCAATTTATATTCGGTCAAATATTTTAGTTTTTATGAATGCAACAAATAAATAATAGATTGAGAAAAAATTAAACGGAAAGCTGCCCTGTTTTTTTATGTTTAGTACAGGGTTTACAAAATGATGATGTGTATAAATAGGCTCAGTCAACTTAGCCCCCCGAAGTTCGACTTTTTTTGAATAAAGCGATTGCGCTAGACCGGCCTTAGTTAGCGCCACAAAAATTAGAGCTAGCGCCATTTAGACAAGAAAACTACGGGGATTTGAACGTTCGGGGGGCTAGGTTGATGCTAGCCCCCCGAGTTTGGATTTTTTAAGTTTTTTTACACTATTCGGATTCCTCAGAGCTACACAACCCCAAAAAATGATAAAACATTTTTAACCCTGGCCCCCTAAAATGAGATGTTTTAATCAAATTGGGTGGAAAATATAACTTAGAGCTAGCGCCAAAAGAATATGACAAAAATATTCTCTCAAAAATATCAGGTAAAAAAAAGTTCACATCCAAATTTTGATGCGAGAGCTTTCAGATCCTGAATTTTAATACAAAATTATGTTTGGCATATAATATACCGCTTCCAACAAATATTTCGGCGTTGTAATTACTTTATTTATGTTCATAATCACCAGAGCTGGGCAGGATTCGAATCATTCAGGATTCGATTCCTGGATTCGAATCCTTTTAGAGGATTCAAAAGTGGTATTCGAATACTTTAGTGAAAACGGATTCGTGATCCGGATTCGTTACATTTTTTTAAAAGGATTCGTATTCGAATCCAGACGTAGATGATTCGAATCCTTATAATAGGATTCGAATCCTTATAAAAGGATTCGAATCCTTATAAAAGGATTCGAATCCTCATACACGGATTCAAATCCTCCCAAATAATTCGAATCATCGCTATTAAGGCTGGGATTCGAATTCGATTAATTCAAATAGTTAAATATTCTAATATGAATATTTAAATCACTAAATTATTTATATTTGAATATAAATATTTACATTTTCAATAATTAAAATATTTGTAAATGCATATTTGGTTATTTAATCATATAAAATTTCCAACCTTAATAGTATATTTTTAACTTCACTTGAAATCAGTGTTTTATACGCGTGGCGCATGAAGTAAAATTTCGAGTTTAGAAAAGCCCCGTGAAAATTAGTCTCGGGTCGCTGCGCGACCTTCGACAAATTTTCTACGCGGGGCTTTTCTAAACTCGAAATTTTACTTCATGCTTAGTCTGGGAGTGGACAACACTCGTTCTTAGAAGTTTCAAATTGAGTGATCACTCAAGATTACTAAGTTTATTACCATTTTACAAAGGCTACAGCTCGAAGGACCAATCATGGTCTTCGGAGACCGAAGGACTACAGGGAATCGAAGTTTTTTACAAGAAAACATCGAATATCTGAAGGTTTACAGCATGGATAGGAAAGAAAACATCCAATTTTGAAAAAATATCGAAGTTAGATTGGTTTTAAGTGCATTTTTACCTTCACTTTAAATCAGTGTTTTATACGCGTGGCGCATGAAGTAAAATTTCGAGTTTAGAAAAGCCCCGCGAAAATTTGTCTCGGGTCGCTGCGCGAACCTCGACAAATTTTCTACACGGGGCTTTTCTAAACTCGAAATTTTACTTCATGCTTAGTCTGGGAGTGGACAACACTCGTTTGAACTTTAAATTTAACTGTTTATTAAAATCTACGTATGTAATATAATAAATCATTCATTGAAATCATAGAAAAAGATGCAAAATTTTACCTAAAAAGAACTTTTAGAGTTAACTTTATAATTTGCTCGGCTCTTAATGGGTAAATATTCTATTCCTAAGAAAAACGATATTTATTTAATATTAAAGTTGCATTTAATATAATAACAAACTGTGAATAAATCGACAATAATCTAGAAATATTGAAAATCTCGACATGTAGAAAATCTTGACGGTCCACTCCCAAACTAAGCATGAAGTAAAATTTCGAGTTTAGAAAAGCCCCGCGTAGAAAATTTGTGGAGGGTCGCGCAGCGACCCGAGACAAACTTTTACGGGCCTTTTCTAAACTCGAAATTTTACTTCATGCGCCACGCGTATAAAACACTGATTTAAAGTGAAGTTAAAAACGCACTGAAAACCAACTCAACTTCGATAATTTTTTCAAAATTGGATGTTTTCTTTCCTATCCATGCCCTAAACCTTCAGATATTCATTGTTTTCTTGTAAACAAAACTTCAATTATTTTATTACGCCACGCATATAAAACACTGATTTAAAGATAAGAACGCACTGAAAATCAACCCAATTTCGATATTTTTTCAAAATTGGATGTTTTCTTTCCTATCCATGCTATAAACCTTCAGTTATTCGTTGTTTTCTTGTAAAGAAACTTCGATTCCCTGTAGTCCTTCGGTCCCCGAAGACCATGATTGGTCCTTCGAGCTGCATCCTTTGTAAAATGGTAATAATCTTAGTAATCTAGAGTGATCACTCAATTTGAAACTTCTAAGAACGAGTGTTGTCCACTCCCAGACTAAGCATGAAGTAAAATTTCGAGTTTAGAAAAGCCCCGCGTAGAAAATTTGTCGAGGGTCGCGCAGCGACCCGAGACAAATTTTCACGGGGCTTTTCTAAACTCGAAATTTTACTTCATGCGCCACGCGTATAAAACACTGATTTAGAATAAAGTTCAATAACACATATATCATAATTAATTAAAATCATTATTTAATCAGATATTTAGTCGGTAAATGAACATATTTCTTAATAGAAACTGATGGAATAAAGTGTTACTGGTTGCAAATGATAGATTCAAATTTATTTTTAAAGGATTTGTATCGGTGATTCAAAAATGAGGATTCGAATCTTTGATTCGAATCATATTTTTCACTTACGAATCCTTTATTCGAGTATTCGTGGTTCGAATCATATTAGGTGATTCGGATTCGTGATTTGAATCCTGTTTTTGAGGATTCATCCCAGCTCTGATAGACACTGGCTATTAGAAACATGATGCCTAGAAGACAGTAGCGTAACTGACAATTGTGTTTTCACTTCTAGCTAATTTAAATCGTTATAACTCAAGAACTTACCGTACGATTTAAAAAACTCTTTTGGCATTGTAATTACTATACTAATGTTTATAAACACTGGCAACGAGATAGCTTGCGATAGTAAGACACTGGCGTAACTGACGATTGTTTTTGATAATTGAAATCGTTATAACTCGGAAACTAACCGTCAAAATGTATTTTGGCATTGTAATTGCTATACTGAAGTCTATAAACACTAACAACGACATAGCTAGTAATATTAAAGGATAAATTAAAATCACTTGGTTTGTTTCACTATTTGTTTCTATTTACTCGACTAGTTCAAAGTTCACTCCTGATAATGCCATAAAAAGCGAAACTAGTCAAGTAAATAGAAACAAATAGTGAAACAAACAAAGTGTTTTTAATTTATCCTTTATTATTATTTCAAAATGTTTCACCAAGTGATAAATGAGAAAGTTATTCAAGAGATAGCTAGTGCTAGCAAGACAGTGGCGTACCTCACGGTTGTTTTTTTTTTACTACGTGATAACTTAAATCATTATTACTCGGTGGAAAACACTCGTTGGAAGTTTCAAACTGAACGCTTTTCAAAAACAATGAATGTCTGAAAATTTACCTAGTACACATTGGGTTATGTATGTACCTAATCAAAGCATGGGTATCTTTTCGATGCTACAAAATTGTGATTAAGCTCCTTTCGTTGCTATTCAATTGACTTTATTTTCATTCTAACACAATCTATCTCAATATCCTAATTCTACAATATACAGGGAGTTTTTCTTTAAAGTATACGTTTTCCAAATTTAGCTTATTTTCTTTAAATCTTTAGATATTCCTTGTTTTTAAAAAAAAGTTCAATTCAAGGCTTTAAACGAATGTTTTCCACTCCCAGACTAAGCATGAGCCCAGAAAATTTGTCTCGGGTCGCTGCGCGACCCTCGACAAATTTTCACGGGGCTTTTCTAAACTCGAAATTTTACTTCATGCGCCACGCGTATAGAACATTAAAATTTTGTGAAATTTATGTATTTTTGAACCTTACTCAGCGTTTTATACGCGTGGCGCATGAAGTAAAATTTCGAGTTTAGAAAAGCCCAGAAAATTTGTCTCGGGTCGCTGCGCGACCCTCGACAAATTTTCACGGGGCTTTTCTAAACTCGAAATTTTATTTCATGCTTAGTCTGGGAGTGGAAAACACTCGTTTAAAGCCTTGAATTGAACTTTTTTTAAAAAAACAAGGAATATCTAACGATTTAAAGAAAATAAGCTAAATTTTGAAAACGTATACTTTAAAGAAAAACTCCCTGTATTTTATTATGTTGTATTCAACTTAAATATTATTAAGTTATTACTCATATTAAGTTTAAGATTAATTTCTTGCCTGATGAAGGAGCAACTCTCTAAGCAAACCTAAATATCTAATCCATGTTACATATCAAATATTTAGCTTAAATGTTTTGATAGTTGTTGCTTACATTATACGGCTCAGTCAACTTAGCCCCCCGAAGTACGACTTTGTTGAAAAAAACTTGTCAGTTAGGCTACTGTTTTCTAGGCATCATCTTTGTAATAGCCAGTGTCTTTGAACATACATAAAGTAATTACAACGCCAACATATTTCTTGGAAGCGGTATTTTATATGCCAATCATGATTTTGTATTGAAATTCAGCAAGTAAATGGTAATACGCATACAGGAGCTGAAAGCTCTCACATCAAAGTTTGGATATTTTTGAAAGAAATTTTTTTTCATATTCTGCACCCAATTTGATTAAAAAAATCTCATTTCGGGGGGCTAGGGTTTAAAATGTTTTATAATCTTTTGGGGTTGTGGGGGTGGCGCTAGCTTTTAAATTGGTAGCGCTAGCTGGCGCTAGCTCTGAGGAATCCGAATACTGTAAAAAAACTTGAAAAATCAAAACTCAGGGGACTAGCATCAACCTAGCCCCCCGAAAGTTCAAACCCCCGTAACTTTCTTGTCTAAACGGCACTAGCTCTAATTTTTGTGGCGCTAGCTAAGGCTCGTCTAGCGCAACAGTTATTTTTAAAAAAATCGAACTTCGGGGGGCTAAGTTGACTGAGCCGTATAAATAGAGGATTGCAATAACATTCAATTACAATTCATTTATTCCTTATTTACTTACTATCAAAATATGACTCATAAATCAGCCAAATTTGAAAAAAATGTATTGGGCTAGGTGCAATGTTGAGCAAGAAGCTTGTTATTTGAAATGCATTATAATAACTACCTTATTATTATTATAGTTCTATTTTTTCTAAAGTAATTAACAATGAATATGCACGCAGTTAAACCCTACATTTTTTTAAACATTCGTCAAACAAATATTACCTGTGCTCAGTAAAAAATAGTTGATTTGTAACATAAATCTACAACAACGTCATATTGGTGTTATTCTTACTATTCTTATAGTTTTGATATCATTGATTCGTTGATGAAGTCGCAGTTGGTTCAAATAGGTCCGATTGCTAGAAACTTTACAATTTACTTTAATAGTTTTATTGCGAGAAGTTTAATGGCATTTAACAACTGCTTTAACAACGAAAGATTTAAGACGAAATAATGATTTGAAAAAGACTGATTGTTATTCGATTGCTTCTGGCTTATTAATCAGCTTAAAAAACTTTAAAAATAATTTCGTGTTTTCTATATTAGTGAACATGCTGTATAAAAAAATACTTATTCCATTAGTAGTCAGAAAGCATGAAAATAAAACACTAGTACAATAAAATGTCGATTATAATTGCGAAATATTCATTTTACGAGAATAAATGCTAACGACGCGAGCCGTTTTTTTTAACTATGATTGAAAAAAGAAAAGAAAAACAAACGCGAAGCCGCGCAGCGTTCGCCGGCCCAGGGATAAACGCTGGCCGCATGCTGCTCGCCCCTCCACTAATTGTGCAGATGAGTGTACAACGCGTTCAACTAAGAGAAGATCCGCAAGGCGGCGGTATTTTACGGTCTTATTTTTCAAGATTTTTATTTTAACCTGACTCAGGCATGAGCTATCGCATCCTTATGAAATGTTCACATTATATGCCTTATAGTATAAACTAGTATGATATGGGAATATTTTTTTTAATTTTGAAAAATTTTACATTATATTTTTCATACCTCTGAAAGCAAATTGTTTAAAAAAAAAGTACTTCGATATTTTACTAGATAATTGGGCTTAATATACGCTGTCAAAATTTCAACTTTCTAGGACCTTTAGTTTTTAAATAAACCTAACATTAAATTTCAGACCACTGTTATATTCCCCTTAATGTTTGAAGTATTCTGCAACCAAGAATTGGCAATTTCATTTATACTTATGTTTGAACGGTAACGTGACCGCCAGTCTAAGGTGTCAAATTGTTTAGAGGGAATGGCAAAGCTATACTGATGAGAGATAAATCTCGAAACGCGTCTATAGATGGCCTGAATAATTTGACCCAAATTGTTACATTTGCAGTAGGTTACTGTATGTAACAGCAAATACTTGTTGTATAATTCAATGTCCGTCGGGGTATTAGCCCGGGAAGTAGTTGTTTCAATGAGTGTTTGATATAGTCTTTGTAAGACTAACATGTTGTAGATTGCGAAAAGAATCGCACTTTTAATGTTTGAAGTATTCTGCAACCAAGAATTGGCAATTTCATTTATACTTATCACTTTTAGACAAATTGTTTGAGATTCAGACATGACACTAAGTTCGCTTTAGCGACAAATCAAGTGATTTGGGCCGTTGCACTTAGAACTTGAGTTCAAGTTCAACTTCAGTTCAAGATGACAGTTCCTATTGTAATAATGTCACTTTGAACTCGAGTTCAGAACTAAACCAGTTCAACGTGTTTAGTGCAACTGGCCCTTAATGTCATGAGAAAGTCATCAATGTGAAACGAAATTAAAACTAAAACAGTCGAAAAAGCAAAATATGTTTAGATGAAAAGTATCAACATTTTTAGAATAAACGTTTAACCCAGAAAATTCGCGAAAACAGTAAAAATTGTGAAAACTACAAAAATCTAAGAAATTCAAAAATCTTACGAAATTCTCAAAATATTGAAAATCTCATTAAATTTTTATAAATCGAGGAAAATCTTAAATCATTAAAAGTTTAATAAAAATTTAGGAAATTCATAAAAACTGCTAAGATGTCAACATTTGAGTTTTACTTGAGATCAGTGTTTTATACGCGTGGCGCATGAAGTAAAATTTCGAGTTGAGAAAAGCCCGAATTTGGAATTTTACGCTGCGCGCCCAAATCCAAATTCTTGGGGCTTTTCTCAACTCGAAATTTTACTTTATGCTTAGTCTGGGAGTGGAAAACACTCGTTCGACATTTGTCAATTGCTTATTTTGTTTTATTTTGGTTCATACAAAAAAATACATAAAATATTAAGAGAAGTCGTGAAATGATTTGTGTAAAAAGTATATTTTATTTTTATGTAAAAAAGTATATTTTATTTTTATGTAAAAAAGTATATTTTATTTTGATTGAGTCAAATATTGAAATTAACATTTTTTTTTTTAAATTCGACAATAATCTTAGATATTTCATACTTTAAAATCACAAGCACTCACTAAAACAATGGCAGAAAGACCTCGGGTCGATAGCCTATGATATAAGAATACAAGATCGTATTATATTAAAGAATAATGTACATAAATTCCTTGAATAAAGATATTTGTATATATATCTTAGATATTTTTAATATTATTATATTAATGAAAATTTTAAGAAAACCGTCAAGATTTTAAAATTGACCAAGAACATGAAAATTCAAGAAAAATTGCCAACATTAAAAAAAATGAAATTCACAAAAACTAAGAAAATTAAAAAAATTGACGCAAAATTCATGAAAAGTGAGGAAATTCATAAAATGTATTAATATTTTTAAAATTAAGAATTATCTGGGAAATTTAGGAAAATTTTCAATATCTTATTTTGTTTGTTTCTGTTTTGTAGAAAAAAAATATAATATTAAGAAAAGTTGTAAAATGATGAATATTAAGAAAATAATTTGACGAGTAAGGCACTAATAAACCTTTCTTTCTTCACACGTCACACTTTCCTTAACGTGTAAAGAAAGGTTTATTAGTGCTTTATTCGTCAAATTAATTTGATCCTTCACGTAACTCAATCAATCAAGTTATGAAAAAAACAAATGAAATTTGGTAAAAACGAAAAAAAAAAAAACGTTGACTTTTTCCATTTAAAATTGAAATTAATTTGATCCTTCACGTAACTCAATCAATCAAGTTATGAAGAAAACAAATGAAATTTGGTAAAAACGAAAAAAAAAAAAACGTTGACTTTTTCCATTTAAAATTGAAATCATCATTTTTTTTCAACAATCGATGAAAAGCTTGGACATTTAAGAAAAGAGTCGACATTTTCAAAAGTGACGAGAATCTTGAGATATCATAAAAAACGTCGAGAATTTGAAAAATTATATATTCACTAAAAACTCATTATTTTTTTAATTTAACGAAAATCTTAAAAAATTAATAAAAGTTGTAAACATGTTAACAATTATTGAACATATTTAAAATTCACGGAATGAGTCGAAATTTTCGAAGATTAATTAAAATTAAAACCTTGCAAACTTTCGAAAAGCGTTTACTTCATGCGCCACGCGTATTAAACATTGAAATATTATTATTATTATTTTGTTAAATGTGAATATTGATAATAAAATAATGAAATCTAAAAATACCGAAAATCCGACGAAAATCTCGAAACATGAAAACATGAAAATCTCATTAAAATTTTATAAATCGACAATAATTAAAAATGATACGAACATTTTATAAATTAATAAAAATCCTAAAATATCGAAAATCTTACACAAATCTCGAAGCATTGAAAATCTCATTACAATCTTATAAATCAACAAAAATTAAAAAGTTTACGAAAATGTAGAAATATCTAAAGTCTTCATGAAAATTTTATAAATTGATGAAAATCTCGAAATATTGATCTCATGAAATTTTTCCAAATCGACAAATATCACAAAAAAATCGAAAACTCATGAATATTTTATGAATGGACAAAACGAGTGTTTTCCACTCCCAGACTAAGCATGGAGTAAAATTTCGAGTTTAGAAAAGCCCCGCGTAGAAAATTTGTCGAGACAAATTTTCACGGGGCTTTTCTAAACTCGAAATTTTACTTCATGCGCCACGCGTATAAAACATTGAAATATTATTGTTATTATTTTGTAAAAGCTGAATAATTATAATTTCGTAACCGTCATAAAACTATCCTTGGCAATATTATAAATCTTAGGTGAGGGCCTTTAAAAATAATGTACAGCATTAAATAATTGTAAATATTAAATCTAAAATATGTGGTATCAAAACTTATCGATATTTTTAATATCGATAATTTTCACTACGATATTTTACCGTATCAATACATTTAAAAAATAATATACAGCATTAAATCATTGTAAATATTAAATCTAAAATATCTGGTGTTGAAAATTATCGATATTTTTAATATCGATAATTTTCACTACAATATTTTACCGTATCGATACATACGATACACGATATAATCGATATTCAATCAATATCGATATTGGGTATTGATTATATCGTATAACCAAGTATCGATACGGTAAAATATTGTAGTGAAAAGTATCGATATTCAAAATATCGAGATGACAGAAAATATACTGCCTTTCAAAAAAATCAGAACACCAAGTATTTATTGCACGATTTTAATAAAATTTACACAATTTGATCATGTAAACGAACTGTATCGATGATCAAAAAATCAACTTGAAAAACAAATGAATAAAAATTAATAATGTGTTGGGCCTCCACGATTTCCCAAACACTCATTAACACGTCGAGGCATGCTAGAAATCAGGCTGTCAATATCGACTTGGGGTATTTCATTCCAAACTTCGATAATTTGACCTCTAAGTTCCATTACAGTGTTAGCGGGGCGCTGTAAGTTACTTATTCTAACACCTATCATATCCCAAACAACTTCTATTGGCGATAGATCTGGAGAACGAGATGGCCAAGGTAACAAATTGATTTCGGCACTATCAAAAAACTGTCTTGTAATGGCCGCTGTGTGAGGTCGAGCATTATCTTACTGAAAAATGGGGTTCTGCAAGCCATTTACATAGGGCACTAACACTGGCCGTAAAATGTTGTCAATATACCGAATCGCGTTAAGACTTGCTTCTAAAAAAACTAGAAGAGACCGACTACCATATGCCAGCGCCCCCTAAACCATAACTCCCTGTGTAAGAGCCGTATGTCTTTCAACAGCAAATTGTAAAATTCTGCGTTCACCGCGTCGACGTCTCACTCTTCTGCGACCATCATGAGCCCATAAACAGAACCGAGACTCATCGCTGAAGATAATGTTATTCCATTCATGGGTCCAATGTTGTCTTTCCCTCCACCAATCAAGTCTTGCTCTGCGATGCTGCGGAGTAAGAGGTAGACACAATTGTGGACGGTAGGATCTTATACCAAAACTGCGGATTCTTCTGTAAACAGTAGCCATGGATACTCTTTGGCCATTTAGAGCCAACCAGTCATTTCCCAATGCCCGCGACGTTGTAAATCTGTCCCTTAAAGTTGTAAGACGAAGAGCTCGATCTTCACGCTCAGTGGTGCTTCTTGGACGTCCTGATCCAAGTCTACGTCGATTCTCCCCAGCTTCGGACCATCTAGACCAGCAGCGTACGATCACCGATACACTACGGCCTACCCTTTCAGCAATAGCACGAACCGAAAAACCCGCTTCTCGCATTCCAATAATGCGACCCCTTTCAAATTCACTTAGATGATGATATTGTGCACGACGACGAACACGGGACATCTTTTTATGTTTTACAAACTGAAACGTCAAACTACTCAGAGGCTACTTGGATATTAGAAGCAATTACATTAAAAAATCAGCAGCTCTTCATAATGGTGAAATTAAGGAAAAATACCATTAAATAGTAACCAAAACAATTGATTTTTTGATCATCGATGCAGATCATTTACATTATCTAATTCTGTAAATTTCATTAAAATCGTCCAATAAATACTTTGTGTTCTGATTTTTTTGAAAGGCAGTATATATTACTATAAATATTTGCAGGATTCTTAATTAACCTTGAATGTTTTTTTTTTTTTTAGATAGTTTATTATTAGAATCGAATTCTTAACAAATCATAAAATCAGCTTGAATAATTAAAATAATTACACCTGCATATACACAATTTTTTTGTATCTCTTTCAAAATTCCAATACGAAACTATCGATAGCCCGAAAAACATTTACGTAATAAAATTATTCTCTCGAAAATGATAATCGACTCAATCATGACTATAATTAAAGGTGATTCGTGATCAAATGATGTATTTTGTAACGCGATATCCACACACACGGCGAATTTTCGAAAATGTCGACATTTTCATCTCTGTCCGAAATGTCAACGCATGAAGTATGGTCTTGGGCGTCGAGCGGCTTGGGTCATATTTTTCTGACCTCAATTGTAATTATAATCCAGGCATATTTCGGTGAGTGTTACTCATCATGGAAATTAATATATGCACAGACACGAACGTCTGTCCTCTGCGCGAATTAGTACTGTTTACTCTGTAAAGGATAACACGATTGAGTGATTTTTTCTGTGTGTTTACTTTAAATGACGAGATGATATTTGTTTGGATACATTTTGTATAACGTTTGAAATAACAATACGTTATTGTTAATACGTGTTTCGAGAGATGTATAAAAAGTTGTGCAATTTTACACAATTTTTAATAATATATAAAATTACGAAAGAACTATTCGTGAAAATGCAAACAGTGTCTTAATTAATAAGACAATTTAAGACGATAAATATCCATTGAACTACTTCCCGTGCAAATACACCTCCGGATATTGAATTATACAATGAAATATTTAAAATCTTATTTAATTTGATTTGTTACAACGCTCTATTAAAGTATATGTAACGTTTAGGTCAAATTCTCTTCAAACCAACTAACAATACAATTTTTAATAATATGAACTGTTGTTAAAAAAATAAGGTATAATATTTCTACATTTACCAAGATGTTTTAGTGCCTGAATCTTCGGATATTGGTTATTTTTTTAAAGAAGTCTAATTTGAAGCTTTAACGACTGTTTTCCACTCCCAGACTAAGAATGAAGTAAAATTTCGAGTTTAGAACAAATTTTCTGGGCTTTTCTAAACTCAAAATTTTACTTCATGCGCCACCCGTATAAAACACTGGAAAATTGCGAAGTTCACAATATGCTACTAAAGCAAAATATGCTAAAGACGTGTATTTTGAACTTCACTTAAAACCAGTGTTTTATACGCGTGGCGCATGAAGTAAAATTTCGAGTTTAGAAAAGCCCAGAAAATTTGTCTCGGGCCGCTGCGCGACCCTCGACAAATTTTCACGGGGCTTTTCTAAACTCGAAATTTTACTTCATGCTTAGTCTGGGAGTGGAAAACACTCGTTTTGTCGATTCATAAAATGTTCATGAGATTTTCGATATTAAGTGATATTTGTCGATTTAGAACAATTTTGAAATCAATATTTCGAGATTTTCAAGAATTTATAAAACTTTCATAAAGGTTTTCAATATTTCGAGATTTTCGTGAACTTTTCAATTATTGTCGATTTATAAAATTTTAATGAGATTTTCAATGTTTCGAGATTTTCGTCGGATTTTCGGTATTTCTAGATTTCATTAAGTTTTCGTTATTTTATTATCAATATTCACGTTTTACAAAATAATAATAACAATAATATTTCAATGTTTAATACGCGTGGCGCATGAAGTAAAATTTCGAGTTTAGAAAAGCCCCGTGAAAATTAGTCTCGGGTCGCTGTGCGACCCTCGACTCTTTCTAAGCGGGGCTTTTCTAAACTCGAAATTTTACTTCATGCTTAGTCTGGGAGTGAAAAACACTCGTTTTGCCAATTTATCAAATGTTCATTAGATTTTCGCTATTTTATGATATTTGTCGATTTAGAAAAATTTCATGAGATCAATATTTCAAGATTTTTATTAATTTATAAATTTTTCATAAAGATTTTAGATATTTCGAGATTTTTGTAAACTTTTTAATTTTTGTCGATTTATAAAATTTTAATGAGATTTTCAATATTTCGAGATTTGCGTAAGATTTTTGATATTTTGAGATTTTTATCAATTTACAAAATGTTCATCAGATACTTCAAGATTTTCGTAACATTTTCAATTATTGTCGATTTATAAAATTTTAATGAAATTTTCAATATTTCGAGATTTAGATTTATTTATTATTTTTTTAAAAGAGTCTAATTCGAAGATATAACATAACGACTGTTTTCCACTCCCAGACTAAGCATGAAGTAAAATTTCGAGTTTAGAAAAGCCCCCTGAAAACTTGTCGAGGGTCGCGCAGCGACCCGAGACAAATTTTCGGGGCTTTTCTAAATTCGAAATTTTACGTCATGCGCCACGCGTATAAAACACTGGTTTTAAGTGAATTTCAAAATACACGTCTTTAGCATATTGCTTTAGTAGCATATTGTGAATTTCACAATCTGTCAGTGTTTTATACGCGTGGCGCATAAAGTAAAATTTCGAGTTTAGAAAAGCCCAGAAAATTTGTCTCGAGTCGCTGCGCGACCCTCGACAAATTTTCACGGGGCTTTTCTAAACTCGAAATTTTACTTCATGCTTAGTCTGGGAGTGGAAAACACTTGTTAAAGCTTCAAATGAAACTATTTTAAAAAAATTACCAATATCTGAAGATTTACTGTAATTAGGACATTAATACTTAAAAGATAAACTTCCTAAACAATTAATAAATAATATAAATATTAATCAGTTGATTGATTGAGTTACGTAAAGATCAAATTAATTTAACGAATAAAAGCACTAATAACCTTTATTCACATGTTTGTTTGAATTACCAAATGTACATACATTTCAGGCACAAAGTGACCATTATCAATGGATTAACACTATATATGAATGAAGTAAAATTTCGAGTTTAGAAAGGCCCCGTGAAAATTAGTCTCGGGTCGCTAGCGCGACCCTCGACTAATTTTCTACGCGGGGCTTTTCTAAACTCGAAATTTTACTTCATACTTAGTCTGGGAGTGGACCGTCAAGATTTTCAACATGTCGAGATTTTCGATATTTCGAGATTTTCGATATTTCGAGATTTTCGATATTTCGAGATTTTCGTCAATTTATATTTATTAATTATTGTTTGTTGTTCTGTAAAATAATTTTGTTTAAATATTAATTTATAGATTTTATCGATCGCAACAGCAGATAAAAACAAAAACCGATTAATTACATATTATAGTTTTTTAATTCAATTTATTTGAGAGATATTTTTGAAGGTAATGAAAATTTTAGCAATTTTTTATTGTTTTTCAATGCGTTTTTGCATTTCCGTAATTCCATAGGACGACAAAATAATTTACAATCGAGAAATCCAACCCGAAATTTTACAGATTTATATTTATTTAGTGTCGAATCACAAAAGTTGTAACCAAAAATGAAAATTAATATTTAAATTTTTATCCCCTTAACCCGATTAAGAAAACAATAACTTTAAATTATTTCAATTATATCAACTCAACTTTAATCGAACTTTGAGCGTCTGTAATTCAGTTAAAAACAGCTTGATTGTATTTTCAACTTTGACTTCAACACAAAGCTCATTCATCCCCCAACAATCCCTGATGATTTCAACAAAATCCGAGATTTCCTTAGTTTAATCTTGCAAAAAGAGGAATTGTATTCAAAAATTCAATAAACTCAAACTAAATCTCAATTTTGATTAACTGTAAATCAATTTGTAAATCCCGGATTTAATTCCCGCTTAGCGCACCCTACACTTCGATTAATCCTACACTTAAATCCAAGTTTTTAAAACTCAAAAATTTAATTTATTAAAAATATTCAAATACTAACTCAACTAGTTAGCCTTTGCATTATCCAACAATATCTCGATTGTTGTACAAAATAACAACAAATGTTTTGAACAATAGACATTCAGCATTAAATTCTCGACATTTTCACTAAAATATTTTTTTCCATAGAACGCTCCGTTTACAAGATAATCGACTTGAATCGCGAAAACAACCTAATCTAACTCTACTCACCGTTCCTGTCAACTCGCACAATTCCATAGCACGCACCGTTTGCGAAATAATTGATTTGAATCGCGGTAACGTGAACCTAACCTAACCTCAGTCACCGCACCTGTGAACTGAATTAATCCTACGCGGGATTCTAAATTTTTAAAGCTCTAGAGCGAAAAATCGAATTTATTACACATTTTTGAAACTTATAATTGTTCATCCAACTGACATATTTTTTTATTATTTTACTTCATGCTTAATCAAGGACTGTAAACACTCGTTAGAGGCTGCAATTGAACGTTTTTATAATTTATTTTAAGTGCGCTATAACTTCTGAACAAAGAAAGATAGAACCTGTGTTTATTGAACATTTCTTCGTGAAATTAAAGCCACTTTTCAATGCTGAAGTTTGTAAATAGGCTAATGATTCACCCTGTAGAAGATTATGTTTGAAAGTTTCCGAAGAACGTTCTACTTTTCATAACATATTATGAGGTGTTCCTCGGGGTTCAATTTTAGGACCACTGTTTTTACATAATAGTATAATTATAATAATATAATAAAGTTATAGTATAATGCATCTATAGCTATTCTAGAGTTTTTATATATTTTATAGTGATGGGCAAGATTGATCAAAAAGATCGATTGATCGATCCTTGCAAGCGATCGAGCCGCTCGATCTTTTTGATCGGCTCGATCTTGTCGATCGGCTTGATCTTTCTGATCGGTTCGATCTTTTTGATCAACTCGATCTTTCTGATCGGTTCGATCTTCTTGATCGTCTCGATCTTTTCGATCGGCTCGATCGTTTCGGGCAGCTCGATCTTTTCGAACTTGTTGACCTAGTCGACTGATCAATCGGCTCGAGTAGATTAATCAAATCGGTCGGTTGGAGACAATTGATCAAGTTATACAGTTTGAGGTACTTTAGCTGCATGCTATTGAGTAGATTAATCAAATCGGTCGGTTGGAGACAATTGATCAAGTTATACAGTTTGAGGTACTTTAGCTGCATGCTATTGAGCTATTTTCGAGAGGGTTGATCGGCCTAGGTGGCATCATTGAACGATCACACTATTTAGTTTGATTAAATAGGTAATTCGTAAACTTTCAAAGTAAATGAATTACTTTTATTTTGTGTCTATTATTTAACATTTGCAGGCAAAATGTATAAAAAAAATCACATAAATATTTTATTTTGTTAATTATAATATACGCAGAAAATAAAATGTTGTGGTATGTGTACATTATTTTTATTTTATAAAAACAGAAAATAATGTACAGGGAGTTTTTCTATTAAGTATACGTATTTCAAATTCAGCCCATTGTCTGTAAATCTTTAGATATTCCTTGTTTTTTTTTTAAGTTTAATTTGAAGCTTTAAACGAGTATTTTCCACTCCCAGACTAAGCATGAAGTAAAATTTCGAGTTTAGAAAAGCCCCGTGAAAATTTGTCTCGGGTCGCGCAGCGACCCGAGACAAATTTTCTGGGCTTTTCTAAACTCGAAATTTTACTTCATGCGCCACGCGTATAAAACACTAACATATTGTAAAATGTACGCATATTCGAACTTAAGGGGGAGTATTTTTATAATTGTGCCAAAACTACCTGATGTTTGGCCATTTTTTTGGGGAAACTGAAAAGACTTAGGCACTTGCGGTTTTGGCACAATGTTTATTCATCTCTTGTCTACAAAATGGAATTTTTTTGAAGTATAATAATTTAAAATGGCGTCCATAATGGCGGCTCCGAGAAGTCATGTTTTGAAAATATTTGTTATCTGCGGGATGGATAGAAGCCGCAATACGTCACCTAGAAGCATGAAACCAAAAAATAAGTAAAGTTTAAACTCCAAGGAGGCATCTGAACCCAAGAAACATGAAAAAATTCCTTATAGAAACAAAATGGCGGTCGTTTGAAAAAAGGTACGAATTTTCGCATGATTTTTTCAACTTTGGCATGACGTTAAAAATCGGTAGTCATTCAAATGTTGCGATTTTAAAGGTTCAGAGGCCCATAAATTCAATTTCCTTTTAGGCAGTCAAAACTAGAAGTCGATTGGTTGAACGGTTCGCAAGCTAGAATTCCCGCAGATTTGAAAAATCTGCGCGGCCGGTCCGCGCTCAGGACAATGGTTAATTGAAAGCCGTATAGCGACGAAACTAATGCACGGACCGCCATATAATTTTAACCAAATATTCTTCAGACATGTGGCATTAGATTTATGTAATAAAAAAAAATCGATTTTTTGAAAAAATTATAAAAATACTCCCCCTTAACTTGAAATCTGTTTTATACGCGTGGCGCATGAAGTAAAATTTCGTGTTAAGAAAAGCCCAGAAAATTTGTCTCGGGTCGCTGCGCGACGCTCGACAAATTTTCACGGGGCTTTTCTAAACTCGAAATTTTACTTCATGCTTAGTCTGGGAGTGGAAAACAGTCGTTTAAGCTTCAAATTGAACTCATTTAAAAACAACGTATGTCGCAAAATTTACAGCTTAAGTTAACCTAAAAAAAAAATCACTGCATACAGGGAGTTTTTCTTTGAAGTATACATATTCGTTGTTTTTCTAGTAGAATTTGATTTGAAGCTTTATACAAGTGGTTTCCACTCCCAGATTAAGCATGAAGTAAAATTTCGAGTTTAGAAAAGCCTGAAAATTTGGATTGATCGCGTAGCGAAGCGAAGCGATCAATCCAAATTTTCAGGCTTTTCTAAACTCGAAATTTTACTTCATGCGCCACGCGCACAAAACATTATTTTAAATTGAAGTTCAAAATATACTACTTATTTCATATATGAATCATGTTTGAAGATTTTTCAGCATATGCTCAGGGATATCTATACAGAAAAGAAAAATTCCCTGTACAAAAAGAAACAATCAAAACGGAATTTTAGATTCCTGAACTTATAAAAATGTCAAAACAAGTCTTTAACATGTCTGAATGAAAAATTGAATATCAGAAAAACTTGATTTTGCAAAAGAAAATCTGTGATGCGGCCCTTGAAACAAGCAATTTGGGTTGGCCAGCCCTGATGTAAATATTGTATTGTGGCTGATCGGGAAAATTCTACTCTGCAATTTATTTATTAATCCTCATTTTTTCGTATTTGTACAATTTTTAATTACAAATTCAATATTAATTGTAATTACACTAAAAAGCATAATTTAAGTACGGAATTTTACTTATTTTAATTCATTTAGTCATTAAGTAACAAGTATGTTTTTAAGTAATGATCGAATAAGATCGACTGCGCGATCCGCTCGATCCTTGCAAATGATCGAGCCGCTCGATCTTTTCGATCGGCTCGATCTTTTCGATCGACTCGATCTTTGCGAGCGGCTCGATGCTTCCGAGCGGCTCGATCTCTTTGATCGGCTAGACCTTGTTGATCGGCTCGATTTTTCCGAGCGGCTCGATCTGCTCGATACTTCAACTGATCGATCCTTGAGATACTCGATCTTGCCCATTACTAATATTTTAACGTTAATAAATAAAAAAAACTATGTTTTGTTTACATATATTTATATTATATCTGTCATTACAAAATATAAAATCCGGTGATTTCTGGAGATTTTTTAAGTGAGATTTTTAGACACATGGTAGTCTATAATAGTTGGCAACACTGACATTGGTTTAGTTCATATGACTGGATAAAACCGAAAACAAATTTGGTGTAAATTAACGTACAATGGTTGTCTTGTAACCAAACTTAAAACCTTGTAATGCGTACACACACAATTTACACAGACATATAAATTCTTATTTCGTATATGGAGCCAACGTAATCCTTTCGTATTAGGCAAACACCCAAAACAAACAAACCGCACCGAGACTTGTTTTCCCGAGTTGCACACTGGTTCAGTAACCCCTCGCTCGCAACAGTAACAACACCAGATAAAGTTCTATTTTTCCTCTATCCTTTCCTGTGTGCATGGCACATCCACTCGACTCGAATCGATTCGAATTTTAGCTGGCGCCTGGCCAACGAGTATATTGTGCCCCCCGTTCTGGAAATAAATCATTTCGATTTGGTGCATTGCGGTCGGTCGCCGACACCAATATCCGACCAATGGATGGCGAAGGGTGTTTCCACTTTTCCGGTACAAACTGGAAAAACTGCATCGATTAAACACAAACATTTACAGACATATATTTCTGTGCCAGCTTTTAATCGATGTAAGTTATTTACTTCAAATTGCCTTCTAGATAGAAGCCAAACACTTCCATGAGAGTGACATTTTTATACGTAGCACCTTTGGAGAAACATTGACCCAAGTTTAAATTCATTAATTGTTAAAAGTGCGCATTTAAAGTGATTAAAATTAGGTTTGGCAAAAGATGGAACACAACACTTTCAGGCTTATAAAACACTGAATTATGATGAAGTTGAAAAACTCATACATCCAGTAGCGGAGTTAGCACTTGAAACATGGGCATAGCCAAGGGAGGGCAGGGGGAGAGAGGCACTTGTTCACTTCTAGACATCAAGATATCGTATTTTTTTGACGTTTCACGTAAAAATAACTAACATAACTTTTTAACAAATATTTTGACTTTAATAAATTATTAAATAAAATATTTCTGATTTTCAAATTTTTGTATTTATTTTCACTACAATTGTTTCGCTACGCTGTAGCTTCTTCAGTATATAATATATATAATATTTTGACTCTTTCCTTGGACACTATATTTTGTCAGATCTTAAAATGTTGATGTGTCCATTATAGCACTGTCCTCGTATGGAAAAGTGTCTTTAACTAAACTTGTTCTACTTTTATTATTATCACATTCACAAAATACATATTCATAAAATAAATATGTTTTGCATTTTTCGCTATAACTTAGTAAATATCTGTCACATTTCAGCAGTATATATTTTCAACATTACTTTAAATCAGTGGTTTATACGCGTGGTGCATGAAGTAAAATTTCGAGTTTAGAAAAGCCCCGTGAAAATTTGTCTCGGGTCGCTGCGCGACCCTCGACAAATTTTCTACGCGGGGCTTTTCTAAACTCGAAATTTTACTTCATGCTTAGTCTGGGAGTGGACAACACTCGTTCTTAGAAGTTTTAAATTGAAGGATCACTTTAGATTACTAAGTTTATTACCATTTTACAAAGGCTACAGCTCGAAGGACCAATCATGATCTTGGAAGACCGAAGGACTACAGTGAATCGAAGCATGGATAGGAAAGAAAACATCCAATTTTGAAAGAATATCGAAGTTGGGTTGGTTTTTAGTGCATTTTTAACTTCACTTGAAATCAGTGTTTTATACGCGTGGCGCATGAAGTAAAATTTCGAGTTTAGAAAAGTCCCGCGAAAATTTGTCTCGGGTCGCTGCGCGACCCTCGACAAATTTTCTACTCGGGGCTTTTCTAAACTCGAAATTTTTCTTCGTGCTTAGTCTGGGAGTGGACAACACTCGTTTGAACTTTAAATTTAACTCTTTTATAAAATCGACGTATGTAATATAATAAATCATTCATTGAAATTATAGAAAAGGATGCAAAATTTTACCTAAAATTAAAATTTAGAGTTAACTTTATAATTTTCTCGGCTTTAAATGGGTGAATATTCTATTCCTAAGAAAAACCGTATTTATTTAATATTAACGTTGCATTTAATATAATAACAAACTGTGAATCAATCGACAAAAAATCTAGAAATATCGAAAATCTCGACATGTAGAAAATCTTGACGGTCCACTCCCAGACTAAGCATGAAGTAAAATTTCGAGTTTAGAAAAGCCCCGCGTAGAAAATTTGTCGAGGGTCGCGCAGCGACCCGAGACAAATTTTCACGGGGCTTTTCTAAACTCGAAATTTTACTTCATGCGCCACGCGTATAGAACACTGATTTAAAATGAAGTTCAATAACACATATTTCATCATTAATTAAAATCATTTAATCAGGTATTTAGTCGGTAAATGAACATTTTTGTTAATAGAAACTGATGGAATAAAATGTTACTGGTTGCAAATAATAGATTCAAATTTATTTTTAAAGGATTTGTATCCGTGATTCACAAATGAGGATTCAAATCTTTGATTCGAATCATATTTTTCACTTACGAATCCTTTATTCGAGTATTCGTGATTCGAATCATATTAGGTGATTCGGATTCGTGATTCGAATCCTGCTTTTGAGGATTCATCCCAGCTCTGATGCTCAATCAAGGACTCGTTAGGAGCTTCAAATTGAACTTTTTTAAAAACAACGAATGTCTGATAATTTACAGCATATTTATTGTAATATATATTTATAAAGATAAAAGATACACGCGCGTGTTTGAACAGAACAGAAATAAAACGATTTTTTTTTAATAAACTCCTGTTTTCACTTAGAAAAAGATAGCCCACGAAACCAGAGGTCGCGGGTTCGAATTCCGTCCGGTGGAATCATTTATGAGTAAAAAATTATTCCACCCGGGTCCATGGATGTTGTGTGAATGTAATGTGGTGTCCAAATTAATTTAAGTTAAGTGTGTGAATTAGTATAAATAAAAAATTGATAAAACAAATAATACAATGGATGGTGGCTGTATGGCGAAAGCCGAGGCTAAGAAAAACAATAAAAGAAGTTGAGTTCCTAATGTTTATTTTGACAGTTTAGGCATGATTCTTTGATATCATCTAAAATGATTTGCAATGATGATTGTGATAATTAGTCAAATAATGTAAAATACAAGTGATAAGATATGTAAAAAACGAATAAAAATGAATTATCATTAAATAATTTTACAACCTGCAATATCCGTAACCTACATAATCTTTATCGCTAGTTAATTTAATTTTTTTTTAAAGGAAAATCGAGTCTTAATTTATTTTCATTAATCGCGCGCTCACTTTAAAATTATCATCAATTTCCACATTACGGACACTTCCTTAATTATCCGTCATTAGCAGCTCTTGTTTCCCTTTTAGTTTTATGGTCATCGCCTCGTCCACATTTTCACTTACGACTTCATCATCATTGCATGGCGCAAATTGGACCGAGCTCGTTATTATTATTATTATTATTAACTCTTGCAAATTTTTCTCTCTTTTCCAGAAATAAAAGGTAGGCACGTTTGAGCCCCGAGCACCGCAAGATTACCTCTTTCTCTAACGAGCTATTCCTTGACTTTGACTCCTAGATTCTAGTAAGTATTTACAGGGTGAAAAAAGAGCAGGATTGTAAGTATGAGTGGCCCAGATGCAAAACCAGCCAAAGTGTTTACAGGGTGAAAAAAGAGCAGTATTGTATATGAATATGAGTCGCCCAAATGCAAAACCAGCCATGCACTTTTTTTTTTATTATGAAGTTTTGGTATCCCTGGATTCTACTCGTCTCAGGCTTTAATTTTAAAATAAATTGACCTTTAAACACCCATTCTAGACCATTTAAAATTAAGTTTGAAAAATTCTGTCCAATGCAAAACTTGCTATATTTTTCGATTGCAAAACCTGCCAACTTTTTACTTAGTTTTAGATAGTTTTTCCTGTCGCCATTTGATACAACGCTCATTCAACACTATTTTATTTATTTAAAAGACGTTGCGAAATCAGTTTTTGTCATTTTGCTACAAGTTTGTCAAAGCATGTATGGCTGGTTTTCCATCTGGGCGACTCATATAAAGATGATAAGTACAATATTCGCAACAAAAATGGTACCTATATTAGGATTGTAAGAAAAGATAAAAAAGTCGTAAATGTATCATTATATTTTCTGCATTACACATTTTCTGTATTACACTAATTCTTTAATAAAAAAAATGGATCTAATTTTTTAACAGTTGGATCATTTTTTTGTCTCAAGAATTAGTATCGTATCATATTTTAAAGCCATATGATACGATACTAATTCTTGAGACAAAAAAATGGATCTAATTGTTAAAAAATTAGATCCATTTTTTTTACTAAAGAATCATAAGTATTTAAAGTGTTAGGATTATGAATAGTATATATATCTTTTTCAGGATTGTGAATAAATATGTTGAGTAAGATTATAAGTCTTTATACTAGAAAATGTTAGTATTTTGATTTAAGATCATAAGTATTGTTATCGAGGTGCGGGACGTCGCTTGGGATTTGTGCTAATTTTTATAAGTTTATAGCGAGCATGAGTTTTGCACTGAGCGACGTTCCTCCGCAACAACTCCGTTAGCTCAGTTATATACAGACACAAAAATAATCATAAAATAAACTTACCGATATCCGTAAAGATTGCACTCACTTTTGTTTATGTAAAAATATGAAGTTAAAATGATGATTGAATATGAATGACTTGATTTCCAACAATATAAAATTTATTAACAACGAAAAACAAGACTAATAATGAACAAGAATTAATACGAATAGAAATATACAATGATTAAAAATAAACACAATGATAAATGAAATGAATAAAATGAAATGCAATGAATGAATATGATACGTAAATGAAATGAACAATTATTAAATTAAATCAACATGACGATTGCGATGAATGAACGACTTACGATGTGAGTTAATGAATCGCGACACTTTGAAGTTACTTGGAACTTTGATGATAATGGTGATTGCTGAATGATGATGATTCACTTGACTGATGATACAACCCGAATGATGAAGTTCGACTGAAGTAAACTGATGATAGATTGAAATCTTGGACTGGACTCATTAATAATGCTATCTCCAACTCCTTTTATTTCTTCGGTCTTCCCAACCACCGATATCTTCGAACCCGTCATGTATCTTGGGGGTGACGGTGATTGGTCGAAGATGGTGGTGGAGGAAGTTTTGGGGATGGGGTTGGGCCCTGGTGGTAACTCCTCCCTGAGGCCTCTGGTTTGGGGCCTCTGGTTTTCGACCGCTGCGGCGTGTCCAAGTTTGTGCTGCAGATGTTACGACCATATGCCTTATCCCTGAAATTTTCCAAAATCGGAAGAGATTTCTATGGGCATTGTTCCATGGTCGTAAAACATCTACAGCTCGCCGTGGGGTTTGTGATGCCAATCCTCGGAGGCGCGGAGTATTTTATGACGGGCGTCCTCGGGGTGGTAAAATTCGGTCGAAGCTGGTCGCGCGGTTTATGATGGGGTTGTTTGAAAAATTCGTAAGTCGTATTCTTGGTCACGTTCGGGCGAAATTGAATGTAAGAGCAATTAACATATTTACAAAGAAAAAAAAATATATACAAGAGAACATCGAATGAATGGTTACGAACTTGAGTCATTTGGAATTAAAATGATTATGAAATGAAATGAGCAAAACAAATGGAGTCCGATGTTCTCGCGAATGTGAATAAAATAATCAAGTTACGACGTTTTCGATAAAACGCCGGTAACAGTATTTACTAAAAAAAATTAGAATTATTAATAGAGATCTTAAGTATTCATACAAATAAATGTTACTATTATAATTTAATAATAATAATCCTTTATTTGCATAATAATAACATTCAACAAAAAAAAATATATAAAGGTACATATTAGTGTAAAATTAGGAAAAATTGAATGTAACAAAATGCGCATCATAAGGCGGGATTCAGTGTTGGGGTAATCCCCAAACTGTTCTACCATCCAAACCTTAAATTAAATTAAATATTTACTTTATATGTGGAATACACTTTGTATCTACGAATTAAACAAATATGAACAAATACTCTATACATATATATTTTGTGTTACATACATTGAAAATCTAGCCATCACGATTGTTATTAGCACTTCTGTAAATGTATTTTAACTGCCAACTTAAACTTGCTCAAATTAAGATTTTTAAATTCATTTGGAATTTCATTATACATCCTGTATATTTGATACGAAAATGACCGTTCAGTTCATTTAATTTACGACCACACGAATTCACACAATTGTTTGGATTAGGAATAATAGTATTACTATATTTTTTTAGGATTATGAAGATCATAATTTATACACACAAATTGTTAGGATTATGAATGGAGATCATAAGTTTACACACACAAAATGTTAGGATTATAAATAGTACCTTTTAACTTTGTTTGTATAACACGTTTTCATTTTACGTGACTGCAGTTTCGGCAACTTTAGCTTGCCATTATCAAACATTTAGTCTAAAAAAGTGTTATACAAACAAAGTTAAAAGTGTTTTATAGTTAAATTAACATGTAAAACGAAGTAGAAGCCTCCACAATACAAAATATTATAAATAGTATTGTAAAAAGTAAATTTTTTTTGCAGAATTATGAATACAGATTATTAGTTTACACACACAAAATATTAGAATTATGAATAGGGATCATAAGTATTAACACAATTTCGGTGTTATGATTAAAGATCATAAGTATTCGAACAAAATGATTTGGATTATGAATAGAACTACCTTGGTTCCTAGAAAAATGAACTCTATAGGTGGTTCACGCCCATGTACTGGAAAATACTGCAAGGAGCGCTTCTGGACGACGATGTCGCGAACTAACTTGAAAGAGATTTCGCCAGGCAGTCGGCGCTTTTCCTTTAAATTTTAATTGATTTGATATTACAAAAATGAATAATACGTTTAAATGTTTTTAACGTATTAATCATTGATAACTGATAAAAATTCTCAATTAATATAATAATAAATATATATCACTTACCTTTTACAACATCTTTTTGTTTTACTTTAAGGATTTAAGAGGAATGCGTTATAACAACACATTAAATGGGAATAGCATGTGGTTATTTAATAAAAGTAGTAGAAAAGATACAAGACAAAATAATTCAAATAAAATTAGCTCCTCGTTCATGAAGGACAGTTTCTCAAATCTGGAACCCCACTAAAGTGTTTTAAAAATAATTTAAATAATTTTAAATCATGCTAGAACTCACACCATGCAATAATTGAACGAAATAATAAATATACTCGATATCTATGCTAAATTTAAGGATACATAAAATATAGTTTTAAATATTAAACAAACACCACGTGTTTGGATTCAACCTCACTAAAGTGTTTTCTAACTAAACTATTAAATCATGCTAGAACTCACACCATGCAATAATCAAACGAAATAAGAAAAATACTCGAACCTTTTACCACCTTTGTCGCAATTTGGAAACGCGCAGAGACAGCTATTGTCGCAATTATAGTAATGCAAGATGCATCGTAGTATAAGATAACGATAACAAATGGACGAAGTTAATAGTGTTTTCCCTCTTGCCGGCTATACAGTTTGCTGCATTTATGGCGGGAAATTTAAAGAATACGTCAGCGACATCTACTGAGAATGTCGCCAACTATTTTGCCATAGTATAAACAAGTCCCATAAGTGTGAACCCACCCTGCCTTGTTTATAAGGATTATAAAGATCATTTTTTATGCATATAAATTGTTAGGATTTTGAATAGAGACCATAAGTTGCCACAAACAATATGTTAGGATTAAGAAAAGAGATCACAAGTTTTTACATAATACTTTAGTACTGTAAAAAGTAAACAAACAGTATTGCCATATTTGTTTAGGTTTATGAATAAAGATCATAAGGTATCAGGATTGTCAATAAGGATAACGAATAGTAAATGTATGTAAAGACAAATTGAGTTTGTCAATAGTTTGTAAATGTATGTATTAAGTAATTATGAATGTATTTAGAGCAAACGGGTCGATCTTTTAAAATTCTTTTAGAATAACACATAAAAGTCGTTCTAAATAATAATCAACGGGTATGTACCGGGTGGGCAAATAAGCGAGGCAAGCGGCTGTATCTCAGAAACTAATGATCGTAGAGAGTTACGGTAAAAAATGTTATAGGTAAAGTGGGCAAAGGAAAATTATTTTCAAGTTTCCAAGATGGCTGCCAGTGGGCGTTTCCACCATCTTGAATTACATAAAGTTACGTTTCTCGCGATTTTCCCCAATGAATGTAACAAAAAATTATTTGCGTTTTAATGCTAACCTAATGTGGAACATTTTTTGTAAAAACAATTTTTCTCTATCTTTCGAAATAAAGTAGGGTATTTGAATGTTGTTTTAAATAAATGCCTGTAACTTCGAAACGGCTTAATGGATTCGGATAAATTTGGTATCATTGAAAAGAGCATTTCTTGGGCTTAGGTTTCTCGTAATCATGACAGTTGTCACCTACACGGCCGCCGATAAAGGGCGTTATTCGATATTATAACCAAAATATTGGATTTTCTCAAAAAATTTAAATGCGATGATATGACTTTTTTTAGACTAGAAAACAGACCAATAAGCCTGCGCAAACCGCATCTTAATATCTTTATTATTCAGATTATTATTATTATTATTATTAGATACGCGCCACGCGTATAAAACACAGAAGTATTGTGAAATTTATGTATATTCGAACTTCACTTAAAATCTGTGTTTTATACGGGTGGCGCATGAAGTAAAATTTCGAGTTTAGAAAAGCCCAGAAAATTTGTCTCGGGTCGCTACGCGACCCTCGACAAATTTTCACGGGGCTTTTCTAAACTCGAAATTTTACTTCATGCTTAGTCTGGGAGTGGAAAACACTCGTTTAAAGCTTCAAATTTAACTCTTTAAAAAAACAACGAATGTCAAAAAATGTACAGCTTATGCATGATTACCTAAAAGAAAGATTCCCTGTATAATTGTATTGTATAATAGACATTTTCTGGGCTTTTCTAAACTCGAAATTTTACTTCATGCGCAACAGGTACAGGACACGGATTTCAAGCGAAGTTTACTTGTTCACAATATTTCAGTGTTTTCAGTGTTTAATACGCGTGGCGCATGAAGTAAAATTTCGAGTTTAGAAAAGCCTGAAAATTTGGTTTGGTCGCGACCAAACCAAATTTTCAGGCTTTTCTAAACTCGAAATTTTACTTCATGCTTAATCTGGGAGTGGAAAACACTCATTTAAATCTTTAAATTGAACTGTTTAAAAAAGTATATACATGTACATACTTAAAAGAAAAAATCTCTGTAAGTATACTTAAAAGAAAATTTCCCTGTATATTATGAATAGTATTCTAAAATTTCTAAAAAGTATTTATGAATAAAAATAATAGGTTTACACGCATTAAATGTTAGGATTGCGAATAAATATGTTGAGAATTCATAAACAAAGTGTCAGGCCTGTCAATGAGGACATCGAATAGTAAATGTATGTTTCTCAAGTGAGGACTTGGGTTTTGTGAAATGGATGGTTAATTATACCTCGGATGGGATGTGGTGTGAATGATTGCAGGTTTGCGTTATTTTGTTTGCTGTTGCAATTATTCCTTTTTGACTTGTTAAGTGTAATTATTATCAGCAGTTTACGATGTGGTGGAAAATTGGCTTGCAGTGCATGCAGACATGCCTTTTGGGTAAGCCTTAATAATGGCGCCTTTTAAGGAGCCATAAGGAAGATAAGAATGTCTAAAAATATGAATTGGTTTTCCTAGATTGTAATAGGAAATAATTGTAATAAATAATGCTGAATTTTAGAGGATTTTGCTTCTTTTGTTAGTTGTAAGGATTTGTAATAAGTGTATCACTACTTAATTTTGTTATTATTATTTAAAAAATATATTGATGGAATTTTTCTTTTAAGTACAGGGTAATTCAAAAAGAAGGAACAGATTTCAAATATTTATTTCTTCAAAATTAAAAAAGGTAGAACCATAATTCCAACGTTCCTGGACAGACAAAAGTTTAAAATTTGAACAATCCAGGCAGAAGTTCCAACCACGGCCGTAGAACCATAATTCTAACGGTCCTGGACAGACAAAAGTTTAAAATTTGAACAATCCAGGCAGAAGTTCCAACCACGGCCGTAGAACTATAATTCCAACGGTCCTGGACAGACAAAAGTTTAAAATTTGAACAATCCAGGCAGAAGTTCCAACCACGGCCGCATTGGCTTGGCGGTGTTGCTTGTCATGTTGATTGTTTGTAGTAACATGGCGACACAACAAGAAAAAACATTTTATGTGCTGCAACTCATTTATAAAAGCTACAAATTCCTGCAAATTTACTGAACATTGTAATTATCGGGATATGTATACTTAACAGACAAATTCCCTGTACTACCTACTATATTTTAAAGTAGAATTGACGATTTGTGAAATCTTAAAACTTGAAAACTTTTGAGCAAGTGAAAAAGAAAATGTGTTTACGACAATCTTATAATATGTGCATTGTTTAATTAAGTGGGCAGCATAAATGGAGTGCATTTAACACTCAAGTACATTAAACACGGGATTTGCGTGTTAAATGTGCTTTTTAACACAAATATAAATAATTGCCTAGTTTGATTTTTTTCCGCTATCCAGTAACAGCGCTGTGCTAGTCAAATCAGCTTCTTTTATCTTACATTTGACTATGGTGGTGATGACGTCGTCGACGCCATTTTGTTTAAGTACGAAGTAATCGCGTCAACATCTTCGCCGTTCTCGCTAATTTAACCCGCACAAAACGCGTCTGTAAACATAAATCATTCTGAAATTGGTTAAAAAATTGTGCTTCTATCCGTCGCGAGTGTTCTTTGTTTGTTTAATACGTGTATTCAGTAAATAATGTAATTACACTACATAATACACATTATAAAAGAATATTGTCAAAGCAAAATGTAACTTATATACTAATTCTTGAGAATTACAAAAATACATTAAACAGCAAGAGGAATATCTAACTGAAAGAATATTCTATGCTGTAAATTCTTTTTCTAGGATATACTTTAGTAGCTCACTTTTAAAATCCTTTAAAGTTTTTAGTAAGCGGAACAAACGTTAACACCGCGAAAACTCAATCCAAACGGAAAAGTTCGTTTTTTGTGCAAAGACCGTGTTTCTATACAACTTAGGCGAAAGGGTAGACTGTGTGAGTATTATTTATTGTTGAAGGATTTTTCATATTGTGTTGAAGTGGAATTAATCCTATTACACATTCAAATCATAATACCGCAATCTGTTATCATTTATCTGTAAAATTATTATAAGACGAAACCGACCATTAAAACTGACGCGTATTTGATAAATATATATAATAACTGTTGTGTTATATATTGTTGTTATCGTGAACAAAGTATAGTGTATAACTCGCCTATAATGGCTATTAATCAATCGAACACCTTGCTCCACTCGCCTTCAGCTCGTTCCGCAAATATCGTTCTCGTGATTAATATTAATATCATTATATGCTCGTTGTACAATATATTATTTGTATTGTGGAGGCTTCTACTTCGTTATACATGTTAATTTAACAATGGGCACGTTCTTCAGAGACAACAGTTGGAAGTTGACTGCCAACTGTTGGGGAATTCTTTGATGACCGGATTGTTAATCGTGAACGTATTTGGGATTTTTGCAATCGTACGAAATAGACCGACCAGAGTGCGGTTCATTAGATACCAACATACATCACAAACATGTTGAAAGTTAACCATTTTGATGAACGGGGCCATTGTCTCTGATAAACGGGCCCAATAAAATACTTTTAACTTTGTTTCTATAACACATTTTTAAAAAAAGTGTTACACAATGTTAAAAGAGTTTTATTGTAAAAAAAAATGTTTGTAACAATTATAAAACATAATTGTAATATTGTGACATTTTTACAAATTGGCCTAAAATAGAATTTATTCAGTGAAAGAATTTTAAAAAAGTCTCTTTTAACATTTATTTTGCATTCTGTTAAAATGTTTTCAAACAAGAAAAATGTGTATTAATATCTCTTACGTAAGAATCCATTACGTAACAAGCAAATAAAATAATTTAACGATCATCTTATAAGCACCTGTAACGGCAATATTTGAACATTTTCGAATGTCCAACTTTCTCGCGGATATAGGTTTATGTAACTAATAACTAACACAAGCGCCTGCCTTAAAACATCCTTCCTAGAAACCGCTACATATGTAGTATATAGTGAGCATATATAGTACATTACTTTGTCTAAGGCGCGTAACTTACACTTAAAATAAAATAACCAAGCTACTAAACACTAACACAAGCGCGTGCCTTAAAACATCCTAGAAACCTCCACATATGTAATATATAGTGAGCATATATAGCACATATCTTTGTCTGAGGCACGTGACTTAGACTAAAAAAAAAACAACCAAGCTACACCCACCTTAATTACTTCCAATGACCTTTCTAGTTACACCTAACTCACCTCTTTTCGAATCATTTCCGCTGTTCGAATCAGGCCGCGATGTTTCATTGAGAGAAAAAAGCCGCCCGGTGCGCCGGTCTGAACATGCGCGAGGAGCGGAAAAAAAAAACAAACGCATTCGGCTTAAGTGAGTTGCGAGTGCGCGTGCGCTAGATGTGTAATGGTGGTAATCGTGTGTTGCAATTTAACTAATGGTAATGATGAAACGCCGCACGTAGGTGTCTGTGTGTAACTCGTTTAGGTCCAGATCAAACGGATATTGTTGTTAATGATCGTTGTAAATTGTTGAATTATAACAGCCGGCAGCCTGAGAGCAACAATGGGGCGATCAATCTGCTAACGTAACGCACGTGCATTTCGCTTTTGTTAATGGAGCCATTAACTCATTTCGCCCGAAGATATGAGGTTTATGTAATTTGCGAGGTTTTTTTAATTTTAGAAACGTGAGTTATTTTTGTAAAGAAAATGACGTTGCCTTTTAAACAAGAATTAGAATTAAATCTTTATGTGTTGTTTTTTTTTAGTTACACATATACTTGAGTAAAGCTTTAAAGAGGAAAAGAAGATAAAAATAAATATATTAAATATGTTTTTTACACAATACAACCGGTGTAGGTACTCTGTAATTTTTTTACTTTAGCGACCAAACCAAAGCAAACTAAAGCAGAGTTTAGATATACAGGGTGTCGGGTTAATGTAGAGTTATTTTTGTAAAGAAAATTACGTTGTCTTTTAATCAATAATTAGAATAAAATCTTTATATGTTGTTTTTTTTTAGTTACACATATTCATGAGCAAAGCCTTGAAGGGGAAAAGGAGATAAAAATTAATATATTAAATATGTTTTAATATAAGTCAACACAATACAACCTGTGTAGGTACTCTGTAATTTTTTTTTACTTTAGCGACCAGATCAAATTTTTAGGCTTTTCTAAATTCGAAATTTTACTTCATGCCTTAATCAAGGAGTGGAAACACCTGTTATAAAATAAATCGCTCAACGAAAAAAGAAATATATATACAGGGTGTCCCGTTAATAAGGAATAATGGCTTAACCATAGATTCCCGGGATCAAAATATGATGATTTAACATAACTTATCTATATCTAAAAGTTTACGGTTAAGCCTGAATTAGTCTTTAGAGTTCAAAAAAACATTATCAATTTTATTTATAACAATTTAACTCTTTATTCGATCCGACTAAAATTTATTATGGTTGATTATCATAATATATCGAATCCTTTCAGTTATTATGGTCATCATTGATTGACAAGAAGTATAAAAAACAATAGTACCACAACATAAAAACTAATATATGTTTTTCATTGGCGCACCTTATACAAAAAATTAAAATACGTCTTGTAAGATTAGTTAATTTAAAAGCTTTTTTGTCTCTTAATAATGTTTGATATCTTGTACGGTTTTGCCACAAAAACATAAAATGCAAATAAATTATTTTTTATTATTTAGTAAAAACGAAATCTAGTTTTTCGGGTGATTAAAAATACATGTTTTTTCTTTGTCGCCGCCATTGTTTAACAAACGTCAATTGTGTATAATATTAATTAACGAGTGTTTTTTTGAGAATTAATTGTTCTCTTCATTATGGTTTATAATTATTCATATTCCTCCGGAGCTACCAGATACAGGGAGTTTTTCTTTTAAGCATACGTATTCCTAATTCAGCCTATTATTTGTAAATCTTTAGAGTTTCCTTGTATTTTTTAAGTTCAGTTTAAAGCTTTAAACGAGTGTTATCCACTCCCAGACTAAGCATGAAGTAAAATTTCGAGTTTAGAAAAGCCCCGTGAAAATTTGTCGAGGGTCGCGCAGCGACCCGAGACAAATTTTCTGGGCTTTTCTAAACTCGAAATTTTACTTCATGCGCCACGCGTATAAAACACAGATTTCAAGTGAAGTTCGAATATACATAAATTTCACAATATTTCAGTGTTTTATACGCGTGGCGCATGAAGTAAAATTTCGAGCTTAGAAAAGCGCAGAAAATTTTTTCACGGGGCTTTTCTAAACTCGAAATTTTACTTCATGCTTAGTCTGGGAGTGGAAAACATTTGTTTAAAGCTTTAAATTGAACTAAAAAAAAGCAAGGAATATCTAAATATTTACAAATAATAAACTAAATTTGGAATACGTATACTTGAAAGAAAAACTCCCTGTATATGGGCTTTTCTAAACTCGAAATTTTACTTCATGCGCCACGCGTATAAAACACTGAAATATTGTGAAATTTATGTATATTCGAACTTCACTTGAAATCTGTGTTTTATACGCGTGGCGCATGAAGTAAAATTTCGAGTTTAGAAAAGCCCCGTGAAAATTTGTCTCGGGTCGCTGCGCGACCCTCGACAAATTTTCACGGGACTTTTCTAAACTCGAAATTTTACTTCATGCTTAGTCTGGGAGTGGAAAACACTTGTTTAAAAGTTCAAATTGAACTCTTTTAAAAAACAACGAATGACGGAAAATTTACAGCTTATGCATATGTTTACCTAAAAGAAAAAAACACTGTATGTTGCTTGTATTAGGATTTTGCCAAAGAAATTGAGGATACTATATTCATATGAGCATATATGTGAGAAGAAGAAGCTGCAGACAGTGTAAAAGGCGAGCGAGGAATTTAGAGACTGTAAGAACGAGGCAGAAATGTGGAGGGTACTGAGGAGAGGGGAGAGGAGGAGGCAGGTAGAGGTGTCACTGAAAGAATGGACAAGGAAATGCAGGGAAGGGAGCGGAGTACCGGAAGGGATCAGAGAAGACAGAGGGGAATCGTTCACGGAGGAGGAGGTGGAGAGGGCCTTCAAGGAAGTAATGAGTGAAAAAGCGGCAGGGAGGGATGGTCTCAAAGCGGATACGTGGTAGGAAATTGGGGAAAAGGGGAAGAAGGGGAAGAAGAAATTCATAGAGCTATTGAATCAGATGTGGAGGGGGGAGGTGAGCTTACCGGAGTCGTGGAGGGTGGGGATGATGTGCCCGGTGTATAAAGGAGGGGACTAAAAGGATGCGAGAAGTTATAGAGGAGTAACTATAACAAGTATTGGGTACAAGCTGGCAATGATGATAGTGAGGAATCGGATGGAGGTGGAGGTACAGGAGAAGGGGATACTGCCAGAGACGCCGGGTGGGTTTAGAAGAGGTCGGGGGACGAGGGAGCAGGTCTTAACCCTGGCGCGAATGGTGGAGAGAGTGATTGAACAAAAAGGATGTGTATATGCGGTATTCCTAGATGTAAAGGCAGCATATGACTCTATACCGAGAGTGAGTCTGACAGAGTGCTTGAGGAGGAGAGGAGTAAGTGAGGGGTTGGTTGAGTGGGTGAGGAGAATGTATGAGGAGACATGGGTGATGGTGAAAGTGGAGACGAATGTGTTAGAGTGTTTCAGGACTTGGGAGGGATTGAGGCAGTGGTGCCCGCTGAACCCGGTGTTGTTTATTGTATACATGAGTGAATTAGAAGAGGTGATGATGAAAGGGCAGGGGGGATGTTAGCGTATGCGGATGACATGGTGTTAATGGCAAGAGAGCATGAAGGGATGAAAGACATGTTGAATAAAGCGGAGAGGTCCATGGATAAGAAAGGGATGAGTGTGAATGTCGAAAAAACAAACTGGGTGAAGTTCAGAAATATAGGGAGGGAGGGGAAGGTGAAAGAATTGGAGTGGAAGGGAGTGGTTATTGAGAGGGTAAAAAGTTTTAAGTATTTATGGTTTATGTTCAAAGGGACGAGAGGGTATGAGGGGCATGTGAAATGGGTGCAGAGTAAGGCTAGGAAAGCATGGGGGATGGCTTGAGGAAAGTGGGGGAAGTGGATGGGGAATAATGTAAGAGTGGCATGTAAAATATGGGATGCGTGTGTGAGATCGGTGTTTATGTATGGAGTGGAAGTGTGGGAGACGAAAGTGTATGAGTGCATGGAGAGGAAACAGATGTGGTTCCCGAAGCGCATGTTAGGGGTGGAAAGGTCCACGCCCAGCTACATAGTGCTTCAGGAGACTAATAGGGATATTTTAGAGTGGAAGGCAGTAGTGAGAGTGGTGAGGTATGAGATGAGATTGTGGGAACTGGAGGAAGAGAGATTGGTGAAGGATGTATAAGTGACGAGCGTGTGTGGGAGTGAGGGTAGATGGAGGGGGGGAGAGAAGGAAAATGTATGAGAGGGTAGGATTGTCGGACTCGAAAGTAATGGAATGGCTAGGGAATGGGGTGAACGTGGATGAGTGGGTGAAGGGAAAAGGGAATGAAGGTGGACGGGCAGGAAAGGCAAGGGCGTATCGAGTGAAGTGAGTACAATGATATGTATGGGAGGTGGTAGGTGTATGGAAGAGTGCCGAGATATGATAGAGAGGAGAGGGTGATTGTCGCAAGGGCGAGGTGTTGATCGGAGGAGAGAGGAAGGAAATAAGGATGGGGGAAGAATATGGAAGAATATGTATTGTGTGAGCATAGGAAGGATACGTGGGGCCACTTGGCGGAGGAATGCGAGGGGGTGAAGGAGGAATGGATGGGAGCGAAAGGGAGTAGAAGGGTAATAGAATGGATGAGAGGGGATGGGGTAGGGGTAAGGACGTTGGAGAAGCTAGGGAGGGAGAGGGAAAATAGAAGGGAGGGGATTTAGTTTTACAATAGAATGTAATGTTTTGTTTGTAATGATGAATGCCAATAAAGGTCTTTCTTTTATATATATTCATATTTTATATTTTTGTGGCAAAACCGTACAAAATATTAAACATTATTAACAAACAAAAAAGCTTTTGAATGAACCAATCTTTAAAATCATATTTTTTTAATTTTTATTAGGTGCGCCAGTAAAAACAAATTTTAGTTTTTATGTTGTGGTACTACTATTTTTTTATACTTCTTGTGAATCAATGATGACCATACTAACTTATATGATGTGTTATATTATGATAATCAACCGTAATAAATTTCAGTCGAATCGAATATAGCGCTTAATTGTTACAAATAAAATTAATAATATTTTTTTGAACTCTAAACACTAATTCCGGCTTAACCGTAAATTTTTGGATGGAAATAATTTGTGTTAAATCATTATATTTTTATCCCAGGAATCTATGGTTAAGCCATTTACCCACATTAACGGGACACCCTGTATATATATTTTTTTCGTTAAGTGATTTATTTCATAACAGGTGTTTCCACTCCTTGATTAAAGCATGAAGTAAAATTTCGAATTTAGAAAAGCCTAAACAATTTCCATTTCCCTACATTAACAGGACACCCTGTATATCTAAACTCTGCCGTTCTCGAAAATTTGTTTCTGAAATATGTAAGAAACATTATGATTTACGCCGTGTTTTAAATTTTTTTTTGTGTGTGTGTGCGAGAGATATTTTTCTCGTTTCGCAATTCGACATTGGCTTGGCACCGTCCGTAAATATTTACAGCGGATTTTTTCGATTTTGGCGTTTGAGATGTTTTAAAAAATTGACGCGACGTTTATGCTTTTGCGCTAAAAATACACAATGTTTCGGATATTTTATTTACGTATATCAAGGTTTTCACTATCTTTCATTAAGAATGATTTAATTCCATTTCCTCTACATTTATTTACACTTTGTTATTAAAACATGGAAAATGCTTTACTTTTTTTAAAAGAAAAAAAGTTTACACAAAATATAGCACTTTAATGTTCTATAATGTAACAAAATGTATAAACTGATAGATATTTCATATTTAAAAAAAAAAAGAAACACAATTTTGTTTCTAAGTTAACTATGAGAAATTATCAATTAAGTATACAATGCCCGATAATTACATTTATTTCTTTATTTTACGGAAATCTCCATTTTACAACATATGTAACAATATAATTTCACTAAACCAAAATTTTCAGGATTTTCTAAACAGGCTTTTCTTAACTCGAACATTTTCTAAACTTCTCTAACTTTCTAAACTCGAAATTTTACTTCATGCATCACGCGAGTACAAAAAATACCAAAAATAAAACAAATATCAAAAATACGGACAGAGGTATTGAAGAACATTCTTAATAATAATAATGAAAAATAAACAAAATACATAATAACTAACTAATGACAGAAAGATTTATTTGCATGAATTCGTTGTTTTTATAAAAATCGATTTAAAGCTTCTAACGGGTGTTTCCACTCCCAGATTAAGCATGAAGTAAAATTTCGAGTTTAGAAAAGCCTGAAAATTTGGTTTGGTCGCGTAGCGCGTACTTCAGAATATATTGCTTTCGTTTAATTTAACGTTATTAAATATTACAAATGTTAATTTTTTTTTGACCAAATCTTCGCAAATTCAAAGACCTGAAAAATTTGTTTTCGAATTTTTATTTTTAATTACTCACATATTGCTTAAATTTTGAATGCGCATGATTTGGTTAGATGAAATAAATATTTGTTAAATTTAATACCGTGAGATCAAACTTAAGCAGTATAGTTTAAATTTCACTTTAAGTTAGTGTCTTATACGCGTGGCGCATGAGTGCTTTGCTCTAATGTTTTAAAGGTGAAATATATTACATTTCCACTGTGTCATTTATCTTAACTTTAAAACATTAGAGTCAGATTTTTCATAAGACTGACTCTAATGTTTTAAAAATAAAATACATTATATTTCCACTGTGTCATTTATCTTAACTTTAAAACATTAGTCAGTTTTTTTTTGCATAAGACTGACTCTAATGTATTAAAAATGAAATAAATTTCATCTCTACTGTGTCATTTGTCTCAACTCCTAAACATTAGAGTCAGATTTTTCCCTCTTAAAAACAATAATCTCATAATCCAGTTCAAGAGAGGTGTCCTGTGACTTAAGTTCAAATTAAAATAACTACCGTGCAGTTGTTTAAATGATGATTTACAGTAGGCGGCATTTTTTCGTGCAGTTGCCCAGAATCCTAATTGAATGGTGGAATAAATTTGAGGTTATGGTAAACTATGTGTTAAAAGTCAGTAGGTGCGCCACTGGACAATTTTCCGGATTGAACAGGCCGTCCCAGCTATTTTGGGAGGTGGCGATCATTTGCGTCATGATAATTAAAAAGTTGAGCCTCCGTGTGCGCCCCCTGAGTACGCCACAGACCGCCGTTACGATTTTCGTATTCACCGTAGTTTTTATGTTTGGGTTGAAAAACAAAATTTTTTGAAATCGGATAATTTTGAAATTATCCCCCCCTCCTTGGAAAACATCATTACGCAACTGACCGTCGTCAATGCACCGTTTAGCCCTCGACGCTTGGATTTTGAAGTGACCGTCAAAAATTCGAAGTTTTTCGGCGAACTATAGCAAATCGGGAGCCCTTACGTCACTGCGCATGCGCAGGTTTGCTTCGCCTTTTTTTGGAGCAGGTCGGGCGCAACTTCTACTGCAGAGCGCCGAAATCGGCATATTTTTATCTTTTACCGTTCGGCCGTCATAATTGAAAGAAGGTCAAAACTGTAAAATGAAATTAAAATAAAATCCAAATTTTTCTCGGCTATCTGCTATAGCCTATCCCATGTAGGACACCTAGGACTACGTCCGGTCAAAATTTGGGCGAAAGATACTGAGGATCTTCGGAGATTACCCCTATATGACACTTTTCCCATAAGAAATTTTTGCGACTTTCAAAAAATGTTTTGACTCTGAAGACGTCAATTCGAAACTTTCAAATTTTGATAGATCTTAAGGGCGCGCGCCCGCATGTTGGCGATTTTTTTGGTATTTTTAGCTCCTTCGATTCCCCCATAAGCGCCCGTGTAACCTTCTAAAAGGTACGGCAGGGAAACTTACTAATTTGAATTGGGCGCCAATGAGCGAGACGTGGTCAGAAAGTTTTGTTACCGTTCAAGCCAGTTGTCGTCATGCGTTGGACAAAGGAGGAGCTTGCGTTCGCCGTCGAGGCCTACTTTTCCAATGGCCGTTCGGTGATTGCCACCCAACGTGCCTTCCGAACTCGGTTCAATATTCATCCCACGGGTCACGTTCGTGGCCGGCAATCAATCGGTCAACGAACTTCCAGAACACCAGAACACGTCGAGAGGGTGAGGCTGTCGTGATTGAGGCATTTTTTCTCCCAAAACTTGAAGAAATGGAACTCGGGGGCGTATGGTTCCAGCAGGACGGAGCCACAGTATACACAGCGAGAACTTCAATGGAACTTTTGAGAAAACACTTCCATGAGCGCCTAATCTTCTTGAGGGGTCGAGGGGCCGTTCGGTGATTGCCACCCAACGTGCCTTCCGAATTCGGTTCAATATTCATCCCACGGGTCCCGTTCCTGGCCGGCAATCAATCGGTCAAAGAACTTCCTGAACACCAGAAAACGTCGAGAGGGTGAGGCTGTCGTGATTGAGGCATTTTTCTCCCAAAACTTGAAGAAATGGAACTCGGGGGCGTATGGTTCCAGCACGACGGAGCCACAGTACACACAGCGAGAACTTCAATGGAAGTTTTGAGAAAACAGTTCCACGAGCGCCTAATCTCCTTGAGGGGCCGAGGGGCCGTTCGGTGATTGCCACCCAACGTGCCGTCCGAACTCGGTTCAATATTCATCCCACGGGTCCCGTTCCTGGAGGGCAATCAATCGTTCCGTGGGTGGACGCATTCAGGGAAAGTGGTAGTGTGGCAAAAAAAGGCCTGGAGGTCAACGAACTTCCAGAACACCAGGAAACGTCGAGAGGGCGAGGCTGTCGTGATTGAGGCATTTTTTCTCCCAAAACTTGAAGAAATGGAACTCGGGGACGTATGGTTCCAGCAGGACGGAGCCAAGGCACACACAGCGAGAACTTCAATGGAACCTTTGAGGGATCACTTCCACGAGCGCCTAATCTCCTTGAGGGGTGACGTACTGTGGCCGGCGCGCTACCCCGATTTGGCTCCCTGTGACTTGTTTTTATGGGGATATCTCAAATCCATTGTTTACAATGACAAACCACGGACCCTGCAACACCTGAAGAACAACATTCGCCAAGCTATCGCCAACATTCGATATGCCCGAAAGAGTGGAGCGAAACTTCAAAAAGCGGTTGGATCAGTGTATCGTTAATGAAGGCCGCCATTTGTCCGATGTCATTTTTAAAACATAAATTCAGGATGTGTACAATACGATAAAAAAATAATTAAATTGATATGTGAAATACTTTTTCTTTTATTGACCTTTCAAATCAGCAAGTTTCCCTGCCGCACCCTGTATTTTATTATATGTTATCTAATTTAAAATTCAGTCTACTCTAAATCATGTTTTCAACGATCGCACGGTATAATAATATGAATCTCCTAGCTAAGCGAGTTGCAATTAAGCATACAAAAGTAGAAGAATAATGCTTATTTAAAAATACTCAAAATAAAAGTTGTACCATATATTTCAAATCTGTAAGGATAGGACACCTTTCGTGAATTGTACTATACTTCAGAATTATGTGTAGTTAGGTTTCTTCTACTGAAGAAAACACGATTTATTGCATAAAGCTCACCTTTCTTTACTCTTCAAAAAAATCCGCTAACAACTCTTATTTTACATGATGAGTAACTCTTATTTATCTTATAACACACACCTTTCAAAAATCATACGTTGTCGGTTTTCTTATTTATTACCGGCTGAGATATAATAATACCCTCGTACTCTTGCGGTTATTTATAATCCACGAATGTAATTTGCTGGTCGTACGGATTATAAAGCCGTTCCTGAATAAAATACACGAGCGTCAGCGTTTCATAAATATGAAATAGCCACGGCGAAATAAGTTATTCGAATTGGAACGAGCGCGCGATATGTTTCCTAAGCAAATTATGTATCGCCGTACATGGAAAACATGTGTTACACGAGATGTTATTGCCCGTGTCATTTGTATTCAACGAGCTTTCAAAAGACGAAATCGTATCATGACATCTCTATACAGTACGCACACAAAAAATATGCATACAGAATAGAAAGGAAAACGTATTCAAAAGAATTAATTACAAAAGGAAAATGTTTATCTTTTGGTTAAATAATTTTGAAATTATATTTGATTTTTTTTAATTGGCCAACTAGATTTGGTGATTTTTTGATAATGGATATTTGGATACTCTGGTTGTAACTCTGACTTTTGCTTTCAAAATAAATATTAGGTTATGTTTTCCACATGGTTGCCAAATGCGTAATTACCCTATCATAAAGATTACATGAATAAAAGTAGGGACACCCATATAATCAAAGAACCTAAGAAAAATAAATCCAATTCTGGTTGGCTACGCGTCCAAACCAAATTTTGAGGCTTTTCTAAACTCGAAATTTTACTTCATGCGCCACTTGTATTAAACACTGAAAGCACTGAAATATTGTGAACGAGTAAACTTCGCTTGAAATCAGTGTCTCATACGCGTGGCGCATGAAGTAAAATTTCGAGTTTAGAAAAGCCTGAAAATTTGGTTTGGCTGCTTCGCTCTACGCGACCAAACCAAATTTTCAGGCTTTTCTAAACTCCAAATTTCACTTCATGCTTAACCTGGGAGTGGAAAATACTCGTTGAAACTTCAAGTTGAACTCTTTTAAAAAAAACAACGAATATTTAAAAATCTACAACACATAATTGGGATAGTATACTCAGAAGAAAAACTCCCGGTATATGAATATTAATTTAAATAAAAATCACTTTGTTTGTTTCATAAAAATTTTGTGAAACAAACCAAGTAATTTTTATTTAAATTAATATTCATACATATATATTTAATCATGTTTCACCAAGTGATTAATGAGAACATAGTGAAAGAAATGGTAAAGAGAGATTTCTATTAAAATACCCCTTTTATAACAAGACTATTTCTGAAACATGTTGTGGTTAACACTCTATTAACTAAATTAAAAAAAAGTCGTAATGCATTAATAAACTCGATTATTAAATGAAATCGTTTATAGATTGTATTTATAAATGAGGGTATTTTCATTGCATTTGCTTCCATAAATAGTGCTGAGCGTCCGTGATGTGGGCAGCCGGTCATTATCCAGAAAATTTGAATGCTGAACAAAACCGAAGGGACACATCTCATTTCTAAGCCACGGCTGCATGACGATGTCATTGAACGGGGGCCCCACTTTATTTACTCAATTTAATGAGACGACCCAGACACACGGGTTATTTTTTTTTCGGACGACGTGCCAATGCTCATATTTGCTCTATCAAGGTACCACCAGATCGTTTACACGATAAATTAAGCTTAATTATGCCTAATGAATTTAATTCACACTGTAGAAAAAGAGGCATTTACGTAACAAGTACCAAAATCAGTTACAATCTCTAATATAACGTGAAAGGTTTATTTTCAGTTTGAATTATATTAGTATTCGTCTTTTTCAAAAAATATCATTCATCTGCTTTATAAAGCCACTGTGTGGTAAACCAATTATTGCAGTGTCAATGAATAAACAGTAAGATCTTAACTAAGTGTTATTTATTGTTTTATTTATTTATTTATTGTTTATTTACGGATATCCATTTAAAATAAATACATAATGCTTATTCTAAAATAAGTTAAAAGTAGTAATTAAGTTAAAATTTACTGAAGTGTTGATATGGAATTTCACCAAGTATCAGCCTCAGCTGTTAAATTTTCAAGAAATATAAAAATGTAAACGAGATAAGGTTTTTTACACTTTTTTTATCTTACTGAGGCTTTTAAATATTCGTTAAAACGAATACTACCCGGGCTAATACTCAAACGTATATTGAATATTAGTAGAAAGAAAGATAAATAGCATTTTTAAATTTGTTTAAATAGTCTACAAATAATAATTGGCAAACTTTTATGTTATGTTTGTCTTCTTATCCTTTTTTTATAAAGTTAAACCAAGCTTAGTATGGTATAAATCAGCGCTTCTCAATCAAGTATTTTACTCAAAATACAAAAGTACTTAAATACTGCCCCACTCTGCTTAGTACACTTTTATCCTGGGGTACAGATATTGTTATCTGAATAGTGTCTGTTTTTAGCATACAATATTTAACTCCAGATCAATGAAATGCTGAGATTTTGAGCAGGGTGGGACACGAGACAAAATTTGTACCAAATTTAGTTTAAAACTTAAGAAACCCAATCGCTTTTACATAAAATGATGAACATTATAAAAAATCAAAATCAAATATTGTTAATTAGCATTATTATACTTATTTGTACGTACATATTGTTGATTCAACGTTCTTTAATGTTCATTACTTTCAGTTCACTTTCCAAACTTAAATCACAGAAATACATGAAAAAAATATTTTTTTTTATCTTGTAATGTATTATTGTTAGTGGTGTATGTTTTGAACTTTAATTTAAATCAGTGTTTTAACGCGTGGCGCATGAAGTAAAACTTCAAGTTTAGAAAAGCCTAAAAATTTGGATTATCCGGGACGGGACTCGCTACTCTCGCGCGCCCTATTCAAAACTCGAAATTTTACTTCATGCTTAGTGTGGAGAGGAAAAAGCGCATTTAAAGCTTCAAATTGATCATTTTTATAAAGTTAGAGCTCGTTGTATTTAACTAGGGGTGAAATAAAAACACATTTGTGCACATAACACGAACATTATTAAAAATCGACTTGTTTAATAACTTAACAAAAGTAAATTTCATACGGGATCGAAATGTAATAATTTTTTTAGCAATTTACTTAATTAGTCACACAGATGTGGAATTGAAAAATTTTACTTTGTTTAACGATATTTAAAATATTAATACACATACAATTTTAGCAAATATAAAAACAAAAGCACAAAAGAATATGGTAAATTTTCTGAAGGAAAACGTTGAAAAGTCATATATAAATACTACAAAAATAATAAAAATTGAAATAACACTTCCAATACTAATAAAATTTTATGAAAATTAAAATATCTTGCATATTTTTTCCTTTGGTGAAACACTATTTAGTCTCGACAAGGTTCTTGCATCTAATTATTTTTAATTCTCAGCGTCTGCAGTTTTATTTTTAATTAATTAATACTATTATTATTTGTCATATAAAATCATGTTTATCATTTGATTAAACTTTCATAATTTTTAGAATTTCACATGAAACAAAAAAAATCTATCAAGAGTTTGTTAAAGAATTCATCCGAGGTGTAGTTATAAATTCTTAAAAATAACCCCAAAACTAGTATTTTTTATTTATTTAATATAAAAATTAAACTAACATTGATATTATGAATATCTAAAGTTTCTATAAATTAATTTAATATTTGCTTAGTCTTTTCATAACAAAATTACCTGAAGTTTATTTATGGCCAAAAAGACACTATACTTTTATAAATTACCTAGAAATAATTATTTTCGATTATCCAATACAGAAAATCAAAATAATCTATCCAGAATAGAAAAGGCGAGCATTTATAATGAAGCAGTTTATAAATTAATTGGATCTTCGAAAGCTCACGCGATATTTATTAACTTTGCATATTTATCTCAGAAATAACAGCTTTTTAAACAAAAACATAATCTGTCTAAAAATGATGTGAGCATTTAAATTGAATTGACAAACCGCAAAATCGAAACAAAAATAGAATAAAAAAGGTAAATTATTAAAAATAAGAAAAATAATAAAATTATTAATGAATGAACGTAAAAACTAAACCCTTTGAGTAATAAATACCTAAATAAAACGACACATTCACTGTTATTATAAAACCGTTAAATTTGTAACTTATAACGAGTGTTGTTCACTCCCAGATTAAGCATGAAGTAACATTTTGAGTTTAGAAAAGCTTTAACGTTTGGATTTGGACGCGTAGCGTACAAATCCAAGTTCAGGCTTTTATAAACCTAAAAGTTTTCTTGGTGCGCCGCGCGTGTAAAACAGATTTGGTGCAAAGTTTAGATTAGTAGACTCAGCTTGATTTTATGTTTGATTCCACGTAATAAATTATTGCTGCCGGAAATTTTCTAGCTTTTCTAAACTAGAAATGTTACTTTATGCTTAAGTAAGGATTAGAAATACTCGTTAGAAGCTTAAAATTATAACATTATTTTCAGCGTATACATCGGGATATGTATACTTAAAAGAAACATTCACTGTATGTAAAATAAAATATTAATTTCGTATTTTTCAAACTGCCGATCCCTCTACATAAACTAGTACTTATCCCGGCGTTTTCTGAAATTTCACATTTTCTCAACATTTTACAAATTAATAATAATAATAATAATAATAATCATTTATTTCTCAGCAGAATAAATTCTGCTTACAGAGAAAAATACAGTTTTTTTAAAAATATAATATAATTATTAATTCGTGTTTTTAATCATTCCACTTGATCGATCTTACATTAATTCTTCTTAAAACTGCTTCTATTTGGACAAAAATTACGAATATCATTCTCAAAACGCACAAGTTAAATGAGAATCTTACAGTCGCTGTCAATTTACGAGTGGTGTTTGGGTAATCGCAAAAAATAGTTGAATTTGCGCATAGGAATTGAAGTTTGCGCATGCGAATATTTTTAAATAAATCTATTATTGAAAAGACATTCGCAAGTGCATAATTGCGTGCACGAATAATTTCAAATAACCACGCCCCCCCCCCCGTTCATTAATTCATAATAAAAAAATTCTAAATTCGCAGCTTAATTTCGATATTATACTGTCCTCTTCTTAAGTACTCGTAGGAATATGTATGAAACGTATTAACCACTGAAATATTGTATAAGTAAAAAAGTATAAAAAAGTATAAAACATACTTTTAAATCAGTGTGCTAAAGCAGTATATTTTGAAGTACATTCAGTGTTGTATACGCCTGGCGCATGAAGTAAAATTTCGAGTTTACAAAAGCCTAAAAAATTACTTCATTCTTAATCAAGGAGTGGAAGCACTCGTTAGAAACTTCAAATTGAACTTTTTCAAAAACAACATAAGGGTTAAGTGAGAAATTAATTCATCAAACATAAGAATGATTTAAATTGTGAAACAAACCAAGTGTAATTTAATTTAAACCTTCATTATCAATATTTAAAACATCAGTCTTATTGTTGCATTCTCTACTAGTTTTTATTATAATACTAGTTTTATTATAATAATTTTAATTCTAAAGAAAACACTTGGTTTGTTTGATTAACTCAAGTTTTTAATAGGTATATTTTCACTTTCTCCTTTACGACTTTTAAATTTCGTGTAAGTGAATTTTATTAATCGAAATGTTTCATACCTAGAAATAGCCATTTTTTATTGGTAAAACACATTGAAGTTATTACGTATACACCAGGCGATATTTTATTACTGCACTCCACAGATTTATTAGGTTTTACGGCAATAAATCATCATTACCGTACGTTTAACATTTTTACACGACATTATATCCAGCCTTTAACATTTTTGACATTGCTCAGTGTTTTCTTTTTATATACGAGTTCGGAATTTAAATTTTTTATACATAAATATTGTTACAGTTAAATATGAGTAATATGACACATGAAACAGATATGTAATTTGATTAATTAAGAGTATTAGAAAATAAATAGTTAAGTGTGATTTATCAAAACATCTTTATTTACCAGTGTGAAATATACGTATTGTTTTTTCACTCATTTAAAGTGAAGTTCAAAATATACTGCTTGTACTACTTAAAAGTGATATGTACTTAACTTTTATTTATTTTAAACCCACCTTCCGATAGAAGGTTCAATAATCCATCAGCCTTTGGCTACACTTTTGGGTCTCCTTTAAGAAAAAGAAAATAAACTCTTCCATTTTCTTAAGCTGCCGATTTTTTAATAATGTTTAACAGAGTATTCTTTAGCTCAATATTACCACATTGTGAGAATTATTTTATATACAGGGTGGAAACTTTAACTGGAATAAAATTCATAACTTCGATATAGGCGATTTTTGCAAAAAATCCCGAAACACGCTAAGTATTGTTTTTTCTTGCCCTCATTTCTATGTATATGCTGCTTGTTTATCTGTTCCCGGAAGAGCGCAGCCACCTCTGACTTTTTTTTTTCAAATGAAAAGGTATGTCAAGTGACACTTCGTTTGAAAGGTCTCTGCGCAAGTAATACAACACACTATTTATTTCTTGAATATTTACAAATCCCACGTGATAAAAAAAAAAACACTTTTATAACTTGAATACTATTTAATGCAACAAATGTTCAAAATGGGCACCGTTTCTTTCTTGGCAAAGTGCAAACCGATGATAACATGCATCTCTAATGTTTTGTAACATTTCTGGTGTGACTTGCCGTATTTCATGCCTAATACGTTGCTTAAGGTCCTCAATGTCGTTTGGTTTGGTTACATAGATCTTACTCTTGAGATATCCCCACAAAAAAAAGTCAAGGGGACTAAGATCCGGAGATCTCGCCGGCCATTCAATGTGACCTCTTCTTCCAATCCATCTATTGGGAAAAACTTCGTCTAAATATCTACGAACGATCACAGCATAATGGGGTGGAGCTCCGTCCTGTTGATACCATATTCGTTCATCAGGTAAATCTGGATCTAATGGATTTGGAAATAAAGTGGCTAACGCTGGCATGAGGTCGTCTTGAAGAAACGTAAGATATGTTGCTCCATTAAGATTACCATTGAAGAATACTGGTCCTACAATCTGATCACCTATTATTCCAGCCCATACATTGACTTTTTGCGGGAACTTAGTATGAGTTTCTCGCATCCAATGAGGGTTATGATCAGCCCAATAACGACAATTTTGATGATTAACGTCACCATGTAAGGTAAAAGTACTTTCGTCGGAAAAAAGAATTGATGCTAATGAAATCTGGTTATTGTCGATCATGTTCATCATTTGCTCGCAAAATTCGATTCGGCGGTCCGGGTCATCCTCCGTTAATTCTTGGAGTGCCTGCATCTTGTAAGGATACAGCTTGGCTGATCTAAGAATTTTCAGGACAGTAGTATGACTAATCTCGTTGTCACGGGCCAGTTGCCTGGCTGGAGTCACTGGATTTTCTTGAAGAGTTAAAAATACGTTTAGCCTGGTATCTGCTTGAACAGTGGGATTTCGCTGTCTGGGCACAACCCTGGCATGACCCAAATTGTTGTATTGTGTCTCAATTTTGCTAATGGTACCTTGGCTAATGGGTGATAAATTCGGATGCTCTTCTCGAAATAACTGAGCAACCTCAAGCTGACTTCGTCTTCTGTTACCATAACCGATCATCATCAGAATCTCGATTCGGAGATTTTCGGTTAAATACTGCATTTTAGAAATCACTTCGACAACTTGACGAGCGTATGTGACTGCTTTGGTGACTATTATTATCACTAGTAACTAAGCAACGCAGTTCCATAGCATCAAAACACATGTCAAAAACATACAACTTTACGCCGAAACATGTTCAATGTAAAAGTGGTTTTCTTTTTCTTTATCACGTGGGCTTTGTAAATATTCAAGAAATAAATAGTGTGTTGTATTACTTGCGAAGAGACCTTTCAAACGAGGTGTCACTTGACATACCTTTCCATTTGAAAAAAAAAGTCAGAGGTGGCTGTGCTCTTCCGGGAACAGATAAACAAGCAGCATATACATAGAAATGAGGGCAAGAAAAAACAATACTTAGCGTGTTTCGGGATTTTTTGCAAAAATCGCCTATATCGAAGTTATGAATTTTATTCCAGTTAAAGTTTCCACACTGTATAATTATTTATACAAACAATGACAATCAACTGACAAATACAAATTGACTGATTATCGAAACTATGGAAATGCATTACATTTCACAGCAAATTTGTGGTGATGCCATATCTACTCTTCGCATCTTTAACATGTGATTATTACAATATGCATGTGATTTCAAATAAACCACCCACCGCAATTTTTCAATTCGTGTGCAAATTTTAGCATTCGCAAAGTTTCGCATGCGCTTTTTTGCGAATGATTTCACTCGCAATATATCGTATGTTCAATAAAAAAAACCTCCAGAGTGCCATGATTTGAACTTTATTTTTTAAGTTAAGTTGGCTGCACGCTTTAGGAATTTTCATATAAAACGTCAGACATAATAATTATAATGTATAATTTCAGAGTTGCCAACTTACAATATATTCCATGGCACTCTGGCGGTTTTATTTTATTGAACATACTATATAATAATAAACAATTATACAGGCAGACAGTCCAATATGATTATTTTGACGCTAAAAAAAGGAATCAAGGATTAGATTGTGAGACAGTTTTTGTAATCTAGGAAGCTTTTACTTAAAAAAAAATAACATCTATCAATTGATTGCGTACTGTAAATTTAGAATTATTATATCTGATTAATAATGAAATTGCGATAGGAGATCCCAGCTGTAAGATTTAGCTATAATCATAATTTGGTTTCCTGGATTCTCTATCCCATAGACTGGCTGTATAGTGGTTTGTGATAAATTATTTACAGTATACATGTATTATCATTCATAATATACACTAAGGTTTTTTTATCCGTATACATACTTCTTTTATGTATACATACCCCAATATACTGTAAATTTTCAGATATTCGTCGTATTTGAAAACAATTCAAATTGAAGCTTTAACTGAGTATTTTCGACTCCTAGATTAAGCTTGATGTAAAATTTCGACTTTAGAAAAGCCTGAAAATTTGGTTTAGTCGCTCCGCGAAGCGGGGCGACCAAACCAAATTTTGAGGCTTTTCTAAACTCAAAATTTTACTTCAAGCGCCACGCGTATAAAACACTGATTTCAAATAAGGTTTAAAATATACTACTAAAGCAGCATGCTGAGGATATATATCTTGCATTTTACAACATTACAGGGTTTTATACGCCTGGCGCATGAAGTAAAATTTCAGGTTTTTCTAAACTCGAAATTTTACTTCATGCTTAATCTGGGAGTGGACAACAATTATTTCTAACTTCAACTTGAACCTCTTTAAAAAATAATGGATGTCTAATGATTTAAAAGGAAAAGTCCCTATACTTGTATGTATACATATAGATAAAAAAAACTCCCTGTCACCGATAGATACAAAAAATGAGGTTGAAAGCACTACGTATCCATTTTATTTATCAATGCTCCTTACGTCACGGAATTGCGACATTAATACATGCGTGTAGCAGCACAACGAGCGCACCTTTTAATACCGAGATGCATTACCTTAGCATTTTTGTTTCACATGAAGTTGGCCATCGGCCGCCACTGCTCCCTGTATGTATACTGTAAATAACAAAGAAGAAAAAAGGTACAGGAAAACTCAATAATTATTATATGACTATCAATATTAATGCAAAATATTTAATATATTTTTTAAAACTACCATGTGTAAATAGGATAAAAAAGAAATAAATAATTCATGAAACGAAAGAGCAAGTGATGAATCACGCGAATTTAAATGCGCGATGATGACTGCACAATTTCTAATGCCAATGAACGGGGAGAATTCGCGAATCGAGCAGAGCAGGAAAACAAAAAAAAATGTCAGAGAGACGTTACCTTGAGGAGGTAACTAATTAAACAATCCACACTCGTATATTAATTAACCGTAGTATTTAATTTAAAGTAATTGCTTTCTCGGAAAAATACGCACGAGAATAAATTTGCACCGTTCGAATAAATTGTGTCTTGCTGGTGTTTATTGATTGAAGCAAAACTGGAAAAATCATCATTATAAATATAGTCATCATATTATTAGTCTAAAAGTAAAAGTAATTCGACCGTATTTTACGTGTTTTTTAACTTTATCAACATAATAAAACACCTAATAAAACACGATTTAATTTCCTTTCTTCACTTATTTATTTTTGTTTGTTAAATGTACATTTCGAGTACCATGTACTCATTTTCAATAACTGAAATTTCAGTTATTGAAAATGAGTACATGGTACTCGAAATGTACATTTAACAAACAAAAATAAATAAGTGAAGAAAGGAAATTAAATCGTGTTTTATTAGGGATTTATTACTTCACATAACTCAAAACAAATAGTGAATATTTTATCAACATAGTCGGTGAGTTGTTGATCTCCACCAGATTTTTTAGTTTCTAGTTCATAAACAAAAGAACTGAGGTGAAAAGTGATTAGAGAAAAATTGTGTGTTTTTTCGTTGGCTGCAACTTTTATTTGATACATTTTTTGGTTAAGTTATTATGTTTCTATATTTTTAACCTCACTTGAAATCAGTTTTTAATACGCGTGGCGCATGAAGTAAAATTTCGAGTTTAGAAAAGCCCCGTGAAAATTTGTCTCGGGTCGCTGCGCGACCCTCGACAAATTTTCTACGCGGGGCTTTTCTAACCTCGAAATTTTACTTCATGCTTAGTCTAGGAGTAGAAGACACTGGCTTTTGTGTCTTGCTGGTGTTTATTGATTGAAGGAAAACTGGAAAAATCATCATTATAAATATAGTCATCATATTATTAGTCTAAAAGTAAAAGTAATTCGACCGTATTTTACGTGTTTTTTTAACTATATCAACATAGTCGGTGAGTTGTTGATCTCCACCAGATTTTTTAGTTTCTAGTTCATAAACATTAGAACTGAGGTGAAAAGTGATTAGAGAAAAGTTGTGTGTTTTTTCGTTGGCTACAACTTTTATTTGATACATTTTTTGGTTAAGTTATTATGTTTCTATATTTTTAACCTCACTTGAAATCAGTTTTTAATGCGCGTGGCGCATGAAGTAAAATTTCGAGTTTAGAAAAGCCCCGTGAAAATTTGTCTCGGGTCGCTGCGCGACCCTCGACAAATTTTCTACGCGGGGCTTTTCTAACCTCGAAATTTTACTTCATGCTTAGTCTGGGAGTAGAAGACACTGGCTTTTGTGTCTTGCTGGTGTTTATTGATTGAAGCAAAACTGGATAAATCATCATTATAAGTATAGTCATCATATTATTAGTCTAAAAGTAAAAGTAATTCGACCGTATTTTACGTGTTTTTTAACTTTATCAACATAGTCGGTGAGTTGTTGATCTCCACCAGATTTTTTAGTTTCTAGTTCATAAACATTAGAACTAAGGTGAAAAGTGATTAGAGAAAAGTTGTGTGTTTTTTCGTTGGCTACAACTTTTATTTGATACATTTTCTGGTTAAGTTATTATGTTTCTATATTTTTAACCTCACTTGAAATCAGTTTTTAATACGCGTGGCGCATGAAGTAAAATTTCGAGTTTAGAAAAGCCCCGTGAAAATTTGCCTCGGGTCGCTGCGCGACCCTCGACAAATTTTCTACACGGGGCTTTTCTAACCTCGAAATTTTACTTCATGCTTAGTCTGGGAGTAGAAGACACTGGCTTTCGTTGGTTACAACTTTTGTTTGAAACATTTTTTGATTAAAATGTCGAAAGTCATAGTCGGTGAGTTGTTAATCTCTACCAGATTTTTTAGTTTCTAGTTCATAAACAAAAGAACTGAGGTGAAAAGTAATTATACAAAAGTTGTGTGTTTTTTCGTTGGTTACACATTTTATTTGAGACATTTTTTGATTAGGTTAATAAGTTTCTATATTTTTAACTTCACTTGAAATCAGTGTTTAATACGCGTGGCGCATGAAGTAAAATTTCGAGTTTAGAAAAGCCCGCAAAATTTAGCTCGGTCGCTGGGCGACCGAGCTAAATTTTGCCCAGGGCTTTTCTAAACTCGAAATTTTACTTCATGCTTAGTCTGGGAGTGGAAGACAATCGTTCGTAAATTTTCGAATTATTATAAAGTTGTGTATTTATTCGTTGTCTGCAACTTTTCTTTGAAGCTTTGTTTGATTGAATCAATAATAAAGCTACAGTTGATGAGTGATTAGCAGAATATACCAACAAAATCTATTTCGGTTTATCGAACAAAAGCAAAAGAGCTGAGGTGAAAAGTGTTCAGGTAAAAGTGGTTTACTTTGATTAAAAAACACTTAGAACCTTTCTTCAATACTTTATTTTGTAACCAAATGTACATTTCGGACACGAAGTGTCCATTATCAATGGTTTGATACTAATAATAATAATAATTGTATTAGTATCAAACCATTGATAATGGACACTTCGTGTCCGAAATGTACATTTGGTTACAAAATAAAGTATTGAAGAAAGGTTCTAAGTGTTTTTTAATCAAAGTATAATTATCTTCAAGTAACTCAATCAATCCAAAAAGTGGTTTATTTTTTCGTTGGCTACAACTTTTGTTTGAAACATTTTTTGATTGAGACGTCGAAAGTCATAGTCGGTGAGTTGTTGATCTCCACTAGATTTTTTAGTTTCTAGTTCATAAACAAAAGAACTGAGGTGAAAAGTGATTAAACAAAATTTTGTGTTGTGGTTTTTCATTATCTTTTGCTTAAAACAATTTATAATTAAGTTAATAATAAACCAATAATTTGTGAGTGATTATCAAATAAATATCTCGCCTAGGCTTTTTCGTATACTGATCATAATCAAAAGAGTTAATGTGAAAAGTGTTTAGGTAAAAGTTGTGTGTTTTTTCATTATCTAGAACTTAGTTTTAAACATTTTTTGCAAACCTATATAATAATGTGATACATTGAGGAATAAGTAGGCATTAAATTTATTTAATTTCAAAAAGATTATGTTTAAAAATGTTTATAAAAAAGTTTTAGATCAGCAAATATATGTCAAAAAAGAAAAATAGTATCAAAATATCTTTGAAAGTTCTTCAGTTTCACAAAGTTCTTAATTATTTCAGAAATATAAATCGATTCAAAGATTCGAATCATATTTGCGAACTTATGCTCGTTTGATGTGTACGCACCTTTTTAAATTCAACCAGTTCAAATACTGTTACATCAATGAATTATTTAACATTAATTATTCTTTTCTCCCGTACGATTTATTCAAATCGAACCAACACGACTCGAATTATCACCATCGGTGACTATATTTTCAGATAAGCTATTCAACACGTACGCCTGTAATGGATGTCATCGACAAGAATGATTCAGAGTATGGAATGGCGATCCGTGGCTTACATACAAATTGTGCACTGATATTGATGAAGCGGTATTTACGATTCCGGATTCGGTTTATCTAGAAACTGCAAAAAGAAGGTGATTCACGCCAGTGCAAATATCGCGAGGATTCTAGGATTTGTTTGTACAAATTTGTTATCTACATCATACATAAATCCAATCGTGATAATGATGTAAATTATAGAAGGAAATGTAATTTTAGAGAGTTGTAGTTTGTTATAATTAAATTCAAGATTTAATATGAAGTTTAAAAACACAAAAGAAAACAAATTTCGAATCTTTTTGTAAGTATTCGAATTCTTTTATAAGGATTTGAATCATCTACATTTAGAATACGAATCCTCCTAAACAAATGTAACGGATTTGAATGGCGATTCCTTTTTCACTGAAGTTTTCCCTAAAAAGTATCCCCTAAAAGATTTCGATCCTGAATAATTCGAATCCTACCCAGCTCTCACATGAATGCCCGTTTGCACCCCGGTCGATTAAATATTTAATCATCGATTTTCGGATAATTCTATTGCACCGCCATTTAAACAATGATTAGTGTTTCGATTAACCTTAAATTTTTAATCGGTCGATTTTGTCTGATTAAGTACCGACATTTGTTGAAAGTTACTTCAAAATGAAAATTGAATTTAATTATTAGAAGACGACGATGGACTGGATGTAATTAGTTTAATAAACTTTGGTGTTCCACGTCAGGTGAACCTAAGAATTAATTACTTTGATATCCTAGATCAGTGGTCTCCAAACTACGACCCGCGGGCCAAATCCCCGCGACTTGCATGAATCCGGCCCGCGATTGTTTGTAATTTTTTTGTAAATGTCATATTTTGAAATATTGTAACAATTGTTCCTTAAATTTTTCATAATTTTATAAAATTAATCGGATCTTGGCCGACTTTATTATGTAGAATTGTATTTGTGGCTCGCGAAGAAGATAGTTTGGAGACCCAGGTCCTAGATGATAGTAGTTTTTGAAAAAATGTCGATTGAATAAGCAAACCCCTTATACTTATTAACATTAATTGAAAAACAAAAGGTCAATAAGTGGAAAAGACCCTTAAATATGTATTTATATTATACAGAGAGTTTTTCTTTAAAATATACGTATTCCAAATTCAGCCTATTTTCTGTAAATCTTGAGATATTCCCTGTTTTTTTTAAAGATCATTTTGAAGCTATAAACAAGTGATATTCACTCCCAGACTAAGCATGAAGTAAAATTTCGAGTTTAGAAAAGCCCCGTGAAAATTTGTCGAGGGTTCAATTATTACAAGACGACGATGGACTGGATGTAATTAGTTTAAAAAACTTTGGTGTTCCACATCAGGTGAACCTAAGAATTAAATACTTTGATATCCTAGATGATAGTAGTTTTTGAAAAAAAAATCGATTGAATAAGCAAACCCCTTATACTTATTAACATTAATTGAAAAACAAAAGGTCAATAAGTGGAAAAGACCCTTAAATATGTATTTATATTATACAGAGAGTTTTTCTTTAAAATATACGTATTCCAAATTCAGCCTATTTTCTGTAAATCTTGAGATATACCCTGTTTTTTTTAAAGATCATTTTAAAGCTATAAACAAGTGATTTCCACTCCCAGACTAAGCATGAAGTAAAATTTCGAGTTTAGAAAAGCCCGAGACAAATTTTCACGGGGCTTTTCTAAACTCTAAATTTTACTTCATGCGCCACGCGTATAAATCACTAAAATATTGTGAAATATATGTATATTCGAACTTCGCTTAAAATCTGGGTTTTATAAGCGTGGCGCATGAAGTAAAATTTCGAGTTTAGAAAAGCCCAGAAAATTTGTCTCGGGTCGCTGCGCGACCCTCGACAAATTTTCCCGGGGCTTTTCTAAACTCGAAATTTTACTTCATGCTTAGTCTGGGAGTGGACAACACTCGTTTAAAGCTTCAAATTGAACTCTTTTAAAAATCAACGAGTGTCAGAAAATTTACAGCTTATGCATGTTTACCTAAAGTTTACCATGAAGTAACCACATTTAAATGCAGCGCGCTTTTGTGACGTGAGCGATCTCTACCCCCACTCTAAAATCTTCGTATCTGTCGATCCTTCTTACCGTATACTCGACCGCCCTTGCCTTTACATCAGCAACTGACATTCTGTCTCAATTTTTAAATAACATGTTTAAATAATTATTACCAACACAACATAACTAAATACCGAGATTTTTAAAATTCGCCAACATTAAATAATTAAAAACTCTAAAAATTTCATTTATAATTTATATAATGCTTTCTATGATGGCCGATTTACTAACCAGATGACGGTGCAAACAAAGCAGCTTGAGTAATCTAATTATTGATTTACTAATCACTGATTCTAATCGAGCGGGGTGCAAACGGGCATAAGCCAGGTTTTTTCTTCAAAAAAGCATGAAACTTGAAATTTGTTGGCACGTTTCATAAATTTACGGTATTACCTCTATATGAAAAAGTCAGTAAATTAACAATTTATAATGGGAAAGTAATACAACATTTTCATTCATTTAATCAATTTCATCGATCTACATTCCACGTATTTTCATCTTTAATTCAATCTGACAAACATCGAGAATTTCATAACGACCATCACAATTAGCAAAGCAAATAAACCGTTCAATAAACGAATCGCGTTGCATTATTAATCGACTCCGAATGGAAATTTACGCAACGCAATTACGAAAGTCCCGTTTTTCCCGCCACAATAAATAAATCCTCGTTTGCACGCCGAACGAATTAAGGATGCAAAGCACCCAATTTTCTCGTAATTACATAAACGGCGATTAACTGAACTTAATTACGGATCGGGCCTAAAATAATTTCCCCCGAGATATTCGCTCTCGTTCAATGAATAATTTTAACCCACACTTTTCACGTAAACGGGTTCTATATTTATACAACACAATGGGGAACGTGTTTCGATCGGAGTTAAGTTGGGGTGTATAATTAGATTTTAATAATTCAATAGTAACGGGAACTTCAATCGTGTGAACTGAGAATATCTATTTAGAATTGTGACATATTTAATTCTTGAAAAAACATATTTTTTTCGAGATACGTGATCACATTACTATCATGAAACAGTGTTCAATTGTTTCCATTCCTTAACACTCCTTGATTAGGCATGAAGTAAAATGTTCACCCGAATTGTTACATTTACAATAGGTTACTGTATGTAACAGTAAATATTTGTACCGTGCGATCCTTTAAAACAAAACGCGATCGTGTAGTTTTATGTCTAACTTAAAACTACCAATTATTACCATTTTTTAAGTAATATTACTGAAAATATTACCCAATTTTAAATTACCTGTAATTTTACATCACTAGTCACTCATAATTTTATAAATTTTTAATATTTATTCAATGCCAATATTTCTAATTTGTTCCTAATTTGGTTTGCAGGGCAAATTCAATGGTGGTTTCTTCCATAAATTATTTTAGTTAAGTTAGTTACGTTAGTTAAGTTTATTAAGTTAGTTCAGTTGGTTATGTTGGGTTAGTTTAGGTATATTATTTGTAAAAATTATTGTTACTAAACAACAACAAATATTTTAACTAATTGTATTATTAATTTTATTTTACAAATGTCGTACTAATTATAATTCCATTTTAAATAATTCCATAAATATTAAAAAAATCTTCCTATGAAAACCACCCCAAACCGAATAAAAGATAACGCCACGCGCCGGCTGGGTTGACATTGACACTAAAAAAATGCGGTCGGTGTTCATAATGGATCACCCCTTGAGTGCTCGGTCTCTTTCCCCGTACCCTTCAACATTTTAGGATAGAGATAGAAATCGGTAGATTTTAGGGATTTTGGTCTAGTCGCATTTAGAGTAGGCTTTGAGTTTTAAATTAGATTGGTACTACTAACTGTTAACACATAGTTTAGCATAACCTCAAATTTCTTCCATCACTCAATTAGCATTTTGGGCAACCGCACAAAATAAACTGCCTACTCTAAATCATAATTTAAATGATCGCACGGTATAATCCAATATCCGTCGGGGTATTAGCTCGAGGAAGTATTTGTTTCAATGGCTGTTTGAATTTGTCTATGTAAGACAAATCAGTTGTAGAACACTTTTAAGAGCATATGAACTCATTACGTTTAAAAAACAACAGGTCCACCTTTGCAACACAGTTATTGGAAAACAACTATACCTGCACTGAAAACAGCATGCTTTCAGTAATCCATTTGTCGGATAAAGGCCGAAAAATGGATTTACTGGAAGCGCTAGAAATTCACAAATTAAGAGCTAATCCGGAAATTCCCCTCATTAATAACCAGACCGACATAATGTATACCCCTCTCTTTGATGCTGTAATATAAAAGCAATGTACACATAATTTTAGGCACTTAGTTTGATAATGACTAGCTTGTAGTCAAAACTATAGTCACTAAAAAGTAAAAAAAAGTGGTAAAACAAAGTTAAGTGCTTTAATTAAATTGTTATGAAGATGTACCAGAAAGTGAACACCAACTAAATTAAAGAAAAAACATATATGTATAACTGTCATATTTAATTAAAATGCGACGACAGCGGCAACTCAATATACGTTAACGGTATTGGGTTGCCGATAATCATTATTTTAAACAATTTGGTTAGTGCTCAATGCATTTGACTCGCGTTTTATTTAGTATACATAGGCGATATAAGAAGTTATCTGTATACCTGGATCTGGATAAAAGAAGTTATCTGTATACCAATAAAATATACTTATCAGATCATATGGAAAAAGACAGCAAATGTTTTATTTTATGTTATGTTATGTTATGGGGTCGTGTGGCCTCTGGGCCTTCTGAAATTACCTCGATCTTAAAGATTTTTTATGTTTTATTTTAAAAGTACACTTAAAAATAATTTAGAAAGAATGTTCCTATTTTTTTTTTTTGGAACATTGATTTATAGACCCTTGTGAAGTTAGCCATAAAGTTTCCAGCCATAAAGTATATTTCGTAATGTTTGTTCGTCGATATCTCCATAATTACTTAGCAGATGTTAATGAAAATACACACACTAATAGAAAAAGGGTTGCGCTTTAGATTAGTGCTAACCACAAATTGATACAATGTATACTTTATGAGTAAATCGCATAATTCGATTTTTTTATTACTCTTAATTAAAGATTAATTACAACTCCGATTTTCATGAAACTTATACATTCCATGTAGAATTTAACGCTCTATCCAAATATGTAAAAACTATTCGCTGGCAAGTTAAACTGCAAAAGTTATTAACAAAAAACCACAAAACAATGGATTTTTAAATGTAGTCCGATTAAGATGAAATTAGCATATTAAACTCGAAATTTTATGCTGATTACGAAAATATTATTATTTTTCGCTGGCAAGTATATTTTGATCAGTTATAGCACATTCATTGACGCTAGATAAACACTTTTACCCCTGAAAATGGTCAGAAATCCAACGAACAAAAGCGTACCGCTGACAGATTTATGACCGACCCTTCTGAAAGGCTTTTCTAATTCGAAAGTACCTTCAATTTCTTCTCTCTGTGTAATCTAAATAATTGTTCCAAACTGTTAATTAATTTATTTAACAAACATACACACAACAAATATTTCAGAAATGCATCCGTCAAATAATTCATTAATATTAACGGACATAAAACGATGAATGAATTGATTTTTTTTTAATTATCTCATCATTTATTTTCTAGTTTTACTCAGAATTTTATAAAATTTGGCTAGCTTATACTCTTGCATACGCTGATCATAAATATCAAAAAAGTTTTCACTGATATGTAAAATTGCAATAATTATTAACGTTTTAATCGCAGAAACAAACTTTTAATATTTTTTATTTTTACTCGGATTTTAATAAAATTTGGTCACGTTGTAGCCCGGAGCACATTGATTACAGAAGTCTAAAAAGCTTTCGCTGACAAGTGAAATTGCAACAATTATTAAGCCAGCCATAAACTTTAAACAATTTTTATTTTTTCTTGAATCTTAATAAAATTTGGTAATGTTGTAGTCCAGAGCACACTGATTACAAAAATCAAAAAAGTGTTCGCTGGCAAGTGAAATTGCAATAATTATTAACATTTTAATCGCTGCAACAATCTTTCAAAATTGTTTATTTACACTCCGATTTTAATGAAATTTGGCAATGTCATAGTCCGGAGCACACTGATTACAAAAATCAAAAAAGTTTTCGCTGGCAAGTAAAATTGCAACAATTATTAAGCCAGCCATAAAGTTTAAACAATTTTTATTTTTACTTGAATTTAAACAAAATTTGGCAATATCGTAGTCCGAAGCACACTGATTACAAAAATCAAAAAAAATTCGCTGGCAAGTAAAATTGCAATAATTATTAACATTTTAATCGCTGCAACAATCGTTCAACATTGTTTATTTATACTCCGATTTTAATGAAATTTTGCAATGTCGTAGTGCGAAACACACTGGTAACAAAAATCAAAATAGATTTCGCTGGCAAGTGAAATTGCAATAATTATTAACATTTTAATTGCAGCAACAAACTTTCAATATTTTTTATTTATTCTCCGATTTTAATAAAATTTGGTAATATTGTAGCCCGGGTCACACTGATTACAAAAATCAAAAAAGTTTTCGCTCGCAAGTAAAATTGCAACAACTATTAAGCCAGCCATAAAGTTTAAACAATTTATATTTTTACTTGTATTTTAACAAAATTTGGCAATATCGTAGTCCGAAGCACACTGATTACAAAAATCCAAAAAAATTTCGCTGGCAAGTAAAATTGCAATAATTATTAACATTTTAATCGCTGCAACAATCGTTCAACATTGTTTATTTATACTCCGATTTTAATGAAATTTTGCAATGTCGTAGTGCGAAACACACTGGTAACAAAAATTAAAATATATTTCGCTGGCAAGTGAAATTGCAATAATTATTAACATTTTAATTGCAGCAACAAACTTTTAATATTTTTTATTTATTCTACGATTTTAATAAAATTTAGTAATATTGTAGCCCGGGTCACACTGATTACAAAAATCAAAAAATCTTTCGCTGGCAAGTAAAATTGCAACAATTATTAAGCCAGCCATAAAGTTTAAACAATTTTTATTTTTACTTGTATTTAAACAAAATTTGGCAATATCGTAGTCCGAAGCACACTGATTACAAAAATCCAAAAAAATTTCGCTGGCAAGTAAAATTGAAATAATTATTAACATTTTAATCGCTGCAACAATCGTTCAACATTGTTTATTTATACTCCGATTTTAATGAAATTTTGCAATGTCGTAGTGCGGAACACACTGTTAACAAAAATCAAAATAGATTTCGCTGGCAAGTAAAATTGCAATAATTATAACCATTTTAATTGCAGCAACAAACTTTCAATATTTTTTATTTATTCTTCGATTTTAATAAAATTTGGTAATATTGTAACCCGGATCACACTGATTACAAAAATCGAAAAAATTTTCGCTGGCAAGTAAAATTGCAACAATTATTAAGCCAGCCATAAAGTTTAAACAATTTTTATTTTTACTTGTATTTTACCGAAATTTAGCAATGTCGTAGTCCGAAGCACACTGATTACAAAAGTTCAAAAAGTTTTTGCTGGCAAGTAAAATTGCAATAATTATTAACATTTTAATCGCTGCAACAATCTTTCAAGATTGTTTATTTATACTCCGATTTTAATGAAATTTGGCAATATAGTAGTCCGAAGCACACTGATAACAAAAATCAAAATCTATTTTTATTTTTGTAAACAGTGTGCTCAGGACTACGACATCGCCAAATTTCATTAAAATCGGAGTTTAAATAAACAATGTTGAACTATTGTTGCAGCGATTAAAATGTTAATATTTATTGCAATTTTACTTGCCAGCAAAAACTTTTTGGATTTTTTTAATTAGTGTGCTCCGGACTATGACATTGCTAAATTTCGTTAGAATACAAGTAAAAATAAAGATTGTTTAAACTTTATGGCTGGCTTAATAATTGTTGCAATTTTACTTGCCAGCGAAAGATTTTTTAATTTTTGTAATCAGTACGATCCGGGCTACAATATTACCAAATTTTATTAAAATCCGAGAATAAATAAAAAATATTAAAAGTTTGTTGCTGCAATTAAAATGTTAATATTTATTGCAATTTTACTTGCCAGCAAAATCTATTTTGATTTTTGTTATCAGTGTGCTTCGGACTACGACATTGCCAAATTTCATTAAAATCGGAGTATAAATAAACAATGTTGAACGATTGTTGCAGCGATTAAAAAGTTAATAATTATTTCAATTTTACTTGCCAGCAAAAACTTTTTGAACTTTTGTAATCAGTGTGCTTCGGACTACGACATTGCTAAATTTCGGTAAAATACAAGTAAAAATAAAAATTGTTTAAACTTTATGGCTGGCTTAATAATTGTTGCAATTTTACTTGCCAGCGAAAGATTTTTTGATTTTTGTAATCAGTGTGACCCGGGCTACAATATTACCAAATTTTATTAAAATCGGAGAATAAATAAAAAATATTGAAAGTTTGTTGCTGCAATTAAAATGTTAATAATTATTGCAATTTCACTTGCCAGCGAAATCTATTTTGATTTTTGTTACCAGTGTGTTTCGCACTACGACATTGCAAAATTTCATTAAAATCGGAGTATAAATAAACAATGTTGAACGATTGTTGCAGCGATTAAAATGTTAATAATTATTGCAATTTTACTTGCCAGCGATTTTTTTTTTGATTTTTGTAATCAGTGTGCTTCGGACTACGATATTGCCAAATTTTGTTTAAATACAAGTAAAAATAAAAATTGTTTAAACTTTATGGCTGGCTTAATAATTGTTGCAATTTTACTTGCCAGCGAAAACTTTTTTGATTTTTGTAATCAGTGTGCTCCGGACTACGACATTGCAAAATTTCATTGAAATCGGAGTATAAATAAACAATGTTGAACGATTGTTGCAGCGATTAAAATGTTAATAATTATTTTAATTTTACTTGCCAGCGAAATTTTTTTGGATTTTTGTATTCAGTGTGCTTCGGACTACGATATTGCCAAATTTTGTTTAAATACAAGTAAAAATAAAAATTGTTTAAACTTTATGGCTGGCTTAATAATTGTTGCAATTTTACTTGCCAGCGAAAGATTTTTTGATTTTTGTAATCAGTGTGACCCGGGCTACAATATTACTAAATTTTATTAAAATCGGAGAATAAATAAAAAATATTAAAAGTTTGTTGCTGCAATTAAATTGTTAATAATTATTGCAATTTCACTTGCCAGCGAAAATTTTTTGGATTTTTGTAATCAGTGTGCTTCGGACTACGATATTGCCAAATTTTGTTAAAATACAAGTAAAAATATAAATTGTTTAAACTTTATGGCTGGCTTAATAGTTGTTGCAATTTTACTTGCCAGAGAAAACTTTTTTGATTTTTGTAATCAGTGTGACCCGGGCTACAATATTACCAAATTTTATTAAAATCGGAGAATAAATAAAAAATATTGAAAGTTTGTTGCTGCAATTAAAATGTTAATAATTATTGCAATTTCACTTGCCAGCGAAATCTATTTTGATTTTTGTTACCAGTGTGTTTCGCACTACGACATTGCAAAATTTCATTAAAATCGGAGTATAAATAAACAATGTTGAACGATTGTTGCAACGATTAAAATGTTAATAATTATTGCAATTTTACTTGCCAGCGAATTTTTTTTTTATTTTTGTAATCAGTGTGCTTCGGACTACGATATTGCCAAATTTTGTTTAAATTCAAGTAAAAAGAAAAATTGTTTAAACTTTATGGCTGGCTTAATAATTGTTGCAATTTTACTTGCCAGCGAAAACTTTTTTGATTTTTGTAATCAGTGTGCTCCGGACTATGACATTGCCAAATTTCATTAAAATCGGAGTGTAAATAAACAATTTTGAAAGATTGTTGCAGCGATTAAAATGTTAATAATTATTGCAATTTCACTTGCCAGCGAACACTTTTTTGATTTTTGTAATCAGTGTGCTCTGGACTACAACATTACCAAATTTTATTAAGATTCAAGAAAAAATAAAAATTGTTTAAAGTTTATGGCTGGCTTAATAATTGTTGCAATTTCACTTGCCAGCGAAAGCTTTTTAGACTTCTATAATCAATGTGCTCTGGGCTACAACGTGACCAAATTTTATTAAAATCCGAGTAAAAATAAAAAATATTAAAAGTTTGTTTCTGCGATTAAAACGTTAATAATTATTGCAATTTTACATATCAGTGAAAACTTTTTTGATATTTATGATCAGCGTATGCAAGAGTATAAGCTAGCCAAATTTTATAAAATTCTGAGTAAAACTAGAAAATAAATGATGAGATAATTAAAAAAAATCAATTCATTCATCGTTTTATGTCCATTAATATTAATGAATTATTTGACGGATGCATTTCTGAAATATTTGTTGTGTGTATGTTTGTTAAATAAATTAATTAACAGTTTGGAACAATTATTTAGATTACGCAGAGAGAAGAAATTGAAGGTACTTTCGAATTAGAAAAGCCTTTCAGAAGGGTCGGTCATAAATCTGTCAGCGGTACGCTTTTGTTCGTTGGATTTCTGACCATTTTCAGGGGTAAAAGTGTTTATCTAGCGTCAATGAATGTGCTATAACTGATCAAAATATACTTGCCAGCGAAAAATAATAATATTTTCGTAATCAGCATAAAATTTCGAGTTTAATATGCTAATTTCATCTTAATCGGACTACATTTAAAAATCCATTGTTTTGTGGTTTTTTGTTAATAACTTTTGAAGTTTAACTTGCCAGCGAATAGTTTTTACATATTTGGATAGAACGTTAAATTCTACATGGAATGTATAAGCTTCATGAAAATCGGAGTTGTAATTAACCTGTAATTAAGAGTAATAAAAAATCGAATTATGCGATTTACTCATAAAGTATACATTGTATCAATTTGTGGTTAGCACTAATCTAAAGCGCAACCCTTTTTCTATTAGTGTGTGTATTTTCATTAACATCTGCTAAGTAATTATGGAGATATCGACGAACAAACATTACGAAATATACTTTATGGCTGGAAACTTTATGGCTAACTTCACAAGCGTGATTTATAGCTGTGTACATTTTCTTAATTTATTTATAGTTACGTTTTGTTAGTTATCTACGACGTAAAAACTTTAATCAGAACTGTATGTGATTCATATTATTTATAAAAGCGTGTGTGGAACAATTAATTAATGAAATACTTGCACTATCTTGAAAAGTGTAAATATTTAATACAATGAAAATATTTGTCACTTATTTGGATTTACATTTTCGAGTATTTTAGGAATTACTTTTGGGTAGAATGTTATCTCTACCCAAAAGTAATTCCTAAAATACTCGAAAATGTAAATCCAAATAAGTGACAAATATTTTCATTGTATTAAATATTTACACTTTTCAAGATAGTGCAAGTATTTCATTAATTAATTGTTCCACACACGCTTTTATAAATAATATGAATCACAATATGAATTAAGGTATTAAAGGATTAGGATTTTAACATTAATAGATTATTTTTGAGACACAGATTTTTTTTATAAAACAATAATTTAAAAAAATTAAAGGAAAATTTCTCTTGGAAGTTTGACAATGATTTTCTTTCATCAACAACTAAAAATCTACTATAATTTTATCAAGCAACTGTTTCTTAATACAGGGTGGCGACTAAACGCGAAAGTCAGGAGATTTTATTTGTCGGAAAAGTGTTGGAAAAGTCAGGGAAATTCGGCATTTGTAGTAAAAAGTCAGGGTATTTTTAAATTAATAATAATAATAAATATGCAAATAATACGATTAAAGAATTAAAAAATTGTTAGTTCAGAACACGAATTTGACACATTGAATTATATTAAACAAAATAAAAAAATTGTGAAGTGTCCATCTTTGTCCGTAATAACAATACGATTATAGAATTGACAAATTGTTAGTTCCGAACACGAAATTGACACACAAAATTCTAATTTTTCGGTTACCGCGGAGAGCGAGTTCGAATCTCATTTTTTCTGACAAGAAATACTCGTCCTGGGTCTATTTATTTGTGTTATTCACATTTCATTACATGAAATTATTTGAAACTTAAAAAATTGTACTGACTGAATGACTAACGCCTAAGTCAATTCCAAAAAAAAACGTATATCATCCCCCAACAGGATTTACCGTCCATCACCCCTTCCTTAAAAAAAATCCCGGGAATTTTAAAATTGCTTTATTTAATAACTTTTTTCCCCTATATTTGGCATTTTCGCAAAATAAAGTTATTTTAAAGGTTTTATTAGATTTAGTGTGTCCACCTGAAACTCGGGTGTTTTCCTAATCCCTTGGAATCCCCATCAAACACGTACCTACTTACCCACATAACCTTTTTTCGGCTAAAATTAGTTTATTACCACCATAACCACACCCCCTACCGACACCTACTAATTCTTTCATTTTTTAGTGTATATATATCAGTGTAAAATGTATATTTTTCGTATTAGTATCAAACCATTGATAATGGACACTTCGTGTCCGAAATGTACATTTGGTTACAAAATAAAGTATTGAAGAAAGGTTCTAAGTGTTTTTTAATCAAAGTATAATTATCTTAAAGTAACTCAATCAATCCAAATATTATTTTAAAGGGCCAAGAAAAAATGGAATCAGGGAAGAGTCAGAGAAAAGCCAGGGAAATTTAACATTTCAGATTGGTCGCCACCATGTGACCACTGGAGTGAGTAGAAATAATAATAATAACGTACTGCCTTTATGAATACGATTTACGCGACACCGTGTATATTTATGTGTTTGCCCATGTACACAAGTACACGTGCACCGCGAAATATCCACAGCATGTGCTCTTGCAATTCTCTTTGTGCGGAGGGAATGAATGAACCCACAAACCGGTATTGTGTGTTTGTAAAAGGGGTCGATTTGCATCCTTTGTCCCAGTAAATCGCACTTGTGCTGATAAGATCTGGTGTGATTTTATTATTATAATTTAAAAAGCATAATGCGAGTTAATGACCCAGTGGATGGGAAATGCGAATAGAAAGGATGCTGTTTTGTTTTACATACCAGACTATAAATTGTAAATCTAACACAACAAAAATAGGAATAATAATATCAACATCGATTATTATTATTATATTGTTTTTCAACTTGAAAAGCAGAAACTTTAATACATTTGAATAATTTATATTAGGTATTTTGTTAATTTAATACTAAATGAAATCGGGAAGTCCGATGTGGTCCAGGCAAACCAACGATGCTACAAATCGATAAATGATTGTGCATATTATGTAAAACTGTAACAAGTTAAATTGAGCTGTCTTTGACAGAAAAATTGAAAAATTGAAATCGATAAATATGTACTGAAAACCTAGACTGGCATATCTTGTACCATACTTGTGACTGTTGGTTGAATATTTATTTAATTTATAAGATTTTACATATGTTCGAAAGCGTTAACGCCATCTAATGCCCATAAGCTTATCGTCAATAGCTGGCAAACTAAACGTTTGTATACAGCAATTGTTCGTCCACAACAGGGCTTTATTTTATAGAATACAAATATCAAGAATATGAATTTGTGTTCAGTACACATTAATTGACCAGATAACTATATACGCGTTTCAGGCTTCAATGCCATCATCAGTATAGTCCCGAACCAGTGAAACGCATATATAGTTATCCGGTGAATGAATGAGTACTGAACACACATTCATATTCTTAATAAGATTTTGTTCTTTACATTGTACAAATTTGTACATACTGTGGCTGAAGAATAGGTAGGGCATAGTTGCCAAGGAAATGATATGAAGATCTTTTGATTTTGTACAAGTTTCTTTATCTTCTTCAGCTTCACTAAAACGCTTTGTGTCAATTCGTTAGATGTTTCAAGCACATATATTTTGTTAGTTTATTAGTGTAAAATTGGTGAATGCGCTGGAATTGTTTTGCAGATTGTGGCTTTAAAATTGAGTTTTAACTTTTGATTAATATTTTTTTTGTAACTTATTTTATTCCATTTTTAATAAATTATTAATTTGTATGTTTTTCATTTGTTCCCTTAGACGATCGGGAGCCAATGTGAACGGATCAGTGAGGAGGAGAGGAGCTTCCCCCTCGACACCTACAAATGCGGGGATAGGGGGCCCGGGGCGGCCCATATCCCTGCTAGAAAGCCCCAATTCCGCAGGATCCTACCAGATACATACCGTTCTGGTCAACAGGGATGAGAGCGGGTATGGGATGAAGGTGTCGGGGGATAATCCTGTCTTTGTACAAAGCGTCAAACAAGGTAAATATTACAAAATCAACACATTTAACACTTAATTTAATTTAATTCATTTATTTACGGTATCACCTTTGGACAATCAATATACATTTAGGTATAAAACAGTACATGTAAAACTATAACAATATTAATATGTATATCACAATGAGCACTATATATATAAAACAGACTTAAAATAAGACAAACAACAGACAAAAAATGAGACAAACAACAGATTAAAATGCCAAGTTTTAAAATTGAAAAATAAGTTAAACAAATTACTAACAAAATCTTAAGCGGTTAAATGTTTGTTGTTCTCTATAATTTGCCAATTTGTAGACATGTTTTTGTATTTATATATATTTTGTATTATGAAATTTGAATTGTATTACTATAACATATTATGTATAATGGATTTTTCCGTAAATAAATAAATAAATAAATAAAAAACAATCAGCAAGTATTATATAAACCAAGTATGAAATATATATAATTATTTATTTATATCTGACAAACACATACGACGGAAGCCATTCTTAAAAACAGAGATTGAATCCGCAAATATGTCGAACCCAGTGTTGTTCTGTAGTGCATTTGCCTGACGCATAAGCCGATCAATTGGGTTAAACATTCCTTAGTTGGTGGAATGAAATGTTAACCGGAATAAGGGTTTATGCCTACAATTAACTCCTCGAGGAATATTAAAATTTAACTGATTAAGCAGTGTACCACATCAATAATCCCATTGACCAACATACAAAAAACCTGTTATGTAACGATCTCAAGTCAAGTTGTCCACGCATAGAACTGTGGCTAAAGTTAATACTAATGCCCCCTATTCTACGGTGAACAATTCTCAAGAATCTACTCTGTACTGACTCAAATTGCTGAAAGGCGCTCATAGAATAAAGAGACCAAACCACTGATCCATACTCTATAGGGGGCCTTACTAATGTCAAGTATAACATTTTTACTGTCTTAGCACTAAATCCAACTGTGAATCTACAAACAAAGCCCAACATTTTTAAAGATAAGTTACAAATATTTGTGTAATGTTTATTAAAATTAAGCTTTGAAGTAAATAACACGCCTAGGTCCTTTATTTCAAAAGTTGATGTTAATAAATGATCTTTAATAAGGTAGCAAAAATGTGTATACGAGCCTCGACTAAATGTAATTTGGAAACATTTGTTCAAATTCAGCTAAAGATTATTTCTATCACACCATTCAGCAATATTGTGTAAGTCCAGATGTAGTGGTTTCTGATCCTCAATAGTTCTTAGTACTCTAAATAACTTACGATCATCAGCAAACAGGAGGAAACTGCTAGACTTAATACTCAAGTGTATATCATTAATAAAAAGCAAAAACAACACTGGCCTACAATAAGAACCCTGCGGAACGTCCGAAGTTACATCTACATTATTCGAATACTTCGATCCAATACGAACGCACTGTGTTCTATTGTGCAGGTAACTAGCAAGCCAGTTAATCATTAAATCTTCCATTCCCATCGCTTGACGGGCGAAGCGAAGCGCTCAACAAATCCAAATTTTTAGACTTTCCTAAACTCGAAATTTTACTTTCGTTCGAAATTTACCAATATACAAAAATTGTTCTAAATTATCGGGCCACCATTGGTAACATTTTTATCTTTGGAGCTACGAAGTCGGTTAAATTAGCAAATTAGTAGTATTTTTTACGTACATTACGATGGTGCAAACAGAAAAACAAATGAACCTTTGGTTTTTGATTTATTCCCAAAAACAACATTTTTTTAAATAGGATGCCCTGTATATTTAGACATATTTAGAAAGAGAAATAATAAATAACCAAAAGAGTGAAAATAAATGATTTTCCTAAAAATAAAGATAAAGGAGTTATCGGCCATTAAAATACTGCATATTTTATAAAAGGATTACCTACTCGAAATCAAAATGATGATAAATAAACGATGTCGGATGTTGTCAAAGTATCGATTGATGTTTAGCCAATTTTAAAATGTTATTTATCATGTTAAAAAAACAGCTGAAACGGCTAGGCGCTATGCGGAATAATTTCCTGGCCGGGTTCAACCAAACCAGACGCGACGACATGAAAATGGCTAAAATCTTCCGATATCTATCTCTTCCCTAAAATGTTGAGGGTGAGAGGAAAGAGACCGAGCACTCAGGGGGTAATCCGTTATGAACATCAACCGCATTTTCTGGGTGTCAATGTCAACCCGATATTAGCAGGTAGTAAGAAGTCCATCTGTTTTCAACCGGCGCATACAAAAAACGATATGTATATCGTAGCACTTTCTGCGTCATTTAAACAATTGATGATTGGCATATTAAACGTATTTCACTTGTTAATTGGTTATAGACCATTTCATATTAAATTAGCGTTTTATACGCGTGGCGCATGAAGTAAAATTTCGAGTTTAGAAAAGCCTAATTTGGCTCGGTCGCTACGCGCCCGAGCCAAATTTTCAGGCTTTTCTAAACTCGAAATTTTACTTCATGCTTAATCTGGGATTGGAAACACTCGTTAGACGATCAATCATAAACTTATTTTGCAGTTATTTTAATGTAAAATTTATGACTAAAATAATTATAGTCAACTTTTGGCGCAAACGATTTTCCTTCCTGTTTGACAAATTTTCAATTAAATAACGTTGAAGGAATGGTACTAGTAATTATTATGAATTTCATACAAGTAAATCTGAAGTTTAGTTTATTTTTCTTCAGAATAAGGTATTTTACTTTTACATACTGTAACTGAAATTCTAAATTTTTCAAAAATGATCAATTTTAATTATTAAGTCCAGAAAACGACAATATTGTTTCGTAAATTAAAGTTTTGAGACCCCCAAATTGAACACTTTATTTTAAAGGCTTACCAAAACCGTATCGATAGTCGAATGTATTTAAAATTCTCAAGATCTACTAAGAAACAAGCACAAAAAAATATATAATTCTTTCACGCCTTTAAGTTATGAGACCCTAAAGTAGATTTGCATAAATGAAAATAATAGTTTTTTTTTTTTAGACATTTTTGTATTTGTATTTGTTTATTTAATATGGAATCTCCAATTGAACACAATACATCAAAAACGTAGACAGATCAAGATAACGTGTTTATAGTATATTATGCAACAAGTGTTTGAAACTATACTTTAGTCACGAGTTTATTAGTCCTCAAATAAATACGAACTACCGTTTAAAACGCTTGGAATCTCCAATTGAACACAATACATCAAAAACGTAAACAGATCAAGATAACGTGTTAATAGTATATTATGCAACAGAAACTATACTTTAGTCACGAGTTTATTAGTCATCAAATAAATACGAACTACCGTTTGAAACGCTTGGAATCTCCAATTGAACACAATACATCAAAAACGTAAACAGATCAAGATAACGTGTTAATAGTATATTATGCAACAAGTGTTTGAAACTATACTTTAGTCACGAGTTTATTAATCATCAAATAAATACGAACTACCGTTTAAAACGCTTGAAAAAGGAAAAAAGGCAAACTACCTTCTATTTCAACAGATAAGGTCATAAATTGTAACATCAATACCTAATAAATTGTGGTTTCTTTTCTTCCATTATACTTCCGCGCTTGTAGAGGGTGTCTCTCCAAAATTTGTTGGTTTAGCCATTTTTAAGAGGCTCTAACCAGACTTTTTTTAAAGGTTGTATAGAATAGAATAGAATATTTATTGGTGCCAACAACATATAAGTTTTACACAGGTCACAAAAAAGAGAATACAATTAGTGTAGAATACAAAAAACATTAATCACTAACATATTAAAATTTAAATGAGAAATGGTTATGTAAAATAGATAAATAAATATATAAAATAATTAATAAATATTATATCTATTTATTAATTATTTTATATATTTATTTATCTATTTTACGTAACCATTTCTTATTTAAATTTTAATATGTTAGTGATTAATGTTTTTTGTATTCTACACTAATTGTATTCTCTTTTTTGTGACCTGTGTAAAACTTATATGTTGTTGGCACCAATAAATATTCTATTCTATTCTATTCTATACAACCTTTACAAAAAAGTCTGGTTAGGGCCTCCTAAAATACAATAAAATTGTGAATAAAACGATGTAAATATCATAGAAAATGTAGAAATAATACAGATGTTTTTAAAACGAAAAAAAGAAGAAAGATTTTATTATTAATGAAGAAACTGAAATCAAGGCAAGCAATGATGTTCGTAGGAGAGCTGAGAAATGCTTCGAACAAGATTGCAACGTATTCGAACACCTCTTGTAATTTTTTATTTCTATCTATTTAGTTAATTAATTAATTCTATTTTTTAAAGTTCTAATTCCAAATTTTGTATTTACTTTAAATAAGTAATTATTTTAAATTCACGCACACTAAATTTGAGAAACTTGTAGAATAAACATTTTTTTCAGTCACATTTTAGGATAATCATTTATTAGGCCTTTTTTGTTGGTGAATTTTTTCTCTTTCTAAATATGTCAAAATATATAGGGCATCCTATTTGAAAAAAATGTTGTTTTTGCGAATAAATCAAAAACCTGAGGTTCACTTGTTTTTCTGTTTACACCATCGTAATGTACGTAAAAAAATACTACTAGTTTGCTAATTTAACCGACTTCGTAGCTCCTAAGATAAAAAAGTTAGCAATGGTGGCCAGATCATTTAAAACACCCTATATATGAAATCCGCATTTTTTACTTCACTATTTTTATTTATTACCACTAATAAATGTTGTAAATGTTTATTTCGCCCAACCAAATCTTTCGCTTTTTTCTTAGTTTTGTCATATTCTTTGTGTAGTGCCCCTCCCTGTTGAAAATCATTGCTACGCCCATGTATACAGGGTGTCCCGGTATTGTGGGGAAGTGGTTTAACCATAAATTCCTGGGATAAAAATTTGATGATTTAACACAACTAATCTATATCCAAAACTTCACGGCTAAGTCGGAATTGGTCATTAAAGTTCAAAACAATATTATTAATTTTATTTGTAACGATTGAGCGCTGCATTCGATTTGACTGAAATTTATTATGGTTGATTATCATAATATAACACATCATTTAAGTTATTATGGTCATCATTGATTGACAAGAAGTATGAAAAACAGTAGTACCACAACATAAAAACTAAAATACGTTTTTACTGGCGCACCTTATAAAAATTAAAAAAATATTACTTCAAAGATTAGTTCATTTAAAAGCTTTTTTCTCTTTTAATAATGTTTGATATCTTGTACGGTTTTGCCACAAAAATATAAAATATGAATATGGTATCCTCAATTTCCTTGGCAAAATCCTAATATCGTATGTTCAACAAAATTAAACCTCTAGAGTGCTATGGAATATATTGTAAGTTGGCAACTCTGACGTTTCTGACGTTTTATATAACAATTTCTAAAGCGTGTAGCCAACATATATTTAAAAAAAGATAAAATCATAAGGTTTTTTTTTTTATTGAACATATTTTACAAGTAACATACAGTGAATTTTTCTTTTAGGTAAACATATGCATAAGCTGTAAATTTTCCGACATTCGTTGTTTTTTGAATGAATTCAATTTGAAGCTTTAAACGAGTGTTTTCCACTCCCAGACTAAGTATGAAGTAAAATTTCGAGTTTAGAAAAGCCCCGTGAAAATTTGTCGAGGGTCGCGCAGCGACCCGAGACAAATTTTCTGGGCTTTTCTAAACTCGAAATTTTACTTCATGCGCCACGCGTATAAAACACAGATTTCAAGTGAAGTTCGAATATACATAAATTTCACAATATTTTAGTGTTTTATACGCGTGGCGCATGAAGTAAAATTTCGAGTTTTGAAAAGCCCAGAAAATTTGTCTCGGGTCGCTGCGCGACCCTCGACAAATTTTCACGGGGCTTTTCTAAACTCGAAATTTTACTTCATGCTTAGTCTGGGAGTGGAAAACACTCGTTTAAAGCTTCAAATTGAACTTAAAAAAACAAGGAATATCTAAAGATTGACAAAAAATAGGATGAATTTGGAATAGATATACTGAAAAGATAAACTGTTTCCTCCGGAGAAATAGGAATAATAAAAACCGTAATAAACCATAATAAAGATAACAATTAATTCTCAAAAAACTCTCGTTAATTAATATTATACACAATTGACGTTTGTTAAACAATGGTGGCGACAAAGAAAAAAGATGTATTTTTAATCACCCGAAAAACTAGACTTCGTTTTTACTAAATAATCAAAAAAAAAATTGATCCCAGGAATCTATGGTTAAACTATTTCCCCACATGAACGGAACACCCTGTATAATGTATGAATACAGTCATGGACATCTCTGTCTTGTCTTATAATTTTTGTTTACTTTTTTTACAATCAATATAGTCAAAATCTCATTTGAATCTGTATGAATGCACTTGTCTTTTATTTTCACATTCAGAAGAGTGATAATCCTGTATTAATTCTTTTGTTATTAATTTTCACATTCAAAAGAGTGATAATCCTTATTATTATTAATTCTTTTGTCTTTAATTTTACATTCCGAAGAGTGATAATCCTGTATTAATTCTTACTAGCTTTTAGTTAATGGGACAACATTTTTCATGTGATTCTCTCATACGACATTGGATCAGCAATAAAATGTCAAGTGGAACTTAATTGTTTAATCATCCATCTCTATCTCACTGCCAAACGCACCGTTTATTAATATTGTTCATTTTAGACCATCTCTATCTCACTTCCAAACTCCTGGTTTATTCATGTTGTTCATTTTTGCAGGTGGTCCAGCCGAAAAAGCGGGTCTGTTTGCCGGCGACCGAATAGTTGAGGTTAGTAATAAACTTTTAATAATAATTTAATTAATTGGATTCCATCACCGGTATTACAATATCCCCGTTTCGTTTCTGTTTTTCAGGTCAACGGCGAGAACGTTATATCATCGACGCACACGCAAGTTGTCGCCTTAATAAGATGTAAGTCGTTAATTTTTTTTATTGCGATGCTTTTTAAAAAGAATTTGTTAACAAGCCCACTGATTTAAAGAAGGAACGGTTATTTGGCGGCTCGTGAGAGTTTTTATCGGTGGGGCTGCGGACATCAACATATAGGGAATTTTTCTTTTAAAAATACATATCCCGATGCGTATGGATTTTGAGGCGTTCGTTGTTTTTTTAATGAGTTTAGTTTAAAGCTACTAACAAGTGTTTCTAATCCTTGATTAAGCATGAAGTAAAATTTCTAGTTTAAAAAAGCCTGAAAATTTGGTTTGGTAGCGAAGCGGAGCGTCCAAATCAAATTTTCAGGCTTTTCTAAACTCGAAATTTTACTTCATGCGTCAGGCGTACAAAACAAGGAAATATTGTGAACTTCAAAATATTCTCTTTTAGTATCCTGCTAAAGAAGAATATTTTGAAATTCACAATATTTACTTGTTTTATATATTATACATATATAATAATTCAAATGCCGTGCGATCATTTAAATGATGATTTAGAGTAGGCGGCATTTTTTTGGGCAATTGTCCAGACTGCTAATTGAATAAACAATTAAATTTGAGGTTATGGTAAACTATGTGTTAACTGTCACTAGTACCAATCTAATTTAAAATTCAAAGCCTACTCTAAATCATGTTTTAGGCGATCGCACGGTAACTTGGTACTTAAATTATTCGCCTTTTTAAAATGTTCAGCAGATTAGTCCTATTTTTATAAGTATTAAATGTAGGAAGCCCTGAAGTTTTAACAAGTTTTTATGCAATGCCAGGTAGAAAATTGTATTCTATATAGGTAGTTTTTGTTCGTCAATTTTTACTAAAATATATATAACTAAAAGGAAATTAACAAGAATACGTCTAAAATATTTATCATTAATTTATACTTATGGACGAGCCGCCACTGTATGTCAGCTTTTTAAGAAACGAAAATTATAGAACGTTCAAGTATGCTGCAAATACCTTTTACACACAATAATCAATTTAATAATTGTTGTGATAATCGATATAATAAGTGGCCCATGAATTATGACATGAACAATAAAAAAAACTGTTTGAAAAAGTAAGTCCCATCTAAAATGCATTGGCTATTTAAGCACTAGTGCTGAAAAGTACAGCTTTACGCATATAAATGAAGCTTTTGTAGCGAGGTGGTAGATAAATGTTATTAATATATGCAGTGTGGCTCAATAACCCCGAAGAATCGTGACTGTTTTTTTAGATGGCCTGAAAGTTATCTCTTTTATGATCGTTTGATATAGTTCCAGTGATAATGAAAGTAAACAAGAGTGCCAAAGCGGAAACGGAATCGCGAAACGCTGCGCCTCGCCCGCTTTTTCCTCCATTATCATTCGTTTCGCGTGCTCCCCTATCGGCTCCACCTTCAGCAAACGACGTTCATAAAAAATAGCAATCAATTCGTTTTCCGTTCCTCATTTCTGGTATTCCACAAAAATAACTATCATTGCAGTGGCGTAGCTTGAGCGCCACTTCTTTACTGTGCCCCGTTTTCACCCACCTTAGGTGATGAGCAAAAAAACTCTATCACTTCGTTTCACCAATTACAGGATCTCTCTACAGGGCATACCCGCGGGTAGGATAGCTCTACCCGGGGGTACGGCTCCTGGATAATTAATTCTCTTTTTCGCATTTTACCAGCAAATATCCTAAATTTAGATAAATATCCTGTAAAATGACCGATTTAGATGACAATCAAATTGGTGTTATACTGAGTGGTGGGCTATAACATTTTTACGAATTTGACTTAGTTTTTTATTTAGAAAATTTTAAAATTCGGAAAACTGTATAGCAGGCTCTTAAGAATGACGGAACACAAGTTTGTAAGATACTTGCTGAACACAGTCCTTGAGGACCACTGATTTACTATTCAAGCATTTAGGTTTCAGTCTACTAGAGATTAAAGTCTAGACACTAATTCAGATACCAAGTTTCCAAGATTCTAGAGATTAAAGTCCTAAAACGAATCTGCAGACTAGCGTAAAGAATTCAATCCGGAAATCAGTCTTAAGTTAAGCATCCTGGACGCTAGACATCCTAGACGCTGGACATCTTGGATGCTGGACATCCTGGACGCTGGACATCCTGGACGCTGGCCATCCTGGACGCTAGAAATCCTGGACGCTGGGCAAAGTCTACAATCCAGAGTCTAGAGACAAAACTAGAAACTTGTCTAGAGACTAAAGACAAGGGACTAGTCGTAAGACTAGAGTCCGGCCAAAATTGTAGAAATTAGATTCCTAAAATTAATCAGAAAAGAAATCAGAAATCAGTCTTCAGTTAAACGTCCAGAATACAAAGTCTGGAGATTACAACCTAGAAAACTGGAATCCTGTCTAGAGACTTAAGACAAGAGACTACTCCTAACACTACATAAGTCCATAGATTACAGTTCAGTTTTCACTGGGACATCTAAAGTCCAAAATCTAGAGCAATAGTTCGCAACCTTCTCCGAATCATGAAACACTTACAAATTTATAAGATTTTGCGGACTACAGTCTAAAATAACCATACTTTTAGGTTTTCATTTTTATATTTCGTTTTAAAAACGGTTCTAATGTTTACCACTTTTCTAATATTGCCGGGCTGCTTTCTCTCTTTTTCTTATATCTAGATGAATACAGACTCTAAACTGGGTTATCAAAACTCTATACTCTCTTATCTAGACTCGTGTTTCTGGATCGTAGATAGTCTAGATACTAAACTAGTTTCCCAACCTTTTTCTACTATACCGATTTTTTTTTACCCGACCAAGATATATTTATTAAATTAAGCCCGACCCTGTCCTGGGTAAATAATATAAAATGCCCGAATAATTCAAAATTTGGTCATAGTTTCAAAACACTAATTTAAAAACTTATAGTTTCTAAATCAGCTTTCTTCACCTATAATCCCTAGAATCTCTACGCTTAACTCAAAATTGATCTCTAGACTCTGGATTTTAACGTTAGTCTGTAAATTAGTTTCTGGACTCTGAAATCTAGACCCTTCACTGTAGACCCTAGATTGAACAAGATGTTCGCTCAACATTAGATTGGTTTCTGGACTCTTATCTTTAGCTCTTTAGAATCTTATCGCATCAATCTCGACTTTGAAGCAGTGGTTCTCAACCAGGGTGTAAGCGTATTAAAGGGGTCATAGAAGAACAGATTTTCGAAATATTTCGAATATATTGCACCAGGCGTAACAACATTGATTTATTCTTCAAGAACATATATTTCTACTTCAATTATCTGAAGTTACCAAACGTGCAGTTAAAGTTGTGAAATAGAACTCGGGGATATTGATAAGACAAAACTATTACCATAAATGTATCTAAAATGTTGAAGGGCATCGATAATATTAGTTATCCCGAGATACTAATTTTCTGTAAAAGATTTCGCGGCACGTAGTTTGAGAAACACTAGTCTAGAGTAGTTTTTGACCTTTTCAGAATAATTGAGTACTTATACATTTAAAAGAATTCTGCCAAATTTTGGGAGAACACTTTCTGCACGATTACAAAGCACCAGTGTTCCCAGGAACACCCGTTAAGAATAACTGTATTAGGCAACTATTTGGTGTTAATTAAATTGCCTTTATAATTGTTTATATGTTTTATATATGCAACCAAATATAAGACGTATCGTTCTTATAAGAAATACTTACATGGTAAACTCGATAAATTAATATGTATTTTGTAATACTAATGTCTACATTGTACTAAACCGTTCAGAGTTAAAAAAAGTAGGATTGTTTCTTGATAGTTGTATCCTTTGCCAATAACCAATGTAAACACGAGAGACGAGACTGACGCGAACCGGGCCGAATTTAGTGGATGCTGGCGCACGGCACATCGTTCCCCACCACCATCACGAACACCGTGTTCCCCAGTTGTTTTCGTGTTTTGCTTTGGGTGCACCGGTGCCGGTCCTTTCGCCCTTTATCGCACACGTGTACATACCCTAAATTTAATCAAAGTGATTTTCCGTTTGAAAAACAGTGCTTATATTGTAGTTGAATTGTTTCGTGGAGTCTGTTTTGAAGAATTCCGCGGAGGCGAGACGAGAGTGGTAGGAAAAAACAACTGATTTCGGTGTTGGCGTAATTTAGAGCTGGTAGGAACCGGTGAGTGCACTTCGCCTCTCATCCACATCCACAGACGTACCACCTGTGGTATTTCTGCCTCTCTTCACGTCCCACCTTCTCTTCCCAAACAACGTCACTTTCCTTTCATATGCGGATGAACGTAAACAGAGATAACTTCTTGTAGCTTGTGTTTACAATTCACCAACGTACAGTTTATTTTGTGCTCTGATATGAATGTGAACATCTTTGGAGAGAATATGAGGTATTTGGAATAGGTAGCGTTTGTTTACAATTATTTATAAAAGTACATACTTATGTATGTACTTCTAGATATATTAGTATACAAAGTGTTGAAAACAGTAAAGATTTGTTACGAGTCGAAGACAATTGTTTGGAGGAGGAACAAGCGATGACTCCAATCATTATTCGAGGCCGGTATACCTTACTGCTCAAGATGCTTATATCGTTTTTTGCACCATCAGACAAGATGGACAACATTTCTTCGCATTATTATGAATGTTATTGATATTTTGTCAAAATTGATTACTAATATTTCTTACATGATAAGTACTAAGAGTATAAGTCAAATTAACACTGTTAACAACGACCTCAAAGTTTTTTATTACAACTCCTGGTGGTCAGTTTAATGCTTAGATTTGTTGAATTGGTGCACAATATTAATTTCAAAGGTATTGCATTTATTTACTGTTAGATTACCCAACGGGCAGATGAAGGCGCACCTTTTGTAATACGCGAGCTACGGACGCTACGCGACCAAATCCAAACGTTCAGGCTTTTCTAAACTCGAAATTTTACTTCATGCTTCGTCTGGGAGTGGTAACATTCATTCAAAACTTAACTGCGATGAATGATGCGATGAATGCCTAAAAAATAAAATCGTGATATGAATACGAATAGTCGTTAGATTTTGAGGTAATCTCGTTTGAGAAATTATAAATTATTAAATCAACGTCAAAAGCTTCAATTTTAGGAACTCGAAAGTCGCATTTTCGGTATCACACTTTTGGCACGAGTTATGTAAAGTTCCAACCACGCACGTAAAACCTAAGTTGGCAGCACTTATAAAGTTGACAGCTGAACTGTGAGTTTTAGTTGAATTATCATTTGATTATAATAATGTATTTCATGTACACTTCTGTGCATTAAAATTAAGCACACAAAATATGTTATAGTTTAAATCAGACGTGATAAGTTTCCTAGTTACAAAAATATGTAAATATGTCAATTTCCTTAATGTCAAAATGCTGCGTCAATTAAATAACAACTTATACATTCGAATTCTAACAAAAATAGAAGATGGTTTTTCTACTTCGGCTTTTTTTGTATTTATTACGAGCGTTTTTTTCAAATGGTCATAGTTTTGGTTTTTTAATATAGGTTTTATTTTCAAGTTATGGTGTTTTTTCATTTATTGAAACTGCTGCTTGGCAATTAACACAGACCCGAATTATACAACTAGAAAATTGGAAAAAATAGTTACGACACTTGTGCTTCATTTTATTGCACAGAAGTGTACATCTTGCAGTCGCAATTTCGACGAACCTTGCACCCTTGATACCCGTTTGCGCTGAGAATAATTTTACATTGAGCTACATAAGACAACAATTATCAAAATTAAGAATGTTTATATAAGAGATCTTGCAAATTTTCCATGACAGCATTATTGTGATGATTTTGCTCGTTTAAAAAATATTGTACAATCGTCGTGCGTGAACAATTTTCCCGAGTTCACTCATTTGAAGGCACTCGCTCCTTCGTGGTCGTGCTTCAAGTATGCGTTTACTCGGGAAAATAGTTTCTCGCACTAGTTTTGTAAATAACTATTATTTGTGTGCATTAATATAAATTAGTAGTGATGAAATTACGAGTAGAATTATTCTTTATAATTAGCTAAAACAAAACAAATGCAGTAGATTTATTTTATTGTGAATTATCAATGTGTATGTTATTTATTTATCATTTATCAATTACGAATCTACATGAATTGTTTCCAATTAAAATTTCATGCTCGTGAACGCGTGTGTTCGATTTAAACGGTTGGTTAGTATTTTATTTTTAAATGTACGTAACCTTGTGCGTTTCGGATGGTCTGTATTTATAGGCTTTAAAAGGACTGGATTTTTGGGTATTTTTACTTACAATAGAAGACAGGTGCATTCTGCAGCTGAGCATCTCGGCCTTTTAAGTACAGTTACATGAATGAAATTTTGCAATGAAAGAAGACCGTTTTGGATAGAGACCCTTGGGCGTTTTAAGAATGTAAAAAGACGTTTTTTATTAATTATTTTAAAGAAATCAATTACTTGATTTTCCGAAGAAGTGAAATAAAAATTTGAGGTTGAAAGAATTTTGTAATGAAAGCAGACTGTTTTGGATATGGACTCTCAGCCGTTTTGAGAATCTAAAAAGGAATTTGTATTTTAATATTTTAAAAAAATCACAGACTTGAACTTTAATAAAAGTAATAAAAATCTGAGGTTGAAAGACTTCGATCGATGTCGATTTTTAACATTTCGTGTTCAATAATGATTACACTGCCCAACAGTGAATTTAGTGCCGGAAAAACTAATTTGGGAGTGGACAACACTCGTTTAAAGCTTCAATTTAAACTCTTTTTAAAAATATCTAAAGATTTACATTTATTAAGATATGTATACTTAACATTCCCTGTATAAAAAAATGAAACCCATTTTAATTTTAAAATAAACTCTACACTTATTTGTCAAAAATATTCTATGCATGAATTTCTGAACAAACTATGATAATTAAAAACATACAAAAACGAGCATTGTTGCTTAAGTCAATTTTCTTTCACCATTCTTAATTTCTATTCTTGTTTTTGATACATTACATTTTTGTTGGTTATTGTATATCATAATGTAACAATTATTGTGTATAATAATGTAACAATTACTGTGTATCATAATGTAACAATTATTGAAAGCAAGTGTAGTATTATTATTTATTGCTTATTGTATATCATAATGTAACAATTATTGTGTATCATTATGTAACAATTATTAAAAGACACGTTCTTTATTACGACAAAAATTATCGGAATATTACATATTATGTTTAAAGTTTATTATTATTGTTATTATTATTAAATGATTTGGCAACATCGATACGCAAGCACACGAACAAAAATGATTAATGTTATATTCTCGTATAAACGGCATCTTTCCTTTAAAAATTAAACAATAATCACTAAACGTTGAACGTCTTGTAAATTCAACATAAATTATGGATAAAAGTTGCCTAAAATTGGCCATCAATTTGTTGTAAATCATATCATTTTGCTACATTATATAAAAAGCACAATTTTGAATTAAGCTTTGTCAATTTTTTTTAATATTCTTCTAAAATGTTTAATTTTTGTCTCAGGGAATGTTTTAGCTTCTAATAACAAGCTAAAATTTCTCTAGTTCTTTGTAAAGGATCATAGAATATTATAAGTTTTATATATTTTTTTAATAAAATGACGAAGTACGATTTGAAACGCTCATTATATTATGATATAAAATAAAATAGCTTAGTTTTTTTACAGCCAAAATGTAGCTATTTTTTATCGTAATATTAGGAACAGTTTCAAATTGTACTTTGTCCTTTTACTAAAAAAAAATATATGACTTATAATATTCTATGATGATCCTAGGCGAAGAGCTCTACAGATGTTAGCTTCTTATTGAAAGCCAAAACATTCCCTGAGACAGAAATTAAACATTTTAGAAGAATATTAGAGTCAATGGACGGTCATTAAATTAATATAGAAAAGTTAGCTTTTAAGACCTCTGCTAAAATAAATTGCAATTTCAGAGTATGTTAAAAAAATATCCTAATTTTGACCGTAAATAACAGCTTATTTGGTAATTTTGGTTAATTAAACCATTTATTAAGCTGTAATAGTTGATTTAGCTAAAATCACTTAATGAGCTGTTCTTTACAGGCAAAATTAAGCTATTTTTTTTATCATACTCTGAAATTGCAATTTTATTTTAGTAGAGGTCTTAAAAGCTAAATTTTCTAAATTTCTCGTAGGTCAGTGACCGGATTAGACCAGGCATGAAACACGAAATTATTTCGGCGACATTTTCATTTCATCAGGTAGAATTTCCGTGCTTTGATGGATTTTATTATTAGCTTCAAAATATTCTCCTTTGATCTTATTTTTTTAGTTGCCTCTCATTCAACAGTAAACACACATTATTTTTTATTAATAACATAAAAAAATATAAGTAACTGAACTTATAAAATAAAGATTAATTAAAAAAAAAAATAATGATGAAATAAATAGATTTTTGAAATCAATCTGAGGATTTCGAAATTATCCAATAAATATTTGTTGAATGTTATATTTTAACATTTAATATTCACGAAAAAAAGGACTCAATTTACCATATTTGTCGTTTCAAACAGATATTATTAAAAAAACTCTTTTTTAATTTAATTAAAAAACGCGTTGAATTTTTAGAAATGATGTATACGAACATTTTCAATGCATTCTTCGGAAATATTTCAATTTTGTTGAAATTAACTTGCCAATTTTAAACAAAATATGTGAGTTTTAAAGCGAGTTACAGTTTTTGAAAACAAATATCTTTTTAATTGAAGAATAAAGCACTAATACAATAATATAAAAAGTTAAGTGTTTTCTTGATATCATAAGAAAACACTTAACTTTTTTATACCACTTTTATTTAAAAGTGGTATAAAAAAGTGAAGTGTTTTCATTATATAAAATTGAAAATGTAAAACGAAGTGATCGCATCCGAGATTCAAGAATTAATAAAAATATATTTTAATTATCAGATGTTTTATCGTTATTTAAAATAAATACATTTCTTAAATTAATCTAAGGATTTGGAAATTTTCCAATACATATTTGTTGAAGTCGAGAATTACGTACTTCAATTAAATTCTTTTAGCTTCTAGAATTATCTGTAGATGTTACATTAAAAAAAAAAATAACGTTGATTGTGAATTGACAACATTAAAATTATTTATTTGTAACAAAATTACTATGGAAAAACATAATTATTATATTATAAAAAGTGGTTGGCTATGTTGGTACAGCAACTTTTTTTTTAAATATTAAATATTCATTTTTTAAGAGTTCAATTTGAAGCTTTAAATGAGTGTTTTCCACTCCCAGACTAAGCATGAAGTAAAATTTCGAGTTTAGAAAAGCCCCGTGAAAATTTGTCGAGGGTCGCGCAGCGACCCGAGACAAATTTTCTGGGCTTTTCTAAACTCGAAATTTTACTTCATGCGCCACGCGTATAAAACACTACAATATTGTGAACTCTATGTATATTTGAACCTCACTTGAAATCAGTGTTTTATACGCGTGGCGCATGAAGTAAAATTTATAGTTTAGAAAAGCCCAGAAAATTTGTCGAGGGTCGCTGCGCGTACAGCAACTTTTTCTTTAAATATTAAATATTCATTTTTTAAGAGTTCAATTTGAAGCTTTAAATGAGTGTTTTCCACTCCCAGACTAAGCATAAAGTAAAATTTCGAGTTTAGAAAAGCCCCGTGAAAATTTGTCGAGGGTCGCGCAGCGACCCGAGACAAATTTTCTGGGCTTTTCTAAACTCGAAATTTTACTTCATGCGCCACGCGTATAAAACACTACAATATTGTGAACTCTATGTATATTTGAACCTCACTTGAAATCAGTATTTTATACGCGTGGCGCATGAAGTAAAATTTCTAGTTTAGAAAAGCCCAGAAAATTTGTCTAGGGTCGCTGCGCGACCCTCGACAAATTTTCTGGGCTTTTCTAAACTCACTTCATGCGCCACGCGTATAAAACACTAAAATATTGTAAACTCTATGTATAGTATGTTCAATAAAATAAAACCTCTAGAGTGCCATGGAATGTATTGTAGGTTGGCAACTCTGAAATTATACATTATAATTATTATGTTTGACGTTTTATATGACAACTTCTAAGGCGCGTAGCCAACTTAAATTTAAATAAAGATTAAATCATGGCACTCTAGAGGTTTTTTTTTAATTGAACATACGATATATTTGAACCTCACTTGAAATCAGTGTTTTATACGCGTGGCGCATGAAGTAAAATTTCGAGTTTAGAAAAGCCCAGAAAATTTGTCTCGGGTCGCTGCGCGACCCTCGACAAATTTTCACGGGGCTTTTCTAAACTCGAAATTTTACTTCATGCTTAGTCTGGGAGTGGAAAACACTCGTTTAAAACTTCAAATTAAACTCTTTTAAAAAACAACGAATGTCGGAAAATGTACAGCTTTATTCCCTGTATATTGATCAAGTAGTAATTTAATTTTCATCATTGTCATGGTATTATTACAAATTATTACAATGAATAAGCTATTTTTTCATGTTCATTGTTTATTTTGTTAGAGCGTAGGTAAAGTATCGTACGTTTCTCGAGTGGTATGGCAATTACATACTCGCGGAATACTGCACTCGCCGCTGCGCGGCTCGTGCGTAACATATCCGCTCATATGTAATATGCTTCATACCACTCTCGTTACGTAATATACTATATTGCATTATTCTAAATAATCCTATTTTATTATGACAATTGGCTTTATGTATAAGACTTAAACTAGGGCTATTAAATTATTAGTTCTAAAGTAACAATAGTAATCTACTAAAACGTTTTATTAATCCGAAAATGTCAATATCATCCTTAGAACTGTGTTAAAGCTGTGTTCTAACGTCTATTAATAAGGCTGGTTAATTTTAAACACGTTGTAAACATGTTTTAAACACGTTTCAAACATGTTTTAAACACGTTTTTAATTGTTAATGTTTTAAACACTGTTTCAGTGAAAAAAACGTTTTGTAAAAAAAACTGTTTGTTTTAATTAAAAATGAATAAAACGTTTTTTCTTAACAACCCTACTTAAAATCGACACCAAGTGTATATAAAACTTTTAGGGGATCTCAAAAATAAAAAGTAAAAAGTAAAATTAAATGCTATTAATTCACAATGCACTTAATCACTTTTTGTCGTAAAATAACGATATTGTGATATACGTTTAAATTACCGGTTAATCGGGTTTGATTGTAAACATACCGAAACACCAGTATTTGAAAAAGTCGGTATATTTTCAATACCATGAAATATAAAAGGACGCTAATAAAATAATATATAGATTTTTACATAAGACTAGATTCGTTTGTTTTGCTAATAAACAAACTAAAGAAACCAAGTGCATTTGAATTAAAAACCTATATATTAGCAGAAATCCGATAGCCTAGGACATGATATGTATAGTAGAATTCACGAGAGATGTCCTGTAATTACAGATTTGAAATCTATGGTCTAACTCGTCTTTGGGGTATTTTCATATTAGCATTATTTTTTCTACTTTTATGTGCTCAATTGCAACTTATGCTAAATTCTATTAACTGAGAGGATTCATATTATGTCACAGGACACCTCTCGTGAGCTGGACTATATAATATTATTTAAACACAACGTAAATTAGTTATGTCTGAATAAATATGATTTATATATAGTAGAGATGTTTAACCAAATGATTAATGAGAAACAAGTAATTGATAAGCAAATAATTATAAAAAAATCTTGTAAAATAGGTGTGTTCATAGGCGTAGTCAAGGGATATTTTAAATGATTTTCTTAACTATGATTATTATGCTATGTAAACAATGATAGGAATTTTCATGTGAATATTTTCAAACAAACAGCAATACAAATGCACAAACGATGAATACTTCATAACTTAATATTATTCTGACAGCTGTGAATGAAAGCAGAATAACAATAAGTGGCTATGTGAGATGAATTATTAATGTCTATATTTAAAGCATGGCGCACGAGTTTTCTCTTTTCTCTCGAAAAAATTACGAACGCAAATTGTTCTTCACTTATTATAAATGCTCTACAATTTGTTCCGCCTGTAAATACTAATGACCATACATATTAATTATACTACAATTATCATATAAAATAATATTATAAAGTAATATTAAAGATATTCACAGTAAAAATTAAAAATAGGTTTTCTGTGATTTTTTTCTTTAATTTTGTAATGTTTAATAATTAATATAGAATTTATAGTTCTGTATGCGGAAGGTAAATTACACCAAGTCAATTTTTCAGCTTGATCGCTCCGCCTTCTAACAAAAGTAATATTATACAATATAAATTATACATAATTCTAAATTTCTGGTAATGTTTTTCTTAAACGTAGACGTAACTCTTATGTGAAAATATCGTTCCATTAACCAAATATCGAGTACAACTAATTAAACATTAAACTATTCAAATAATTAGTAAGCCAGATGTTTATACAATTTATTGAAAAAATTTCGATATTTCAACTATTAAAATATTATTGTAAATATTCAATGTTAACATAAGCATGATTTTTAATGAATGTGACATGCATTTATTTTAATGACTCATTTTCCTCATAAACATAAATTACCACGTACATATGTAATTACTAATTACAGTATAATGATGATTATAATTCTATAAGCATAAACAAATTGTGTTATTGTTTTACTGAAACCATATAATCATAATATTTATTATCTAATACTTACACGTTTAGAAATAGAGAATGCAGAACTTTAAAATTAATCCTGAATTTATGTTCATACAAGACTGTAGTTTTTAACACATTAAAACAATTAACGCCTAGTTTTGTAACTAATAATAAATTACGATTTTTTAATTTATTATTAGTTACGCAATTAGGAGTTAATTCCAACTGCTTTTCGTGTTTTTAATATAGCTCGTTCCATTTAACTAGGCGAGAGTTTATCTGTGGGATTAATTAAGTGGTTTGCCTAAAAAATTAATTTCAATATCGTAATTCACTTTTAACAAGTTAAAGAAGTCATATTTTTGGACTTTTATCTCTTTTAAATATAGGAGAACAACATGGTAAATAATGATTACTTTGAAAGTGCTATGAAAAATTAGACTTCGTCTAAAATTAAACAAATGAATAACATGATAAATAATAATTACTTTGAAAGTGCTATAAAAAATTAGACTTCGTCTAAAATTAAACAAATGAATTAATATAACGATATTAAAATAATACCAACAAAAGAAATGCTTAATTTACACTTCTATATTGTCATTTTTAAGAATGTTACTATATTATAACACTTTTAAAATGTGTGTTACATTTTATTACAATTACAATTATAGAAGATTAAACGTGAATTCAAGTTATTTTAAAGATGTACATAATACAGTTATGAGTTACATTTAGAATTTATAAGTTACAATAACTTTTTATGTCAACTACAAACGTGACAAGATAATCATAATAACAGTTTTATTAAGTTTGTAAAAGTGCTGAAGTTTTACGTGAAAGCATCCCCAAAAACACATAACCGTATTTTCGTTTCTTCTTTTGTTTCACGAGGGAACGAAATAGAGCAATACGTTTTTACGGTGATGGGGCCTTTTTTTCATGAGAGGGCAAATTGAGAAAAGAGAATGGCCCTGGGGGTGAACGCCCTTCAGGATTTCAGATAACTCTCGAGATGCGTTCCCTTGAAACCCTCGGGGAAATCTTTAATAAGAAGTTATTCCGGCATTCCCTTTTGTAAATCCAGCGTTTTAGTGCAATTTGGAAATACAAAAAGACGAGTGGTTACGAATTGATTGAAATGTATGGAGAAGATTTGTTTACAGAAATTGATTAAATTTAGTGTATTTTGGATATTAAAATTCAAAATGTATCTTAAAGTTACGTTCCAACATAATTAACGTCGCACCAAAAATCACTTTAATTTTAAGGTTGCGGCTTACTAGAGTAAGACAGACTCTTTCTAGCTAGAGTGAGAGACCTATATTACTATTTCCACTATAAAAAGGTAAATGTATAACATACTGATTTCTTTTAATGAATGTTGAGCTAATTCAATGCAGAATGTACAGACTTTCTTAAATTTTACGTAGCACAAGTTTTAGTTGCTTAAATAAATGACGTAAAAAATAGCAATTTTCAGGATTTTTTTACAAAACACTAAATATTTAAACTAAATATCTTAATAGATTTAAATTGGTAACATTGGAATCCTACAAGCATTTCATGTGGGGTTCCCAGAATGCTAATTAAATGATGGAATAAATTTGAGGTTATGGTAAACTATTTGTTAACAGTCAGTAGTGCCAATCTAATTTAAAATTCAAAGCCTACTCTAAATCATGTTTAAAATGATCGCACGATATTATGCAATGTTTTCCCTTAATCAGAACATCAATGGTGCTGGAACTAGTTACTACCCAAAACCTTGGTTTTACCCATAATAAATCGCAACCTTAAAATAAAACAGTGTGCATATTCGGAATACATTTTGAATTTTATTATCTAAATTGCACTAAATTTAATCAATTTCTTGAACAAATTTTACCCATATATTTCATATATATTTATTGGGTGTTATATATCCCCCCTGGCTACGGGCTTGCCCGGTACTATTATAATATCTATTTTTCTGCATGAATTATAAAATATTTTTAAAACATTTTTTCAGATTTTACTTATTTGCCAACACCATGCCTGTCTTAGATTTCTAAAAAATGGTTACATCGTATATCCAGGCATCCAGATGATTTTATAAAGAGTAACATTTTATCGTAAAATCGTCAATAAAAAAGTCTAAACACGATTATTTTTAGCTAAATAAATAAATATAATATGTGAATAAATTTAAAATCAATTAAATCTACAAGAGTACATGAATGAATGTTAAAAAATAAACATAAGTAATTTTCTCTATATTTTCACGATTTAGAGCGCAAGTAAGTAATTTTACGAGGTACATATTTTCTTGAAGGATTCTAAATATTTCCTGTGGAAAGTATACAAAATATAAAGTCTTTAAAATATGGATGAACTTAATTAATGCACTGAACCCTGATATTAAAAATGTAAACTCTTGAGCTAAAAATAGTTAAAGCGTTTCTAGTAGCTATTTCCTCTGTAAACACGACGGAATTAGATACGCGGATCAGAAAAGTCTTTTTAAAATAATAACCCAAATATGTAAATATTTTAAAACTGTTATAATTTAAAACAAAAATTAATAGGAATAATTAAAAACTCTAAAGAAAATGTAAAAATAAAATCCTGATTTGCCTCTTTTATATATTTTTTAATTTGTAGTAATAAATTTTATTTAATTATTTTGTTATGTTAAAATTTACTATTGTAAGTTTGATTTGTATATTTTTTGTAAAAAGGACATTCCGTTTAACAAAGAAACTTAAACTTTTATTTGTAAACGGGGATTAGAAAAGTGTTTTTAAAATGATAACAAATAGGCATTCATTGCTTTTTTAGAAGTGTTCAATTTGAAGTTATGAACGAGAGTTTCCACTCCCAGATTAAGCATACAGTAAAATTTCGAGTTTAAAAAAGCCTGAAAATTTGGTTTGGTCGCGTAGCGCGTAGCGGTACGCGACCATACCAAATATTTAGGCTTTTCTAAACTCGAAATTTTAGTTCGTGCGCCACGCGTATAAACCATTGAAATATTGTGAAATTCAAAATATTCATGTTTAGCAGTATATTTTTAATTTCACCTTTAGCAGTATATTTTTAATACTGATTCAGCAATGTGTTTTTAATTTTATAACATTTCAGTGTTCTATACACGTGGCGCATGAAGTAAAATTTCGAGTTTAGAAAAGCCTGAAAATTTACTTCATGCTTAATCTGGGAGTGGAACCTCTCGTTCATAACTTCAAATTGAATACTTTTAAAAAAGCAATGAGTGCCTAAAATTTTACAGCGCGTGCATTGAAATATGCACACTTAAAAGAATATTCCCCGTGTGTATTTGCACATCTATACAATATTTAATTATATATTTTACAAATTATTCTTAAGATATGCTACAAATAGCGATTTACTTTATTTTATTTTTCATTTTATTTCATTTGTAAAATCAACCGAAGCCATTTACTAAAACACATAAATATAAACATTAATTACAATAGTTTAAGTATAAAACATATAACTAGCTTAAACCTAATAAATAAGGGTTAAATAGGATCGAAGGGATTTTAATTTTCTATTGAATAAATCAAAGTCAATTTTATTTGGTTGATTAATAAGGCTTTAAGATGTTGAAAACCCATGTTCACTTTGTATAAATAAAATTATAATTATTTGTATAATAAATAAATTACTAAAACATATATAATTACTTACATCTATTTACAATAAATAAAACCTGATATGAATGTGTTTTGTATTGTAACTAGGTGTAAGTGATTATATGTTTTTATAATTTATTTATTTTACTTATTAAATTAAAATAATTATTGTACTTATACTTTATTGTTACTCTTACAGGGTTAATCTGTAAATAAATATTTACTACAAGAAATATAGAAATGCGATTTATCTCTCTCTTTTTCTACAAATATGTTTTATCTCATTGAGACTTTTAAATGTTTATGGAAGTAACTTTAAATGTCTCAATGAGATAAACATATTTATAGAAAGCGTGATAAATCGCACTTTTATAATTCTTAAAATAATCTACAAATAATAATTGCCAAATTCACCTTTTATTAAATATTTACTGCCTTAATAATAGTGAAGTTAATAGTGCATTTTTTGTATTTACTAAGTTTGGTGGATTTATAAAACTGTGTTCTGATATCGAATTATCAGATAGAGAATTCATACAACTATGTTCTTTTTATTAAATACACCTAGCAAACAAATCTCTTTAAACAAAAATTGTCATTATTAATAAGGCAGTAAACCTTATTAATAATGCAATTTTTTTTAAAAGGGATTTATTTGCTTGGTGTATTCATAAAACTGTATTTTATTATCGATTAATAAGGTAGTTGGCGGTTTCATATTCATAATGCAGTTTAAGTCTAACTATTTTAAGTATAAAATTAGCGACTGGAAATATTTTGTATTGTGAAGCCTTTTACTTCTTTATCTATGTTAATTTAACAATAAAAAACGTTTTAACTTTGTATAACACTATTTATTTTTACGAGACTGCAGTTTCGGCAAATTTAGCTTGCCATTATCAAACATGAATGATATTGTCAAGCCAAATTTGCCGAAACTGCAGTTACGTAAAAACAAATAGTGTTATACCAACAAAGTTTAAAAAAAAGTTTTTTATTTTTAAATATTTTGTTTTGGCAACATGGAGTTTGATTCATTATTCATAATTCATGATTTTTTTAAAATAAATCAAAACATACATATTCCGTATAAAAAAAGCGTGTAATTGGTTTAATTAGGAAACAAGGTTAACGTAACGCTTTCCAATTTAAGAGAAATGATTTTATATGAACCCTGTATTCCTTCTGCGGTTTATTTTTTGTTACGTTCAGCTTATTGTAAAGTAATGGACAAAATAATTATGACCGTTTTCCGTTATTTTTGGCCTGATTGAGACTAAATTAATATCATCCCTATTTCTAGTTGTGTATGCATGAGTATATGTAGAATATTCATTTATATTTTTTTTAACATGAAGTAAAAAAAATAAGTTTTTTATTTTTATATATTTTGTTTTGGCAACATGGAGTTTGATTCATTATTCATAATTCATGATTTTTTTTAAATAAATCTAAACATACATATTCCGTATAAAAAAAACGTGTAATTGGTTTAATTAGGAAACAAGGTTAACGTAACGCTTTCCATGCATTTTCATGCATTCCAAGTGTTTCGTGACTCTAAACGCGATTTTTCACGGTTGACGTAAAAAGATGAAGATAATTTTTCACTTCAATTAGTTTCACTGCCAATAATAATTTTTAATTTGTTGCCTCTAACGAGTGTCAGCGCTCCTTGGTTAAGCATGAAGTAAAAGCTCGAGTTTAGAAAAGCCTGAACATTTGGTTTGATTAAATGGTTAGATGAAATGAACATTTGTAAAATGTATTAACGGGAGATCAAATCATATGTACATATGTATACTTTACACACGTCAAAAGAGAAGGTTACAATATACAATATTTAATATAAAACGAAACAGCACAATAAAATCAGTAGATATAAGTAGAAACAAAGTATAACACGTTAAAATCGGTAAATATGTATAAAGCACAATGTACAGGGTGAGCGAAACTCGATGTCTCGGCTCTATTATGAGAAAAGGAAAAACGATAGAAGAAATCTGAAAAGTACAACAAATAATAATAAATTACATTGTACTATGAAATTCAAAATTCACTCAAACTATAGGGTGCTAAATTTAAGAGAAATGATTTTATATGCACCCTGTATTCCTTCTACGGTTTATTTTTTGCTGTTACTCTCAGCTTATTGTAAAGTAATGGACAAAATAATTACGACCATTTTCCGTTATTTTCGGCCTGAGTGAGACTAAATTAATATCATCCCTATTTCTAGTTGTGTATGCATGAGTATACAGAGAGTTTTATGTAACACCAAACATTTTCATAACGAGATTGTTTCTTTTAAGTATACATAAGCATGCGTTGCACATTTGGCGACGCTCTGTTTTTAAAAGAATTTAATTTGAAGCTTTAAACGAGTGTTTTCCACTCCCAGGCTAAGCATGAAGTAAAATTTCGAGTTTAGAAAAGCCTGAAAATTTGGTTTGGTCGCGTAGCGCGAAGCGCGGAGCGGCCAAACCAAATTTTCAGGTTTTTCTAAACTCGAAATTTTACTTCATGCGCCACCGGTACAAAACACTGACATATTACGAAGCTTAAAACACACCGCTAAACTTTACATTGAATCAGTGTTTTGTACCGGTGGCGCATGAAGTAAAATTTCGAGTTTAGAAAAGCCTGAAAATTTGGTTTGGCCGCTCCGCGCTTCGCGCTACGCGACCAAACCAAATTTTCAGGCTTTTCTAAACTCGAAATTTTACTTCATGCTTAGTCTGGGAGTGGAACACACTCATTTTAAGTTTCAACTTGATTTTTTTTCAACAACGAATATCTAAAGATTTACAACATATACAGTGTAATTGGGACATGTATACTTGAAAGAAAAACTCCCTGTGTGTACACGTTGAGGGATTAATTACGATTGATTGGCTACAATTTTTAATGGTCATATAGGCAACCCAATTTACACATAACTTAAAAAATAAAGGTGTCAAATTGTATTGGATGAACATGTTCGGTGTTACATAAAACTCTCTGTATGTAGAATATTCGTATGTAATAACCACAAGAGGTTGGTTTTGGCCGGATATTTTTTTATTTAGACGAGTGCGTGGTTGCCTAGCAATTTTAACGAGAGAAAACTTGGATGACAAAAACACGAGAGCGAAGCTCGAGTGTTTTTGTCTATACAAGTTTTCTCGAGTAAAATTGGAAAACCACGCACGAGTTATTAAATGAAAAAATATCCTCCCAAAACCAAACCTCGAGTGGTATTTGATAAGATAATTCCATGACAAGAAATTGTTCCGAAACGATTTGTGTGACAATTATGCATTACGTAGTGATTTGACGGATTGAACTTAACGTCACTAATTCAGCGCGATCGTACAGTCGTTGGCATGGAGAACGTAAATAAGATAATTTTAAAATTTCCACTTGCATTTTTACTTCTGCGATTTTGTTTGTTAGCAAATATGCATGATTTTAGGTTGGAATGGAATTATCATTTATATTTTTTTTAACATGAAGTAAACACTCCAGAATATACAGTGCAGGTAATCTTAAAATACTTAATTTGTTAAAGCTATCCCTGCATTCATCACGGAAATTTAGGTCAGCTGATATTCTAATGGCTCTTCTTTGCAGTGCAAATATTCTGTACCTAGAAGTAGAGTGTCCCCATATCAAGATTCCATAGATGACTTTGACATAGCGCGTAATAAGTCATACGAAGTACATGCAAAGAGACTGATTTGCTCAAGTTACGAAGGCAGTAGATATTTTTTGATAATTCAGTTGCTAAGTTGTCACCATGCGTATCCCATTTTAAACAGCTATCTAAATATAGGCCATCTAATTTTGTGGCTGGTTTAAATTGAATATCATGTCTATATAATGTAAATAGCATGGTCACTGTTTTTGCTTTATTAAGGGACAGTAAGTTACTTGTAAACCAATCGATTGCCTTCTTGTCTGTTAAGTTGTGGAATGCCATGGCTTCATTTAAACTACCGGAGTAATTGATATAGGTAGTGTCATCCTCTAATTACACTGTTTGGCAAGGTGGAAGATCGTTGATATAAAGCAAAAACAGCAATGGATCAAGAATGGAATCTTGGGGGACATCATATCGAATATTCATATATTTTGACTCATTCTCATGCATACAAACTTTTTGCTTTCTATTACTAAGATAAGATTGCATCCGTTTACAACTAAATTCGCTGAAATGGTATTTTGAAAGTTAAGCTATCAATAAATGACTAGGAACACAATCAAATGCTTTACTAAGATCTATAGAGGTGGCTAAAGCGAATTGACCACTTTCAAAGTATTCAATAGTTTTATTTACAAAACTTTGGATGGCAGTGGTTGTTGAGAGATTTATCCTGAAACCAAATATTTAAGTATTAAAAGTGCGATTCTTTTCGCAATCTACAACAAGTTAGTCTTACACAGACTATATCAAACACTCATTGAAACAACTACTTCCCGAGCTAATAGCCCGACGGACATTGAATTATACAACAAGTGTTTGCTGTTACATACAGTAACCTACTGTAAATGTAATAATTTGGGTCAAATTATTTAGGCCATCTATAGACGCGAATAATAATTTGACCCAGATTGTTACATTTGCAGTAGGTTACTGTATGTAACAGCAAACACTTGCTGTATAATTCAATGTCCGTCGGGGTATTAGCTCGGGAAGTAGTTGTTTCAGTGAGTGTTTGATATAGTCTTTTTGAGACTAAATTGTTGTAGATTTCGAAAAGAATCGCACTTTTAATGTTTGAAGTATTCTGCAACCAAGAATTGGCAATATCATTTATACTTAAATATTTAAGTATTCACCGATTTGATTCCTTATTATTATTTCAATACTTTTGGAAAGGATAGGTAATATAGAAATTGGTCTGTAATTGTCCATTGAACAATGGTCACCCTTTCTAAAAACTGGAATTACTCGTGCCATTTTCATTTCATCGGGGAAAATCCCCTGCGTAAGTGAATTGTTTATTAAGCGTGTTAAAGGTGTCAGTCATTTTATCAAACTTAATCAGTATAATTTGAACTTCATTATGAATCAGTGTTTTGTACGCGTGGCGCATGAAGTAAAATTTTGAGTTTAGAAAAGCCTGAAAAGCTTCGCTTCGCTACACGACCAATCCAAATTTGCAGGCTTTTCTACACTCGAAATTTTACTTCAAGCTTAACCAAGGAGTGCAAACACTCGTTAGAAGCTTCAAATTGGAGTGGAAATACTTGTTAGAACTTTCAAATTTAACGCTTCTCTAAAACGGCGAATTCCTGAAAATTTATTAAATTTCAAATAAATTGTTATTCATGCGTATAACTCATTCTATTTAACTAGGCTAGAAATTAGAACACATTTGTGCTTATAACACAAAAAGTCATTAGATGACACTTGTTTAACGAATCAAAAGTGTATTATAATATCGGAATGGCATTATGTTTAGGAAAATCACTTAATTTAATGCACAGATAAACTCTCCAGAGATACAAATATGTTCGCATTTTTTTTCGAATTTGTCGCCTAGTTAAATGAAATGAGCTCTTACTTGTGTTTTAATATTACATTTTATTCTATTAATATTTATAGTAATTATTGTATTTACCTACGCCCTATCTAGTAACCGCATCATACCACACTGTTATCTTGACAAGTATGATTGACATTACGTACACATGCACGTAATAGCTTTGATAAGTACATTGCGTGCTGACAGCTGTATGCTTACCGTACAACCAAATGAAATTTCTTTGATGTACAGGGAGTTTTTCTTTAAAGTATACGTATTCTAAATTTAGCTTATTTTCTTTAAATCTTTAGTTATTCGTTGTTTTTTTGTAAGAGGTCAATTTGAAGCTTTAAACGAGTGTTTTCCACTCCCAGACTAAGCATGAAGTAAAATTTCGAGTTTAGAAAAGCCCCGTGAAAATTTGTCGAGGGTCGCGCAGCGACCCGAGACAAATTTTCGGGGCTTTTCTAAACTCGAAATTTTACTTCATGCGCTATGCGTATAAAACACTAAAATATTGTGAGCTCTATGTATATTTGAATCTCACTTGAAATCAGTGTTTTATGTGCGTAGCGCATGAAGTAAAATTTCGAGTTTAGAAAAGCCCTGTGAAAATTTGTCTCGGGTCGCTGCGCGACCCTCGACAAATTTTCACAGGGCTTTTCTAAACTCGAAATTTTACTTCATGCTTAGTCTGGGAGTGGAAAACACTCGTTTAAAGCTTCAAATTGAACTCTTTTAAAAAACAACGAATGTCGGAAAATGTACAGCTTTATTCCCTGTATATTGATCAAGTAGTAATTTAGTTTTCATCATTGTCATGGTACTATTAAAAATTATTACAATAAATAAGTTGTTCTTTCATGCTCATTGTTTATTTTGTTAGGGCGTAGGTAAAGTATCGTACGTTTCTCGAGTTGTATGGAAATTACATACTCGCGGAATACTGTACTCGCCGCTGCGCGGCTCGTGGGCAACATGTCCGCTTATATGTAATATGCTGCATATCACTCTCGTTACGTAATATACTATTAACCACAAGCGTATAGTTATCCAAATATACAAATTCAATTATCGCTAGAACGTTTTACTTTGCTTACTTCTACTCACACATGAAGTATGGCATAATGTTTTGGGGTAATCACATCAACCTTGAAAAGATCCTTATAATTCAGAAACTAGCACTCAGAATTATGTTCGATCTTAGATATAAAGAGAGTTCCTTTAGGGAAAATCAAATACTAACTTGTCCCGCAGTATACATTCTGGAAGCGATGAAATTTATGTGGAAGCATAAACATTTATTTATTGAATTTAAACTGGAAAGTACTCATAACACGAGACACGGGATTGACTTTAAATATCCGTATCATAGATTAACTTTCTTTGAAAAGAATCTACTATATGTTTGTATAAAAATATACAATAGTCTGCCCACAAACACACAAAAATCGGATACGTTTTCGAGCTGGAAACAATCTATTAAAGAGTTCTTACTTGATTTAGAACCATATAATATGCATGAATATTTCTCTAGAGAAACATAATATGTATTAATCTTCATTTGACCCTATTCCGTGTAGATGTATATGTGCAAAATTTGTATGTGATATTAACATTGGAATAAAGAACTGTTATTATTATTATTATTATTATTATTATTATTATTATTATTATTATTATTATGTAAATCCACTTAATATCAAGCACACGTTTGTACCCCTGTAGCAATTTAGCTTTACATTTCGAGACTTACCGACACGTTTAATTGCGTTATTTGATCAAATTTCGCGCCTACTTAAATGAAATGAGCTCTAACTGGTGTTTTATTATTTATATTAATTTCATTCTATTTATATTTATAGTAATCATTGTATATATCCACAAGCTTATATTTATGTAAATCCACGTATAATATCAAGCACACGTTTTCGCTCCCCTAGCAATTTAGCCACATGTCGAGACTTACCGACACGTTTAATTGGGTTATTTGATCAAATCCGCACGTGCGGAAAAAATGAATTTCGCACGCCCCTACAACTACAACAAATAATCCCCCTTTTTCCAAAAACTAGGCCAAACAATAAACACGCCAACTGGGGGTATTCGGCCGTATTTACACCCCACACTTTATATCACAATCGCAATCGGAAAAATTGCTAACCCCTGAAGTGTAAACGTATCATTTATATTCATCATGACGTTGGGCGAAAACCCCCTCTGAAATAAATATACATGCTTGTTCTATAAAATAAATATAGTTTGATGTACAAAAGTGGACAGTTCATAGATATATCTAATATAAAAATATAAGAATAGTTACCATTAAGGCTGGGGGTTTAAATTTTAGAATATTTAAATAGGAAGCATGTTTAAAATAGCCAAATTATATCAGCTGATTAAAATATAAACAACTCGATTTACCATGACTATCTGTCTTGTCTGAACACAATCATACTCATTATGTTCAATGAAATAAAACCTCCAGAGTGCTATGGAATATATTGTAGGTTGGCAACTCTGAAATTATACATTATAATTATTATGTCTGACGTTTGATATAACAATTCCTAAAGCGTGTAGCCAACATAAATTTAAAAAAAGATAAAATCATAGCATTCTAGAGGTTTTTTTTATTGAACATATGATATTTATCCCTAAAAGAATTTTAATTTTCTGCAGTACGGGCGATTTAATGAAAATACGATTTTTGAAGCTATACCTTGAAATTTAAAATAATGATTTTTTGTTATTAGGATAAAGTATTAGGTAAGTTTTTGTTGAGGGCACGACGTATTTTGTTTTGTTTATATTCCAAATTATTTGTTTTTATTTTGTTAACTAAAATTATAAAATTATCCCCTTCATATTATTTTTTTAGGAAACTATACAGTATTTTAAGTTAAAATATTGATTGGTCTTAAAATCATCCTTCAAATTCCAATATAATCATTTCACAATCTCCCCGATTTCGTACGCGAAATATTAAATTTAACGTATACGTTATCAATTACTACCCTTACAATCTAAGTGTATAAATCAAGTACTGAACGAGCTTAGACTGTGATATTAAAGAATAACATGTACGTTAAACTTATCATTTCGTGTACGGAATAGCCCTGAATACCTTTATACAGGGTGGAAACTTTAACTGGAATAAAATTCCTAACTTCGATATAGGCGATTTTTGCAAAAAATCCCGAAACACGCTAAGTATTGTTTTTTCTTGCCCTCATTTCTATGTATATGCTGCTTGTTTATCTGTTCCCGGAAGAGCGCAGCCACCTCTGACTTTTTTTTTTCAAATGGAAAGGTATGTCAAGTGACACCTCGTTTGAAAGGTCTCTGCGCAAGTAATACAACACACTATTTATTTCTTGAATATTTACAAATCCCACGTGATAAAAAAAAAACACTTTTATAACTTGAATACTATTTAATGCAACAAATGTTCAAAATGGGCACCGTTTCTTTCTTGGCAAAGTGCAAATCGATGATAACATGCATCTCTAATGTTTTGTAACATTTCTGGTGTGACTTGCCGTATTTCATGCCTAATACGTTGTTTAAGGTCCTCAATGTCGTTTGGTTTGGTTACATAGATCTTACTCTTGAGATATCCCCACAAAAAAAAGTCAAGGGGACTAAGATCCGGAGATCTCGCCGGCCATTCAATATGACCTCTTCTTCCAATCCATCTATTGGGAAAAACTTCGTCTAAATATCTACGAACGATCACAGCATAATGGGGTGGAGCTCCGTCCTGTTGATACCATATTCGTTCATCAGGTAAATCTGGATCTAATGGATTTAGAAATAAAGTGGCTAACGCTGGCATGAGGTCGTCTTGAAGAAACGTAAGATATGTTGCTCCATTAAGATTACCATCGAAGAATACTGGTCCTACAATCTGATCACCTATTATTCCAGCCCATACATTGACTTTTTGCGGGAACTGAGTATGAGTTTCTCGCATCCAATGAGGGTTATGATCAGCCCAATAACGACAATTTTGATGATTAACGTCACCATGTAAGGTAAAAGTACTTTCGTCGGAAAAAAGAATTGATGCTAATGAAATCTAGTTATTGTCGATCATGTTCATCATTTGCTCGCAAAATTCGATTCGGCGGTCCGGGTCATCCTCCGTTAATTCTTGGAGTGCCTGCATCTTGTAAGGATACAGCTTGGCTGATCTAAGAATTTTCAGGACAGTAGTATGACTAATCTCGTTGTCACGGGCCAGTTGCCTGGCTGGAGTCACTGGATTTTCTTGAAGAGTTAATAATACGTTTAGCCTGGTATCTGCTTGAACAGTGGGATTTCGCTGTCTGGGCACAACCCTGACATGACCCAAATTATTGTATTGTGTCTCAATTTTGCTTATGGTACCTTGGCTAATGGGTGATAAATCCGGATGCTCTTCTCGAAATAACTGAGCAACCTCAAGCTGACTTCGTCTTCTGTTACCATAACCGATCATCATCAGAATCTCGATTCGGAGATTTTCGGTTAAATACTGCATTTTAGAAATCACTTCGACAACTTGACGAGCGTATGTGACTGCTTTGGTGACTATTATTATCACTAGTAACTAAGCAACGCAGTTCCATAGCATCAAAACACATGTCAAAAACATACAACTTTACGCCGAAACATGTTCAATGTAAAAGTGGTTTTCTTTTTTTTATCACGTGGGCTTTGTAAATATTGAAGAAATAAATAGTGTGTTGTATTACTTGCGAAGAGACCTTTCAAACGAGGTGTCACTTGACATACCTTTCCATTTGAAAAAAAAAAGTCAGAGGTGGCTGCGCTCTTCCGGGAACAGATAAACAAGCAGCATATACATAGAAATGAGGGCAAGAAAAAACAATACTTAGCGTGTTTCGGGATTTTTTTGCAAAAATCGCCTATATCGAAGTTATGAATTTTATTCCAGTTAAAGTTTCCACACTGTATAAAAACAGCACTGTTGCCATTCATTCCATTCTCACGTTATAATTAACGTGAATAAATGCAAAATGGTTATCCTCTTTCCACTGTAGATAATTACACTTTCAAAATATTCATATCTACAATATTGGATTGGACTTTTAGGAATTAAAAATGCTGCCCTTCATTCCATTCTCACGTTATAATTAACGTGAATAAATGCAAAATGGTTATCCTTTTTCCACTGTAGATAATTACACTTTCAAAATATTCATATCTACAATATTGGATTGGACTTTTAGGAATTATAAATGTTTCTTCTTCTTGCGTAATGAATGGCCTTAGCTTTTCAGGAATTAGGAATTGATTCAATACAATTCCTAATTGCAAAGCTAAGGCCCTTTATTACGCAAGAAGAAGAAAAAATCTTAATTTCTGCAAAGTCCAATCCAATATTGTAGATATGAATATTGGAAAATCTCCAACAAAACATGCAACTTACAAAATTCAATTTATACAATGTATTTTCTCAAAACAAAAAAAATCGTACGTCAATGTAACCTCTCTATCTCTCTCTTTCTTTAAATTTAGAAATGATGTAACCTACATATTTATGAGCCCGTCATGCAACTGCAAACCATTATCGATTCTCTTTTACGCAACACTGATAAGATTGATATTGGGACTTTCGCGGACTGAATCTAATCCGCGCTCGCGCGCGCCCACTTTCCGCTCTTAAATTAGACGCTAACGCTAAATCTAATGCGACCTCGTTAAAAACAAACCCACAGGTAATTTATTTATAATAATTAGGAATGACGCCAGCAATTAGAAGGACGGAATAATGTTCGATACAACACAATGGGCGGTTTTGGTATTTACATATTATTCGGTGTACCGTCGTAATTTTTCCTTTTGGAGGATTATTAAAATGAGGGCTGAAATAAATGTAATCCTGATTGTGTGTGGTTTATTGTTGCCGCTGCCCACGCAGATGTGCGTACAATGGGTAACTAAACAGATGTTGGTTCTGATGATGTTGTACAGAAGTTTTCTTTATTATCACCATAAATATACAGGGTAGCGGCGACCAACCGAGAAAGTGAGGGGATTTTATTCATCGGGAAAAGTCAGGAAAATTCTCACTTTTTAGCAAAAAGTCAGGGAATTTTTAAATAAATAATAATAAATATTCATATAATACAATAAAGAACTTACTAATTGTTAGTTCTGTTCCGAGCACGAATGTGACATATTAAATAATATTAAACAAAACAAAAAATGGTGAAGTGTCCATCATTGCACTTTCCCCGTAATTGACATACTAAATTTATTTCTCTCTAACCAATTGGTTGAAGATTTCATTTAAAATGAGTAATTCATATGCGTGGCGCTGAAAGTAAAATTTCGAGTTTAGAGAAGCCTGAAAATTTGGATTTGCTGGGGCGCGACTCGCTTCGCTCGCGCGCCCCCTCAGCAAATCCAAATTTTCAGGCTTATCTAAACTCGAAATTTTATTTCATGCTTAACCTGGGAGTGGAATACACTCGTTCAGGAATGATAAATGTTAATGTCGATTGAATAATGGTTAATGAAATTTCACGTGCGTTAAAGTTTCATGATATTTTCAATATTTCGAGATTTTAATGAGATTTTCGATATTTCAAGATTTTCGTCAAGACGATTATTAAAATTTTTATCAGATTTTCAATATTTCGAACTTTTCGATATTTTCTAGTGATGGGCAAGATCGATCAAAAAAGATCGATTGATCGATCCTTGCAAGTGATCGAGCCACTCGATATCTTTCATCGGCTCGATCTTATTGATCAGCTCGATCTTTTTGATCGGCTCGATCTTTCTGATCGGCTCGATCTTCTTGATCGGCTTGATCATCTTGATCGGCTTGATCTTTTCGATCGGTTCGATCTTTTCGGACGGCTTGATCGTTTTGGGCCGTTCGATCTTTCCGAAGTTGTTTTTATAGAAACAGAAAATAATGTACAGGGAGTTTTTCTTTTAAGTATACGTATTCCAAAGTCAGCCCATTTTCTGTAAATCTTTAGATATTCCTTGTTTTTCTTTAAGTTCAATTTCAAGCTTTAAACAAGCATTTTCCACTCGCAGACTAAGCATGAAGTAAAATTTCGAGTTTAGAAAAGCCCCGTGAACATTTTTTGGGCTTTTCTAAACTCGAAATTTTACTTCACGCGCCACGCGTATAAAACACTAAAACATTGTGAAAATTATGTATATTCGAACTTCACTTGATATCTGTGTTTTATACGCGTGGCGCATGAAGTAAAATTTCGAGTTTAGAAAAGCCCAGAAAATTTGTCGAGGGTCGCGCAGCGACCCGAGACAAATTTTCACGGGGCTTTTCTAAACTCGAAATATTACTTCATGCTTAGTCTGGGAGTGGAAAACACTCGTTTAAAGCTTCAAATTGAACTCTTTTAAAAGCAATGAATGTCGTAAAATTTACAGCTTATGCATATGTTTACCTAAAAAAAAAATCACTGTATACAGGGAGTTTTTCTTTTAAGTATACATATTTGTAGCTTTTTAGAAGAATTCAATTTGAAGCTTTAAACGGGCGTTTTCCACTCCCAGACTAAGCATGAAGCAAAATTTCGAGTTTAGAAAAGCCCCGTGAAAATTTTTTGGGCTTTTCTAAACTCGAAATTTTACTTCACGCGCCACGCGTATAAAACACTAAAACATTGTGAAAATTATGTATATTCGAACTTCACTTGATATCTGTGTTTTATACGCGTGGCGCATGAAGTAAAATTTCGAGTTTAGAAAAGCCCAGAAAATTTGTCTCGGGTCGCTGCGCGACCCTTGACAAATTTTCACGGGGCTTTTCTAAACTCGAAATTTTACTTCATGCTTAGTCTGGGAGTGGAAAACACTCGTTTAAAGCTTCAAATTGAACTCTTTTAAAAGCTACGAATGTCGTAAAATTTACAGCTTATGCATATGTTTACCTAAAAAAAAAAATCACTGTATACAGGGAGTTTTTCTTTTAAGTATACATATTTGTAGCTTTTTAGAAGAATTCAATTTGAAGCTTTAAACGAGTGTTTTCCACTCCCAGACTAAGCATGAAGCAAAATTTCGAGTTTAGAAAAGCCCCGTGAACATTTTTGGGGCTTTTCTAAACTCGAAATTTTACTTTACGCGCCACGCGTATAAAACACTAAAACATTGTGAAAATTATGTATATTCGAACTTCACTTGATATCTGTGTTTTATACGCGTGGCGCATGAAGTAAAATTTCGAGTTTAGAAAAGCCCAGAAAATTTGTCTCGGGTCGCTGCGCGACCCTCGACAAATTTTCACGGGGCTTTTCTAAACTCGAAATTTTACTTCATGCTTAGTCTGGGAGTGGAAAACACTCCTTTAAAGCTTCAAATTGAACTCTTTTAAAAGCAACGAATGTCGTAAAATTTACAGCTTATGCATATGTTTACCTAAAAAAAAAATCACTGTATACAGGGAGTTTTTCTTGTAAGTATACATATTTGTAGCTTTTTAGAAGAATTCAATGTGAAGCATTAAACGAGTGTTTTCCACTCCCAGACTAAGCATGAAGCAAAATTTCGAGTTTAGAAAAGCCCCGTCAAAATTTGTCAAGGGTCGCGCAGCGACCCGAGACAAATTTTCTGGGCTTTTCTAAACTCGAAATTTTACTTCATGCGCTACGCGTATAAAACACAGATTTCAAGTGCAGTTTGAATACATATAAATTTCACAATATTTTAGTGTTTTAAGTGCGCATTATCAATATTTCGAGATTTTTTTATCAAATTTTCGATATTCCGATATTTGCGTCAATTTATAAAATGTTCATGAGATTTTCAATATTTCGAGATTGTTAACGATTTTTGAAATCTTTAGCAGATTTCGAGATTTTTATCAAAAATTTTGTCTCTACATTATCAATATTTCGAGATTTTTTATCAAATTTTCGATATTCCGATATTTGTGTCAATTTATAAAATGGTTATGAGATTTTTAATATTTCGAGATTGTTAACGATTCTTGAAATCTTCAGCAGATTTCGAGATTTTTATCAAAAATTTTGTCTCTACACTTGCCCCAGTTTTGTGTACCTGTTTCGACGACACACTTCGACATTCCTGTAAGTTTTCTATTTATTTTAATATTTGTTTGTATTGAAAGTCTAAAACATAGCTGTACTGATGAGAGATAAATCTCGGAACGCGTCTATAGATAGCTTAAGACAATTAATATTCATTCCCTGTATTTTTTTTCAATTTATTTCAATTTCCTGTTAATTCATTTAGTTTGGTGAGAGAATAATTTGACCTGATGTTGCATTTTGCATATAAATTATGCATAGAACAGTAAAGCTGTCGTGAACCTTAAATATTCATTATATAATTCAATATCTATCGGGGTATTAGCTCGAGAAGTAGTAGTTTCAATAAATATTTTGAGACTTGTCATAATGAGACAAAATTTTTGCAGAAAATCGATATTAATTTTAATTCGTTTTTATATTTTGAAATTATCAAATTTCTGAAATTTACATATTTTTTTTAAACAGCGAAAGACTAAAATTTGACAAAAATTTAAAGAAAGTACAGATTTGTTGAAATTTGTGTTCAAACTACTGAAATTTACGATTTTTCTAAAACTTTCTTAAAATAATGTAAATTGAAAGAAAGATTCAAACTTAAAGAACATTTTGAGAAATCGTAGAATAATTGTAATTTTACTTATAGAAATAATGTAAATTGAAACAAAGATTCAATTTTGATAAAAATTATCAATATCATAAAAATTTGAAGTAAGGGATTTCTTGATTTGGTTATAAAATAAAGTATTGAAGAAAGGTTCTTAGAGTTTTTTAATCAAAGTATAATTATTTTCAAGTAACTTAATCAAACCAAAAAATTTCTTGAAATTTTACGAAAATTAACAAATTTCCTCTCCAAAATTATGAACAGACAATCTTTTTTTAAAAAGAAATGGGAAAAACAAGCGAATTATTAAAATTCAGTAACACATACATTCCACAAGTGTTTTCCAGTCCTAGGTTAAACATGAAGTAAATATTTCTAGTTTAGAAAAGCCAGAAAATGTTGACTAAACCAAATTTTTGAGCTTTTCGAAACTCGAAATATTTACTTCATGCGTCACGCGTGTTCAACACTTATTTAAAGTAAAGTTAAAAAACACATTTAGCATTTTTAAATATATCAAATTGATAACTGTATCTTTTTGAGTTTACGTGAAGTGATTATTACACCAAAAAAGACTGTTATTCCTTACTTCACTTTTTAAAAAAATGAAGTAAGGAATAGCAGTATTTTTTAGTGGATATCAAATTGAAATCAAAAAATAAGTATTTAATATAAATATACTTTTTATCGTAGCTATTTTTATGGTTATCTTAAAAAATGGTGAATTTTGTAATTTTATTTGTTTAATTTTTTGGCTCTATCTTAGTAAGCATAATAATTAATACGTAACTGAAATCATCAATTTAATATTCTTACGTTATTTTAACTCGCGGTCGGTACATGTGTTGGCCACAACAGATTTTTAAAAATATGTTGGAGAAATTGACATTGTCATATTTCATCAAAATGTGTTAATAATTGAGAATAATTGGTACAAACATTGAAAAATGATGAAAAGCCTTGTTAAGTGATAAAAATCAAAAACATTTAGAATTTAATTTAATAATTCAACATATAAAAAGTATAAAAGATTTTCTTAAAATGTTTCCTTTTTTATACTTTCTCGACATTTTAGACATTTCTCAATTATTGACGTCTAGACACGACAATCAAGGAATTTTTCTTTTCAGGATTTGTACATATCCCGATGTACAGGGTGGTCTAATTTCGATGTTGCTTATGGGCATCTCAGTAAATATAAGAGAGAAAAAAACCGATTGCGCAGTCGCGATCTCTTTTTTGAGACTAGGATAATGCCGAAAACAAAAATGCAACATCATGTTTTTTTCAGTTATGGGGCAAAATCGGGTTTTCTTGATTTTTAACTTTAATTAATATCTTGCGTAATTTGTAAGATAAGTAACAACTATAAATACCTGAATATCTGAAAGAAACAAGATGGTGCATTTTTGTTTTCGGCATTATCCTAGTCTGAAAAAAATACATCGCGACTGCGCCATCGGATTTTTTCTAACTCTTATATTTACCGAGATGCCCATAAGCAACATCGAAATTAGACCACCCTGTACACTTCTTTGCAATAAAATTAAGCACACAAAATATGTTATAGTTTAAAACGGACATGATGAGTTTCCTAGTTACGAAAATATGTCAGTTTTTTAATGTCAAAATACCGCGTCATTTAGATAACAATTCAGAAATTCGAATTCTAACCAAAATAGAAGATTGTTTTTCTATTAGACAAATTGCTCGATTGATGAACTTCAGTAAAGAATTAATTTTAGTTTTGTTTTTTTAATAAAGGTGTTATTTTCAAGTTATGGTGTTTTATCATTTATTGAAACTGTTGCTAGGCAATTAAAACAGACCCGAATTATACAACTAGAATAATGTGAAAAATAGTTATAAGACTTGTACTTAATTTTATTGCACAGAAGTGTACACCATGTAATTTTTTAGGTATTCGTTGATTTTATGAAAGAGTTCAATTTGAAATTTGTAACGAGTGTCGTCCACTCCCAGACTAAGCATGAAGTAAAATTTCGAGTTTAGAAAAGCCCCGCTTAGAAAATTTGTCGAGGGTCGCGCAGCGACCCGAGACAAATTTTCACGGGGCTTTTCTAAACTCGAAATTTTACTTCATGCGCCACGCGTATAAAACATTGACAATATTGTGAAGTTCAGAATATACTGCTTATGTTGTTTGATTTCGCGTTAATAAAATTGATAAAAATATTGTCAAATCTTGCTATTTATAAGTTTGTGCTTTATAATATGTTTTCCTTTTACCTCTTGAATCACTTTTCTTCCCTATATTTGGTTTATATAAAATTGTTTTAAGGTGCCAGGTAACAAAATCTGGCATCAGAGAAGAGTCAAGGAAAAGACAGGGAAATCTTACATTTCCAATTGTTTGCCACTATGTAAATTAAAAGGAGGAAATCAATCTTCTTATTAAATTATTATATTCGAAAAAAACTTATCGCAAAAATTATTGGATATGCTATTGACGAAAGTATAATCAACTCTTAACTTTTTATAACACTTTTATTTAAAAATAAAAGTAGTATAAAAAAGTTAAATGTTTTCTTATCAAATTGAAAATGTACCACGAAGTGGACGCCTCCAAGATTCAAGTATAATCAACAATTTGAACCGAGTTAATTTTGAAAGTAGAGTTCAATTTGACTTTCTAAATTGTTCGAATGTCATTTTGAAATACATTTCAGAGATTAAATTAATTAAATTAAATTGATTCGGCAATTACCCTAAAGTATTTTTATCATATTTTAACATATGAAAAATATTTAGTTGTGCAATTAGCCTTAAGTATTTATATGATATTTTAACGTAACCGGAAAATATTTGGATGGTGCCTCAAAAATATTTTTGCACCTGGAATAACGTCACTCATAACATATAAGTTAGGTAATTTTAACATACTGTGAAATGTGTTATTTCGAAAAATCTGTGACCACACGCAAAATCTTAAATTTTACACGAACCAGGAAACACTTATGTCGTTTTTTTGTCTTGGATATATTTTAAGGTAATGATTTGTAAAAGTGTTCGAAACTCTGAGGCGGCATCGATAAACATTTCGTCGGGCCGTTCCGCGGCATACAAATGGGGATTCCGGTAAATTTAGCGATGTGTTGACGGGCGCCCGTGCGCACATCCATCCTCTCGCCGCTTGCATTAAATCCCGATTTTCGAAAAAATCCAAAATTAAATAACCCAACGTTTATTTATCACCCGCACAGTTTACCGAAATTGCTTTATTAATGCATACCGAATAATTCATAGTTACGTCCAAAAAGAATAGAGTTATGGTTTATTAATATAAAATGATTAAAGTTAAGTTAAAACTGATTATCAACACAATATGGTATCGATATTAGCGATATATCGGAATATAAAATATCGATATTCCAATATATCGATATACAGGGTGAGTCGGGAGGAGCGTACCAAACTCTAGGAGTGTATTATACACGTGAAAATAATGTAAAAAAACTCATTTGTTCTTATCCGATTTTCATTTGTTTTCAAGTTATGGCGTAATTAAAAATGTTCATCTAGCTTTCCACTTCTATCTGAATTTTAACATTATCAAAGTATACCATGTTCGAGGCTTATAAACATTTGATAATTCTGACGATTTGATGAACTGTCAGTGTACGGTGAACAGTAACTGAACGTTTAAGTTCGAATTAATGTGATTGTTAGTGTTGCAAAATGCCACATACTTATTCAAATTTAGAATATGCAAATATGGTGTTTGTATATGGTTTCTGTAATGGAAATGCTACAGCTGCTGTTGAAGAATATCGTGAACGTTTTCCACACCAAAGACATCCTGATAAAAACATATTTATTAGAGTTTTCAACAAATTGTGCGAGACTGGTAAGCTTCCCAGTGCTAACATAACATATGAGCGCGCTGCTCGACAAGGTTTTGTAGAAGTAGAAAATATTCTGCATCTAGTAGAAGAAGATGCAACTACTAGCTCACGGAGAATTGCCACTCAATTGGCAATTCCACAAAAAAGAGTGATGAACACGCTACACGAGCAAGGCTTATATCATTATCACGTTCAGAGAGTACAGCACCTACAACCAGGGGATTACGCTAACCGTACGGAATTTTGTCGGTGGATAAATAATAATCATCGTAATGTATCGAGTATACTCTTTACGGATGAAGCTACATTTACCCGTGATGGCATTAACAACACTCGTAACTCTCATGTATGGTCTGATGAGAATCCCCACGCAACAGTCGAAAGCAATTTTCAACATCGGTTTTCTGTAAACGTGTGGTGTGGTATGGTTGACAGTTATTTAATCGGCCCTTTCATTTTGGAGAATCGTCTCACAGGAGGCAACTACCTCAATTTTTTACAAAATGAATTACAAGGCCTGCTAGAAGATGTTCCTATAAATATTAGAATGCAGATGTACTATCAGAACGATGGAGCTCCTGCACATGTCGCTCGTCAAGTCAAGCAACATTTGGACGAACGTTTTCCAGGGCGTTGGATTGGTCGTGGAGGTCCTATTAATTGGCCTGCAAGATCTCCAGACCTCACACCACTAGATTTTTGTTTATGGGGCTGGATGAAAAATGAAGTCTACAAAATAAAAATGGACACACGGGAATCACTAATTAGACGAATTGAGAATACTGCAGCCCATATAAAAGAAGAAAGAAATGAATCAATTGGGAGAGCAACAAACGCTCTTCGTAGACGAAGCAGAAAATGTTTAGAAGTCAATGGCGGTATTTTTGAACATTTGTTGAAAGAACGCTATGATTAAGAACATTTTTTAGTAAAATAACTTGTTTATTTGTTAATATGCTATAACTTGAAAACAAATAAAAATCGGATAAGAACAAATGAGTTTTTTACATTATTTTCACGTGTATAATACACTCCTAGAGTTTGGTGCGCTCCTCCCGACTCACCCTGTATATCGAACATCCCTAATTCCGATTGTTACCGCATCGAAGTCGCTAAAATAAAACTAAAAAACAAATTCACTAAGGATTCATTTTAAACCTTTTGATTAAAAAAAAACATGTACATTCTCTGGATGTCACATGATTAACTCAAATTCCCTCCTTCAAAAGAAACCCACCCGAAACAATCGAAAAACCGCACCGAATTTCTCGAGGTCAATGTTAAAACAAAAACTCGGGTGTGATTACGCGCCGAAAATTTTCAAGTACACTGAACTTGTTGAATGCGCACACCGATTACATTTATAATTATGTCACATAAATATTCCAATTTAAACCGTATTATCCGAGCCGCGGGAATGCCACTCATGCATCTCTTTCGAAAAATCCTACTTTTATTTTCTCCGAAACGGCATTCTGAAGCGTAGAAATTCCAAATTCCCGTCTTTGGTGGGGAAAATTGTTCGCGCAAACTGTGCTCGCATATTTCCATCGCACGACAAGCGAGTGTGTTATTACAAATTTTCAACGTTCGCACGTGTCTGAAGTACGGTTTTGATTCGTGTTGTTCTTCTTTTAGGTGCGTGTTGGAAAACGACGGATACAACTTAAATTAACACATGAAGTATATTAATATTACAAAGTTTAAAAGGTTTTATTTGCAAATGTAATTAAGATTCCAGATTAACATAAAGTCAAAAAAAGCGTCTTGTTAAAATCAAGAGCAACAAAAAAAGTTTATTATACTTTACACAGGAAAGGACTAATTTCATTTGAAGTGTGTCAGAATCAGGGTTGTTATGTTTAAAACACTTTGTTTTAAAACAGTGTTTTAAACATGTTTAAAAACAGACGTCGTGTTTTAAACGGTTTTGTTTTAAACATGTTTTAAATCTTAAATTTGTTTAAAACATGTTTTAAACGTTAAATTTGTTTAAAACGTTTTTTTGTTATCTTAAATTTGCTAAATTATATTTTATACTACTTCAATAAGATTTTTTGTTTACATTTTTAAATTTTAACTAAATTGTTGAGGATATTTCAAATTACACTATTAATCTTAGCATTTTATTACAATAAAATATCACAACTGTGTGTGCATTAATGTGATTTTTAAATACAGGGAATTTTTCTTTTAGGTATACGTATGCATGCACTGTAAATTTTACGACATTCGTTGCTTTTCTAAAAGATTTCAATTTGAATCTTTAAACGAGGGTTTTCCACTCCCAGACTAAGCATGAAGTAAAATTTCGAGTTTAGAAAAGCCTGAAAATTTGGATTGGCCGCGTAGCGAAGCGGAGCGGCCAATCCAAATTAGGCTTTTCTAAACTCGAAATTTTACTTCATGCGCCACACGTATAAAACACTGAAATATCGTAAAGTTTAAAATATACGGCTTTAGCAATCTAATATGTACATGTGAATAAAACGTAAGTCAAATTCAGCGCTGAACAAATTGTTTAAAACAGTGATTATAGGCAACCCAATAACTCTAACGTATATTAGGTTGCCTATAATTGTTGTATGTGTGTGTTTTTTGAACTTCACTGAAAATCAGTGTTTTAAAGCGTGGCGCATAAAGTAAAATTTCTAGTTTAGAGAAGCCTAATTTGGATTGGCCGCTCCGCTTCGCTACGCGGCCAATCCAAATTCTTAGGCTTTTCTAAACTCGAAATTTTACTTCATGCTTAGTCTGGGAGTGGAAAACACTCGTTAAAAGCCCCAAATTAACCGCTTCGACACAACGAATTCCCGCAAATTTAAAGAACGCTGTAATTATCAGGATATGTATACTAAAAAAAATGCGCTGTATGTTACGTTTTAAACGTGTTTTAAATATGTTTTAAAAACGTTTCAGACATGTTTTTAATTGTTAATGTTTTAAACGCTGTTTCAATGAAAAAACATGTTTTGTTAAAAAAACTGTTTAAATTAAAATGAAATAAAAACGTTTTTTAACAACCCTGGTCCAGAATTAGGTTATTAGGTTATAAATCATTTTTGACCTTGTGTGAAAAATCTAGCTTTTTACAGTTATGAGTAATACTAACGCATAACTATTATCAATATTTGGTTTATAAACAATATATATATGTTTTCTATCAGTACAGTAACAAATCCGCTCCTCTAATACAGGGTGTCTACGTTAAACCGTTCGTTAAAAGTTTATGGGGTTGCCGTTGCACTAAAAATTAAAAAAAAATCCTTGTCATACGGTTGAATTAATTCTCCTCATGTGAAATATTTTAAACTTTATATCACTTCCGGTTCCACCGGAAGTAGAACCAAATTTGTTATTTTAAATGGAACACCTTATATATTAGTTAGTTTTTGGATTCCTCGTTTAAATTGCAACATATTTTATTCGAACATATGTACACTTATCTCTTATAGTTTTCAAGAAAACAAATATATTTCTAAAATGCCTCTAAAAGGCATGTTACAATCTGTCTGTAACTTCTCTTAAGAATAAGATAAAAATATGATTTATATCTCTACTTGTACCTATATGAGTAGTGTAATTAGAAACTGCCAATTTTAACAATTAGTGTTCTTAAAATGTCAATATCGAAGTGCCCTTTTCAATATCTTGTAATTCAATTTTTTTAAATGGAATGACCCATTTTTTATCACATGGTACGATTAGGGGGAACATTTCCTACAAAAAAGTATTTACAACTATACTCCTAAAGCAATATGTTTTCGAATTATTTCGAAGATTCGTTTTTTTTTGCATTTATGTAGGGAATAATGCACACATAAGTCGCAATCGAATTTTAGTAGGCAAGTAGTATGCTTTTGTTTTGTACTCTAGGCAGCCTAGACTATAGTCTCTAGACTAATTATCTAGACTCTAATAGTTAAGTTCTGTACTCCAGGCAGCCTAGACAATAGTCTAGACTAATTATCTAGACTCTAATAAGTCTGTAGACAAGACTATAGTCTGTATACTCATCTCTAGACTAATATCTAGAATAGAATCTCTAAGCGCTGTACTATAGATATCTTAAACTCTAGAGTTTTGACATTTGACCCAGACTCTAAACTCTGCATTTTGAGCAGTCGACTAATGTAGACTAAACTAAAGTTTCTAAACAGTCTAGACTAGTCTGTGGACTAGTTTGTATACTTTAATCTGTAAACTTTTATCTGTGGACTCTATCTAGTCTGTAGACTCTAGTCTATGGACTCTATTTATTCTGTAGACTGTATCTAATCTGTAGACTCTAGTCTGTGGACTATCTAGTCTGTAGACTCTATCTAATCTGTAGACTGTAATCTGTGGACTCTGTCTAGTCTGTAAATGCTAGACTGTGCACTCTATCTAGACTGTAGACTCTATCTTGTCTGTATACCAGTCTGTGAACTCTATTTAGTCTGTTTGTTGACTCTAGTCTGTAAACTACAGTCCACAGACTAGAGTTTACAGACTAGAGTCAACAAACAGACTAATAGAGTTCACAGACTGGTATACAGTAAACTAGTCATGGACTCAATTCGTCTGTAAACTCAAGTATGTGGACTCTGTCTAGTCTGTAAATGCTAGACTGTGCACTCTATCTAGACTGTAGACTCTATCTTGTCTGTATACCAGTCTGTGAACTCTATTTAGTCTGTTTGTTGACTCTAGTCTGTAAACTACAGTCCACAGACTAGAGTTTACAGACTAGAGTCAACAAACAGACTAAATAGAGTTCACAGACTGGTATACAGTAAACTAGTCATGGACTCAATTCGTCTGTAAACTCAAGTATGTGGACTCTATCTAGTCTGTCTAGTCTGACTCTAGTTTGTGGATTCCATCTAGTCTGTAGACTCTAACCAGTCTGTAGACTAGTTTGTGGATTCTATCTAGTCTGTAGACTTTATCTAGTCTGTAGACTGTAGACTTTATCTAGACTGTAGAATTTATCTAGTCTGTAGACTGTAGACTTTATCTAGTCTGTAGACTGTAAACTCTATCTAGTCTGTGGACTCTGTCTAGTCTATAGACTAGTTTGTGGTCTTTATCTAGTCTCTAGACTCTAATCTGTAGACTCTATCTGGTCTGTAGACACTATCTAGTCTGTATACTCTAGTCTGTAGACTCTATTTAGTCCTTAAACTCTAGTCTGTGGACTCTATCTAGTCTGTAGACTCAAGTCTGGGGATTCTATTTAGTCTCTAGTCTATGGACTAGGCTATAATATGTAGACTTATTTCTAGACTCTGATACCTAGACTCTAATCTGTAAGCTCTGTATTCTAGATACCCTGTACTCTAGACTTTGAACAGTTGGCCCAGACTCTAAAATCTGCATTTTAGACATCAAGCAGTCAACTCATGTAGATTCTAAACTGGAGTCTTTAGACAGACTAGACTAGTCTGTGGACTCTAGTCTAGAAACTAGAGTCTAGTCTGTAGACTAGGCTGTAGATTCTAGTCTGTAGTGCAGTCGACTTATGTAGACTCTAAACTATAGTCAACCTAGACTCTAGTCTGTTTACTCTAGTCTGTAGACTCTACTCTGTAGATTAGGCTGTAGATTCTAATTTATAGTGCAGTCGACTTATCTATACTGTAAACTGAAGTCTTTAGACAGCTAGACTCTGTTGACTCTAATCTATAGACTCAGTTATGTAAACTCTTGCCTATAGACTTTAATTTGGAGACTAGGCTGTAGATTCTAGTCTGTAATGCAGTCGATGTATGTAAATAGAGCCTTTAGACAGCCTAAAAAAAATTAGTAGAAAGTTTTACAGAAATCAACAAAATAATTAATTACACAAATCAACAAATTATCAATTTGGTCTTTATACATGGCAACTGCCATAGAATTGTTACTCGAACATGTAGAGTATTTAATGAAACTTATCCACATTTGCCGCTGATAAATAAAACAAGATTTAGAAGATTGGAATCAAATTTTGTTCAATTGGCAGTTGCCATGTACAAAGAATAAATTGATAATTTGTTGATTTGTGTAATTAATCATTTTGTTGATTTCTGTAAAACTTTGTACTAATTCTTTTTATTATTTGACATTTCGCAATAGAATCGCGACAAAACAAAAGCATGCTACTTGCCTATTAAATTCAATTGCGACTTACGCGCGCATTATACCCTGCAAAAATGCGACGAAAAACGAATCTTCAAAATAATTCGAAAACTACTTGCTTTAGGAGTATAGTTGTTAATACTTTTTTGTAGGAAATGTTCCCCCCAATCTTACCATGTGATAAAAAATGGGTCATTCCATTTAAAAAAATTGAATTACTAGATATTGAAGAGGGCACTTAGATATTGACATTTTAGGAACACTTATTGTCAAAATTGACAGTTTTCAATTAATTTACTCATAGAGGCATCCTCTAGGTACAAGTAGAGGTATAAATCATATTTTTATCTTATTCTTAAGAGAAGTTACAGACAGATTTCAAAATGTCTTTTAGAGGTCAAAATTTTAGAAATATTTTTTTTTCTTGAAAACTATAAGAGATAAGTGTACATATGTTCGAATAAAATATGTTGCAATTTAAACGAGGAATTCTAAAAATTACTAATATATAGGGTGTTCCATTTAAAATAACGAATTTGGTACTACTTCCGGTGGAACCGAAAGTGATAAAAAGTTGAAAATAATTCACATGAGGAGAACTGATTCAACCGTATGACAAGGATTTTTTTCAAATTTTTAGTGCAACGGCAACCCCATAAATTTTTAACGCACGGTTTAGCGTAGACACCCCGTATATTCTAATATCTCTAGATATTAAAATTTTTTAAAGTGAGTGCATACGTTCCTTTTTTTTTAATTTAAAAACGATTATTAAATTAATGTTAAAACTGTGTATTTTCAAGTGGATAGAAGACCAGCACAACGGTCGGTTAAAGGTCTGGATATTTTGATAGGGTCTCGTATAACTTTGATAAATATGATTTATTTCGTGAAAGTGAACGGTCAATCGTCGATGCATTTTCGGTTTTGTTTATGTAAGCTGGTTATCTGTGTTTATTTGCTTAATTATGCTAATGAAGATACGCTTTATACAACGTCGCTGGTGATGATGTAAATAAATAAATTTCGGCGCAGGATTTGGCGCAAGCGGTCAAAATATTTACGGCTTTTGTTTATTTTCAAATACAACGTCCACGTGGGATTTGTTTATTGATCGGACGTTCATACGCCCAATTATGAATAAATTTGAAGGTTTTTGTGTAGTAAATATTAGTGTTTTATGTATTTAATATTTATTAAAGCAATTTTGATATGTTTTTCATAGTGCCTTCCAGGTTATTGACAAATAAACTTCAGAACCTAAAGATGACTTAAATTATACAAAATTTGCGGTAAAAAAAAGGTTTGTTTTATGAAATCAACAAAGATCGGTAAAAATTAACAACTTTCGTTTAGATTTCAGAACAATCTAATTTTTCCAAACTAGTGATGGGAATAATCGATATATTTTAATAATCGATTATTTTGAAACGGGATATTTTAATAATCGATTAAATTAGTAATTGAAAATTTGTAAACTTAGTACACCTTTCAGTTCAAAAATATGATGAGCGTGGGGGGGCGGGGGGCTGAATAATTATGTAGTACAAACAAGCGATATAAAGTGATCTTGTAAAACAAAAATGGGCCACATAATGTTAATCATATATTCGAACGAGGTGTTTTTCTCTACAACTGGTTTTCCAAGCATGATTTTTACAGGGGGTATGTATTTTTGGAAGCTTAAATTCGTATTACTATTTTACCCGATCAAATAATCGCTTAAATTAGTAATTACTAATTTACCCGATCAAATAATCGCGTAGATTAGTATATACTAATTTCCGCATAATAATCGCATAATATCGAATTATTTCAATAATCGACTAATTACTAATTAGTATATCGATTATTCCCATCACTAGTCCAAACGGAACGTTACAATATTTCAGTATTATACAGGGTATTCGTTTTTCGAGCGGCACTTTGGGAATCTTGCTTATTTGAAGGGATAGAGAATCGGTTAAATGGGGGCAAAGTTGCGTATTTGAGTGCTTATCAAGGCCGTTACACGAGGGGGGATATAGGGGTTCAATCCCCCCCCGAAATTTTCAAGATGTTGAATTTTACTATGTATTCGGTCAAAAACAAAATTTTTACCATTAAACCCTCCCTCGAAATTTTCATATCCCCTCCGAAATTTTCATATCCCCCCGATTTTTTTTTCTGGCTACAGTCTTGGTGGTTATTGATAATGTGTGTTCACATTTTAAATACATTTAATTGTTTTGATGTAATTTAAAAAAAAATGAAATTTTCGATATCTGATATTTGGCTATATCGCCTTTATTTTTGATCTTATTCCAAATTAATAAAAAACATCCTTGAATCAACTTTTTATTACTCAACTTATGGAATAAGTTATAAAACTGCAAAGCGATTCGTTTTAGTTTTTCCACACACAACTTTCGTTTTTTTTTATGAGCGCAAATGAAGATATGCATATTTTTTAACGCTGATTTCAATGATATGCCACATTTTGACTTTTAAAAAAATGTATTGTTTTTATGGTATGTTGCCATGGAAATAACCACGCAATGTCCACAAAAACTATTTATTTGCGTATAAAAAGATAACCAATCATTAGTAGTCTTTTTTTCGAACAACATTTTAACCATTGCATAGCAACCTGATATTTTTTGGTTGCCATGGCAATTCGAACAACAACAATAATTAAACAATAGCTTACATGTGGCATATCGTTAAAATCAGAATTTAAAATACATTTCAATGATGTGCATAAATGTGTATGTTTCCATAAGAAAAACAAAAGTTGAGTGTATAAAACAAAAAACGAATCTCTTGAATATTTTTAAAGTTAACCAGTCTTACGTTAAAAACACATTCTTATTACGAAAGCATACTTTAACTCAGAGGAATTTCTAAGTGACATCAGCAGATATGCTTGATCGTAGGGACGTCAATAATATACGTTTTTTTTACTTATTTTGTTATTGATAATTTATGTGCTCTTGTGTGTGATATATACAGAGAGTTTTATATAACACCGAACATTATCAATGTTAATTTTCATACAGAGAAGTATACATATGCATACATTGTACATTTTCCGACACGCGGATTATTAAAAGAATTCAATTTGAAGCTTTAAACGAGTGTTTTCCACTCCCAGATTAAGCATGCGTAAAATTTCGAGTTTAAAAAAGCCTGAAAATTTGCATTCAATAATTTGACCTTTCTACATCTAGGAGTATTAATATGTGTATCATTAAGTTTCTTACAAAGCTCTAATAAACCACACAAAACCCTATTAAATTCCGCCCGAAGGAAATCCATACATTAACACACTTGCACAACCTTCTTGTCCATCAAACAAACACAGAAAAGCAATTGCAATTGCAAAAAAAAAACTCTCGGAATCCGCTTACATGCCGAGAAGGGTGGGTGTCCGACAAGTCACGAATATTGATGACAATGGCGAGTCAACAATGCTCGAGATAAATGCACGTACACCACCCAGGGGCAAGAGGATAGATGCATTTCCAAAGGATTATAGGTCTAGGATGAATGAAATGAATAAGCAGCCTTGATTGTGCACACAAATCGGCCCACGCGACTTATTTCGCTTAAACTCGTTTGCATGTGTTTAAATGTTAAATGGTGCAGAGATATAGGAATTTAATCGATTTATAACTGTCGGTAGTGTGTGTGAATGGATTGAATTATTTTCTAGGTACGAAATATTGCTTAATTAAATATTAGAATATCAATAGAATAAGTTGTTTTCTTATTATAAATCACATGATTATAACTTGGAAATTCCATGAAATAGTTTCATCAAATTGCGTGAATATCAAGTAAACATTACTCAAAATGTATAAAAAATCCAAAAAATGATCAATAATTTGTAAGATGAATCATTTTAGGGAAATTAGATTATTTAAATAGTTCAATTTGAAACCACTCCCAGATTAAGCATGAAGTAAAATTCCGAGTTTAGGAAAGCCTGAAAATTTCGTTTCGCGTAGCGCGAAGCGCGGAGCGACCAAACCAAATTTTCAGGCTTTTCTAAACTCGAAATTTTAGTTCATGCGCCACGCGTATAAAACACTGATTTAATGTTAAGTTCGAAATATACTACTTAATTGATCACGTGTTAGTTAATTTTACAAATATTTATATGAAATATTAAAATAAAAAATCTCTGCGTGTATCTATGTATTTTAAATCGCAGGTCAGGGGGTTAAGTTATAAATTTGGTTTCTTTCTTTCATGCCTTCAGTTTATTTAAGCGTTTAATATCATTCTAACAAGTAAATATTTCGAGTCTAGAAAAACCTGAAACTAAAAAATGTCACTGGACACGATCTGTCTCAAACGGAAGTTTCTCCACCTCACCCCGCACATTGGAAATCCTCATTAGAGTACTAATACTATTCTTTATATTTTCGAAACAAAGCGTATTTAATCATTAATAATTAGCGTTCATTTTAAAGCTTTAAACAGTGTTTTCTACTCCTAGACAATGCATGAAATAAAATTTCGAATTTAGAAAAGCCTGACCGATTGGATTTGGACGCCTAGCGTCTTAATCCAAATTCAGGCTTTTCTAATTCGAAATTTTACTTCATGCGCCACGCGTACAAAGCGCCGATTCAGTGGTAAGTTTTCAACTTTTACTCTCGGAATTTATGGCGCCCAACAAGGGCCAAGCGTTAAATCTAGACGGTCGCGATTTATGGCGCCCAACTAGGGGCCACAGCGTTACCCTAGCCCTTACGTTGGGCGCCAAAAAAAGTTCAAATCAAAGCGTTTCTAGTATTTTTAAACGAGTGTTTTTCACTCCCAGATTAAGCGGGAAGTAAAATTTTAAATTATTATATATACAGGTTGAACGAAAAGGTATGGGCAAACCTTCAGGAAACATCCGCACACATAAAGGAAGAAAATATGTTATATAGCAGTGGTGTTCAACCTTTTGTCATACGCGAGCTACTTTTTCATATCAAGTTATTTGGCGATCGACAGGTTATAGATAATAAAAACAAATAATAAAACAGTATATACATTTTGTTTATGAGTATTCCTTAAAATGTATTTTAAATTGCTGGAATTTTGATAGCGCAAAGTTTGGTTAACATTTATTAAACATAAGCAGTATATCTCCAACTTCACAACATGGTCACTGTTTTATACGCGTGGCGCATGAAGTAAAATTTCGAGTTTAGAAAAGCCCCGTGAAAATTTGTCTCGGGTCGCTGCGCGACCCTCGACAAATTTTCTACACGGGGCTTTTCTAAACTCGAAATTTTACTTCATGCTTAGTCTGGGAGTGGAAAACACTTAGTAAAAGTAAATCTTTGAATTCTATTAATTATCCTGAAACAACGATATCATGATTTCCCGGTGAATTATGGGTAAACCGGTTTAGATTCACTAATTTATTGAATCACGGGTAATTTATAATTCTTAATAGGTATATAAAAAATTTTACGAATCAAATTGAAGCTTATTTAGTCATTAATCAATAAGTTTAAAAAAAATTAATAAGCGTTTATTTTAAAGCTTAAACGAGTGCTTTCCACTCCCAGACAAAGCATGAAGTAAAATGTCGAGTTTAGAAAAGCCTGAGCGTTTGGATTTGGACGCGTAGCGTCCAAATCCAAACTCAGGCTTTTCTAAACTCGAAATTTTACTTGATGCGCCACGCGTACGAACCGCTGATTCAGTGGGAAGTTTTAAATTTAGATACTTGCGATTTGTTGCGCCCAACTAGGGGCCACAGCGTTAGCCTGGCCTACGGTGGGCGCTAAGAAACCTCAAATGCACGTGTTTTAAGTATTTTTAAACGAGTGTTCTCCACTCCCAGCTTAAACATGAAGTAAAATGTTGAGCTTAGAAAAGCCTGAGCGCTTGTATTTAGACCCGTAGTGTCCAATCTCAATTTTTTCTAAACTTGGAATGTTACTTCATGCGCCACGCGTACGAAACACTAATTCAGTGTTTTTAACTTTTAATTTCGCAATTTATGGCGCCCAACGAGGGCCCAGCGTTAGCATAGCCCCACGTTGGGCGCAAAAAAACCTCAAATCTATGCAAGTATTGGATAATTTCTAGATAATTAAGAACACACTTGCACCTTTTAAGATGTTGGACAATTTGTAGATGACAAAGAATTACTGGTGTGGGATAATTTGTAAATAACGAAGAACTTACTTACCTTAAGCTAAGATTTATTAAAAATATCGTAATGTTTTAAAGTAATCCTGTTTAGAAAACTATAAATAAATCATGAATGGAAGCGTGCCATATGCAAAAGGTCGCAAGTACCAAATGATATATTTTACAGGAGAAACATAAAACGTCACTGAAAGTACTATGGCACTTATGACGCGTTGATAATTGAGTCTCTATTTCTACCATTTGTAGTAGCACTATTGCCTCGGCATTAATTGTAGAAGTAAAGCATGACATTTAGAACATATTCTGTTTATAAAACACATTACTTAAAAATTGGCACTTACGACTTTTTGCAATTATTAAATCAACTCTAAAAGCTCTCTGTCTGTATGTTATAGGTAATATATTTTTAATAAATGTTTCGGCGCTATCAGCGCCCTTCCGTTAGGTGCGCCAGGGGCCGTCGCCCCCCTCCCCCCCCTTACTGCGGTGCTGCATGAGATATCCTCATCAAATTCTTTAATAAAAATAATAAATGTCAATTTCAGTTAAAAATACGAAAACAAGAAAACCTGACAGTTTAAAAAATGTAACCTTTACATTTTAAAGAAACCTAATTTAGCTCAAAAGCTCCAAAAACGTATTAATATGTGCTAAATATTGGAAGTTTATCTTTAATGTAAAAAATGTATACATAAATGAATTAGTTTTTCAAATTTCTTAAACATACAATAAAGCCAATTTTCCAGAAAATCCAAATTTCTAGTAGATATTTTTTGTGACATTACATCTTTTTGATATATTTCCATTAATACATATTATGTAATTATTTCAAGTAAAAAATAATTTAAAAGAAAAAATCACGCATTTAAGGCAGTGATGGGGAAACTACGGCCCGCGGGCCAAGTCCGGCCCGCGGAAAGGTTTAATCCGGCCCGTTTAAGAGTGCCGTCGTGAGAATGTTTGAACGCGTTCTTACTTCGTAATGTGACGACCCGCATAAAAACTACCTATCTACGATTAAGCATTATTCTTTGGCCCGCTACGATTGTCTGGTTATTACAAATGGCCCGTCTTAAAAAAAGTTTCCCCACCACTGATTTAAGGAATATGGTTTTTTGAGTTACGTGAAGATATAAATTAAACTTGAATGAAAACATGCATTTAAGGGTTGAATAAAAGTGTAAAATAAGAAAAAAAGTCATGAACTTTCACTTTTCTTTAAAATTGCAACGAAAAATAACTAATTCAATAAAATATGTATATATTTTTTTAACTTTAAATTCAAACATGTTTAATTATTCGGACAGTGTCGTAATGTTGTCGCATATTTTCTTAACGTCCTTAATCTGCCCCCCTAATTATAAATCATTCCGACTGAAATAGCGCTCGGGATTCTTAAATAATCTGGGTCAGAATTATTCACAGTGGATTTATTATTGGCGGCTTTTCGTATGTGTATGTGTGTGTGTGTCAGTGGCAGTAAAAATTTTCGACAAATTACCATTCGACGTTTTAATTTATCTCGAGAAGGTGCTAATGATGTCACCTATGCAAATGGGGTCGTTAATAAGAAACAGCATTAGTCCATTTCAAAAAAAAATGTTGAATGTATAAAAATAATTGGTTTATAGTATTTTAATTGTTGGAGATTAATTATGAAGGTATTAAATAAACAAAATTAGTATGTTTATGTGTAATTAAAAAAATGGGCGTCGTACTTAATTAATAGACTTAAGCAATAATCTGATCTAATGTTTGAATTATTTACTAATAATATCTAAACTACAGTTTATTTATATTCTATTTAATTTATTAACACGAGATCAAACATACCGAGAATTTTTCGTTCAAGTATACATATCTTGATATATACGCTGTAAATTTGAAGGCATTCATTGTTTTTTTTAAGTTCAATTTGAACCTGCTAACGAGTATTTCCACTCCCAGGTTAAGCATGAAGTAAAACTTCGAGTTTGGAAAAATATATATTTCACGCGCATAAATTATTTGCAAACTTTTACGATTACAAATAAGTGCATGCTTGCACTAAATACGCGAAACTTAGTCATCGCTTTTGTGCATTTGCCAAAAGTGTCTTGATTTTTTCCTGCCCCAAATAGACATTTATGTTTTGGTTCGTTTGCTATTTACAAAATATTCGTTGTTACAAGTTTCTAGTTTTATAGAAGAAAACCTTTGAATTTTAAAATTTACTGTTAGATAATAATTTATTCTGTCTTAGATGAAATGTGATTTAATTTTAATGCAGACTCTAGATACCTAGATCAGGAGTCGGCTAGATTTCTCTAGAAAGGTCTAAATCGTGAAAATTTGAAACTTCTAGTGAGTTCAAAATTGAATTTGTGTTCAGTATTCGCACTAGATACCCACAGACGCGTTTCGGACTTCAGGTCCTCTTCAGTGTGGTCCCGACCCAGTACTGAGGAATACTGAACATTTCTGACTATTTCAAGCCAATATGTGAAAACTATTAATGGATATCGATAGCTAACGCCATCTAATGCTTCATAGTGGCATCGTCAGTGACACGAATGCACAAAGTGCATATACAGGTCACTGTTTCGTCCACGAACGAGCAGAATTCTGTTTGTGAAACCAGAAAACAAATGTAAAGTTAATTAAAGGAAAGGCACTTGGTATTGTTTCACAATTAAATCTTTATTCCGACTAGTTTCGGTTTGTTAGACCATTTTCAATGGAATGTACAGAAAAAATTATTTCCTAAGTATATATACAATATTTTTGTTTCAGGTAATAAGAGAAGTCAGAATTGGGGAATTCCAAATCTCCTCGTTGTCGTTTACGATATTTTTCCCCATTTTTATGGCCCTGTTAATCTCCAGGCCCTCTTTGAGGTTTAGTGCGTATCCCTTATTACCTGAATGCAAAATCTTAAAATTATGCGGATTAAAGAAGTGATTGAATTGAAAAAAAAAAACCAGAAAACAAATATCAAAATTGAATTTGTGTTCAGTATTCCGGCACCAGATACCCACAGACGCGTTTCGGACTTCAGGTCCTCTTCAGTGTGGTCCCGACCCAGTGCTGAGGACCTGAAGTCCGAAACGCGTCTTTGGGTATCTGGTGCCGGAATACTGAACACAAATTCAATTTTGATATTTGTTTTCTGGTTTCACAAACAGAATTCTGCTCGTTCGTGGACGAAACAGTGACCTGTATACGCACTTTGTGCATTCGTGTCACTGACGATGCCACTATGAAGCATTAGATGGCGTTAGCTATCGATATCCATTAATAGTTCTAGTGAGTTGATTGAGTTTCGTGAAGATCAAATTAATTTGACGAATAAAAGCACTAATAGCATTTCTTCACACGTTTATTTGAATTACCAAATGTACATACATTTCGGACACAAAGTGACCATTATCAATGGATTAACACTCAGTGTTATTAGTGCTTTTATTCGTCAAATTCTAGTGAGTGTTTTCAAATAACAAAATATATACATTTTTCTATGTATGTATCAAATTAACTTATTTAGTAATTTTAATTAATTAATATTAATTTAAATAATAATATTGCGTTATTGCACCTATGGGTTAATTAATGATTCAATTATGATTAAGATAATACAGTTCTTTTTACTTTGTTTGTGATCAATGAAAACCAAATTAAAATTGTATTAAGAACACCAAAATAATGAATTTCTTAATTTATTTCTCTATTTTAAACATAAACGTAATTTAGGACCTATTACAGTTTAGAAGCATGTTTAAACCAGGGTTGTTATGTTTAAAACAGTTTGTTTTAAAACAGTGTTTTAAACATTTTTAAAAACGGCCGTCGTGTTTTAAACATGTTTTAAATCTTAAATTTGTTTAAAACATGTTTTAAAGGTTAAATTTGTTTAAAACATGTTTTAAAGGTTAAATTTGTTTAAAACGTTTTTTAAAATTATCTTAAATTAGTTAAATGATGTTTTATACTACTTCATTAAGAGTTTTTGTTTACATTTTTAAATTTTAGCTAAATTTCAGAAGATATTTCAAATTACATTATTAAACATAACATTTTATTACAAGAAAATATCAAATATGCACACATATTACATTAAAATGTAATTTTAAATACAGTAAAATTGATAGTGTATGCATATGTATACTTGAAAGAAGGTATACATATGCATACACTGTAAATTTTACGACATTCGTTGTTTTTTAAAAATATTTTAATTTGAATTTTTAGACGCGGGTTTTCCCTTCCTTCATTAAGAGTTTTTGTTTTCGTTTTCAAATTTTAGCTAAATTGTTGAATATATTTCAAATTACATTATTAAACACAACATTTTATTATAATAAACACAACTGTGTGTGCATAAATATGCATACACTGTAAATTTTACGACATTCGTTGCTTTTTTAAAAGATTTAAATTTGAATCTTTAAACGAGGGTTTTCCACTCCCAGACTAAGCATGAAGTAAAATTTCGAGTTTAGAAAAGCCTGAAAATTTGGATTGGCCGCGTAGCGAAGCGGAGCGGCCAATCCAAATTAGGCTTTTCTAAACTCGAAATTTTACTTTATGCGCCACACGTATAAAACACTGAAATATCGTAAAGTTTAAAATATACGGCTTTAGCAATCTAATATGTAGATGTGAATTAAACGCAAGTCAAATTCAGCGCTGAACAAATTGTTTAAAACAGTGATTATAGGCAACCCAATAACTCTAACGTATATTAGGTTGCCTATAATCGTTGTTGTATGTGTGTGTTTTTAAAACTTCACTGTAAATCAGTGTTTTTAAGTGTGGCGCATGAAGTAAAATTTCGAGTTTAGAAAAGCCTAATTTGGATTGGCCGCTCCGCTTCGCTACGCGGCCAATCCAAATTCCACTCCCAGACTAAGCATGAAGAAAAATTTCGAGTTTAGAAAAGCCTGAAAATTTGGATTGGCCGCGTAGCGAAGCGGAGCGGTCAATCCAAATTAGGCTTTTCTAAACTCGAAATTTTACTTCATGCGCCACACGTATAAAACACTGAAATATCGTAAAGTTTAAACTATACGGCTTTAGCAATCTAATATGTAGATGTGAATTAAACGCAAGTCAAATTCAGCGCTGAACAAATTGTTTTAAACAGTGATTATAGGCAACCCAATAACTCTAACGTATATTAGGTTGCCTATAATCGTTGTTGTATGTGTGTATTTTTTTACCTTCACTGTAAATCGGTGTTTTTAAGCGTGGCGCATGAAGTAAAATTTCGAGTTTAGAAAAGCCTAATTTGGATTGGCCGCTCCGCTTCGCTACGCGGCCAATCCAAATTCTTCGGCTTTTCTAAACTCGAAATTTTACTTCATGCTTAGTCTGGGAGTGGAAAACACTCGTTTAAAGCCTCAAATTAACCGCTTTGTAACAACGAATTCCCGCAAATTTAAAAATCGCTGTTATTATCAAGATATGTATACTCAAAAGAAAAATGCCCTGTATATTCAGTTTAAAACGTGTTTCAAACATGTTTTACACACGTCTTAAACATGTTTTTAATTTTTTTTTGTTTGGCCTTGGTATCTAGACCATTAACCATCAATCTATTTATATATTTAACATTTTAATGTATTTTAACCAATTCTAATTTCGATAAATAGCCATTTACTCCTGAAACAACACAAACTCATTCACACTACATCCATGGACCCGGATGGAATAATTTATTATTCATAAATTTTTCCACTGGACGGGATTCGAACCCGCGACCTCTTGGTCTGTGGGCAGGATCTCTACCCACTCGGCCACCGAGGCCCCATGTTTTTAATTGTTAATGTTTTAAACGCTGTTTCAATGAAAAAAAAACATGTTAAAAAAAACTGTTAAATGAAAAACACGTTTTTTTAACAACCCTGGGTAAAAGTAATATAACTGGGAGCTTAAGTTAAGCATGTTTTAACCCACTATTGAACAACTGAGTCCTTAGTGTTATGCACTTGATCACTTTCACTTTAAAAACTAATGATTAATTTATTCATAATTATTATTTTCATTGTGTTATTATTTCTTGAATTAATTTCTCATCTGGCACTTGGTGAAACATATTAGAATATGTAAAGTTATTTAAATTAAAAACACTCGGTATTGTTTTACAAATTATTATTATTATTATTTTCATTGTGTTATTATTATTATTTTTATTGTGTTATTATTATTATTATTATTTTTCGTTAATTCTGTCGTGTCACAAAAAAACGGAACGTTAACGAAATTCGTGATAAAGCGTGAATAGATAATTTTCAATGGCAAGATCATGAGGTTAGTATATCGCTATTTTTACAGCAACTAAAAATATATCTACGCCACAAGTATACACATACAGTGTGCAGCATTTAAGGTCGTGCATGCGGGCAATTATACAATTAAAAAGGTCGTCTGATATAATCGTCGTCACCGATTTGCATAAATAAATGCACTTTTTTCCGCGTCAGGTAAACGTTAATGATTTTTTATTTTAAACTAAGAATAATGACTTCATCCTTGATTAATATAAATAATAATAATAACAATAATAAAAATAAGTATTTATTACTCAACTAGAAAATCGTAATTATAAGACAGCATAATATAAATGCAGAAAAGTATGCGTATTTATAGCAATTATTATTTTAGCGTGATTTTGTTTTAAGTATACATATCCCGATGATTGCAGCGTTTAATGAATTTACAGGAATTCGTTGTTCTGTTAAAAGCGTTTAGTTTGAAGCTTCAAACGAGTGTTTCCACTCCTAGATTAAGCATGAATTAAAATTTCTAGTTTAGAAAAGCCTGAAAATTTGGATTTACGGGCGCGCGAGCGAAAACGTGCGTAAAACATGTTTAAAACACATTTTAAACAGAATGTACAGGGTGGTCTAATTTCGATGTTCCTTATGGGCATATCGGTAAATATAAGAGTTAGAGAAAAACCGATGGCGCAGTCGCGATCTCTTCTTTTGAGACTAGGACTATGCCGAAAACAAAAAATGCACCATCTTGTTTTTTTCAGAAGTTATAGGGCAACATCGGGTTTTCTTGATTTTTACTTTCCCCCGTATGTAATACAAAGGGAAAGTATTGTTTTCGTGAAAATATTCGAATCAAAAATTTTAGCGGAAATATCCGTTTTGAGGTCCCCTGAGTCGAATAAGACCATTTTTGAAAAATGTCTGTCTGTCTGTGTGTCTGTGCGTCTGTGTGTGAGTCTGTGTGCGCTGTACCGCAAAAACCGCTAAAGATATCGAGATGAAACTTGAAACTTAAGCTTTTTGATACAATCGGAAGAACTGAAAAGCTTTTGGTGAAAATCGGAAAACCGGAAGTGGTACTCTACTCGTAGCGTTTTTCAGTTTTTTCAGATTTTTTCAATAAATGTTCATCAAACAAAAAATTCTTTCAAATAAAAGTTGTAGATAATAACAAAATGAAGATGTATTGTTCATTTAGTTTTTGTCATAGCACTCTTAGTTTTTGAGATATTTCAAAAGTTGTGTGTTTTATCTAGTTATTGGTGTGTGACAGTGTATGTGTCGATACAATTGAAAAATGTTTCAAATAAAAGTTGTAGGAAATGAAAAACTAAAGATTTTTTGTAGATTCACTTTTTGTCATAGCACTCTTAGTTTTTGAGATAATTAATAAATAATGTTCTTTTATCTAGTCATTGGTTTGTCTCAGTGTATGTGTTGATACAATTGAAAAATGTTTCAAATAAAAGTTGTAGTTATCAAAAAGTTGAAGACATTTTGAAAATAATAATGCTACAAATATTTTAAAATTGATTTAATACGCAATTTACGGGGGAAAGTGCTATGATGGACACATCACCATTTTTAACTTTAATTAATAACTTGCGTAATTTGTGAGATAGACAAAATCAATAAATACCTTCTTAAGACACTTTTTTGAGTAGAATCCAGTGGCGTGGGCATTTTTTTATTTTATGCACACATTTTGGAGTCATAGCCCAATTATTTTTTTTTTTAAATGTAAATCATAGTTGGCTTTGATATAGTTGATGAGAGTGTTTTTGACTGATTTCAAAAATATATACTTTTGTAAATTTATCTTAAAAAACAATGTTACTATAGAGTAAAAACTAGTTAGTCAGCTAAATAATATAATATGGAAGACAATAGCCATTTCTGATCATTTGCATGTTCAGTTTTAATTATGATAAACATTATAAATTAATGATATTTTTAATAATAATAATTCTTTTTTGAGTAATATGTATTTTATTATTTTTATTATTTATTAAAATTTTTATATATTGAAAAAAAACTTATTTTAAATATTCGAACTGATGGCCATTATTTTTAATGCATCTTTGGCATCTACCTCTTACAGCTTGAATGGCGATACAAATTTGAATGTTGGGAACAGTTTCTATGAAAATCATGAAAATGTTCCAATACGTCTAAATTAATTTAGGCTGCTTGTAAATTTTATCCTGCAGGTATCCCAAAAAAATCTAACGGTGGAGATCTAGCAGGCCACCTAACTGGTCTAAATGTTCCCAACCAATCGCTCCCTAAATTTGCATTCAAAAGTAATCTGCTCCATCTTGTTGGAAGAACAGAAATTATTGCTGTTTCAATGGAATAATTAATTAAAATTGAACATGCAAATGATTAAAAATGGCTATTGTCTTCCGTATTATATTATTTAGCAGATTAAAATTTAGTTTCAACTCTATAGGAACACTATTTTCAAGATAAATTAACAAAAGTATATATTTTTGAAATCAGTGAAAAACACTCTTTTTAACTGTGTCAAAGCCAACTATGATTTACATTTAAATAAAAAATAATTTGGCTATAACTCGAAAATGTGTGCATAAAATAAAAAAAATGCCTATGCCGCCACTGGATTCTACTTAAAAAAGTGTCTTAAGAAGGTATTTATAGTTTTTATCTATCTCATAAATTACGCAAGATACGAATTAAAGTTAAAAATCAAGAAAACCCTATTTTGCCCTATAACTTCTGAAAAAAACTAGATGGTGCATTTTTGTTTTCGGCATTATCCTAGTCTCAAAAAAAGAGATCGCGATTGCGCCATCGGTTTTTTTCTAACTCTTATATTTACCGAGATGCCCATAAGCAACATCGAAATTAGACCACCCTGTACAGGGCATTTTAATAACAGCGTTTTTTAAATTTGCGGGAATTCGTTGTTACAAAGCGGTTAATTTGAGGCTTTTAACGAGTGTTTTCCACTCCCAGACTAAGCATGAAGTAAAATTTCGAGTTTAGAAAAGCCTAAGAATTTGGATTGGTCGCGTAGCGAAGCGGAGCGGCCAATCCAAATAAGGCTTTTCTAAACTCGAAATTTTACTTCATGCGCCACGCTTAAAAACACTGATTTACGGTGAAGTTTTAAAAATACACACATACAACAACGATTATAGGCAACCTAATATACGTTAGAGTTATTGGGTTGCCTGTAATCACTGTTTTAAACAATTTGTTCAGCGCAGAATTTGACTCACGTTTTAGTCACATCTTCATATTAGATTGCTAAAGCCGTATATTCTAAACTTTACGATATTTCAGTGTTTTATACGTGTGGCGCATGAAGTAAAATTTCGAGTTTAGAAAAGCCTAATTTGGATTGGCCGCTCCGCTTCGCTACGCGGCCAATCTAAATTTTCAGGCTTTTCTAAACTCGAAATTTTACTTCATGCTTAGTCTGGGAGTGGAAAACCCTCGTTTAAAGATTCAAATTGAAATCTTTTAAAAAAGTAACGAATGTCGTAACATTTACAGCTTTTAATGTTAATTTAATTAGTTTGCAGCGTTTAATGAATTTGCAGGAATTCGTTGTTCTGTTAAAAGCGTTTAGTTTAAAGCTTCAAACGAGTGTTTCCACTCCTTGATTAAGCATGAAGTAAAATTTCGAGCTTAGAAAAGCCTGAAAATTTGGATTTGCCGGCAAATCCAAATGTTCAGGCTTTTCTAAACTCGAAATTTTACTTCATGCACCACCCGTATAAAACACTGATTTTAAGTGAAGTTATAAATACACTATTTAAGTTTGATCTCACGTTAATAAATATTACAAATGTTCAATATTACAAATGGTTATTTCTTGTAAGCAAATCTTACAAAATTTAAGCGCTTGAAGCAATTTGCTTTCGTTTTTTTTTTTCTTCATCTTTTAATTATACTCACATATCCCAAAAATAAACTATTCGATTTTTGAAGGAGCAATATTTGGTTGGACAAAATAGACTTTAATCAATATTGAGATGTGTTTCAATGTTTTTTACCACTTTATTTGAATAATTATACGACTCGAGTTTCGACATATTTAGTGTCATTTTCAAGTTTAACAAATTTACAGTGTTTCTATAGCTAAAAGTAAGAAACAGTGGTGAATACAACACATCCGTTTGTTCGGTCACTGTTTAATACTTTTTAGCTATAGAAACACTGTAAATTTGTCAAACTTGAAAAATATGTCGAAACTCGAGTCGTAGAATTATTTAAATAAAGTGATAAAACATCAAAACACGTCTCCATATTGATTAATTAATATGGATTACCACGAAGTAACAATTAGTAAAGAAATTTGTAAAATCAAATTGGAGTATTTAGAAATATGATTTTTTTAATATTTGGTATGAATAGTGCTGTACGCGGGACAGCAATATATTATTTATATAATTAACAAATGAGAGTGACAACATTTTGACCATATATGCTCGTTCTAGATATATTTTTTAAACAATAGGTAAAAAATTTTGTTAAATAAAATAGGAGTTTTTAGAGATATGTTTTTTTTTTATATTTGGTATGAAACAAATGAAAGTGACAACATTTTGACTATCTATGCTTGTTCTAGATATATTGTTTAAACAATTAGGAGACATTTGTAAAGTAAAATAGGAGTTTTTAGAGATATGATTTTTTTAATATTTGGTATGAAAGGTGGCATACGCGGGACAGAAATATATTGTTTAAATAAAGAACAATTAAGAGTTATAACATTCTTGTTATTTATACTCGCTCTATATATATTGTTTAATCAATTAGAGAAAAAATGTTGAAAATAAAATATGGACCCGCCGTGGACCGGTTGAGCCGCCGGTTTCGCCAAATCACGGAGGTGATCTGGGTTCGATTCCCAGCGGAGGCGAGTAATTTTTCTAACGAAAAATACTAGTCGAAATATATGTTAATATAGTTAATATAAATCAACCTTAGTGGCTGAATGGTAAAAACCTATGCCAAACAAACAAACAAACAAAAAATATGTGGTTTGTGAGTTATGAAGTTTTGAAATTCTGGGGAATCTGTTTCATAATTCGTGTGATAATGGAGGCGCCAAAATCCGTGGCTATCTTCACATCGGTGAAGTAACACTAAATACTACACCAATATTAAAATAAACATTTCTAAAATGTATTAACGACAGTTCAAAATTAAGCAGTCTATTTTGAACTTCACTTGAAATAAGTGTTTTATACGCGTGGCGCATGAAATAAAATTTCGAGTTTAGAAAAGCCTGAAAATTTGGTTAGTTTGCTCCGCTTCGCTATGCGATCTAACCAAATTTTCAGGCTTTTCTAAACGCGAAATTTTACTTCATGCTTAAACAAGGAGTGGACACACTCGTTTGAAGCTTCAAATTGAACTCTTTTAAAAAAACAAAGAGTGTCAGAAAATGTATAGCGTATAAATCGGGATATGTATATTTAACAGAAAAGTTCCCTGTGTCAAAAAAATTGAAAATACTACTAATATTTTGTGATTCAAAGTTTATTCTAAAATTATTTATATGTGGTAAAATTACAATTAAATTTATTTTAATTTTTTTATTTCAGCATCTTCACAAGTATTTTTAAAAGTGCAACATAAAACGGGGGGCCCAAAGATGTTGGGGTCCCCCGGGATTCATCCCCGTCTTCCAACGACGCACAATTCGTCAGACATAACCAGCCCTCAACCTGTAGATGTAAGTATTTTTTTAAATCTCAAATTGCTTATTTATTGTTAATTATTTCTATAATATAATTTACATAATTTAGGATCATTTTATTTAATTAAAACGCTTAACTTTGTTTTACCACTTTTATTTTTACTTTTCAGTGACTATAGTTTCGACTACAAGCTAGTCATTATCAAACTAAGTGTTAAGTTAAGTTAAGTGTTTTAATTTAATTGTTATGGAGATGTACTACAAAGTGAACACCAACCAAATTAAAGATAGGATCATTTTAAGCTGGTGGAAGAATAATAATCTTGTTTAGATCGTCCATAAAGTCATCTTCAAGCGCTTGACACCCAAAGATGCTTAATTAAAATCGTCATTTTTTTTATTTACAAAAATTCCAGTGAATAGTAAATTACATTTTCTCAGGAATATTTTACAATGTGTAACTTAATCACATAAGTGGTACTTCCATTAGATGTCAAACACTAAAAAAAAATGATTCCTTATATACAGGGTCTTCATTTCAAAATGAGCCACCCTGAATAACTCTGGATCTGACGTAGATAGGGTATTGAAAAAACATGTAACTTTTGTTTTCAAGGGGGAACTTGAAAAACACTGTTTTTTTAATTTTAACTTTCACCCCCTCACCCCCAGGTACAGTCGATGCAACCCAAATGTAAACAGTCTTTGGTTATCATGGTATTTGATACTGAAATTAATTCCTGTAATTCTGGCTTTGGCCAGTGGTGTTACAAAAAGAGGGGAGAATATACATATGAACACTTTAAAATTAACACTCGATTTCCTATGTTGCGTCCGCCAAGTCAACACCCGGTAGAAATATTTGCTTAGTTCGAAAAAAAAATGTTTTTCTTGAAAATTAAAACCGGGCCCTCTTGTTGAGACACCCTTTAATATTATCAAGACTCAACGAATGCACCGTTTTTTGCTTTCCTGAAAAAAAAAAAACACTTGGATGTAACTGATCTTGCATCTACACGACTCATATATTAGCACGGGTGTGAAGTTACCAATAGATTCCGCCAATAGATCATAAAAAAATAAAAAAACAATATATTTGATATTTTTCTCCACAGGCCTACTCATTGTACTCCATTCTTGATGATAACATTGATAAACCCGGTTTACTACCCCTTTCTACCCCTATACCTCCCCTAATTCCGTTTGATTATCAATTTTCATTATGTGCTCCTCAAAATTTTCAAGTTATTTTTATATACACATGTTCCCCATACTTCTATTATTCAATTAGAAAAGAAAAAATTTTCACACCGCACCCCCGTAACCCCCCAAAAAATAAAAATGCATCCTGGATTATAAACTATTTTTCGCCATTAAATTTTATAAATATTAACACTGTTTATGTACACACGTATTGCTTGCCTATGTTTCAACAAATATAAAATAAAAAACAAACTACCCCCACCCCCATATGATCTTTTTTTTTTCGAAAAATTATTTATTTGCGGTAATTGCTCCTCTCACTATTGAAAATATTTACTTACAGGCGTTATCTTCATACTTCAATTGTTCATTTATGATAAAAATATTATTTACACCGTAGCTCCCCCACCCCTTAAATATGCGAATTTGAAAAATGACTGGATTTTTCATGACAAATAATTAGATTTCAGTAATTGCTCCTCCAAATTATAAAAATATTTTTACACAGGCGTGTTCAGCATACTTTCTTTATTCAGATTCAACAGTCAAATTATTCACACCGAACTTCCCCCGCCCCTAAATAATTGCGAATATAACACGTGATCATCTCTCGATGTTTATGATAAATAATTAGTTTTCAGTAATTGCTCCTCTGAGTTTTGCAAATATTTTTAAACAGGCGTGTTCGCCATACTTCATTTATTCAGATTCAACAATCAAATTTTTCACACCGAACTTCCCCCACCCCTAAATAATTGCGAATATAACACATGATATGTTTTAGATTTTTTATGATAAATAATTAGTTTTTAGTAATTGCTCCTCCGAAATTTAAAAATATTTTTGCACAGGCGTGTTCCCCATACTTCATTTATTCAGATTCAACAATCAAATTTTTCACACCGAACTTCCCCCACCCCCAAATAATTGCGAATATAACACATGATATGTTTTCGATTATTTATGATAAATAATTAGTTTTGAGTAATTGCTCCTCCGAAATTTTAAAATATTTTTGCACAGGCGTGTTCCCCATACTTCATTTATTCAGATTCAACAATCAAATTTTTCACACCGAACTTCCCCCACCCCCAAATAATTGCGAATATAACACATGATATGTTTTCGATTATTTATGATAAATAATTAGTTTTGAGTAATTGCTCCTCCGAAATTTTAAAATATTTTTGCACAGGCGTGTTCCTCATACTTCATTTATTCAGATTCAACAATCAAATTTTTCACACCGAACTTCCCCCACCCCCAAATAATTGCGAATATAACACATGATATGTTTTCGATTATTTATGATAAATAATTAGTTTTTAGTAATTGCTCCTCCGAAATTTTAAAATATTTTTGCACAGGCGTGTTCCTCATACTTCATTTATTCAGATTCAACAATCAAATTTTTCACACCGAACTTCCCCCACCCCCAAATAATTGCGAATATAACACATGATATGTTTTCGATTATTTATGATAAATAATTAGTTTTTAGTAATTGCTCCTCCGAAATTTTAAAATATTTTTGCACAGGCGTGTTCCTCATACTTCATTTATTCAGATTCAACAATCAAATTTTTCACACCGAACTTCCCCCACCCCCAAATAATTGCGAATATAACACATGATATGTTTTCGATTATTTATGATAAATAATTAGTTTTCAGTAATTGCTCCTCCGAAATTTTAAAATATTTTTGCACAGGCGTGTTCCTCATACTTAATTTATTCAGATTCAACAATCAAATTTTTCACACCGAACTTCCCCCACCCCCAAATAATTGCGAATATAACACATGATATGTTTTCGATTATTTATGATAAATAATTAGTTTTGAGTAATTGCTCCTCCGAAATTTTAAAATATTTTTGCACAGGCGTGTTCCTCATACTTCATTTATTCAGATTCAACAATCAAATTTTTCACACCGAACTTCCCCCACCCCCAAATAATTGCGAATATAACACATGATATGTTTTCGATTATTTATGATAAATAATTAGTTTTGAGTAATTGCTCCTCCGAAATTTTAAAATATTTTTGCACAGGCGTGTTCCCCATACTTCATTTATTCAGATTCAAAAATCAAATTTTTCACACCGAACTTCCCCCACCCCCAAATAATTGCGAATATAACACATGATATGTTTTCGATTATTTATGATAAATAATTAGTTTTCAGTAATTGCTCCTCCGAAATTTTAAAATATTTTTGCACAGGCGTGTTCCTCATACTTAATTTATTCAGATTCAACAATCAAATTTTTCACACCGAACTTCCCCCACCCCTAAATAATTGCGAATATAACACATGATATGTTTTCGATTATTTATGATAAATAATTAGTTTTGAGTAATTGCTCCTCCGAAATTTCAAAATATTTTTGCACAGGCGTGTTCCTCATACTTAATTTATTCAGATTCAACAATCAAATTTTTCACACCGAACTTCCTCCACCCCCAAATAATTGCGAATATAACACATGATATGTTTTCGATTATTTATGATAAATAATTAGTTTTCAGTAATTGCTCCTCAAAATTTTAAAATATTTTTGCACAGGCGTGGTCCCCATACTTCATTTATTCAGATTCAACAATCAAATTTTTCACACCGAACTTCCCCCACCCCCAAATAATTGCGAATATAACACATGATATGTTTTTGATTATTTATGATAAATAATTAGTTTTCAGTAATTGCTCCTCCGAAATTTTAAAATATTTTTGCACAGGCGTGTTCCTCATACTTAATTTATTCAGATTCAACAATCAAATTTTTCACACCGAACTTCCCCCACCCCCAAATAATTGCGAATATAACACATGATATGTTTTCGATTATTTATGATAAATAATTAGTTTTGAGTAATTGCTCCTCCGAAATTTTAAAATATTTTTGCACAGGCGTGTTCCCCATACTTCATTTATTCAGATTCAACAATAAAATTTTTCACACCGAACTTCCCCCACCCCCAAATAATTGCGAATATAACACATGATATGTTTTCGATTATTTATGATAAATAATTAGTTTTGAGTAATTGCTCCTCCGAAATTTTAAAATATTTTTGCACAGGCGTGTTCCCCATACTTCATTTATTCAGATTCAACAATCAAATTTTTCACACCGAACTTCCCCCACCCCCAAATAATTGCGAATATAACACATGATATGTTTTCGATTATTTATGATAAATAATTAGTTTTGAGTAATTGCTCCTCCGAAATTTTAAAATATTTTTGCACAGGCGTATTCCCCATACTTCATTTATTCAGATTCAACAATCAAATTTTTCACACCAAACTTCCCCCACCCCCAAATAATTGCGAATATAACACATGATATGTTTTCGATTATTTATGATAAATAATTAGTTTTCAGTAATTGCTCCTCCGAAATTTTAAAATATTTTTGCACAGGCGTGTTCCCCATACTTCATTTATTCGGATTCAACAATAAAATTTTTCACACCGAACTTCTCCCACCCCCAAATAATTGCGAAGATAACACATGATATGTTTTCGATTTTTTATGATAAATAATTAGTTTTGGGTAATTGCTCCTCCGAAATTTTAAAATATTTTTGCACAGGCGTGTTCCCCATACTTCGTTTATTCAGATTCAACAATAAAATTTTTCACACCGAACTTCTCCCACCCCCAAATAATTGCGAATATAACACATGATATGTTTTCGATTTTTTATGATAAATAATTAGTTTTGGGTAATTGCTCCTCCGAAATTTTAAAATATTTTTGCACAGGCGTGTTCCTCATACTTAATTTATTCAGATTCAACAATCAAATTTTTCACACCGAACTTTCCCCACCCCCAAATAATTGCGAATATAACACATGATATGTTTTCGATTATTTATGATAAATAATTAGTTTTGAGTAATTGCTCTTCCGAAATTTTAAAATATTTTTGCACAGGCGTGTTCCTCATACTTCATTTATTCAGATTCAACAATGAAATTATTCACACCGAACTTCCCCCACCCCCAAATAATTGCGAATATAACACATGATATGTTTTCGATTATTTATGATAAATAATTAGTTTCGAGTAATTGCTCCTCCGAAATTTTAAAATATTTTTGCACAGGCGTGTTCCCCATACGTCATTTATTCAGATTCAACAATCAAATTTTTCACACCGAACTTCCCCCACCCCCAAATAATTGCGAATATAGCACATGATATGTTTTCGATTATTTATGATAAATAATTAGTTTTCAGTAACTGCTCCTCCGAAATTTTAAAATATTTTTGCACAGGCGTGTTCCCCATACTTCATTTATTTAGATTCAACAATAAAATTTTTCACACCGAACTTTCCCCACCCCCAAATAATTGCGAATATAACATATGATATGTTTTCGATTTTTTATGATAAATAATTAGTTTTGAGTAATTGCTCCTCCGAAATTTTAAAATATTTTTGCACAGGCGTGTTCCCTATACTTCATTTATTCAGATTCAACAATAAAATTTTTCACACCGAACTTCCCCCACCCCCAAATAATTGCGAATATAACACATGATATGTTTTCGATTTTTTATGATAAGAAATTAGTTTTGGGTAATTGCTCCTCCGAAATTTTAAAATATTTTTGCACAAGCGTGTTTCCCATACTTCATTTATTCAGATTCAACAATAAAATTTTTCACACCGAACTTCCCCCACCCCCAAATAATTGCGAATATAACACATGATATGTTTTCGATTATTTATGATAAATAATTAGTTTTGAGTAATTGCTCCTCCGAAATTTTAAAATATTTTTGCACAGGCGTGTTCCCCATACTTCATTTATTCAGATTCAACAATCAAATTTTTCACACCGTACTTCCCCCACCCCCAAATAATTGCGAATATAGCACATGATATGTTTTCGATTATTTATGATAAATAATTAGTTTTGAGTAATTGCTCCTCCGAAATTTTAAAATATTTTTGCACAGGCGTGTTCCCCATTCTTCATTTATTCAGATTCAACAATCAAATTTTTCACACCGAACTTCCCCCACCCCCAAATAATTGCGAATATAACACATGATATGTTTTCGATTATTTATGATAAATAATTAGTTTTGAGTAATTGCTCCTCCGAAATTTTAAAATATTTTTGCACAGGCATGTTCCCCATACTTCATTTATTCAGATTCAACAATTAAATTTTTCACACCGAACTTCCCCCACCCCCAAATAATTGCGAATATAACACATGATATGTTTTCGATTATTTATGATAAATAATTAGTTTTCAGTAATTGCTCCTCCGAAATTTTAAAATATTTTTGCACAGGCGTGTTCCCCATACTTCATTTATTCAGATTCAACAATCAAATTTTTTACACCGAACTTCCCCTACCCCCAAATAATTGCGAATATAACACATGATATGTTTTCGATTATTTATGATAAATAATTAGTTTTGAGTAATTGCTCCTCCGAAATTTTAAAATATTTTTGCACAGGCGTGTTCCCCATACTTCATTTATTCAGATTCAACAATCAAATTTTTCACACCGAACTTCCCCCACCCCCAAATAATTGCGAATATAACACATGATATGTTTTCGATTATTTATGATAAATAATTAGTTTTGAGTAATTGCTCCTCCGAAATTTTAAAATATTTTTGCACAGGCGTGTTCCCCATACTTCATTTATTCAGATTCAACAATTAAATTTTTCACACCGAACTTCCCCCACCCCCAAATAATTGCGAATATAACACATGATATGTTTTCGATTATTTATGATAAATAATTAGTTTTCAGTAATTGCTCCTCCGAAATTTTAAAATATTTTTGCACAGGCGTGTTCCCCATACTTCATTTATTCAGATTCAACAATCAAATTTTTTACACCGAACTTCCCCTACCCCCAAATAATTGCGAATATAACACATGATATGTTTTCGATTATTTATGATAAATAATTAGTTTTGAGTAATTGCTCCTCCGAAATTTTAAAATATTTTTGCACAGGCGTGTTCCCCATACTTCATTTATTCAGATTCAACAATCAAATTTTTCACACCGAACTTCCCCCACCCCCAAATAATTGCGAATATAACACATGATATGTTTTCGATTATTTATGATAAATAATTAGTTTTCAGTAATTGCTCCTCCAAAATTTTAAAATATTTTTGCACAGGCGTGTTCCCCATACTTCATTTATTCAGATTCAACAATCAAATTTTTTACACCGAACTTCCCCCACCCCCAAATAATTGCGAATATAACACATGATATTTTTTCGATTTTTTAGGATAAATAATTAGTTTTGAGTAATTGCTCCTCCGAAATTTTAAAATATTTTTGCACAGACGTGTTCCCCATACTTCATTTATTCAGATTCAACAATCAAATTTTTAACACCGAACTTCCCCCACCCCAAATATTTGCGAATATAACATATGATCATCTTTCGATTTTTTCTTATAAATAATTAGGTTTCAAAAGTTGCTCCACCGAAATATATAAATATTTTTGCACAGGTATGTTCCCCATACTTTTTTTATTCAGATTCTACAATTAAATTTTTCACACCGAACTTCCCCTACCCCTATATATAAAAATCTATTGGTTTCGAATATTCAATAAACAAAGGACTTCATTGAGTTTGTTTTTTCAAGACCTCCTCTTTAGCGGCACACGGTCTATAAATGAATATATCTACGGTAGGCGTTTTTCATTTTTTTTTCATAATCGCAATTTAGGAAGTTTGGTGCGAACGGTGTTTAAAGAAAAACAACGTTATTTGTTTACACTATAAAGTTAATCATTTTGACTTGTTCCCATTTGCCCTGATGCCGTCCAATTGGTCCAATACACATCTAGTATTTAAAAATTATGAAAATTAATATCCAATTATTTATAATAACACTTTGCAATTAATACAGTTTTCATTTTATTTATTTTTTGATAATACATTTCATTTATGACTCATTTGTAAACCAAAAACGCTGATTATTCATGGGCTGTCTCACAAAAAACATAATAAATCAACTTCTTTGTCGTTAAAATACTGCAATATTTGAAATTGTCTGCCACATGATTTTTATATCCACAAATAAAAAAATGTGCTGAGAGGCCGTAAGTGTTAATACGTAGTAAAATTGATTATTGCTACCTTTAACAACAAGTGCTTTCGTTTTTGATTTTATAGGAACATTAAATTTACGAAAAATGTGTTGCTTAGAATTATCTCAAAACTGGACGACAATGTTAATATTTTTATTGTCGAGCGGTAAAGGGATTTTGCTTAAATGAATCACATTTTGAGTGCCTAAAATTTAAACAAACTTAGATTTGTTGCTTAAAGGACTCTGGGTTGTATTCCGTATATATATATATATATATATATATATATAAATATATATATCTTTTTTTTTACTTTCTCTAAATTATCACAATTTAATTCGGTACTTTGTCCAGAAAAAACAAGAGCTATTAAATTTTTTACGTTTGTTGTAAAAAATAATCATTAAATATAAGAAACTTAAGCATTTAAAGTATTAAAGTACCTCTGTTTAAAAATATTTTCAAAATATTAAGGAACAATTAAATAAAACTCATTATTTATCAAGAAAAATAATAATAATACTATTTGGATTGATTGAGCTACTTGAAGATAATTATACTTTGATTAAAAAACACTTAGAACCTTTCTTCAATACTTTATTTTGTAACCAAATGTACATTTCGGACACGAAGTGTCCATTATCAATGGTTTGATACTAATACTAATACTAACTAATACTAATACTAATACTAATATTAGTATCAAACCATTGATAATGGACACTTCGTGTCCGAAATGTACATTTGGTTACAAAATAAAGTATTGAAGAAAGGTTCTAAGTGTTTTTTAATCAAAAATAATAATACTATTCATTTATTTCTCAGCAGAATAAATTCTATTTAATAAGTTGATCATTCGCAATTATTTGGAAGTAGGAAAACTTTAGTTAAAATATTGTGTTTATCAAAATTAACAAATCAAGTATAGGTAATACGCCTCTTATACTTTCAAAATTTGGACGAGCAATTACTAAAAACTAATTATTTATCATAAAAAATCGAGAAATGATCATGTGTTATTCGCAATTATTTACGGGCGAAGGAAGTTTGGTGTGAACATTTTGTTTGTAAAATCTGGACAAATAAAGTATGGGGAACACGCCTAGATAAATATATTTTCAAAATTCGAAGAAGCAATTACTAAAAACTAATTATTAATCATAAAAAATCGATAGTTGATCATGTGTTATATTAACAATTATTTAGGGGTGATAGAAGCTCGGTGAAGTAAATTTGATTGTAAAATCTGAATAAATAAAATATGAGGAACACGCCTGTGCAAAAATATTTTCAAAATTCGGAGGAGCAATTACTCAAAAGTAATTATTTATCATAAAAAATCGAAAGATGATCATTTGTTATATTCGCAATTATTTATGAGTGGGGAAAGTTCGGTGTGAAAAATTTGATTGTTGAATCTGAATAAATGAAGTATAGGGAACACGCCTGTGTAAAAATATTTTCAAATTTCGGAGGAGCAATTACCCAAAACTAATTATTTATCATAAAATATCGAAAACATATCATGTGTTATATTCGCAATTATTTGGGGGTGGGGGAAGTTCGGTGTGAAAAATTTTATTGTTGAATCTGAATAAATGAAGTATGGGGAACACGCCTGTGCAAAAATATTTTCAAATTTCGGAGGAGCAATTACTGAAAACTAATTATTTATCATAAATAATTGAAAACATATCATGTGTTATATTCGCAATTATTTGGGGGTGGGGGAAGTTCGGTGTGAAAAATTTAATTGTTGAATCTGAATAAATGAAGTATGGGGAACACGCCTGTGCAAAAATATTTTAAAATTTCGGAGGAGCAATTACTCAAAACTAATTATTTATCATAAATAATCGAAAACATATCATGTGTTATATTCGCAATTATTTGGGGGTGGGGGAAGTTCGGTGTGAAAAATTTTATTGTTGAATCTGAATAAATGAAGTATGGGGAACACGCCTGTGCAAAAATATTTTAAAATTTCAGAGGAGCAATTACTGAAAACTAATTATTTATCATAAATAATCGAAAACATATCATGTGTTATATTCGCAATTATTTGGGGGTGGGGAAAGTTCGGTGTGAAAAATTTGATTGTTGAATCTGAATAAATGAAGTATGGGGAACACGCCTGTGCAAAAATATTTTAAAATTTCGGAGGAGCAATTACTGAAAACTAATTATTTATCATAAATAATCGAATACATATCATGTGTTATATTCGCAATTATTTGGGGGTGGGGGAAGTTCGGTGTGAAAAATTTGATTGTTGAATCTGAATAAATGAAGAATGGGGAACACGCCTGTGCAAAAATATTTTAAAATTTCGGAGGAGCAATTACTCAAAACTAATTATTTATCATAAATAATCGAAAACATATCATGTGTTATATTCGCAATTATTTGGGGGTGGGGGAAGTTCGGTGTGAAAAATTTTATTGTTGAATCTGAATAAATGAAGTATGGGGAACACGCCTGTGCAAAAATATTTTAAAATTTCGGAGGAGCAATTACTGAAAACTAATTATTTATCATAAATAATCGAAAACATATCATGTGTTATATTCGCAATTATTTGGGGGTGGGGGAAGTTCGGTGTGAAAAATTTGATTGTTGAATCTGAATAAATGAAGTATGGGGAACACGCCTGTGCAAAAATATTTTAAAATTTCGGAGGAGCAATTACTCAAAACTAATTATTTATCATAAATAATCGAAAACATATCATGTGTTATATTCGCAATTATTTGGGGGTGGGGGAAGTTCGGTGTGAAAAATTTTATTGTTGAATCTGAATAAATGAAGTATGGGGAACACGCCTGTGCAAAAATATTTTAAAATTTCGGAGGAACAATTACTCAAAACTAATTATTTATCATAAATAATCGAAAACATATCATGTGTTATATTCGCAATTATTTGGGGGTGGGGGAAGTTCGGTGTGAAAAATTTGATTGTTGAATCTGAATAAATGAAGTATGAGGAACACGCCTGTGCAAAAATATTTTAAAATTTTGGAGGAGCAATTACTCAAAACTAATTATTTATCATAAATAATCGAAAACATATCATGTGTTATATTCGCAATTATTTGGGGGTGGGGGAAGTTCGGTGTGAAAAATTTGATTGTTGAATCTGAATAAATGAAGTATGGGGAACACGCCTGTGCAAAAATATTTTAAAATTTCGGAAGAGCAATTACCCAAAACTAATTATTTATCATAAATAATCGAAAACATATCATGTGTTATATTCGCAATTATTTGGGGGTGGAGGAAGTTCAGTGTGAAAAATTTTATTGTTGAATCTGAATAAATGAAGTACGGGGAACACGCCTGTGCAAAAATATTTTAAAATTTCGGAGGAGCAATTACTAAAAACTAATTAGTTATCATAAAAAATCGAAAACATATCATGTGTTATAGTCGCAATTATTTGGGGGTGGGGGAAGTTCGGTGTTAAAAATTTGATTGTTGAATCTGAATAAATGAAGTATGGGGAACACGTCTGTGCAAAAATATTTTAAAATTTCGGAGGAGCAATTACTCAAAACTAATTATTTATCATAAAAAATCGAAAACATATCATGTGTTATATTCGCAATTATTTGGGGGTGGGGGAAGTTCGGTGTGAAAAATTTTATTGTTGAATCTGAATAAATGAAGTATGGGGAACACGCCTGTGCAAAAATATTTTAAAATTTTGGAGGAGCAATTACTGAAAACTAATTATTTATCATAAATAATCGAAAACATATCATGTGTTATATTCGCAATTATTTGGGGGTGGGGGAAGTTCGGTGTGAAAAATTTGATTGTTGAATCTGAATAAATGAAGTATGGGGAACACGCCTGTGCAAAAATATTTTAAAATTTCGGAGGAGCAATTACTGAAAACTAATTATTTATCATAAATAATCGAAAACATATCATGTGTTATATTCGCAATTATTTGGGGGTGGGGGAAGTTCGGTGTGAAAAATTTTATTGTTGAATCTGAATAAATAAAGTATGGGGAACACGCCTGTGCAAAAATATTTTAAAATTTCGGAGGAGCAATTACTGAAAACTAATTATTTATCATAAATAATCGAAAACATATCATGTGTTATATTCGCAATTATTTGGGGGTGGGGGAATTTCGGTGTGAAAAATTTGATTGTTGAATCTGAATAAATGAAGTATGGGGAACACGCCTGTGCAAAAATATTTTAAAATTTCGGAGGAGCAATTACTGAAAACTAATTATTTATCATAAATAATCGAAAACATATCATGTGTTATATTCGCAATTATTTGGGGGTGGGGGAAGTTCGGTGTGAAAAATTTGATTGTTGAATCTGAATAAATGAAGTATGGGGAACACGCCTGTGCAAAAATATTTTAAAATTTCGGAAGAGCAATTACCCAAAACTAATTATTTATCATAAATAATCGAAAACATATCATGTGTTATATTCGCAATTATTTGGGGGTGGAGGAAGTTCAGTGTGAAAAATTTTATTGTTGAATCTGAATAAATGAAGTACGGGGAACACGCCTGTGCAAAAATATTTTAAAATTTCGGAGGAGCAATTACTAAAAACTAATTAGTTATCATAAAAAATCGAAAACATATCATGTGTTATAGTCGCAATTATTTGGGGGTGGGGGAAGTTCGGTGTTAAAAATTTGATTGTTGAATCTGAATAAATGAAGTATGGGGAACACGTCTGTGCAAAAATATTTTAAAATTTCGGAGGAGCAATTACTCAAAACTAATTATTTATCATAAAAAATCGAAAACATATCATGTGTTATATTCGCAATTATTTGGGGGTGGGGGAAGTTCGGTGTGAAAAATTTTATTGTTGAATCTGAATAAATGAAGTATGGGGAACACGCCTGTGCAAAAATATTTTAAAATTTTGGAGGAGCAATTACTGAAAACTAATTATTTATCATAAATAATCGAAAACATATCATGTGTTATATTCGCAATTATTTGGGGGTGGGGGAAGTTCGGTGTGAAAAATTTGATTGTTGAATCTGAATAAATGAAGTATGGGGAACACGCCTGTGCAAAAATATTTTAAAATTTCGGAGGAGCAATTACTGAAAACTAATTATTTATCATAAATAATCGAAAACATATCATGTGTTATATTCGCAATTATTTGGGGGTGGGGGAAGTTCGGTGTGAAAAATTTTATTGTTGAATCTGAATAAATAAAGTATGGGGAACACGCCTGTGCAAAAATATTTTAAAATTTCGGAGGAGCAATTACTGAAAACTAATTATTTATCATAAATAATCGAAAACATATCATGTGTTATATTCGCAATTATTTGGGGGTGGGGGAATTTCGGTGTGAAAAATTTGATTGTTGAATCTGAATAAATGAAGTATGGGGAACACGCCTGTGCAAAAATATTTTAAAATTTCGGAGGAGCAATTACTGAAAACTAATTATTTATCATAAATAATCGAAAACATATCATGTGTTATATTCGCAATTATTTGGGGGTGGGGGAAGTTCGGTGTGAAAAATTTTATTGTTGAATCTGAATAAATGAAGTATGGGGAACACGCCTCTGCAAAAATATTTTAAAATTTCGGAGGAGCAATTACTGAAAACTAATTATTTATCATAAATAATCGAAAACATATCATGTGTTATATTCGCAATTATTTGGGGGTGGGGGAAGTTCGGTGTGAAAAATTTGATTGTTGAATCTGAATAAATGAAGTATGGGGAACACGCCTGTGTAAAAATATTTTAAAATTTCGGAGGAGCAATTACTCAAAACTAATTATTTATCATAAATAATCGAAAACATATCATGTGTTATATTCGCAATTATTTGGGGGTGGGGGAAGTTCGGTGTGAAAAATTTGATTGTTGAATCTGAATAAATGAAGTATGGGGAACACGCCTGTGCAAAAATATTTTAAAATTTCGGAAGAGCAATTACCCAAAACTAATTATTTATCATAAATAATCGAAAACATATCATGTGTTATATTCGCAATTATTTGGGGGTGGAGGAAGTTCAGTGTGAAAAATTTTATTGTTGAATCTGAATAAATGAAGTACGGGGAACACGCCTGTGTAAAAATATTTTAAAATTTCGGAGGAGCAATTACTAAAAACTAATTAGTTATCATAAAAAATCGAAAACATATCATGTGTTATAGTCGCAATTATTTGGGGGTGGGGGAAGTTCGGTGTTAAAAATTTGATTGTTGAATCTGAATAAATGAAGTATGGGGAACACGTCTGTGCAAAAATATTTTAAAATTTCGGAGGAGCAATTACTCAAAACTAATTATTTATCATAAAAAATCGAAAACATATCATGTGTTATATTCGCAATTATTTGGGGGTGGGGGAAGTTCGGTGTGAAAAATTTTATTGTTGAATCTGAATAAATGAAGTATGGGGAACACGCCTGTGCAAAAATATTTTTAAATTTCGGAGGAGCAATTACTAAAAACTAATTATTTATCATAAAAAATCTAAAACATATCATGTGTTATATTCGCAATTATTTAGGGGTGGGGGAAGTTCGGTGTGAAAAATTTGATTGTTGAATCTGAATAAATGAAGTATGGCGAACGCGCCTGTTTAAAAATATTTGCAAAACTCAGAGGAGCAATTACTGAAAACTAATTATTTATCATAAACATCGAGAGATGATCACGTGTTATATTCGCAATTATTTAGGGGCGGGGGAAGTTCGGTGTGAATAATTTGACTGTAGAATCTGAATAAAGAAAGTATGCTGAACACGCCTGTGTAAAAATATTTTTATAATTTGGAGGAGCAATTTCTGAAATCTAATTATTTGTCATGAAAAATCCAGTCATTTTTCAAATTCGCATATTTAAGGGGTGGGGGAGCTACGGTGTAAATAATATTTTTATCATAAATGAACAATTGAAGTATGAAGATAACGCCTGTGAGTAAATATTTTCAATAACGAGAGGAGCAATTACCGCAAATAAATAATTTTTCGAAAAAAAAAAAGATCATATGGGGGTGGGGGTAGTTTGTTTTTTATTTTATATTTGTTGAAACATAGGCAAGCAATACGTGTGTACATAAACAGTTTTAATATTTGGAACATTTAATGGCGAAAAATAGTTATTAATCCAGTATGCATTTTTATGTTTTGGGGGGTTACGGGGGTGCGGTGTGAAAATTTTTTCTTTTCTAATTGATTAATAGAAGTATGGGGAACATGTGTATATAAAAATAACTTGAAAATTTTGAGGAGCACATAATGAAAATTGATAATCAAACGGAATTAGGGGAGGTATAGGGGTAGAAAGGGGTAGTAAACCGGGTTTATCAATGTTATCATCTAGAATGGAGTACAATGAGTAGGCCTGTGGAGAAAAATATCAAATATATTGTTTTTTTATTTTTTTATGATCTATTGGCGGAATCTATTGGTAACTTCACACCCGTTATATTAGCAACATCTTTGATGTCTATCTTTTTTATCTATAAAAACACAAAACCATGTAAAGTGGGCTTAAAATGTCTCCCTAAAGGAATTGAAGATCCAAATAAAAATGTTCTATAAAGGTGTCAGACATCCAAGACATATTCAGACTAGCGATGGGCATTAACTAATTTTTTCAATAATCGAATGTGTTTGGTACTTGAATGATTGCTCGAGAGACTGTACGAATTATTGCCCGAGATATTGTTTAAATGATCGAGAGACCACTTAAATGATTGCTGGAGTAATCTCTTGAGGGTTTGGTTAAATGGTAGCCAAAGTTATTGCTCTATTGATCATCAAAGTGTTGCTCGTATGGTCACTTGATTGATAATTCAGGTAATTATCTATCACAATAAAATAATGGCAATAAAAAATAATCTATCCGGAAAGAAATTCAATTTGCATATAAAATGAGCATACTCGTATGCTCATTTTATATGCAAATTGATATTCCATTCCACCAATCATTCGAATGAGTGGAAAGCACATTAAAATATTTTTTTAAAATGACATAAACAAATTTAAAGCGTTACTGCGACATATTTGTTGATAGACTTTAGTCCTATCAGCTGTGTCTAAGACATTGCCAAGAGTCAATACATTTTGAGACAAGTTAAAGTTACGTATTTGTGTGGTCTTGATCTGTTACGTTGTATGTTCACCTAAGAAAAGCACAAGTACTTGGTTTAGATGATCAGATAAGCAGTAGTGTTTACAAAAACCTCTGGTATCATTAAGGGCCAGTTGCACCAAACACGTGGAACTGGTTTATCTCTAAACTCGAGTTCAAAGTGACGTTAGAACAATAGGAACTGTCATCTTGAACTCAAGTTCAGAGATGAACCAGTTCAACATTTTCTGGTGCAACTGGGCCTAAATGGCAAGTTGGATAGAAAATTATTAATGCAAGTTTTATTGTTTGTGTGGGTTGTTCTTGTTGCATCATTAATGAAATAATGTAAACTATATGAAACCAAGAGATTACACAGATCGCTTTTAAAAAGGCAACTTTCAAAGCAATCTATATTGAAATCACCTCCGATTACAATAAATTTTCTTTCTGTAATAATTAAATCGAGTATTTTATTTAAAATATTTAAAAACATATAAAAATCACTAGCAGGTGGTAGTGCATTTATTCGAGAGATTTCTCAAGAAATAATTCGAGATAACTCTAGAGCAATCATCCGAGAGGTTTCTCAACCAATCATTCGAAAGGTATCCCGAGCAATCATTTGAAGGGTCTCTCAACCAATCATTCGAGATATCTTTCGAGCAATCTTTTTTCCAGCAATATCTCGAGCGATTTCCAGAAGATCTCGAGATGTTCGATTATTTTTATTCAAATAATCCCATCACTACTTGAAATTAATGATATATTTTAGAATAAAAAAAAAAACCTTTATTCTGTATTGTGGAGGCTTCTACTTCGTTATACATGTTAATTACACAATGAAACACTTTTAACTTTGTTTGTATAACACGTTTTATTTAATGTGACTGCAGTTTCGACAAATTTAGCTTGTCATTATCAAACATGGAGTAACTTAAACTAGAGGTTTTACAGGTATATATACACAATTACAAGACAGCGGTAAAAATGGGGGTGTACATTAGGTCAACCTGGTCGTTAATTAAGGGAATTTCCGGATTAGCGCGGGCTTTGTGTATCTCTAGTGCTTCTAGCAAATTCATTTTACGACCCTTTTCGGCATGATGGATTATGGTAAGTACATCTTTTTCAAAAGTGTGATTTTCGTCTAAAAGGTGTTTTGCAAAAGACGACTTATCACTCTGTTTAAGCCGAAAAGAGCGCAAATGTTCCCTCAATCTTATGTTGAAATTACGACCAGATTGGCCAATGTATATCCCTTGACAATCTGCGCAAGTTAATTTATATATTCCGGATTTATTAAATTTATCTAATTTTGTTTTACTATTAAAGATATGGTTATTGATTTTACAGTACGGTTTAAATGCAACTTGAATATTATGCTTTTTTAGGATATTTTTAACTTGAAAACTGACATTACCAAAATAAGTTAACGATTTATATTTAATTGTTTCTTTTTCAAATGATATTCCAGCGTATAATAGATGTTTGATGTTATTAAATTTCTGTTTTTTAAGAAGTCTATCAACCAAATCACAACCATAACCATTGTTAATAGCCATAGCTCTAATCAAGTTAATTTCCTTCTCGAAAAAATTAGCTGACAAAGGGATTTTTAAGGCTCTATGAATCATTGAATTGAATGCAGCAATTTTATGTTTATAGGGATGTCTGGAATGGTTAGGGATAATTGAGTCGGTAAAGGAAGGTTTTCTAAAAATGTCAAAAGAGAGTTTGTTATTTATTCTGGTAATAGACAGATCTCAATTTTTAGATTTCATAAATAAACTTCACCCTAAAATTAAATTCACAGCTGAAACCGAAATCAATAACAACATTAAATATTTAGATCTGTCTATTACCAGAATAAATAACAAACTCTCTTTTGACATTTTTAGAAAACCTTCCTTTACCGACTCAATTATCCCTAACCATTCCAGACATCCCTATAAACATAAATTTGCTGCATTCAATTCAATGATTCATAGAGCCTTAAAAATCCCTTTGTCAGCTAATTTTTTCGAGAAGGAAATTAACTTGATTAGAGCTATGGCTATTAACAATGGTTATGGTTGTGATTTGGTTGATAGACTTCTTAAAAAACAGAAATTTAATAACATCAAACATCTATTATACGCTGGAATATCATTTGAAAAAGAAACAATTAAATATAAATCGTTAACTTATTTTGGTAATGTCAGTTTTCAAGTTAAAAATATCCTAAAAAAGCATAATATTCAAGTTGCATTTAAACCGTACTGTAAAATCAATAACCATATCTTTAATAGTAAAACAAAATTAGATAAATTTAATAAATCCGGAATATATAAATTAACTTGCGCAGATTGTCAAGGGATATACATTGGCCAATCTGGTCGTAATTTCAACATAAGATTGAGGGAACATTTGCGCTCTTTTCGGCTTAAACAGAGTGATAAGTCGTCTTTTGCAAAACACCTTTTAGACGAAAATCACACTTTTGAAAAAGATGTACTTACCATAATCCATCATGCCGAAAAGGGTCGTAAAATGAATTTGCTAGAAGCACTAGAGATACACAAAGCCCGCGCTAATCCGGGAATTCCCTTAATTAACGACCAGGTTGACCTAATGTACACCCCCATTTTTACCGCTGTCTTGTAATTGTGTATATATACCTGTAAAACCTCTAGTTTAAGTTACTCCATGTTTGATAATGACAAGCTAAATTTGTCGAAACTGCAGTCACATTAAATAAAACGTGTTATACAAACAAAGTTAAAAGTGTTTCATTGTGTAAAAAAACCTTTATTGGCATAATACTACATTGCATCTACACATCTACATCTACACACTAATCGCTGCCCCCTCTCTTCCTCCTGCTTTCCCTCTCTTCCCCCAACTTCTCCAGCGTCCTTACCCCGGCCCCATCCTCTCTCATCCATTCCGTCACTTTTCTATTCCCTCTTATTCCCACCCATTCCTCCTTCACTCCCTCGCACTCCTTTGCCAAATGACTCCACGTATCCCTCCCCCGCTCACACATTACACACCTCCCATACTCTTTCCCCATCCACACCTTCCTTCCTCTCTCTCACACACGCATCCCATACTTTACACGCCACTCTTACATTGTTCCCCATCCACTTCCCCCACTTTTCTTACACTATCCCCCATGCCTTTTTAGCCTTCCCCTGCACCCACCTCACATGCTCCTCATACCCTACCGTCCCTTTGAACATAAACCCTAAATACTTGAATTTTTTAAACCTTTCAATCACCTCCCCCTTCCACTCTAATTCCTTCACCCTCCCCTCTCTCTCTTTATTTTTTAATCTCATCCATTTCGTTTTTCTAAGATTCACGCTCAACCCCCTCGTATCCATAAACCTCTCCGCCCTTTTCAGCATATCCTTCATCCTTTCCCGCTCTCTTGCCACCAGCACCATATCATCCGCATATGCCAACATCCACACCTTACTTCTACTAATCACCACCCCCTACACCCCCCCTCCCCCCCCGTCTGTCCTTTCCTCATCACCTCCTCTAGTTCACTCGTATAGATATTTTAGAATAATAGTTCAGCTATTATTTTGATAAAATAATAGTTCAGCTTTCTAAAATTTGATAAATTGATTAATTTTTAAAATATTTTTTTTTTTAGAATGCAAAGAAATTTCAATTACAAGTAGAGCGGGAGCAACACTTGAAACTAATGATAGAAAAAGAACACACGTACATCGACCTGTTACGGAGCCAAATAGCTACATCTCGCGATCAAAAGATGAACACGCAGCTTGAAAAGGCCGAGCGCAACCTCCAAAATCTCCAGGGCATGCTACAGACGCACATCAAGAGCAACTTGCAGGAGGTAAGTCCGAAGATGGTAAAATAAAACATTTCAGGACGGATCGAATGAAACCTTCAACTTTCGGTGGTTGTATATCGGTTTTTTTTAGCTTTGTTCGGTGAATGGTGGCTTCGCTCTGCTAAATTTTGTGCCCATTTCATACATACATATTCTCATCCGAAGAAAAATTAAAATAAAAAACAATTTATGAATTAAAGTTAACGTCAAATTTTTATTTTTTTGAAATGACAAGAATTAAATACATTGAACTGTAATTTATTTCTACAGATAATACTATAACATATCGTCGGTGTAATTCTAATACCTTGTAACCCAATTTTTTTGGATTTTGGGGTTATAATAGTAAATAGCTTATAACGCCAAAATCCAGTAAAAAGTGCACTGAATCGAGTGGAAAATACTTGATAAGCCATAGAGCTACAGCACAACAACTAATTGCTCTATGGCTTACAAAGTATTTTCCACTCGATTCAGCGCACTTTTTACATGGGAATAGCTCATAACCCCAAAAACCAAAAAAAACTGGGTTACGAGGTATTAGAATCACACCGACGATATAATGAATTAACAATCAGTGTTCATCATACAGGGAATTTTTGTTTTAAGTATACATATCCTGATTTGTAAATTTTCAGGCAATCGTTGTTTTTGGAATGCGTTCAGTTTAAAGCTTGTAACGGACGTTTCCACTCGCGGTGCGCCACCCGTACAAAACACTGATTTCAAGTAAAGTTTAAAATATACTGCTTTCAAATACTGCTTAAGAAGTATGTTTTAAACTTATCGATAGTTCAGTGGTTTATATGCGTGGCGCATGAAGTAAAATTTCGAGTTTAGAAAAGCCTGAAAATTTGGTTTGGCCGCTCCGCTTCGCTACGCGACCAAACCAAATTTACAGGCTTTTCTAAACTCGAAATTTTACTTCATGCTTCCTCTGGGAGTGGAAACACTCGTTAGAAGCTTCAAATTAAACGCTTTTCAAAAACAAAGGATGCCTGAAAATTTATAATGTATATATCGAGGTATGTTTACTTAAAAGAAAAAATTTGTATATTTTCAGGCAATCGTTGTTTTTGGAATGCGTTCAGTTTAAAACTTGTAACGGATGTTTCCACTCCCAGATTAAGCATGAAGTAAAATTTCGAGTTTAGAAAACCCTGAAAATTTGGTTTGGTCGTGTAGCGAAGTGGAGCGACCAAACTAAATTTTCAGGCTTTTCTAAACTCGAAATTTTACTTAATGCGCCACCCGTGTAAAACACTGATTTCAAGTAGAGTTTAAAATATACTACTTTAAAATACTGCTTAAGAAATATGTTTTGAACTTAACGATAGTTCAGTGGTTTATCTGCGTGGCGCATGAAGTAAAATTTCGAGTTTAGAAAAGCCTGAAAATTTGGTTTGGCCGCTCCGCTTCGCTACGCGACCAAACCAAATTTTCAGGCTTTTCTAAACTCGAAATTTTACTTCATGCTTCGTCTGGGAGTGGAAACACTCGTTAGAAACTTCAAATTAAACCCTTTTAAAAAACAAAGAATGCCTGAAAATTTATAATGTATATATCGAGGTATGTACTTAGAAGAAAAATTTCCTGTATAATGGATGACCATTGATCTGCAGTTCAGAAATTAACTACAGTAGAACCTCGTTATACCGGGATGGCTTTTGGCTATACCTAGCACGATATAAGGAAAACACGGTATATCCGAATATATGTAATTTGTATAATAGTCACATACACACACGCGCATATATATATATATACATATATATATACATATATATATACATATATATATACATATATATACATATGTGCAGTAGCCACCTACATAACAAGACATACTATATAATACAATAATGACGCCGGAACGTTTTACCTAATCAGGCCGCTACGCAGTCAATTGTTAAAATTAACATCTTTAAAAAAAAGAAACCTGAAAAATGACCCCGATATATCCGAATCACGGTATCTCGAGGCCCGGTATAGCGAGGTGCTACTGTATACTGTAATGTTTTTATACAACTGGTAAAAATCACATCCGAAATAAATTAATAATAATTAAACACAACCGTTTTATCTTTAAAAATGCAATCAACGATTAATTAATATAAAACAACAAATTAATTACATAAAAAATTTTCTCGTTCGACACATCATAATAAATAAAACACTTTCAAAACACAGTTGAATAATTTTTGTATGTTTGAAATTAAAAAGAAAACAATAATTTGTTTGTATGTTTGTGTGTGTAATTAATTAAATAATTATGTAATATGTATGTGTGATGTTCGTGCGCTCGTATTATGTGAATATATACGGGTGTGTTCCTCTTATAATTTTGGTGATTTGTGTTTATTATTTTATCATGTGGCAAAATTTAACAAAATCTTCAAATTTAAATTATTTAATTTCGAAGTACAAAGAACAAAAGTTCTTGCATCTGAATGTAATAAGAATAAATAAATATTATAATTGAATCTTTTAGACATATGTGAATAATTAGTTTGAAGTTTAATTGTAATTGATGAACATAACCGAATGATATCAATAATCTCTCGAACAATCATTCGAGTGAACATTCAATTCTCAATTAAATTCGAATTGCAATAATCAATGCGGTTCGAATTTAATTGAGAATTGAATGTTCACTCGAATGATTGTTCAAAAAATCGTTCGAAGTATTGCTCGAGAGATCACTCAAATGATTGATCGAATGATCACTTGAGCGATTGATCAAATGATCACTCAACTCAAATGGTTGCTGAAATTATTGCTCGAATTATCACTCGAATGGCTTGTATGATCACTCGAATGATAATTCAGATAATAATCTTTCGCAATGAACAAATTATCCACTGGAAAACAAATATCTACTTTAAAAATTTAACATATTCAATTTGAATAAGCATACGAGACGATGGAGTGGATTTGAGCAACCATTCGGATGAACATTCGAGCAATTATTCGGGCGATTACTTGAGAGATCAATTGGGCAATTACTCAAGTGATAATTTGAGTGATCTCTCAAGCAATAATTTCAGTAATCTCTCTAGCAATCTCTCGACCAATCACTCAAGAGATTACTCAAATGATTGCTCGAATGATCACTTGAATGTTTGCTCAAGTGATCTCTCAAATCGTTGCTCGAGTCATCACTCAAATGATCACTTAAGTGATTGCTCGATTTATCCCTCAAGTAACAGTTCGAATGGTTTCTGAAATAATTCCTTGAATTATCATCCAAATAGTTGCTCAAATCCACTCCATCTCTCTTACTTAAATTATTGCTGAAATTATAGCCCGAATTATTGCTCGAATGGTTGCTTGTATGATCACTCGAATGAATATAAATAATCTATTGGGAAATAAGTATTTGCCTTAAAACTTTCAACATTAAGTTAATGGAATTTGTTGAAACTTTTAAGGCAAATATTTATTTCCCAATAGATTATTATTTCAGTTTGAGCAACCATTCGGATGATAATTTGAGCAACCATTCGGATGATAATTTGAGCAATCATTTCACCAACCATACGAGCAGTTACTTAATGTGTTCGCTACCAGGCTGTCAGTTGCTCAAATAATTCACTCAATAGATTATTTATCATTCGAGCTTGAGCAATCATTTTATCAACCATTTGAACGGTTACTTAACACGTTCGCTACCAGGCTGTCAAAAAAATTCGTCACCTGTTGTCTTTATAATTTTTTATTTAATTGAACAATTACATAAAAAGCTATAATAAGGTAATTGTCCTTTAGTTCAGAACATTTCGCATCTTTTTCATTTTTTAAATTTATCCAATCTGTTTATGAAATGATATTGTACAGCCAATTATAATGAGGTTATCAAAAATGTATTGTCACATATATGATGCTGATAGCGAACGTGTTAAGAGATCAATAGAGCAATAACTCAATTGATATTTCAAGCAATCATTTGAGTTCTCTTGAGCAGTCTTTCGAGTAATCACTCAAACGATCTCTGAAATCGATTATTTTTATTTAAATTATCCCATCACTAATTGTAGTGCATTTTCGCATGATTTTTGTGCCTAAAATCCTAACAATTATTGTTGTTAAAATAATATTAATAATAATATTCCTATAATAAAAGTAATGCTATTAAAAATTATTTAGAATGGCATGAATCTTTTCATAGGTAACCGTTTTTTGGTTAAGTATTAAACAAAATTGTATTTTAAGGTTATGTTTAAAATGTATAGCGAATAAATTGTATATTTGGTAAATGGATGTTAGGTTAGGTAGATTATAACTGGTTAGGTTTGACGAGTGTTGTGTTTATTTTAGATTAAGTTAGATATTAGTTAGGTTAGGTTAGTGGTAGTTACATGACTTATGTAAGATGAAAATAACTTAGATTATGTTAGTATGCTACCGTGCAATCGTTTAAAACATGATTTAGAGTAGGCTTTGAGTTTTAAATTAGATTGGCACTACTGACTGTTAACACATAATTTAGCATAACCTCAAATTTATTCCATCTTTCAATTAGCATTCTGGGCAACCGCACAAAAAAAATGCAACCTACTCTAAATCATCATTTAAACGATCGCCTGGTTTTTAGGTTAATAAACGATTAAATAGCTTGAGTTACAAGAAAGTGACTTGGGTTGAGTTAGACAACAGTTAAGTTTGATTAGAAGCAGTTATGCAGAATTTGATAGGTTAGGTTTTATGAAAATTAGGTTAGGTTAGATTGCTGTGATTCAGTTTAGGTTAGAAATTACTTAGAATGAATTGGATGACGGTTTATGACAGATTGGGTTAAATCCCAGATATTTACCTTAGTATTACTTAGGAATTGATTGAATGACGGGTTATGTTAGGTTAGATGGCAGTTAAGGTTATTTCACTTAAGTTAGAAAAACGTCATAAATATGAAAAATCTTCACGCCAGATCAGAAACATTCTTGATTTTTTTCAATTCTTAATTTAACGATATAGACAATATTTACGTGTTTAAATATTTTGACAGTTTCTAGGCTACAGCGGCAGTTCATAACCAAATTATAGAGGAGATGGCTAAGGTAGAAGGTTATTAAATGTCTTTATTAAAAGATCGCTTATCTAATATCTATCAGTGAAGGTGTTTTGTGATGTAATGGACTTTAAATAATGAAATGTACACGGAGTGATTTCTACCTCAGTTTTTATATAGTGCACCCGTCGCTCCCCCCTGAAGTTGGTCAATATACATCAAGGCTTATACATTTGATATAATAATAATAGTAATAATAATAATAATCCTTCTAATCTCAACCGGTCTCTCTACAGGCCCCATAAGCTCAGCGCTCAGTAGTTTTTTTCAATCTTCCCACAATTCAACATTTTTGTTGTAATTTCTTAACGTTCTTAAACATAAAAAAAATATTTTATAGCTTTGATACATTTGGGGCCAGTTGCACCAAACAACTCAAGGTTAGAGATGAACCAGTTCACTGTTCATCTCTCACCTTGAGTTTAGAACAATTGGAACTGTGATCTTAAACTCGAGTTCAGATATGAATCAGTTCAATGTTTTCTGATGCAACTGGGTCTAAATAAACAATTTTATTAATGTTTCATATTACTTCATGTTATTTCTTTATTTAAGTATTTTCTTTATTCGTTTTTGAATTTCAGGAAACATTGTTCTGTTTTTAATAAATATGACATTTCACGAAATTAATATTGATATTTATTTATATTAAACATAACCTTATATTGTCAATTGCAATCTGTCAAGGCTTATTTGTTTTTGAACATATTATATGTATTGAAGTTATAGTTGATATGGAAAGCCACATGATTAAATAATGAAAAATTCAATTAATAAAAACATGGCTGTAATATAGAATGAAACTAACCCTGCTTACTATCTCTTTCTTACAGCAGACTGTCCCTAAAGAAATGACAGACAACCCACCCCCGCTACCCAGCACACCCCCGCCCAAAAACCTCCCCTCGAAAATCACCCACAACCCCCGAAGCTCCTCCAACGGCAACTTGCCCGAAGAGGAAGAGATCCCCCCGCCCCTCCCCAAACGCAATCGCACTGTAGTCGACTCGCAAAACAATAAAAACGCACAGTACACACAGAACGGGAAACTGCCCTCGCTGGAGGAGAACGGCAACGACAGTAACCCGCCCAGCGCGCAACCTAAGCTAAAGCAGAGCGCCAGCGAGAGCGCCAACCTCTCGGAACTGGGCGCCAGAGACAGGTGCTCTAGTTTAGGGAGCAGGCTGAGTAGAAGCTATCACAATAGCGATAGCTGTCAAACGCCCCCGCCCTTACCCCCCAGAGTCTCCCTCAATGTCCCCCCGGGGTACGAGTTAGACGGTGCGAATTCCATAAACAAACAAATGTCGTACCCGTTAGTGGCCACTTGCGCGACAATCGTTGACAACTATGTAAGTAAATTTCATTTTAAAAACAAAATTATCCAGAGAGAGAGAAAAGACATTTTTTTTTATTGTGTTTACCAGGAGTTTTTTTGTATTTACTTAAATGTGCTTACGCAGCTTTTTTCCTTTGCAAATATTTTTGTTTCGCACTTTTCACCATCTCTTCGAAATGTACAGCACTATCAAAATCATGCAATTATTCGCAAGTGCACAAGAAATAACATTTATATAGAGGGTTCAACAATTTAAGTGTATTAGGTACTTTCTTCTCAAATTAAATTAGGTTTTGTATAATTCTAATAGGAGACAGACAAAACGTAAAAATGCAAAGACTTAAAGTTTCAAGTTTTAGTATTCCCATTTTTGCTGCGGAAAATTAGACCCCTTAGCTTTTCTTATGGCCACAGGACGCAATGTCAAGTATAAGTGATATCTTTCACTATGTTCTCATTAATCACTTGGTGAAACATAACTGTATGTTTTTGAGTTTACGTGAAGTGATTATTACACATAAAAAGACTGTTCCTTACTTCACTTTTATTTGTATCGTTAGATATACATTGCGAGAGGTGCTCATTATCAATAAAAAACAGTTTGTTATTGATAATGAGCGCCTTGTGTTTCGAAATGTACAGCGTGGTGCATTTTGGAGGTGCCACTTATGGAAAACTGTTTTATTTAAAGGTCACTTTTTCGTGTTTTAATCAATGGCAAAAAGAAAATTGATCTATCTCTAACCGTTTTCGCTCTCTTCAAATAAAAAAGTTTTCCATATGTAGCATCTCCAAAATGCACCACCCTGTACATCTAGCGATACAAATAAAAAGTGAAGTAAGGAATAACAGTCTTTTTATGGTGAAACATGATTAAAAAAAATAATGAAATATAAACACTTGGTTTGTTTCATTAACTTAGTGAAACAAACCTAGTGTTTTAAGGTTGTCAGTATACATAAATGTTTTTTGAACCCTCTATATACGTTAATTAATAGCTGTTTTTTTTTTAAATAATATAATTAACATTTCATCGACTAACGCTCTTACAAAATCACACAATCATAATTACACTATTTAAAAAAATCATAAATAAATTAGGAGGTTTAGGTTTTCTTTTTTTTATTTCAAAAAATTTCATGGGACGTTTTTGTGCTGTGGTTGAAGAAGGGTTTCTTTGTAGCCTCCGAGTCACACCACTCAGCATCAACACCAGCGGACCAAGTCGAGCCCCGAGTCGCTCATCACCTTAAATCCGTCCGAGGCTTCGAAACGGTTAATCGCCTCGGAAAGTATGAACGACCTGTGCAGGACGGAGGATTATAATCAGACGGGAACCCCACCCGGCACGCCGCCCCCTCCTTACCCCAGCCCCTTGACGAACCGACGGTCGTTCAGTAATAGGAATTCCGCTAATACGGATGATGGTGATGGGAGTTTCGAGGAAGTAAGTGAAATTGTTTGTTTCTTGAAGAAGATTTTTGTATTAATAAATATTAGTCATCATTTTATTGAAAAAGTAAGATTTTATTGTTAAGTATGTATTTGGAGATGTGTTTTGATGCCAAGATTTTTTTTTCATTTTAAAGTGAAAATAGAAGTCCAATGCTTAGAACATTTACATTAGAAAAAAATGTTTTTAATTAATTGATAATAAATATGCACAGCTCAGTATAATAGTGTAAGACTGAAAAAGTAAGACTCTTGTTAAGTGAAAATAGAACTCCAACGCTTAAATTGTTTGCATTGGAAAAAAAATAGTTTCATTCAGTGAAAATTAATATGCACAGCTCAGTATGTTAGTTTTGGACAAAAAAAATCAGTAATTTTTGCTTAGTGTTTTGTTTGTCATTGTGTTTGTCATGATGAAAAATGCCCACATATAATCTGATTTTTTTAATATGACCAATCAAATTTGACATTTCAAAAATTTTGTGGTGTGATGCAGGTTGTGTGTTTTAGGTTAGGACAAGATTAATAACATGTTATTTTGTAAATCAACTTTTCATTTGTAGGTTATGCTGAAAATCTGACAGTAATATGACAATTCATTTAATAAAGATTACGATTACAAATGTACCGCCTCAAATTAATTCTATCTGCTACCAACTTAATAAAGTGTCTCTGAGAATCAGGTAAATGCTCCTTGCTCAGGATATCTGTTTTCCTTGTTATCTGCCCATTTACATGATCAAATTTTGAAAAAGTTCTAAATAGAAGGAAATTTTTTGTAGGTATAAATGTTCCGATTTTTCAATGTAAATTTTCAGATATTTGTAATCTCATTACAAACGTTCAATTTGAAGACACTAAAGAGTGTTTCTAATCCCAGATTAAGCATGAAGTAAAATTTCGAGTTTAGAAAAGCCTGAAAATTTGGCTTGGTCACGTAGCGCAGCGGAGTGACCAAGCCAAATCAGGCTTTTCTAAACTCGAAATTTTACTTCATGCGCCACGCGTAAAAACACTGGTTTAAAGTGAAGTTCAAAATATACTGCTTAGTTTTGATCACATGTTCATTAATTTTAAAAATGATTATATGGATATTGAGAGGGTGAAAACTTTCAAGTATTTAGGGTTTTGGTTTAAAGGAACGGGAGGGTATGAGGAGCATGTGAGGTGGGTGCAGAGTAAGGCGAGGAAGGCGTGGGGAATGGCGTGGGGCAAGTGGGGGAAGTGGATGGGGAACGATATGACGGTTGCGTGTAAAATATGGGATGCGTGTGTGAGATCGGTGCTAATGTATGGAGTGGAAGTGTGGGGGACGAAAGGGTACGAGCTGATAGAGAGGGAGCAGATGTGGTTCCTGAAGCGCATGTTGGGGGTGGAGAGGTCCACGCCCAGCTACATAGTGCTTCAGGAGACGAACAGAGAGAGGCTAGAGTGGGAGGCAATGGTGAGGGTGGTGAGGTACGAGATGAGATTGTGGGAAATGGAGGAAGAGAGATTGGTGAAGGATGTATGGGTGACGAGTGTGTGTGGGGGTGAGGGTAGATGGAGGGGGGAGAGGAGGAAAATGTATGAGAGGGTAGGGCTGTCGGAGGCGAAGGTAATGGAATGGCTAGGAAATGGGGTGAAAGTGGGTGAGGGGGAAAGGGAAGGAGGTGGAAGGGCAAGAAAGGCAAGGGCGTATTGAGAGAAGTGAGTATAATGATATGTATGGGAGGTGGCAGGTGTATGGAAGAGTGCCGAAGTATTTGATAGAGAAGGGATGGGGTAGAGAGGATAGGGTGATTGTGGCAAGGGCGAGGTGTGGATCGGAGGAGAGAGGAAGGAAAGTATGGATGGGGGAAGAATATGGAAGGTGTGTGTTGTGTGAACAGGGGAAGGATACGTGTGGACACTTGGCGGAGGAATGTGAGGGGGTGAAAGAGGAGTGGCTGGGAGCGAAAGGGAATAGAAGGGTAGTGGAGTGGATGAGAGAGGATGGGATCGGGGTAAGGACGTTGGAAAAGCTGGGGAGGGAGAGGGAAAAGAGAAGGGAGGGTAAGAGGGATACGGAAATGGAGAAATAACGAATGAATTGTAAATAGTCTGTAAGATATTAAGATATGCCAATAAAGGTCTTTTTTTTATATGGAATATGTAAAAGTATACTTAAAGGACAAAATCTCTGTATGCGTTGTAAAATTGCAAGTTGTAGTGTTCTCATTTTTTGAAATTCTCTGCATCGTAACAATTTATTTGACAAATTATGATTTATTTGTCACATTGATAATCATTTACAAATATCTCAAAATTTGGTGATTGAAATATCCTACTGTTAAAGCAGGACTGCAACTGTTTACAGTAAATGCACTCTAAGTTTGGTAATATTAAAAAAACAGAGTTTAGTTTAGTATGTTATTGTTGGACAAAAAAATCGGTACGTTTTGCTCAATTAGTGTTTTGTTTATCATTGCGCTGGACAAAAAGTGAAGAAAAGTGCCCACATAGCTTAATATGTTAGTGTTGGTCACAATATCCAACTTTGAGTGAAAATAATTGTCCTATGCTTAGTATTTTGTAAAAAAGTGTCCAGCACTTAGTATGGTACATTTAGTAACCATAAATGTCCTTTATTAGTTTGTATGTGTTGGACACTTTTTCTCATACTTCAATGCTTGTGTTAGATTTAAAACTGATTGAAAAATAAAAGTTGCTAGGCTGTATGGTTTCCCCTTCGTTAAGGCTTTCTTTAACTAAATAACTGATTTAAGTGAGTAGCAACATATCGAAATTAACATGTACGGCAAAAATAAACAAACTTAATGACTGTCTCTAACTTTAACAGAGGGGAAATATTACGGACCTCTGTTTTCAATATTTTCATTAAAGTTTAGGCTAAGTTTCTTACATTTTTATGTTGGACGTTGTGCAATATTTTTAATGTCCTTTAATTAGTTTATATGTGTTGGACACTTTACTCATACTTCAATTCTTGTGTTAGATTTAAAATTGATTGAAAAATAAAAGTTACTGGGCCATAAGATTTCCCCTTCTTTAAGGCTTTTGTTAACTAAATAACTGATTAAAGTGAGTAGCAACATATCAAAATTAACATGTATGACAAAGACAAAGACAAACAAACTTAAAGACTGTCTCTAACTTTAACGGAGGGCAAATCATATGGACCACTGTTTTCAGTATTTTCTTTAAAGTTTAGGCTAAGTTTCTTACACTCTTATGTTGGACATTCAAGCATAATTTTTATGTACGATATTAATTGCTAAGTGATTATTATGTAATTTTTTAGATTACAATGGATATGGGTTCTCCAGATATATCGCCACTTCGTAATAGTGGCCCTAGCCGAGTGCTCGCCAACAGTTCTCCGATCCACGCTGCGACTCCACAAATTTCGCAGCAATCAATAATGAGCATGGAAGATGACGAAATTTCAGAGCTCGATGTTGTATGTACACTTTTCTTTTGATGTCGTTTAAAAAAATATTAATTGTTGTGCAATTTTTATTTCTATAATCTGTTTTTTTTAATATGACCAATCAAATTTGACATTTTAAGAATTTAGTGGTGTGATGCAGGTGTTTTAGGTTAGGACAAGATTAATCACATGTTATGTTTTAAATCAACTATTAGTTTGTAGGTTATGTGAAGGGAAATCTGACATTAATATGACAATTCAATTAACTGACAAAGATTACGATTACAAATGTATTTACCTGTCACCGCCTCAAATTATTTGTATCTACCACCAATTTCATCAAATGTCTCTGAGGTTCAGGTAGCATAGGAGGATCAGGTAATATTCCTTGCTCAGGAATATCTGTCTTCTTTATTATCTGCCCATTTATAGGTTCAAATTTTGAAAAACTTCTAAAAACAAGGAATTTTTCTTTTAGGTATACATGTTACGATTTTTCTATGTAAATTTTCAGACATTCGTGATCTTAGTAAAAACTTTCAATTTAAAAACTCTAACGAGTGTTTTCCATTCCCAGACTAAGCATAAAGTAAAATTTTGAGTTTAGAAAAGCCTGAAAATTTGGCTTGGTCGCGTAGCGCAGCGGAGGGACCAAGCCAAATCAGGCTTTTCTAAACTCAAAATTTTACTTTATGCGCCACGCGTATTAAACACTGATTTAAAGTGAAGTTCAAAATATACTGCTTAGTTCTGATCACATGTTCATTAATTTTACAAATGTTTATATGGAATATGTGAAATTATACTTAGCAGAAAAAATCCCTGTATGTGTTCTAAAGTTGCAAGTTGTAGCATTATCTTTTTTGAAAATCTGCATCATGACAATTTATTTGACAAATTATGATTTATTTGTCACATTGATAATCATTTACCAACATCTCAAAATTTGATGTTAAAGCAGGGTGCAACTGCTCGCAGTAAATATACCCTAAGTTTGGTCATATTAAAAATAAAACAGAGTTTAAATAAAATACTAAAATATAGGGTGGTTCATTTAGTACACACTTTTTTAATTGTTAAGGATTTTTGTTTGTCTGACGATTGTCTGTCACTTCGGTTCTCCACTGAGTAGCTTAGTAACAACCAACGCATTCTTATTGTGAAAACTTATTATAAAATGGAAACCCTTATCGGGACTTGATCACTAGCTTTTTGTAGCCTGCTCTAAAAGAAGTCTAGGATGACGGAATCCACAATGTGTGGTTTCAGCAGGACTTACAATACATCCAGGGAGACAATTTCATTGCTTCGTGAAAAAGTCCCTGATTGTTTGATCTTGCGTCGTGGTGTTGACCAAGAATGGCCGTCAAGGTCATGTCATAACTAAAACTTTTTATGGGGATTTGTGAAGAGGTAAATTCAATGGGCAATTGACAAAATAGACAGAGAGTACTGCGAAAGAATTATTGTTAATTTCAAGAATGCAGAGAAAGTAGAGATATAATTTTTCATTATTAACACGTTGATCGCCGCGCGGCATTTACTTTGGCCGCGTTATATTTGCGTTTAGGTCCCGCATGATCAACTTGTTAAATTGATATACAGGGTGTTTGAAAAAGAACTCCCTAGTTTTATTGTGTCATTGAAACTGTTAAAAGTGATACACACTATTCTAGTTTGTGGTGTTTGATTCATCAACTGTCCAAGTTTTTCTCCCCCGCAGCTGACACGCCTGCTTGACCTTAAGCACGCCTGCTTGACCTTCAGCACGCCTGCTTGACCTTAAGCACGCCTACTTGACCTTAAGCACGCCTGCTTGACCTTAAGCACGCCTGCTTGATCTTAAGCACGCCTGCTTGACCTTAAGCACGCCTGCTTGACCTTAAGCACGCCTGCTTGACCTTGAGCATGCAGTGCTGTGCAATGGCTACTCCACAACAAAAAGCGCAGTGTGTTATTTGGCTTGTGCAAACTGAATCCGTTATAACAGTGCAATGTAATTTTGGACGCCAGTATGGTGTTGAGCCTCCTACAGCAAAAACTATCTGGCCAATGGCTTCTTTGGGCTTCGAACACACGAAATGCGGATCTGTTGAACAACATTTTCAGAAGTTCTCGGTCTACCTGGCGATATCCCTTTTTAAACACTACCGGTTTCCTTGAAAGAATGTAGCCAATGACGGATAGTTTTTGCTGTAGGAGGTTCAACACCATACTGACGTCTAAAATTACGTTGCACTGTTATAACAGATTTAGTTTGCACAAGATAAATAACACAGTGCGATTTTTGTTGTGGAGTAGCCATTACACTGCACTGCACGCCTGAACTGAATTAAGTAAACTGGGCCCTGGCACCGCCTCAAGGTCAAGCAGGCGTGCCAGCTGCAGGGGAGAAAAACTTGGACAGTTGATGAATCCAACACCACAAACTAGAATAGAGTGTATCACTTTAAACAGTTTCTATAACACGATAAAACTAGGGAGTTCTTTTTCAAACACCCTGTATATCTTCATTCAAATTAAAGGTTTTAGAATTTTGTTTCGATTTTGGCTGATTTATGGCATTTTTTAAATTGTGTGTTTTAGGGAACACCCTTTACAATTTTTAGAGAATTTTTAATTCCTTTCTCTTAGGCTTGTGTTAAATTGACTGTAGATCAGAGTTTATTTTATTGTTTTTTGTGTTCGTGTAGAGTCAATTAGAGGATCACGGACCGTTCAAGTCGCTGTCGCAGCTGTGGCACAAGGACAACATGCCCTACTTGGCGGTATTCATGAATTACGTTCTGCTCAATTCAGACACGAACAGCCTGCTCTTCTATTTGATAACCGATCTGTACAAAGAAGGAAATGCCAAAGATATGAGGAAATGGGCGTACGAGATTCATTCATGCTTCCTTGTACCCGGTGCTGTAAGTAATTTTTTCTTTATTCAGAAAATGTAATTACGCTTTTAAAATTGCTTGATTTTACAAAGTACAGACCAAGATATGTATACTTCAGAAAACATCCCCTGTAAAGGAATAGAAACTAATTTTCTGTGTCCATTTATCACTGTAATAATAGTGAAATATGGACGCATAAAATTAGTTTCTATTCCTTTACAGGGAATGTTTCTTTTAAGTATACATATCTTGATGTGTACTTTCTGGCCTACAATGGCCTACATAAGAGATCTACCCACCTCAGCTATGCTAGAATACCTAAACAAGGTGGGCTGGCTAAACTGAGGATGGGTGATCTACGGGAGGTGGCACAATGAGGCCTACATGCAGTGCAGAACTGCACACTCCCCTTTGCACCAGAACCAGATGTGTACTTTGTAAAAATTTAGATATTCGTTGCTTTTAAAAAAAACGTTCAAGTTGAATCTTCTAACGAGTGTTTCCACTCCCAGGCTAAGCATGAAGTAAAATTTCGAGTTTAGAAAAGCCTGAAAATTTGGTTTGGTCGCGTAGCGAAGCGGAGCGACCAAACCAAATTTTCAGGCTTTTCTAAACTCGAAATTTTACTTCATGCGCCACCGGTATAAAACACTGATTTCAACTGAAGTTCAAAATATACTGCTAAAGCAGTGTCTTAAAGTATAATTATAACTTCACATTAATTTAGTCTTTTATACGCGTGGCGCATGAGGTAAAATTTCCAGTTTAGATAAGCCTGAAAAGCCGCGGAGCGACCAAACCAAATTTTCAGGCTTTTCTAAACTCGAAATTTTACTTCATGCTTAGTCTGGGAGTGGAAACATTTGGTAGAAGATTTTCAGGTTTATCTAAACTCGAAATTTTACTTCATGCTTAATCTGGGAGTGCAAACACTTGTTAAAAGTAATAAATGCCTTAACATTTACATGTTTCAGTATTATGCATCCTTAAAAGCAAAATTCTCTGTATGAAAAGATAATAATGGAGGCATAAATCGTTCAGAAAAATCGTATAAGAGTAATTTTAGAGAAAATAGTTCACATACTTTGCTTAGAAACAAATGCTCCTATTTTTTGCTTTTGCTAAGTACATCTAGTTATTTCTGCCTAATATATCTCTCAATTTTTCACTTGAAAATTTCTCTTCATTGTTTCCTTTCGAATTCTCCTGCCAATTTCCACCTAATTTCATACTTCATTTAAATTCTTACCGAAAAACATTTTTCTACTATCCTAAATGGGGAAAGTGCAATGATGGACATTTTTTTGTATTGCATACGAAGAAAGTAAAAATAAAACAGAAAGGCGCTATTTAAAATGGAAGGGATGGGCTGAAGGCAGAGATGTGGAAGGAGATTGGGAAAGGGGGGAAGAAGAAATTCAGGGAGCTACTGAACCAGATGTGGAGGGAAAGAGTGAACATACCGGCAGCATGGAGGGTGGGGAGGATGTGCCCGATACATAAAGGAGGGGATCAGAAGGATGCGGATTGCTATAGGGGGATAACAGTGATGAGCACGGGATACAAGATAGCTATGATGGTGGTATAAAATAGGCTAGAGGAGAAGGTGGAAGAGAAGGGGCTGCTGCAGGAGACTTAGGAGGGTTAGGGGGGGAGGGAGCAGGTCTTTACCCTGTCAAGGATGGTAGAGAAGGTGATGGAAGAGAAAGGGAGTGTGTATGCGGTGTTTGTGGACCTGAAGGCGGCGTACGACGTAGTATCAAGGGTAGGATTGTTAGAGTGTCTGAGAAAAAGAGGGGTGAGTGAGGGAATGGTAGGGTGGGTGAGAGGAGTGTATGAGGTAACATGGGAAGTTTAGGACGTGGGAGGGGGCTTAGGCAGGGGTGCCCATTGAGCCCGGTGTTGTTTAACCTCTATACGAGTGAATTACAGGAGGTGATGAGTAAAGGACAAGCAGGGGGGTAGTGATTGGTAGAAGTAAGGTGTGGATGTTGCCATATGCGGATGATATGGTGATGGTGGCAAGAGAGTGGGAAGGGATGAAGGATATGCTGAAAAGGGCGGAGAGGTTTATGGATAAGAGGGGGTTGAGCGTGAATGTTAGAAAAACGAAATGGATGAGATTCGTATGTTGGGGCTGGAAAGGTCGACACCCGGATACATAGTGCTGCAGGAAACGAATTGAGAGAAACAAGAGTGTGAGGAAATGGTGAGAATGGCTAGGTATGAGATGAAGTTATGGGACCTGGAGGAAGAGAGATTGGTGAAGGCGGTGTGGGTGGCGTGCGTGAATGGGAGAGAGGGTAGATGGAGGAGCGAGAGAAGGAGAATGTATGAGAGAGTGGGTTTGTCGGAGACGAAGGTGATGGAGTGGCTGGGGAATGGGGTAAAGGTGGATGCGTGGGTGAAAGAGAAGGAGAAGGAGGTGGAAGCACAGGAAAGGCAGGGGTGTATAGAGAGGAGTGAATACAACGTAGGTAAGGGAGGTGGCAGGTGCATATTAGAATGCCGAGGTATTTGGTGGAGAGGGGATGGAGTAGGGAGGAAAGGGTGGTGCTGGCGAGGGCGAGGTGTGGGTCAGGGGAGAGAGGTAGGAAGGTGTGTTTGGGGAAAGAGTATGGGAAGTGTGTAATGTGTGAGCGGGGGAGGGATAGGTGGAGTCATTTGGCGGAGGAGTGCGAGGGGGTGAAGGAGGAATGGGTGGGAATAAGAGGGAATAGAAGAGTGACGGAATGGATGAGAGAGGATGGGGCCGGGGTAAGGACGCTGGAGTAGCTGGGGGAAGAAAGGGAAAGCAGGAGAAAGGGAGGAGGCATCGATTAGTGTAGATGTAATGTAGTATTATGCCAATAAAGGTCTTTTTTTGTATTTAAAATGGTGGCACCAGGCACCAACCTAGTTTTCTGCAGTACTAAACAGTAATCACAGCAAAAGTCATTAAGTGCAATTAATTTTCTATATGCATTTAGCTTCAAACTGATGGTGTTTTTTTTTTAAGAAGTCACAGATTTTCAAAAATCGCAATAATTTTAATCAATTTAGAGCCTCTGAAATTGTGTTTCAGTTGCTCTGTTTTCATTTTTCCAACATAATAATAACGTTTATTATCTTTCTAAATTTCATTAAAATTTGAGGATTTGTTTAAGAAGACACGGATATTCTGAATTAAAAATTATATATATTTTAAGTGTCTGGAATTTTATTTCAACTTGTTTGATTTTTTTTATAAGTTAATACGAAGTATATTTATTTATTTCTCGATAATCGTTTTGTTCGGATTTAATTTTTTCAACGTTCTTTCCAAGTTTAATAATTTCAGTTTAATAATTTTCATATTAACAGAAATGCTGTTAAATTCTTAATATTTGTATGTGAATTTCTTAGTGGAGTTTTGTAGTTTGTTTAGTCATAATTTTGTAAGAATTAATCAAAACTTCAAATTTTGATGATATTTACAGAAAATATTTTCTCTGTAAATTTCATCAAAATTTGAAGTTTTGATGAATTCTTACAAAATTATGATCTTAAAAAAAAACTACAAAAATCAATTAACTATGAAATTCACATAAAAATATTGAGAAATTAACAGCATTTCTTTCGATAGTAGATGCTAGACATTGATTTCAGTTTATTGTTATATTGAACAATACAGGATGATATATTACCATTTTTTGCTTATTAAAAAACACATTGTTCTTAAAAGAATTTAGAATGGAGTCAAGTAGGACCACCCCATTGAATGTATTTGTTGAATGCTAAATATTTATAAAATTACTATTGTAGACGTTCGCTTTGCGTATTCACTTTAATGCACATACATTTTTAAACGTAGTAAAATACTACGCAATAATCAACTGTAATCAATCCAAAATTAGAACGGCTGTGCTGTTGCTAGATATTGGCTTGTTTTTTTTTCCGCGTAACTATGTTTTGACCTTAAATCCATACTCCCCACACTGCAGCGTCAAATGTTATGTACGTACGCTGCGCAGTCTAGTAAAAGGGCAGAGTTAGTTATTTTATATAGTGTGGAAAGAGAACCTTGAGGTATGCCTTCTTTCCTTCCTTTTCCCTTGCCACGACCGCAAATTAGAAAAACAATAAGGGTTAAACGGACTCTTAATTTCTCCCACCAGATTTTCCCCATCATTTTTAGTCCTGTCAAGTATTTTCCTGCCGTTTGTACCATCATAAATTTTATTTGCACTTCCTCTCTTCAAAAATTCTTTCTACAAATTCGCTTACCAATGTGAGGGACACATTCTTCTTATGTCGAATTTTTCCTTCGTTTTGACCCACCCAATATTTTTCTCCCATTCTCCTTATTAATTTTTCATATATATTTATGTCGGGTTTTACCAATGTGAGTTAAATCGGCAAATATTCATCAAATAAAATCTAGTAATAGTGAAATATATATTTTAATCAACAAATACATTTGTCCGGTTTGACTTCAATTTTGTTTGTTTGTTTGTTTGACATCAGTTTTACCATCAGCCACTAACGATGTTTATATATATATTCTAACATTGATTTGGACGTCACGACACATTCACACTACACCCAGGGACATAACGAGATATTTTTTTAAATAACGCCTCCCCGTGCATGGGATTCGAACCCGATCTGTGGCTCGCCTTTTCACTTCAATTAAATCTTATTCTTGTAAATAAAACATAACAAAACAGTAAATCTTATTCGTTGATTAAATTTATTTGTTGGTTGGAATAGACATTTTTCATGTTATAAACATCAATGTCACGTGAATTGATTAATTTTTTTTTTTTTTGATGAATGAACTATGGTCGATTTAATTGACATTTGTGAAACCCAACATTAATCTTTTAATAAAATTTAATTGAAGTTGGTGAACCAGACATTAGTTTTTTAATATCCATCATAGTTATTTATTTACTTATGTTCGATAAATTAAGTAAACAGGAAACAAAACCCAATTGACAACATTCAGTGTATTTTGTACCGTGCACCAAAAAATTAAAACTATGTTCCAGTTAGTTAGTTCACTTTTATCACTGGGTCATGTTGTTTTTTTTTTCACACTCAATGTAAATACTGATAGCTTAAATTATTCGGAAAATACACACCACACGTGTTGCGTCAACATTAACATTTAGTGACAATAATATTTTCCTTGGTGTGCGGAAAAAAAGGTTTTACGATCCGAGTATTGAGTAATTATGATAACACTTTCGCAAAAGTGAATCGACCACAAAATAAATTCAATAATCGACGTGAATTAATCTACGAGCCATATTTTATTAAAGATATGAAATCATTGTGGTTACAAAAAAAATAAAAATGTATGGTGCGATACTTATTTTTCCAGCGATTGTTATAAGAATTAGACACGTATTTTTGTTTATAGCCTCTCAGGATAAGTAACGTAGATGAGTCGATAGCTATCGAAATAGACGAGGTCCTGCAGAAGGAGTACGACAGGGAGGAAATTTTGAGGAAGATCTTCTGGAAGGCGAGGAACAAGGCGAAGGAGGAGCTCACCAGCCAGCTGGCGGAGTTCCAGCAGAAACGGGTCGCCGGACTCGGGACGATCTACGGACCCTCGGACTGCATCCTCGCCTACATCTCGCGGGACAAAACCGGCAGGGAGGATTTGAAACTGTACGAATCCTTACTGCTGGAAAGGCTGGATTCTTACATGTACGTAAAAAATTAAAAGAAAAAAATATGTGTTTAAAATATTGTCCTTTGAAATTAATCCTTTTGCTACGAGGAGCGTATCCATCCGTTTAGTTTTTATGTGCGAAGAGTGTATATTTTCAAAAGTCTGTAAATAGTGAGCAGAGAGCGCACGAAGTTTGTGTACCTATTCAAAGAGCAGTCTATACAGTGTATAATTAAAAAAAATCCATGGTCAACTTTTGTTTGGTTTGTTTTTTGCATTTTCCTAAAAGAAAATGTAATGCAAGCCTATGAAATGATTACACACGATATATGCCGGTATGAGCCTGTGGTACAAAATACGTACGGATGCGCATTGTGTTTTCGAGCACCGTACACGGGGCACGCATTTGATATTTAAACTGCATAGCGAAAGGGTTAAATTTCAGCTAGAGTATACTCTGTTCATTGTGAAAGTAAGCTAACCAGAAACCTGATTTACACAGCTAGAGTGAAGGAATCTGGTAACTTTATTTCCACAAAATTTAAATCTAGGAAAATATTGTAATAACAATATTAAAATATCATTTTCTATTTGTAATACAAACATAATTTTCTTTCCTCAATTTTTTTACTGTGCCTCCATTGATGTACAATGGATGTAGAAAAGAAAGTCCAAGAAATCATACAGTTTAAAATTGTTGCAATCAAAAAACGATCAAGTTTTCACCAAAATTATAATCAATAATTAATTAACACTGAGTTGTTATTCATAATGTGTGCTTAACACTCGAAATATGTATCTAACGATTATAAAATAAAATAAAAAGAATATGAATTTGTATTCAGTACTCATTCATTCAATGGATAACTATATACAAACGTTTAGTTCGCCAGCTATTGACGATGCTACTTGAGCAAATGGGCATTAGATGGCGTTTACGCTTTCGAACATAAGAAAATAAAATGTCGTTCTCAATTAATAAAATTATCTACTTGAAAATTAACAAACAGCTGACGAAATTCGCAAAATATAAAAATAGAATTAGTATATATAATCAGCTCAGAAGATTCAATACAATTTGTCAACCATCCTAACCCAACTGAACAAAATTGGCAAAGTTAGTATATTTTAAACTACACAATATTTCAGTGTTTAATACGCGTGGCGCATAAAGTAAAATTTCGAGTTTAGAAAAGTCTGAAAATTTGGATTTGCCGGGCTCGTTTCGCTCCGCCCGGCAAATCCAAATTTTCAAGCTTTTCTAAACACGAAATTTTACTTCATGCTCAGCCTGGGAGTAGAAAACACTCAATAGAAGCTTCAAAATGATGGCCTTTATAAAATTGACGAATGTCTGAGAATGTACAAAGTATACGAATACATAAGGATATAATATATAAAAATGGTAAATTTTTACATCATATTAATAATACAGTGTGGAACAAAATGATTTTTATCAAGTTACATTTAAAATTTCTTCACATGTAATTTTTCCTGTGCCGCTATACTCTATAATATATTCCATTTGTTTCTGGATCTCGCCTAGCTATGGAAAAGTGACAGTTTAAGTATTGTAAATGGGGCTGGTTGTGTTTTAAATCAGGGTTTTTAAATGTCACTGTCAGATGTTCGATTTTAAGGTTATAATTTCTGACTATCGTGATCTTACACTGTTGCCTGTTTTACAAATTTTCAGATATAAAAGGATAATAATATGCAGTTTTAAGATTAACAAAATTTACTACTTGGTTTTTGTACATACAAACACAGCAATAATATTGTATATAACAAATATAATGAATTCGGCTCTGCAAACTTATTTCGTCATCCATTTGTATTTCTCGCTTGGGTCTTCCCGTTAACACATTTTGATCAACTCCATCCATCCACCTTAATTTTGGTCATTCATTTGTAGATTTGGATTACTTTGCCTAAAATGTTTGTAGGATTTCAAAAATTGTAACCTTTTTGATTCAGAGATAATCTTTGGCATGTTAATATTTAATATGTGCCTGAAATTATTTTTCACTTTGACATTGACACAGCATTGCAACACTAGATTAATTTGATTTAATAATAAAATGCTCGAAGAAGCGACCGCGTGGCGAAATAATTGTTGCAAGATTAACAATAAACCTCTTGAAAATTAAAAAGAGGATTACTTATGATATCATAAATTATTGCAACACTGTTAAAATAAGGAATCAGGAGTGCCAATTAATAAAAAATGTAAATGTTGATACTGCAACATAACAACACGAAAGCATGGCTAGGCGAGATCCAGAAACAAATGGAACCGTGTATAGTAACTAGTTTTGTTAATAAATGTCATCAATCAAGCAAATGGAAAATTATTATGATTTATGTATGTTTTGAGGTTATATGGTGCATTCCCTTAATTCTAGAGCTGTACTTCTTATTTTAAAATGGATAATGTAAAGATGACTAGATGAAAATCATTTCTTTCCACGTATTTGTTAATTTTGAAGAATTTAATAAAATTTAGTGAGTTGTCTTCTTTAAATTTTTCGAGTTTTCATATTCTACATACATTTTTATTGCTATTTGTATTTGTTTACTATTTACTTCTAGTTTTTTGTCAATACAATTATCTTTATTTTTTGATTTGGTAAATTTTAATTTGTGATAATTTGACAATTTAGAAGTTTATTGTGAATTTTTATATTTTTATATTTTCAAGATTTTATTTATTTATTTATTAAATTAACGGTATAACACCTTTTTACAGAATAATTAATTAATATATAGTATTATTATCTATGACATTAAAGTAATTAAAATATCCACGCACAGTTGCGACGTGCACAATGAAATATAAATTAAGCTTACAAATATTGAAAACAAAAATTATTATTATTTAAAATCATGATTTCAGTCAATTTTTTTTTGTATTTTGAAGTTTTGTTTATTGATTGTTTTCCAACAAAATACTGAAACCAAATAAAAATATAATTGATTTTTATTTGAGTTTTTTTGGATTTTTTTTACATCGATTTCCTGATATTCATCTTTTCTGACGATTTACTATATTTTGCATATATTTATGTCGAAGTTTAACATGGGTAATGCAAAGACGACTAGATGAAAATCATTTTGTTCCACCTTGCAGAATACTTTAAAACATTAGTGCAATTCTTTACGGAATCTACAAAAATAAGATCATTTCTACGAAATCCACAAAAATTTGTTCTCTAATTATTTATACAGAGAGTTTTATGTAACACCGAACATTTTCATAACGAGAATTTTTCTTTGAAGTATCCATATGCATACATTGCACATTTTCCGATGCTCGGTTTATTAAGTAAATCCAATTTGAAGCTTTAAGCGAGTGTTTTCCACTCCCAGGCTAAGCATGAAGTAAAATTTCGAGTTTAGTAAAGCCTGAAAATTTGGTTTGGTCGCGTAGCGCGAAGCGCGGAGCGGCCAAACCAAATTTTCAGGCTTTTCTAAACTCGAAATTTTACTTCATGCGCCACTGGTACAAAACACTGATTCAATGTAAAGTTTAACTTTATGTTTTAAACTTTGTAATGTGTCAGTGTTTTGTACCGGTGGCGCATGAAGTAAAATTTTGGGTTTAGAAAAGCCTGAACCAAATTTTCAGGCTTTTCTAAACTCGAAATTTTACTTCATGCGCCACTGGTACAAAACACTGACTCAATGTAAAGTTTAGCTTTATGTTTTAAACTTGGTAATGTGTCAGTGTTTTGTACCGGTGGTGCAACCAAACCAAATTTTCAGGCTTTTCTAAACTCGAAATTTTACTTCATGCGCCACTGGTACAAAACACTGATTCAATGTAAAGTTTAGCTTTATGTTTTAAACTTGGTAATGTGTCAGTGTTTTGTACCGGTGGCGCATGAAGTAAAATTTCGAGTTTAGAAAAGCCTGAAAATTTGGTTTGGTCGCTCCGCGCTTCGCGCTACGCGACCAAACCAAATTTTCAGGCTTTTCTAAACTCGAAATTTTACTTCATGCTTAGCCTGGGAGTGGAAAACACTCGCTTAAAGCTTCAAATTAAATTCTTTTAACAAACCAAGCATCGAAAAATGTGCAACGTATGCATATGGATACTTCAAAGAAAAATTCTCGATATGAAAATGTTCGGTGTTACATAAAACTCTCTGTATATATTTCTTATCTAGTGTTGTTTATTTCAGTGAGGAGTCTGAGCAAAGTTCCTCGAATCCAAAGAAGTACTACACCGCTGCGGCGCTCATAACGGTAATCACGAGGGTGTTCGCTGTGCGAATATCTAGCAATGTGCTGGACCGTTATCCGACGTTTGTAAATAGGGAGAAATCGCTGCGTACAAAATTAATAGGGCGGTATTCGAAAAAGGTGAGTAATTAACTAAACAGTTCCTGCTCGAATATATTACTGATTAAGGTCTCATTTCCAATTCACTGATAAAATTTCATAATTTCATAAATTCACATTCTCCCACCAAACCAACAACCATTAAAAATTAAAAAAAGAAAAACCAATCAACCTGACATTATTCACAGTGTATGATACTGTAAAATTTCATTATCTATAAATTTATTAAAAAAATCAGTGTGACACATTTTCAGCACTCTGCATTGATTAATCAGAGAATAATAATTCCGATTTCTTTTCATAAAATAATTTTATCGTACATAGGCAAGTCAAATAGAATTAATTTAAGTATGTGCAAGTTAAAAAGAATTAATTTTGTGGTTTATACTGTTCGGATTTTTGTGACTAATTTCTCTTTTCTCTATTTATTACAGGTGAATATCCAAGGGCATATGTTTGTAGCCCAACAATATTATACTGTGATACGTTGTAAGAATTGTCATCAAATTATTTACGGAATCAGTCCGCAGGGGTATGAATGTTCAAGTAAGTATTTTTTTTATTTTTCACATTTCCATCTCATTTATCCTTTTGATAATAAAACACTTTAAACTTTATTGAATTGTCATTAATATTGAGGCTAGAAATTTTTTAAATTCATGTGCCCAAATATTCATTCTAATACATAAATATAATAATGATACATGTTTTGATTACTGCTGGCAATTTTTAAAATTAAAGTATTCGGATATTCACTCAAAAACATATTATAAATAAATATAATAACGAGTGCCTATAAACTGTCCGCATCTCGGTTGCTTGGGAAAACTGATAAATCATACTATAATATATTCCATTTGTTTCTGGATCTCGCCTAGCTATGGAAAAGTGACAGTTTAAGTATTGTAAATGGGGCTGGTTGTGTTTTAAATCAGGGTTTTTAAATGTCACTGTCGGATGTTCGATTTTAAGGTTATAATTTCTGACTATTGTGATCTTACACTGTTGCCTGTTTTACAAATTTTCAGATATAAAAGGATAATAATATGCAGTTTTAAGATTAACAGAATTTACTACTTGGTTTTTGTTCATACAAACACAGCAATAATATTGTATATAACAAATATAATGAATTCGGCTCTGCAAACTTATTTCGTCATCCATTTGTATTTCTCGCTTGGGTCTTCCCGTTAACACATTTTGATCAACTCCATCCATCCACCTTAATTTTGGTCATTCATTTGTAGATTTGGATTACTTTGCCTAAAATGTTTGTAGGATTTCAGAATTTGTAACCTTTTTGATTCAGAGATAATCTTTGGCATGTTAATATTTAATATGTGCCTGAAATTATTTTTCACTTTGACATTGACACAGCATTGCAACACTAGATTAATTTTATTTAATAATAAAATGCTCGAAGAAGCGACCGCGTGGCGAAATAATTGTTGCAAGATTAACAATAAACCTCTTGAAAATTAAAAAGAGGATTACTTATGATATCATAAATTATTGCAACACTGTTAAAATAAGGAATCAGGAGTGGCAATTAATAAAAAATGTAAATGTTGATACTGCAACATAACAACACGAAAGCATGGCTAGGCGAGATCCAGAAACAAATGGAACCGTGTATATTCGGTGAATCTCGGAAATGTCAAATAAATGTAATTATATGTCTAATTACGACGTATGTTTCTGAAGTCAGAACCTACTGGGATGCCGACAGTTTATAAACAATCGTTACGTTTTCAGAATAACATGAAATTCAGAAAATCTTTGACAAGGATTGCATTTTTATATTCTGCAGATATAAAAATTATAAAGTAATATTTATATTTTGTGAAAAATCAAGAAATGAATCAGTTTCCATATTAGATAATAGAAATTAAAAGAAAATAACTAATTTTTCTGTTAATTGGAAGTAAATTAGAGATTAGTAAATTAATCAGAAAATGTTATTTCAATAGGCAGTTCTTTTTTAAATTTTTGTGTGCTTTGTACTTTTTGCACATTACATGTGCCTTTTTTATTGATCTTTCATAATAATACTAAAGTTAAATTTACGAAAACTGCAGTCAAGTTATAAATAAATATGTTCAGTAATAATTTAGTCGGTTGTAATCAATGTAATTCTTTATATGATTTTTATGTTTTTTGTTATTTTTGTCATATATTACAATATGTATATGTACACTTATGTAATAAAATGGAGATTCCGTTAATAAATAAATAAATAAATAAATAAAAATAAATAATAAACAGCCTTTAAAGTGTTCTATTATTGAATTAACATGTATATCTAACAAAGTAGAGGCCTCTACAATAAAAAATATTTTAATTTTAGCGTGTCATATTAACCTGCACAGGCAGTGCATTCAGTTGTATGATGACATTTGCCCGGGTCCAATAAAAGGAGGAAAGAGCATGTTGAAAATAATGGACAGGATCAGGCACGAGAACAAGGACCAACGACGGAAGCAGAGCTCACACTTCATCCAAGGTAAGCTTTTATTTAGGATAGGTTAGGAATCCATCTGTTTTTTTTTTGTTCATAAATCTAAGATACGAGTTCGTGAAATAATATGCTTGTTTTTGTTTTACAGCCGAAAAGGAGAGGAGGCTGAACGAGGAGCGTGACAATGGGATGGACTCGAATGAAAGTGGTAAGTTATTTATTGCTATTTTTTTATTGTTGGATATTTTTGTGAAACAAAATTATTAATGAAAAATTGATTTTTACAATGCCGTGTCATCTAAATATAGGCTACTCAAAATGCATGTGATTTTGTATAAGCAACTCCAGAGTACGTCGATGGGCGTAACACATATGTGTTACAAGGTATGACAGAATTGGATCTTTCCATGCTTTCCCCTACCCCTTTCCCCACAAGCCATAGTTCGTGCGAGAGAGAACAATGACGTTGTATTTGGTTACGTTTTTGAGTCTATCATAACCTCTCTTCCGGTTTTGCTGTACTTTCATGGATAGATTTTTTAATATTTTGTGTTAAATTTTTTTTAAGTTCAATTTGAAGCTTTAAACAAGTGTTTTCCACTCCCAGACTAAGCATGAAGTAAAATTTCGAGTTTAGAAAAGCCCTGTGAAAATTTGTCGAGGGTCGCGCAGCGACCCGAGACAAATTTTCCGGGCTTTTCTAAACTCGAAATTTTACTTCATGCGCCACGTGTATAAAACACTAAAATATTGTGAAATTTATGTATATCCGAACTTTGCTTAAAATCTGTGTTTTATAAGCGTGGCGCATGAGGCCGGTCGTCCACTGGAAGCGACTACACGCGGCTACGCGCTCACGCGATACGAGCGGCAACGGGCGGCTGCAAGAGTAGCGGCTACACGCGAGAATCCGCATGTCCGCGCACGCTTGCAGTGGACGAGATTCATTGGATTTACACACGTCGGGATCTGTCGCGCGTATACGCATGTTGCCGCTAGGATCGCGTGAGCGCGTAGCCGCGTGTTGTCGCTTCCAGTGGACGACCGGCCTGAAGTAAAATTTCGAGTTTGGAAAAGAAATTTTATTTCATGCTTAGTCTAGGAGTGGACAACACTCGTTTAAAGCTTCAAATTGAACTCTTTTAAAAAACAACGAATGTTAGCAAATGTACAGCTTATGCATGTTTACCTAAAGTTTACCATGAAGTAACCACATTTAAATTCAGCGCGCATTTGTGACGTAAGCGATCTCTACCCTCACTCCAAAATCTTCGATTCTGTCGATCCTTCTTACCGTATACTCGACCGTCCTTGAAGCAACTCAAAACTTTTATTTTGATATTTTGAACAGCTTAGGCTCAACAATCTATAAACAAATCTATTCTATATAGGAATATACCTATGTATTTATATCGAGTGCCCAACAGTTATTGAATTGGCTGCACTTAAAAAAAAAGATAACTTTAATCAAGTAATATGTTCAGTACAATAAGTCACCTAGGCTGCAGTGCATCCGGATCCGAAAGGAAGACGGCCCCCACAGGAAAAAAAAAAAGTAATATGTTCATAACTTGTTAGAATGTTTGATATAAACACATCACTTGGCAGGCTCGTATATTTTTTTCGGTGTGTGGAATCAAACATAAATGTCGATTCTTACTTCTCTGAAATAGGTTGTGACTTTACAAACGTCAGATTCAATAATTGTGAAGTAAGAATCGACATTCATGTTTGATTCTACAGCCACTCAGGACTTCAATAATTGTTGCACACTTGATATTTTCGGAATATGGAAGTAAATTTACATACATATCAATTTTTTTCGTATGAAAATTTGACACATGCTATTTATCTAATCATGCAAATTCTTATTCTTCCCTAGAGAAAATATCATTAAAAAAAATGGTACATAAAAACAAATTAAATTGTATTGCGGAGCTTACGCTTGGGGAAAGGGGTATAAGCCGAAATTTCTGCAAATTGAGTTATCTGTTGTAATAGTTGTAATACCTCTAGAAATGCAGTAATCCTTTTGATTGGGGTTCATTTTTCCCCTAAAATTTTTCCCCCGGCAAATTTTTCCCTTATATTTTTCCCCCGAATTAATATTCCCCCAAATTAATATTCCCTTAATCTAATTTTCAATCAAATTAATTAAGTTATATTACAAAATTTATAAAGTTATATTACAACCAATATTTCGTAAATAATGTAAAAGTTTGTCTTCCTCCCTGTAATCATCATATTTCGCGACTATGTTTTTGATTCGACGTTCAATTCTTCTCTGGTCATGCGATTTGGCTCTTCTAATGGGCTGTCCTGGCGAGAGTTGTCGCATCATGGTCATGACAAGTGTTTGTACTCCATGATTAAGCATGATGTAAAATTTCGAGTTTAAAAATGTCTGAAAATTTGGATTTGTCGGTGCAAGCGAAGTGAAGCCCGGCTAATCCAAATTTTTAGGCTTTTCTAAACTCGAAATTTTACATCATGCACTAGACGTAGAAAACACTGATTTAAAGTTAAAAATTTAGTGATTGTAATATTTATATTTGAGTATTCGAATATTTGAATTATTTATATTTATACAAAATATCATATTTTTCAAATATTAATAAAAATAAAAACAAAATAGTTCTACTTAGCTCAAACATATTCTACACAACTGATATTTAAGCTATAACTTTTCAAGTTCAAATTGAGACTAATTAACATCAAATTCTGACAAAACAATTTCCCATTGGAACTTAAAACATTGCTGTCAATTAAAACACAATCGAATTGGGAATACGCAATTTAACATTTTTAGTTTCTTGTTATTTAGTCTGGGGAGTTTTAGGTGAAACACCCTTTATATTCCTTAAATATTTAAAAAAAAATCCTTTGAGTTTGGCTTATATAACATTTGCTACAATCATTGCACGCAATCGAATACATTTCTGTGTCTAAGTTTCATCTTCTTATGAAAATAATAGCTGGGGGAAAATTTGAGGGGAAAATTAATAGCACGGGGAAAAATAACCTAGGGGAAAAATGACCCCCAACGATCTTTTTTTTTTATTCTTTATTGGTGCTGATACAAAAAAATGTTTACACTCGTCAATAGTATACAATAATATAAAAAATTAATAATAATAAGGGAGGTAACTAGTTAAAATATTGTTTGCATTTTACACGAATAGTCGTAATTTCGTATATTATGTTTAAAGTGTGCAAACTATAAGAAGCGTAAGTTTATTTTCTGGAATTCAAATAGTTTTGAGTTTGAATTATTCTTGTATAAATAGCGATATAAGTAGCATTTAATCGATTTTTGAATTTAATCGTATCTCAAAACGTGTATTTTCGACTTGTACCCCTTCCTCTGCGCATGTGTGAAATATTGCTTTGAAGGAAATGATTTATTATGCAAGTTCATTGATTGTTTTTAATTATTTATTTGAAGGAAATTATTGTGGAAGTTAATTGATCATTGTCAGTTATTCATTTGAAGGAATTGCGTTTGATATACCTGTATAATGAAAACTGGGTTAATTCATGTTAGTTTCTGAATTAAACGGGTGGGTGTATCCATTCAGGTATAGTTTCTGTACAAACACATAGCGTAATTAATCTAATGACCTTAATTTCTATCCGTTATGAATTACCTGCGTGCATGTATTAATATTCATTCAGTCTTATATTAAGTAACGACAATTATTGAATAAAAATTACCTTAGAATACTATATCAATAAGTACATTTCAAATTCAAAACTATTTTGAAGTCGAAAAAATTTGCTTGTTTGTAGTTTGCCGAACTTTAAATATAAAATTACTAGAATATTTGTATAAATCACAAACAGTAAGTCTTAATTCGTTCTAAGATAATAAATATTCATTGATATAACAACTTCCCCTACAAATACCCCGTCGGATATTCAATTATACAATGAACACTTCAAAAATCCAACATGGCAGACTTGAAATTGAACAATTGTCCAATTGTAATAAAAATTGTTATATGGGTTTTTTAATGTCAATCTTTACGAATTTGATATTATTTTTTGTAAAAACAAAATAGCGAATCCAATATGGCGGGTATAAAATACAAAATTTAACCCATTCCATTAATAACTTATTTATGGATATTTTACAGGTCGCTGGCTTCGAATTTGATATTATTTTTTGAAAAAACAAATATTATAATGTTTATTAAAATCGGGTATTTTTTTAAAATTTTAAATCCGCCAAATTAAATTCGCCATTTTGTTATTACAAAAAATCATATCAAAATCGAGATCAGCCACCTCAAAAACTTACATATATAGTTTTTTTAGAAAAAAGAAAAAATTACGTTTTCGACTTTTGATCACGTAATTGGCAATCTCTGTGTTATCACGGGGTGCCACATAAAAAAATAAATTAAAAAATAATGTGCAAGTTTGTGCAAAAACTTTATTTTTTAAGTAATGAAGAAAGGTTTCAGTAATGCGGGAAAAAATATTTTAGAATGGGATGTCGTGGGACTTTTGCCGTTTGCATATTTTTGTTTCCGATTTGAATTCAAACCGATAAAACACGATATACTAAATGTTCGATTAACTTAATAACTAACTAATTTTATACAAATTTGCTAACATAGTTTTCAAAATTGAAATATTTAAAAACTCTAAGAAATGAGGCACTTTTAAAAAATGCGTTTTCTTTTGTTCGAAACAAGCACTCGGTGTTACGCACAGGACGCTTAAGTCAGAATTAATTTTCAAAGCCAGGTACCGCTTTAGACCCCTAATAAGGGTTGTTTCTAGCAGTCCAGATATCAACCTAACTAATTATGTACTTCAAAGTTTCTAAATTAAAATTTCGATTTAGGGACTTATGGCCACGTTTTAGGTACTTATGGCCACGTTTTAGGGACTTATGGCGACGTTTTAGGGAACCGGGACTAGTGTGCGACGATGATATTATTGTCAATTTACGTCAATGTGGTTATTTTCGATCCATATTGTTATTTTACATCAACATCATTTTATGGAATTTACAGTCGATATTGACATGTCATGTTAGTGTTGTATTTTATAAAGGGTGTTTTTAGCTGCATGAGAAGTTTCGATGGTAGTTGTTTACCTATACTCAATGAGAATGTCAAACTGTGTTGACATTTGTGTTCAGTAAGGCTAGGCAATTTATCATGAATCATTTAACGCCACAACAACGCTTCCAAATTGTAGAAATTTACTTTCAAAAAAATAAATCTGTTCCCGAAGTTCATAGAGCACTTTGTCCATTTTACAGTCAACATAATTGGCCTAGTGAGCAAGCAATTCGTGCAGTTATTGATCGTTTTTGCACTAATTTTACTCTTCTCGATTCAAAACCATCAGTAAGAGAAAGACATGTGCGTACCGAAGAGAATATTGCTGCTGTAGCGCGAAGTGTTGAAGAAGACGCCGAAATGTCGATTCGTCGCCGTTCTCAACTTGTTGGCCTTTGTTCTTCGACTACGTGGAAACTTTTACGTAAGAATCTTGGATTCCGTGCTTATAAAATACAGCTCGTGCAACAATTAAAGCCAAATGACCATCGTTTACGTCGCATTTTTGCTGATTTTGCTCATTTAAAACTGGCCGAAGATGAGCATTTTTATCGAAGAATTGTGTTTAGTGATGAAGTTCATTTCTGGTTAAATGGCTTCGTCAATAAGCAAAATTGCCGTATATGGAGCGAAGACAATCCTCAAGCCATTAACGAAACACTGTTACATCCATTAAAATTGACTGTTTGGTGCGGTTTACACGCTGTCGGCATCATGGGTCCTTATTTCTTTTGCAATGAGGAAGGAGCTGCCTTAACGGTGAATGGCGAGCGCTATCGAGCCATGCCGACGGATTTTTTGTTTCCAAAAATTAATCAGCTAAACATTGACAACATTTGGTTGCAACAAGACGGCGCAGCTTGCCATACAGCGCGCTTAACCATAAATTTATTGCAAAATCAATTTGGTGACAACTTTATATCCAGAAGTGGCCCCCTCGTTCGTGCGACTTAACGCCTCTCGATTACTTTTTATGGGGCTATGTTAAGTCATTGGTTTATGCCAACAAACCAGCAACTCTTGAAGCATTGGAAGCCAATATTCAAGCCACCATTACGCCATACGGCCAGATTTATTGGAAAAAGTAGTCAGAAATTGGAATGATCGAATGGACCATGTAACTCGTAGCCGCGGCGGACATATGCCGGAAATCATATTTAAAAAATAAATGCCATGAAATTACCTACCAGATTATAATAATAATTAATAATTCCAACAATATTTCTGTCTTCTATTATTATTTAAAGTTCTCAAGCTCTTAAAACAACACCCTTCACCATGACTGTTCGCTGACTTTCAAGGTTTTAGTGATATTCAGTGAATTTTTTATTTACGTAATTTTCAGGCATTCGTCGATTTTATAACAGATTTCAATTTGAAGTTTTGAACGAGTGTTTCCACTCCCAGACTAAGCATGAAGTAAAATTTCGAGTTTAGAAAAGCCCCGCGTAGAAAATTTGTCGAGGGTCGCGTAGCGACCCGAGACAAATTTTCACGGGGCTTTTCTAAACTCGAAATTTTTCTTCATGCGCCACGCGTACAAGACACTGATTTAAAGTGAAGTTCAATAACGTACAAATACATCTTTAATCAGAGTAGTACAGATATTTAGTCTGTTATCAACGATGTTCAGGGTCAATAATAAATAATTAGGTTTTGAATATTTTTGTTAAAACAACTGATAACGATATTTATATGTTAATAATTGCAAAAAAATAACAATATCAAATTTATTCTTAAAGGATTTGTATTCTGGATTCGAAAAAACAGGATTCGAATCTTATTCATCTCTTACGAATCCTTTATTTGAGTATTCGTGATTCGAATCGTATTAGGTGATTCGGATTCGTGATTGGATTCATTTTCACGAGGATTCGTCCCAGCTCTGCTATACACCATTTCCAAGATAAATATGCACATCATTGGGGATCTTTAAAACGGTAAAAGATACAGGGTGGCTCCAGTTAGGAAAAAGTTGCACTATTTAAAGTATGTTTACATGCCGATCGCAAATTTTCGGATATTTGATTTGTCCAATTTTTGTATTTATTTTAAAAGATATTAAAACACTAATGGTACTTTGTCATTGTCACTTTTTAAGCTCTACAAAATGGCGTCTTCAAATTTTTTATCCAATGTTTCATTTCCGTGAAATTATTATCAACTTCATTTTTTATATGGCCACAAAAGTAGAAACACATTGTATACGGTAGCATTCTTTTATTGCAAATTCAACGATGGTGTCATACATCGTTCAATTTGTAATAAAAAATGCTACCGTATACATTGTATACGTATACGGTAGCATTTTTTATTACAAATTGAACGATGGTATGATACATCGTTGAATTTGTAATAAAAAATGCTACCGTATACAAGGTGTTTCGACTTTTGTGGCCATATAAAAAAATTAACTGAAATTAATGCTTTTAATGCCAAAAAACAGAGAAAAACACATTTTATTCTTATATTTCAAGATTTATGGGGGGGGGGGGGTTGATCTCCTAAAGGGGGGATTTATCTATGCCATTGTTCAGAATAAGAAATTCTCCTAAGAAACTAACAAATATTGTAGAATTTAATTAAATGCAGTCAGGCGTACTAGAATTGATTTGAAAAGTCGTTGGACAGGCAAAAGCGTTAGCCAACGAATCGAGTGAACGTAAGCGACAAATCCAATATTTTCATAAAATGTATATCTTATTAGTCTTATGCCCGGTATTATAAACGATTAATATATCGTTAGATAACTATTTGTGGAGTAAATTTATTTACCTGGTAAACTAATAGGCAAATAAAATTGCGTATTATAAAGCAAACCTATCAAATAAATAGCAATTCTAGAAATAAATAATTTAATTCGTAGATTACAGACCGAAATTATACATTTTCATTGTGGCCATAGCTGGAACCAACAATTTGTTAAATTGAATTGTCAATATTTCAAATTAAATTATCAATCAAATTGGAAATTTAGTATAATTCCTTATAATTATGGAGAATAACCGTGGAATAGGACAGAATTACACAGAACAAGAAAAAGAAAGCTTATTAGAAGTTATAAAAGACTTAAACGAGTGTTTTCCACTCCCAGGCTAAGCATGAAGTAAAATTTCGAGTTTAGAAAAGCCTGAAAATTTGGTTTGGTCGCGTAGCGCGAAGCGCGGAGCGGCCAAGCCAAATTTTCAGGCTTTTCTAAACTCGAAATTTTACTTCATGCGCCACGCGTACAAGACACTGATTTCAAGTGAAGTTCACTTGTTCACAATATTTCAGTGCTTTCAGTGTTAAATACGCGTGGCGCATGAAGTAAAATTTCGAGTTTAGAAAAGCCTGAAAATTTGGTTTGGTCGCTCCGCGCTTCGCGCTACGCGACCTAACCAAATTTTCAGGCTTTTCTAAACTCGAAATTTTACTTCATGCTTAGTCTGGGAGTGGAAACACTCGTTTATAACTTTAAATAGAACTAATTTTAAAAAAAGCGTATGCATAAGTATAAAAATCCCTGGTTATGTCTGATTTGAAAAACTTTAGGTCTTCGACTCCTTAGAACGTCTTGTGGTTGGAATTAATCACTACCAGGGAAGATACTATGAGTGAATTTAAATCTGATACGGATGATATGGTAGACATGATAACCGTAATGAAATTAATAAATACAAGAAGTAGAATCTAAAGTAATTATAATAATATAATACACTTTTGACTTTTAACTGTCAAATTATTTAGAGAATAAAATTTACTTGGTAGAAAAACAAATAAATTGACCCAATTTATGAGCCAAATAAAATTATTTTGTGTTTATAATACCGAAATCTTTGGAATAAATTAATTTATTCCTAAAGTAAATTTTATTTGGGGAATAAAACGTTTTATCCACAACCACTCTATAATATTATAATTATACATTCTAAGAGTCAATAATAATGACGTTTATTATAAATAGGTTATGAAACCTGTGAGTAATATTTTGACTTATCACTGCTCAACTGTGAATAATAAGAAATCACTACAAAATCAGGATACCTCATGTTAATCAATTTTGACATAAACAAAAACAATTTATAAATTGAAAGCAAATTGTGTTAATTGTGTGGTTAATAGTTTATCGAAGGTGAAAGAAGCAACATGGAATCCGATCCTGACTTGTTGACACCCCCGGAAATAAGGGACGCGGCAGAAATCGCTTCCATCAATTTGTTGCCTAAAAAGTCTCGCAACATATACCAAAGTACATACAACACGTTTTGTGAATGGAAAAAGGAGAATAAAGCACATTCTTCAACTGAGTCGGTAGTTTTGGTGTATTTTACTGAATTATCAAAAAAATACAACACCTCATCGTTGTGGCAGAAGTATTCGATGCTAAAAAGTACATTGAAAATCTTTGAAAACATCATTATTGGAAACTATGGCAAACTTCTAGCTTTTTTGAAAAGAAAAAATGAAGGGTTTACTCCGAAAAAAGCCAACACTTTCTCCCCAGAAAATGTTAACAGTTTCATTGCAAATGCACCGGATGACAAATTTCTTGCAACAAAAGTAAGTTTTAAATTATTTTAATATTTTTTAAAAATTGCAGTAATTTTTTCTTCAGGTTGCATTAATTATGGGTTTAATGGGCGATTGTCGTTCAAATGAGGTGTATAACATGAAAATTAAAGATAAAGAAGACCTTAATTCCTGCTATATGATTAAGGTGCCAACCACAAAAACTAAAATTTGTAGGAAATTTACAGTATCTGGTAATTTTTACCACATTGTAAAAAAATATTTGTGCCTCCGAAAGCAGATAAACTGTGATTATTTCTTTCAAAATTTTCAAAATGGAAAGTGTACTAAACAGCGAATTGGTATTAATAAATTTACAAAAATGGGAAGGGATATCGCCAGTTTTTTGAAATTACCCAATCCTGAGCAATATACAGGCCATAGCTTTAGAAGAACCTCAGCCACCATTTTGGTTGATGCTGGTGGAGACATCACTGCGTTAAAACGTCACGGAGGATGGAAGTCAACTGCGGTTGCAGAAGGCTATATTAACGATTCTTTGGAAAACAAAAAGGAAACGGCCAGAAAAATTGCATCGTCAATAGAATCGACAGCAAATAATGTAACAGCTGCATCTTCCAGCACAAATTCCGTTAATTTCGATATTTTGGATCAAACCGTAAATCTTGGTGTACCCACTTCAATGCCCCCTATTGTGTTTAATAATTGTTCTAACGTTACTATTAACATTAATCCTAATAAATAGTATTATTATATGTATTTCTTAGTTATAATTAAAAGTAAATGATTTAATGAATTATGTTCTTATTCTTGAAAAGTTGCAGTAAGCAAGAATGAATATACATTTTGTGGTTGTGGATAAAGTATAGTATTCTACTCGCGCATAATGGCTATTAACCATTCGAATGATTTACTCCACTCGCCTGCTTCTCGTTCCGTAAACCTCATTCTCATGATTAATAGCTTTCATTATGCGCTTGTTGAATAATATACTATTATAATACCAGGCATTATTATAATAAAAAATATTCTCTATTACATCCAGAATAAGAAATTCTCTTTCCAATTTTCATAAAATCCTCTCTCGGTAATTTAATATTCTCGTCCGGTTAATGATTCTCCAATTTAGAAAATCCTCTTTTCCTTCGTTATTGCCAGAGTCGCCGCTTGTTACCCAGAATATAAAGAACCCTCGATGGCGTCACATTTACATACGCACATTGCCGGTCTCGAGAGTGTGTTTTTGGCAGACCTTCTTTTACCCCGTCGGAAAATTGCTGTATAAATAATTAATGGCGCTTCCAACTCCCGCACTTCACTCGCCTACTCTGCATCTAGACGCCTCGTGCTGCATCTTCTCCGCGAGCGTATAAATATAGATGGTAGTCGTGTCTAACGACCTACACATGTAATGGCACGATGGGATTTGCATCCCGTGCGGATTTATCGTAGTAATATACACGTGTAACGGTGGATTGGATTAGGATTCGGGGGCTTTATTGAGCTTTGATTGTGTTTAAGAGGAAATTCATAGATGGATTAAGAGAACATTTTGATTAAGTTTACTGTGTTTTTTTTTTCACCAATCGCACACTAAACATTAGTGTTTGTTCCAACTCTCTAGGACAGTGGTGGGGAAACTTTTTTTAAGACGGGCCATTTGTAATAACCAGACAATCGTAGCGAGCCAAAGAATAATGCTTAATCGTAGGTAGATAGTTTTTATGCGGGTCGTCACATTACGAAGTAAGAACGCGTTCAAACATTCTCACGACGGCACTCTTAAACGGGCCGGATTAAACCTTTCCGCGGGCCGGACTTGGCCCGCGGGCCGTAGTTTCCCCATCACTGCTCTAGGACTAGACAAAAATGACTAGTCTCAAAAAAAGACTGATACGGGTGGTCTGGGACACCCTGTATACACATCAAACACAATTTGTCAACCAATCGAACAAAATAAAGGCTAGTATTTTTTAAACTTTACAATAGTTCAGTGTTTTATACGTGTAGCGCATGAAGTAAAATTTCGAGTTTAGAAAAGCCCCGCGAAAATTTGTCTCGGGTCGCTGCGCGACCCTCGACAAATTTTCTACGCGGGGCTTTTCTAAACTCGAAATTTTACTTCATGCTTAGTCTGGGAGTGGACCGTCGAGATTTTCAACATGTCGAGATTTTGGATATTTCTAGATTTTTGTCGATTTATTCACAGTTTGTTATTGTATTAAATGCAATTTTAATATTTAATAAATACTGTTTTTCTCAGGAATATAATAGTAACCCATTAAGAGCCGAGCAAATTATAAAGTTAACTCTAAAAGTGGATTTTCGGTAAAAATCTGCATGTTTTTCTATGATTTTAATGAATGATTTATTATATTACACACGCCGATTTTATAAAAAAGTTAAATTTAAAGTTCGAACGAGTGTTTACACTCCCAGAGTAAGCATGAAGTAAAATTTCGAGTTTAGAAAAGCCCCGCGTAGAAAATTTGTCGAGGGTCGCGCTAGCGACCCGAGACAAATTTTCACGGGGCTTTTCTAAACTCGAAATTTTACTTTATGCGCCACGCGTATAAAACACTGAAATGTTTTAAAGTTATAAATGCACTTTAAAACATAAGTCATAATCAAAATATTGAAATAACAAAATAATTACATTTTTCCTTAACTTTTATTCTACATTAAGTTGTAACGTAGGTACTTATTTGTTGTTTTGTTATTATTAATGGCATAACCTCACAATAAATGACATTTGTCACTTTTTTTACAAGGCACACTAATTATAATTTTTAAAAAATATAATTTTAAACAGAAGATTTAAAAAAAATCGACCAAAACATTGAACAAAAACAAGAAATTGAGGCACACTAATTATAATTTTAAAAAAATATAATTTTAAACAGAAGATTCAAAAGAAAATTGACCAAAACATTGAACAAAAACAAGAAATTGAGCGTTATTGGATTTAGAAAAATAATGTCTAATGTAATAAAATTAAAAAATTATAGGCAGCCATTTAAAAATCTTAAGTTAGCTATTATTTGGGATTGAAGTTATTATTGAAAAAAAATCAATATTTATGTAATTTTTGAGTATCTAACCCAGTGATGGGGAAACTACGGCCCGCGGGCCAAGTCCGGCCCGCGGAAAGGTTTAATCCGGCCCGTTTAAGAGTGCCGTCCTGAGAATGTTTGAACGCGTTCTTACTTCGTAATGTGACGACCCGCATAAAAACTACCTACCTACGATTAAGCATTATTCTTTGGCCCGCTACGATTGTCTGGTTATTACAAATGGCCCGTCTTAAAAAAAGTTTCCCCACCACTGATCTAACCGGTCATTGACTTTGGTTTTTAGTTCAATAAAATCGGTCAATAAATACAAGAGTTATAGCGTTGGGCGTTTTTTTTATCGAACACCCAGTATATCGAACTTTATATGTGTTTAAGTAAAATTTTGTGTTTTAAGATGATTCTTACCATTAATTACCATTTCGAATAATACAATGTTTGGCCAACTTTGATGCACTATAACTCTGGAACCAGTTGAGTCTAAGTTACCAATATATGATTTTTATCATATATTTATGTCATAAAGAGGTGTTATCTGTATTAATTTTATAATGTTTTACTCAATCCCTTTTGAGATATGGCATTTTTAATTTTCTAAACTCGAAATTTTACTTCATGCGCCACGCGTATAAAACAATGATTTCAAGTGAAGTTCTAAATATATAAAAATATTATTCATCAACGACTATTAAACTATGGTTTTTGTGTTTTAATTTATTGTACTCAGTACTTTGTACTCCAATAAGTAGTAAAGTACTTATTGCTGCGTACTTGTACTTGGTATTCGAGTACATTTTGTGTAGAGTAATTGTACTGAGTACTCGAGTACATTTTACTTGTACTCGGAACAGCTCTGACTATAAGCCTATATTTTAATAAAATAAAATGAACCTGCGAAAAAGTTAGAGGCTCTATAAATAATATCTTGATTTGAAGTGATAATATCGTATGCTCAATAAAATAAATCCTCTAGAGCGCCATGAAAAGTATTGTAGGTTGGCAACTCTGAAATTATACATTATAATTATTATGTCTGACGTTTTATATGTCAATTCTTAAAGCGTGTAGCCAACTTAAATTTAAAAAAAGATAAAATCATGGCACTCTAAAGGTTTTTTTTTATTGAACATATTTATTTGTAGCGTATGCGTAGCGTATGTCAGCGTATGCACAATAAAATACAACCTCTAGAGTGCCAGGGAAAGTATTGTAGGTTGGCAACTCTGATATTATACATTATAATTATTATGTCTGACGTGTTATATGTCAATTCCTAAAGCGTGTAGCCAACTTGAATTTAAAAAAGATAAAATCATGGCACTCTAGAAGTTTTTTTATTGAACGTACGATATATTTATTTGTAGCCATAGAAATTATGAGGAAGCCGACCGACATAACTCTCACACCTAAAATATTTGATCAATAATTCGTACCTATCATCACGGTTCTCGTATTTATTTATCTTGCACTAAACAAATATTGGTTCACGGCTGCATTTCTCCATTTAGCCGAAGTGAGCCGTCGCGGGGGCGAACCTTATAAATTTATTATTTATCCTGCCCGCCCAATAACCGTAAAACTAGATTAACATAAACCTGCGAAAGAGACGAGAGGGCTTCGTCGGGTTGGGGGTGTCGAGGGCGCGGCACGATCCCTCAATAAATTCGTCGCGGGAGGGCGTTAATATTGGGAAGGCTCCAGCTTTTTATAGACTATACAAAAGGTATAACAAAAAATAACTTCAAATATTCATTGTATGAATAATTGAAGTATTTATATTTACGAGCCGGGGTTTGCTAATTTACCGACTTTTCAATTACATGTAATTTAATTCTGGATATTTAATTGAAACACTTGGAATATGTAAAGTTATTTAAATTAAAACACTTGGTATTGTTTCACAAATTAAAATTTTATTACGAATAGTTTCGGTTTATTAGACCATTTTCAAAGGAGGCCGAAACTAGTCGGAATAAAGTTTTAATTTGTGAAACAATACCAAGTGTTTTAATTTAAATAACTTTACATATTCTAATATGTTTCACCAAATGCCAGATGAGAAATTAATTAAAGAAAATAAAACACTTGGTTTGTTTTACTAATTTCATATTAGTGAAACAAACCAAGTGTTTTAATTAAATATCCAGAATTAGATTCAAAAATGTTTCACCACGGGTTAGTTGATGAATTAATTAAACATACTGGTTATTTGGTAAATTTATAAACCAAAAACAGATCACTTACCGTTACATCACAATATCGTTGTTTTAAGGGGTAAACGTCATTAAATATATGAACAATTAGTGACATTCAATGATTTTCATTAAATACATGGGTTTCTTCCCCTTGATTAAGCATGACGTAAAATGTCTAGTTTAGGACAGCCTGAAAATCTTTCAAATTTTAGATAAACTTTATCTAAAACAAATTCGATGATGAAAGTTTACATTTTTGATAAACTATGTCAAATGATATCAAATTACAAAGATATGGCAAAAAGAACATCTCTCTATATAATCTGACAGTTATTTTGCAAAATGTTAAAATCAACCCTAGTTTCATATCCCCAAACATTCACATTATCAGAAAATAATATAAATTATAATTGAATCAATTTTTTTAATTGCTTGCCAGATAATATCATATGTTCAATAAAAAAAAACCTATAGAGTGCCATGGAAAATATTGTAGGTTGGCAACTCTAAAATTATACAGGGTGTCCCTGAATGGTCTGTACAACGCTCTACCACATATTCTCTGAAACAAAATAAGACGATTTAACTAAACTTATCTCTATCCAAAAGTGGTTCCTAAGCCATCTACGAGGCCTCAAAGATATTATTTTCATTATTTTTCAAATATTTTTATTTTGGACTTAGGTAAGAAAACCTAATTTGGCACATTTAATTACATTGATACCATGCACTTTTTGCGATATGTTTCTTTATCCTACGTTTAAAGTAAGTGGTCAAACTAGGACCATCGACTTCTTAAGATACCTAAATCTTTTTATTCAACAGGTCAAATCATAAGGAATACTTTTTTTCTGCAAGATCATTCAATTTTACGTATTTTTTGTCTCTTATAAAATTTTGCTATTATACATTATTTGATTTCCTCTGTAACAAAGAATTATACAGCATAAATGAATACTAATTAAAATTTTGTACATGTTTCTTTTATTTCTTTTTTTTTGACGCCTTTCTTCTTCGAATATACATAGATTTTTTTGTTATATATTTTTCTAGAAGAAATAAAGATTATTATTATTATTATTATTATAGTCTCATACTCACCCTATAACCCTATAGATTATATAAATAGCCGCAACATTTATAACCACATAATTTTCAATACATTTCGAGAGGTGATAATCCACCCCTCTGGCAGTACCCACAATCAATAAATAAGGGGTGAGTTTTAAGTATCCAGTTGTTACTTTTTATTCGTTTAAATGGACCGTGTTGTGATTCACGCGGAAAATACATTTAGGTGCGTTTTAATCTGATATCGGGTATTTCGAAAAGTGGTCACGACCCCTCGCCGAACGCGAGCGCCGTAATTAACAGGAGGGAGAACGACCCTTCCCCGTTATCCTTTCGTGTCGGCTCACGTATTTTACGAGAGGGGTAGGCAAGGTCCTTAACACCGCGACGCAGACACTGCAACAAACCGCCCTTGTTTAAATTGCATACCTGAAAAATCCAGTTATTCACACTGCACGTAAAATGAAAATCAACCCTCATGAGTGGTTTATAAGAGTTTCTCTTTTTATGCGACATGTTGACAGTGGTAAGACTGTATTTTTACCTGTAATAAGACTACATTTTGATCAATGACTAGGCTATACAAGAAGTTTTCTTTTAACTATATACAGGGTGTTTCACCTAAAACTCCCCAGACTAATTAACAAGAAACTAAAAATATTATTAAAGTTGTGTTTGTTGCAATTAATAGATGTTATTAAAATTAAGATGTAATTGGTATCACTTATAATTACGGTTTCGCTGTTAGAGGCGTGAAAAAAATGTCATTTGATGATCACAACTTTAGAAGTGACTTTTTCTAAAAGAATGGAATATTTGCAAACATTTTTATTATATACATATTTTAAATTGCGTTAGCCATGCTTAAGTTACAACCAATTTTTATATTGTCAAGAACTTATAATACACGCATTTTAAGTTGTACAACTTCTCAAAATTAGCATACCTAACTTAAAATACATTGAAAATTACAAAACATTCATAATAATAAGAATATAATTTAATTGTAGTTAACATTTATTTTTCTAATTGCTTAAAAAAAGTTATAAAAAACGCTCAAACTGTTCATCAGATTAAAAAAAAAAACGCATTTTTTTTTAAACATTTCCTGGACCTCAGACCATTCCACCATTTCACCTTTATATTTTTGTATAAAATAACTATATCTAGACGCCACAAACACATTCACAAAAAAACGGATTTGATATTATTTTCGAAAAGAACGCATTACTTTAATAAAAAGAATATTTTCTTGCTTTTTATCTTGAGAGTTTTAGACGAAACACCCTGTATATCCCAATTACAGCGTATATGCTGTAAATGTTTAGATATTCGTTGTTTTTTAAAAGAGGTTATTTTGAAGTTTTTACGAGTGTTTTCTACTCCCAAATTAAACATGAAGTTCACAATATGCTACTAAAGCAGTATGCTAAAGACCTATATTTTGAACTTCACTTAAAACCAGTGTTTTATACGCGTGGCGCATGAAGTAAAATTTCGAGTTTAGAAAAGCTTGAAAATTTGATTTGCCCCACAGGGGTCCCCCCCCCCCAAAAAACGCATTTGATATTATTTTCGAAAAGAACGCATTACTTTAATAAAAAGAATATTTTCTTGCTTTTTGTCTTGAGAGTTTTAGACGAAACACCCTGTATATCCCAATTACAGCGTATATGCTGTAAATGTTTAGATATTCGTTGTTTTTTAAAAGAGGTTATTTTGAAGTTTTTACGAGTGTTTTCTACTCCCAAATTAAACATGAAGTTCACAATATGCTACTAAAGCAGTATGCTAAAGACCTATATTTTGAACTTCACTTAAAACCAGTGTTTTATACGCGTGGCGCATGAAGTAAAATTTCGAGTTTAGAAAAGCCTGAAAATTTGGATTTGCCGGTGCGCGACTCGCTTCGCTCGCGCGCCCCGTCAAATCCAAATTTTCAGGCTTTTCTAAACTCGAAATTTTACTTCATGCTTAATCTGGGAGTGAAAACACTCGTTCAAAACTTCAAATTGAACGCTTTTATAAAATCGACGAATGCCTGTATTTCACAATTTAGTAAAGTTGGATAAACAACTCTGAAACTAGGTTATGTTAGATGACAAATCATAAAGTTGAGTCTTCTTAACACAAATTTACAGTTTGCCGTCCAATTGTAGAATTAAGTTAGGTTATTATTCCACCTAACCCAACTTCACAATTTAGCGTAGTTGGATTAGGTAAAACCCCCCCCTGGCTACGGCCATGCATTGTATAGAATAGAATAGAATAGAATATATTTATTGGTGCTAATAACTGTTTAAGTTTTACACAAGTCAGTAATAATTATATCTATTATAATTATATATTTACATCTTGTAAGGGATACTTCAAAAATAAAATAAAACAAAATACAAAGTAAAATCATTATAAGACAAATTAACAAATACAAATTAAAGAAACATAGAATATAAAAAAAACATAGAGTTTACACAATTCCGACTAACATAACTGAACCTGTAAATTGTTAAAAGTTGTTAAAATGAAAGAAGTACGAAAGAAATAAACACATTAAAGAGTAGATTAAATATCACAGCATAGAATAAGACTTTTACTTGATACTTGGATATCCAATTGTAAAGTTAAACTAAAATGTGAAAAGTAGAGTTCATTTGTAGCTTTAAACGAGCGTTTCCACTCCCAGATTAAGCATGAAGTAAAATTTCGAGTTTAGAAAAGCCTGAAAATTTGGCTCGGTCGCGTAGCGAAGCGGAGCGACCGAGCCAAATTAGGCTTTTCTAAACTCGAAATTTTACTTCATGCGCCACGCGTATAAAATGCTGATTTAATGTAAAATGGTCTTTAACCAATTGAGAGGAAGGTTAAGGCCATGTAAAATGTGTATCTTGGGACTTCGGTTTTAGCGCTGTTATAAGATATTTTACAAATGTTCTTTTGCAAAGATATGCATTGAACCTTTTGTAACAAAATAACGAAAACAGATTTTTTTTAACTGTTTTATTTAACCCATTAACGGCCGAGCAATTATAGAGTTAACTCCAAACGTGGATTTTAGGTAAAATTCTACACTTCTTTATATGAGTTCTACGAATGACTTATTGTATTACATTCTATGAATTTTTTGTCGCTTTTCTAAGCTGTAAATGTAAGGCATTCGTCGATTTTCTATAAAAACGTGCAATATAGAGTTTAGAACGTTTATTTCCACTCCCAGACTAAGCATGAAATAAAATTTCGAGTTTAGAAAAGCCCCTCGTAGAAAATTTGTCTCGGGTCGCTGCGCGACCCTCGACAAATTTTCACGGGGCTTTTCTAAACTCGAAATTTTACTTCATACGCCACGCGTATAAAACACTGAAATATTGTGAAGTTAGAAATGCACTGAAAACATTTTATTTGAATGAGTAATAATCAAGATATTTAAATAACAAAATATTTACGTTTTCCTCCATAGATTTTCAAGTAAAGTCAAATAATATACATTAAATTAAGTTATTTAGTAATTTAATTAACATAAAATTAATAATGTTGCGTATATGTATCAATGGCACATAATGGGTTAACGCAAAAATGTTGTTTGTTTAGAGGTCTCTTTCGACATAAAATAATTTATTATTTAAGATCGATATGGAACTATAAGTTCATATAAAGATTCTTTTTTTACCATTTTGTTATATAATAGTCACTCTTGACGTGTGAGTGACAGAAAGCAATACATCGAAGCGATTATCTCTCTGGATTCAAAGCAGTTTTGTTTCCATATAACCATTTAAAATGTTCCGTCATGTTATATGACGTTAAGAAGTTACATAAGAAGTTCGAGTGACCTGCCCCCTCTTAATTTGAACGTTCAGCCATCTTATATAACATTAAAAAGTGACTATGAAGTTTAAGTGATGTTTTAGCCTATTGACAACCGAGCACCTAACCCCCCTCTTAACAAGTGAAATACGTGTAGTATGCCAATCATCAATTGTTTAAATGACGAAAAAAGTGCTATGAAGGATATATGGATAACCCCAACCTCTTGGTAGTACCCCAAGAAGAAGTAATCAACAAGTCACATTGTACCGTGCGATCGTTTAAATCATGATTTAGAGTAGGCGGATTTTTTTTGTTCGGTTACCCAGAATGCTAATTCAATGATGGAATAAATTTGAAGTTATGGTATACTATGTGTTAACAGTCAGTAGTGCCAATGTAATTTAAAATGCAAAGCCTACTCTAAATTATCTTTTAAACCCTGGGTCTCCAAACTATCTTCTTCGCGGGCCACAAATACAATTCTACATAATAAAGTCGGCCAAGATCCGATTAATTTTATAAAATTATGAAAAATGTAAGGAACAATTGTTACAATATTTCAAAATATGACATTCCAAAAAAAATTACAAACAATCGCGGGCCGGATTCATGCAAGTCGCGGGCCGGATTCATGCAAGTCGCGGGCTGGATTTGGCCCGCGGGCCGTAGTTTGGAGACCACTGTTTTAAACGATCGCACGGTACGTATTAAATTGGCACATAGCGCAAAATATGTTGAAGAGCATTTTTTTTACAATTTACCGGTAAATCGGTAAAGCGGATTATAGGTATTTTAACCATTATTATAATTCTTACGATTGATGTACAAATAATTTTTCATAAACTACAAAATCTCCATATAAAATTCTATCCGTTAATTGTCATAAAATATTCCTCATTAACCTATTTGTAAAATCTCTGTACAACACAACACACACAATAGAAAACCACCGCTGGAAATTTTATTAGTTCTATTTTTGAGAGCGTAACTTATTGGAAGCACATGTTTCCTTCCTCCCTCTAAACCCGACATAATTTCTATTCCCACACCATCCGCCTTATAAATCCCGTGCACCACCCGATCAAATTGACATTTCCAGCCGGAAACGCACGCACACACACAAACTCTGATTGAGAGAGAATTTGCCAAATGGAATATTTCTTATTCCGAACACAAAATGGGCCACGAGACTCATGCATTTTGTAAAAGAACGCTGGACAACGAGTGATAAAAAAACACTGGGTGAAATCGTTGATTTTCTCAAAATAACAGTATTTTCTTGATATAAAATAAAATTTGTAGAAAAATATATGAACATTTTTACGAAAAGTCTGTTGACATTTTGTTCTAATTGGCTTGATGTTTACGTTGTTTTATTAAAAATATTAGAAGAGATCTGCTGCTTGAACGCAAGCAGCAGAGTAAGTAGCAGAGCTGTTCCGAGTACAAGTACTCGAGTATTGAAAAAATTTAAAAAAAAATTCGTCACTCGATGCACTCAATACTGAGTACAAAGTATTAAGTGCATCGAGTGACTAAATGTTTTTTTTTAATTTGTTCAATACTTGAGTACAAGTATGTAATTACTCGTAATTACATACTTGTACTTGGTACTTGGCGTGGCGTACTTGTACTCCACGCCAAGTACCAAGTACAAGTACGTACCAAGTACGTAATTACGAGTACTTAAATACATGTATGAGTACTAAAGTATTGAGTACATCGAGCGACTAAGAAATTTTATAATAAATGAAAACTACTGTTGCCAATGGTCAATGGTTGTAATTATTATAGATTAGACAAACACCAAAAAAAAAAAAATGTCAAAACCATAACTAAATTATTTATTTTTCGGTCATGCAATAACGCAATATAATTATTATTTTTTTCAAATTACTAACTAAATATGTTAATTTGATACCAGAGCTGGGATGAATCCTCAAAAACAGGATTCGAATCACGAATCCGAATCACCTAATATGATTCGAATCACGAATACTTGAATAAAGGATTCGTAAGTGAAAAATATATTTTGGAATCACGGATACAAATCCTTTAAAAATAAATTTGAATCTATTATTTGCAACCAGTAATATTTTATTCTATCAGTTTCTATTAACATAGAAATTGATGATGATTTTAATTAATGATGATATATGTGTTATTGAACTTCATTTTAAATCTGTGTTTTATATGCGTGGCGCATGAAGTAAAATTTCGAGTTTAGAAAAGCCCCGTGAAAATTTGTCTCGGGTCGCTGCGCGACCCGAGACAAATTTTCTACGCGGGGCTTTTCTAAACTCGAAATTTTACTTCATGCTTAGTCTGGGAGTGGACAACACTCGTTCTTAGAAGTTTCAAATTAAAGGATCACTCTAGATTACTAAGTTTATTACCATTTTAGAAAGGCTACAGCTCGAAGGACCAATTATGGTCTTCGGAGACCGAAGGACTACAGGGAATCGAAGTTTATTCACAAGAAAACATCCAATTTTGAAAAAATATCGAAGTTGGGTTGGTTTTCAGTGCGATTTTAACTTCACTTTAAATCAGTGTTTTATACGCGTGGCGCATGAAGTAAAATTTCGAGTTTAGAAAAGCCCCGTGAAAATTTGTCTCGGGTCGCTGCGCGACCCTCGACAAATTTTCTAGGCGGGGCTTTTCTAAACTCGAAATTTTACTTCATGCTTAGTCTGGGAGTGGACCGTCAAGATTTTCTACATGTCGCGATTTTTAATTTTTCTAGATTTATGTCGATTTATTCACAGTTTGTTGTTGTATTAAATGCAACTTTAATATTGAATAAAAACTGTTTTTTTTAGGAATAGAATATTCACCCATTAAGAGCCGAGCAAATTATAAAGTTAACTCTAAAAGTTAATTTTAGGTAAAATTTTGCATCTTTTTCTATGATTTCAATGAATGATTTATTATATTACATACGTCGATTTTTTAAAAGAGTTAAATTTAAAATTTGAACGAGTGTTGTCCACTTCTAGACTAAGCATGAAGTAAAATTTCGAGTTTAGAAAAGCCCCGCGAAGAAAATTTGTCGAGGGTCGCGCAGCGACCCGAGACAAATTTTCGCGGGGCTTTTCTAAACTCGAAATTTTACTTCATGCGCCACGCGTATAAAACACTGATTTCAAGTGAAGTTAAAAATATACTATTAACGTTAGATATTTTTCATGGTTAAGTTACCAAATATGCATTCACAAATATTTGAATTATTCGAAAATTTAAATATTTATATTCAAATATGAATAATTTAGTGATTTAAATATTCACGTTAGAATATTTAACTATTTGAATTAATCGAATTCGAATCCCAACCTTAATAGCGATAATTCGAATTATTTAGGAGGATTTGAATCCGTGTATAAGGATTCGAATCCTTTTATAAGGATTCGATTCCTTTTATAAGAATTCGAATCTTTTTATAAGGATTCGGATCCTTTTATAAGAATTCGAATCCTTTTATAAGGATTCGAATCATCTACGTCTGGATTCGAATACGAATCCTTTTAAAAAAATGTAACGAATCCGGATCACGAATCCGTTTTCACTAAAGTATTCGAATACCCCTTTTGAATCCTTTAAAAAGATTCGAATCCGGGAATCGAATCCTGCCCAGCTCTGTTTGATACATTGTATTATTTGACCTGACTTGATTGATCTGTTAATTAAATATATCGATAATTACTCATTTCAAATAAGTGTTTAAGTATTTTTTCGTGTATTTCTAACTTCACAATATTTCAATGTTTTATACGTGTGGCGCATGAAGAAAAAAATCGAGTTTAGAAAAGCCTAAAAAAATTAATTTGCCGGGCGGAGCGAAGTGAGCCTGGCAAATCTAAATTTTCAGACTTTTCTAAACTCGAAATTTTACTTCATGCACCACGCGTATAAAAAAAGTACAAAACATACTGCTTGTTTTTATCTTGTGTTAATAAATTTTGGGTAGTCTGTATACACAGGTTTAAAGATGCTCTATAAATATCATAGGGCCTGTCAATATTGGAAACACGTTTTCTGATTGGATTGGATTTGCCGAGCTTGCTTCGCCTTGCCCGGCAAGTCCAATTTTTTCGGCTTTCTTAAACTCGAAATTTTACTACATGCTCCACGCGTATAAAACACAAAAATATTGTGAAGTTCAAAACATACCGCTTGTTTTTATCTTGTGTTAATAAACTTTGGGTAGTCTGTATACACATGTTTGAAGATGCTCGATAAAAATCATTGGGCCTGTCAATATTCAAGAAAAGTAATCGAAAAATAACAAAAATTTTATGTAAAAAAACACTTTTATTTAGGCTAGGGCGGCGAAATCTGGTTTGCCTGTAACGGCATAAACCCTAGCGCCGGCACTGGTGGTAGGATTATTGTTATTATTACGAAGATTTAGCCTTTAATTATGCGCGAAAATTAGGGAAGCATTGAAAAAAAAAATTAATCACTAACACTGATTTACAACAATATAGTTAAGTGGGTTTTCATTGGTGTTCTTTATTAATTTGGGCACGCTGAATCCGAATCCGATGCCAGTTTGGGACCAAAGTCGCCCGATCTTGAGATATCTTAGCTCAAAGTAGTCAATGGGCCATTACTTGCATTTTTGGGGGCCCAAAAATGCCAGTAATGGCCCATTGACTACTTTGAGCTAAGATGTCTCAAGATCGGGCGACTTTGGTCCCAAACTGGCATCGGATTCGGATTCAGCGTGCCCAAATTAATAAAGAACTAAACTAATTAAATAATTAAAATTCCCGTGACTTCTGACTGGGAGTAATGGCGCATTTTAAAACCACAGATCTATACTTTTAGAATAAAAAAAGAAGATACAATTAACCTGATTCGTTTTTGGGCAATCTCAAAAACCGTGAGCCATGTTTTTGTTTGGTTTTGTTTTTGTTTGGAAGGGCAGAGCCTTGAAGACGAGGACGTTTTAGTCCTTCCCATCTTATTTATATTATTTATAAATAAATGTATCGTATGTTCAATAAAATAAAACCTCTAGAGTGCTATGGAATACATTGTGGGTTGGCAACTCTGAAATTATACATTATAATTATTGTCTGACGTTTTATATGACAATTCCTAAAGCGCATAGCCAACACAAATTCAAAAAAAGATAAAATCATAGAAGTTTTTTTTTTATTGAACATACAGAGTTTTATGTAACACAACATTTTCATAACGAGAATTTTTCTTTCAAGTATACATAAGCATACGTCGTACATTTGCCGATGCTTGGTTTATTAAAAAAAATTAATTTGAAGCTTCAAACGAGTGTTTTCCACTCCCAGGCTAAGCATGAAGTAAAATTTCGAGTTTAGAAAAGCCTGAAAATTTGGTTTGGTCGCGTAGCGCGAAGCGCGGAGCGGCCAAACCAAATTTTCAGGTTTTTCTAAACTCGAAATTTTACTTCATGCGCCACCGGTACAAAATACTGATGCAATGTAAAGTTTAGCGATGTGCTTTATTCTTAGTAATATGTCAGTGTTTCGTACCGGTGGCACATGAAGTAAAATTTCGAGTTTAGAAAAGCCTGAAAATTTGGTTTGGCCGCTCCGCGCTTCGCGCTACGCGACCAAACCAAATTTTCAGGCTTTTCTAAACTCGAAATTTTACTTCATGCTTAGTCTGGGAGTGGAACACACTCATTTCAAGTTTCAAATTAAACTCTTAAAAAAAACAATGAGTATCTAAAGATCTACGGCATATACGCTGTAATTGGGACATACTTGAAAGAAAAACTCCCTGTATGTACATGTTAAGGCATTAATTGCGATTGATTGGCAACAATTTTTAATGGTCATACAGGCTTCCCAATTTACACATAACTTAAAAATTAAAGGTGTCAAATTCTATTGGATGAAAATGTTCGGTGTTATATAAAACTCTCTGTATGATATTATTACTGCATTTTGTATTTGTAATTTGTTTATATGAGGATTAAGGAAGAGAATCCCTGCAATAATGATTTGCTTGTATTATTACAAATTTCGATTCGCAATCAAAATTCAATCGTCAATTGACAATTTCAAATTTCCCCGCGAAACGACTAACAGCCGTCGCCGACGGCCCGTTGGCTGTCTGAATGCGTTTATTTTGACTCTACAAGGACTGTTTTTTTTTAATTTTTAAGGGTAAAATAAACAAAAACATAGCTCACGGGTTTTGAGATTGCTCAAAAACTAAGCGAGTTATAAGTATTCTTTTTTTATTCTAAATGTATAGATCTGTACCTTTAAAACGCGTCATTACTCGCCGACCAGAAGTCACGGGAAGTTTAGTTACTGGGGGCACAAAAATGCTACAAAAGTCCCATTTTGACCACTTTGAGATAAGATATCTCAAAATCTGGCGACTTTTGGCCATCAGATTCGAATTCAGCGTACCTAAATTTGTAAAGAACAACAATGAAAATCCACTTAACCAAGGAGTGTTTTACAATCTGTTTATCAGTGTAATCAAAGGCTGATTAAAATGTTTTGAATTTTTATAAATACGAATATAATGTTATGTTTACCATTTCATTAAAGTGAAAACTTGTTAAAATCCCTGAATATCATGTAAATTTATTGTACGAAATTAAATTCAAGCCGGAATTTATCGCTCAATATTTTGATCGCGACGAGTATAATTTAATAAAAATAACCAAAAACAAAAATATATCTCTCTGCATAATTCAATCGCAGCATTTCCAAAACATTTCTGATTCACGAGGCACGATCACGCAAACATCCCGGGAATCTAAAGGCCAACGCATAATTCGATTTCGTGCAAAAATATGTTGGCGCCGGATGTATCGTATATTTTAAAATGAGAAAAAAAATATATATATATAAAAAAGCTGTTGTGATAAACGAAAAATTGCACGAAAGTAGAAATTTATTTTGCAGTATACAGAAATTATAGTCATATACAATCAGTAGCGGATCTAGGATTGGGATAAACAAAAAGGAAATTGATAAAAACAATGAAATTCAAGGAGCATAACAAATAATAGAGGGAATTTTTAGTAATACATATCCCAATGCGTACTGCTCTGTAAATATTTAGGCGTTTGTTGTTTTTTTGTTTTAAAGTGTTTAATTTGATATTCTAACGGATTTCCACTCCTTGAGTGTTTTGGAGTTTAGAAAAGCGGAGCTAGCAAACCATATTTTCAAGCTTTTCTCAATTAGAACTTTTACTTCATGCGCCAGACGCATGAAACACTGATTTAACGTAATGATTAAAATATACTTCTTTAGCATATTGCTTTAGCAGTGTATTTTAAGCTTTGCAGTATTTTAGTGTTTTTTACGCGTGGCGCATGAAGTAAAATTTCGAGTTTAGAAAAGCCCCGTGAAAATTAGTCTCGGGTCGCTGCGCGACCCTCGACTAATTTTCTACGCGGGGCTTTTCTAAACTCGAAATTTTACTTCATGCTTAGTCTGGGAGTGGAAAACACTATTTTAGAGTTTTTTTTTTACAAATACGCATAATCATTGAGATATGTTCTGCATTTATTCCACTTGGCTGTTCTACACTGTACATATTAAAATTAAAGTATGTTCATTAATTAATCACATATTTCTCTTTATTTTAGGTAAGTTGGATTTCTACATAAAAACATTCTCGAAATTGACATCAATGGTGAGTTTATTTTATAAAGTTGAGTCTAGTAATAATAAATGTCGTTTCTGAAGTAACATTTAATAACTGGTCTCATTGTAAACAGGCAATTTATCAATAAATGATTTATTATTATTGTTATAATTAAGTGTTTTTAAAATTTGAAAGAAACATCTATAATAAATTGGTACTATTTCCATCTATTACTGGCCAACGTTTTGATAGGGATTTAATTTGTTTATTATAAAATTCTCGTACAATTTGCCTAAAACTTGGCCTCAAAAAAAATGGTTTATTTGCAACCAAACCAAATTTTCAGGCTTTTCTAAACTCGAAATTTTACTTCATGCGCCACACGTGAAAAACACTGATTTAGAGCGAAATTCAAAATACACTCCTTACATTAAAAATTAATAGTCGATATTATTTCTGCAAAAAGGTAGTCTCGTTAAGACTTTTTCTCCAAATATTCATATCTGTCGGGGTATTAGCTCGAGAACTATTTGTTTTAATGAATATTTAGAGAAGAAGTTTCAATGAGGCTAAATTTATTCAGAAATTCGATATTAATTCTAATTCGTTTTTAAATTTCAAGATGTTTATATGGAATATGTGCAAGTATACTTAAAATAAAAAATTCTTATAAAACATGTTATTATTTTATGATTCTCGGATTAACTAACCAATGCGAGCAATAAAAACGGCATTAAATATTACTAGACCTGATATTATTTATTCATTTTTATGTTGCAATAAAATTAACATTCGTAATTTTAAAGAGCGCACTTGAGTCGCACGCGGGCCTTGAGAAGTGCGTTTCTTCTTCATTGTTCGTCGCAAAAATAAATATTGTGCACGCTGTTATGTGCAATGAACGTGGCGCACTTTCGAGAAGAAAACCGTGAAGCGCTTACATGGATCTTACAGTAACACAATACACGAGCACAACTTTCACGATGACAACGATTGTGTTTACAAAAGCGTGTTTTTGTTCGCGATTTCATGAAATGCAACAAATGCAGAAAACCATAAATGAATAATTTTTACTATTTAAAAAAAAATCAATCATACAGGTTGTCAATTTGAAAACAAGCCAGCCATAATATCTTTGGAACCGTAACAGTTAGAGAAAATTTTCCAAAACCGTTCCTAGGGTATGGAGCTATTTTGATCCACATAACAATCTTCTGCAACCAACCCCTTAGGCTGTAGCCACTTTTGCCCATTTTTTTTAAAATGGCATGACCCTACTTGTGATATATCATTACAAAGGTCTTTCAAAATGCTAATCAGTGGTACGAACTAAAATTTTTATTGTTACATAAAAAATGAAAAAAAAAAATTATTAAATTATAGTATGCTCAAAATGATTTCCATTATTTTCGAGACAATAATAAAGTCTATTCTCAAATTCCTGTCGTACATTTTGGAAGGTCTGTTGTGGAATAACTGGACACTCTTGTATTATTCGTTTTCGCAGATCTGCGATAGACGTGGGCTGAGTTTTATAGACCACAGATTTTAAGTGGCCCCATAAGAAGAAGTCTAATGGGGTCAAATTAAATGGCCACCTAGTCAATTGGTCCTTTGCTACCACTCTATTTAATCCCAAAAGTGTGGCTTAGCCATTCTCTAATAGGGACTACATAATATGGAGGTGTTCCGCCTTGTTTAAAATGTAATAAATTGTCATTCAAGAGTAGTTCATCATTTTCATCCTTTGATTTTCTAATTCATGAACTATAAGGGGCTGTATTAATTGATCTAACATTTCATAGTGCAGTTGACCATTTAAATTTTGATCAATAAATAACGGGCCAATAATGGAATCTCCAAGAATACCTGCCCAGACAATATTTTTTTCGGGATACTGCGTGTGGACTTCTCTAATAAGATGAGGATTGTCACCACTCCAATATCGACAATTTTGTTTGTTTACATTGCCATTAAGATAAAAAGTACATTCGTCGCTAAAACAAATGTTTTTCACTAAGTCAAGGTCAGCTATAATTTTATGAGTCATCATTTCGCAAAACTCAATTCGTCTGTCTGGATTATCATCTCCAAGTTCTTGTGTAATATGCATTTTATAGGGATGAAATTTGAGCTTTTTTAAGACTTTGTGAAGGGATTCATGACTCAATCCTGTTACTCTAGACCAGTGGTGGGGAAACTTTTTTTAAGACGGGCCATTTGTAATAACCAGACAATCGTAGCGGGCCAAAGAATAATGCTTAATCGTAGGTAGGTAGTTTTTATGCGGGTCGTCACATTACGAAGTAAGAACGCGTTCAAACATTCTCACGACGGCACTCTTAAACGGGCCGGATTAAACCTTTCCGCGGGCCGGACTTGGCCCGCGGGCCGTAGTTTCCCCATCACTGCTCTAGACATACAACGAAGTGATGAAGTAGGGTCCATAGCAATTTAGCGCAGGACTTCAATTTGAGCCTTTTCATTTAGGAGCCGAGGTTGATCTATTTTCTTGTTGATGACCGATCCTATTTGTTCAAATTTTAAAACTAGATCTAGGACATACTAATGATTTTTTGTCTAGCACAGCGGTTTTTAGAACTATAAATAAAAATAATTTTAACACGTTCGGCGATTGTGTAAACCATTTTATAAAAATTAATAACAAGTTTAAGGTAAAGAGCACATATTACTTAAAGATAGTCACAACAATACTAATGGCAGTGTAACATATTGTGTTTATTTGAATTAAGTTAATGCAAGATTTATTTTTATTTCATTGGTGTTTTTTGTCAACGTTTTTTTTATATTGTGGACAGGTGCAATTTATTCAGTTAATAAATGTATTTCATTGAACCAAGTTTTGTTATTATTTTAATATTTTTTTTAGAGTTGTCCATATTTTAATAAAACAATAGATAACTCTGATAAATCTTGGGTAATATTGTGTTTATCTGTGCTTTTTCATTTGTAATTTGTAAAAATAAATTGTTATAATTTGACAACAATTTTAAAATCAAATAAATTGATTTAAATTTTTTGTTTGCATTTTTTATGTAACAATAAAAATGTTAGTTGGTACCACTGATTAGCATTTTGAAAGACCTTTTTAATGATATATCACAAGTAGGGTTGTGCCATTTAAAAAAAATAAAATGGGCAAGGGTGGCTACAGCCTAAGGGGTTGGCTGCAGAAGATTGTTATGTGGGTCAAAATAGTTCCCCCTCCATATCCTAGAAGCGGTTTTGAAACATTTTCTTTAACTGTTACGGTTTCAAAGATATTCTGGCTGCCTTGTTTTCAAATTGAACTCTGTATATCGATGATATTTGGATTGATTGAGTTACTTGGATATAATTATAACTTGGATTAAAACGCTTAAAACCTTTCTTCAACACTTTATTTTGTTACCAAATGTACATTTCGGACACAAAGTCTCCATTATTAATGGTTTGATACTAATACGAGTATTAGTAGTAAGTATTATTATCAAACCATTGATAATGGACACTTTGTGTCGGAAATGTACATTTGGTTACAAAATTAAGTGTTGAAAAAAGGTTCTAAGCGTTTTAATCAAAGATATATCGATGATGTTTTGTAGTTTTATTAGAAAGAAATAATCTTTTATGTTTGGGAATTTTATTTTTAATCATTACAGTTAATCAATATGTATGTTTTCAGACTTTAAAATAAATCAGTGTTTTATGTGCCTGGCGTATAGAGTAAATATTTCGAGTTTAGTCGCCACGGCGAATCAAAAAAATCCCTGTATATACAAGGATAAAACGCTATATATTGATTACTAATCAAATGAATAATTTATTACTGTTTATTTTTGTGATACAGATGTCCGTGTAATAAATTTTACCGTAATCTAATTTAAATGATATAATAACATGTGTGTGTACATTATTTATTTGTAAACTTGCAAAGCGTTAAATCATTCGTGCGTAATTGTTGATGTTTCTCTATTCGAGATTAAGTAATTATAATATTTAATTGGATGCGGGGATTCTCGTTTAAAATGTATGATGAGGTCGTCAGGAGGGAAATGCGAATGCAATTATATTCGGCCGGCGCACATTTGGCAAATGCTCTTTATTTATACATTTCAAAGACACGGTAATGTGCAACCAAAACTCTGCCAAATGAATCGAAAATAATGTTGGAAAATTTAAAAAAAGTAAGTGTGCAAAATTGTGCCAAAAATTCGTTTTAAAAAATACTCAACTTACTTTCACCAACATCAGGTACATTTTATTAAAAGATTAATGCCCGTTTGCACCCAGGTCGATTAATTTAATCAGTGATTAGTACTTCTTAAAAAATATATTTATTTTCAGAATATCTTAAAAATACGACGTTTATCTGTTTTTTTTTATTTGACCATTATGATAATTATTAAATTTTTTACTACTTTAATTATTTAGTCGACTCTGTTACTTGAATAATGACAAAGTTAACAATAATGGGCATCTAATTCAGAACACCCTGTATATACAGCGTGTAATCGAACTAATGTACATCCTCTTAAGGGCGTATACACAAAATATTTTGACACCAATTGCAGCAAAAATAAAATCGGAAAAAAAATATTGGATTTTTCATAATTTTTCATGCATTTTTTACTTTTTGAGAACTTCTGGTTACCTGTGTTCATGATATTTTTCGTGGATGCGTAAGTTGTTGTATTTTTTATTTACTTTTACTACTGCGAGGCGCATAAATCACTTCGCACGCACTAAACACGCACGCTGTCTCGAATTACTAGATGAAACTAGGTCACTCATTTGTGGTATTGTTTATTTACTGTTACTACTGCGAGACGTATAAATCACTTAGCACGCACTACACACACACACACACTGTCTAGAATTACTAGATAAAACTGGGTCACGTACAAAAAAAATCACAATAACAACATAGACATAATTCTTCACAATCTGACCCACTTTTCTCTGGATGGTGTAATTCGATATCCAAATCGTTTAAAAACTACCAGTCTATGTGGAATCTCTCTTAAAATACGCAATGTGCGCGTATACCAGATACCACAAACATGTGGCCTATTAAAATATAAAAACGAATTAAAATTAATATCGACTTTCTGCAAAAAGTTTGTCTCCAAATATTCATTGAAACAACTACTTCTCGAGCTAATACCCCGACAGATATTGAATTATACAATGAATATTTGCGTTACACGACAGCACTGCTGTTCTATGCATAATTTATATGCAAAATGCAACATCAGGTCAAACTATTCTCTAACCAAACTAAATGAAACAAAAGGAAATTGAAATTTTGTTTCATTTAGTTTGGTTAGAGAATAGTTTGACCTGATGTTGCATTTTGCATATAAATTATGCATAGAACAGCAGTGCTGTCGTGTAACGCAAATATTCATTGTATAATTCAATATCTGTCGGGGTATTAGCTCGAGAAGTAGTTGTTTCAATGAATATTTGGAGACAAACTTTTTGCAGAAAGTCGATATTAATTTTAATTCGTTTTTATATTTTATAAATATTCTGCAACCTATTGACAAACTCAATTTATCTTTATGATAAATTATCTTTATGTGGCCTATTATTATTAATTATTTTTAATATTTATTTGTGAGCTATCTACTAAAGGTATGGTAATTTCAAATGCAGGTATTGTTTATTTAAACGCTGCCCCTTATGTGGTAGAGAGCCTGTACAGTAGTTCGTTTACACGCTGTATAAATACCTAAAATAATCCTATATATAATAATCTTTATTAAAGATCAGTACAAAATAATTGTTTACAATATGGAATGAAATGTAATTATCTTAAAATTTGATCTTGATCTTTGAAGGGCTATCGACCAGAGGTCTTTCAGCCCGTAGTCTGCTGACATTGATGTTTTAGTTTATGTTATTGATGAGATGAGATGTACTGATAGATGGTATTTGCTGGATGCTTGAATTTAGGATTTTGATTGGGATTGCGGGAAAGGCATAGGTGATTTAGGGTGTCTACGATGTGTGGGTTGGTGGCGAATTTTGTAATTAGATGTGTGATGCGTTCTTCAATTGGTATTAACTGGGTACGTTGATATAGGAGGGCATTAGAAGGGTTATGGAGTGGATTATCTGGATGCCTAATTTTTGTTAGTATTCTAAGAGCTGATCGTTCACCTACTTGTATATTTTTTAAGGATGTAGGATTGGGTTCATGGAATAGGATAGCTGCATAATCAAGCAGAGGCCGGCAAATCATTTTATAAATGTGTACTGCTGTGTTGGTTGAAATTCCTTCATCCTTGTACGTTAAGGATCTGAAGTGCCGAGCCCTATTCTTAATTTTCAGCTTAAGGGATTTGGTGTGGGCTTTAAAGGTAAACTTGGTGTCAAAGGATACTCCAAGGTATTTGCATGTTGGGAGTGGAAATAATTGGTGGTGATTAATGGCGACGGAATATGGATAATTTGTAATTCGGTGGTATGGGATGAATAATTGGGATTTGTTACAGTTGATTGTTAATCTCCATTTACAAAACCATTGTTGTAGTGTGTCGATCAGCTCTTGAAGTGTGCCTAGTGCCTTCTGTAGTGTTGAAGCATGACTTATTAATGCAGTATCGTCTGCAAAAAGTAGGCAATAGGAGGAAGGGTTAAAATAAGTAGGATCGGGGTGATAGATGTCGTGGACAAAAATGTTATATAGTAGAGGGGATAGTGGGGAACCTTGAGGGACACCTTGTTCGGGGATAAAGGAACGTGAGTAGGAGTTTTGGATGCGTATACGTAGGGATCTGTTGTTTAGGAAACTATCAATTAAATGTAAAAGGTGTGGGGAACTTTAAGGGCGTTACATTTATACAGCAAACCTCGATGCCATACGGAATCGAAACCTTTTTGGATGTCTAGCAAAAGTATAGTGGATTTTTTGGCCATCGAGGTGTGCTGTTTGACAGTTGGATGTGAGTATGGACAGAGGCAGAGTTGTGGATTTGTGTTGGGTAAAACCGAATTGGTAGGGTAGCTTTGCGCAGTGGCGATATCGTAACCAATGAGGTTCATCCGAGGTGCGATTATTGCTAATTGAAATAATCCTATTTATGCTTGAAATAATGCTTTTTTTGCATAAAATAATGCTAAAATTGGTGCTTTTTAAAGCGCTTTTTTAAAATTTTTTTGTGCTTAGAAATCTGAGCTCCGCTAATAACTAAACCGTATACAATTTTAAACAAACTCTGTAAGTTTTTAAAGGATTCTAAAGGGCAATTAATTTTAACAATTTATTATAACAAATAATTTCTAATTATGGAGCAATTTTCTATACAAACTTACTAATGTTTTATTGTAACTAAATTGATTATTTCTTCAATAATAAATTTAATTTCCGCAAAATTCTTAAACAAAAATCTTCATAAATAAGGCAATTTTTTAAAAAGTTTTCAATGTTGCCCACAATTAAATAGAAAATAAAGCAAAATGTAATAATATTCTGTAAAGAAAATGCAAATACCTCGTTTCCAATTTCTTTACAGATTATTAACCCATTAAGTGCCATTGATGCATACACGTAACATTATTAAATTATTTAAATTAAATTCCTAAATAAAGTCACTTTGATATATTAAATTCTTTGAGCTAACTTGAAAATGTATGAAAAAAAATGTAAATATTTTGTTATTTAAATATTTCAATCATTATTCATTAAAAAAAAAATTGTGTATTTTTAACTTCACAATATTTCAGTGTTTTATACGCGTGGCGCATGAAGTAAAATTTCGAGTTTAGAAAAGCCCCGTGAAAATTTGTCTCGGGTCGCGCAGCGACCCGAGACAAATTTTCACGGGGCTTTTCTAAACTCGAAATTTTACTTCATGCTTAGTCTGGGAGTGGAAACACTTGTTCTAAACTTCACATTGCACGTTTTTATAAAAAATCGACGATTGCCTAAAAATGTACAGCGTATACATTATGTTTATTTAAAAGAAAAAATCACAGTAGGTAATACAATAAGTCATTTATAGGAATCATAAAAAGAAATGTAGAATTTTACCTAAAATCAACTTTTAGAGTTGACTCTATAATTGCTCGGCCGTTAATGGGTTAAACTACATTAATTTTTTTACAAAAGTTCGAAAATACATACAAATAAATTAATACATAAATTAATTGAATTTTCACCGACCGCACATCAATATGTAAGGGGAGGTATTATGATTGGCCAAAAATTTACCTCAAAAAATTGAATCAAGTGTGTAAAATACAACTAAGTGTTTTGCAAATAATAAAAAAAAGTGTTATCTCAATGATGTCGGTCTATCGGCCTGTCGGTCTGTCTGTGCGACGATTTTAGCGAAAAGGGCTCATGGGATTGTCATCGAATTTTGTTCCCAGTTAAAATGAGTGAATTCCGGAAACCGGAAGTAGATGTTTACTCTTAGCGTGTTCTTCGTATCTTTTAAATTATTAACATAGTCAAAAAATATTTTAAATAAAAGTTGTAGAGAAGTTATTATGTATAAGGGGTACATGCTTTTTGTCGTAGCACTTTAAGTTTTCTTGAAAATGGTGAATATGATTTTTTTTAAACATCGTTTAACCCCTTTTTTGAGCCAAAAAGGTAAGGTCATGGTACCAAATAATTCCCCACTCCTCTCCTAATTATAGCGAAACACCAACAAACATTTCATTAAGGTAGCTTTAAAAACACTTAGAACCTTTCTTCAATACTTTATTTTGTAACCAAATGTACATTTCGGACACGAAGTGTCCATTATCAACGGTTTGATACTAATACGTATTACGTATTAGTATCAAACCATTGATAATGGACACTTCGTGTCCGAAATGTACATTTGGTTACAAAATAAAGTATTGAAGAAAGGTTCTAAGTGTTTTTTAATCAAAGTATAATTATCTTCAAGTAACTCAATCAATCCAAAAAATAAGGTAGCTTAATTTTGACGGGAGATATAAATATTTTTTATTTCTTCCTATTTTCAGGAATTTACGATTTTCAAGGGTGGGAAATACATGAGACTTACGCAGGTGTCAATTTTAAATTTTGATTTAAGTATAGGTATTTGATTAAAATTCACTTGGTTTCACGTTAAGAAATAAGGAATTTTTTGTAGCATTAAAAAAATATATTTGCTTTTTACCAAAAATCAAAAGGGGTAGGCCTTAAATCAAACTTGTTTCTCATTGATCACTTGGTAAAACATTTCTATTAATATATAGGTATTTGATTGAAATTCACTTGGTTTGTTTTACTAATAAATTGTTTTATTTTCAACTAGTTTCGGCTTAATGCCATTTTCAAGCATTCTTGAAAATGGCATTAAGCCGAAACTAGTTGAAAATAAAACAATTTATTAGTAAAACAAACCAAGTGAATTTCAATCAAATACCTATATATTAATAGAAATGTTTTACCAAGTGATCAATAAGAAACAAGTTTGATTTAAGGCCTACCCCTTTTGATTTTTGTTTGGTAAAAAACAAATATATTTTTTTAATGCTACCAAAAAATCCTTATTTCTTAACGGTGTGTATGCTATTTTTTTAGGAAGACGGGAAGTATTCTTTTCTTAAGCGACAAAGTTGAAAAAAAATCGTTAAAAAACATTCACCCTGTGTACTTTTACGAGGTTACAGTTTTGAACATTTCTGTACGTACTTTTAAGACTAAGATTTTGATTGTTTTATTATTCGTCAAAATATGAAGAAAATACCAAAACTTTCAACTCCTTGAATATGATTCTTTCGAGATTTTAAGTTTTGAACTTTCTTCATATCTTAACGAATATGACAATCGGGCCTTTCGAAGTTTTAAACGTGTTTGTACATTTTTGATATTCTTTGAGATATCAAGAAAGTAATGATGAAAATACACAACATTAAAAAGTTAAATTCTACAGTTATAATATTAAATTCGCTCCAATACTTCTTGTGAACTTGACGAATTCGCGAATTTCGTGTCACGTTGTTGGTCTGAAAAGTCCGGCATGTGTGTGTGTTATTTCTGGTCATCATAGCGAGTGGTTCGAAAGACAGAGAGAGCGTATGTGTGTGTGTGTATGTGTGTGGAGAGAGTATCGATTCTATTTGTGTTGTTGTTCGCAGCGAATAGGGGTGTACGCCACTGTCTTCCGAATTGCCGGTTTTATGCAATCACATGGCGGAGCCGCCAGTACACACGGAACCGTCGCTCTGTGCTAGAGAGGTTAGGCTAGTAAGCGTGCGGAACGTGGAACGCGAAAAGTGCGGCTGTCTGATCCCGACACACCGATTCTGCCGTATCCTCTTCTCTTCTCCGACCTCCACGAACTAGTCATCTCCGGGAATTCCTCAAGTCGTCACCACAAAAAAATAAAATCTGAAAAGTAGATAAAAGTGAAAAAAAAACAGTATTTCCTCAGCAATCAGAAACTTATTTAAAACTGAAACAACTAAAAAGTGTTATCTATTAGTGTAATGACAATTGTTTTGTTAGTGTAACGATCATCTGATTAGTGTAATGATGATCTGATTAGTGTAATGATGCTCATTTCTTAAGTGTAATGATTATTATAGTGCTCTGTGTTTGATTTCACATCGTGTAATTGGATTACTTCGCAGAGGCTGGGGTTTAATTATAGAAGCGGGATTTTCTCGTTTTCTTGTTGTCGTTTGGAAAAATCCTAAAATTTTCGGTATGTCATGTTGCGGTGTTGATTTTCTGGAGCCCGGCTGCGAAAACGGACCTACCTCTTTGTATGCAAAATAAGGCGGCGTTATAAATCTACCTACCTGGGTTTTATTGCGATCCCTCAGCGTCTATTCACTTCTTCACGTGCGTCTACGAATTTCCCTCTCGTCTTCGCAACCTCTTCGGTTTCAAGTTCATGACTCACGAACAATGTTTAAACATCGATTTATTGTTTTATTGCGATATTGGTCGCTTAGAGGAGATTCGAATTTTTTTGCTTAGATCAATGTGAACCAATGTGCCTAGAATATGATTTTTTACCATGGAGAAGAACGATACAAACCTTTGCCAAATTTTAAATGTAGTTGAAAGAAACGTCAATTGTTTTCTCATGAAATGTCAGAAAATAATTTCAGGGTTTTCTAAACTCAACATATTTATATTTCATGCAAGTACACATACTAAGGCTAGGAATTTTTAAAATTCAAGTATTGAAATATTTATTTTAATATTCGAATAATCTAATTATTGAAATATTTGGATATTTAAATAGTGAAATATACGAATACTCAAATATTCGATCGAATATTCGAATAATCTAATTATTAAAATATTTGGATATTTAAATAGTCAAATATACGAATATTCAATCAGTGGAATATTCGACTATTTTAATATTTTATTATTGGAATACTCAAATATTCGATCGAATATTCAAATAGTCGAATATTCGAATACTCAAATATTCGACTATTTGAATATTCGAAATAAAATATTTTTGTGTTTCAAAAATTTAGAATTTTCAACAATGTCAGTAATAAAATAGTGATGTGCCCATATTATGTTTATTATCAATTGTTTTAATTCTAAAACGAGTGTCTTCCACGCCTAGATCAAGCATGAAGTAACATTTCGAGTTTAGAAAAACCTAAAAATTTTGCTTGGTCGCGTAGCGAAGTGGAGCCAAATTAGACTTTTCTAAACTCGAAATTTTACTTTATGCGCCACGCATACAAAGTGCTGATTCAATCTGAAATGGACTTTAGTTTAGTACGTCGATTGTCAATTGTTCAAATGACGAGGAAAATTTATAGCACTTTGTTATTTTATAAAACAAATATTATTTATCCGTACGTAGTATAAAATTTCTACCTACAAGCAAAGAGCGAAGTATCTTGCTTTTTGCTTGTAGGTAGAAATTTTATACAGAAGGCTTTACGTACGGACCAATTTATTTTGGTTGTATTGTTTATGTATCTTGGGATAATTCCAACAGGATACAGTCCGGCAATGGCTGCTACGTGACCAAGAGAACATTTATTACTGACAAGAATGTTCATGTAATTATGAAAGATACAAACAAAATAAGAAGTAATTTAAAAAATATTTCGCGTCACATATATATGCGTGCCTTAAACATCAACCATGGATGTTTTTTAAAAAATAAACATCAACAATACGAAAAATCAAAATAGTAGCTCGATTTTTTCTATACAATGACGTAACTTCAAATTCAGATCACGTCGGCAAATTTACAGTAATTTTTTCAGTGAGATAAAGATTTATAAACATTCTTTCCGGACTAAGGATTGTAAATTTACTGACTTTTTTAAATTACTGGTAATTCTGTAAATATTAGAATAAAAACCGGTTTTCTGATATTTTACAGGTAAATCGCAATATCGTTGTATTGGCGGTAAAAGTCTTTAAATACATGGATAATTAATAGCATTTTAGGATGAATTGAGCGGAAGTTGATGTTTGTAACGATTATAAGTTGGACATTTTTTGGGACATCTGGTTAGAATTTTGTGTGGATGTTAAGCAAGCATTGCTCTTTCAAAATATGTTTTGAATTTGAATTTGAAATGGCCCCATTAATAGTTTTTCAATTGAACGTCAAAGAAGTTCCTTTTTAGGTTAATTTATATTTCAAAGAATCATCATTTGGGAATTGCCTGATATATCTATGTCAATTTTTGCGTGGATCTTAATTAAATATTGCTCTTTCTAAAGATGTCAAAACTTATAAACACCCCATTCATAGTTTTTGAGTTATTTTCATTAGAACGTGAAAACATCTCATTTTTGCCACTTTTTTAAAGTAAGTTTATATTTCAAAGAAGTTTGGAAATTTATGAGATATCTTCTTGAATTTTTGGGTGGGTGTTATTAAAACATTGCTCTTTCTGAACATATCAAAATCTGAAAATACCCCATTGATAGTTTTTAAGTTATTTTCATTTGAATCTCAAAGCTGTTCATTTTTGCTTTTTTTACTTTTTTAAGGTAAGTTTATATTTCCAAGAATTATAGTTTGGAAATTATTTGAGTTATATTCGTGAATTTTTGCGTGGGTGTTTATAAAATATTGCTCTTTCTGAACATGTCAAAATTTGAAAAGAACCCATTGATAGTTTTTGGGTTATTTTCATTTGAACGTGAAAGCATCTCATTTTTGCCACTTTTATTAAAGTAAGTTTATATTTCAAAGAATTATAGTTTGGAAATTATTTGAGATATCTTCTTGAATTTTTTCGTGGGTGTTATTAAAATATTGCTCTTTCTGAACATATCAAAATCTGAAAATACCCCATTGATAGTTTTTGAGTTATTTTCATTTGAATGTCAAAGCTGCTCAGTTTTGCTTTTTTTACTTTTTTAAGGTAGGTTTATATTTCAAAGAATTATAGTTTGGAAATTATTCCAGATATATTCGTGCATTTTTGCTAGGGCGTTAATAAAATATTGCTCTTTCTGAACATGTTAAAATCTAAAAACTTGATAGTTTTTAAGTTATTTTCAATTTGAACGTGAAAGCAGCTCATTTTTGCTAATTTTTTTTTTCTGAACATGTCAAAATTTGGAAAAACCCATTGACAGTTTTTAAGTTATTTTCATTCGAACGTCAAAGAAGTTAATTTTTACCACTTTTTAAGGTAAGTTTATATTTCAAAGAATTATAGTTTGAAAATTATTTGAGATATCTTCGTGAATTTTTGCGTGGGTATTAATAAAACATTGCTCTTTCTAAACATGTCAAAATTTGAAAACAACCCATTGATAGTTTTTGAATTATTTTCATTTGAACGTTAAAGCAGCTCATTTTTCCCACATTTTTAGCTAAGTTTATATTTCAAAGAATTATAGTTTGGAAATTATTTAAGATATCTTCGTGAATTTTTGCGTGGGTTTCTAAACATGTCAAAATTTGAAAACAACCCATTGATAGTTTTTGAATTATTTTCATTTGAACGTTAAAGCAGCACATTTTTCCCACATTTTTAGCTAAGTTTATATTTCAAAGAATTATAGTTTAGAAATTATTTGAGATATCTTCGTGAATTTTTGCGTGGGTATTAATAAAACATTGCTCTTTCTAAACATGTCAAAATTTGAAAACAACCCATTGATAGTTTTTGAATTATTTTCATTTGAACGTTAAAGCAGCTCATTTTTCCCACTTTTTTTAGCTAAGTTTATATTTCAAAGAATTATAGTTTGGAAATTATTTGAGATATCTTCGTGAATTTTTGCGTGGGTGTTAATAAAACATTGCTCTTTCTGAACATGTCAAAATTTTAAAACAACCCATTGATAGTTTTTGAGGTATTTTCATTTGACCGTCAAAGCACCTCATTTTTGAGACTTTTTTATGTAAGTTTATATTTCAAAGAATTATAGTTTAAAAATTATTTGAGATATCTTCGTGAATTTTTGCGTGGGTGCTAATAAAACATTACTCTTTCTGAACATGTCAACATATGAAAACACCCCATTGATAGTTTTTGAGTTATTTTCATTTGAACGCCAAAGAAGTTAATTTTGCCACTTTTTTGTTTAAGTTTATATTTTAAAGAATAAAGTTATTTGAGATATCTTCGTGCATTTTTGTGTGGATGTTAATAAAACATTGCTCTTTCTGAACTCGTCAAAATCTGGAAACACCCCACTGATAGTTTTTGAGTTATTTTCATTTGATTGACGTTCAAATAAACTAATTTTCAGGTTAAGTTATATTACAGAGAATCATAATTTGAAAATTAGTTTTTGTTGCAACTTCGAGTTAATGTAAAGCAGTGTATTTTATACTTCGGTATGAGTCAGCGGTTCGTACGCGTGGCGCATGAAGTAAAATTTCGAGTTTAGAAAAGCCTGAAAATTTGGTTTGGTCGCTCCGCTTCGCGGAGCGACCAAACCAAATTTTTAGGCTTTTCTAAACTCGAAATTTTACTTCATGCTTAACCTGGGAGTGGAAACTATCCTTAGAAGTTTCAAATGTTAATCAAATACAGCTTTTTTTAATTCTGAAGACAAAATCTGAAAACTCCTTTCGTTAGTTTTTAAGTTATTTGGATTGCTCGAAAAGCGTAATTTTATTTTTTATATCGAACACTTTTTTCATTTTTTCTCATTAATCACTTGGTGAAACATTTTAAAAAATGTATTGGTTTTGTCAAAAATTATGTTGTATCTATTCTCTTTGGTTTTGTGAATTAAATTCGTTTAATGTTTATTCACGGCAAGTTTATTTCAAAATACAGTTAATGCTCAATACTAATGCTTATTACTAACAATAAATTACAAGTAATAAATAAGTTAAAAAATAAGATTAAAAAATAAGATCAATAAGTTAAAAAATAAGAACAATTCACAAATGGGACAACCAAACAGATTAAAAAGAAAATAATCTTATTTGTCTTACGAAAAAACGACTTAAGTTTCTGTTTGTTGTTTTGCTTCACTTATACAGTTAATTTATATACAGGGTGTCCCGATTAGGCAGTCGATGCATTTTTTCGCAGTGTGCTCTAGTAGTAGTACACTTTCTTTACAGAGAATAGTTTATTTAAAATATTAATTTTGGAGATTAATGAAGGGAGATTGTCCTTAATAGTACACATTGTCGTGAATATTTTTTCCCATTTAACCGATTCTCTCTCTTAACGTTTAGAAAAGAAAAATGGATCGACTGCTTAATTGGGAGACCCTGTATAGTATATATTTACATATAAGTTTTAGACATTCGTTGTTTTTTTCTGTGTGTTAAATTTAAAGTTACGAGCGAGTGTTTTCCAGTCCCAGGTTAAGCATGAAGTAAAATTTCGAGTTTAGAAAAGCCTTAAAATTTGGTTTGGTCGAACCAAATTTTCAGGCTTTTCTAAACTCGAAATTTTACTTCATGCGCCACTCGTATAAAACACTGAAATATTGTGAAGTTCAAAATATACTGATTGTTCATAATTTTATAAATGTTTTTTATGATTAACCCATTAACGGCCGAGCAATTATAGAACTCTAATTCTAAAAGTTGATTTTAGGTAAAATTGTACACTTATTTTTATGATTTTTACGAATGACTTATTGTATTATATACTGTGAATTTTTCTTCTAAATATAAATAATGTATAGACTGTAAATATAAGGCATTCGTCGAATTTGTATAAAAACGTGCAATATAAAGTTTAGAACGAGTATTTCCACTCCCAGACTAAGCATGAAGTAAAATTTCGAGTTTAGAAAAGCCCCGCGTAGAAAATTTGTCGCGCAGCGACCCGAGACAAATTTTCACGGGGCTTTTCTAAACTCGAAATTTTACTTTGTGCGCCACGCGTATACAACACTGAAATATTGTGAAGTAAGAAATACACTGAAAACATTTTTTTTAAATAAGTAATAATCGAGATATTTAAATAACAAAATATTTACATTTTTTTTCATATATTTTCAATTTAAGTCAAATAATATAATATATCAAATTAACTTATTTAGTAATGTAGTTAACATAAAATTAATAATGTTGCGTATATGCATCAATGGTACATTATGGTTTAATTCGAACGTCTTAGTATATGTAAAAGTATACTGAAAAGTAAAAAAATCCTGTACATTTTTAAATGTAATTTTAAATCGTCAGTCAAGGATTTAATAAAATAAATCACTGTCTCCAATCTTTTTGCGAATTCTTGAGATAGATTGCATATGTACCTACATTTAATAATAACTCCTCTAGGTTAAACAAGCCTGTTAAATTTGCGTATAACGCGTTTTCCATTCTAGTAATTAACTTTCATTATAATTACGGTGACTGACGGGCTCCAAATTAAATTCATCGCACCAATTCATGTCACCCATCAAGTTTCTCGCGAAAGGCCATTACTCTGGATCTTAACAACGTTTAAAACTTTAAACTCCCCATCAAATTCGATTTACTTATCCCCCTCCTTCGACTTCGAACATCTAAAGCTAATAAACTCCAACAAAATCACAATTAATGTTACAAGAATTTAGTACCAATCGAATTGTATAGATAGTTAGAGCATCGAGTAAAGTAATGCTCGAGAAAGTTGTAAAATTAAATTATCGGAAAGTACAAAAAGGAAAGTTAATTGTTTAAAACAGTTATTATAGGCAACGCAATATACAGTAACGGTATTGGGCTGCCTGTAATAACTGTTTAATGGATTTAACTCGCGTTTTATTCAGGTGTAGAGTTAAAAAAGTGATCTAATTTAGAAGGGAACATTACAGTTTGCTTTCTTTACAAAATTTTGAAGCTATATTTATTAAACCCAGTAAGCGCCATTGGTGCAATAATTCAACGTTATTAATTTCTGATTTCTGAATTGACGTGGTAATTTGCCTAGAAAGGGCTTCATCTTCCGGTCGTCGAGTTTTAGACGATAACATACAAAAAGATGATGTGAATTTTTATTCATTGTCCAATCTGTTACTTTATATCAGTAAGGTAGAGGACATTTTTGAACTTTATCAGTTAATTTCTTTAAAACTGTTATACCAGTGCAGCAATTTAGGTGTATAATAACTAAACATTACGAACATTCCAGCATAAAGTCATCGTACAGCATTATAAAGTGTTTTAAACAGGTAATGTATTGGACACTAAAAAATGATTATATAGTTTTAAAAAAAATCACTAAAATTCAGGAAGGTAAGACACTTACATAGAACTACTTAAAACATAAAAAGGAAAGTTAGAGGGTCTAAAAAACGTATTCGTCATAGTAATTAGATGGAATTACTAAATAAGTGAATTTAATACATTGTATCATTATATCTTACTTAAGAATATGTGTAGGAAAATGTAAATATTTTTATCTACGCCCTATCTAGCAACCGCATCATACTACAATCATACTTGTCAAGATGACAGACAAGTATGATTGACATTACGTACACATGCACGTAATAGCTTTGACAAGTACATTACGTGCTGACAGCCGAACAGCTGATTGCTTACCACACAACCAAATGACATTTCTTTGATGTACATGGAGTTTTTATTTAAAGTATACGTATTACAAATTCAACTTCCTACTGAGCAAACACATTCAAGTAATGTTTCATCAACATTAATACAACGTTTAATGTTGCTACAATGTTTGTTTGTTTTTTGCTCCGTGGGTTATTTTCATTAAATCTTCAGTTATTCGTTGCTTTTTTTTAAGAGTTCAATTTGAAGCTTTAAACGAGTGTTTTCCACTCCCAGACTAAGCATGAAGTAAAATTTCGAGTTTAGAAAAGCCCCGTGAACATTTGTCGAGGGTCGCGCAACGACCCGAGACAAATTTTCTGGGCTTTTCTAAACTCGAAATTTTACCTCATGCGCCACGCGTATAAAACACTAAAATATTATGAACTCTATGTATATTTGAACCTCACTTGGAATCAGTGTTTTATACGCGTGGCGCATGAAGTAAAATTTCTAGTTTAGAAAAGCCCAGAAAATTTGTCTCGGGTCGCTGCGCGACCCTCGACAAATTTTCACGGGGCTTTTCTAAACTCGAAATTTTACTTAATGCTTAGTCTGGGAGTGGAAAACACTCGTTTAAAGCTTCAAATTGAACTCTTTTAAAAAACAACGAATGTCGGAAAATGCACAGCTTTATGCATGTTTACCTAAAAAATCAAATCAAGTAGTAATTTAGTTTTCATTATTGTATACTATTAAAAATGATTGCAATAAATAAGTTGTTCTTTCATGTTCATTGTTTATTTTGTTAGGGCGTAGGTAAAGTATCGTACGTTTCTCGAGTGGTCTGGCAATTACATACTCGCGGAATACTGAACTCGCCGCTGCGCGGCTCGTGCGCAACATATCCGCTCATATGTAATATGCTGCATACCACTCTCGCGACGTAATATACTATTACCTACGCCCTGTCTAGTAACCGCATCATACCACACTGTCATGTTGACGCGTATGATAGATATGTACAGATGCACGTAATAGCTTTGACAAGTGTATTACATGCTGAATAGCTGATTGATTACTGCACAAAGAAACAGACATTTTTTTTATGTATATTGATCATGTTACTATCTAAAATTATTGAATAAATAAGTTGTTCTTTCAGATTGTACGACATTTTTACCACTCCATTTTTACCACCATATATTTTTTACCACCAATTCTTTTTACCACTCCGGTTTTACTACCATATATTATTTACTACTAATTTTTTACCATTAGTTATCATATAAATATTTCTGAAGTATTTACAAGTCTGTATAAAACATTCATTCGGTTCTATTTTTGATTTTTCGCGCTAGATGTATTAAAATGTAATAAATATTAACTGTTTACAAAACTGTCATGGACATTTTTGAGAATGATGTAAAATATTAATGTTAATATTTAAATATTCAGGGGCTGTTCCGTACACGCAAAGAGACTTACGCAATTTATTCTATTGCAAACTTTTCTCCTAACCTAACCTAACGTAGTAGTATGTAGAATCTCATAAAGATTTAGGCAATCTATTCTATTGCAAACCTTTCTCCTAACATAACCTAACCTACAAGTATGTGGAATAGTCACCGCGTGCAAAGAGACTTACGCAGTTTATTCTATTGAACATCTTTCTCCTAACCTAATCTAGAAGTAAGTGGAATAGTCATCGTCTGCAAAGAGACATACGCAATTTATTCTGTTGCAAACCTTTCTCCTAACCTAACCTAGAAGTATGTGAAATATTTAACTTGCGCAAAAAGACGTCCGCAATTTATTCTATTGCAAACCTTTTTATTAACCTAACTTAAAAACATGTAAAATCGCCTAAGCATAATAAAATGTTTATCTGCGTCTATTTATTTTATAGAAAAAATGTGTGGTTATACTAAGCCTTACATCAGATAATTTTGCTTGGTTATGTGGTTCTATTAAATTATTTTAATTGTATTTAAATTTAGCTGTGTGTCTACTAACCAAACTGGATATGCCGTACCTAATTACGATGTAAATCACCAATTATGATGTAAATCAGGAAAAATATGATTTGTAATAAAATATGATGGTAATAAAATGGTGGAAAAAATATAGTGGTACAAAAATATAGTGGTAAATATAGAGTGGTAAAAATGGAGTGGTAAAAATGACCCCTAACGGTTCTTTCATGCTCATTGTTTATTTTGTTAGGGCGTAGATAAAGTATCGTACGTTTCTCGAGTGTTATTGCAATTGCATACTCGCGGAATACTGCACTCGCTGCTGCGCGGCTCGTGCGCAACATATCCGCTCATATGTAATATGCTGCATACCACTCTCGTGACGTAATATATTATTTTACTTCAATATTTTTATTATTACTTATCTAACAATAAAGTACTATCGCAAAATACGGAAGCAAGAACTTTTCCAGCAGACTTTTGAACGCGAAATTTATTTGGCCTTGGAGACACAGAGTGCTTCCATTTCATGGATTGCTGTTTTTGTTTGGATCATGGGAATGTACCTAAGTTTCATCTATAGTAACAACTCGATTAAACAAATTTGGACCTGTTTCAGATCGGACAAGGACTGAACACGATGTGCTGGATTCTGATCCACGTTCAGGCATTTGTGAATCCATTTTGCAGATGTTTTTTCCATGTCCAAATCGATATGAATAATGTGATGAACTAGTTCTTATGAAATCATCGGGGGTTAGCTTAGCGTTTTAGTTAAGTTCGACCACCTGATATGATTAATCATGAAGGACTGCACCGATATTTTATGAGGTTGACACTGAAATGGACCTCCATGTCTTTCATCATCCTAGTGGAAAATGTTCGTCGTTAGAAGCAAGCAAATTCTATTGACTGTGTCTTCGTAAATTTCCTTACGCCGAAAATCCTTTAAATACCAGTATTCGATGATCGTTTGATATTCTATTCTATTGAATTTCTGAATAATGAAAATTTGCTAGGTAATGCTTAAACTTTTTGACATGAAATTGGTAACCCGATTTTGTTGATGCACTCCATATGTTCAATGCTACTTATCAATACCCCCTCGTACGATATGGTAATATTTTAACTTGAGATAAGACTCTATGTTGGTCTGTGGCAAGGATATATTTAAAAATATACAGAGTTTCATGTAACACCGAACATTTTCATAACGAGAATTTTTCTTTGAAGTATCCATATGCATACGTTGCACATTTTTCGATGAATTTCAAGAAGCTTTAAGCGAGTGTTTTCCACTCCCAGGCTAAGCATGAAGTAAAATTTCGAGTTTAGAAAAGCCTGAAAATTTGGTTTGGTCGCGTAGCGCGAAGCGCGGAGCGGCCAAACCAAATTTTCAGGCTTTTCTAAACTCGAAATTTTACTTCATGCGCCACCGGTACAAAACACTGACATATTACGAAATTTAAAACATAAAGCTAAAATTTACATTGAATCAGTGTTTTGTACCGGTGGCGCATGAAGTAAAATTTCGAGTTTAGAAAAGCCTGAAAATTTAGTTTGGCCGCTCCGCGCTTCGCGCTACGCGACCAAACCAAATTTTCAGGCTTTTCTAAACTCGAAATTTTACTTCATGCTTACCCTGGGAGTGGAAAACACTCGTTTAAAGCTTCAAATTGGAATCTTTTAATAAACCGAGCATCGGAAAATGTGCAACGTATGCATATGGATAGTTCAAAGAAGAATTCTCGTTATGAAAATGTTCGGTGTTACATAAAACTCTCTGTTAGACATACCACTGTCTCTCTCTCTTTCATCATAATTTATTAACCTAAGTTTAATAATAAAATTCCCATGCTCTAAACATTGCACCGAATCAGGTAATTTAATTAGGCGCAACAAAGCGTCAACTCGCTCGGCTGTAAACGCGGCGTTTTGCGCTGCCAAATACAATTATTATACGCCAGGTACGAGTAAGTACTTCCCCATAAATTATGATAGATTTTCCACTGCGGGGTTTCATGTCATGACGGTAATTCCAATTACGGGCCGCATTTTCAGGCCCCGATTGGGCTTCGCGTGCGTGTGCGGCATCGATTTAAAAAAAAATTCATACAAAAATGACAGTAACAGTAAATCCATGCGACACAGTTTACGTAAGCGTAAATGCGATTCAAATCCAATAATAAAATAAAACGTGATGTAAAGCACAAAAATACCTGCAGGATTTAACAGTGGCGTAAATTTTTATTTCTAATAATCCTTGTGGCGTGTTCATATTTCGGTTTAAGATTGCGATTTAGTATGGGTAAAATACAACGTTTTACGTAGTAACTTCGTTAAATCTGACACCATATTGAATATGATTGATTAGGCGATGCAACCAATGATATTCGCTAAATGTAACATCATACTGAATACAATTAGTTGATTAGCTAATGCAACCAATGAAATTCGTTAAATCTGACATCATACTGAAAATGATTGGCTCCAGCGGCGGCTCGCAGCCTAACTTCAGGGTAGGCCACAGCGCCAAGGCACACACAATTTTAGGTTAGGATCTCGCTTTATAAATACAAGGAATTGCACAATAAAGTCACTTTTCAATAACAGATACATATTACCTTGGGTCTCTAGCCTACCCTGAAGTTAGGCTACGAGCCGCCACTGATTGGCTCTTTAGGCGATGCAACTCTTATTTGATTTTAAGTATTTCATTGTATAATTGTATAAGTGTATTTGCACGGGAAGTCGTTGTTTCAATGAATATTTATTGTCTTAATATAGTCTTATTAATTAAGACGTATTGTTTGCAGTTTATATGAACATTATCGTAATTTTTTTAATAATAATAATAATAATATGTCTTTATTCCAATGAAAACAGAATATACAGTAACATACATTTGTTGCACGGAATAGGGTTAATTACAAGAAATAATCATTATTGAAAATACTCATCCATGTTATAAGGTTCTAAAACTAGTAAGAATTCCTTTAGTGATTGTTTCCAGTTCGAAAGCGTTGTAGAGCCCCGTACATGTTTGGGGAGGTTGTTATATATTTTTATACTATTGTATAATGGACTCTTTTCATAGAATATCAACTTATGATATGGGTAGTTGTATACGATGCCATGTCTAGTGTTGTGTTGACTAAGGAGTCTATACTCGTCATATAGATGTCTATGTTTCCACATAAACTTCATTGACTCATATATATACACTCCAGTGCAAGTTAGTAGTCCATTTGCCCTGAACACGTTTCTACAGCTTTCAGTATACTTCATCTTGCACATAACTTGAATTGCTCGTTTTTGGGCAATTGTAATTGTTTGAAGGTTACTCCTACTACCCCAGAACATTATGCCGTATTTCATATGGGAGAAAAAATTTGCAAAATAGAAAGTTCGAGTGATGCTCGGATTGGTATACTTTGACAGTACTCGTAGACCGTAGCAGGCTTTGTTTAATTTTGCTGAGATATTACTGACATGACTCTTGTAGCTAAGATTCTCATCAATAGTGATACCAAGAAATTTTGAAGTTTGAGTGACTTCGTAGTTTGTACTATTTAAAGAAATGTAGTTCTGAGTTTCTATCCTATTACTAACTTTAAATTGCATACATGTGGTTTTATCTTTATTTAGTAATAACTTGTTATTATAGAACCATGTTTGGAGTTTGTTAAGATGTATGTTGCCGACTGATTCAACGTCCGCGAAGTGTTCACCCGTTAATATTATATTAGTACCATCCGCGTAGTTTATAATTTGGCAGCCTACTCCTGAATTGCAATTGATATCATTTAAAAAAACGTTGAATAAAAGGGGACTTAAAATACTGCCTTGGGGAACACCCATGGTACCCTCCAAGACGCTTGATACAACTTCTTGTGCATTACTCCTCAATTTCACTGATTGTTTTCTAGATAACAGGTATGATTCTAACCATTTATTGGGAGTGCCACGAATGCCGTAGTAATTAAGCTTTGCTAGCAAGATTTCATAATCTATTGTATCAAACGCCTTGGATAAGTCCAAGAACATTCCGCAGGCTACATTATTTTTGTCCAATGCAATGTATATTGGTTGTACAAAATCAAATAGAGCAGTTTCAATGCTACGTCCTTTTATAAATCCGTGTTGTGTATCAGTAAATAGATTGTTATTTCTGAAAAAAATTGTCAGTCGGCTAGCCATAATTGATTCAAGTAATTTAGGGAATGTACTTAGGATACTAATCGGTCTGTAATTGTCGATATTTTCTACATCTCCTTTCTTAAAGATTGGTGTAACAATTGAGAGTTTAAGTTGGTCAGGAAACACTCCGGTTTGAAAAGATTCATTAAAAATATGTTGAAGAGGTTTTACTAATGCATCAATGCTATTTTTTTATTAATTTTATGGATATACCATCATAACCACAAGAGGGTTTGTTTTCAAGCTTATTAATTACATTACGAATTTCAATTTCATGTTCTTAATATTACCACTTTGTAATATTTATGAACTTGTTTTTAACATATAAGGTGATCTTATATGTTAAAAACAAGTTCATAAATATTACAAAGTGGTAATATTAAGAACATGCAGTTCTATAGTGAATTCTGTACTATAATATGGAATGGAGGGTATAAAGACGGTGTTATTTGTGATATCATTATTTGCAGTAAGGGGTTTAGTTCCAATTCCATTAAAAAATGTGTTAAAGTCATTTGCTAATTTGTGCAAGTTTTTTGTCTCAGGTAGTGTCATGTGCTTTCTTTTGTTTCCCATAAGATTCGATATTATATTCCAAGATGTTCTTGACTTATTTTTTGACTTATTTAACTTATTTTCGTAAAATGTATTTTGTTCTTGTATGAGAAGTTGGTTATAATTTGATTTTAGACGCCTCAATTCATGTTTAGCTTCGGGTATAAAATTAGATATTGTATTAATAATGTTTATTTGGTTTCTACATTCTTCGACTTCTTTTGACTTGAAGTTACAGTGCGATTTGCTTTCATTAATTGACATTTTTTTTTTAAATATTATATTTAAAGTTTTGAAAACTAAAAGAAGCTTAAGCTTGTTCTCTTAGATTCAAATAGTTTTGAATTTGAAATGTTCTTAAAGTTTTAATCCAGATTCTACTGGTTAGATGAAAAATAGTTAATTATTTCGGATTAAATCTTCGCTTTTCAAAATGAGATGTTAACAAGTCCCAAGAAAGTAAACTCAAGTGCATAGAAAACGGCCCACCTATTCTTTTAATTTTTTGTAATAAAATCATTGTTCCAATACTACGAACAAAACGTTTGGTATTTTACGATAAAATAGACTATCAAGTAGACATTGGACAGTAGAACGGCTGACTATAGCACTCTGAAAACATACCACTGGCTTTGAAAATCTTCCACAAGAGCTACAGCTTTTGCACAATCTACAGCACTTTAAACCATGATGAACACACCAAACTTTAGTAAGTTAATTCCCACATTCACTGAAGATCAAAACAAATAAATGGTGATGTGTCCATCATAGTACTTTCCCCTGTAAATTGCGTATTAAATCACTTTTTAAATATATGTAGCATTATTATTTTCAAAATGTCTTCAACTTTTTGATAACTACAACTTTTATTTGAAACATTTTCCAATTGTATCAACACACACTCTGACACAAATCAATGACTAGATAAAAAACACTATTTATTAAATATCTCAAAAACTAAGAGTGCTATGACAAAAAGTAAGTGAACAATACATCTTCATTTTGTTATTATCTACAACTTTTATTTGAAAGAATTTTTTGTTTGATGAACATTTATTGAAAAAATCTGAAAAAACTGAAAAACGCTAAGAGTAAAGTACCACTTCCGCTTTTCCGATTTTCACCAAAAGCTTTTCAGTTCTTCCGATAACAAAAAGCTTAAGTTTCAAGTTTCATCTCGATATCTTTAGCGGTTTTTGCGGTACAGCGCACACAGACAGACAGACAGACATTTTTCAAAAATGGTCTTATTCGACTCAGGGGACCTCAAAACGGATATTTCCGCTAAAATTTTTGATTCGAAAATTTTCACGAAAACAATACTTTCCCTTTGTATTACATACGGGGGAAAGTAAAAACAGTAGAATGAACAGCATATCTTTAAATTTCATTTGTGGTGATTATTGTTCATTAAATAAACTGATAAGTACCCTATGTCGTTTTTTTTCTAGACCCTGATAGTCTTATCGTAAAATACCAAAAGTTTTATTCGCAGTATTGCAAGAGTAATGCGTTTATAAAAAAATAAAAAATAAATAATAGGTGGGCCGTTTTTTTTAACGTAATTGTATTTGTAATAATGTACTATACATAATACGAAAAATAATCGTAACTTTACACGCAGCACAAAATCCTCAGGACTTATTTCCTCTTCCCCACCAAAATCCGATATTAAAAACTCTTATCACCGGTTCCCAAATTCTGGAAATGATAGAATAATCTAATCAACGAGCTAACAGTATGAAGAATATCCTGCGTTATATGATATGCAAGAACATATTAGTGCAAAAAAGGGGAACAAAATATTAAATTTTACACTTCAGTGGTTTACACGTTTTTTTTTTCAGTTAAGCGAATAATAACTCTAATTACGAACAATTACCGATGGCTCGTCTCAATTAATGTACGATTCTTTAATAGCGTTTTCATCGTGGGAAATGATTTTTCAACTTTCACAGAGAGCACTTGTTGCACACACGATTCGGATCTTGGGGGCATTTCCGGTACGGCAAAGGACGACACGCGTTCGTCATTAGAACTTTAATTACCTGGCGGAAATGCACTCACGAATTAAAAATACAGACAGACGACTTAGGAGAAATAGAATGAAGAAAATAAGATTATGGATTGAAATAACAGTTTCTTGAAAACTGTTTTGTGTTGTAGGCGATCACTTTGTGGTACATCTTAAATACACTTGGAAATAAAACACTTTTTACTTTGTTTAACCACTGTATTTTGCACTTAATTTGTGACTATAGTTTTGACTATCTAGTAGTCACTATCAAACTACAAGTAAATAAAAATTACATCTTAAAAACTATTTGGAAGCACTAGAAGTACACAAGGTCCGAATTAATCCTGGAATTTCCCTTCTTAACGACCAGGTTGACCTAATGTAAACCCCTCTCTCCGAAGCCGTATAAATAGTTTTTAACATATATTTTTTAGTATAAATGAAATTGCCAATTCTTGGTTGCAGAATACTTCAAACATTAAAAGTGCGATTCTTTTCGCAATCTACAACAAGTTAGTCTTACAAAGACTATATCAAACACTCATTGAAACAACTACTTCCCGGGCTAATACCCCGACGGACATTGAATTATACAACAAGTGTTTGCTGTTACATACAGTAAATGTAACAATTTGGGTCAAATCAAATTATTCAGGCCATCTATATTTTTTATTTTCTTTTAGTTTGATAATGACTACTAGATAGTCAAAACTAAGTCACAAAATAAGTGCAAAATACAGTGGTTAATCAAAGTAAACAGTGTTTTATTTACAAGTTTCTTGAAACATTGGTCGATGACAGAAGACGCCTGCCAGTAGTGATTGTATTTTTTTTATTTAACGGTAATTCGGTAAAGCTTGAGTAATCAATAATTTACCGGTAATTAAAAATATCGTTATTTTAAGGGGTAAACGTCATTAGGTATATGGAAAATCAATAGCATTCAACGTAGGTTTTTTTAAATACAGGGTGGACTAAACGTAATGACACGATGTTCTAAGGCTATACTTTTTTTATATTATGCGTAGTTCAGGCGCTATAGCGAAAAAATGATTTTTTTTTATTTTCTGTTTTAGCTCAGTTATTTTCAGAGAAAGTCGAGTTTAATTTGTATTTTCTTAAGGTACTTTTTTTAATAGGAACCTTGTAGTGTACTCAGATTTTCGAAAATTGTTGTCACATTTGAGCTACAAGGGTCGTTTGTTATTTATTATGGTGGTCATAGTTAGCTATGGCACCATTGAAAAGAGATTTGTTTTTGCTTTTCAGAAATATATAATTTCACAATAAAAATACTTTTTGTTCCTTATTTCACTTTTATTTTTATTCTTAAAATGTACATTTCGAGTGTTAAGCACTCAATATCAATACCTCCTAGTTATTGATAATGAGTGCTGAGCACTCGAAATGTACATCTAACGAATAAAAATAAAAGTGAAGTAAGGAATAAAACGGGTATTTATTGTGATTAAATACTCCACATAACTCAAATATACAATTAATGTATAATTTGTTATGTTTAACATAAAAACGAATGGTGGAAACAATAAAATAGATTATTTTAGTACTGACAGGTTGACAATTGAAGACTCTGAAAACAAAAGAATAAAGAACGTTTATTTTATAAAAATTATTTATTCAAAAATATTACTTTCCATCAGAGCTGGGATGAATCCTCAAAAACAGGATTCGAATCACGAATCCGAATCACCTAATATGATTCGAATCACGAATACTCGAATAAAGGATTCGTAAGTGAAAAATATGATTCGAATCAAAGATTCGAATCCTCATTTTTGAATCACGGATACAAATCCTTTAAAAATAAATTTGAATCTATTATTTGCAACCAGTAATATTTTATTCCATCAGTTTCTATTAAGAAAAATGTACATTTACCGACAAAATATCTGATTATATAATGATTTTAATTAATGATGATTTATGTGTTATTGAACTTCATTTTAAATCTGTGTTTTATACGCGTGGCGCATGAAGTAAAATTTCGAGTTTAGAAAAGCCCCGTGAAAATTTGTCTCAGGTCGCTGCGCGACCCGAGACAAATTTTCTACGCGGGGCTTTTCTAAACTCGAAATTTTACTTCATGCTTAGTCTGGGAGTGGACAACACTCGTTCTTAGAAGTTTCAAATTAAAGGATCACTCTAGATTACTAAGTTTATTACCATTTTACAAAGGCTACAGCTCGAAGGACCAACCATGGTCTTCGGAGACCGAAGGACTACAGGGAATCGAAGTTTATTTACAAGAAAACAACGAATATCTTAAGGTTTACAGCATGGATAGGAAAGAAAACATCCAATTTTGGAAAAATATCGAAGTTGGGTTGATTTTCAGTGCGTTTTTAACTTCACTTTAAATCAGTGTTTTATACGCGTGGCGCATGAAGTAAAATTTCGAGTTTAGAAAAGCCCCGTGAAAATTTGTCTCGGGTCGCTGCGCGACCCTCGACAAATTTTCTACGCGGGGCTTTTCTAAACTCGAAATTTTACTTCATGCTTACTCTGGGAGTGGACCGTCAAGATTTTCTATATGTCGAGATTTTCGATATTTCTAGATTTATGTCGATTTATTCACAGTTTGTTATTGTATTAAATGCAACTTTAATATTAAATAAAAACGGTTTTTTTTAGGAATAGAATATTCACCCATTAAGAGCCGACCAAATTATAAAGTTAACTCTAAAAGTTAATTTTAGATAAAATTTTGAATCTTTTTCTATGATTTCAATGAATGATTTATTATATTACATACGTCGAAAAAGTTAAATTTAAAATTCAAACGAGTGTTGTTCACTCCCAGACTAAGTATGAAGTAAAATTTCGAGTTTAGAAAAGCCCCGCGTAGAAAATTTGTCGAGGGTCGCGCAGCGACCCGAGACAAATTTTCACGGGGCTTTTCTAAACTTGAAATGTTACTTATGCGCCACGCGTATAAAACACTGATTTAAAGTGAAGTTAAAAATGCACTGAAAACCAACCCAACTTCAATATTTTTTCAAAATTAGATGTTTTCTTTCCCATCCATGCTGTAAACCTTTAGATATTCTTTGTTTTCTTGTAAAAAAACTTCGATTCCCTGCAGTTCTTCGGTCTCCGAAGACCATGGTTGGTCCTTCGAGCTGTAGCCTTTGTAAAATGGTAATAAACTTAGTAATCTAGAGTGATCCTTCAATTTGAAACTTCTAAGAACCAGTGTTGTCCACTCCCAGACTAAGCATGAAGTAAAATTTCGAGTTTAAAAAAGCCCCGCGTAGAAAATTTGTCGAGGGTCGCGCAGCGACCCGAGACAAATTTTCACGGGGCTTTTCTAAACTCGAAATTTTACTTCATGCGCCACGCGTATAGAACACTGATTTGAAGTGAAGTTAAAAATATACTAATAACGTTGGATATTTTTCATGGTTAAGTAACCAAATATCCATTCACAAATATTTGAATTATTCGAAAATTTCAATATTTATATTCAAATATGAATAATTTAGTGATTTAAATATTCATATTAGAATATTTAACTATTTGAATTAATCGAATTCGAATCCCAGCCTGAATAGCAATGATTCGAATTATTTAGGAGGATTTGAATCCGTGTATGAGGATTCGAATGCTTTTATAAGGATTCGATTCCTTTTATAAGGATTCGAATCCTTTTATAAGGATTCGAATCCTTTTATAAGAATTCGAATCCTTTTATAAGGATTCGAATCATCTACGTCTGGATTCGAATACGAATCCTTTTAAAAGAATGTAACGAATCCGGATCACGAATCCGTTTTCACTAAAGTATTCGAATACCTCTGTTGAATCCTCTAAAAGGATTCGAATCCGGGAATCGAATCCTGAATGATTCGAATCCTGCCCAGCTCTGCTTTCCATGAACCAAAGATATAATAAGGAGTTACGAATGATGTTCAAACACGCCCCATGTTGAGAATGAATCTGTGGACACCCTGGTCAAGGTGCATGTGCAGGACAGTACAATTTTTGAACTTTATTTTTTTAAACATATGTATTTTTATGAGAAAATAACGAATCTGAAGTCCATTTTTTTAGAAAACTTACCGTTTTAGCGAAATTAATTTTTAAAGTTGTCGATTTTGAGAAATTATTTATCGCTCATATGTGTGATTTTATACACATTTACTGAATAAAATAGACCCACATTACAACTTAGACACAAGTTCTTAGGTATTATTTGCAATTTATTACTTTGTCTTAAATTTTAAGCGAATACACTGATTTAATTTTACACTATAAAAGTGACGTTTGTTGACAACTATTTATATGAAATATGTGTAATACCGACTAATGCCTCAGATTGATATAATTTCATGAAAAAAAGAACAGGTGGCGCTAGTGTATTATTTATTTGATTTGATTATGTACTAGCGCCACCTAGTTTTTACACACCTAATCATGGCGATATCAGCGGTGACAATTGAATTTTGGATAAACAAATCTCAAATGTCACCGTTTATATGTTAACGATGTTAACATTAAATTTGTGTAGTGTATTCACGTTAAAATACAAGTAAAAGATCAAAATTGGTGCAGATATGTAGCAATTTATAAGGAAGTTATGCTGTGTTTTCACTTTACAGTGGAAATGTGGCATAAAATTGCAAGAAAAGGCAAAAAGGACATCTAATAAAAACATTAACCTAAAACACAAATTGTGACTAAACGGTAAGTTTTAGACAAAAACATATATTAGATTCTTCATTGTCACACACAAACGCAGACAGTTCCATTAAAAAAAGTTCTCAAAAAGGTCAAAAACGTCGAAAAAAAAAACCCAGTGTCCAACACATGCACTCAAGCCGACACCCTGTATATTTAAAAGAAAAATTCCCTTTATATAGATAATTTTATTGCCCATTGATAGGTTTGTCAAATAAATAAAGTAATAAAATCAAACAAAAAGGTTGACATGCGTTTGTGATGCTCTGTTTTGTTTTTTGTGACGTCAGGGTAAAAGGATGGTTTTGTTTGTGGATTATGTTTATTCATTCCTTTATATTTTCTTCTGTCAAATCGAAAAAATAATATCGGTTAAGTGGCCGCCGAATTGATGCATCTTAGGGCTTATTTTAAGAGCATTTTCCATCACTTTTGGCCATTGATTTGTTCTTTCATTCAAGATGTTCTCTTTTAGAGTCGGTAATGTCTGCGGATGCGTGACTTGAAAAAATTATTTAATTTCTAACTTTTTAACTACGAGTACCTAAACTACTTGCATCTAAAAATAATTTTCAAATTAGAAAACTGCAAAGTGCGTTAATGCAGCCGAATGGTTTTCCTGGGAAGACCGAAGACTCGAAAATAGAATTGAAAATTTGGAGCCTGGGCATGGACGCGGACGGACATCGTAAATAATTTTAAGACCGAATAATTCATCCCAAATGTTAAACATAAAATGCAACTAAATGCGTCACACGCGACTAATGCAATCCTCTGTGCAAAATTATTGCGATGCATTAAATAACATCCACAAGCAAAAAATAAAAATATAAAAACGAATTGAAATGAATCTCCACTGATAAGGCTGATAAATGTTTACACTTCATCTTCACTTTTATATAAATAAAACAATTTAAACACTTTCAAATACATATTATTAACGCTACAATTGTTTCGCCACACTGTGGCTTTTTTAGGCGAAGAATTGATCATTTCTTCGCCTAAAGAAGCCACAGTGTGGCGAAACAATTGTAGCGTTATACAGTATGTATTTGAAAGTGTTTAAATTGTTTTATTTATATAAAAGTGAAAATTAATATCGACTGTCTGCAAATTGGCAATTTCACTTTACTTCAAAATAAAATAAATTTTATAATGAATTAATTTCTCACTTAACCCGTGGTTTGAAATTTGAGAATGATAAACTAAATTCTTATTATTAATCTTACCTTGGAAACTAGATTTTTCGTCTATCCACAGTTAGAACTTACATCAATTTGAGTTATCAATGAACTATAAAATTGTAACAATTTTTAATCAGTTTTTGGAGTTATTGAGATCAAATAGGTAAAGTAGCTATAAACTCAAATTAGTGAAGTTCTAATCACATTTATGTATGTGTACACAAGTCTGGTTAGGAAAAATATTTAATAAGTTTTTAATTGGATTTGACATCATTAAAATTATTTGAATCATTGATTTTCGAAACTCGCTCAATAAACTTTTAAGTAATGACAAATATATTGAAACTAGTAAAGGGCGATCATTTAAATTATGACTTAGTGTAGGCGGCATTTTTTTGTGCAATTGCCCAGAATGCTAATTGAATGATAGAATAAATTTGAGGTTATGGTAAACTATGTAACAGTCAGTAGTATCAACCTAATTTAAAATTCAATACTCTAAATCACTTAACTTTGTTTTACCACTTTAATTAACTTTTTACAGTGACTATAGTTTCGACTACAAGCTAGTCATTATCAAACTCAGTTTGATAATGACTAGCTTGTAGTCGAAACTATAGTCACTGTAAAAAGTTAATTAAAGTGGTAAAACAAAGTTAAGTGTTTTAATATTATTTTATAAAGATGTACCACAAAGTGAACGCCAACCAAATCAAAGACTCTAAATCATGTTTTTAACGATCGCACGGTAGAAGTAGCCGGCGTTGCCCGGGCAAATATTTACTTCTATCCTTTATTAGACAGATATTTATGCATGCCCAGCGTATTCACCACATTTTTTAAAGTATACATATCCCGATGCACACGCTGTTAAATTTTAGGCAATTGTTGTTTTTGAAAAAGTTCAATTTAAAGTCATCCTATGTATGTCCATTTGAACATTCTCTATACACTCTTGAACGCTCGGAGCAATTTCAACCAAACTTGGTGCACACACAGGAAGTTTTTCCTGTAAGTATACAAATCCTGAAATATCACGCTGTATTTATTCAGGAATTCGTTAGTTTTGAATATCGTTCAGTTGGAAGCTTTGAGCGAGTATTTCCAATCCTTGATTAGGCATGAAGTAAAATTTCGAGTTTACAAAACTCAAAATTTTACTTCATGCCCCACGCGTATAAAACACTTATTTAACGGGATGTTCAAAATATACTGGTTCAACATACTGTTTTACCAATATATTTTAAACTTCACAATATAACAGTGTTTTATACGCATGGCGCGCATGAAGTAATATTTCAAGCTTTTCTAAACTCGAAATTTTACATCATGCTTAGTCTGGGAGTGGAAACTTTCCTTAGAAGGTTCTAACTGGACGATATTCAAAACCAACGAATGCCTGCAAAAATACAGCGTATATGTCAGGATATGTCTGTGGTTTTGAGGAAAAACCAGTTAAGTGACTTTTTTGGTCAAATTAAGTTATGTGCGGACAATGATAGTTATTTACGTCTATTTTCCCTTGGTGAACTCCAAATGATATTATCTGTTACACATTTAGCACAATTTATACAAAACCTATCCAGTTAAGTGTCATTTTTGAGGAAAAACCAGTTATGTGACATTTTTTGAGGAAAAACCAGTTACGTTCCATTTGAATGCATATTAAATGTATTAACATCCAGTTTTCACCATATATTGCTAACGTTTATACATATTCAGTGTATATAATTCATGAAAGAACATATATGAGTATTATAATTCGATATATTTATATATCGAATGATATATGGACATTTTTCATGTTTGAAAAAGGAAGTTGCACAAGGTGTAAAAGGGTTTGAAAAAATAAGCCACAGAAATTATGAAATAAACGTAACTTTTTCTTAAAGATAAAAGCAATTAGCTACAATTTTCTATACACATCATGTAACGCAGTACAGTAACTAATTAATCGAAGAATAATCGACAGGTTGACGCGAAGAAATTCGGTTAGATCGTCCGACATTAACTTCAATCGCATGTACAGTTTTCACTTTTTTAGGTTGTTCTTTAGGTGAGTGATTACAATTTTCACGCTTCCATTTCAAACTGTTGCTTGTTCATTCGCTTCCGGAAATTCTTCAGTTGAATCGTCGTCGTCTAAATCCGGATCAAAAATTTTCGCACTAGAGATGTCACTCGTACTGAGGAGTTTGTAAAAGTCGTGAACTTCTGGTCTCAAAAGATCCAACATGAAGAGCAAGTCTTATTTCTTCTCGCGGCTTATGTCGTGGGGCCCTGTGTATCTAAGTTGAAGCTGTTCGTTTTGAATATTACAAGTATTACGTCTGCGTACATGTAATTCAGAGAACTCTCCATCTTGAAAATTCTGTTTATAGAAAATCAGATCTTGTTCTTTTAGGTATCTAATCCATTTTACGCTATGCCACAAAAAACGTTAGTTTGACGGATTGTTTTGCAAAAATTTGTAGAGACATGACGCGACTTCATTGGCACCTGTTTTTGCGTCACCTTCGTGCCACATGTAACATGTCGTCTTCGGTGTCGTGTTGTCATTGACGGTCAAGTTGTAGGTCCACAGTTGTCTCTTGTAGAAATCTACAGATGTTTGCAAGGAAGAAGGTGCAGAAGAGGTGGGTGCCCTCGGATGTTTTGGCCTCCTTCTTATCAGCAGATTTAATTGAATACGCCGTATCTGCTGCTTCTTGGTGATCTTTCTGCAGTGTCGTGTCTTTTCTCGTTTATTTTCGTCAGTTTCGTACCTTATTGTGCATGGAACATGTCACACTTATGGCACTTGTCAAGTTGTGGTTGTTTGAATTGAAGTCCTGTTTTCTTGAACACATTATAATATATCCAGTACTTAACAGGTTTCTACACTTCATCTTTGTATAAAGTGTACATCTCCTGAACAGTCAGCCCGATTGGCAAATACCTTTTTGTTGTGTGACGACGCTTTCATAAGCCGGAAACTTGTCAATGTGAGCTTTAACTTCTGCAATTATTGTGTCTGAGATCTTATTTTTAAAAACTTGTTTTCCTCTTCGATCACTCAAAGGCAACTGACCCATCTCCTTCCATATGTAAGTCAGACAATTTTCAATGAAAGACTCGGTCTCGCCAGGAGTTAGTCGAAAACACTTACGACAAACGTTTTGGTCGATAGACTTGCTGCGCAAATAATACACCGCTATGAATTGTTTTCGCCTCAAGTTCCCTTCGCGCTTTTTTACAGGTTTGAGTGTTATCAAGCCTCTCACAAAATCGCGTCGTTTCAAGTACATTCTCTGCGCCCAATAGGAGTCGAAAAATCTAACCTGATCCTCGTTTGATCGTCGCCTCCATCACGTACCAGAGTACTCGAATCATGCTTTGTATCGTAACCTAGTGAAACAGTCATGAAATTGTAACAATTTTTAAGTATATTTTGCAATTTGTTCAATATAAAATGGTTGTAAGCTGTCAATGAAAAAGACTTCTAAATAAATGACCATCTTCTTAAATAAATACCTTGAATCGTCACATCTCCAGAGGATAAACTTAAGTTTTCCATCGATAGTTCATTTTCAAGAAGACTTCTCTGCAATTGCTCGTCTTTCTTCAGAAACGGCCGGTGTCAACTGTAAAGAACCTAAGAAATTTAAGTGGGTTATCTTTTGATCGCTGTCAACAGGACCCGAGAAAAGTTACATTTACCAACCTTACGATTCCGCAAATGAATCCTGAGCATCTTTGGGGATTCCAAAGATGGGTCCTTCGAACTGCTCGAGTATTGTCGGATTAAATCCATTTGTTATTTAAAGTCAGGCTTTGTGTGAGTTGTTACACTTTCATTTTAATCAAAAGGTCTGTGCTATTATAAGTTGTGTTCAAATGTTGGGGCTTGAATCTCCAGAAGGTCGACGACGCCGCCAACTGGTGGCTACTTTATGAATCTCGAAGGCGTGCTTAATACCAGCGGTCGGTACAAAGTATGACGATATTTATGTTGGCACGCCGGTGATACAATTTTTTTACTAAATCATGGTCGAATATATCTTGACTATTTAAAATTACGTGAAATAATAGTCAAATTGCGATTTTTTGAAAAAACCCAGTTATCTAACTTTTTTGAGGAAAAACCAGTTATCTGTTTTCCTTTCATTTCTAGCTAAATAAAAGACATATTCACACGTTTGACATGTTTTATATACTTTTTGTTTCAATATACATACTATTAGATGGATATTCGGAGCCATTACAAGGTATTTATAAAGTTGACCTGTGAAACTTTAAACTTAAATTACTCGAAATCATGTAAAATCGACTTAACTGGTTTTTTCTCAAAACCACAGATGTATACCTAAAAAAAATCCCTGTGTGTACATCAAGTTTAGTTAAAATTGCTCCGAGGGTTTAAGAGTGTATAGAGAATATTCAAATAGACATACATAGAATGACGTTTATAATGAGTGTCTATAAACTGTCGGCATCTCGGTTGCTTTGAAAAACAAATTACATATCTTAGATTACGTCATACGATTCGGTGAGTCTCGGAAACGTCAAATAAATTTAATTATATGTCTATACACAATTCCATTTGTTTCTGGATCTCGCCTAGCCATGCTTTCGTGTTGTTATGTTGCAGTATCAACATTTACATTTTTTATTAGTTGCCACTCCTGATTCCTTATTTTAACAGTGTTGCAATAATTTATGATATCATAAGTAATCCTCTTTTTAATTTTCAAGAGGTTTATTGTTAATCTTGCAACAATTATTTCGCCACGCGGCGCTTCTTCGAGCATTTTATTATTAAATCAAATTAATCTAGTGTTGCAATGCTGTGTCAATGTCAAAGTGAAAAATAATTTCAGGCACATATTAAATATTAACCTGCCAAAGATTATCTCTGAATCAAAAAGGTTACAAATTCTGAAATCCTACAAGCATTTTAGGCAAAGTAATCCAAATCTACAGCATCACAATATTATTACGATTTTAATAGATATTTTGGGGTATGTCTAGTATCACAAGAGGGTGGGAATAAATTTGCAATTCTACAAAAAAATACTGAGGGCCAACAGAAGAGAGAATGACCAAAATTAAGGTGGATGGATGGAGTTGATCAAAATGTGTTAACGGGAAGACCCAAGCGAGAAATACAAATGGATGACGAAATAAGTTTGCAGAGCCGAATTCATTATATTTGTTATATACAATATTATTGCTTTGTTTGTATGTACAAAAACCAAGTAGTAAATTTTGTTAATCTTAAAACTGCATATTATTATCCTTTTATATCTGAAAATTTGTAAAACAGGCAACAGTGTAAGATCACAATAGTCAGAAATTATAACCTTAAAATCGAACATCTGACAGTGACATTTAAAAACCCTGATTTAAAACACAACCAGCCCCATTTACAATACTTAAACTGTCACTTTTCCATAGCTAGGCGAGATCCAGAAACAAATGGAATCGTGTATAATTATATGTCTAATTACGACGTATGTTTCTGGAATCAAAACCGACTGTAATGCCAACAGTTTATAGACACTCGTTAGATTACATGAATAATGACGAAAGAAAATTTAGTGAAAAAAAAACTATACTACATCATCTTTTCATCTCGTGTGAAGTATTTTAATTGATTGGCACTGCAGCCAAAAATCCATTTAAAAGAAATATTCGAGGGATTGCGTAACAGACTCTTTCTTTTCGTGATTGTGTGTTGGGACTCAATTGTTTATGGGTGGATGCTGGACGGTGAGCTTTTTTGGGAAATGTAAACCTCGCCTTTTTACACTGTGCATCAATTATGTATGCATTTTAAAAATAGATCAAAGCTCTCTCTCAAATCCCAAGTTGATAATAAAAATAGATAATAAAGCGGCCTGTGTGAAAAAAGTGTTTACCAGCACGGTAATTTCCAACAAAAACTCAATATATAAAAGTAATAATACAATTATGAGTATCATAAACATTGTAATGTGACAGATAATAAATAAGGCATTAAACACAATCGGCCAGTGAAGACAGCCGCCTATGTAAATATTTCAAAACCTGCAAAACTAATCATTTATTACCACTCACTTGTCTTGTCATCTTTCTATTGACTGTTTTTTTTTCTATTGTGATTATAACCGTAAGTCACTTGGTTAGCTGTCTTTTGTCTATGCTAGGATTTTATTATAAAATGTCGTATTTTGACTACTGTGACAATATAACTGTAAGTCGCTTGGTTGACTGTCTGTTGACTATGTTAAGATTTTGTAATGTTATGTCTCTGTCGACTGTATTTCGAGTATTGTGATATTATGACTGTAAGTCACTAGGTTGACTGTATTTCAACTTATTTATCATTAATTCACTGTATTTTCACTATTGCGATATTATGACTGTAAGTCACTTAGTTTACTATCTTTTGGTTATTATAGAATTTTTTCATTAATTCACTATATCGATTGTATTTTCACTATTGTGACTTTATGACTGTTAGTCACTATATTGACTGACATTAGTCTATCAAGTCAATCTGACTTAAGACGACGATAGTCGGCGTTTAGTCCATTGTGTCAACTTGTCATGAGTTGCCGTCAGCCGACATTAGTCTATCTTGTCAACTTGAAATGACATTTAGTCCTGTGTATCAAACTTGACACAAATCGGCGTCAGCCGACTATTTTCAATTTGAGACAACTATTATTTGATATACCGAGCGAGCCGTGGAAAACGGACGTTTTTTGGGACTGGTAGTAGTCAGGCGGTAAAGGTAGTGGGAGTCTGGGGTAGGGATTCATACATTCAGCATTAGCTCATTTCGGAATAACTTTGGATCAAAATCACCCGTACACATTGTCTGTAATATATTCAATAGTTTGCCTGCCACTTGTGACATGTTTCATGACTCAATAGAGTCAATATTGCTTTGTGTTAATTGTTAATTTAATATGTAACTTAAAAGTTAACATTTTATTGTTTAGGTTTATCATTTATTTTCTTTATTATTATTTGTTAAATATCATATTATTTTATTATATTATTGTACATATTGCCTTGTAATTAGGATTTTTTCTGTTGGGTAATAAATATTATTATTATTATTATTATTAGTGTCATCCTCTGACCCTGCAGTTTCGCAGGCTATCTTGTTTAGTTGCCATCATGCCAGAGTGGACTGTCTCCACAGGCCCTTATTTTTTTGAGGAAAACGGAATCACTGTGCCTATGATGTCTGTTCGCTATCTTATGATTAACAACTTTTTTTAAAATGAGCTGAGAAGACGACGAATCAACTACCAGCGTGTTTAGTTCCAACAGGACGGAGCTACTGCCCATACAGTCCGAGGGTCGATGGGCGTTGTTAGACGGCTGTTTCCTAATCACGTTATCTACAGATTCGGTAATATGCACTGACTCCCTCGTTCGCCGGACCTTTTAATGTGGGATTTTTTCCTGTGGGAGAAAGTAGAGGCGAACTTCAGGGAGCGTCTTGAATTTGTCAACGTAATAATTGACTCTATTTGAATGACATTATTTTCGACGCATAAAGTTGTGAAACTGCATGTTGTGGCACACTCATTTCTGTAAATAACAACTTTTTAAAGTACTGTTCATTCATTCGAAAAACGTCAGTTTCCCACGACTCACACTGTATATTATTAAATGGTCATGTTATCGACTTTATGGCAGTTGCGACACACATTTTGATAGTTGTGACATATTTAAAACTAACGAGTGTCTTCCACTCCCAGACTAAGCATGAAGTAAAATTTCGAGTTTAGAAAAGCCCCGCGTAGAAAATTTGTCGAGGGTCGCGCCAGCGACCCGAGACAAATTTTCACGGGGCTTTTCTAAACTCGAAATTTTACTTCATGCGCCACACGCATAAACCACTGATTTTAAGGCAAGTTAGAAATAAATACTGCTGAGATGTAACAGATATTTACTTAGATATAGCAAAAAAATACAAAAAATATTTATTTTGTGAATATTTTGTAAATGTGATAATAATAATACAAGTAGAAGAAAATTAGTTTGAGACACTTTTTCATATTCTTAATATTTAAATCATAAATCATATCTGTAACGAGGACACATCAACAATTTTTTTAATATGAAATAAAAAAAAACTGCCTGTATAATTTGATTGGACCAATACCATACTCGTAGTTCGATTTATTTGAAGTAACTAGCGTGAGTAATAATTTTTTTTTGTACTTAATGACTGCTATCTTTAAAAGGTCGATAAGATTATTGTCAGAAACCACACATTTATACCTTGCAATCAGTAGGAAACCTCTATTTCCTCTATATCCTGGGTCTCCAAACTATCTTCTTCGCGGGCCACAAATACAATTCTACATAATAAAGTCGGCCAAGATCCGATTAATTTTATAAAATTATGAAAAATTTAAGGAACAATTGTTAAAATTTTTCAAAATATGACATTTACAAAAAAAATTAGAAACAATCGCGGGCCGGATTCATGCAAGTCGCGGGCCGGATTTGGCCCGCGGGCCGTAGTTTGGAGACCACTGCCTTAAACTATTTTGGGGAGAAGCAACATAAAAAAATAGAAAATGTTTACTACTTCAATCAAACCACACGAGATATGAATTTCCAGTAGCTTGCTCCACGTTCTGTTTGTTTATTTTTGTGTGAGGAATATTTAGGACACGCACCGCAAAAATCCAGGTCATTGCCTATTAATCTCCGGCGATAATTGAAATTTCGTCCGTCTTCTAATATCAAACCCAATCCATGTTTGCTATCGTTATCAAGCGCGGAATTGACTCGCGATTCGCCTTGCGATCGACGAGAATGAAACAAAAAATACACAACACATTTTTTCGTTCACTCTCTTTAATCAAACAAGTTCGATAATTCGAGAATAGATCGCAAACGTCACATACGTACACAGAGTGCGCGCCGGGAGGTTAGAGCTGCGGATTTAAAGTGTTTAGAGTGCGGAAGGAAAATAAACGGGCCGGCTCACTGAATCATTTATTTATACCTTTATCTATAATTAGGATACATACGGATTTGTTGGGTATTCTATTATTTACTAGCGCCAAATTCCTCGGGAGGAGAGGCGCACGCGCGCGCGCGAGTTTTGCGGTCCCTTGCTCCAATTTTCCGAAAGACTTGATTAAAACTCTCTGGATTTGCTCTTTTGGAAACAGTGTTAGTGTTTGTTTCTTTGAATTCGAATGTTGTTCTACAGAGTTTTCGAAGTTGATGTGTTTGAATTATGGCGGTTGTGTTTGTGAAAATGAAAAGGAATAAAGGATTAGCATTTTGTTATCATCGGACTTCAGGTTTTTAAACAGGAATTAGAAGCCAGATCTGCATTTGAATTGTACAGGATGTTTTTTTTTTAAACTAAGGAACAAAGGATTTGTATTTTGCGACAAACTTTCTTCAGATTTTTTTTAAAGGAACTAGACTCTCTGGTTCAATTTTAAATGTGGAGGTTGTATTCATGGAAATCCTAAAGAACAAAGATTTGTACGTTTCCACGAATTTTCTTGGCTCTGAGGTGGAATTTTGGAAGCTGTGTAAAAATAATAAGGAATAAAGGATCTGCGTTTTTCGACCAACTGACTTCAGATTTTTAAAAGGAATTAGGACTTTGAATTTGAATTTTGGTGGTTGTATTTGTGTAAATCCTATGGAACAAATAATTTGGATCATTCTTTATTTCGACCAACTGACTTCAGATTTTGAAAAGGAATGCTGTTGTTCTGCAGAGTTTTCGGACTTGATGTATTTGAATTATGGCGGTTGTGTTTGTGAAAATGAAAAGAAACAAAGGATTAGCATTTTGCTATCATCGGACTCCAGGTTTATAAACAGGAATTAGAATCCAGATCTGAATTTGAATTGTACCGGATGTGTTTTTTTAATACTAAGGAACAAAGGATTTGTTTTTTGCGACAAACTATCTTCAGATTTTTTTAAAGGAACTAGACCCTCTGGTTCAATTTTATATTTGGAGGTTGTATTCGTGATAATCCTAAAGAACAAAGATTTGTACGTTTCTACGAATTTTCTTGGCTCTGAGGTGAAATTTTGGAAGCTGTGTAAAAATACTAAGGAATTTAATTTTTTTTTCAATTTTCAAAAGGAATTAGACCCTCTGGACTTTGAATTTGAATTTTGGTGGTTCTATTTGTGCAAATCCTAAGGAACAATTAATTTGGATTATTCTTTATTTCGACCAATTGACTTCAGATTTTGAATAGGAATGCTGATGTTCTGCAGTTTTCGAAGTTGATGTTTTTGAATTATGGCGGTGGTGTTTGTGAAAATGAAAAGAAACAAAGGATTAGCATTTTGCTATTATCGGACTTCAGGTTTTTAAACAGGAAGAGTCCGGATCAAAATTTGAATTGTGCAGGTTGTTTTTTTTAATACTAAGGAACAAAGGATTTGTATTTTGCGACCAACTCTTCAGATTTTTTTAGAGGAAAAATTCCTTCGTACTTTTACACAGCTTCAAAAATTCCACCTCAAAGCCAAGAAAATTCGTAGAAACGTACAAATCTTTGTTCTTTAGGATTTTCACGAATACAACCTCCAAATTTTAAATTGGACCAGAGCTAGACCCTCTGGTCCAATTTAAAATTTGGAGGTTGTATTCGTGAGAATCCTAAAGAACAAAGATTTGTATGTTTTTACGAATTGTCTTGGCTTTGAGGTGGAATTTTTAAAGCTGTGTAAAAGTACGAAGGAATAAAGGATCTGCGTTTTTCGACCAACTGACTTCAGATTTTTTAAAGGAATTAGACCGTCTGGACTTTGAATTTGAATTTTGGTGGTTGTATTTGTGCAAATCCTACGGAACAAGTAATTTGGATTATTCTTTATTTCGACCAACTGACTTCAGATTTTGAAAAGGATTGCTGTTGTTCTGCAGAGTTTTCGAAGTTGATGTATTTGAATTATGGCGGTTGTGTTTGTGAAAATGGAAAGGAACCAAGGATTAGCATTTTGCTATCATCGGACTTCAGGTTTTTAAACAGGAATTAGAGTCTAGATCTAAATTTGAATTGTGCAGGTTGTTTTTTTTTTAAATACTAAGGAACAAAGGATTTGTATTTTGCGACAAACTGTCTTCAGATTGTTTTAAAGGAACTAGACCCTCTGGTTCAATTTTAAATTTGGAGGTTGTATTCGTGAATATCCTAAAGAACAAAGATTTATACGTTTCTACGAATTTTCTTGGCTTTGAGGTGCAATTTTTGAAGCTGTGTAAAAGTACGAAGGAATAAAGGATCTGCGTTTTTCGACCAACTGACTTCAGATTTTTAAAAGGAATTAGACCCTCTGGACTTTGAATTTGAATTTTGGTGGTTGTATTTGTGCAAATCCTACGGAACAAGTAATTTGGATTATTCTTTATTTCGACCAACTGACTTCAGATTTTGAAAAGGAATGCTGTTGTTCTGCAGAGTTTTCGAAGTTGATGTATTTGAATTATGGTGGTTGTGTTTGTGAAAATGGAAAGGAACAAAGGATTAGCATTTTGCTATCATCGGACTTCAGGTTTTTAAACAGGAATTAGAGTCCATATCTAAATTTGAATTGTGCAGGTTGTTTTTTTTTTAAATACAAAGGAACAAAGGATTTGTATTTTGCGACAATCTGTCGTCAAATTTTTTTAAAGGAAGTAGACGCTCTGGTCCAATTTAAAATTTGGAGGTGGTAGTTTGGTGGTTGTATTTGTGCAAATCCTACAGAACAAGTAATTTGGATTATTCTTTATTTCGACCAACTGACTTCAGATTTTGAAAAGGAATGCTGTTGTTCTGCAGAGTTTTCGAAGTTGATGTATTTGAGTTATGGCGGTTGTGTTTGTGAAAATGGAAAGGAACAAAGGATTAGCATTTTGCTATCATCGGACTTCAGGTTTTTAAACAGGAATTAGAGTCCAGATCTAAATTTGAATTGTGCAGGTTGTTTTTTTTAAATACTGAGGAACAAAGGATTTGTATTTTGCGACAAACTGTCGTCACATTTTTTTTATAGGAACTAGACCCTCTGGTCCAATTTAAAATTTGAAAAATCCTAAGGAAAAAAGATTTGTACGTTTCTATAAATTTTCTCTGGGGTGGAATTTTGGAAGCTGTGTAAAAATACTAAGGAATAAAGGATTTGCGTTTTTCGACCAACTGACTTCAGATTTATAAAAGGAATTAGACCCTCTGGAATTTGAATGTTTGGTGGTTGTATTTGTGCAAATCTCAAGGAACAAATAATTATTCTACAAATTATCTGGACCCTGAACTTAAACTTTGGAGGCTGTGTTTGTGAACATCAGGTTTCGAAAATATCATGATATTTATAGTATCAAAATATCGGATATATATCAATATTAATCCGATATATATATCAATTTTTTGATAATTCTTCTTCTTCATAAGTATTAATATTTATATTGTTTAATAATTTTACATGGATTTTTTCTTTTAAGTATGTCCCAATTACAGCATATACATATATGTTACAAATTTTCAAATATTGGTTGTTTTTTAAAATGGTTGAATTTGAGTGTTTTCCACTCCCAGATTATGCATAAAGTAAAATTTCGAGTTAAGAAAAGCCTGGAAATGTTGTTTTGTCTCTGGATTTTTTTTATTAAAATTAGTTTGTATGAACCTCAGGCTTATGGAAGGGAATTTAGCTCCTTGGACTCTCATTATTATGGAACATAATTAAACGCTCTGGACTCCTATCATTTTGGAAATTAGTAAGACATCAAAGGAATTACTCTAGATGTTTAAAATGAAATAACCTTTTCAACTGAAAAATTTGATAGGAATCAAATAAACTCACTGATTTTCAGATTTTTCGGACAGAATTGGACGTTATGACTCCAGCTTTTATGACTTCAGAGTTTTTGAAAAAAATACTATCCGAACTTTGGACTTTCTAAGAGAATTAAATGAACTCTACATTTTTTGAAAGGAATTACAATACTATTTACTATTTATTTATTTATTTATAAACGGTCATGCCTTTTCAATGTTACAAACTAGATTATTAAAAATATTAGAACTTATTAGTGTCACCAACTGTTAAAGTTTTACATACGTCAAAACTTCACTTAAAACCTGTGTTTTATACGCGTGGCGCATGAAGTAAAATTTCGAGTTTAGAAAAGCCCAGAAAATTTGTCTCGGGTCGCTGCGCGACCCTCGACAAATGTTCACGGGGCTTTTCTAAACTCGAAATTTTACTTCATGCTTAGTCTGGGAGTGGAAAACCCTCGTTTAAAGCTTCAAATTAAACTCCTAAACTCTTTTAAAAATCAACGAATGGCAGAAAATTTACAGCTAAAATAATTAAGAAAAAGTGATGAGATTTTATAAAAATAATGACATACCATGGAATTGATACAACAATTGCGAATATTCCCTGTTTTTTTTTTTGTAAGTACAATTTATTGCTTTAAACAAGAGTTTTCCACTCCCAGACTAAGCATGAAGTAAAATTTCGAGTTTAGAAAAGCCCCGTGAAAATTTGTCGAGGGTCGCGCAGCGACCCGAGACAAATTTTCTGGGCTTTTCTAAACTCGAAATTTTACTTCATGCGCCACGCGTATAAAACACAGATTTTAAGTGAAGTTTGAATATACATAAATTTGACAATATTATAGTGTTTTATACGCGTGGCGCATGAAGTAAAATTTCGAGTTTAGAAAAGCCCAGAAAATTTGTCTCGGGTCGCTGCGCGACCCTCGACAAATTTTAACGGGGCTTTTCTAAACTCGAAATTTTACTTCATGCTTAGTCGTGGAGTGGAAAACACTCGTTTAAAGCTTCAAATTAAACTCTTTTAAAAATCAACGAATGGCAGAAAATTTACAGCTAAAATATTTAAGAAAAAGTAATGAGATTTTATAAAAATAATGACACCATGGAATTAATACAACAATTGCGGATATTCCCAATTTTTTTTTTAAGTACAATTTAATGCTTTAAACAAGAGTTTTCCACTCCCAGACTAAGCATGAAGTAAAATTTCGAGTTTAGAAAAGCCCCGTGAAAATTTGTCTCGGGTCGCGCAGCGACCCGAGACAAATGTTCACGGGGCTTTTCTAAACTCGAAATTTTACTTCATGCGCCACGCGTATAAAACACAGATTTTAAGTGAAGTTCGAATATACATAAATTTGAAAATATTATAGTGTTTTATACGCGTGGCGCATGAAGTAAAATTTCGAGTTTAGAAAAGCCCAGAAAATTTGTCTCGGGTCGCTGCGCGACCCTCGACAAATTTTCACGGGGCTTTTCTAAACTCGAAATTTTACTTCATGCTTAGTCTGGGAGTGGAAAACACCTGTTTGAAGCTTTAAATTGAACTTTTAAAAAAAAACAGGAAATACCCGCAATTGTTGTATCAATTCCATGGTATGTCATTATTTTTATAAAATCACATTACTTTTTCTTAATTATTTTAACTTAGAGAAACGTAAAGTGTTAAGTGTAAACATTAGTAAATTTAGAATTTTTCCCTCTACAAAAAAATGAAATACATTTTGTCTCTAAAATAAATAGGGAAGCCAATATTTGAACACTTTAAAATGAACATGCGATTTCCTATGTTGTGTCCGCCAAGTCAATACCCGGTATATACATGACAAATATTAAAATACATAAACCAGATAAAAGACAACACAATTATGATCAACTTTTAACCTAGTTCTTTTTCAAAAGTCTGGAATCTAGATTTATAGAAGTTCATCCCTCTAGACTCTAAATTTCTAGTCAAATTTCTGACTCCAAATTTTGGAAATAATTTAGATGGACTCCCTAGACTTTAGATTTTTGTAAATAAGATCAACCCTGTGGGCTCTACATTTTTATTAAGGAATTAGACAAATTTTGGAAAAATAATTGAATTCTCCGAACGTCAGCGATTGTTTCTCAGGACCTAATTTTCTTCTACAATCGTTTTTCTGAGCTACTGTATTTAATCTGTTATTCTGCGATTAATCTCCATACCTTAATGCATTATCAAACTCTGTAGGATTAAATTTCATTTGGTTCAAAGTTTTTCAAAAATAATGAGTGTTAATTTACATTTTTTAAAAGAGAGAAAAAATGCAATTCTGTTAAGAATCAATAAATTCTTGATTCTTCACAGGATTGCATTTTTTGAGGTTGACTATTTTTTTTATTAAAAGTAAAGAACAAATGAGCAGATTTAAATATTAATTTACTGTTTTCAGCATGTTTTTGCTGTTGGTCCCCAGGTTTAATATTTTATTAAGCTGTTTGTTAAAGATTTATTTAAAAAACGAACTTTAAATTTGTTTTTCTTGAATAACTTTCTCATTTATCACTTGGTGAAACATTTTGAAATATTATGAAAGGATAAATTAAAAACACTTGGTTTGTTTCACTATTTATTTCAATTTACTCGACTAGTTTCGCTTAATGCCGTAAAAAGCGAAACTAGTCGAGTAAATAGAAACAAATAGTGAAACAAACCAAGTGTTTTTAATTTATCCTTTAATATTACTTTAAATTTGATTATTATTTTCCTTCTTTTGGATTTTATTTGGCTGCTGTTCTTCACAGGATTGCATTTTTTGAGGGTGACTATTTTTTTAATAAAAGTAAAGAACAAATGAGCAGATTTAAATATTAATTTACTGTTTTCAGCATGTTTTTGCTGTTGGTCCCAAGATTTAATATTTTATTAAGCTGTTTGTTAAAGATTTATTTAAAAAACGAGCTTTAAATTTGTTTTTCTTGAATAACTTTCTCATTTATCACTTGGTGAAACATTTTGAAATAATATTAAAGGATAAATTAAAAACACTTGGTTTGTTTCACTATTTATTTCTATTTACTCGACTAGTTTCGCTTAATGCCGTAAAAAGCGAAACTAGTCGAGTAAATAGAAACAAATTGTGAAACAAACCAAGTGTTTTTAATTTATCCTTTAATATTACTTTAAATTTGATTATTATTTTCCTTCTTTTGGATTTTATTTGGCTGCTGGGCTCCAGATCATTTTCCTGCCGAGCTTTTCGGAGAAGGAATTGAAGATGTCTTCGTGTTTTTATTTCCAGTTTTTACTACTTATATATTAATCGGGAAATTTTGAAGTGCAAATGCGATGCGTGAAAAAGGGCTAAGCGTTGCGTCCGTTGTAAAAGTGCGTGTTTGCCCGCCGGATCCATGAGTTTGATGGAGGACTACAATTCGCGCACTGGTAGTTTGAAGAGATCCAGCAGTTTCAAGAAGCTGCTAAAACTGCCTAATTGGGGCTCTTCTGCAGGTCAGTATCAAAAATACGTGAACAAGTTTTGCATTATTAGTAAATATAATAATTCGAAATAATATTGTACAGGTCAGTATCAAAAACATTTGATAATAGGTATTACCTTATTAGTAAAAGTAATGTTAAAAAATATTTGAAAGAAGGTATTATATTATTAGTAAAAACTATATTCAGAAATACTTGAAAAAAGCTACCGTGCGATCGTTTATATGATCGATAAATGTTTTTTAACATAAATAAAACACTGTTTATCACTTTGTTTGTATAACAATTGGTTTATTTGGTGACTATAGTTTCGATACTACACGTATCATTATCAAACCGTTAGTAACAAAAAAACTACAAAGGAACATTATTTATATTTGCAAATTTTCTAATAACAGCGTTAAAGAGGGGGGTGTATTTAATTAAGGTCAAGCTGGTCGTTAATTACGGGAATTTCCCGATTAGCGCGGGCTCTGTGAATCTCCAAAGACTCCAGGAGGTCCATCTTTCTACCCTTCTCGGCAAAGTGAATAACTGAAAGTACATCCTCGCCAAAAGAATGGTTATTTTCAATCAAATGTTTGGCGAAAGATGACTTATCAATTAATCTATGCCGAAAAGAGCAAAGTGCTCACTGAGTCTGGTCTTAAAATTACGACCAGATTGACCTATATACACTCCCTTACAATCATTACAGGTTAATTTATATATTCCTGATTTGTAAATACTTCGTATCTGAGTCTTTTGGTTAAAAATATGATTTTTAATTTTTGTAAATGGTTTCATCGCTATATTTAATTTGTGTTTTGCTAAAATATTTTTAATTTTGTGAGTTATATTTCCAAAGTAAGTAAGGGAACGATATGTTGCATGTGTTTTAGGTTCGATTCCGGCATATATGTATTTTCTAATAAGTTTAATTTTGTATTGATTAACTATTTTATCCACTATTGACGTAGTATAGCCATTTGAAATGGATTAAAGGGAAAAACCAGGATTAAGGGAAGACCTAGGGTGGGTTCACATTTGAATTTTATTGAGTTATGCTTATGGTGGTAACAAATTTAATCTAACCATTAGAAAATAAAGTGTGAAGAAAGGATACAACTGTTAATTATTTATCGTTTATATAATGATTTAGAGTAGGTGGCAATTTTTTTGTGCGGTTGCCCAGAATGAATGATGGAATACATTTGAGGTTATGGTAAACTATGTGTTAACAGTCAGTAGTGCCAAACTAATTTAAAATTCAAAGCCTACTCTAAATCATGTTTTAAACGATCGCACGGTATTACATTATTGATCATAATCATAATCATAATACCAACTTTATTGCCCAACAGTATACACCAATAACAGGACAACAAAAAATAATCAAATATCAATAAAAATCAGAATAAAATAAAACTGCGTGCACGTTAAAGATCCCTACCGGTGGGTTGGAACTCCCACCGGGTTCGGCAAAATTCCCGGATAGCTGTAGACCTAATCTCCGGCGTCATGATTGGCCTTAGCAGCGGAAATAGATGACGTAAAACCCAAAATAAAAAAATAAAATAAAACTAAAGCTAATTAGTAATGATAAATTTGAACTACATTAGGAACAAAAAAAACAAAAATAATAATATCAATGATACAACAGAATCAACCTATAACTTACAAGTTACATTTCAAGATTAAGTTATGTAATATACAACCATAGTACAATCATAACAACATAAAACCGGGACACTGCAGGGGCGCCTATACAAAAATGTCATCAAATAATTTATTCGCATTTTTACTGATTACGTGTAACGGTGACTTTTGTAATGTAATCGTTCTGGCAGTGGGAGTGTAAAAAGTAACAACATGCCGTGACGCAAACCTCGGTACCAAAAAGTTAACCCTTGATAACAGCACAGGACAATAAATTTTGTTGTGGATTAAGCAATGCATAAATGTAGCACTAGAAGCTGATAAAAATTCCGATCAAAATTACTTTAAAAACGTGTTACGTTATTAGTAAAAATAATTTGAAACTGTTCTTTGATAACAATTAACATTTTTGCTATGTAAAATACTCTATAACTATTTCTGACCAACGAAATAAATTCTGAAAATCGAAAAAGACCGTGATTCTTTGAACAGATGAACTAACTAAACTTCTTTTCTGTATTCTACAAGTAGATAACAGCACAGGACAATAATTTTTTTTTTTGTAATTTTTTATTGTGGATTAAGCAATGCATAAATGTAGCACTAGAAGCTGATAAAAATTATGATCAAAATTACTTTAAAAACGTATTACATTATTAGTAAAAATAATTTGAAACTGTTCTTTGATAACAATTAAAATGTTTGCCATGTAAAATACTCTATAACTATTTCTGACCAACGAAATAAATTCTGAAAATCGAAAAAGACCGTGATTCTTTAAACAGATGAACTAACTAAACTTCTTTTCTGTATTCTACAAGTAAAGTTTCTTTAAAATATTCATATGCATACACTGTAAATTGTACGATTCATCGTTGTTTAAAAAGTACGATTCATCGCTGTTTGAAAGAGTTGAATTTGAAGCTTTAAACGAGTGTTTTCCACTCCCGGATAAAGCATGAAGTAAAATTTCGAGTTTAGAAAAGCCTGAAAATTTGGTTTGGTCGCGTAGCGCGAAGCGCGGAGCGACCAAACCAAATTTTCAGGCTTTTCTAAACTCGAAATTTTACTTCATGCGCCACGCGCATAAAACACTGATTTGATGTGAAGTTCAGAATATAGGTCTTTAGCATACTGCTTTAGTGTTATATTCTGAACTTCACTTAAAATCAGTGTTTTATACGCGTGGCGCATGAAGTAAAATTTCGAGTTTACAAAAGCCTGAAAATTTCGTTTGGTCGCGTAGCGCTACGCGCTGGGAGTGGAAAACACTCTTTTACACCTTAAATTTGAACTCTTTTAAAAAAGAATTAAGATATGCATAATTAAAAGAAAAGCTCGCTGTATGTTGATTTGTATTAAACAATTGGAATATAAAAAAAACGGTAATCAAAATTTTTTTACGATTTTCTGCTGATGTTTTATTAAATGTTTCAACTCTCTATTACTCTAGGATTTTAAGATCAACGGTATTTTAAGTATACCGGGTGTTGACTTGGCGGACGCAACATAGGAAATCGCATGTTAATTTTAAAATGTTTAAATATTGGCTTCCCTATTTATTTTAGAGACCAAATGCATGTCACTTTTTTGTAGAGGGAAAAATTCTAAATTTATTAATGTTCACACTCAACACTTTACGTTTCTCCAAGTTAAAATAATTAAGAAAAAGTAATGTGATTTTATAAAAATAATGACATACCATAGAATTGATACAACAATTGCGGATATTCCCTGTTTTTTTTTTTAAGTTCAATTTGAAGCTTTGAACAAGTGTTTTCCACTCCCAGACTAAGCATGAAGTAAAATTTCGAGTTTAGAAAAGCCCCGTGAAAATTTGTCGAGAGTCGCGCAGCGACCCGAGACAAATTTTCGGGGCTTTTCTAAACTCGAAATTTTACTTCATGCGCCACGCGTATAAAACACTATAATATTGTCAAATTTATGTATATTCGAGCTTCACTTAAAATCTGTGTTTTATACCCGTGACGCATGAAGTAAAATTCCGAGTTTAGAAAAGCCCAGAAAATTTGTCTCGGGTCGCGCAGCGAAAATTTTCACGGGGCTTTTCTAAACTCGAAATTTTACTTCATGCTTAGTCTGGGAGCGGAAAACACTCGTTCAAAGCTTCAAATTGAACTCTTTTAAAAATTAACGAATGTCAGAAATTTTAAAGCTAAAATAATTAAGAAAAGATAATATGATTTTATAAAAATAATGACATTCCATGGAATTGATACAACAAATTTATGTATATTCGAGCTTCACTTAAAATCTGTGTTTTATACGCGTGGCGCATGAAGTAAAATTTCGAGTTTAGAAAAGCCCCGAAAATTTGTCTCGGGTCGCTGCGCGACCCTCGACAAATTTTCACGGGGCTTTTCTAAACTCGAAATTTTACTTCATGCTTAGTCTGGGAGTGGAAAACACTCGTTTAAAGCTTCAAATTGAACTCTTTTAAAAATCAATGAATGTCAGAAAATTAACAGCTAAAACAATTAAGAAAAAGTAATAAGTAATAATAAAAATAATGACATTTTTCTAGTATAGTGTAAATCATTTCGAAAACATTGACTTTAATCAAATGACTGCGATATCTTTTGCCATTTTGACATCCGCAATTGTTGTTTCAATTCCGTGGCATGTCATTATTTTTATAAAATCACATTACTTTTTCTTAATTATTTTAACTTAGAGAAAAGTAAAGTGATAAACGTTAACACGAATGAATTCAGAATTTTTCCCTCTACAAAAAAGGTAAATACATTTTGTTTATAAAGCTAAAATTTGAACATTTCAAAATTTACATGGGATTTCCTATGTTGCGTCCGACAAGTCAACACCTGGTATAAACATTGTATACAAAAGAAAAATCTTGTTTCAAGTTGCACGCACATTGTCATGTTTTGTAACTGAATACCCGAGATCTCACTTTCCATGAACTGAACTTGTTTTATTCGCAGTAACTTTTATACCGACACACACAAACTCACAAATGTTCACGAAAATATTTAGTCTACGTAACATCCTCACTTCCACAATATTTAGTAAAACTTTTTTATTGCACTTAAAATTATTTTTACATTTCCTATAATTAATCTATCGTCGAGATTTTGTGTAAATTTTGTTCGCTTATATCGAAAACATTTAATTTCTTTATTTATTATCATATTTCCGATAATAAATCAATCAATCATCGAGGTTTTGTGGAAGTTTTAATCCGTTTTTCATTATCATCATATTTGCAATAATATGATGATAACAGTTGTTTTTATAAGGCGTTTTATTTTAAGCTTCTAACGAGTGTTTCCACTCCTTGATTAAGCATGAACTAAAATTTCGAGTTTAGAAGAGCCTGAAAATTTGGTTAGGTCGGGCAGCGAAAGGTACCCCATTTAATTTTAACACAGAGCCACACTATGCAAATATCCGGTGTAAATACGTTTCATGAAAATTGATAGAATTGTTTTGTAATTATGTAATAAAGATTTACCTTAAAGAAAAATAACACAAAGAAAAATAACACAAAGAAAAATTGAGTTTGTCTATAGTTTGCAGAATATTTACAATATATAAACACGAATTAAAATTAATATCGACTTTCTGCAAAAATTTTGTTTCATTAAGACAAGTCTCCAAATATTCATTGAAACAACTACTTCTCTAGCTAATACCCCGACAGATATTGATCATTAACGAATTAAAATTAATATCGACTTTCTGCAAAAGTTTAGTCTCATTGAGACAAGTCTCCAAATATTCATTGAAACAACTACTTCTCGAGCTAATACCCCGACAGAAATTGATAAATATCTGTCGGGGTATTAGGTCGTGAAGTAGTTTCAATGAATATTTGGAGACTTGTCTCAACGAGACTAAATTTTTGCAGAAAGTCGATATTTATTTCAATTCGTTTTTATATTTTGAAATAAAGATTGATTGATTGAGGATGTTTCAACGAGGACGAAAATTTCAATAATTCAATTAATATAAAAAAATACGAAAAAATGTTTCAAATATAAATAGCAGGGAATTATTTTCTTCTTAGGTCTACATAACGCGCAATAAAAATTGTCTTGTATATCCCATATATCGTTATTCTCTAACCGAAAGCCTCGTAAACTACAGGTGTATTAAATTATTCAACAAATTTCCGTCATATCTGAAGAATGAACAATGTTTTAAAACATACAAACGTACAATTTAAAAGGTACTACTAGAAATAGAGCCATATACAATTAAGGAATTTTTGAAATCCGAACTTTTATAGCTGGCACACACCGTATTTTTAACACATGTTCTAATATGAAGTATTTATTATATACATTATTGTAAACACTTTTACTAGAATAAAGCCACATTATTATTATTATTATTAAAATACTCTACCATACAACTTTGTTATTTTACTGCAACTTGTATGTAACACATTTTGTCGTATTTTTTAAATTAAGTGAGTTATAGAGCATTTCATCCTCGCTGAATCACGCTGTATTTGTTAAGGTCTGTCAATTTTCAGATTTTATAAAAATTGTGTTTAATAGAAAATCATATTTTTTTTACTCATTAGTTTCGTATTTGTTCGGATTCATCACTCGTCAAAACTTAATGTAAATTTTCTACGATGCATAATCAACCGTAATAAAGTCGTGAATAACGTTTTAATCACTGCCCAACGGCTTATGTCAATAAGACTTCCGGTTGTGGTCGGTTAGTAAATTTAGCACTTAAATCGTGGGCGGGTGTGAGTGTGTTCAGGATGAAATTGCGGTCTATAAACATTGCGCACGTGTCAATTGCGTCGGATTATATGAATGGCGAATCCGATGATTGATACAGTGTTTACACATTCTGTCCACCAATGAAGATTTTGCTAAGTAGAAAAAATGCACATACATTTACATTTCACTTTCATATACAATAATAATTTCAGAATGTACTGATTATACAATACAAAACTTCGGAAAGGGGAATTTGGCCATAGTGTTCGAATTCCCCCTTACGAAGTTTTGTGTTTTTCCAACTAGTACGACTTCTTTATTTCTAGTACTTATTTGAAAATGTTCTATAGAGAGTTTTATGTAACACCGAACATTTTCATAACGAGTCAGTATCCATAGCATACGTTGCACATTTTTCGGTGCTTGGTTTATTAAAAGAATTTAATTTCAAGCTTTAATCGAGTGTTTCCCACTCCCAGGCTAAACATGAAGTAAAATTTCGAGTTTAGAAAAGCCTGAAAATTTGGTTTGGTCGCGTAGCGCGAAGCGCGGAGCGGCCAAACCAAATTTTCAGGCTTTTCTAAACTCGAAATGTTACTTCATGCGCCACCATGTTTAAAACACACCGCTAAACTTTATATTGAATCAGCGTTTTGTACCGGTGGCGCATGAAGTAAAATTTCGAGTTTAGAAAAGCCTGAAAATTTGGTTTGGCCGCTCCGCGCTTCGCGCTACGCGACCAAACCAAATTTTCAGGCTTTTCTAAACTCGAAATTTTACTTCATGCTTAGCCTGGGAGTGGAAAACACTCGCTTAAAGCTTTAAATTGGATTCTTTTAATAAACCGAGCATCGGAAATTGTGTAACGTATGCATATAGATACTTCAAAGAAAAATTCTTGTTCTGAAAATGTTAGGTGTTACATAAAACTCTGTGTATATAAGCAAATGTGAACATTATTGATATACAGGGAATGTATATTGTAAGTATACATATCCTGATAGTTTGGTAAATTTTCAGGAATTCGCTGTTTTTTTAAGCGTTCAATTTGAAGCTTGTAACTAGTTAAACTGTTAAGTGTGGAAACTTCTACTTAGTTAAACATCATAATTCACAAATAAAACATTTTTTACTTTTTTTATTATATTATTTTATTTAATTGAAATCAAACTTGGCCAGTATATTTTGAACTGAACTTTAAATCAGTGTTTTATACGCGTGGCGCATGAAGTAAAATTTTGAGTTTAGAAAAGCCCTGTGAAAATTTGTCTCGGGTCGCTGCGCGACCCTCGACAAATTTTCTACGCGGGGCTTTTCTAAACTCGAAATTTTACTTCATGCTTAATCAAGGAGCGGAGACACTCGTTAGAAGCTTTAAATTGATTCTTTCATAAAATCAATGAAAGTCTGAAAATGTACAGCGTATAGCTCGGGATGTAAATACTTAAAGACAAATTCATGATAGTTTTTCAACAGTTTACTTGAAGCTACTTAAATAGTTTTGTTCTAAAATTTACGAATATCGTATTTGATCTTCAAAAATTAATATAAAGAAAAATTGAATTTGCCATTTTGTAAATAAAAATGTTGACGGTTGCAAAGAAAATATATTTTTTAAGGATTTGTATCTGTGATTCGAAAAACAGGATTCAATTCTTTGATATCATTTTTTGAACCGAAACATATTTCTCTTACGAATCCTTTATTTGAGTATACATGACTCGAATCAATCATATTAGGTGATTTGGATTTGTGACTTTAATACTTTTATTACGGATTCTTCTTAGCTCTGGCGAACAAAAAATAATAAATAATTCCAAATAGTTTGAATTACGCAAATGAACTAAATTATTTCTTAATTGCATCTGACTTATAGGCTTAACTCCATTTCTTTAAAGCTTTAATTAAAATGTTCGAATATTCAAGATTCTATTTTTTTGAGATTATTTCATTTCTAATTCGAGTTTATTCCGTGTCTAATTCTTGTTAACAATGCATTTTTTGAGTTTATTCCATTTCTAATTCGAGTTTATTCCGCGTCTAATTCTTGTTAACTATGAACTAAAATACAATCCACTGTATTAGTTTCAAAACAAAATACAAACTCCACAATTAGTTGTGGAAAATGATATCTGGTAAATAGCCACATTGGCTTCTTCTGCAAATACCTGTTCTTTTGAGAAAGTTTTGCATCACATGTTTTCAGAACTCTGGCTCTATTTGACCAATACCGCTTGAATATTTTCTTTGGGCGCATGAATTGTTTGTAAGCCATTGACTTTTTCCTTCACAGCCCCAACGATAAAAGCCTTCACTTTATAAGCATGACCTGACCATAGAAGTACGAACGTGCAACTTTACATCAATAATTTGTTTATTTCGCTCAAATTCAGTGATAAGTTTTACAATGATACAGCGAGAAGGTAATTCATAGCCACCGAAAACACGACGAACGCTGCGATCTGTCGGCGAAATTTGCACCATATTAATAATGCATTTTCACTATTTCTATATGTTTTTGGAGCGTATATCCATCCATTTTCTCAAATCATACACTTTTCACTTGACAAGTGTCAAAAAATCAAGGCCCTATATTAAACAGTTAAAAAATACTAGGGAGTTTAAAATGGGACCTCTTACTGGAAAATCCTATATAAACAACTAATTTAAATGTATTAGTAACCATGCAAGTGCCCTTTTCTAAACTCAAAACTCTATACCTTATGCTTAATCAAGGAGTGAAAACACTCGGAAAAATGGTGATGTGTCCATCATAGTACTTTCCCCCGTAAATTGCGTATTAAATCACTTTTAAAATATTTGTAGCATTATTATTTTCAAAATGTCTTCAACTTTTTGATAACTACAACTTTTATTTAAAACATTTTTTAATTGGATCAACACATACTGACACAAACCAATGACTAGATAAAAACACTAATTATTGAATATCTCAAAAACTAAGAGTGCTATGACAAAAAGTGAAGATACAAAAAATCTTTAATATTTTATTACCTACAACTTTTATTTGAAACATTTTCCAATTGTATCAACACACACACTGACACAAACCAATGACTAGATAAAAAACACTAATTATTGAATATCTCAAAAACTAAGAGTGCTATGACAAAAAGTGAAGATACAAAAAATTTTAAATATTTTATTACCTACAACTTTTATTTGAAACATTTTCCAATTGTATCAACACACACACACTGACACAAATCAATGACTAGATAAAAAACACTGTTTATTAAATATATCAAAAACTAAGAGTGCTATGACAAAAAGTGAATCTACAAAAAATCTTTAGTTTTTCATTTCCTGCAACTTTTATTTGAAACATTTTTTAATTGTATCGACACATACACTGTCACACACCAATAACTAGATAAAACACACAACTTTTGAAATATCTCAAAAACTAAGAGTGCTATGACAAAAAGTAAGTGAACAATACATCTTCATTTTGTTATTATCTACAACTATTATTTGAAAGAATTTTTTGTTTGATGAACATTTATTGAAAATATCTGAAAAAACTGAAAAACGCTAAGAGTAAAGTACCACTTCCGGTTTTCCGATTTTCACCAAAAGCTTTTCAGTTCTTCCGATTGTAACAAAAAGCTTAAGTTTCAAGTTTCATCTCGATATCTTTTGCGGTTTTTGCGGTACAGCGCACACAGACACACACACACAGACACACACACAGACACACACACAGACACACACACAGACACAGACACACACACACAGACACACACACAGACACACACACAGACACACACACAGACACACACACAGACACACACACAGACAGACAGACATTTTTCAAAAATGGTCTTATTCGACTCAGGGGACCTCAAAACGAATATTTCCGCTAAAACTTTTGATTCGAAAATTTTCACGAAAACAATACTTTCTCTTTGTATTACATACGGGGGAAAGTAAAAATACGTGGGTCTATAAAATTTAAACGAGTCTTTGTCTTCTGAGCATTGGTATTTATTTGTATTTGGGCTATTGAGGTCTTTAAGTTGGGATGCCTGGAGTTAGGGAATCACACCAGCCGGCTTGTTCAGTCGTTCATTTAGTAGCCCCAAGAACAAATGTAAAGAATGAGTCAATGAGTCTGTCTTTTCATCATTCACTACATCGTTTTTACAATTTACTAAGAAAAGAGTCCTCGATGTAAGTCAGCAAAAATCGTGTTCCTCAGTGTTATTAAATAGTATTAGTAATAGTCTGGCTACTACAGATGGAGACGGTAGGATTATTATTATTATGAATATACAATGAATTTAAAGATAAACTATTCGGTCATTAAAGCGCTGCAAATTTAATTTATAACACTCTTAATAATTAATCGCGATTAAAAATAGACGCTCTAATTCCGGTAGATACAGCGTGAACTCATCTATTCTGCATGGGCAAACTTCTATTGATTGCTATTCAGAGCCTCTAGGAGCGTTTATTTCTCGATTCGAATCAATTACAATTCTACTAGAAATTTAGTTATTTCATGCAAAGCTTTGATTTCGCTCAGGAATTACATCTTTATCAAGGAGCGCCGTTTGTTTGCGTAGGTCCGTTTCCTTCGACTTTGTTATTCAGGGTCGGCAATAAGCGTTGCGTAATCCTACCAGTCCCTGATGGGATTATCCGAGTCCTGTTTGCGTGTCCTTTCCAGGTTTCAGGATTCGATCGGACGTCGGCTTGTTTGTTTACACGTCCGTCACTCTCGCAAGTTTCACAGGAAATTGATCGATTGTGAATTTACACGCAAATGGGGATTTGTTTTTTCCAGGAGATATTGAATAAGATATTTTCAGTGTTTCAATTAAAAGTTTGGAAATTTACTTATTGGAAAAATTGTATTAGCGTAGTTGTAGACAGTTTTAATCAATATCTTGTGCATTTATTAAGAGTTTAGAAAGTTCTGGGCCGTTATTCCTGAAATTGATCGCCAAACGGTCGCCTGCCAACTGTCCAATTGACATGTTAAATCCCTATAATCTGTTTAATAACTAGCAGGTGCGTTTTAAATTTCACGCGCCAAAACCTACAACTCTGATTGGCCGAGAGCGCGCCCATTTTACACTATACTAATTACGTCATTGTTAGACGCAACAGCTGACATAACCTTAATTCGAAGCGATAGTTTTCTATCAGGTGTTCAGTTAAAATACCATTGAGTTGGCTATAAATTTTTCAAAACATTGTGAAGTCGTACTTGAATTTCTCAGTCGCTTCTGTCAATGTTAATCTAATCCAGTTTTATACAAGTTTTTTTATTTTATTCGGTATTTTAATGCCCACTCACGCGAAAGAAGAAGAAACAACACAACAACTATAAGAACAAGGCGAATTAATGAGCTACTGATTAACACAATGTAACATTTATGTCAGGTATGACAAAACGTAAATTATGTGAAAGTAAATCGTGTTTTTAAATGAATTAATTTATTAGAAATGGTTTTACATACTATGATTTTTATCCTTCTGATCTTATCTTACACTAAAATTCTTAGAAATTATAAACTTTTCAAAAAAAAATCCAGGAATGTTCGCAAGCATATACATACGTTATCTTGTACACGAATTGTATGTACTCTGGCGATGTAAATAATGAAATGGAACGGAATTATTTATTGAAACGATAAACCCATTTTTTCAGTCATTGACACAAATAGATACCATCTGGCATACCTGCAATTGTAGAGCTATGAAATGCGCACAATTGAAACAAGCTTGACATTTATTGATTCGACTTTGTTGAGATTATAAAAGTGTAAAAGTTTAAGAAACAATTTAATGACAATCTACCATTTAAAACAAAATCAACTATACCTTTTCACCTTCAAATTGAGAACAAACAACTTCAAATTCGGAACAAATAATTTCAAATTGGGAACAAACAACTTCAAAATGGGAATAAACAAAATATATAAAATTACGAAAATGTTATTCGTGAAAATGCAAACAATGTCTTAATTAATAAGACAACTTAAGACGATAAATATCCATTGAAACAACTACTTCCCGTGCAAATACACCTCCGGATATTGAATTATACAATGAAATATTTAAAATCTTATTTAATTTGATTTGTTACAACGCTCTATTAAAGTATATGTAACGTTTAGGTCAAATTCTCTTCAAACCAACTAACAAATACAAATTAAAAATGAAAGGAGAAATAACAAAAAAAAAATTTGAAGTGAAAGGACTTGGATTAAAGCTAATGTCTTAGGCCATCTATAGACGCGTTTCGAGATTTATCTCTCTTCAGTATAGCTTTGCTTATGACGTTTTAAATAAATTTAAGAATAAATTTAAAATAAACTTAAATAAGACATTTAAACTTTCACAAAAATTAGATACAGCATTTTTAATCCGAAAACAAAAATACCTAATACTCATAAATCAGGGATATATAAACTGACTTGTAGTGATTGTAAAGGAGTGTATATTGGCCAATCTGGTCGTAATTTTAACATCAGACTTAAGGAACATCTTCGCTCTTTTCGGCTTAACTTGATCGATAAGTCGTCATTCGCGAGACATATGATTGAAAACAATCATACGTTTGACGAGGATGTACTCTCAGTAATCCATTTCGCCGAAAAGGGTCGTAAGATGTACCTCCTGGAGTCTTTGGAAATACACAGAGCGCGCGCTAATCCGGAAATTCCCGTAATAAACGACTAGCTTGACCTAATATACACCCCCATTTTTAAAGCCATTTTGTAACTGTTTGGTGTTGTAGGCGTTCACTTTGTGGTACATCTTAAATACACTTGTAAATAAAACACTTTTTACTTTGTTTAACCACTGGATCCAGTGGTTAAACAAAGTAAAAAGTGTTTTATTTACAAGTCCATTTTGTAACCGTAATTTCTGTATATATACCTGCTAAATTGTTATTTTTAAATTACTTGTAGTCTGATAATGACAAGTTAAAGTTGTCGAAACTACCTCAGTTATACAAACAAAGTTTAAGTGTCTTATTTATGTTAATAATGATGTATAACGAAGTAGAAGCCTCAACAGTTAACAGTTTAAAATAAACTTACTTGGAAAAAGTGTTGTGGGTGGAATGAACAGGTACACAGAATAAACAATTTCAAATTGAGCTGGCCGTAAAACAATTATTTTTTTTTTTAAAAAGCAAATAATTGGACAGTATTTTTTTACTTTTAATTGCAATATTCTATCTTATTAAAAAACTGCCATATATAAAAAAAGGTAAAACGGACAATATTAAAATGCAATAAAATTTGAAATAAAAACACTTGGTTTGTTTCACTAACGTTTTACTTATTATTCCGACTAGTTTCGGCTTCTAGCCATTATCAAGGAATGTGAATAATAATAATAAGTAAAACGTTAGTGAAACAAACCAAGTGTTTTTATTTCAAATTTTATTTTAATCATGTTTCACCAAGTGATTAATGAGAACATTGTGAAAGAAATTAAAATGCAAGTTTGTGCAGTGTACAATACCAATTATCAATGGGTAAAATACCAAGATAGTAAAAAAACAAAGTGGTGGAAAAAGACGTACCAAAATTACAGCTAAACATAATGTTTTTATGGAACGTTATGTGGAAGAAAATCTGAAAATAACATCGAAAGAATTAAAACTCAAATTTCAAGAAAATCATTGTTTCTAAAGAATGTTTGCAAAAACATCTGAATGGGATTATGTTTACATTAACAGACATTCGTAATGAGCCGGAAAGAGCAAATACGGAAGAAAATAAATTATAGGCTATTGTAAATTTGAGACAATTATTTGGAATATATCATATTAAAAATATAAATATTTTTTGCATTTTTTCGCTATATCTTAGTTAATATGTATCACATCTTAGCAGTAAATATTTTCAACTTTACTTTAAATCAGTGGTTTCCACGCGTGGCGCATGAAGTAAAATTTCGAGTTTAGAAAAGCCCCGTGAAAATTTGTCTCGGGTCGCTGCGCGACCCTCGACAAATTTTCTACGCGGGGCTTTTCTAAACTCGAAATTTTACTTCATGCTTAGTCTGGGAGTGGAAGACACTCGTTAGTTTAAAATATATCACAACTATCAAAATGTGTGTCGCAAGTGTCATAAATATTGTGTGTCGCAAGTATCATAAAGATTGTGTGTCGCAAGTATCATAAGCTATTGTTTTCTTTATGACCCTTGCGACACACATTTTGATAGTGGTGACATATTTTAAACTAACGAGTGTCTTCCACTCCCAGACTAAGCATGAAGTAAAATTTCGAGTTTAGAAAAGCCCCGCGTAGAAAATTTGTCGAGGGTCGCGCAGCGACCCGAGACAAATTTTCACGGGGCTTTTCTAAACTCGAAATTTTACTTCATGCGCCACGCGTAGAAACCACTGATTTAAAGTAAAGTTGAAAATATTTACTGCTAAGATGTGATACATATTAACTAAGATATAGCGAAAACCAAAATTACAGCTAAACATAATGTTTTTATGGAACGTTATGTGGAAGAAAATCTGAAAATAACATCGAAAGAATTAAAACTCAAATTTCAAGAAAATCATTGTTTCTAAAGAATGTTTGCAAAAACCACTGAATGGGATTATGTTTACATTAACAGACATTCGTAATGAGCCGGAAAGAGCAAATACGAAAGAAAATAAATTATAAAGACTATTGTAAATTTGAGACAATTATTTGGAATATATCATATTAAAAATATAAATATTTTTTGCATTTTTTCGCTATATCTTAGTTAATATGTATCACATCTTAGCAGTAAATATTTTCAACTTTACTTTAAATCAGTGGTTTCTACGCGTGGCGCATGAAGTAAAATTTCGAGTTTAGAAAAGCCCCGTGAAAATTTGTCTCGGGTCGCTGCGCGACCCTCGACAAATTTTCTACGCGGGGCTTTTCTAAACTCGAAATTTTACTTCATGCTTAGTCTGGGAGTGGAAGACACTCGTTAGTTTAAAATATGTCACAACTATCAAAATGTGTGTCGCAAGTGTCATATAGATTGTGTGTCGCAAGTGTCATAAGCTATTGTTTTCTTCATGACACTTGCGACACACATTTTGATAGTTGTGACATATTTTAAACTAAAGAGTGTCTTCCACTCCCAGACTAAGCATGAAGTAAAATTTCGAGTTTAGAAAAGCCCCGCGTAGAAAATTTGTCGAGGGTCGCGCAGCGACCCGAGACAAATTTTCACGGGGCTTTTCTAAACTCGAAATTTTACTTCATGCGCCACGCGTAAAAACCACTGATTTTCTACGCGGGGCTTTTCTAAACTCGAAATTTTACTTAATGCGCCACGCGTATAAATCACTGATTTAAAGTAAAGTTGAAAATATTTACTGCTAAGATGTGTTACATATTAACTAAGATATAGCGAAAAAATGCAAAAAATATTTATTTTAAAAACGTTTACAATATCAAGAAGAAATGGACGATCAAAGAAGGAAACGCGTTGCTCATATATTTCTGCTAACTGTAGAAAAGCAAACATTCATGTCCTTGGATGTATAGGGAACATGGGGTTGATACATACATGAAATTAGAAGAGGAGCATTCAAGAGACCAGAAGCAATGGAATTTGTGCGATATTGCCTTTGAATGTTGAAAATATGTATTATTATTATTTTTTAACATTAAATTGTGTATTAATAATAATAATAATAATAATAATAATAATAATTCTTAATTAGTGCCATTACAAAAAAGTTTACACATGTCCCCAAAATATAAATTAAATTACCTATGTTAAAATAAATTAATTACTAATAAAATTAAAAAGAAAATCTACTTATAACAATATAATATATAAAATAAATTGCATTAAAATCAGTTAGTTAATCTTAAAATTTAAAAAATCAGGATGTTATAATATACGACATAAACATTTTAAAATACAATTAAACAGGTCCAATAAGTAAATTATCGCACAGTACAAATTTAAAATGATTAAGTAGAGTAAACAAATAATAAAAAATAAATTCATAAAATCTTAATGTTACATTATATACATATATCAACATTTTAAAATACAATAAATAAGTCCAATAAATAATAATACAAGTACAAATTTAAAATGATTCAATAAATTAAATAAATAGTGTTCATGCACATTACAATACATGGTGTCTACGCTAAACCGTTCGTTAAAAGTTTATGGGGTTGCCGTTGCACTAAAAATATGAAAAAAATCCTCGTCATACGGTTGAATCAGTTCTCCTCATGTGAAATATTTTCAACTTTACTCCAGTTCCACCGGAAGTAGTACCAAGTTTGTTATTTTAAATGGAACACCCTATATATTAGTAATTTTTTTGATTCCTCGTTTAAATTGCAACATATTTTATTCGAACATATGTACACTTATTTATCTCTTATAGTTTTCAAGCAAAAAAAATATTTCTAAAATTTTGACCTCTAAAAGGCATCTTGAAATCTATCTGTTGAAATGTTTAGAGGTCAAAATTTTAGAAATATTTTTTTTGCTTGAAAACTATAAGAGATAAGTGTACATACGTTCGAATAAAATATGTTGCAATTTAAACGAGGAACTCAAAAAATTACTAATATATAGGGTGTTCCATTTAAAATAACAAACTTGGTACTACTTCCGCTGGAACCGGAAGTGATATAAAGTGGAAAATATTTCACATGAGGAGAACTGATTCAACCATATGACAAGGATTTTTTTCAAGTTTTTAGTGCAACGGCAACCCTATAAACTTTTAACGAACGGTTTAGCGTAGACACCCTGTATGTTGTAGTTATTTGACATTAGATCCTCTATCGTGTAATGACTTTTTTTAATAAAATAGTTTCTGATCGTCCTTTTAAACTTCTTAATATTAAGTGATTTTATTGGTTCTGGCATTAGTTTTTTTCCAATTTAAAATTGTTTATTCTCAATATGAAATTGCTAGTTTTCATTTTGAAATTGTTTGTTCCCAATTTAAAATTGTTTGTTTCCAATTTGTAGTTGTTTGTTTCCAATTTGAAGTTGTTTGTTCTCAATTTGAAGTTGAAAAGGTATAGTTTGCTTCCTTGTTTGCTGCCTTATTGATAGACCTTAACACACAGCTTTAACACTGTACTAATTATGATACTAACATTTTTGTATTACTAATTTTATTAGATAACTATTGTTAGTTTACAACTAATAATTTAATAAAATGGTATTCCTAGTTTAAGGTATGAGATCCGTGTTATACAGACCCTCAAATGCGGTAGTAAAACGATAGAGTACTTCTAAGGGCCGTTTCTACAATCGATAGTTGCTGCTCTGGCAAAGTAGTGTTTTGATGCTGTGCTTTCTAGTTTAAACCATTGGCAAATGGTCTTCCGATTCTACAATTAAATTACGAGATGCAACAAATCAAAACATAAATGGCGGAATTCACGAGCAGGGACAGTTCGCGAGCGCTGTCAACACCTTCTAATATATAATAATATATATATATGGTGTTGGCGCTGTTCGGTCTCACACAGGTTTACCTCATGCTCCGAGCACGGGCTAGACTGACAGTGAGGTAACTCAGCTTTACTTCCAACAATGCTTTACCTCGCAATTGTAGAATCACAACCCAAGGTTTGATCGGTGGGTTGAGTTGCCGAAGGTGTAATTATGGATCGTAAAAACGGCTCTTATTTTTCATTCTAAATAATTTATCATTTTATAATTTCATTTAATAATGCCTTCATAAAACGTCTCAAGTGAACGGAACGATTGCTTCCATAATTCTATCATTTTACAATATAAATAATCTATCATTTTACAGTTTCATTTAATAATGCCATCATAAAACGACTCAAGTGAAAAGGAAGATTGTAAGAAATCAATTCACCCTCATCTGCAGAAAGCGAGGAAAGAGTGAAACAAGTTCGATTCAATTTGCTCTTATCTCCGAAAGTAAGAAATAAGCTCCACTCAAAATGGACAGAACCCCCCAAATCCGCCCTTATCTCCAGAATGTACTGCAATTTATGAATGCAAACGCTTTGAATTGAAAACTCCGAGAAAGTCAACTGATCCGGACATATCAGAATTATTAGAAAGGATTTTCACAATCAACTCAACTATCTTATAACTACTTTCCCCCTCTCCCTTTCTTATAACTACTTTCTCCCTCTCTCCATCGCTTTTTTCCCTTCCTCTATCTCTCTTTCTCATAACTACTTTCATTTTAAATTGTATTGTTAGTTGGTTTGAAGAGAATTTGACCTAAACGTTACATATACTTTAATAGAGCGTTGTAACAAATCAAATTAAATAAGATTTTAAATATTTCATTGTATAATTCAATATCCGGAGGTGTATTTGCACGGGAAGTAGTTGTTTCAATGGATATTTATCGTCTTAAATTGTCTTATTAATTAAGACACTGTTTGCATTTTCACGAATAGTTTTTTCGTAATTTTATATATTATGTTTAAAGTGTGCAAACTATAAGAAGCGTAGTTTTGAATTTGAATTTATCTTGTTATAACTACTTTCTCCCTCTCTCCATCGCCTTTCTCCCTCCCTCTATCTCCCTTTCTCATAACTACCTCCTCTCTCTCTCTCTCCGTTTCCCTTTCTCTTTCTCTCTCCGAATTACAACTGATAACACGAAAGGTATCCTCATCCCCAATATTTATTGGCAGTGTGGATTAGGATACGTTTCTTACATTCCTTCGATACACCCAAGGGTGGAAATGAGCGAGCATAACGCATGGCTAGCCAATCAAATCCATATAACTCCTTACATCCCACAATCTCAGAACGACTTTTTTCTTCCTTCTCCATCGAATCAATAGCTAATCGTGTTAATTAATGCCCGATCGGATGAACTGGGAAGAGATAAAAGGCGTTTCCGCAATTGCAATCGATTGATATAGCGATGATGATGGTGGTGGGTGACCTTCCGACGACGTTTTTAGACGTCCGTATTTTCGGTCCATCGATCGCGTGAACTAGTTGCCGGTTTGTTTTGTGTTTTGATGGGTATTGTGCGATTTCTAAATATATAATTATCGATGCCGTCGATGTTACAGAAACTCCTGCGAGATGCCGTTTATTGTATTCTTGGAGATATAGGAATGTAGTAATGGCATTGTATTAATAAATATACAATATCTTTATGTTAAGAGAAAGGCATACATATCATATTGTCTTTACTTTGTAGGTACGTTTAGTAGAAGTCAACGATATATTCGTGGAGAAGACATTCTAGACAATTCCACTTTTAATCCTTCTTAGACAAGTTTTCGTTACTAGTTGTCATTGTTGTGATTTTTTGTTTTAGTATGCATGTTTCGATTGTCTTTATAATAGTGTTTGAAACCTCTAACGAGTGTTTCACTCTTTGAATAAGCATGAAGTACAATTTCAAGTTTAGAAAAGCCTAAAAAAAAAAACAAATTTTCAGGCTTTTCTAAACTCGAAATTTTACTTCATGCTTAATCTGGGAGTGGAAAACACTCGTTTGAAACTTTAACTTGAAATATTTGTAAAAACCAACGAATATCTGAAAATGTACATCGTATACAGTATATTGAGATATGTATACTTAAAAGAAAAACTCTCTGTATATCTGAGATAGTAATAATAATAATAAGTATTTATTGCCCAACAGGAAATTTCCCAATTACAAGACAATGATAATACAATAAACAATGTATGTATGTACATAAATATATTTAAATCTAAACAATATGAAGACGCTCGTGAGTGTGACAGCTAAATAGACAGATTGTTCATCAACGATTTAACAGAGTCGTGCAGAATATCACAACAGGGTGGTAATTTATTACACATGCATGACATGATAACAATAGGAGATTTTAATCTCACGTTAGTCCTATGGTTTGGGATGCTAAACATAGGTTTTTGCCTGCTGCAAAAAACTGGAATATGCAGCCCAATCTGATTTAATAATTCTGGTGAATCTATTTCATTGTGTAATAATTTATGCAGTAATAAATAATATGCAGTGTACAAAACATTTTGTTAGACACCAGAAAAATTCCAGGGCTGAAAGGGTTAAGTTAATTTAAAAGATTTTCACCTCTAGCGTTAAAATTAAAGGTATCTTGTTTACTAGCTTAAGTGTGTAATCAAGTTAATAGACACCATTTACAAAATGATTGTTTTGTTTGCATAACTCTATATTTTACAGCATGATAAATATAGGATTGGTTTTGCAATTTCTGTCCTTATCAAAATAAGATAACGTTTCATTAACATTTCCTTAATTAAAAACGAGGATGAGTAAGGAAAAGTAATTTAATTGATAATCACAAACAAATAATTATTTGATAAAAAAAGGAAGATATATAATTATTTGAGAGAGAGAAAACCAGGTATTAAATTGCAAACCGAAGTACCAAAATAAAAATCTGAGAAAGTGTAAAATGAATTATAATAATGAATGAAATAATTATTTGATAGAGAGAAAAAAAGGTATTAAATTGCAATCCGAATTACCAAAATAAAAAAACTGAGAAAGTGTAAAATAAATTATTAATTTAATGCAAAAAATTGATTTGTAAAACAAATAACTACATTAATTTTAAATTTAAGAAATATGTTTAATTAATAAGTATATTATATCATATGTTTAATAAACAAAATTTAAGTTGGTTACACGCTTTAGGAATTGACATACAAAACGTCAGTCATAATAATAAAATTATAACAAACAAATTTAGAGTTGCTTTATAGCCTTTTTTCTCCCCAATCATACGATGTGATAAAAAATGGGTCACCCGTTTAAAAAAAATTGAATGATTTATAAAGGAAAACACTTGGTTAAATTTCACTAATATGGAAATGGTACAAAAAGCGAGATAATCTTTATATTGGTGAAATTTAACCAAGTGTTTCCTTTTTTAAATCATAGTTAAATATGTTTCACCACGTGAAAGATGAGAAATTTGTTCAAGATAAAAAATTGAATTACGAGATATTGAAGAGGGCACTTAGATATTGACATTTTAAGAACACTTATTTTCAAAATTTACAGTTTCCAATTATTTTACTCATAGAGGCATTCTTTAGGTACAAGATGAGATACAAATTATATTTTTATCTTATTCTTAAGAGAAGTTACAGACAGATGTCAAGATGCTTTTTAGAGGTCAACATTTTAGAAAAAAAAATTTTTCATGAAAACTATAAGAGATAAGTGTACATATGTTCTAATAAAATATGTTTTAATTTAAACGAGGAATCCAAAAAATGACTAATATATAGGGTGTTCCATTTAAAATAACAAATTTGGTGTTACTTCCGGTGGAACTGGAAGTCGTAGAAAGTTGAAAATATTTCACTGATTCAACCGTGCGACGAGGATTTTTTTCAAATTTTTAGTGCAACGGTAACCCCATACACTTTTAACGAACGGTTTAGCGTAGACACCCTGTATATGTTACAAACAAAACTCAAAATTGGATAAAACGTGTTTTGTCTAGACCAGTGTTCTCCAAACTACGGCCCGCGGGCCAAATCCGGCCCGCGACTTGCATGAATCCGGCCCGCGATTGTTTGTAATTGCTTTTGGAAATTTCATATTTTGAAATATTGTAACAATTGTTCCTTAAATTTTTATAATTTTATAAAATTAATCGGATCTTGGCCGACTTTATTATGTAGAATTGTATTTGTGGCCCGCGAAGAAGATAGTTTGGAGACCCAGGGTCTAGACTAAACGCAAAATGTCTACTGCTCACAGACATAGTCTGAATTAAAACATAATTTCGGGTTTTGTCTAGACAAGTCGCGTTTTGTCCGCATGAGTTTAAACAAGTCCTAACATGCTAAGTGTCATAAAAATGTCAAACTTTTAAAGTTGTAATAACAGAAGCACAACGTTAGTCGAAATTATTGAAAAAATAAGAATATTGTGTGTGACGCTCGCAAAATAATAAAGAAATAAAAACAAATTAACAATTTCTAAGGAAGTATTAATTTCTTTGTTGTTTGTGCAAAAAGCAACAAAATTTAGCCGATAAAGCTAGAGGAGCTAAATGTTGGGACTAAATTACGAAAAATACTAGACATTCTCCCACTTTTCTCAGAAATTATAAAATAAATCAATCACACAAAACATAAAAGTGCAGGAAAACATCACTTTGTTTTATGAACAAAGTGACAAATTATTTATAAGGAGTATATTTTAAATTTCACTTTGAATTAGTGTTTTATACGCGTGGCGCGTGAAGTAAAATTTCGAGATTAGAAAAGCCTGAAAATTTGGATTTGCCGGGGCGTGACTCGCTTCGCTCGCACGCCCCGGCAAATCCAAATTTTCAGGCTTTTCTAAACTCGAACTTTTACTTCATGCTTAATCTGGGAGTGAAAACACTCGTTAAAAGTTCAACACATTAAATAATAATAATTTATGTTACACTTAAAGACCTTTTTCTGTTGATTTTTGTTTTTTTCTTTGAAATCAAATTTAAAATGTTGGAAGTGGTATGAAATGGTGGATGCGCCGGGTTAACTACAGCGCTGAAAATGTATTATTCTTAGTTGGAAACTTTTTTCGTTATAGTAAAACTATTGATTTTCTTTTTTGGTTGAATATATTCGAAGAAATTGTAAGCAAAAACATATAATATTCTCAAAATAAATCACAAATAATTTGTTGGGCTTGAGCCATTTTTTTTTTCAGAACAGTACAATTTTTCTTTTTATTATATTCGAAGAAATTCAAAATATAAACATGGAAGATTCTAGAAATGAATCACGAATAATTTGAAAAATTTAAGTAGTAAAATATTTCATGTTTTTATATTCGAATAAATTTAAAGCAAAAACAAGCAAGATTCTAGAAATAATGCACAATAATTTAGAGAACACTACTTAAAAGTAGTAAAATATTTCATGTTTTTTATATTCGAAGAATATCTAAGCAATAATATAGGCAAGATTCTACAAATAAATTACAAAGAATTTGAACGGTTTGAGTCAAATTTAACTTTTTCAGAACAATGGAATGTTTTGTTTTTATATTCGAAGTAAAAACATACAAAATTCTAGAAATAAATCACAAATAATTAAAGAATTTTAGCACAATTAAAATTTTCTGTGATTTATTTCTTGAATTTCGTATGTTTTTACTTAGAATATAAAAACATACCATTCTATTGTTATGAAAAAGTTAAATTTGACTCAAACCCTTCAAATTCTTTGTAATTTATTAAAGAATATTGCCTATATTTTAACATTTTCGGTACAGTAAAATATTTCTTTTTTTTATAATCCAAGAAATTCATAACAAAAACAAAAACATTTTAGAAATAACTCATAAATAATGTAAAGAGTTTTAGACAAATTTCAAAACGTTTTGTCAATTTTAGAATTGGCCCAGTAAATACAATAATGTAAATACGTTTCATTGGTGTTTTATTCCTTTAGTTTTCTACCTTGTTTTGTCCAGTTGATTTTCAAGCTTCTTTATCTCTTGAAACTGAAGTAAAAAATGGAGTGTTTCATTACCTAAATTACTTTTAATTTACTTGGCTTATTTTGTATCGAAAACTTGAAGATTGAACTATTTGCATTTTTTTTTTAATCACTTGACAAAATAATATTTAATTTGATAGTTAACTACTTTTATTAATTTATTAAAACATTTCGCGGTTTCAAATGCTCAAATAGCTGAAATAGCTTGAATTTAAAAAAAAAACTTTGCGTCGTTTTTCTTGTTTTCTTATCCCTTGAAGCTCAAGTGAAAAGTGGAGTGTTTGATTACTTAAATTAAGTTGGTAAATTCAAATCAAATTGGCTTATTTCAAGTAAATACTTGAAATGAGTAAGCCTGATTTGATTTGGTGTGCTTTCTAATAGTAATAGATGCAACCCAATTTGCACTTGACTTCAAATGAATATACACCAATAGAGACATTGATCATAATCCCTGCATTTTTTGCACTACGGTTAATTCGTGCTACAGTGCCTTGATTAAACACTGTGGCGATAACTTTGGAATTCTTTTTGATTGGTTGTTAGTAATTCTGACCCAATATGGCGGACAAACAGCGGCGTAGCTATAAGGTCCAAAGTTAGTCATAGCAATTCTGTCTAAAGGTTGTGATTTATTTTACTTACCCTGAAATCGTATCACGAAGCTTCGCAAAGATACATAGAATCAACCTAAACACGTTAATTTGAGGTATTAACCATCATATGTTCCTATTTCAAAATTAAGGGAATAGCTCCCGCCCATGGATGACGCTTCAAGTAAAAGATGACAACACTCGCTGTCACAATTGAAAATCAGATGTTCGTATTATAACCTATTCTCTTGATTAATATTGCCTCATCATGGCGGATGACAAGGAGTTGTCGCCACTGTGTTCAATTAAGTCACTGTAATTCGTGCTAACTGAGTGGCGACATCTGTGGGTCCGACGGTGATCTAATGTTTTCTGAATTCGGTAATTTAAGAAAGAAACAGAGCGATATAATAATGAGTAACATAGACAGAGATAGAGGAAAGCGCGCATAGCTTGCTATTTTGTCGAACGAACAAATAAAATTGTACATTGGGCTGCATAAGTTAACGTCACCTAAAGTTACTGTTCAGTTGTACGATTTATTCGTCATACAACGGTGCAATTTAATTACACAAATCTAATTTCTTCAGCGTTTTATATTTTTTGTTGATTATTTTTTCGTTTATTCATAATCAAAGACATTTGTTATGCATGTCTTTGATTAGGAATAAACGAACAAATAACCAACACAAAATATAAATAAATAACTATAATTTTCGTGTAATAGTGCGAAACTTGATGCAATCTCCCTGTTGTAACCATTTACATAAATCGCTTGGAATTCGGTAGTTTCATTAATCAAATAAAACAGCGAGAGAGATTTCCATTGACAAACCGTAAAAAGTAATGAAATGTATAAATAAAAGCCGGCGATGTAATTAATTAACGGCTGGAATTAGATAACATCTGCTAAAATGTCTCGTCCATGACCAAAATGCAAATGCGATGACGAAATTTGTCTGCTGTTGTCATTGTTGTCCGAAATAATCGCCGAAAATGAAAATTATGTGGATGAGGGTCATCGTACACCCACAAATGAAATTTATGCGCGAATCGCACAACCAAAAATGAAATTTATTCGCGAATCCGATTAAGTGTCCCAGTGTTAATCGTTTTGTATTTACACAATAAGAAATAGGTATATCATCAAGATGTTTTTCTTATATATTATTTTTTTAAGTAGAAATGTTAAGTGGAGGTCAAACGCTGTTAAACTCAGCATGTTGTCATCTTAACTACGTCCTTATTTAGATTTGAAATACTTTAAAATAAAAATAGATATACTTTGAGGACAGTAAGTACAAGCTTTGTGCTTGTTGCAATAAAATGTTTCTCACTCTAACTATGATGGTTTAAACATTGGTAAACTAGCACAATATATTAGTAATTTACAAAAATAATATTTCAGGACTTTTGTAACTCTATTTGGGTTTAATCAGGAGAGTAACTACCATGGAGCAGTTTTAGTAAACTGCTCTAGATGCTAAATTTTTGAAGGCACAAAATTAGGTTAGATGAAATAAACAATTGATTTTTTTTTTGTCGAGCTGGGCAAGATTCGAATCATTCAGGATTCGAATCCTCTTAGAGGATTCAAAAGAGGCATTCGAATACTTCAGTTCAACTCGATTCGTGATCCGGATTCGTTACATTTTTTTAAGAGGATTCGTATTCGAATCCAAATGTGGGTGATTCGAATCCTTATAAAATAATTCGAATATTTATAAAACGATTCAAATAATTATAAAAGAATTCGAGTATTTATAAAAGGATTCGATTACTTACAAAAGGATTTGAATCGTCTAAAATAATTAGAATTAATTGTGAGGATTAACATGAAAAATGTGTTTTGTGTGTTTTTAAATTTCTCGTTAAATCACTGTTTATACGCGTGGCGCATAAAGTAAAATTTCGAGTTTAGAAAAGCCCAGAAAATTTGTCTCTGGTCGCTGCGCGACCCGAGACAAATTTTCACGGGGCTTTTCTAAACTCGAAATTTTACTTCATGCTTAGTCTGGGAATGGAAATGCTCGTTCGAAACTTCAAACTGAATGCTTTGATAAGAACATTAAATGACTGAAAATGTTTTTAAAGATAATAATCTAGTTTTAAAAATGTTCTTTAATATTATTTGAAGTAAAACTGACATGGTAACCACAATCTGAAATGTTAATTTTTTCCGACATTTCTCTGATTCAAGATATTTTTCCTTGGACTTTTAATACATGGGAAAACCCCCATTTTGTTAAATTGTTTTAATTGTTTTTGTCAATATTTAAGTTAATTTAAACATTTATTTGCGTGTTTTTTAATTTGCCTGCTGATTTTGACAAATTTAATAATATCATATGGCTTTTTTGCTGGTGTTTTGGTCAATTTGAATACAATTCCATGACTTTTCTCTGACTTTCCCGGTTTTAATGATATTCAGTGAATTTTTTATTTACGTAATTTTCAGGCATTCGTCGATTTTATAATAGAGTTCAATTTGAAGTTTTAAACGGGTGTTCCATTCCCAGGCTAAGCATGAAGTAAAATTTCGAGTTTAGAAAAGCCCCGTGAAAATTTGTCGAGGGTCGCGTAGCGACCCGAGACAAATTTTCGGGCTTTTCTAAACTCGAAATTTTGCTTCATGCGCCACGCGTACAAAACACTGATTTGAAGTGAAGTTCAGAAACACACAAAAACATCTTTAATCAGAGTAACAGGAAATCAGGTATTTAGTCTGTATCAACGATGTTTAGTGTTAATAATAAATAATTAGGTTTTTAATATTTTTGTTAAAACAACTGGTAACGATATTTATATATTAATGGTTGCAAAAAAATAATAAAATCAAATTTATTCTTAAAGGATTTGTATTCGTGATTCTAAAAAACAGGATTCGAATCTTTGATTCGAATCATATTTATCTCTTACGAATCCTTTATTCGAATATTCGTAATTCAAATCATATTAGGGGATTCGGATTCGTGATTCGAGTCCTTTTTACGAGGATTCGTCCCAACTCTGATTTAGAGTAGGCTTTGAGTTTTAAATTAGATTGGCACTACTGAATGTTAACACATAGTTTAGCATAACCTCAAATTTATTCCATCATTCCATAGATGTTTATATACAAGATTTCGATATAAAACATCAAGGGAATAATAATAATAATAATTATAATAATAATAATAGTTTATTCGTGCTATAAACAAAAGTTTTACACAGATCAGACAAAAAATAGACAGATGTTATCAGTGCGAAAAAAATAGAACATTGTAAAATTATAAGAGTAAACATATATGATTAAAATATAAATGAACTAGACTCACAAGTATATTAAAATATAATAAATTAGAGGACAGCTCACTTTAAAATTACAAAAGTAAACATAAATAATTAAAACCTCTTCTTGCAATACTAATAAATATATAATTTAAAGTAATAATAGTGATACTTCTATCACTACTACTAGCAATAAAACACAATTAGCAATCGAACTTATAAAAGTCAGAATATATGGCCTAGAAAATCATCCACGGAATAAAATGCGTTTTCTAGTAATATTATCTTGATCCTTGATTTAAATAACTTTTTATCAAGGGTCCGATAACTATTGGGTAAAACATTGAATAACTTTAAGCCATAGTAGTTCATACAATTTCTCGATCTTTGAAGTCTTAAATTCGGTACGTATAAGTTGTTTTGCGTTCTAGTTTGATATTTGTGATTGCGGGATTGCAGTATATGATTGTCGTAGCAAGACTTGACAGATAACAAACAATGCAATATGTATAATCAAATTTGAAGTTATGCTAAACTATGCGTAAGCAGTCAGTAGTGCCAATCTAATTTAAAACTCAAAGCCTACTCTAAATCATGTTTTAAACGATTGCAGGGTATATATGTTTTCGATAAAACGAAACCTTCCAATACATTCTCAATTTAATTGATGTTCGATTAGTACTGAAACGTGTCTAAGAATTTTCATTGTCTAAGCAACCCAATACACACTATCCTCGAAAGTTTAAGTGTGTATTAGGTTGCCTAAACGACCACTAGTAATTGCAGCTAATCGGATTCTTTTAACTCGTTTCAATACAAATCGTACATGCGAAAATTAACATTAAGTCTGTTTATTACATGCACTGGTTTTGCAATGATCTGTTCGTTCGTTGAACCAGACATCTGTCAAGTTTAGTTTATTTACACTAACATGAACTGCAGACGTCAAAAACTTGAGCTCAGTTTAACTTTGTGCAGCACTAATGAAACATATTGAATATTTTCGGTGTTACATAAAACTCTAGTAGTATGTTTTATACAAAAAGAAATCACTTGTATTAATAATTAAATAAAAGTCACTTGGTTTGTTTCATTACTATTTTTTTTAGCACTTTCCACTCATTTATACACAGACTTATAAATATACCGCTTACATTAACAGATTATGAACAGGAAGTAAATATAATAAAAGAAATAGCAACTAATAATGGTTATAGTACTGATATCATAGACAAATTAATTAAGATAAAAAAACACAAGAAATTCTTAAAATATTTTTATTACGACAGTTACATTGAAACCAAAAATTAAATTAAAAGTAAAGTAAGTTAAATTTTATCAACGGCCTCTCACAAAAAATAAAAAAATGCATAAAGGGAAAAGAATTCAATATTATTATGACGAATCCACTCAACCTGAAAAAATTATTTGTAAATAATAAACCACCAATTAATAAAAATCAAAAATGCGATATTTATGAAATCTAATGCAGTGAATGCGATGCAATGTACATTGGACAAACGGGTAGAAGTTTTGAAAAAAGACTAGATGAACATAAAAAATCTATCCTAAATAACAAACAAACAAACAACGGAATTTGCCCGTCATTGCATCGCATCTAATAATTTTTTTAATTCAGACGATTTCCAAATTTTATATTCAGGTAATAAGGGACGAGAATTGAATTTTAGAGAAGGCCTGGAAATTAGCAAGGCAATAAAACAGGGAAAATACATCGTAAACGAGTACGAAGACATATGGAACTCCCCAATTCTTAAAGCCCTTATTACCTGACCTTCAAAAAAAATATGTATATACACTCGACCGCAAAAAAACGTGCCACTTGAAAAATCACGTTTTTTCGTGAATATTCAAACAGCCATAACTTCGGTCGATGTGGATGAAATTTGATAAATTTTTGAGTTTTTGGAACGCTAAAGTTTTCTCTTTAAGGACACATAAGTGGATATAACGAAATTTAAGCATTTCTGCATTTAAAAGTCCTACCAACAAAAAAATGTTCAGAATGTTAAAAAATGATAAAAGTTGAGAAGTTATACTGTGCCCAAAAAAAATCGTAGCTCTACTTCAAAAAAAGCGCAACAAAATTCCATCATTTTCCTTTGAAATAAGCGAAAAATCATGTCGATCCAATGATTTGGGTCGAAGTTATGGCAGTTTTTTTAAAAAGTGTATTTTGGGGCATAACTTTGGCGGACAGGCATAACTCTGCTCGCAAACCTGTGACATTATGCGATTTAAAAAGCTTGAAGTTTTCTCTTTGAGGCATGTTAGTCAGATCTTTAAACATGCACATTTTACCCCCTTCCACCCCCTAAAGGCGATGAAATGTTTTTCACTTTAAACTTGTACAATGCGCAAAAAAAATTGTGGCTTCGAGCAAGGGACATCCAGAATAAATTTAGTCCGTCTCCTTTAAATTTATTCTGGATGTCCCTTGCTCGAAGCCACAATTTTTTTTGCGCATTGCACAAGTTAACAAAGTTAAAAGTTTTAAAGTGAAAAACGTTTCATCGCCTTTAGGGGGTAGAAGGGGGTAAAATGTGCATGTTTGAAAATCTGACTAACATGCCCTTAAAGAGAAAACTTCAATATTTTTAAATCGCATAATGTCACAGGTTTGCGAGCAGAGTTATGCCTGTCCGCCAAAACTATGCCCCAAAATACACTTTTTAAAAAAACTGCCATAACTTCGAGCCAAATCATTGGATCGACATGATTTTTCGCTTATTTCAAAGGAAAATGATGGAATTTTGTTGCGCTCTTTTTGAAGTGGAGCTACGATTTTTTTGGGCACAGTATAACTTCTCAACTTTTATCATTTCTAACATTCTGAACATTTTTTTGTTGGTAGGACTTTTAAATGCAGAAGTGCTTAAATTTCGTTAAATCCACTTATGTGTCCTTAAAGAGAAAACTTTAGCGTTCCAAAAACTCAAAAATTCATCAAATTTCATCCACATCGACCGAAGTTGACGGCTGTTTGAATATTTACGAAAAAAACGTGAATTTTCAAGTGGCGCGTTTTTTTTTGCGGTCGAGTGTATAACTTGTAATATATTTTTCTGTATTACTCCTTAAGAATAACGATAAGTTGAAACTAGTCGGAGAGAATAAAAAAATTGTAGTGAAACAAACCAAGTGACTTTTATTTAACTATCAATATTGTAAACATGTTTCATCAAGTGATTAATGAGAACCAAATTGAAGATAAAAATCACTTGATTTGTTTCCCTTTAAGATGTACATACATTTCAGACACAAAGTGTTAATCCATTAATAATGGTCACTTTGTGGCCGAAATATATGATGTACATTTGGTAATTCAAATAAACGTGTAAAGAAAGGTTATTAGTGCTTTATTCGTCAACTTAATTTCATCTTCACGTAACTCAATCAATCAACTTTGAGATGTGATTTAATTTATATATTTTTAAAAATATTTTTCACTGTTTCGCCAAGTGATCAATGAGAAACAAGTTAAAGTTGAAGCAATATACTTCCTTTTTGGTTGAAGTATACTATGAACTCACAATATTTCAGTGTTTTATACGCCTGGCGCATGAAGTAAAATTTGGAGTTTAAAAAAGCTTGAAAATTTGGTTAGGTCGCTCCGCTTCGCTACATGGCCTAACCAAATTTTCAGGCTTTTCTAAATTTTTGAAAACACACAAAAGACATTTTTCATGTTAATCCTCACAATTAATTCTAATTATTTTTGACGATTCAAATCCTTTTGTAAGTATTCGAATCCTTTTATAAATACTCGAATTCTTTTATAAATATTTAAATCGTTTTATAAATATTCGAATTCTTTTATAAGGATTCGAATCACCCACATTTGGATTCGAATACGAATCCTCTTAAAAAATTTAACGAATCCGGATCACGAATCCAGTTGAACTGAAGTATTCGAATGCCTCTTTTGAATCCTCTAAGAAATTTTACTTCATGCTTAATCTGGGACTGGAAACACTCGTTAGAAGCTTCAAATTGATAGCGAATTCTTTCAATTTTTTTAATTTCAAATAATTGAGTATTTTAGATACTCAAAGGAAGACAAATAAATCATAATGCGCACACTTTTATTATTTATCTTCTAAAAATAGAAAATATTTTCTTTCAGTTTTGTTATTTTTAAATGTATTTAATTTAAAATATAAAAATAAAATATAATGTAATATTTCGAATACTTAAAGGAACATAATATATAAAATTCCCAAAATTGTATTCGTGGAAATGCAAACAATGTTTAATTAATAAGACAACTTAAGACGATAAATATCCATTGAAACAACTACTTCCCGTGCAAATACACCTCCGGATATTGAATTATACAATGAAATATTTAAAATCTTATTTAATTTGATTTGTTACAACGCTCTATTATAGTATATGTAACGTTTAGGTCAAATTCTCTTCAAACCAACTAACAAATACAAATTAAAAATGAAAGGAGAAATAGTAAAAAATTAGAAGTGAAAGGACTTGGATTAAAGGTGATGTCTTAAAGGAATACAAATAAATAATGCGCACACTTTTATCTTCTAATAATAGAAAATATTTTCTTTTAGTTTGTTATTTTTAAATACATAATCTAAAATTACCAGGAAGAGGCAATTAACAAAAATTTAACCCCTATTCTTACTTAAACCCCAGTTTAACGTGTTTATATTTAGATGCGCACCTCAAGATTATTTTTAGGCCTTCCACAAGTCGCCCCACGGGGAAAACAAACGTCGGTTTTACGTTGCTTAATTTTTTTCTCTAACTGTTTTTTTTTATTGTTTGATGGGCGTGTATAAAAATACAAACGGCTGACATTTGCAACTCTTGACATTTTGGAAGTGGGACACACCCCCACATTTGCTCGTAATTATGAATCAGCTTGAATAAAACGGTCTACGCCCATATAAAAGTAAATTACTCATTTTCTAAGACTATAAAGAATTCATTCAATCTAAATATTCATCATTTAAAAAAAACCGCATGATAAAGAAAAAAATTAACTTTTTTTTATTTTCTAATGCCGGGTTTCACCAACGTCAGTTAAATCGACCGGGGCGCGACTCGCTTCGCTGGCGCGCCCCGGCAAATCCTAATTTTCAGGCTTTTCTAAACTCGAAATTTTACTTCATGCTTAATCTGGGTGTGGACACACTCGTTAGAAACTTAAAATTAGAAACTATTATAAAAACAACAAATACACGTTGGCATGGCCCCCGACGAGTTGGTGCAGAACGTGCATCATCTCTCAATCAACTTTTTGGTGTCTCTGTTAAAGAAGCACTGGCAGAACGTCAGGTCCCTTCACGTGAAATCAACGATGGGGCCCTCACAAAGATTGTATTAAATTTTTGTTTACTGATTTGACAAATAAATTATAAACAACCAACCAAAAAAAAAAAAAAAACAACAAATATCTGAAAATTTTATTTCAAAAATCGCGATACTCCTTAAGAAAAATTCCTTGTATAATATATCTAAGAATCCAGGCAATATGGTAATGGGTTTAAAGTCCCCACATCGTTGCCAAGAGTACATGTAAACATTCAACATAACCTAAAAACCCGTCCGAAAACGTTAGGTGCTAGATGCCTAACGTTGAGTTATGAATGGTTAAAAAGTGGTGAATTATGGTTAAGCTGTAGTGACGCAGCAAGGAGAGGGCCCAGATCCACACCAAATAACATAAAACTGCCATTTATCAATATGAATTTAAACGTGCATTGAAATGTTCTAACAAATTCACTCTTTCTCGGACTTGGAGTTTTCGCCTGGCTTTATTACGAGTGGTGAAGCGGCAACGCTGTGGGGTATTACCAACAAAACGTCATATATTTAACGCTTGCTTTAACGTTGTGTTTAGGGAGTTTAGAGAATGGCAATGAAAACAACTAGATATTGCTTGCATTCTCGGACGAACTTTATATATCTTTATTAGAATTTTGTGAAGTTATCTGAGTTTCTAATTTGTGTTATTTTTTTTGTTTTCAGGTAAGCAGTTTATTTCGGTTTATCGCTATAAATTTGGCATGCGTTTGCGGGTAAGTTGAGCGAGTGAGAGGACATTTTCTAAAAATAAGGAGCGGTTCGGACTTCTTTTTTTTGGACTAGTGTATTCGGGTCCAGGTGTGTCCACTCTGGACATGATTAATTTCGACGAAGATAAATATCGCTCGGATCCGCTTTGCTCCGAATGAATCACGTTTATTTACGTTTTTGCGTTAAGATCATCATAATTCTTACGCTATCCTAACAAATTATTTTAAACGACAGAAATTATGATTGTTCAAAATTAGTTTCGAAGTAATATATAATCATAAATTTATGGTTGTGTTGGTTTTACATAATTTCGTGAATGTGTTTTAAAAGATTATCTTTCATAAAAATCTCCAAAAAAAAACAAAATTCTTAAAGTAATTTTAGTTGAAAATTAACTTTCTTGATAATACTAGTAATTGTGGCATGACAAAACGTGTTACAAAAATTAAGCTCTCATGAATTTACTAAAAAACAAGAATCCTTCGGAAATTTTAGCTGAAAATTAACTTTCTTGATTGAAGTTTAACTCTCATGAATTTACTGAATAATAAGAACATATGTATAAGCTGTACATTTTCTGACATCCGTTGTTTTTTAAAAGACTTCAATTTGAACCTTTAAACGAGTGTTTTCCACTCCCAGACTAAGCATGAAGTAAATTTTCGAGTTTAGAAAAGCCCCGTGAAAATTTGTCGAGGGTCGCGCCGCGACCCGAGACAAATTTTCTGGGCTTTTCTAAACTCGAAAATTTACTTCATGCGCCACGCGTATAAAGCACTGATTTCAAGTGAGGTTCAAATATACACAAATTTCACAGTATTAAGAATTAACTTTCTTGATTGAAGTTTAATGTTTAATGTTTAACACGCGAGGCGCATGAAGTAAAATTTCGAGTTTAGAAAAGCCCAGAAAATTTGTCTCGGGTCGCTGCGCGACCCTCGACAAATTTTCACGGGGCTTTTCTAAACTCGAAATTTTACTTCATGCTTAGTCTGGGAGTGGAAAACACTCGTTTAAAGTTTCAAATTGAACTCTTTTAAAAAAACAACAAACATCTAAATATTTAAAGAAAATAATCTGAATTTAGAATACGTATACTTTAAAAAAAACTCCCTGTATATACCCATATGGAAAATCAAACTAAAAAGGCATCTGTTTTGTTATACAGTCGATAGAAATCAAAATCGTGAATATGTATTCAGTTCACTTGTGTCTTCTGTAATCCAATACCCTTCATACATTCACACGGCGTATGTAAACAAAGAAACAACGCGCTCCGCACTCATCATTTTTATTATTGGTTGTGATAAAATTCGGCAGGTACCATAAACTAATACTAATAAATAATGAACTATACTAATACATAATCAAAACTACTTTCTGCAATTTTGCTATTTCTGCGCCATCTTGTATCCCAGAAACACACAACTAGCAAAAATTGGCCCTCTTAAAGTTTAGCTCTCGTGATATTTATTGTGGGATGGTCAAAAAATGTGTTATAAAAGTTTAGTTCTTATGAATTTACTAAAATAACAAAAATTTTGAAGTTATTTTAGTTTTTAGTTTTAAATTTAGTTGCAAATTAACTTTCTTGGTTGAAGTTTAACTCTAATGAATTTACTAAATAATAAGAATCCTGAAGTAATTTTATTTATAAATTTACTTTTTTGATAACACTAGTTATTGAGGCATGAAAAAAAATGTGTTATTAAAGTTTAGCTCTCGCAAATGTTATTGTGGGATGGTCAAAAAATATGTTATAAAAGTTTAGTTCTTATGAATTTACTATAAAAAACAATAATGAAGTAATTTTAGTTTTCAGTTCAAACTTTAGTTGCAAATTAACTTTCTTGATTGGAGTTTAACTCTCATAAATTTACTGAATAATAAAAATCGTGAAGTAATTTTAGCTATAAATTAACTTACTTTATAACACTAGTTATTGTGGCGAGACAAAAAATGTCTTATAAAAGTTTAGCTCTCGCGAATGTTATTGTGGGATGGTCAAAAAATATGTTTTATCTATAAATATTAGTGAAATTTAACTAAGTGTTTTCTTTATTAAATCATTATATCTATAAGTTTAGTTCTTATGAATTTACTAAAAGAAAAACAAGAATCCTGTAGTAACTTGATTTTAAAATTAACTTTATTGTTAAGTTATCGTGGCATGACATCAAATTTTCTGAAGATGTTCTCGAAAATTAATATTTCACGGCTTTTAACGTATTTCACCCACATTTCCACACAATGAGTTAATTGGCTCGGTCGAGTATCCTTCTGATGCTGCGTCAGACACAAATCGAAGCCCTTTGTCCCACCGGAAAATCACCTGCTTAAACCCTTCCCCCGGTTTCCTGGCCCCCTATCAACAACCCCAAAGTGCTATCGCATCTTTTGTTACCTCCGACACAATGCCCACTTTGATTGAACCCCAACTAGAAACTCATCTCCGAAACACCGCCAACAACAAACCGTGCTTGATAAATTCTCTTCCAGTTGCTGAATCCCACGAAAATACAATTTATTTTATGAAATTAAAAAGTAAAATTGGATGTTTTTTACAGTTCACAAAATTAAATTAATTATAGTATAGTATATTAGAAGCCTTCCTACAGCTCTCAGAATTAAATTGCTTATCCGAAGCTTATACAGGGTGTCCACAAAGGGTAGGGGGTATTTGTAAATTAAATAACAAAAATAAATAAAACTCAGAAAAAATCAAGTTTTAGATTAATTTTTAGACAAACTTTTGGAAAATTAACTGCCAAAGATTACGTTGTCCAAATGTTGACCCTTACGCTGCTGGCACTACATTAACCGAACACGGAAATTAGCCGCTACGCGTCTGCTCTTTGTGCCTCCAAACAATTTCTTTGAGAATTATTTTATTTTATAACACAATATTTGTTTAAAACTGACTTCAACATCACACTTATCTTCTTGTACCGACAACCTTAAGCTCTGTTAGCTATATAAAAAGCCTCTTCTATAACCAATTAATTCTGTGAGTTGTACAGAGTGTTTACAAAGGGTAGGGGGTATTTGTAAATTGAATAAAAAATAAATAAAAGTCAGAAAATATTAAGTTTTATATTAATTTTTAGACAAATTTTTGGAAAATTAAGGGGGTCTTCCGGTATAATTAACCCAAACTTTGGTTTTTTTTTCCAGGGAACTGGTAAGAGTTAGAGACCTGGGTTTTTTTTTAAATCTTTATTCATCCTTGCTCTACAATTGGGATTTTTGTCGAGTCGAAAAAATCAAAATGGCGTCCAATATGACGGCTGCCCGGCGGAAATGTTCCAAAACTGCGAGCAGCCTAGGGGTCGCTATTCGTCACCTAGAAACAAAATCAGCTCAGTTTCTTGAAGAGTATAGTTCAGAGAATGGAATGAACTACGAAATTTTGAAAAAACTCAAAATTTGACAAAATGGCGGGCATTTGAAAAAAAAGTCGTGTTTTTCGGTCGATTTTTTTACTTTGACAGGCTGTAAAAAATCTTTAAAATTGCAAATTGCACCGGGAGGTTAGTTCATTCCATGAAGAAAAGTGTTTTCAATAACGGAAGCAAAGAACGAAGTCAATTGGTTGAACCGTTCAAACGCTAGAATGCTCACAGTTTTGAAAAATGTAGTTTCGAGAAAAACGCGTTTAAAGTTTGCGAAATATTTTTTCTGTGTAATTCAAAGTATTCGGCGGAAAATTCGCAAACAGTAGTCAATATCCAGGTTTTCGGGGTCGCTGAATACGAATCTGAGGTCAAATTTGAAAAATTCAAAATGGCGGATCCAATATGGCGGACCAAAAAACTCATACTTATCAAAATTTATGAAATTCGAGATTAAAGTTATACCTGCGCGACCCATACCGCTCGGGACGGCGATGCATTCAAAGGCCTGTAGCGACGTAAATATTTGCCGGATCGAAATATCCTTTTACCCACATATTCTAGACATGTTTAGCTTTGATTTCATACAAAAAAAATCGATTTTTTGAAAAAAATATACCGGAAGACCCCCTTAAGTGCCAAAGATTACGTTGTCCAAGTGTTGACCCTTACGCTGCTGGCGCTCCCCTAACCGCGGCCATTTCGGTGCGGATGTTGTCCTTCAATTGCAGCACAGTTCGTGGTTTGTTTTTATAAACTTTATCTTTAAGGTATTTTTTTGAAGACCGGCAAGGGCGAGCACTTACTGTAAACTGTGACGGGTATTGCGACATGTTAAGGAACTTTTTGGTTCCACAACTGCAGGTGTTTGAAGGTTTTAATATGGAAACATGGTTTCAACAAGGTGGGGTAACTTGCCATACCTCAAACCAATCACTTGACGTTGTCGATGAACTTTTCCTGGAAAAAGTGATCTCTCGTCGAGGTACCATCAACTGACCTCCGAGAAGCCCCTATTTTACACCCCTTGATAATTTTCTATGGGAATACCTTAAAGATAAAGTTTATAAAAATATAAAAACAAACCACGAACTTCAACAAAATAGAGAAACACACACAGATTCTAAAATATCCTGCGTTTAAACTAAAAATTAAAAACCTTCTAATACATAACAAAATATAAGGTAAAGTAAGAAAACGTAAGTGACAAAAAAAACAGGCATCCTCTAATACCAATAGCCCAAGACGGACCGATCTCACGGACCACTCTCTTGAGGTGAAGACAGGAGGAAGGAACTTCCACAGCCAGCGTTCAGAAGAAATGTATTTAGTTTTTTTTTATATCTATGTATATATGCATTTATAATGGAACTTGTAATTCTTCTGCAAATAAATAATTTGTGCTTTTAAATGACCGCAATTTCCAGAGAGATGTCTAGACGCGTAGCGGCTAATTTCCGTTATCGGTTAGAGGAGTGCCAGCAGCGTGGGGGTCAACATTTTGACAAAGTAATCTTTGGCACTTAATTTTCCAAAAATTTGTCTAAAAATTAATATAAAACTTAATTTTTTCTGACTTTTGTTTATTTTTTTATTCAATTTACAAATACCCCCTACCTTTTGTGGACACCCTGTACAACTCACAGAATTAATTGGTTATTCAAGAGGATTTTTATATAGCTAACAGAGCTTAAGGTTGTCGGTACAAGAAGATATGTGTGGTGTTGAAGTCAGTGTTAGACAAATAATGTGTTATAAAATAAAATAATTCTTAAAGAAATTGTTTGGAGACACAAAGAGCAATATTCTAGGCAGTCAAATTTTCAGGCTTTTCTAAACTCGAAATTTTACTTCATGCTTAATCTGGGAGTGGAAAACCCTCGTGTAAAGCTTCAAATCCCACTTTTTTGAAACAACAACGAATATCGAAAATCCCTCGCTTCAATTTGTATCTTTAAGCAAGGATTTTCCACTCCCAGACAAAGCATGAAGTAAAATTTCGAGTTTAGAAAAGCCTGAAAATTTGGATTGGCCGCGTAGCGAAGCGGAGCGGCCAATCCAAATTAGGCTTTTCTAAACTTGAAATTTTACTTCATGCGCCACACGTATAAAACACTGAAATATCGGAAAGTTTAAAATATACGGCTTCAGCAATCTAATATGTAGATGTGAATAAATCGTGAGTCAAATTCTGAGCTGAACACATTGTTTAAAACAGTGATTTTTTTTATTTCAACTTTTAATTTCAGAGTTATGATACAAAGTTGCATTTTTTTAAATGTTATTTAATAGCATGTGCTTTACATTTATGTACATATTTAACAAAAATTAGTAAAAATACGCAAAAAAACGATTATATTAGAAACTAAGTTAGTTTTAATATTAATTTTATAATTTTTGAAGACTTTTGCGATCAATTACTGAGTCTACAGATCACTTCATTATTAATAAATAATTTTAACATCTCTGTGATTATAATAGTATGTATTATTAAATATTTATCTAAAGCTTCAGAGTTAAAAACACAATTTTTCAATAAAAAAAAAAAAAAAATTATAGAAAAATGTAAAGCTAATTTAATATGCTATTCAATAACATAAAAATATATAGGGCGTTCCATTTAAAAAAATGCAACTTTATATCATAAGTCAGAAATTAAAATTCCGAATAAAAAAATAAGTACGCCACTGCATTCTACGCTGAAAACTACATAAATAATTATTGAAGTGTTTTTTTGTATATCTTATAGTTATTAAGATAAAGACATATTTTAAAATAACCAACAATTGAAAAACGCCTGATATCTTCCAAACTAATTAAGTTAGCCATGATCTATTTACGCCATTATTATTGTCTCGTAAAAAGAGGTCATGACGTTTATATTAATTTTTTTCTAACCCTTCAGGTTACCGAGATACCCTATGAAATCATCGAATTTGGGCCACCCTGTACATTTATTTGTAGTGTGTTTTAAAAATAAATAGTAAATCGCATGAAGATAAATCAATCCAAAAAAAAATAAAACCAGGAAATAACCAAGTTTAAGGTCTCGCTGAGCAAAATATCCGCCATTACATAATCCTCCTGTTTTTTATTACCACTGTTAATTTTTTTTTCTATGGCTCGGGCTCTTCCAGGCGTCCTATAAATATTTCACAACGCGGTGGAATGTCTGTTTTCCCGATTGAGCAAGCATGGAAATGTTTTAATTATACACGCGCGCTCCCTTTCCTCAGATAGACGAGCTCTCGTTTCGTTTCTCCCGTCGATTAATTTATTGGTTCTTTTAGCGGGCGATAATCGGAATGTAATGATCATCGGAAGAGCGAATTTGCGCGCCCGCCTGTCTGCGTGCTATTTACGAAATCGTACATCATTTTCAATTGGTTTAAGTGTATTGCCAAGACTCTAGAATGTGTATTCACAACAACAGCAAAAAAATGGGTTGTGAAAATGACTCGATTATAGCCAATCTTTTCTGACGGTTAATGAATGGGCTGCGATTCTACAAAATCGACCGATTGGTGTTAGCTATTGGTGTTGGCGGGTTAAAGTTTTCAAAATGGCCGGAGTACTGTTCATTAGTTACCAACATACGAGGGTAGTTTGATATGTCAGTGACTTTTTGAATAAAAGAATATTTTTCGGCAAAAAACCTTTTATCGCTGCTTTTAGCTTAATACATTCAGTCCAGCGTTTTTCCAATTTTTGTATCCTTTCCAAATAATAGGTTTCCCTAAGAGCTTCAAAATAGGCATTGGTTTCAGTGATGACCTTTTCGTTTTATTGCTGCTTTTAGCTCAATGCATTTAGTCCAGCGTTTTTCCATTTTTTTATCCCTTCCAAATAATAGGTTCCCCCAAGAGCTTGAGCGGTTAATGAATGGGCTGCGATCCTACAAAATCGACCGATTGGTGTTAGCTATTGGTGTTGGCGGGTTAAAGTTTTCAAAATGGCCGGAGTACCGTTCATTAGTTACCAACATACGAGGGTAGTTTGACAAGTCAGTGACTTTTTGAATAAAAGAATTTTTTCGGCAAAAAACGTTTTATCGCTGCTTTTAGCGTAATACATTTAGTCCAGCGTTTTTCCAATTTTTTTTTATCCCTTCCAAATAATAGGTTTCCCCAAGAGCTTCGAAATAGGCATTGGTTTCAGTGAAGACCTTTTCATTCGACCGAAATCTCTTACCGCCGAGCCATTTGTTTAGGTTTAGGAACAGGAAATAGTCGCAGGGGGCTAAATCGGGAGAATATCCTGGATGGGGTAGCAGTTCGTAGCTCAGGTTATGGATTTTTGCCATGGAGACTAAACATGTGTGCACCCCTGCATTGCCCTGGTGAAACAACACTTTTTTCTTTGCCAATTGCGGTCGTTTTTGCTTCAAATGAATGTCAAATTTGTCCAACAGCTCTGAATAGTATTTACTAGTGATCGTTTTATCCTTATCAAGGTATATCTTTAATTAATTTCTCACTTAACCCGTGATGAAATATTTTTGAATATAATACTGGATATTTAATTAAAACACTTGGTTTGTTTCACTAAATTAGTGAAACAAACCAAGTGTTTTAATTAAATATCCAGTACTTATCAAGGTAATCGATGTGAATGACACAGCGTGCATCCCAGAAAACTGTCGCCATGACCTTGTTGGCCGACAGACGCACCTTGGCCTTCTTTGGTGCACGTTCCCATGAGGTTGTCTTATTTCAATAGCTAATGACGCAGCTTACTCAAAATTTGACAGAAATCTATTAACAGATGGTTGTTGGCAGCAGCAGTGTTGCATTCAACGTTACTAGGCGCTTATGACTTATCAAACTATCCTCGTATATCACAAAAAAATCCAAACATGTTCAATGTTAAATAAATTGATGAACGGGCCTAATGAATTACGTTATCTCTGTATCTTCATTTCTTTTCAGAAGTCTAAACTTTAGTCATTACCGAACATCTCTTATCTCCATTTTTCCTATAAGATAAGAAGTCTCAAGTTTTATGGGCGTATCCAGGATTTCGATTAAGGATAAGTCAATTATTAGTGTTTTATTTTATTTTTAAACATTGGTTTCCGCCACTTGATTAAGCATGAAGTAAAATTTTGAGTTTAGAAAAGTCTAAAACTTTAGATTTGCCAAATGTTTAGGATTTTCTAAACTCGAGATATTATTTCATACGTGAGCCATATAAAACACTGAAGTATTTGTAAAGTTTAAAATATACTTCTTTAGCACACTGCTTTAGTAGTATATTTTAAACTTTACTTTAAAACAGTGTATTATACGCGTGGCGCATGAAGTAAAATTTCGAGTTTAGAAAAGCCCCGTGAAAATTTGTCTCGGGTCGCTGCGCGACCCTCGACAAATTTTCTACGCGGGGCTTTTCTAAACTCGAAATTTTACTTCATGCTTAGTCTGGGAGTGGAAACACTCGTTCGAAACTTTAAATTAAACTGTTTTATAAAATCGATGAACCCCTGGAAGTTTATATAACTTATTTAGTTATGTAATATAAAAATTAAGCATGAAGGATAATTTCAAGTTTAGAAAAGCCTAAGAATTCAAACGAGTGTTTTCCACTCCCAGATTAAGTAAAATTTCGAGTTTAGAAAAACTCGAAATTTTACTGCATGCTTAATCTGGGAGTGGAAAACACACGTTTGAAGCTTTAATTTGAACTTTAAAATAAAAGAGCCTGTGAAGATTCACAGCGTACATGCTGTAATTGGCATATAAAACACTGTTTTAATGTGAAGTTCAAAATATATATTAGGTACTAATGTATTTTAAAGTTTATGATTTAAATAATAACATTTCTGATGTCTAGGAAATATTTTTGGAGAAGTGTACAACGTTTCAAAATAATTAACTGGTGCCCAGCACTTCTAGGCATCTACCACAATCGCTAAGATCTATATCCGCAAACTGTGTTAGGTTTAGCAAAAGAAAGAAAGTGTCCAACTTTTAAAAATACTTGATTAATTGGTGTCCAACGCTTCTAGGCATCTGGCACATTCACTAACATCTACACCTGCAATCTCTGTTAGACATAACTTGTTCAACACAACATTCATCATGATCTGTGGACTAATTAATATCTCAAGTGGTGCCAATGAAATTGATAGTTCAATCATTAGGCAACGTTTAAAAATTCTTGATTGATTGTTGTCCAACACTTCTAGGCATTTACGACAATCGCCAATAGTCTCATCTGCAAACTGTATTAGAGCTAACTAATTCAACGCTTAAAATGTATCATCATCTTCCAAACTCGGTGTAGACTAACAGATATCTCACATAGTGCTAATTGAATGCAATGATTCTACTACTAACAAGTTAATTAAAGTAATTACTATTTGAGGCGATAGACAACGCTTTATAATACGTAATTAATTGGTGTCCATTACTGCAAACTTCTGAAAAGAAATGAAGATACAAAGATAACGTAATTTATTAGTCACGTTCATCAAAACTTGTAACATTCAACATGTTCGGATTTTTTTGTGATATACAGAGAGTTTTATGTAACACCGAACATTATCAATATTCATTTTCGTATATTCTATTTATCAAACCAAAGCACGATTTGACACCTTTGATTTTTTAGGTTATGTGCAAATTGGGTTGCCTATATGACTATTACAAATTGTAGCCAATCAATCGCAATTAATGCCTCGACTTGTAAATACAGGGTTTTTTTCTTTCAAGTATACATGTCCCAGTTATATGCCGTAAATTTTTAGATAATCGTTGTTTTTTTAAAAGAGTTCAATTCGAAACCTAAAATGAGTGTGTTCCACTCTCCCAGACTAAGCATGAAGTAAAATTTCGAGTTTAGAAAAGCCTGAAAATTTGGTTTGGTCGCGTAGCGCGAAGCGCGGAGCGGCCAAACCAAATTTTCAGGCTTTTCTAAACTCGAAATTTTACTTCATGCGCCACCGGTACAAAACACTGACATATTACGAAGTTTAAAACACACCGCTAAACTTTACATTGAATCAGTGTTTTGTGTCGGTGGCGCATGAAGTAAAATTTCGAGTTTAGAAAAGCCTGAAAATTTGGTTTGGCCGCTCCGCGCTTCGCGCTACGCGACCAAACCAAATTTTCAGGCTTTTCTAAACTCGAAATTTTACTTCATGCTTGGTCTGGGAGTGGAAAACACTCGCTTAAAGCTTCAAATTGAATTTCATAAACCGAGCGTCGGAAAATGTACAACGTAAGCATATGGATACTAAAAAGAAAAATTCTCGTTATGAAAATGTTCGGTGTTACATAAAACTCTCTGTATGTTAGTAACTAATGAACGGTACTTCGGCCATTTTGAAAACTTTAATCCTATTTGAGGCGATAGACAACGCTTTATAATACGTGATTAATTGGTGTTCATTACTACATCTACAAACTGTATTAGATCTAACTTGTCCAAAGCTTAAAATTCATCACCATCCTAATAATTCGGTAGACTAATCGATATCGCAAGTGATGATGGCGTTAGCTATCGAATCCATTAATAGTTTTCACATATTGGCTTGATAGTCAGAAATGTTCAGGAATACTGAATATTTCTGACTATATCAAGCCAACATGTGAAAACTATTAATGGATTCGATAGCTAACGCCATCATCACTTGCGATATCGAATAGTCTACCGAATTATTAGGATGGTGATGAATTTTAAGCTCTGGACAAGTTAGATCTAATACAGTTTGTAGATGTAGTAATGAACACCAATTAATCACGTATTATAAAGCCCTGGGTCGGGACCACACTGAAGAGGACCTTGAAGCCCAAAGCCCGTCTGTGGGTATCTGGTGCCGGAATACTGAACACAAATTGAATCGCAAGTGGTGTCAATAGAATCAAACAATTCAGTTTTTAAAAGCGTTACCTAACCTAAAATAAAGATTATTTGTTACTTTTTCGATTATTTTTAGAATCACATGATAACGTATGCAGGCACGTATATTTTTGTCAAACCGATTCGGGATTTTAACCGGCACTAACAAATCCTATAATTAGGCGTTGAACGATTGAAAAGTTATTGACAATGAGATCGGTATTTTTAGCCGGGATTTTCAGGATGTTGTCGATTAAGTCGTACGGAGCGCGAAACCGAGCAATTCGCGAGTCGATAACAATAAAACGTTGCGCGAAAAAAAAAGAAGAAAGGAGGCCTAATTTGTTTATTGACGGGCTATAATAAAAGGCGCGAGCGTTGGAATTTGTTTGACGTCTTTTGCGCGCAAAAACAAGAAAAGTGCGTAGTTTTGTTGGAATGTTTAGCAGACGTTTTGACTTTCAACAAACGTCCCTATAAAACTTGTTAGTTCAATAGGCTTGAAAACCGATTGTTATTTTGAGAATTAACGAGAAAAATAAATTGTATTTAAAAAAAGTTTATAAATATACGAGGCCTGTTCAGATAACAACCGAACATTTTAAATTACATGAGAACGGAGATATTTAATGCAATGCTGTTGGCAGCACTGCCTTGTGCATAACCTCTTTTGTAAAAGCATGTTCTTGGATTGTTGATATCTCGTTTAGTTTTCGTGATATTATTATCTAAGTGCAACGTGTTTCAGTGTTAGTGGAGATTTTCGAAATGTGTGAGTTTCCGGAGCAAAGTTTTACGTAAAACTGGGGAAAACATTTAATCTCTTAAAACAAGCTTACGGAGATGATGCTCTGGGTCGTACGCAATGTAACGAATGGTTTTCATGATTTGAAAGTTGTCGTCAGTCAATTGAAGATGATCACCGACCAGGAAGGCGTTCCACTTTAACTGATGACCCACGTTCAGAAAATGGTGCATGCAAATCGCGGATTCAGTGTTTTAGACGCGTGGCGTCTACCAGAGAACTTGCAAAAGAGGTGAGCATCTCAACTGGGTCATGTCGTGCAATTTTGACTGAAAAATTGAACATGGGTAGAGTTGCAGCAAAATTTGTTCCTTGTTTGATGACCGAACAACAGAAAGAAAATCGAGTGGACATTTGTCAGCAACTCCTTGAACAAGCAAATAACGATGAAACATTCATGCAAAGAATCATAACGGGAGACGAAAGTTGGGTTTATGGCTACGACATTGAGTCCAATCATCACAATGGATTGGCAAAGGATCTCCACTCCCCAAGCAAATTCGTCACTGACCTTACAGGCCATCTCAAATGAAGCTATCCAAGACTGCTTCGCGAAATGGAAACACTACTAGGAAAAGTGTGTGAGTTCGAGAGGGGAGTACTTTGAAGTGGACAAGGACCAATAATCTGTAAAATGAATAATAAAGTTTAAAAAAATAAAGTTCGGTTATTATCTGAACAGACCTCGTACACATATATACGGTGATTCTTATAAGCAATAAACATATTATAGGTACTGGGAATTTTTCTTTTAAATATACATATCCAGATAATTACAGCGCATGGTAAATTTCCATAAATTCATTGTTTTCATAAAAACAAATTAAAATTTCTAACGAATGTTTCCACTCCTTCATTAAGCACCAAGTAAAATTTGGAGTTTAGAGAAGCCTGAAAATTTGGTTTGGTCGTTTCAAGCTATAAACGAGTGTCGTCCACTCCCAGGCTAAGCATGAAGTAAAATTTCGAGTTTAGAAAAGCCCCGCGTAGAAAATTTGTCGAGGGTCGCGCAGCGACCCGAGACAAATTTTCACGGGGCTTTTCTAAACTCGAAATTTTACTTCATGCGCCACGCGTATAATACGCTGATTTAATGTGAAGTTCAAATTATCGTGCCATCATTTAAAATATAAATTAGAGTAGGCTTTGAATTTTAAAATAGATTAGCACTACTGACTGTTAACACATAGTTTATCATAACCTCAAATTTGTTCCATTATACAATTAGCATTCTAGGCAACCGCGCAAATATATGCCGCCTTCTCTAGTTTATTATTTAAATGATCGCATGGTATTTATTACTTATGTATTTTCAAATGTAAAATTTTTATGAGGGGTTAGTCATTAATAACTGTATCTTTATATCTTTATTACCCCATAAACAGTCCGAGCTTCAGTAATTATGGAATCTATACAAATCTGTATTTATTTCCAAGCATCAGTCATTACAAATCGTGTCTATATCTTCCTAATATTGTAACAGTCACTGTTTATTTTTTGTTATACAGGGTGGCGCAAAACTACCGATATGATTTGAATGTTTAATAACTTTTTTATTTAATGGTTAATTATTATTATTATTTTTTTGTTATACAGTATATTAATGGGGAATATTTTTTCACGCACATTCTTGCTCTTTCCAGTACATTTTCCATAACTTTTCGTTAAATTTCCGGTGTTATGGCTTGAATTTCATTGCGAATGTTTTGTTTTAGCTCTGGTATGATCGCTGGCTTCTTTACGTTTACCCTTTCTTTCAAATAACCCCAAAGTAAACAGTCTGGAGCTGTTAAATCCGGTGAACGTGGGGGCCATATGAAATCGCTTCTGCGCGAAATAATGCGTTCGCCAAAGAGGTCCCGTAACAGAGCCATTGTGTCCCTTGCAGTGTGGGCTGTGGCTCCATCTTGTCGGAACCACAACTGTGGATGGTTTTCTACAGCTGGCCTCAAAAAATTGTCCAGCATCGTTCGATATTCAACACCATTAACCGTAACTGAGGCGCTATGTGCATTTTCAAAAAAATATGGACCAATGATCCTTTCAGAGGATACACCGCACCAAACAGTACACTTAAGTGGGTGTAATTGTCGCTGATGAACAGTTCTTGGATTCTCCGTAGCCCATATCCTGCAATTTTGCTTGTTTACGAAACCATTCAATTGGAAATGAGCTTCATCGCTCATTATCAAATTGTTAATGAAATCGCGATTTCCTTCTGCTTTTTGTCGGAATCAAATGGCATAATCAAGCCGTTGTTGGTAGTCTATCGGCTTTAATTGTTGCACAAGCTGAACCTTATACGGGGACATGTGCAATGTGGCTAAAATCCTCTGAACGGACCTCCGCGATAGCCCCAGTTCTGCCGAACGTCTTCTTACTGATGTTTCTGGACTGTCCTGCACACTATCCACAACACGTTGGATATTTTCTTCCGTGTGGACCGTACGTGGTCTTCCGGTATATGGAAAGTGTCTTACTGTACCATGTTGTCGAAAATTTGCAACCAGGCGGTTTATTGTTGATGCTGAAGGTCCAGTACGCACATTAAAAAAACGGCGATAAGCACGCTGCGTCAAAACAATTGACCGTTGATTTTCAAAATAAAATTCAACAATTTTTGATAGCTGTTCTGTTGTGTACTGTTCCATTTCAAATTTTCCAAGTTTTCTTCACAAAATTTTGAAATAAAAATAAAAAATATAAATAAATTTAAAAAGTTATTAAACATTCTAACCATATCGGTAGTTTTGCGTATATTAGAAGACGTCTACTCAATTTTACAATTTTAGTCCACATTTCCAGCAATCGTATTTTTTCAGTATACATCATCATAATTCTTAGACAACAGTCTAAAACCCCGAACAAACTAATTTTAGAAACAATAGCTAAATTCATCATAAACACGCAATTTATCATTTCCCATTCCTATAAATACAGCCGTTTATCCAATCTCAAAACTGTCATCCCATCCTTGCGTAAATCTTTTCAAGTTAATGAACGAGAGCCGTCGCTTTTTATAAAATATCATTTGGGCGTAAATACGTCATTTCATTCAGAGAGCGTCGCGACGCCCGTGCGTCATCCGATTGTTTATTCCGCGTCTCGGACGCGGTTGACAATATGTGCGTTGTCGGGCCGAAAATACACGGTGAGAGATAAGTGAAAAAAAAAAAAATAAGCGGCGAGATGAATGGAAAAATTGAATGTCGATAAAAGTTGTTAATCAAGAAAATGTCTACAAAAAAATTAAATGTCGATCTTATCTGTTGGCAAAGTAATGGGTTTATAAAATTCCTGTTTGGGATTTTATCTGAAGTGTGTTTTTAGACTTGAATATACACATAAGGAATTAGATAAGTCCTGAGTCTATAATAATAAATGTTCAATAACAAAATTAAGTATTTTTTGACATTTTATCATCTCTTCACAATTTTAATTTTGAAATAGTTATTTAGGTAACTGCTATGTGAAGTAGGGCTTTTGGGCCTAATCGCAAAGAATGACCAAAAGCTCTTCATACACAAGTTGCCTACAGTATTTTATCTACGACCAGTATTTTGTACAATAAGTATAAAATTAGTCCATTCGCATTATTTTTGTAATCATTAAATTTGTTTAAATAAATCACTTGAAATCAGTGTTTTATACGCGTGGCGCATGAAGTAAAATTTCGAGTTTAGAAAAGCCCCGTGAAAATTTGTCTCGGGTCGCTGCGCGACCCTCGACAAATTTTCTACGCGGGGCTTTTCTAAACTCGAAATTTTACTTCATGCTTAGTTTGGGAGTGGACGACACTCGTTTATAGCTTCAAACTGAACTCTAAAAAAAAAAACTAATATCTGAATATTTACAGCTTATACGCAGTAATTGACATACAGGGTGTCAATTTGAAAACAAGGAAACCAAAATATCTTTGGAACCGTAACAGTTAGAGAAAATTTTTTAAAACCGTTTCTAGAATATGGAGGGGGAACCATTTTGACCCACATAACAATCTTCTGCAACCAACCCCTTAGGCTGTAGCCACCCTTGAACATTTTATTTAAATGGCACGACTCTACTTGTGATATATCATCAGAAAGGTCTTTCAAAATGAATCAGTGGTACCAACTAAAAACTTTATGAATAATAAATGATTCCATCCGGACCCATGGATATAGTGTAAATGTATTGTGGCGTCCAAAGGAATTAAATAAGTGTGCGAATCAGTTAATTAATTAAAAAACGAAAATAATACAATGGCAGATAGCGCTGTATGGCGCAAGCCGAGCCCAATAAAACAAAAAAAAAGCTTTTTCATGGCATCGTAGACAATAGTATATTGTGTATCTAGTGCGTGAAGTAGACTTTTTTACACAAGCGTGAAGATTACGAAACGAGCGAAGCGAGTGAAGCAATCACGCGAGTGTACAAAAGTCTTCACGCACGTGTTACACACTATACTTTTTCTATGACTACACGATTTAATAAATTCCAAAACACAAACAAACTATTAACGTAAAGTATTTATTTATCTTTATAATAATTATTATTAATTGTTACAGTGCAGTTGGTTAGGTACATTACACCAGAACTTTCGTTGGATGTAGTATTTAGACAACTATTGTTATTATTATTTCTAATATTCAAAATTTTGTTTGAAACATCTTGCTTCTTTGTTATCGAATTTTCAACATAACTTTCTGCAACAGCAGAACTTTTCCAGCCTCCGTGCTTTTTTAAAGTTAACAGATCGGCACCAGCTTCAACTAACAGAGTTGCAGAAGAACGCCTAAAGCAATGGCCGGTATATAGCTCAGGATTTGGCAATTTTAAAAATTTTGCAACATCTGCCGGTACCTTTCCAATTTTAATAATGCCGATAACTTAACGGGTACATTTTCCTTTTTGATAATTAAAGAAAAATTTCTTTTCAGCGTAATTTTTAGGGCGTAGAGCTAAGTATTTTCTGTAGTATTCTAAATGTAGTGTTACAGCAAATTTTCTTGAAATTTTAGTTTAAGTGTCTGGTACAACTATAAGAAGAGATGATCCAAAATCTTGAATATCCTCTACATTCAATTTATATAATTCGTCTCAGGGCACCAGCAAGTCCAAAAATTAAAACGACCTATAGTAAGAAAATAAATAAGAATTTTGAAAACTATGCTGCATTCCACTTACCTTATTTAATAAATATATATTATCGGGTGCTTCATTTATAAATTTAAGCATATGTTCTTTATCCAAAACTCGAGATTTCTTTGGAGTATATCCTTCACTTTTTCTCTTTAAAAATGATATTACTTTAGTATAATTACCAATGTTTATGTTATGGTTGACATTTATTGTACTCTTCAACATTGAATAGTGACTCCAAAGTGTTGAGGGCTGGAATTTTGTCGCCAGTTCTGCGAGATATGTTAAAATTACGTTTTCCGAAAATGAATTAATTTCATGTTCAGTGCGCCATTCCATGAATTTTTTATAAATATTTTCATAAATATCAAGAGATTTTTTCGGCAACAGCGACGAACTAGCAGCGTTTGCTGCCGCAATAATCCTTGGTGGGGTATTAGGCCTCTCTGGAGATAGTGATATCTGCATTTTAACGTTCACCAATGTTCACCAACACACAAAACAGCACAAACTTAACTAAATGACATGTGTCATTTAAAAAATCACCGCCATCTAAAAGTTGTTCACCGATGCTGAAAAGTGTATTGGCTCTTATGGCAGCGGTGCGTGAAATAAATCCCATAAGAATTGCATTGTACTTCACGCATCGGTATGAAAAATCAAATTTCACACATTTTTATCGATGTGTAAAATTGTATTTCACAAATAGGAGTAGAAAAAGTATATTTTATAACAGGTATACTGATTAATAAATCACTACCCAATGCTTTGAATTTTGTGAAATAATGGATTCAGTTTGAAATGAAATAATGTTTTTTTAACGGCTATAAATCATGCAAATTCCCATTTATTCACCAATTATTCCTCTTCACACTCTAACGAGCATTTACTCACCAATTCGCCAGACTTCATTGAAAATTCCATAACTTTGTAATAGGCAAAAAAAAAACGAACAATGACATTAAACGAATTCCATCGGTTCGAAAATGTTGCGAGGTGTTCGGCGGGGGAGTGCAATCAATTGCAAATATTTGCATGAGGGTGCAACCGGCGGCGGCGGTGGCGGCGACCGAGAGGGGGTGGATGCGTCGGGACGCCGGCCGTCCCTCGGGGACACCCTTCGCTATCGATTCGCAGGGTGCATCTCTTAAAATAACCGAGCGCGCCGGCGGAAACCGGAAAAGAGGGAAAAAGGAAACGGCCGTGTCGAACGAAAGCTCGAATCCACTGACAAGGTTAAATATTTCACCGGTCTTTGAAAATTAGATTTTTACAAAGTTTCATGCTGAAATTAGAAGAAGAAAAAAAAAAAACAAGGAAGCGTGGAAGTTGGGAAAGCACATATGACAGGAAATAGAAGGGAATCGAGTATTTTAGACAGTTTTTTAAAGGAAACGCCGTGTTATCCAACAGTTGGTAAATATCGGCACCTATAAATAATAAAAGTAGAAAAATTCAAATTTTAGTTTTGCGCGTTTTGGCTGCAATTCCAGCTGTACAGGGTGAGTGAAACTCGATGTTTCAGCTCTATTATCAGAAAAGAAAAAGCGATAGAAGAAATACAAAAATATAAGTATGTTTTTGGGAAAAAATATTCGATGACGATTCAAAAGATACAAAATTTAGAAAAATATGCAATTTTGGCTTAAAATGGTTTGTTATTGATAATGAGCACCTTGTATCTCGAAATGTACATCTAACATAAAAATAAAAAGTGAAGTAAGGAATAACAGTCTTTCTATTTGTGATTAATCACTTCACGTAAACTCGAAACAATACAGTTAAAATGGATCTTACTCAATCCCATTTATGAACCGCTTTTCAGATTTTTTCTATCGTTTTTCCTTTTTATATAATAGAGCTGAGACATCGAGCTTCGCTCACCCTGTACAGTGTGAAAGGACTATTAAAGTGGACCTCTAGGCGAAATTTACGTTTTACGGTAGCGATGCCGCGAATCTCGGGACTTACCCTGGTGCTCTAGGCTTCCGGTTTCTGGGTTTCCTGGAGCGTCCAGTACGAGTGCCTCATTTTTCTCACTTCACGATAACTAACGAGAACATACGACACAAATACTCACGATTTTCTCTCGACCACCACTTTGGTTTTTATCATTTTAAATATACACAAATCGATTTCAGCTCTACTCTCTCTCCTTGTGTTCTCTCCACCACCATCTTTGGTTTTTATCATTTTGAATATACACAAATCGATTTCAGCTCTACTCTCTCTCCCTGTGTTCTCTTGACCACCATCTTTGATTTTTCTCATTTTGAATATACACAATAACGATTTTACCTCTACTCTCTCATCTTAATATCTTTCACAATCATACAGGGCATTTTTCTTTAAAGTATACTTATTTCGATAATTACATAGCTTGCTAAATTTACAGGAATTCGTTGTTTTTATAATAGTGGTCAATTTAAAGCTTCTAACGAGTGTTTCCACTCCTTGATTAAACATGAAGTAAAATTTCGAGTTTGGAAAAGTCTTAAAATTTGGTTTGGGAATTTTTCTCTTAAATATACCTAATGCCTTCGTGGGTTTTTTAAAAAGTGTAAATTTTAAAGTTTCAAACGAGTCTTTCCAGTCCCAAAAATTTTACTTCATGCGCCACGCGTATAAAACACAAATTTTAAGTGAAGTACGAATATTCATAAATTTGACAATATTATAGTGTTTTATACGCGTGGCGCATGAAGTAAAATTTCGAGTTTAGAAAAGCCCAGAAAATTTGTCTCGGGTCGCTGCGCGACCCTCGACAAATTTTCACGGGGCTTTTCTAAACTCGAAATTTTACTTCATGCTTAGTCTGGGAGTGGAAAACACTTGTTTAAAGCTTTAAATTGAACTTAAAAAAACAGGGAATATCCGCAATTGTTGTATTAATTCCATGGTATGTCATTATTTTTATAAAATCACATTACGTTTTCTTAATTATTTTAGCTGTAAATTTTCTGACATTCGTTGATTTTTAAAAGGGTTCAATTTGAAGCTTTAAACGAGTGTTTTCCACTCCCAGACTAAGCATGAAGTAAAATTTCGAGTTTAGAAAAGCCCTGTGAAAATTTGTCGAGGGTCGCGCAGCGACCCGAGACAAATTTTCTGGGCTTTTCTAAACTCGAAATTTTACTTCATGCGCCACGCGTGTAAAACACAAATTTTAAGTGAAGTACGAATATACATAAATTTGGTTTGGTCAAACCAAATTTTCAGGCTTTTCTAAACTTGAAATTTTACTTCATGCGCCACGCGTATAAAACACAGATTTTAAGTGAAATACGAATATTCATAAATTTGACAATATTATAGTGTTTTATACGCGTGGCGCATGAAGTAAAATTTCGAGTTTAGAAAAGCCCAGAAAATTTGTCTCGGGTCGCTGCGCGACCCTCGACAAATTTTCACGGGGCTTTTCTAAACTCGAAATTTTACTTCATGCTTAGTCTGGGAGTGGAAAACACTTGTTTAAAGCTTTAAATTGAACTTAAAAAAACAGGGAATATCCGCAATTGTTGTATTAATTCCATGGTATGTCATTATTTTTATAAAATCACATTACGTTTTCTTAATTATTTTAGCTGTAAATTTTCTGACATTCGTTGATTTTTAAAAGGGTTCAATTTGAAGCTTTAAACGAGTGTTTTCCACTCCCAGACTAAGCATGAAGTAAAATTTCGAGTTTAGAAAAGCCCTGTGAAAATTTGTCGAGGGTCGCGCAGCGACCCGAGACAAATTTTCTGGGCTTTTCTAAACTCGAAATTTTACTTCATGCGCCACGCATATAAAACACAGATTTTAAGTGAAGTACGAATATACATAAATTTGGTTTAGTCAAACCAAATTTTCAGGCTTTTCTAAACTCGAAATTTTACTTCATGCGCCAGGCGTATACAACACTAATTTAAATTGAAATTAAAAATTTACAATATTATTTTTTTATGAATTAAAAAAAATTACTAAATAAGTTAATTTGATACATTGAATCATTTGACCCGACTTAAGAGTGTTTAAATGAAAATTTAAATATGGTGTTATTTAAATATTTTAATTATTACTTATTTAAAACAAATATTTTGAATTGTTTTAACTTTACAATCGTTCAGTGTTTAATACGCGTGGCGCATGAAGTAAAATTTCGAGTTTAGAAAAGCCTGAAAATTTGGTTTGCCCGCTCCGCTTCGCGGAGCGACTAAACCAAATTTTAAGGCTCTTCTAAACTCGAAATTTTACTTTATGCTTAATCTGAGAGTGGAAACACTCGTTCAAAACTTTAAAATCAACACTTTTATAAAATCGACGAAGGCCTGAAATTTACAGCGAATAGGTACATTAGGTATATTTAAAAGAATAATTCCCAGTATGTAATATAATATTTCATACATAGAAATTGTAAAAAGAGTGCAGAATTTTACCTTGTTAACTTTCAGAGTTAACTCGATAATTGCTTTGCCAATTAATGGGCTAAATTTGATTTCACATTCGTTTTGTTTCTAATCGTTCAATTTTCCTGCAATAAAAATTGCTCATAATCATTTCTCAATAATTTATGTTGATGATCAACAGAACTTTATAGAGAAGGCCATTAGTTATTAGAGGACCTAGATTTCTGTTGATTTTATAAAAATCTTTTACTTTTTGGGATTGTCCAAATAAATTAAATATGTTTTATGTTTTTATATTATTTTAGCCAGGGTTGAATATCTATAATTCAAGTTTTAATTACTCAGTTTTATATTTTTCGCATAAAATAAAATGCATTCATTGCGCGGCAATTCCTTTAGTTTATCATTTTTTTAAATTTTCTTTGCTTAAACCTGTGGTTCTCAACCAGGGGGCAGCAAGCATATTAAAGGGTGCATCCAGATAAATTCTAATATATTTTATTAACAGAATTTAAAAAAAAATGGTGAATTAATGTCACTACAAATGAATGAATCTGTTTTCATTTGAGTATGATCAGTGGCGGCCCTAGGGCGGTGTGGCCGCACCTGGAGCTGTCATGAAGGAAGCGCCGAGAACAGCCGAAAACGAAAACGAGCTCTAATTTTTATGTTTAGAGGGGGGCCACCATAAGATATCGCACCACCTAAAAATTTTGCTTGGACGCCACTGAGTATGATTCCCACGAGTGTTTTCCATTCCTTTTTATTGATTTTATTAAAATCTTTAACTTTTTGCGATTGTCCAAATAAATTAAATATGTTTTTATATTATTTTAGCTAGGGTTGAATATCTATAATTCAGGTTTTAATGACTCAGTTCTGTATTTTTCGCATAAAATAAAATGCATTAATTGCCCGGCAACTTCTTTAGTTAACTGAATCAAACACTTACTATGTTTTTACCACAAAATATTAACCATTTTTTTTTAATTTTGTTTGTCTAAACCTGTGGGTTTGGTGAATTAATGTCACTACAAAGGAATGAATCTGTTTTCATTTGAGTATGATCACTGGCGACACTAGGGCGGTGTGACCGCATCTGGCGCTCTCATGGAGGAAGCGCCGAAAACGAAAACGAGCTCTAATTTTTATGTTTAGAGGGGCGCGCCACCATGAGATATCGCTCCTCCTAAAAATTTAGCTTGGACGCCACTGAGTATAATTCCCACGAATGTTTTCCATTCCTTGATTATTCGTAAAGTAAAATTTCGAGTTTAGAAAAGCCTGCAAATTTGGATTTGGGCGCAAAGCGAAGCGTAGCGCCCAAATCAAATTTTTTAGGCTTCTTCATGCGCCAGACGTATAGAACACTGATTTATTCTGAAGTTTAAATCAGCTATTTTATCTTTTAATACCTACCTAATCCAGTTTTTTTAAAACTTTACATGATTTATTACCACGAAATTATTTTCAGTCCACCATTCATCATAAATTCACGTTGCGTGTCTTCCTGAAATATCCAAGTATTTCAGCTCGAAATTATTTATGACCCTCTATTTTATATTAATAAATTAGGGCGCTATTACGCCGTAAACACCATCATTACGTCTCGAAGCGAAAGTGAAAATATTGCAGTTACGGACCCTTAACGTAGGCAACTTATTCTACACGTCGCATGTGAAACGGGCGTTTATTTCAAGTTTCCGCGCTCGCATCACGCAATAAACATGATCGTTTTTACAATGAGTGAAGATAAAATCTGCGCCTGTGAGAAAAAAGCACTTGTCCATTAATACGCGAACATGGAAATTATAATTGTTTGCGATTGAGATACGCGCGGGATTTTCTTTTCAGTCAGGAGAGTTTTACAAGGCATAATTCTCATGTCCTTTGATTTAAAAAATAAATGTATTACGAGATAAAATTATCATGACTTTTGATTTATAATAAAGGTTTTACGGAACATAATACACATAATGTCTTTTTTTCAGTTTCCAAATTATTATAATAATTTATTTATGCACTAAATGTGTTAACATACGTCAGAAAAAATACAAAAATGCATGTTCTAAAAATACGACGACAATTTGATACAAGACATATAAACGACCTAAATAACACTCATAAATAAAACTAAACAAAAAATATAATAATATATACAGGATAGTTGATTTTTTAGTGTCCAGCTTATATCTGCTGAAATATCAAAGATACAGAAACAAGTTTAATATGAAACTTATCATATGCAACTTGATCTACAATATTGATAATGAAGGTTTAAATTAAATTACACTTGGTTTGTTTCACAATTTTTTACTTTACTATTTACTCGACTAGTTTCGCGTTTTACAGCATTATCACTCCTGATAATGCTGTAAAACGCGAAACTAGTCGAGTAAATAGTAAAGTAAAAAATTGTGAAACAAACCAAGTGTAATTTAATTTAAACCTTCATTATCAATATTTAAACATGTTTCACCAAGTGATAAGTGAGAAAATTATTCAAGAAATATTGATCTACAAGATGGAACACATTTTTTATTCGTGACCTACACATTTTCTGGAAAAATGACAGCAATTATTTTTTCATTTGGAATGCCCTGTATACAGAGAGTTTTATTTAACATCGAACATACTAAAATGTACTCAATGTTAGTTTTCCTATGTTCGATGTGTACTGGGACGCATCAAAGCATTGAGTGCGATTTGATTGGCTACAATTTCTAATTGTAATATAGTCAACCCAATTTACACTCTTCCCTTCAAAAATAAATGAAATCTGTCAGTTATCGCAAGCATGTGATATTTGCTGTTCTAGCACTTGAAGCAGACGTAGACGAAGAACCTAGAGTTAAACATATCAATAATGTATACAAAGGAGGAATAGATTATTCTGTTAAACTTATATCATGGAGAAAACAGTTTAAGAAATTCCAATGATTTATTTTCTGAAACATTATCTGTTTAATCAGACTACCATTTATTTCAATCATTTCGAATCTTCTAGAACAGTTTGTTTGGATAAATTTCACAAGCGAAGAGTTAGAAGTCCGTCGATATTATGGAAAGAGATGAAATGAAACAATTTCTGTTATGTCGAAGAGTGTCTAATAATATCCTTACTATTGCAAAATCAATTAATATTTAAAAATCCTTTGCACGTAGGAGTTCTACAAGTATTTAAGTTTATGTCCTATAAATTCCAACATTACTAGTTGCTGTATAACAACATTAAGCGATAACATTTTTGTAAAATTGTATTTAATATGTTACATTAAACAACAAAATGTTGCGAAAAATTGTGCTTACTGATGAAGCGTTTATATCTTCTTACCTTCTTTAACTAGTATTTTACTAATTGAAAATATAACAAAAGTTGATAACCACTCCGTTGTACTAAAATATTTATAATACAACATATTGTGGTTGACATAATAATTAACAAATTTAATTTATTTTTGACGTGAAGGGTGTATATTGGGTTGACTATATTACCATTAGAAATCCTAGCCAATCACATCGTACTCAATGCTTTGATGCGTCCCAGTACACATCAAACATAGGAAAATTTACATTAAGTACATTTTAGTGTGTTCGGTGTTACATAAAACTCTCTGTATGTTTTGAGAATCAGATTCGTAGATAAATTATCTTTACAATGATTTATTACAAGTACTACTTGGCTTTTAAATTATGCCTAATAACGGAATTATTGTAGTCATGAAATATTGTTCCATTTATTGTAATTGCTTGTCAAATTTGATACTATTAGCAAATACTCGTCACATTTGACAGTTATAAGCTTTTATTGGTGTAATTGTACACTTATATGCAATAAAATTAAGCACAAGTCTCATAACTGTTTTTCACAATATTTTAGTTGTATAATTCGGGTCTGTGTTAATTGGCTAGCAGCAGTTTTAATAAATGATAAATCACCATAACTTGAAAATAATGCTTTTATTAAAACAAAAATACAAAAATACAACAAAGCCGAAGTCGAAAAACCATTTTCTATTTTCGTTAGAATTCAAATTTTTGAATTGTTGTCTAAATGACGCAGCATTTTGACACTAAGAAAATTGACATATTTAAATTTCTTGTAACTAGGAAAATCATCATGTCCGTTTTAAACTATAACATATTTTGTGTGCTTATTTTTATTGCACAGAAGTGTACCTACTTATTTAAGAAAAATAGAAAGAAAAATTTTAAATATTGATGTACTGGACTATCAACACGTTTTAATTTTTTTGAAATAATTCTTCAAGTAAAATGGTACTTGGGATAAATCATTGTGAAGAGGATTTCATTAAGAATCTGATTTTTAAAATATTCAGGGCATCCTATTTAAAAAAAATAAATGTTGTCTTTTTCTGTAAAATAGGTTGGCCATGGAAACAAAATATTTGTTTCATCTTATAGATCACGTTGCATATGATAAGTTTCATATTAACCTTTTTTTTGTATCTTTAATATTTTAGCAGATATAAGATGGACACTTAATAATAAGCCACCCTATATACTAAAATACATCAGGGTTCTTTTTAAAAAATATATACAGGGTGAGTTTTTTTTTCATGTTCTCTATAGAGATCACAGAAACTATAAGAGATAGAGAATGTGCAAAGTAGTCCATAGAGAACATAAAAAAAACTCGCCGTGTATATAATAATTTTAATTTCGAAATAAATAAGCAAGCATAATGTATGTAAAAAAATAATATTTTAACCAATTAAAAAATGAAACATAATAATAAATCGTGCAAACAAAAGTTAAAGTATTAGTTTTTATTCATTTAGATAAAATAATACGAGATACGGGGTATTAATTTTTCTTTGAAGTGTACATATCGCGATGCATGTTTACAAAACGCTATAATTATCAGAATATGTATACTTAGAAGAAACATTCCTTGTAATAATTGTAATTATTTCTATTATTGCAATGTATCTTTTAAACGGTAATTTTATCTAATTATTTTCAATCTTTTTAAAATCAGAATAATCTAGCTATTTGGAAACATATATACTTGATTAATATTTATCGAACATATTTCCTGAAATGTAATAGTGTATTACTGCAGCTAATTAAGCACACTTATACACTGTAATTACTTATAATTGTGTACTTGAGTGAGAAAGTTAAACACAATGAAAGCGGACATGGCATCGGCTTTATTACTTCCTTATAGTGTTGATTTTAATTTAATTTTTAACAATGCGAACACAAACATATGTAGTTTGAATCAGGGTTCGGAAATATCATGATATTTATGTAAATATCAAAGTATCGAAAATATATCGATATTTATCCGATTTTCTGGGTATTTGATTAAGGGTGGCCATCGACTGTATCTCAGAAACTATACATCGAAGCATATTGCGGTAATTTCATTGTAAAAGTGGCCAAGAGAAATCGCTGGAAATTATTTTTAAGTTCATAGCTTTGCCGTAAGAGGGCGCTATCGCTATAGTAAAAGATTAGAACAATTTTGATCAAATAAATGCCAAATTAAGCGATGTTTAAAATATGAATCTTAATTTACGGTAAATTTTACCTTATTTTAACTATCTTCTCGTTTTTTTGTCTCACAGAAGATGCACGCGAGAACAAAAATGTTTTATTATTAAAAAACCTGTAACTTTTTTTAGGTTCCACTAAATTTAATATACTTGGGCTCATTTGATAGATAACTAAATGCACTTTAAAACATAATTCACTCTGATTTATTTTAGTTTCGATATTAAGCGCCAGAGGGTGCGATTGAGACAATCACCTTATTTTCTCAATTTTTTTTTAATTTTAAAATTGGAAGGTGTTACGATAGTTAATTAAAATGACAAATAGTGAAAACATTTTTTACAGATTTTGACTAGTTTTTGAGAAAAAAAATCGGAGGTGTTATAACTTGAACGCAGCTCGTATGTAACTATTTATAAATTCGATTCGAAGAATATCCATTTGTCGAATTAACTTCCGTGGAACTCAGCATTAATATTATATTATTATTTAATTTATCAAGGTAGGAAATGTTCTCCTTGTTGTCTAGTATTTCAGTGAAATTCCGTTGCGCGACGGAATGAATCGTTAATAAATAATTCGGTTCATGCATGATTTAATAATTAGACGAACGAACGCGAACATTAAACGCCCATTGCGCAACTCGCGACACACACGCACATATTATAGCTGGACTGTCTCATTTTTTATGGACGACGAAAGTAAGGCCATTGTTCGCCTTAAATACGTCAAATACTTCTATAAATATATACGAGCATGTATGTACACAACACAACTTTTAACGTCTCATTCATATGTGAAAACAGAAAACACTTCCACTCGTAGAGAAAATGTTTTCTATTTTGGGTCAAGTTTATATTTTATAATGTATAAACACAGATTTTGTTCATCTAACAAATATTTGTCCAAGTCTTCCTTATATTTTTAACTACTGACTCATTAGCTAACTTTTAATAATACAAAATAATTTACAAACAAAATTGTTTAAAATACATAAAAGGGAAAATTTCGCAATATACAGTGATTTTTTTCTTTTAGGTAAACATATGCATAAGCTGTAAATTATCCGACATTCGTTGTTTTTTAAAAGAGTTCAATTTGAAGCTTTAAACGAGTGTTTTCCACTCCCAGACTAAGCATGAAGTAAAATTTCGAGTTTAGAAAAGCCCGAAAATTTGTCGAGGGTCGCGCAGCGACCCGAGACAAATTTTCGGGCTTTTCTAAACTCGAAATTTTACTTCATGCGCCACGCGTATAAAACACAGATTTCAAGTAAAGCTCAAATATACGTAAATTTCACAATATTTTAGTGTTTTATACGTGTGGCGCATGAAGTAAAATTTCGAGTTTAGAAAAGCCCAGAAAATTTGTCTCGGGTCGCTGCGCGACCCTCGACAAATTTTCACGGGGCTTTTCTAAACTCGAAATTTTATTTCATGCTTAGTCTGGAAGTGGAAAACACTCGTTTAAAGCTTCAAATTGAACTTAAAAAAAAAACGGCGAATATTTAAAGATTTACAGAAAATACTTACAATTTACAGTGATTTTTTTCTTGTAAGTAAACATATGCATAAGTTGTAAATTTTCCGACATTCGTTGCTTTTTAAAAGAATTCAATTTGAAGCTTTAAACGAGTGTTTTCCACTCCCAGACTAAGCATGAAGTAAAATTTCGAGTTTAGAAAAGCCCCGTGAAAATTTGTCGAGGGTCGCGCAGCGACCCGAGACAAATTTTCGGGCTTTTCTAAACTCGAAATTTTACTTCATGCGCCACGCGTACAAAACACAGATTTCAAGTAAAGTTAAAATATACGTAAATTTCACAATATTTTAGTGTTTTGTACGTGTGGCGCATGAAGTAAAATTTCGAGTTTAGAAAAGCCCGAAAATTTGTCTCGGGTCGCTGCGCGACCCAAGACAATTTTTCACGGGGCTTTTCTAAACTCGAAATTTTACTTCATGCTTAGTCTGGGAGTGGAAAACACTCGTTTAAAGCTTCAAATTGAACTTAAAGACAAACTGGGAATATCTAAAGATTTACAGAAAATACAAACAATGTACAGTGATTTTTTCTTTTAGGTAAACATATGCATAAGCTGTAAATTTTTCGACATTCGTTGTTTTTTAAAAGAGTTCAATTTGAAGCTTTAAACGAGTGTTTTCCACTCACAGACTAAGCATGAAGTAAAATTTCGAGTATAGAAAAGCCCCGTGAAAATTTGTCGAGGGACCCGAGACAAATTTTCGGGCTTTTCTAAACTCGAAATTTTACTTCATGCGCCACGGGTATAAAACACAGATTTTAAGTGAAGTTCAAATAAACATAAATTTCACAATATTTCAGTGTTTTATACGCGTGGCGCATGAAGTAAAATTTCGAGTTTAGAAAAGCCCAGAAAATTTGTCTCGGGTCGCTGCGCGACCCTCGACAAATTTTCACGGGGCTTTTCTAAACTCGAAATTTTACTTCATGCTTAGTCTGGGAGTGGAAAACACTCTTTTAAAGCTTTAAATTGAACTTAAAAAAAAACAAGGAATATCTAAAGATTTACAGAAAATTGGCTGAATTTGGAATACGTATAACTAAAAGAAAAACTGTCTGTCTCTGTTTGCTCCAGAGGAATATGAATAATTATAAACCATAATGAAGATAATAATTTATTCTCAAAAAACACCCGCTAATTAATATTATACCTAATTGACGTTTGTTAAACAATGGCGGTGACAAAGAAAAAACATATATTTTTAATCACCCGAAAAACTAGATTTCGTTTTTACTAAATAATAAAAAATAATGTATTTGCATTTTTTTTCTTTGTGGGAAAACTGAACAAGACATCAAACATTATTAAGAGACAAAAAAGCTTATACTTATAAACGAACTAATTATTTTTTTAAATTTTTACAAGCTGCGCCAATAGAAACATATTTTAGTTTTTATGTTGCGGAGCCATTGTTTTTTATAGTTCTTGTCAATTAACGATAACCACAATAACTGAAATAATGTGTTATATTATGATAATCAACCACCATAAATTTAAGTCGGATCGAATAGAGCGTTCAATTGTTATAAATAAAATTAATAATATTTTTTTGAACTTTGAGACCCAATCCCGGCTAATCCGTAACCTTTTGGATATAGATTAGTTATGTTAAATCATCATATTTTGATCCCAGGAATCTATGGTTAAGCCATTTCCCCACATTAACGGGACACCCTGTATATATTAGTTTCATGTATATTTTAAAGCAAACTTGGTTTGATTTTATATTTGAAAAGCATAGTTTGCTTTGAAAACAAAATAAAACGCTTGGTTTTAAATATTTTTTTGTACAGTCATTAATCACACCATATTTTTATTTAAAAGTGCATTTAGAATGGAAAAACTGCAAAATATTACAGAAATTGTAATTTCAATAGGTAGTTAACCTATTGAAATTACAATTTCTGTAATATTTTGCAGTTTTTCCATTCTAAATACTACTACTAAATACTGTCAAAAAGGTTAGAAATACAACTTCACACAAAACCGAAACAAAAACTTTTATTTATTTATTTTATTATTTATTTTCTATGGGTTAACTAACTGTCAAAAAGGTTAGAAATACAACTTCACACAAAACCGAAACAAAAACTTTTATTTATGTATTTTATTATTTATTTTCTATAGGTTAACTAACTGTCAAAAAGGTTAGAAATACAACTTCACACAAAACCGAAACAAAAACTTTTATTTATTTATTTTATTATTTATTTTCTATAGGTTAACTAACTGTCAAAAAGGTTAGAAATACAACTTCACACAAAACCGAAACAAAAACTTTTATTTATTTATTTTATTATTTATTTTCTATAGGTTAACTAACTGTCAAAAAGGTTAGAAATACAACTTCACACAAAACCGAAACAAAAACTTTTATTTATTTATTTTATTATTTATTTTCTATGGGTTAACTAACTGTCAAAAAGGTTAGAAATACAACTTCACACAAAACCGAAACAAAAACTTTTATTTATTTATTTTATTATTTATTTTCTATAGGTTAACTAACTGTCAAAAAGGTTAGAAATACAACTTCACACAAAACCGAAACAAAAACTTTTATTTATTTATTTTATTATTTATTTTCTATAGGTTAACTAACTGTCAAAAAGGTTAGAAATACAACTTCACACAAAACCGAAACAAAAACTTTTATTTATGTATTTTATTATTTATTTTCTATAGGTTAACTAACTGTCAAAAAGGTTAGAAATACAACTTCACACAAAACCGAAACAAAAACTTTTATTTACCCACCTTCTGTCGTTTCTATTTTATTTTTCAAGCCCACCTGTTCAAGGACCTCTTTAAATTTTGGATGAGTTAACATCTGCCGTCGGTCCCATCCTGTTTTTGGCTGGCGTCTGGGCCTCCTTCTCTTTCTATTGTAGAGGTCACGAATGATTTCGATTTCCTCGTAATATTTGATTATTTCAAACACACTTACACAATTTCCAGGCTTATTAAGGCTCGGCAAACGAATTTAATATTCACGAAAGGTTGTCACCTTAGCGTTCGTAACTTTGGAAGCTGTCACCCGTGCGTCTAAATATAAATGCCGGGCCGGAGGAATCGATATTTTGTTCCTTATATAACGACTTAAACAGATGGAAATGAACAGGAATTAATAAGGAAGAATAAGATACAATAATATAATTTATTATCCAACAGGTAAAAATCTCAATAACATAGTAACAATAAAAAAGTTCAAGTAAAAATAATATACAACATGCGCTGTAAAATTTCTAGCATTCATTGTTTTTTTTTTATGTGTTCAATTTGATGTTTCTAGTTAAGAAAAGCCTAAACATTTGGTTTGGTCGCTCCGCTTCGCTACCTACACGCAATTTTTCTTTCATGCACCCGAAGTAAATTTTCCGACATTGAATTTTTTTTTAAGAGTTAAATTTGAAGCTTTAAACGAGTGTTTTCCACTCCTAGATTGAGCATGAAGTAAAATTTCGAGTTTAGAAAAGCCTTAAAATTAGGTTTGGTCCAACCAACCAAACCAAATTTTCAGGCTTTTCTGAACTCGAAATTTTACTTCACGCGCCAGCTGTGTAAAACACTGAAATATTGTAGTTTCGATGTATTTCAAACTTTACAAAATTTTACCGTTTTATACGCGTGGCGCATGAAGTAAAATTTCGAGTTTAGAGAAGCCTGAAAATTTGGTTAGGTAGCGGCTTTTCTAAACTCGAAATTTTACTTCATGCTTAATCAAAGATTGGAAACACTCGTTAGAAGCTTCAAATTGAAGTTTGTCATATAAACAACGAATAAAAATGTACAGCAAAAAACCGTGACCTGTATACCTAAAAGAAACACATTGCATCTATACAATATAATAAAAAATAATACCTGATAAATAAATGTAGCAAACATTTGTAAATTGAAAGCTGTTATAAAAACAATGAATGCCTGAAAATTTAAAGCAAAAATCAGGATAATTATACCTAAAAGAAGAATCGCCTGTATCCTTAACGTTATAAGTATACAGGGTGTGCGTATTTCAACAGAATGAATGGGTATCTCAGTTATTTAAAGAGAAAGAGAATCGGTTAAATTGGGACAAAGTTGCGTATTTTTGCGCCCAATAAAAATTTGAAAAGAAATTTTGAAAAATATTTGTTTGTTTTCAAGATATTACCAGAACACTGATTTTTTGAATTTTAGTTTTTATTTTTTTACTCGAAAACTATTGGATTTTGACATTTACAATTTTGACATTATACAGAGATTTGTTAATGAGTAATCTAGTTGATTTTAACAAACAAAAAACAAAACAAAAAACGTTGGCGCTAGTTTCTGGGGAAAGGTTGAGTTATATCTCAACATTTTCCCAGGAACACATTAAAATCGCACCTGTTCTCAAAGTATACACTAAAAAAATGATCGAACCCGCCTAATGACGCAAGATCGGCACCGTTCAACGGCATTGACTAATACTATTGTCAAAAAATTGAATTTACATTGCGGTATCACCCGCCTGCTGTTGCTAGTAGACAACTTTTGTGTTGTTTTATACCCATGCGTAAATTGTACATGCTGAGAGATTGGGATGGCGCCATCTGTTGCTAAAAAGACTCAAATTTCTGTTTTGTACCTATATGTGTATGGTGCATGTTGAGAAAATGCCGTAGCGCCATCTGTTGCTAAGAGAAATTAACTTTTTTGTTATTTTATACTTATTAACAATCATACACGTTGCAAAAATAGATCGTCACCATCTGTTATTGAAATACTGAACTTTCTGATGTTTTATACGTAGGTGTATATCATACATAAATATTGTATATATACTTAGGAAATAATTTTTTCTGTACATTCCTTTGAAAATGGTCTAACAAACCGAAACTAGTCGGAATAAAGATTTAATTGTGAAACAATACCAAGTGCCTTTCCTTTAATTAACTTTACATAGTATATCATACATGTTGAAAAAATGAAACTGCGTCATCTATTGCTTAAAATTAGCGGTATTATCAGCACGGGCCTGATGTGTAAGCAAATTATAGGCCCTTGGAGTTATCAAGAGAGTTAGGTATTAAAATTTACATTGCGGTATCACCCTCCTGTTGTTGCTAGAAGACAGCTTTCTGTTGTTTTATGCCCATGTGTGAATTGTACATGCTGAGAGATTGGGATGGCGCCATCTGTTGCTAAAAAGACTCAACTTTCTGTTTTGTACCTATATGTGTATCATGCATATTGAGAAAATGCCGCGGCCCCATCTGTTGTTAAGAGAACTGAACTTTTTGTTGTTTTATACCCATTAACAATCATACAATCGAAATACTGAACTTTCTGATGTTTTATACTCGGGTGTGTATCATACATGCTGAAAAAATAGAACTGCCCCATCTATTGCTTAAAATTAGCGGTACTATCAACACAGGCCTGACGTGTAAGCAAATTATAGGCCCTTAGAGTTGTCAAAAGAGTACAATTTTCCAAGTCCATATTTCAATAACAAAAAATGAAATTTCAAATTTATTTTTAGATTATTGGGTCTTAAAATACGCAACTTTGTCCCAGTTTAATCGACTTTCTATCTTTTCAAATAACCGAGATCCCTATACATTTTATCGAAAGACAGACACCTTGTATAATACTACTACGTAACATCTTTATTAGCAATTGAGAAAAATAAAATATAATAATGTCATTTATTACCCAACAGGTACAAATCTCAATTACCGAGTAACAATAAGGAAAATAAATCAATACAAATATCTTCTTAACCTTATCTAAATCTAAATACACACGTATAATACTGCTGCTTAACATTTTTGTTACCAATTATTTGAACATAGAATATACAAAGCCTTCATAAATGATCGAACGTTTTGAAAAACGCACCAAAACATCGCAAATTATATTTTAATGGCAAAACCAAGATAAATCGGAGAAACGTAAAATACACAAATTTGTATAAACGAAATCGGAACGGCAAAGAAAAATTGCCACCCCCAAATAGTAAAATTAACTTGCGACGTTTTAGCCCGTTATTTAAAAGCGTTTAATCATTCATAAAGGCTCTGTACATACATATATTCGGTTTATTTTTATTAACCAACCAGATTTAGGATTTATTTTTCTTAGGTTTTTTGATTATTTGGGTGTACCTACTGTTTGTCATGTAGTTGCATTGATATATGAATGCCATGTTGCAATTGATTAATTATTTGACACACAAGTGGTAATAACATGCCGAAAGTAATGTTCCGCCACTTAATTAATCTTTATGATAGTGTTATTAAGCACATGGTAATCACGTGGAAAACATAACCTCAAATTTATTTTGAAGGCAAACGTCAGAGTGAACCAGAGTGTCCAACCAAATAACCAACATTATAAAAAAAATCATTAGATCTGGTTGGCCAATAAAAAAAAAACCGAACATAGGTACAGTTCTATTCAACAAAAAAGGGTACCTGTATGTTTTATTTATTTATTTATTCAACCAACGGAACAAGGTCCAATTACAGATTGAAGTTAATACAAATAAAGAAAAAACACAATAATTTTAATTAAAGAAAATTAACATTGTAAATAAACGACATTTTCAGGTTACTAAGCTAATAACAAGAAATAAACTAAAAGTAAAAAAAAAACTAAGAAAATAAACTAAGAAAGATACTCAATGATCACATTGAAGAATTCTTTCGCTGATTTAAAGTTGAATATATCCACATCTGTATTTGTATTAATGAGTTTGTTGTACGTAGCGCACATAGAATACATCGGCGATCTGACCAGTACGTTCGTTTTGGGTATTGGTAGCTGAAATAGACGTTTAGTTCTTACACTACAGGGCACCAATATATTCAGTTGCTCCAACAATTCAGGGCAATCAATTTGACCATTGAGTACCTTAAACAGCGTTGTCACTAAATTCGCCTTACGGCGACATCCTAAGAAGTGCATTTCAAATTCATCTAACAACGCAGCATAATCGTAATTAAAATCAGGATAAGCCCCGTACTTCTTAAAATGGAGATACTTAACAAACCTCTTTTGTATAGCTTCAATCATCGAGGAGTAAAATGAAGGGTTTTTATTGCACCAATATTCCTAAATGACTTACAATTCCGTATTATAAAACCTAAGGAATTTTCATAATATGATCATTGAAAGATAAATGATCGTCGAATATCACACCCAAATCTTTAAACAATACTACACGGGACAACACTGTACCATTGATGCTATAATCATAAGTGATTTTTGATTTGTTTTTAGTATATGACATAACCTTGCATTTGTCTACATTCAATGAGACATTGTTATCCCTACACCAGTTAATTATTATCTCAAGACTATCCTGTAAATATTGGCAATCATTCACAGTAAATATTGGATTAAACAATTTTAGGTCATCTGCAAATATCAAGATGTTATGTGATATTTTATCAGCTATATCATTTATGAAGCAATTAAATAAGACAGGTCCTGGGTTGGATCCCTGCGGGACACCTGAGGATGCGATAAGTTTAAGTTTAAGTTTACGTGAAGTGATTATTAGACTAAAAAAGACTGTTATTCCTTACTTCACTTTTTATTTGTATCGTTAGATGTACATTTCGAGACACAAAGTGCTCATTACCAATAACAAACTTTGTTTATTTGTCTGTTATTGATAATGAGCACTTTGTGTCTCCAAATGTACATCTAACGATACAAATAAAAAGTGAAGTAAGGAATAACAGTCTTTTTTACTGGAAAAAAGGTTAGAACTACTAAACACAACTTCGGCAGTATTTCGCTAATGTGATTCTTGTTTTTTTTAACGGTTATTCGGTTATCAAATTTGAAACCTTTACCATACCACTTGAATTGTAATCCACATTTACAAGCTAAAATAGTAAGGCCCTTTTGCACCCCTATTGATTAACTTCAATCATCCACTAATCATTGATTACACCTCTGATTAAGTGAAAGTTATAGAATATATGAATGTTATAAAATTTTAAGACATCCTAAAGATGTCTTTTTCGGCAATATGCGATGGCGATAAAAATTAAAATAAAATTGGAGTCATTTTAAGAATTATTACTAATCACTAATTAAGTAAATCGACTTGGGTGCAAACGGGCATACGTGGACGCTTTTTAATCGAATAGAACTGTACATACTTTAAATATTTACAATTATTAGTTGCTAAATCTATAATTGTTCTGCCCTGATTCTTTAATATTGTATTATGTTAATATAAATGGACAATTGAATGATTAATAAGAGATTAGTCGATGACTTCGAAAAATCGTAGATTCGTCGGAAAAAAAACGTACGTCAAAAAATTGTGTGTTAAAAAAACGTTATCACTTTTGTACTGTATTTGGCCCTGGACATTTTTTTAAAATGTTTGATTACTTGGTGTCCATTAATCCGTGCTGCTCTCCCTTGGCCTATATTATCTATATTTTTCTTTATTTGTCGCGTTTAAGAGTAAATTACACGCAATTTAAGAGAATAATTATGTGCCATTTAAACGTGTCATTATCAGAGCGGTGAAAAATGCGAAGCCATAAGTATTTCCATTATATGACAGCATGACAAGTGGCTTCCCTAAAATTTCCCCGGCCTGACACGTTTGGATACGTTATCAGTTTTCGCATAATCTCCTAAACTCGGCTTTGTTCCATCTGTTTTAATGGTTTTTTTATAAGTTTTAAAAGCTGTTGCCGCGACAGATGTTTCGAAGTAGTTATAAATGCGACTTATTCATTTTGTCCACATCTGCATTAAGAACTTCGTCTTAGCTTGAGAATTTTGTCTATACTGTTTGATGTTTATAGAAATTCAATTTTAGGAAGTTACTCATTTCCTGTTTAATAAACGTTAGCAGAAATGAAATCACTTTATTTGTTTCGCATATTTTTTAAAGTCTACTACAAATATTTCTCAGTACTTGGAATTATCTTGACAACTCAACTTATATCTATTGAAAACACAATTTGAGGTAATTTAGTTAAACATGTTCTTATTGCAACTGGGAAAAAAATATCTTTATCAAAACACAAGTAGTTTTTCTTTTAAGTATACATATCCCAATATACTGTTTACACTGTAAATCTTCAGATTCGTTGTTTTTACAAAGAGTTCAAATTGAAGGTTTAAATGAGTGTTTTCCACTCCCAGGTTAAGCATGAAGTAAAATTTCGAGTTTAGAAAAGCCTGAAAATTTGGTTTGGTCGCGTAGCGCGTAGCGCTACGCGACCAAACCAAATTTTCAGGCTTTTCTAAACTCGAAATTTTACTTCATGCGCCACGCGTATAAAACGCTGATTTCTAGTGCAGTTCAAAATATACTACTAAAGCAGTAAAATCAGTGTTTATACGCGTGGCGCATGAAGTAAAATTTCGAGTTTAGAAAAGCCTGAAAATTTGGCGTAGCGCTACGCGACCAAACCAAATTTTCAGTCTTTTCTAAACTCGAAATTTTACTTCATGCTTAACCTGGGAGTGGAAAACACTCGTTTAAAGCTTCAATTTGAACTCTTTGTAAAGACAACCAATCTGAAGATTTACTAAAAATATTTCTCAGTACTTGCAATTATCTTAACAACTTAACTTATATCTATTGATAATACAATTTAAATAAACATGTTCTTAATGCAACTGGGAAAAAATATCTTTATACCAGTAGTTTTTCTTTTAGGTATACATACCCCAATATACTGTATGCGCTGTAAATCTTCGGATTCGTTGTCTTTGCAGAGAATTCAAATTGAAGCTTATACGAGTGTTTTCGACTCCCAGGTTAAGCATGAAGTAAAATTTCGAGTTTAGAAAAGCCTTAAAATTTGGTTTGGACGCGTAGCGCGTAGCGCTACGCGGCCAAACCAAATTTTTAGGCTTTTCTAAACTCGAAATTTTACTTCATGCGCCACGCGTATAAAACGCTGATTTCAAGTGATATTTAAAATACACTACTGAAGCAGTATACTTAAGACGTATATTCTGAACTTCACATCAAATCAGTGTTTTATACGCGTGGCGCATGAAGTAAAATTTCGAGTTTAGAAAAGCCTGAAAATTTGGTTTGGTCGCTCCGCGCTTCGCGCTACGCGACCAAACCAAATTTTCAGGCTTTTCTAAACTCGAAATTTTACTTCATGCTTAACCTGGGAATGGAAAACACTCGTTTAAAGCTTCAATTTTAACTCTTTGTAAAGACAACGAATCTGAAGATTTACAAATTTACAGACCAAACCTAATTTTCAGGCTTTCCTAAACTCGAAATTTTACTTCATGCTTAATCAAGGGCTTAAAACCCTCGTTAGAAGTTTCAAATTGAGCACTCTTATTAAAACAGCAAATACCTGAACATTTACAGAGTATGCAATATTAAAGGATATGTTTACTTAAAAGAAAAATTTCCTGTATATTTTTTAATTGCATAAAAATTGTGCTTGCTTTAAAAAACTTAAATAAAATTAACAAAAAAAAAACACGTTGGATTTACCTTGTTTATTATTTCTCTGTATATAATTTGAATACATGAAAACCTAGACTATTTATTAAACAACTCACTTGTAGCTTAAATTTATTTACTGTTAAATTCAACAACTTTCTAATTGATTTTACATCCTTACAAAAGATTTCCATCTACAACTTGTAATAGGTAGCTGCAAAAACCGTAATAACCCAAAATGGCTTCACATAGATAAGAAACAAATACCTGGCACCCGAAAATCTACCTGTCAAAGTCTTTAAATCCGTGTAGAAACGAGCGGAAAAGGGTAATTTCAAAAGGCCTGTTTGCCTCCTCGTAATAACTTTACAGCAGGGCCGTAAATTCTCGGAATTATAACTTTCCCGTCTAACTTTTCTGATGCGATTTTCGAATCCCCCAGTGTGTGCGTATTCCCAAAGTTTCGAACAAAACAAACAAGTAGTACTGTTTTCTGGAAAGTGGGAGTGTGCGAACAAAAAAAAAACAACAGCGTTTCGCCGCTAAATTCCCGATAGGTAAAACCGCTGTTAGTCATTTCGGAGTTTTAATCGCTTCTGGGCAAAATTATAGCTTATCATTGTGAGTGTGTATAAAAAAAGTTATTTTCGGTTTCTTATCGGGGATTAAATTCTGTTATGTGCGCGTGTGTGAAAGTTTTATTTATCGGAAATTTTGTAATTAATTTTTAGAATTATGTTATAATCATGCAATTTATTGGTAATTCTACCAACGGCTTCTTAGTATTTAAGATTCTAAATAAATTGAATGAAGTTAATTAAATATTGCTAAAAAAAATCAAAACACAATTATTCACTTAGTATTCTTAGTTTTTTTTTTGTTTTTGTTTTTGGGCTTTACGTCATCTATTTCCGCTGCTATGGCCTATCATGACGCCGGAGATTAGGTCTACAGCTATCTGGGAATTTTGCCGAACCCGGTGGGAGTTCCAACCCACTGGTAGGGATCTTTAACGTGCACGCAACATCCAGGCAGTACACGGGCCCTACATGCATTTAACGTCATATCCGAGAAGACGGAGTGTTTGGCATTTTTATCCTAACCTATATAAATGCAGACAACTTGTTAGGCCGGTATTTGAAACCCCGGCCCGTGGCGTGGCAGTCTAACACTCTAACCACTACACCACCAAGCTGCCCAGTATTCTTAGTATTAAAGATTCTAAATAAATTGAATTAAGTTGATTGAATACTGCAAAAAAAAAATTAGATCACAACATTATTCACTCAGTATTCTTACTATTAAAGATTAAAAATGAATTGAATGAAGTTAATTAAAAAAGAAACTAAATCAAAACATAATTATTCACTTAACTAACTTGTAATTTATTTGTGTATTATCTTTAAATTGTTCGCTTCGCGCCGGCAAATCAAAATTTTCAAGATTTTAGGCAACGGATCTATTGGTTTCTGCACGTAGCACTGAATCAAACCACAATGATGATGCCCAGGACATCAGAAACGCGTTTGTTGGTTATCCAACTATACTAAAATCAAATTTAGCGTTGCTAACAACTTTTCTGAAAACATTACAAAGCGTAGTGAAGTTTATTGATACTCGGTCGGGTAATTCGTAATACAAGGTGGTCAAACCAAAACGGACGTATTTTAAAACCCTGTCAAAACTTTAATTTAGATCGTACAGGGCTTATGTTCAACCCTGTACGATCTAAATTAAAGTTTTGACAGGGTTTTAAAATCCCACAATGTGTAGAGAAACTCAGTAAGCTTTATTGCTAAAAAGAACAAAATTTACATTAAGTGTAAAAAATAATATCATTTAAATGACGACCCTCGGTTGCTATACACAGTTTCAGGCGGTCCGTGAAGTTTTTCATGACTCTGTACGCCATATTATCTGGTATCGCAGTGATTTCATTTCGGATGGATTCCTTTAATTCTTTGTTGGTTCTGGGTTTGTCGGCATACACCTAGATTTCAGGTAGCCCTCAAAACAAAAACACAGGGAGTGAGGTCTGGTGAGCCTAAAGGCCAGAGAACATCATCATTTCCTTGCCGTTTGAGCTGTAGCTCCGTCTAGTTGAAACCATATGATGTCAGTGAAAATTTCATTTTCTTACAGATGAGGGATTAATTTTTTTTAAGCATAGCCCAATTATTCCCAATTTGAAAATTCCGCACCACACTTTTTCGCTGTGTTATTCTCGCGGGTTGTCAGGTGCCCATTTTTTTAAGCATAGCCCAATTATTCCCAATTTGGAAATTCCGCACCACACTTTTTCGCTGTGTTATTCTCGCGGGTTGTCAGGTGCCCAATATCGTCAATTTTATTTGTTGACAAATCCGTCCAAGTGAAAGCGGGCCTTATCTGTCAACATCACCACTGTTTCTTCATTCTCTAAAATCTCCAACATGCGCACACTGGAGCAATTCAGTGTGCGCATGTTGGTGCCAGTCAGAATGAGCTTTTGAACCAGCATTATTTTGTAAGGGTGGAATTTCAGATGTTTCTTTAAAATGTTTATTAAACTTAAAGAAAAACGTCCATTTTGGTTGGACCACCTTTATTACTTTTCACACCTAATATTTTAGTTTTTCTCTTTTTAGTAATAAAACTTACTGAGTTTCTCTACACGTTGTGCTTATTTTCAACCCTGAGTGATCAAAATTGAAAATTTGACAAGGTTTTAAAATTCGTCCGTTTTGGTTTGACCACCTTGTACGAGCAGTCTATAGTGATGAGAAGCAGGAAGTACAAAACAGGTCTATCGCTGATGCTACACATTGGGCCAGGAGTAACAAAACGGGCCTATTGGTTCCTGCACATAGCACTGGATCCACATTAATGAAGCCCAGGACTTCAGAAACGCATCTGTTGGTTATACAGCTATGTTGGTATACTGAAATCAAATGTAATTTTGCTAACAAATTTTGTGAAAAAAATACAGAGCGTAGTGACGTTTATTGATAATCAATCAGATTAATTCGTAATACAAGCAGTCTATAGAGATAAAAAGCAGGAAGTATGAAACAGGTCTATCGCTTATGCTGCACATAGGCTGCAGCCTCTCTTCCCCAATATAAATTGAAAGATAAATATTTTAGACGTATTCTAGTTTAATTCCTTTTGATAATTTTTGTTTTTTTTAGTAATATATTTTTTGTAGAAATGGACGAAGAGAAAGATTGCGAAAAATATCTACATAGCATACAATTTTCTAGCTTGACAATGCATGAAAAAACTTGTCATTAAAACTTTGGGGCGTCCTACACTTTAAACATTAAAAAAAAAACGAAACTAATCTTCTGAACATTTAAAAAGAGTGTGTTATTTGAGTGTATATTTAAAATATTTATACATACAGGGAATTTTTCTTTTAAGTGTACATATTCCGATGTTTGCGTTGTAAAATATTAGGCTTTCATTGCTTTTTTAAAAGCGTTTAATTTGAATTTTAGAACGAGTGTTTCCACTCCTTGATTTTTTTCCTTAAACCTAAAAATATTGTGAAATTAAAAACATACTGCTTAATACTGTTTGCAGTATATTTTTAATCATTAACTTTAACTTTGTCTGCGGAATCTCCATTATTATCAATTTACAATTTACATAGTTGTATATAACAAATAACTTAGATCATTCCCACATGGCAATTAAATAAATTGGTGATAATGATCAGTATTAACAATATATTACTAAACAAGAATATTTTGAATTTCACAATAATTCAGTCTTTTATGAAGTAAATGAAGTAAATTTCGAGTTTAGAAAAGCCTGAAAATTTGGGTTTTTTTCAGGCTTTTCTAAACTCGAAATTTTATTTCATGCTTAATTAAGGAGTGGAAACAATCGGTCGAAATTAACCCAAAGAAAAAATCTCTTTATGTTTATGTCTGCAGACCCACTAATAAAAATTTTCACGAGCCGCCACTGGCTAAATCAGACCACAATGATAAGGCTCCGAAAGTTCGAAACGGGTCTACTGTTTGGATATCCATCTGAGATAGAATACTGAACTAAATTTCAATTTTACATACATTTTGTTCTGAAATAAATACCAAACAGAATAAAAATTTATTTTATACTTCTCAGTTCTGTTGGTATTTATTGCAGAAAAAATGTATGTAAAATTGGAATTTAGTTAAGTATTCCATCTTAGATAGATATCCAAACAGTAGTCCCAATAAAAATTCTTACGAGCCGCCACTGACTAAATCATACTACAATGATTAGGCTCCGATAGTTCGAAACGGGTCTACTGTTTGGATATCCATCTAAGATGGAATACTGAGCTAAATTTCAATTTAACAGACATTTTTTTCTGCCATAAATAGCAAACAGAACTAAAGTTTATTTGATACTCAATTAGCGTTAATTTGTAATAAAATCCCTCCTTATTTTCCTCCCGGTTTCAATATTTACGAGGACGTAAAATAATGAATTGCATTCATTAGCGTTTCGCTTAACTCTTCCCAGCATCTTCACACGAAACCGTCCGACCGTGAAACACATGCTTCAGCTGGGATGAAAGCATGAGCTCATCGCGAATTTCGATGCCATAACCCGTTGGATTCGCTTACACGAGGAATGCGGGAGGCTTTTGTTTCTTATTTCTTCTCTTTGGGATGAGTCTTCTTCGGGTTGGTAATCCATTGATGTTTTTCCTCTCGGAATCAGAAGCAAGATTTATTGAGCTGGTTCAAACACTCCAGGCAAGCAGGAATAAAAGTGTTGTTTTTCAAAACATATATATTAGTTTGTTTATCTTGAAATTCATGTTTTTGTTTTTAAAACAATAATTTTTGTATAGAACAGCAAACACTTCATTGTATCATTGTATAATCCAATTTTCCTGGGGGTTTTACCCCGGGAGTTAGTTGTTTCAGTAAATGTTTGATACTAACATTATCGTAGTTTTATATATTATGTTTGAATTCGTCTTTCTAAGACAAATTATTAGTAGATTGAGAAAAGTATTGCACTTTAATCTTGAAAAATATTAAGAAAATATTAAAAGTGGGATTATTTTAGCAATCTACAACTGATTAGCCTTGCAAAGACAAATTCAAACACTCATTGAAACAACTACTTCCCGAGCTAATACCCTGACGGATATTCGATTATACAACAAGTATTTGCTGTTATATTCAGTAACTAACCTACTGTGAATATAACAATTCAGGCCAAATTATTCAGGCCTTCTATAGATGCGTTTCAAGATTTATCTCTCATCAGTATAGCTTTATTATTATTTATATTAAATTTTCTATAACCTATTGATGGCTTCATACCGGGTGTTGATATGATCAGGTATACATAGGGATTTAAAATGTAAATCCACATTTATGTATTTTCTTGCTTCCCGGATCATTTTAGAGGAAACATACAAGAGTAAACCAAAAATTAAGAAAAAAACTCTTACGTATTTAGGTCGCTATTTGGTTAAAATCCGAAGTAAATGTAATTTATACTGAGATTAATGCATTGTGGTAAATGTACTTTATACTGAGCTTAATGCATTGTGGTAACTGTAATTTATACTGAGCTTAAGGCTTAAGCCACTTTTGAACAACTGGTTCTGAATGTTTAATTAATTATAAATGAAATTGCCAATTCTTGGTTGCAGAATACTTCAAACATTAAAAGTGCGATTCTTTTCGCAATCTACAACAAGTTAGTCTTACAAAGACTATATCTATGTTGTAGATTGCGAAAAGAATCGCACTTTTAATGTTTGAAGTATTCTGCAACCAAGAATTGGCAATTTCATTTATACTTATGTTTGAACGGTAACGTGACCGCCAGTCTAAGGTGTCGAATTGTTTGGAGGGAGTGGCAAAGCTATACTGATGAGAGATAAATCTCGAAACGCGTCTATAGATGGCCTGAATAATTTGACCCAAATTGTTACATTTGCAGTAGGTTACTGTATGTAACAGCAAACACTTGTTGTATAATTCAATGTCCGTCGGGGTATTAGCCCGGGAAGTAGTTGTTTTAATGAGTGTTTGATATAGTCTTTGTAAGACTAACTTGTTGTAGATTGCGAAAAGAATCGCACTTTTAATGTTTAATTAATTCATTGTGCAAGTCAACTTTTAATTAATCGGTAGCAATCTATTTTTCGATTACCCAAAACACAAAAATCAGTCAACATCCAACGAACAAACGCCACTTTAATTCAGCTTGGTCGAATTACATTCCCTCAATCTTCTAAAAATAAAATAGCTAATCTTAAATACAAAAGCATTTATTTCCTGGAAACGCAACCCTAATAATATATGAATCCAAATCGAAAAAAATAACCTTACTCAATACACCGAACAAGTAGAAAAAAAGAAGTTGGATCAAATATCGTTCCGAATTTCAATCCAGTTTGGTGAATTAACCGGAAATGCCCGTATCCACTTACTTCCCATTTAAATGTTAAAGCATATGTACTCAACCATTTTTTAATTGAAGAAAATACTTAGGATTCAAAATATTTTACTAATAAATATATAAATAATAAAGTTAGAACTCAGTTTTTATTTATTTAACGGTGGTCTACTTAGCAAGGCTGTAGCCAGAGGGGGGGATATGCGAGTTCCACCCTCATAAAAGGATTCGAATATTTATAAAGGGATTCGAATACTTACAATAGGATTCGAATACTTACAACAGAATTTGAATCGTCCAAAATAATTTGAATTAATTGTGAGGATTAACATGAAAAATGTGTTGTGTGTGTTTTTAAATTCCTCGTTAAATCACTGTTTTATACGCGTGGCGCATGAAGTAAAATTTCGAGTTTAGAAAAGCCCTGTGAAAATTTGTCTCGGGTCGCTGCGCGACCCTCGGCAAATTTTTTACGCGGGGCTTTTCTAAACTCGAAATTTTACTTCATGCTTAGTCTGGGAGTGGAAACGCTCGTTCGAAACTTCAAACTGATTGCTTTGATAAGAACATTAAATGACTGAAACATAATTTGATGGTAGCTACAATCTAAAATGTTAAAGTTTTCCGACATTTCCCTGATTCAGGATTTTTTTTCCTGACCTTTTAATATAACTTTCTTCTGTAGGAAACCGAAGTTTGTTGTTTTTGTCAATATTTATATTGGTTTTATTAATGTTTACGTGCTTTGTAATTTGTATAATGCCTGTTGATTTTAATAAATTTAATATCATATTTCTTTTTTGTTAGTTTTTTTTTTCAATTTGAATAAAATACCATTACTTTTCTCTGACTTTCCCGGTTTTAATAATGTTCAGTGATTTTTTTATTAAATATTACAAAAATTGTAATTTCTGTAATATTTAGGCATTTGTCGATTTTATAATAGAGTTCAATTTGAAGTTTTGAACGAATGTTTCCACTCCCAGACTAAGCATGAAGTAAAATTTCGAGTTTAGAAAAGCCCCGCGTAAAAAATTTGTCGAGGGTCGCGCAGCGACCCGAGACAAATTTCCACATGGCTTTTCTAAACTCGAAATTTTACTTCATGCGCCACGCGTACAAGACACTGATTTGAAATGAAGTTCAAAAACACACAAATACATCTTTAATCAGAGTAACACAGATATTTAGTCTGTCATCAACGAAGTTCAGTGTTAATAATAAATAATTAATTTTTGAATATTTTTGTTAAAACAACTGATAACGATATTTATATGTTAATGGTTGCAAAAAAATAATAAAATCAAATTTATTCTTAAAGGATTTGTATTCGTGATTCGAAAAAGCAGGATTCGAATCTTTGATTCGAACCATATTTATCTCTTACGAATCCTTTATTCGAGTATTCGTGCTTTGAATCATATTAGGTGATTCGAATTCGTGATTGGAATCATTTTCACGAGAATTCGTCCTAGCTCTAAAATGTAATTATATTTACACAGAGCTTAAACCACGATTGACGAACTGGCCTGTTATTAATAAGTTAGGCGACTATTGGTCTTAACTTAAATGTAATTTAGCCCTTTGATTTTAAATTATATTTAAAACATTTAATTGACCTAACGAAACAAACAGTGTTTTAATTATTATATGTTTCGAAAGCGTAAACGCCATCTAATGCCCCTTAGCTTAAGTAGCATCGTCAATAGCTGGCAAACTACACGTTTGTAAACAGCAATTATTCGTCCACAAGAGGGCTTTATTTTATAGAATGAATGAGTACTGAACACAAATTCATATTTTTAATTAATAGTTTATATCGTATGTTCAATAACAAAAATTCCAGAGTGCTGTGGAAAATATTGTAGGTTGGCAAATCTGAAATTATATATTATGATTATTTCGTCTGACGTTTTATATGTCAGTTCCTAAAGCGTGTAGCCAGCTTAAATTTAAAAAAAAGGTTAAACCATGGCACCCTAGAGATTTTTTTTTATTGAACATACGATAGTTATTCTCAATGTTTCAGCACGGTTTAAGTGAGAAATTAATTAAAGATAATAAAGCATTATTATTGAATTCATCAAAACTGTTTAATATTTTACTCTTGGGAAATTAATATCAATGTTATTGATGCAAAAAAAAACTCTGCGGATTCGAATAAACTGATTAAATTGATATTGTGGAAAATTATTCGAGCGGGGAAATAAAACGGGATGGCGGCAATAAAATCCGGCGGTTAATTAAAAATTTAGTTTTTTTTTGCTGCTGCGACCGTTCATAAATATTGTTTGACCTTTTACAGCAATTTCGTTAATGTGTCGGAGTGCCCTAATAAAATCTCAAGGATTCTCGGCCGGCCGTTTTCTGTTCACGTGGATACGCTAACAATAAAAGCGAATTATTAACAATTTGTAGCGTACCCGGTTTTTTATTTGTTTACTCACTATCGCTACCATAAATTATATCCAATTTGAATAATTGTTAAAAAAAGACATGTATCGTATTTAAATACACTAAATTTCTAATTCAATCATGAAAATAAGGCATAGGAATATAAAAAATTTTTTTTTTTTCTTTCCCCTATATGTAATACAAAGAAAATGATTTTGTAAATATTTTGAAACCAAAAATATGTTTTTAAATGTTATTAATAAAGTTAATTTAATCATTATTTCGTATGTTGAATAAAAAAAAACCTCTAGAGTGCCATGATTTAATTTTCTTAATTTGGCTACATGCTTCAGCAATTGACATGTAAAACGTCAGACATGATAATTATAATATATAACTTGCCAACCTTGCCAACCTTCGATATTTTCCATAGCACTCTAGAGGTTTTATTTTATTGAACATACGATATAAACTATTAATTAAAACACTGTTTCGTTATGTCAATTAAATGTTTTAAATATAATTTCAAATCAAAGGGCTAAATTACATTTAAGTTAAGACCAATAGTCGTCTAACTTATTAATAACATAGGCCAGTTGGTCATTCGTGGTTTAAACTCTGTGTAAATATAATTACATTTTAGAGCTGGGACGAATTCTCGTGAAAATGATTCCAATCACGAATCCGAATCACCTAATATAATTCAAAGCACGAATACTCGAATAAAGGATTCGTAAGAGATACATATGATTCGAATCAAAGATTTGAATCCTGCTTTTTCGAATCACGAATACAAATCCTTACCCAACCCAAATAAATTTGATTTTATTATTTTTTTGTAACCATTAACATATACATATCGTTATCAGTTGTTTTAACAAAAATATTCAAAACCTATATAACTTGCCAACCTTACCAACCTACAATATTTTCCATAGCACTCTAGAGGTTTTATTTTATTATTGTGCCTTAAATACAAAAACAAGGCTATTTTTTTATCAAGTAACAAAATACATACATAAATACTTACTATATACATAAATACATTTATTCGTTTAATCTTGAATTTTGAGGAGTTTGCTTCGTGGTACATTTTCAATTTTGATAAAATGAATATCTATATCAATATTTAACGCTTCTTAACTTATGGAATATCAAGTGTTTAAATCAAAATCGTCAAAATGAAAATTCTTAGCTCTTAAACTATTTACTCACGCACCTACTTAAAAATCCTTAGCTGGGACCGAGTGACAGGCTAAAAGTCAAAATTTATACAAATGTTCCAGTAGTTTTCTTGTTTTTTTTTGGCCCAAGAAAATACAGGGCATTTTTCTTTTAATATATATCTCGATTCAGACGCTGTCAAATTTCAAGCATTGGTTGTACGCGTATTTTTAAAAGCGATCAATTTGAAACTTCTATCGCGCATTTCCACTCCTCGATTAAGCATGAAGTAAAATTTGGAGTTTAGAAAAGCCTGAACATTTGGTTTAGCCGCGTAGCGAAGCGAGCAAATCCATTTTACCTCATGCTTAATCTGAAGGTGGAAACCCTCGTTAGTGAATCAATCAGATATTAATTTTGCAGTTTCCTTAATTGTCAAATTTACGACATTAAATAAGAAGAGTTGATGATATTTTTTAGGTTAAATTTAGAACATAAACAAATTTGTGTGCAGTATTTGTGTTACTAAACTTTAAAATGTTGGACAAAAATGATCAAAATCTAGTTTTTTTGAAATAACGTGAAACGTTAACAAATCTAATAAATTAATTGAAATTATTAATGATTTACAAATAAAATTATATTATTCGCTGAAAATTCACGAAACACTCGATTTAATAAAAATCGTCATAATTAAGAAATATTATTAAAATTATAGAAAAGCAACAAACGATTATTTAAGTTTATTATTTATTGTTTTGATCAAAATTAGTAAATGTTTTCCATCTATATAATCTGAAATTGGATTTTTTCGCTAATTGAATAAATAAATAAATGAAGAAATAATTGTTCAAGAGGATTTGTGTAATTACTTACGTTTTTATCAATTTGAATCAGTCATACAATTTCATAAACTTCTTAATTTTTTAAAGTTGAAAGTTTGAGGAAAACATAAAATTGATGAATTATCATAAATATTCTTCTTTTAGTTACGTGAAGTGTTTTCTATTAATTATTATTGTAATTTCTTTCTTCACTGATTAGTTTTATTTACTATATGTACATTTCGAACACCATGTGTTCATTTTCAATAGTAATACAATTGACAAATGTGTTTATTTTATAAAATAAACACATTTGTCAAGTGTATTACTATTGAAAATGACCACATAGTGTTCGAAATGTACATATAGTAAATAAAACTAATCAGCGAAGAAAGGAATTACAACAATAATTAATTATCATAAACATTGTAATTTACGAAAGTGTTCCAAAAATTTAATAAAACTGGAAAATTATCAAATTACTGCAATTTACGATTTTTTTAATAGCTCTATAAAAATTTGACATTTTAGGAAACTACAGATTTATTGAAATTTTACCAAAATTATTAAATTACCGAGCTTCACAAACTTTTCGAATACATTGTGAAAATTATTAAATTACTGAAATTCCCGAATTAAAAAAGTATGTAAATTGAAAGAAAGATTCAAATTTAAAGGAAATTACACAAAATGCAGATTTGTTGTAATTTTACGACAATTATTAAATTACTCAAATACACGATATGCGTGGGGTCTAAAGGGTTTTTCCATTTGTTAAAACTTCATAGTCCCCACGTGTAGACCGTGAAAGTTTTGTTAAATGGAAAAACTCTCTCCTCCTTTTACAGTTGATCATAGTAACTCAACTCACACAAATATCAAATTAAAACGTCACAGCTGACAGCATTCGTTTTACGAATAAAATTAATTAATATGTCCGGCTTTGATAACAAGAATGAAGATATTAAAAAGAAATCAAAGAAACTGTTAACAGTCATTTAGACAAAACAGTAAAAGTTTGGAATTTTGGAAGCAGTTTTATGTTTTCTGCAATACCTATTAATACAAGCTTATGGCACTTAAACTATTGAAGAATAAGGTAATATTTTAATTTAACTTCAAAATTAATTTCGGTCCATTTAAGGACATTGAGTGTAAATGTGCCACGAATGCGTTTTAGTAATCAGGACGAAAACCACTCGAGTATTATTTTTAATACAGGCAAAATTTTAATATTTCACTCAATCTTTGTTGTTTTTAGCAAATTCAACTCGAGCAAAGTCACTAAATCGCTCTACATACGGTCTCGCGATTTAAGATATGACTTTGCTCTCGTTAAATTAGTAAACAACAAACAACAACAAGTTTTCGTGAAATATTTATTCAATTTTTGACTAAAAAAAAATGAACCTCTAGTGGTTTTATTTATGATAAACGTAATGAAAAAATTTTAAAAATAAATAGAAATATTTAAAAGAACACATAGAAATATTGTTTTTCAATAGTATTTGTAAAATCATTAATATTAAAAATCGACTAAACATTACTTAAATATTTGTAATGTTTAGGTGATTATAATTAGCAACGATTTTACATAAAATATTACTGATTTCTTGTCACATATTTCGAATTGCATTAGGATTCGTGATTTTTCTTATTTTGGTTTTCTACTCTAAACTATCGCGTTACCTAAAGCTTCTCACCAATTTTCCGTCCACGCTGTTTTGTTTTTGTTTGTGCACTTAACGGTTTTTACTATCAGCTTGAATATAGGTATGTACTTATACATGTACGTTTACATTATTTAAAATAAACCTTGAAATAATAACATTTTATATTTCAAAAATTACACAACCAATGACAACGATACATTATTGCACACAAAAAAATACAATACAGACTTTCAAGAGTAACGCTATTTAATCAACAAATATTTTCCGAAACAATACACTCCTATTTACACGGCAATCGTTTTAAAAAAATCAAGCAAATTTAATTTAAAACAACAAAATGTAAATATTTGGAGACAGCGCAAGGTACGGCTTAGCCTTGATAGGCGTGTGTGTTTTGTTATCGCGCACGAATAAATTAAAATTGAATTTTTTAACCGTAGCCTTTTTCCTATACATAATAACACAATGAACAAGATAGATAGTACAATATTGTGTCATAAATAGATGAAAGTGTTCTTTTAGGTAGATTTTTAATTAAGTGTACACAAAAAATTATGTTTTAGTTCTTGTTTTGTGGAGATAATTAAATTGTTCCTAATTTACTTGAACTTTTTGACCCTTCTTCCTCTCAAGGTTCTTATCATCCATTCAAAATTAACCCCCTAAGTTAATTTCGAATGGATGATAAGGATCCTGCGAGGAAGAAGGGTCAAAAAGTTCAAGTAAATTAGGAACAGTTTATTTATTTATTAATTATTTATTTAATTGGCCCCTTGTAGGGCGTAGGCCCTATGTTGGGAACCATGTTTTTAGGAAACTATAGTAGGTTTTTTTTTTAGAGACTAGTAGGCGTTTTTTTAGGAGACTATAGTAGGCGTATTTATAGAAGACTTTTGGAGGCATGTTTTAAGACTACAGTGGGCGTGTTTTTAGGAGACCACGATGGGCGTGGCTTAAATAGAGTATAGGAGGCGTGGTTTTAGCAGAGTGTATTAGGCGTTTTATAGGAGGCTATGGTAGGCGTCTTTTTAAAAGATTACAAAAAGGGTGTTTTTATAAGATTATAAAAGGCGTATTTTTATAAGATTATGAAAGGCGTACTTTTATAAGATTATATAAGGCGTGTTTTTATAAGATTATAAAAGGCGTCTTTTTATAAGATTATAAAAGGCGTGTTTTTAGTAAACTACGGTAGGCGAGTTTTTCGTAAGGTACAGTGGGCGTTTTTATATTATCAAAAAATATTATATTGTATTGTCGCCACCATGGGCGCCCGCACATAGGGGCAATAAGGGGGAACTTAGCCCCCCCTGGGATTCTTATTTCTTAATTATTTGTTACAGTACGCTAAAACTTGACAAAATATATTTATTTATGCCACGATTTGTAAATTTACATGCATAATCAATATATTTTGGGCTTTGAAATAAATCAGTATTTTGTACGCGTGGCGCATGAAGTAAAATTTCGAGTTTAGAAAAGCCCCGTGAAAATTTGTCTCGGGTCGCTGCGCGACCCTCGACAAATTTTCTACGCGGGGCTTTTCTAAACTCGAAATTTTACTTCATGCTTAGCTTTGGAATTGACGACACTTGCTAGAAGTACATTTCAATTTAATAATTCAGCAGATGAAATACATTTTCACAAATGGAAACAGTGTAATATAACTTCTTAATGACTTCAAATTTAATAACAGTGAAGTTAGACTACATGAAAATGCGATGTTGTTACGAACAACATTTTAATGTTGGCTGAAAATTACAGTGAATCAAGCTAGATATTACATTTGTTTATAAAAATGCGATGTTGCCACGAACAAAATTTTAATTTTGACTGATAATTACAGTGAATCAAGCTAGATATTACACTTGTTTATGAAAATGCGATGTTGCTACGAATATTTTTTTTATTTTGGCTGAAATATGCAGTGAATCAAGCTTGATATTACATTTGTTTATAAAAATGCGATGTTGCCACGAACAAAATTTTAGTTTTGGCTGAAAATTACAGTGAATCGAGCTAGATATTACATTTGTTTATGACAATGATATTTAAAGTATCTGCAATAATTATTTATTCATCAAAATCTAAGGATTTTAAAGTCATTTAAAAATATTTTAAATTTTCTAAAATTTCTAAATAAATATTTTCTTAAATTGGACGGTTATTCAACAACATTTCAACTTGATTACCAATTTTGTGTTAAATCTATGTGAAATTTTTCAGATTTAAAAAAAATATGAAAATTGAAGTGGATTTTCTGAAAACAGTCAAATATTATTCTAAAAATCACGAAAAACTCGCAATTATTTTATTATATGTTCAAAATAATGTTACCTACTTTTTTCCACAATAAAAAATGTTCCATTTAATTTCTTTTAAACACTGCTTATTTTTTTATTTTAAATAAATATGTTACGATTTTTAATTAAAATTGACTAAATATTATTTGTTTTCATTAATTTTCATCATTTATCGCGAAATTTTCAGCATTGCCATTAATTAATTTAGACATTGTATTATTCGGTAACAATTAATAAACGTTTTGAAGAAATGCCTCATGTTTGTCAAATAAATTTCTTAAAATTTTGGTAACCCGAAAATTAACAAAATTCTTAAAAATTCATGATTTGTTAAGAAAAATTAAGAAAATCTAGGAAATACAATAAAAAGGATCTAAAATGTTGATGCTTTTCTTTATGTATTTCCTAGATTAGTAACGAAAGGATTCAAGAATTAGAAAATCAACTATAACCTTGAAAAATGCACGATTTTTGTAAAAATTTCGAAAATGGTTGCAAAATCTTGGAGATTAAAAAAAGTTTAAAAGTTAACGAACGTATTGAAAAATTCAAATCGTCAAAATTTTAAAAATTAATTAAAATCTTGAAAATTCACGAAAATTTACAAGGTTTTCGAAATTGAACACAAACATAAAAACCGTCAAGATTTTGTAAATTAATGAAAATGTTGTAAAAAGCTAGTGATTTTTTTATAAGAAATGTTTACCACTACCAGACGAAGCATGAAGTAAAATTTCGAGTTGAGAAAAGCCTGAGCCTTTGGATTTGGACGCGTAGCGTCCAAATTCAAACTAAACTAGAAATTTTACTTCATGCGCCACGCGCATAAGTAAACTGATTACTTGTGAAGTTTAAAATATTTAAAACATTTGTTTATTACAGATTATCACTTTTCGACATAGTTCAAAATGTTGTCAAATTCCAATATTACTTGACAAATTCCATTATTACAGTATTTTAAATCTTGAAAATTAAAAAAAAATAAAAATTAACGAACGTATCGAAAAATTCACGAGTCGTCAAAATTTTGAAAATTAATTAAAATCTTGGAAGCTCACGAAAACCGACAAGATTTTAAAAATTAAACAAAAACTTGAAAAAACTCAAGATTTTGTAAATTAATGAAAATAATGTAAAAAATCAGCGACTATTTTATACCGAATGTTTTCCACTCCCAGACGAAGCATGAAGTAAAATTTCGAGTTGAGAAAAGCCTGAGCGTTTGGATTTGGACGCTACGCGTCCAAATCCAAACTCAGGCTTTTCTCAACTCGAAATTTTACTTCATGCGCCACGCGCTAAAATACACTGATTAATTGTGAAGTTAAAAATATTAAAAACGTTTGTTTATTACAGATTATCACTTTTCGGCATAGTTAAAAATGTAAAATTCCAATATTACTTGACATTTATCACTTTTTGACAAAGTTTCAACATTTTCTCAAATGTAAGCATTTAATCGTTTTTCGACAATTTTTGATTTTTTTTAAATTCTGGCAAATTTCAATATTTTTATCACTTTTTCATGGTTTGCGCACCACTGACATCATACAATTCTAGATAAAGACAATAAACGTAATGATCATAAACTCTATTATTATTTGGATTGATTGAGTTCCTTGAAGATAATTATAACTTTGATTAAAATGCTTTGAACCTTTCTTCAACAAAGTGTTGAAGAAAGGTTCTACGCGTTTTAATCAAAGTTCGATTATTATGATCATATTTTATAAACAATAGCGTTATTTAACTCATTAAGCGCCATTGATATACACGCAACATTATTAATTTTTTGTTAATTAAATTACTAAATAAGTTCATTTGAAATATTATATTATTTGGCCTGACTTGGAAATGTATGAAGAAAAATGTAAATATTTAGTTATTTCGATTATTACTCATTTAAAAAAAAATAAACTGAGTGCATTTCTAACTTCACAATATTTCAGTGTTTTATACGCGTGGCGCATGAATTAAAATTTCGAGTTTAGAAAAGCCTGAAAATTTTAAGGCTTTTCTGAACTCGAAATTTTACTTCATGCTTAGTCTGGGAGTGGAATCACTCGTTCTAAACTTCATACTGCACGTTTTTATATAAAATCGGTGAATGCCTAAAATTTTACAGAATATACATTACGTATATTTAAAAGAAAAATTCACAGTATGTTATACAATAAGTCATTCATAGGTATCATAAAAACCTGAAATCAACTTTTAGAGTTATCTCTATAATTGCTCGGTCGTCAATGGGCTAATATATATATTAGGGTGGTCCTTATTTTTCAATGTCGGACTTTTGGGTGCAGGACCCCCTGAAACTGTTCTTTTTACTGAAAAAATAGTATTCTTCAAGTTTCAAGTCGAAAACTAAATATTAACCCGTGCCGCAAAGCGATTGAAAAAGTTGAAAACGCACAATTAGGAAGGAAATTTGTGTTTTTTATTTTTATTTTTAAATTAATAATGATGATACACTACTGAATGATTATATATAAGTGAAATTAAGTAAAATTCAATAAATATTGGTAATTGTTATATTTCTATATTTAAAAAATAATTGTATAAAACATTTTCACCATTACTCGTCGAATAGTGCATTCATTGCTTTTTTCGTGCACTGGGGATATTTCTTCCTATATTTCTGTACAACCTACAACAAAACAATCGAATGTTAAATCCTGAATTCGAGGTACCCCTTCTTAAGTTTCACTTGAAGAATATACTGTTTTTGGAATTCGTTTTTGGTAAAAGATTTGTTGAATTCTTCCATCAATTTGACTCCCCTTTCAGCAGAATCGTTAACTACATCAATGAAACTTATTATTTGTTTCCCTTTCATATAACCGTCGTTATGAAACCACTGAGTGGCATCAGTTAGGAGAAATGAAGTATCCATATTAAAACGTTTAAATAAATTCAAGGAAGTTTTAGTTATTAAATCACTTGGTAAATTTTTCTTAAAAAAATTAGATAGTTCTCTATAAGATAATAAATATTTTGTCGAAGAAGAAATTTCGTCTTCGATGTCTTTTATTTGATCATCACTCAAGTATTCGCGAATTTGTTCAGCCATTCTCTGTTTTTCTTCGAGTGGTACGTTTTCATCAAACAGAGCAAAGAGGATCGGTTCATCTGTCAGATACCAAAGATGATTTATTATTTTTTTTAAACAAGCTTCTGCAATATCAGCATCCTTTTCTATGTATTTCTTCAGTGTCTTGAGTAGTGAAATGCCATTCCATGGAGCTTCTGTTGTTTTATTTGCAGTAAACCAAGGCTTAATATAATTTACTACAATGAAACCGCATATCCTAATTAAGGCCTTTTCCTCATGTTGTGTTAAGGTGAATTCACCTCGCAATAAAAATATTTTCAATGAATATATCGCTTTGCTCATCCACCTTGCCTGATGATATGCGCCTGGTGGACGTATTCTATTTCCGTTAGAAAGAGTTCCTCCCAAAAGGATTACGGTGAGTTCTAAGAACTCTTTATAGTCATCGCGAGGCCTTTGTTCATCCTTGAGTTTTGTGATGCAGAAATGGAGAATTTCATCGCGTTTTTCATCAATAAGTTTTACCAGCTCCATGCAGGAGTCGCAGTTCGATATATTACTGGAATTGATTTTTGGAAAACATGCTCTGAATTTCTTGAATAATGGAATATCGGGGCCAGTTGAAGAAAATAATTTCGTTGTCGAAATAGCCGCCTATAAAATCAATTCGAAAATATGATGACGGCAGGCTAAAAACAGTATATCACATCCCAATTTAATTGCCAACAGTGCACAAGCTCCATTAATTCTGCCAGTATTAGAAGCTGTGGCATCGAACACAAATGCCTGGACTTTTTCTTGTAATGACCAGTTTTCCAATGTATCAAAAACTGCTCTAGCAATTTCTTGACCAGTTCCTGAAGGAATCTGCGGAACTCCCAATAGCTGCTCCATTATTGGTGTTTTTACTATAACAGGTAGCCGGTCGACTTTTTCAATCCCAGTGACATTTGGAAGTAATTCTGTATCCCAATGCACTATAGCATAATCGACTTTCAATTCTAAGAAATCTGCTTGAATTTTGTTTGCAGTCTCTTCGCGAATTCGCTGCCGTTCTCTTCTTATTGATGCTAGATTTATAATGTAATCCATCGGGTTTAACGACAAACTTTCCACGCATGCACTTAATATATGAACCGCATCTCGATCACTTACTTTGTATTTATCCAAGGCTGCTGATAGTCTTTCGGTCATAATTGATATTTTCGCTCTTTGAACAACAGTCCTAGGGGGCAGCTTGGTGGTGTAGTGGTTAGAGTGTTGTACTGCCACGCCACGGACCGGGGTTCAAATACCGGCCTAACAATTTGTCTGCATTTATATAGGTTAGGATAAAAATGCCAAACACTCCGTCTTCTCGGATATGACGTTAAATGCATGTAGGACCCGTGTACTGCCTGGATGTTGCGTGCACGTTAAAGATCCCTACCGGTGGGTTGGAACTCCCACCGGGTTCGGCAAAATTCCCGGATAGCTGTAGACCTAATTCTCCGGCGTCATGATTGGCCTTAGCAGCGGAAATAGATGACGTAAAACCCAAAATAAAAAAAATAAAAAAAAAACAGTCTTACGAGAAACTTGGGAGAGATTATAATGTTTGTAGATACACTAGGACCAGGAAAATTGGTGACGCCAGAAATTCCCATCCTAAGATCTTCTTTATTCGAAACACTTTCTGGATCGGTATTTTCTGAATCTGAACTCAAAAAGGTGGAAGTCTGAACTGAAATGTGATACAATTTTAATGAAGATTATTTAGATCAAATACATTAAACGTAATTTTGTTTAACTCACCTAATGTTAGTTTTTCCATTTCTGCTTTACCTTTCCGCTTTTTCAGTTCTCCCCTTTCTTCTCTTTCGGCTTTTCTTTTTTCTGATGTCGTTACTTTTAAATCAATCCCAAGCATACTACCTTCTCTGTTCGGTTTTCCTTGTGCAAGCAAAAACGCTTTGTCCTCTTCAATAATTATCAAGTCCAAAGCATTTGCATGGGCAATATCAAACAAATTATTCAAATTTTCTTCAAACGTTTTTACATTGTTTTTATGTGTTTCACTGATTCGTTTGCAGCTTTTTTCTAAATTTCTCCAAGCTTCATATAATTTCTTCAATTTTTTAACACAATCACTTCGATCTTTTGTTGGAATCCGAGCTTTCTTCCAAAAAATTAAACACTCATCGATAACTAAATTCGCAGCATCCGATATATTTAATTTCACTACTCGCATGTTATAAAATAAAACACTCCAACAATCTTTCTGTGAAGGGAGTTTGCTACCAAGAATTTGATTTTTCACTGTACCGATTAAATATATTTTAGATCGCGGCATTTTGAAGAAATACGAAACACGTTACCGAATTTGAGAAAAGTAAAACAATTACAACACAAACGTATTAAACAGGTGGTATGTTTACAGTGCGGGAAAATCTAGAACTACATTCCAACAGCTGACTACTTTTTCGCAGCCATGTTGCATTTTAATTATTTATACATACATTTATTCATTATTTATACATCTTCCTACAATATATGTTATGTATAAAACGATATTTTCCTGTATAAATCCGACTAAAAACGTGAGTTAGCTGTACACTACCACGGAGTATTAGTCTCCTTAATTATACTCTGTGGAAAAATCATAAGCAAATTTAATCGCTTTGCGGCACGGGTTAAACTTATTTTATTGACATAAGACTTTAGGAACACCGTTTTTTCATTAAAAAGAACAATTTCAGCCGGTCCTGCAAAAAAAAATCGACATTTTTTTTTCACAATAGTAACTAAGGACCACCCTAATATATACAGCGTGTAATCGAACTAATGTACATCCTCTTAAGGGCGTATACATAAAATATTTTGACACCAATTGCAGCAAAAATAAAATCGGAAAAAAATATTGGTGTTTTCATAATTTTTCATGCATTTTTTACTTTTTAAGAACTTCTGGTTACCTGTGTTCATGATATTTTTCGTGGATGCGTAAGTTGTTGTATTTTTTATTTACTTTTACTACTGCGAGGCGCATAAATCACTTCGCACGCACTAAACACGCACGCTGTCTCGAATGACTAGATGAAACTAGGTCACTCATTTGTGTTATTGTTTATTTACTGTTACTACTGCGAGACGTATAAATCACTTAGCACGCACTACACACACACACACACTGTCTAGAATTACTAGATGAAACTGGGTCACGTATAAAAAAAATCACAATAAGTGTTCAAATTGACGTCCGCCGCACTCAATGCACATTTGGGCTCTACGTATCCAATTTGCACGAACAGTAGCAAACATTTCACGAGGTTTTTCACGAATGATATTAGCCGCGGCGTTTACTCGTTGTATCAGCATTTCAGCATTGTCAACTTCCGTAGTGTAGACTTCACTTTTAAAGTATCCCCAAAGAAAAAAATCTAAGGGGTTTAAATCCGGACTTCTTGGAGGCCATGGTACAGGGCCTCCACGACCAACTCAATGTCCTGGAAACTCATCATCCAAATATCTTCTAACGCGCCTTTCGTAGTGAGCTGGCGCACCATCTTGCAAATACCACATTCTTCTAAGAACCGCTAAGGGTACATTTTCTAGAAGATCTAAAAGGTCATCTTGCAAAAATCGTAAATATCGTTCTCCATTCAAATTAAATGGGAACATAAATGGCCCAATTAATTGATCATTTAAAATACCTGCCCAGATATTAAGGGAGAAGCGATGCTGGAAATGAGTTCTACGCGTAACACGAGGATTTTCTATTGCATAAACATGCATATTATGGAAATTAAAACTTACATTACGCGTAAAGCACGATTCGTTGGTCACTAAAATGTCTTTGGTAAAGTTAGGATTTTGAACATTTTGTGCCAAAATCCATTGACAAAATGCAATTCGTTTGGGAAAATCATGGGGTTGAAGATGTTGTACACGCTGGTAGTGATACGGATAAAAATTATTGTCTCGTATAACACTGCTGACAAATGTGTGCGATACATTTAGCTGAGCGGCGATAATACGGGTACTTAAACCAGGATCCGCTTCCAACAGATTCAAAATTTCATCTTCCGCTCGCAAATATCGCATTGGACGGTCACCACCTCCGCCGGCTCCGGCGACGGGCTGCAAACTTCCAGTGTCGCGTGCTTTTTGTAATAAATTTCTAAATCGGTTTAGCGGTGGTAAGTGTCGTTCAGGAAATCGCTCTTGATAAATTCTTACAGCTTCCGCGGAATTACACCGAGTTTCACCGTAAATAAGAAACATGTCTGCCAATTCAATGTTTGAATAAACGTATCGCGCCATGTTACAAAATGTAGATGTTTCATGGAATAAGTTTCACCATAGACTAAACAGCAAACTATTTTTATGTTTAAAAATCATCCACCCTCTCGCTCTTATCTAAACATTTCAATAAGAGTGGAGATAAAGTGAAGTGTGAACCTAATAAGGAAAAATATTGAATTTCATTAACACGTTTAGAAAATATTCGGAATTTAGTCAGCAATGGGTACTTATGAAAACGATAACATAGACATAATTCTTCACAATCTGACCCACCTTTCTCTGGATGGTGTAATTCGATATCCAAATCGTTTAAAAACTACCAGTCTATGTGGAATCTCTCTTAAAATACGCAATGTGCGCGTATACCAGATACCACAAACATGTGGTCTATTATTATTAATTATTTTTAATAATTATTTGTGAGCTATCTACTAAAGGTATGGTAATTTCAAATGCAGGTATTGTTTATTTAAACGCTGCCCCTTATGTGGTAGAGAGCCTGTACAGTAGTTCGTTTACACGCTGTATATATCGTATGTTCAATTAAAAAAATCTCTAGAGTGCTATGGAAAATATTCTAGGTTGGTAACTCTGAAAATATACATTATAATTATTATGTCTGACGTTTTAAATGTTATTTCCTGAAGTGTGTAGCCAACTTAAATTTGAAAAAAGATTAAATCATGGCACTCTAAAGGTTTGTTTTAATTGAATATATAATATAAATACTTGTAAAAACAAATAGGCAAATTATTTGATTTGCTTGGAAAATTTGTATTAGAAAGCACCTTTATTTCTTGATAAAGAACTTGAGGGTCTTTTAAAAAAATCGTACGACGATGAATGAAACCTGTCCGTCCAATTAAAGCTCGTAAAAGGGGGAACTTCGAACCCGAACATATTCTTGGCACACGCACGCTCTCGCTCGAACACTCTGGCCCAGCAGTGTTGTGACTGTGAACCATCCCCGACTCCATAGTTACGGAACAGCACGAGGTAGGGGGGCACACAGAGTGCACACTCCAAGAGCATTTACACAGACAGACAACGTTTTATTCAACCCGTATAGTACATAGTAAAATGCAATCCTCGGCCATCACCATCGTGTCGCGAACAAAGAACCGAACCGGGCGAGTGAGTGAGTTATTCGCGAGCGGTGGATTCCAGTGAACCCGAGGAATTTCGTATGTGTCATCATCTACCATCTCTCCCGTCCATCGATGAGATATGTGTGTTGTTGTGCACAAGTGTACCTCTCCTCTACCTGCCGCCGGCCGATTCGATTCCGCCGGTTCGTATCGCCTCGGCCCCCATGTTTGCGTTAGTCATTGTGCGAACCGCGACGAGCTCTGAGCCTAGAGAGAGAGCCGAAAGAAAACTGTGTTTTGTGACCGTTCCGGCGTTTTCTGGTGATCCGATCCGTGTGCATGCCCGGTGCGAATGCGATTGTGAAGTGTGGAAATTGTGAGGTTACAGGTTACGCCCGTGCCTTATCTCTCGAAATAAAGTGTATGTGCATATCAGTGTGTTGATATTCCACCCACGACCGACAGCACCACGTGAATTGTATAACCAACACGTTTTCAACTACCCCCCCAACGAGGATTTATTTTTATATATATATTTCATTTTGGTTTCAACAATTAATTGGATTACAAGAATACCAACGGATTCTTATTAGTGAAATTTAATGGCTTCAATTAGAAGGATTTACTTATATTTTAACTAATGCCTTTGGATATTTCGTTATTTATAACATTAAATTATTTATTGCCTTATTTAATATAAGCAATCAGATTCTTCTAAGTAATGAGTAACATGCTTAGTAGAGTTTTGAAACTATCTTCCAACTTCTAATTAGATTTTTTGTTATGAACATGCGCCGACTATAATTAAACTTGTAAAAACTTAAATGAATACACAATTGCATTTGTGATCAGTATTTCCGGGACGAATTAGCAAAACCACAGACCAGTGTTGCTAACTTTAAACCGTCAAATGTCTAGAAGCTTCATCTTAAAAATCCCCAGTAATAGCCAGATTTTATTTATGTTTTTTTTTTTTATTAAACGAATTTACATTAATGTCAACAACTAAAAGCTCAGAAATAATTGAGAATTTTGTGAGACGTAAAGGAGTAAAAAATATTGATACTCTTTTAATTCTTTTATATGTCTGCTGATTTAAACCAATTTTAAGTAATATCTTTTGGAAATGTTATAAATGCTTACATGTTCCTCAATGAGTCATACTATTCTATAGTCTTTTTTATTTAACCCTCTATTGCTAACCGTTGATAATTGCAAACGTAACTTTAAATATTCCATAATTTAAACAAATGAGCAAAATTGAAAATTGTAAGTAGGTATAAAGTTCATCTGATTTTTATATTAATTCTTAAATGGTTCTTAAGTTAAGAAAATGCAATATTTTTGAATAGGGATTTTGGTAAATGTTGGTAGTTAGTCCTAAACGTCATAGTGAAATTGTCATTTCAATTTTGATTTTGAAATGGACGGTGTTCATTCTTGTCAAAATGTCTAAAAAGAAGGAAATCTTAGCAAAAAATCGAAAACCTAGGGTAATTGAACCTCTTCGGAAAAAAAAAAACAGCAGGGGCAAGGCCGTAGCCAGAAAAAAAAAATCGAAGGGGGTTATACAAATTTCGACGGGTAAAAAAAATATTGTTTTTGCTTTTGGGGGACCACTTTTACATACAAAAACTTAACATTTTGAAAATATTGGGATGGAGGGGGCTTGAATAAACAAACAAAAAAATATTAAAATTTACAATATTTCAGTGTTTTATTAGCCTGGCGCATGAAGTAACATTTCGAGTTTAGAAAAGCCTGTAAATTTGGTTTGGTCGCGTAGCGTTACGCGACGAAACCAAATTTTCAGGCGTTACTAAACGTCATAATTTAAGAATTTAATTAAATTTGTGGAAAATTACATTAGGACATTTTAAACAATTAGCATATGACAGTTTAAGCTGTAAATCTATTTTTAATTCGCGGATTTAATTTCTTAGTTTGTTTTAAAGCTCCAGGTCAAAAATGACTTTTTAACCCATTTTTACGTAGGAATCCAGATCTATTTATTTTAAAAACGAGTAGAGCTCGACTAAATGAACAAAGTGGAAATTGAAAAAAATGACAGGGAATGAATATTAATTCAAAGAATCTTCGGCTATCTTAAAGAAAAAGTCTTAGTTGTTAATTAAGTTTGGCTAGAGAATAATTTGACCTGATGTTACATTTTGCAAAAAAATCTGCATAGAACAGTAAATCTGTTGTGTAAATCAAATATTCATTGTTTAATTCAAAAATGTAATAGCTGAAGCTGTTACTTGGTGAACTTCCATATCAACACTTTTAGTAAATAACACACTTGTTTAAGAGTTCACTGTTTATCAGTTGACACTGCAAGAATTGTTTTACCACACAGTGGCTTCATCAGGCAGATGAATGATGAAGCCGCTGTGTGGCAAAACAATTGTTGCAGTGTCAACTAATAAACAGTGAAATCTTAACCAAGTGTGTTATTTACTAAAACTGTTTAATTCAATATCTTTCGGGGTATTAGCTCGGGAAGTAGTTGTTTCAATGAAAATTCAATCATTTATTAAATGGACAAGCTATGCAAAATCTGAATCAAAGTTAAGAGCGTATATAAAATTAGAATTTTGCGAGACCTTATCATTTTCTTTTGTTACAGCTGATAACTCACCGGCTTGACATATTCTAATACAAACAATGAAAAGAGTTGCGCATGTGTGACCTTATTCGACATCAAGTAATTTAATTGTAATTGTATGTTGTGACTTTTGAAATAATTAATTTAAATGATTAATTTCATTTTTTTGTTATTATAAAAAGTTATGTTCAATATTTTTTTCTAAAAACTGTTATGTTTTTTTTATACATTTATTGCATATTGGTTTTAAACCATTCCACCATTTCACTTTTATATTTTGTAATTTAACTATATTTAGATGCCACAAACACATTTACACACATCCATTGACCCAGGTGGAATCATTCTGTACTTTAAAATGACCCCATCCGGTGGGACTCGAACCCGCGATCCCTGGGTTAGGGCCTCTACATATTATCCCACTATTATGTTTTATTAGAGCTTTTTAGCGTAGTAATAAGAATACAGTAGAACCTTGTTATAACACGGGTTTACGGAACCAGTATGTGACACGAGTGTTATTTGATAATCGCGGTATTAACATAAACACGCCGAATAGAATAGAATTAATTGGAATTGAAATAAAAATAAACTTACGGTATATTTAAATGTTCGCTTCCAGTATATAAGGAAATTATGATTCGGCGAATCACAATATTTATTATACTATTGAAAAACTGAGGCGCTAAAACTCTTGATATATCACTTCTGCAAATATATTTTTTTAGATTTTTCAAAATTTAAATAACCTCGAAGTTTCGGTGGATTCTAAATTTGTCTTTTCCTTGTAATATGAATACATATTTCCAACATCACCTGATCATTATTAGCAATCTTTGCAAATTTCTCATACATTCTAAAAATAAAGCAATTATCTCGGTTATGTACACAATCTCTGCGCTATGTTATGTCAGGTGTAATATTCAAACCAAATAACAAAAAAAAGAATGGCGATAACATCAACACTCAACACATTCTGCGCACTGGACGGCAAATATTAAAATGTTTACGTCAATATGCGGAAGGTTTTCGCGTTTCCTCAAAACACAAAAGTCAAAAGCCATAAAGTAAATTGCAATTAACGTTAAATTTAGCTAATGCGCAATTATAAAAAAATCAAGAAGTTTTTCTATATTCGAAATTTTAAGGTTTTCGCGTTTCCTCGAAATACAATATTCGAAATCCATAAATTTAATTATAATTAACGTTAAATTCAGCCAATGCGCAATATTAAAAAAAAAATCCAGGGGTTTTTCTATACTCGAAATTTTAACGTTTTCGTGTTTCCTCAAAATACAAAACTCGAAATCGATAAATTAAATTACAAGCAACGTTAACATCAGCTAATGCGCAATATTAAAAAAAAAATCAGGGGTTTTTCTATACTCGAAATCTTACTTCATGCGCTAAGCGTATAAAGCACTAAAATATCGTTAATTTCAAAAACGTATGCATTACTTTAATTAAAGATAAAGTATGTGTTATTGAACTTGACTTAAATCGGTGAATTATAAATATACGCCTGGCACATGAAGCTATGCCCGACAAATCCAAATTTTTAATCTTTCCTATACTCGAAATTACTTCATGCTTAATTAAGTTTTTACTACACACGTTAAAAGCTTTAAATTTAACACTTAAACAAAAGTTATGAAAATTTACAACCAATACATCGGAATATATACAGGAAATGTTTCTTTTAAGTATACATAAATTGCACGCTAAAATATTTATGATATTTGTATTTTTTCATTAATAACAATAATACCGATTACAAAAATTGTTTACTTACCTGTGTGACGGCTTTAAAAACTTGGCCTATGGAGCGTAAAATTATTTAAATGACTTCAGGTTTTCTATTTATCGCTAGCTCCTTATCAATAAGTGTTAGCAACGTTATTGTTGATATCACGTGTCTGTGCATGGCCGTGAGTGTTAAATATATTATGTAAATGAAAAAGGCTTCAAATAATATTAACATTTCACCTTTCTAAAAAAAATCTAAACAATGACTCATGCTAAAATAATGAGAGGTTCTCTGTTGATTTAATCTTTAAGCTACTTTACTTAATTTATCTTTAAAATCGAATTAATTTCCAAGCCATTTGACTTGATTTTCAAGCTGCTTGGCTTGATTTTTTTCAAAAATACATGACTTTAATTTCAAGCTAGTTAATTTAACTTTTAAGTTATTTGGCTTGCCTTTTAAGCTAATTAATTTGATTTTTAAGTTATTTAAGCCACTTGGCTTGAGTTTAAAGATAAGTGAATTGATTTTCAAGCTAGTTGACTAAATTACTAAGATATCTACGTGTCTTGATTTTAAAGCTACTTGACTTAATTGTAAGATACGTGTCTTGATTTTCATGCTAATTGACTTGATTTTTAAGCTAATTAATTTGATTTTTCAAGGTAGATGAGTTGATTTTCAAGATACGTGAATTGATTTTCAATCTTGTGAACTTAATTACTAAGATACCTACGTGTCTTGATTTTCAAGCTGCTTGGCTTAATTTTAAGATGCGCGTCTAGATTTTCATGCAATTGTCTTCATTTTTAAGCTATATAACTTAATTTTTGAGTTAATTAACTTGATTGTTTAAGCTACTTGGCTTTTCAAGATACGTGTGTTGATTTTCAAGGTATGTTTGTTGATTTCCAAGCCAATTGACTTGATCTTTAAGCTATTTCATTTAATTTGCATGCTATTTGACTTGATTTTTAAGCCAATTAACTTGGTTTTCTTGATTTTTTAAGTAACTTGCCTTGATTTTTCAAAAAATGGGTGTTGAGTGTTAAGCTAATTGACTTGTTTTTAAAGCTATTTAATTTAATTTGCAATTTAGAGTTTAGAAAAGCCCTGTGAACATTTTCTGGGCTTTTCTAAACTCGAAATTTTACTTCATGCGCCACGCGTATAAAACACTAAAATATTGTAAACATTATGTATATTTGAACCTCACTTAAAATCAGTGTTTTGTACGCGTGGCGCATGAAATAACATTTCTAGTTTGGAAAAGCCCAAAAATTTGTCTCGGGTCGCTGCGCGACCCGAGACAAATTTTCACGGGGCTTTTCTAAACTCGAAATTTTACTTCATGTTTAGTCTGGGAGTGAAAAATACTCGTTTAAAGCTTCAATTTGAACTTTTTTTAAAAACAACGGATGTCGTAAAATTTACAGCTTATGCATATGTTTACCTAAAAGAAAAATATTCTGTATAGTGATATTTAATATAAGAGAAATTAAGTTGTTAAATTTAAGGATAAGTAAGTATTTTCCATTTGTTTTAAATACGTAGTATACATTTTTACTTTATCAGGAGCAATCATTCAGGAAGCTTAAAAATCAAGTCAACGAGATTGCTATTGTTAGTTTTCAAATAACTTAATAGTAAGGTAGTCCAAAATTTGTGTTATACATAACCTAGCATATTAAAATAGTGTTATTTAAAATGTATTTAATTATTATGCTATAAATTATTTATAATCTAAAAATGTATGTACCTAATCAGTATATTTTGAACTTTACATAAAATCAGTGTTTTATACGCGTGACGCATGAAGTAAAATTTCGAGTTTAGAAAAGCCCAGAAAATTTGTCTCGGGTCGCTGCGCGACCCTCGACAAATTTTCACGGGGCTTTTCTAAACTCGAAATTTTACTTCATGCTTAGTCTGGGAGTGGAAAACACCCGTTTAAAGCTTCAAATTGACCTTTTTTTAAAAACAACGGATGTCGTAAAATTTACAGCTTATGCATATGTTTACCTGAAAGAAAAAAATCCTGTATAGTGATATTTAATATAAGAGAAATTAAGTTGTTAAATTTTAGGATAAGTAAGTATTTTCTATTTGTTTTAAAAACGTAGTATACATTTTTACTTTATTAGGAGCAACAATTTAGGAAGCTTAAAAATGAAGTCAACGAGATTGCTATTGTTAGTTTTCAAATAACTTAATAGTATGGTAGTTTAAGGTCCAAAATTTGTGTTATACATAACCTCACTAGGCATATTAAAATAGTGTTATTTAAAATTTATTTAATTATTATGCTATGATTTATTTATATTTTAAAAATGCATATACCTAATTAGTATATTTTGAACTTCACATGAAATCAGTGTTTTATACGCGTGGCGCATGAAGTAAAATATCGAGTTTAGAGTAAATTTCAATTGAATAATTCAGCAAAAGAAATACATTTTCACAAACAAAAACAATAACCCTTAAATGACTTCACATTTAATTTGAGTGAAGTTGGAACACATAAAAATGCGATGTTGCCACGTTAATTTTATCAACACTTCAAAACTAACTAACAGCATGTCGATTTTGTTCCGTTAATACGAAATGTTAGTATCGTGTTCGTATGGGTGTAGTGGAAATTAACTAGCATGAAACTATAACGATATTAACGGCAATTCTAGATATGGCTGGATATGTTTCAAGTTTTTGGCTAGATTAGGTTTAGGCACTTATTAAGGCCATGTTGCCAGATCATTGATATGTTTACTTTTGTTCAAACACTTTTATAGACTACCAATTTTCCTAAAAAGTAATGCTAGAATAATGTCTAACTAGAAATGCCTGTATATACAGGGTAGGCCATTTTAATCAATCCACGCAAATAACTCCGAAGATATATTCGATAGCAAAAATTGACCATAACAAAGGTTGTATGGCTGGTAGGGGGGCATCCGATGATGGCCTTTAAAGTGACCTCGAAGTTGACTTTCAAGGTCATCTGAAGACCAACTTACAAATTTTAAATGGCAACCCTGCTTTTTCAATGTTTATTTTGAAAGAGGGTCATCATGTTAGTATGGCTGCATAAATATTTGAATACCTCACATCAGAAAATTTTCGAGAAAAAAAAACTTAAATAAAATTTTACTAATAGACTTTAATTCAAAAGTTCAATACTTCACCTAAAAAGGAAACTAAACGATATTTCCTGCCACCAACATAATGAAGCCGTAATACGGCAAGCCGTTGACAAAACTAAACAATACACAATAAAGAAAATTAAAAAAGATGCTCAAAGACATTTCCATTTTGCTGGATACATAAATTAATTCGGCGCTGAAAGTCCTGAACTGTTCCTAACAAAACTGTCCTTGGAATATTTTGGCAAGCGGTCTGGATTGTACCTATCATATTATCTCTGTTTGTTGTTTCATGCTCATAAACAACATCTTTCAAATAACCCCATAAATAAAAATCCGGAGAAGTTAAATCTGGTGATCTTGGTCTCAGTTCCACCACGTACAATCCACCTGTTATGGTAACTCTCATTTAAATAATTTCTAACTATCCAGGCAAAGTGTGGTCCAGCTCCATCCAATTGAACCCACATTCTCAATCTTGTTCGCAAATTCACATTTTCCAGTAGTACTGGGAGTGCATCTCTCAAGAAATTTAAAAAAAATTGCCCATTTACGTTTCCGTTGAAAAAATGTGGACCAATCAAATGTCCATCTATGATACCACACCATACATTAAGACTCCAACGATGTTGATTGTTGACCTGTCTATGCCAGTGAGGATTCACGTCAGACCAATAGTGACAATTGTGTCTATTAAGCTGTCCATTGCTTTTGAAAGTTGCCTCATCGGAAAACATAACATAACGAAAAAAATGGGATCGTTCATTATTATTTGTTCTGCCCATTGGCAAAACACTACGCGCTTCCTCATATCATTGGGTGTAAGCGCTTGTGTTAGCGAGATATGATAGGGGTGATAACGTAGGCTCTTCAATATTCTCAGTGAAGTACGTCTGGGTATGCCAGATTCTCTTTCAATATCATAGCTGCTAATATGAGGATTAATGTGAACCATTCCTAGAACAGTTATTGCACTAACGTCATTTTGGTTATAAATATGTCTTGGCTTAACACGTCGTAAATGTCCTTGTCGGGCTTTCAGATAGATGTTTCGAATTACAGAGTGATTGGGGTGCCGTCTTTGAAGATATCGATTCCGATACAAGATAGCAGCTTGTCGATAGTTACCTCCACATTCTCCTAGAATCAACAGCATATCGACTCTCTCTACCGCCGGATAGTCAGCCATATTTTATTTGATTTGCAGAAGATATCTTGTCCAAGTGTTTACTTCTTCAAATGAAATTTCCATTGAAAAATGAACGAATGCATTTTGTAGTGTAATTTTGATTGACACTATTTATTTGCATAACAACTTCAACGACCAATTGTTAATCGCCCCTAAGCTCACGAACAACACTCGTTTTTGAATTTTTATTTAAAATATTGATCATAATGTAGTACAATTACATATCTAGTTTAATTTTTGAGTGTTTTGAATTAGAATAAGTGAAGTAGGTATTGAAATTTATTTATTTATTTATTTATTTATTTATTTTCCCAACAGATACAAAATCCAATTACAGGAGAAAAATTGACTATATATATATATATACATGAATGATATGTTGGTGGCAGGAAATATCGTTTAGTTTTCTTATTTAATGAAGTATTGAACTTTTGAATTGAAGTCTATTAGTAAAATTTTCTTCAAGTTTTTTCTCGAAAATTTTCTTATGTGAAGTATTAATATTTTTATGCAGCCGTACTAACATGATGGCCCTCTTTCAAAATAAATATTAAAAAAGTAGGGTATTAAAATTTGGAAGTTGGCATTCAAATGACCTTGAAAGTCAATTTCAAGGTCAGTTTAAAGGCCATCATCGAATGTCCCCCTACCAGCCATACAACATTTGTTATGGTCAATTTTCGCTATCGAATATATCTTCGGAGTTACTTGCGTGGATTGATTAAAATGGCCTACCCTGTATATATTGTCCTTTATCATTTGGATCATTTCAATTTAAAGGTAGCCACACACGCTACTGCAAGCTTGACAAGCATGCATGATCAAACTTTTTTTACAAGCTTGCGCAAATTTCCTTCGCCTTGAAGAATCAATATGCTTGCGAAAATTCTTACACATACGCTCAATCATGCATGTACAAAAAGTTTGTACATGCATGCTTGTCAAGCTTGCAGTTGCGTGTGTGGCTGCCCTAAGAAATGGCTGTCTTTGAGACTCTACTACAGCATAACTTTGTGGGCAAACTGTTGTAAAGCAATATAGGAACAGCCATTTCTTAAGGTAGCCACACAAAGAACTGCAAGTTTGGCATGCATGCATGATCACATTTTTGTACAAGCTTGCGCAAATTCCCTTCGTCTTGAAAAATCAATATGCTTGCGCAAAATTCTCACACACACGCTCAAGCATGCATGTACAAAAAGTGTGTACATGCCAGAGCTGGGCAGGATTCGATTCCCGGATTCGAATCCTTTTAGAGGATTCAAAAGAGGTATTCGAATACTTCAGTGAAAACGGATTCGTGATCCGGATTCGTTACATTTTTTTAAAAGGATTCGTATTCGAATCCAGACGTAGATGATTCGAATCCTTATAAAAGGATTCGAATTCTTATAAAACGATTCGAGTCCTTATAAAAGGAATCGAATCCTTGTAAAAGGATTCGAATCCTTATACGCGGATTCAAATTCTCCTAAATAATTAGAATCATCGCTATTAAGGCTGGGATTCGAATTCGATTAATTCAAATAGTTAAATATTCTAATATGAATTTTTAAATCACTAAATTATTCATATTTGAATTTTTAAATTTTCGAATAATTCAAATATTTGTGAATGTATATTTGGTTACTTAACCATGAAAAATATCCATCGTTAATAGTATATTTTTAACTTCACTTGAAATCAGTGTTTTATACGCGTGGCGCATGAAGTAAAATTTCGAGTTTAGAAAAGCCCCGTGAAAATTTGTCTCGGGTCGCTGCGCGACCCTCGACAAATTTTCTACGCGGGGCTTTTCTAAACTCGAAATTTTACTTCATGCTTAGTCTGGGAGTGGACAACACTCGTTCTTAGAAGTTTCAAATTGAAGGATCACTCTAGTTTACTAAGTTTATTACCAATTTACAAAGGCTACAGCTCAAAGGACCAACCATGGTCTTCGGAGACCGAAGAACTACACGGAATCGAAGTTTTTTTACAAGAAAACAACGAATATCTGAAGGTTTACAGCATGGATAGGAAAGAAAACATCTAATTTTGAAAAAATATCGAAGTTGGGTTGGTTTTCAGTGCATTTTTAACTTCACTTTAAATCAGTGTTTTATACGCGTGGCACATGAAGTAAAATTTCGAGTTTAGAAAAGCCCCTCGACAAATTTTCTACGCGGGGCTTTTCTAAACTCTAAATTTTACTTCATGCTTAGTCTGGGAGTGGACAACACTCGTTTGAATTTTAAATTTAACTCTTTTAAAAAATCGACGTACGTAATATAATAAATCATTCGAAATCATAGAAAATGATGCAACATTTTACCTAAAATTAACTTTTTGAGTTAACTTTATAATTTGCTCGGCTCTTAATGGGTGAATATTCTATTCCTAAAAGAAAACCGTTTTTATTCAATATTAAAGTTGCATTTAATACAATAACAAACTGTGAATAAATCGACATAAATCTAGAAATATCGAAAATCTCGACATTTAGAAAATCTTGACGGTCCACTCCCAGACTAAGCATGAAGTAAAATTTCGAGTTTAGAAAAGCCCCGCGTAGAAAATTTGTCGAGGGTCGCGCAGCGACCCGAGACAAATTTTCACGGGGCTTTTCTAAACTCGAAATTTTACTTCATGCGCCACGCGTATAAAACACTGATTTAAAGTGAAGTTAAAAACGCACTGAAAACCAGCCTAACTTCGATATTTTTTTTTAAATTGGATGTATTCTTTCCTATCCATGCTGTAAACCTTCAGATATTTGTTGTTTTCTTGTAAATAAACTTCGTTTCCCTGTAGTCCTTGGGTCTCCGAAGACCATGATTGGTCCTTCGAGCTGTAGCCTTTGTAAAATGGTAATAAACTTAGTAATCTAGAGTGATCCTTTAATTTGAAACTTCTAAGAACGAGTGTTGTCCACTCCCAGACTAAGCATGAAGTAAAATTTCGAGTTTAGAAAAGCCCCGCGTAGAAAATTTGTCGAGGGTCGCGCAGCGACCCGAGACAAATTTTCACGGGGCTTTTCTAAACTCGAAATTTTACTTCATGCGCCACGCGTATAAAACACAGATTTAAAATGAAGTTCAATAACACATATATCATCATTAATTAAAATCATTATATAATCAGATATTTAATCGGTAAATGAACATTTTGGTTAATAGAAACTGATGGAATAAAATATTACTGGTTACAAATAATAGATTCAAATTTATTTTTAAAGGATTTGTATCCGTGATTCAAAAATGAGGATTCGAATCTTTGATTCGAATCATATTTTTCACTTACGAATCCTTTATTCGAGTATTCGTGATTCGAATCATATTAGGTGATTCGGATTCGTGATTCGAATCCTGTTTTTGAGGATTCATCCCAGCTCTGGTACATGCATGCTTGTCAAGCTTGCAGATACAAAATGTTTGTACATGCATGCTTGTCAAGCTTGCAGTTGTGTGTGTGGCTATCTTAAGAAATGGCTGTCTTTCAGACTCTACTACAGCATAACTTTGTAGGCAGACCGTAATTTTGTTATGAAGCAACATCGCAACAACTATTTCTTAAGGTAGCCACACACCCAACTGCAAGCTTGACAAGCATGCATGATCAAATTTTCTCTACAAGCTGGCGCAAATTGCCTTCGCCTTCAAGAAGCTCAAGCATGCGTGTACAGAAAGTTTGTACATGTATGCTTGTCAAGCTTGCAGTTATGTGTGTGGCTACCTTGAGAAATGGCTGTCTTTCAGACTCTACTACAGCATAACTTTGTAGACAGGCCGTAATTTTGTTGTAAAGCAACATCGTAGCAGCCATTTCTTAAGGTAGCCAGCAAGCTGCAAGCTTGACAAGCATGCATGATCACATTTTTTGTACAAGCTTGCGCAAATTCGCTTGTTCTTGAAGAATCAATATTAGACTGTGCCAAAAAAAATCCACATTTTTTTTTACGCTCTTCCTCTAGTATATGATTCCCCGTTCAAAATCCGGCGGGTTCCCAAAATCTGAAGCCAATCGGTTGATATTTAGAGGTGCATCAAGTCTAAAACGTGTTTTTAAAAATTTTTCCTCGATTTTCGAGAGGTTTTAGCTTACTGTTCCAAAATAACGGGATGTTTGACGACTGAGACACATTATTACATTCCAATACAAAGTATTCAATGCGTTTCAGTCGCCAGATCTACTTTCGGAAAGATATATTGGCCAAAAAAAACATTTTTTTAAGGCCTAAAAACCGTGACTTCAACTTTCAAGTTCAATAACTTCATATTTTTAGGTCCGCGATGCGTCAATTGTTGTTTGAACATAGTCTAGTATCACATAGCATTACTTGAATTCAAAATTCCAGAGAAAATCGGCCATCAGTTGAAATAATCTTCACTCGAGGGAAAACACGCACTACTTGAAAATGAAGATCCATCTGCGTGGAAATCCAACGAGTCTTACATAGAGGCAAAACATAAACTTTCGTTTTTACGCGTTACGAACGATACCGCGGAAAGGGGTATAGCTTTAATAACAAAATATAATTCCGAATTGACAACGAGCGAAGAACAAAGGCAGTACCTTTTGATAGTTGTCGCGGAGCACAGGCGGCGAATGCCAAGCGTTACAAAAAATGCGTTCCTGTAATATACTTGTAAATACTCGAATAAATTCTGTGTTCAATACATTTTATTGATTTGATTATTTGTCGATTATTGTTATTAAAAATCAACAATTATGCAGCAAAATTGGTAAAATTGTGGCCAAAAAGAGCAAGATGCAGCTTTTTTTGAAAAAATTCATAACTTTGCACCAAATCATCTTAGAAACTGGACATTTTAGGGAACTGAAAGGAAAATGACAGAAACTTATTACTCTGTTGTTTGATTGAAACCACGATTTTGTTGGCACTACCTACTAGCTGTTTTTTGTAAGTTAAAATCATGAAAAAGTTTTTTCTTATCGGAGTAGGAGGTGGTGGAATGCATTTCGCTATGTGCATTCCATTAAACGGAAGATCCCAACCTATTTAGAATTCAAAGATTCATACAATTTCGACTAAACACAGCTGAGTTATTGCAATCTGAATTTTTGTCATTTTGGTCCATTTTCAAGTAGTGCGTGTTTTCCCTCGAGTGAAGATTATTTCAACTGATGGCCGATTTTCTCTGGAATTTTGAATTCAAGTAATGCTATGTGATACTAGACTATGTTCAAACAACAATTGACGCATCGCGGACCTAAAAATATGAAGTTATTGAACTTGAAAGTTGAAGTCACGGTTTGTAGGCCTTAAAAAAATGGGTTTTTTGGCCAATATATCTTTCCGAAAGTAGATCTGGTGACTGAAACGCATTGAATACTTTGTATTGGAATGTAATAATGTGTCTCAGGCGTCAAACATCCCGTTATTTTGGAACAGTAAGCTAAAACCTCTCGAAAATCGAGGAAAAAATTTTAAAAACACGTTTTAGACTTGATGCACTTCTAAATATCAACCGATTGACTTCAGATTTTGGGAACCCGCCGGATTTTGAACGGGGAATCATATACTAGAGAAAGAGCGAAATCAAAAAATGTCGATTTTTTTTGGCACAGTCTAATCAATATGCTTACGCAAAATTCTCACACACACGGTCAAGCATGCATGTACAAAAAGTTTGTACATGCATACTTGTCAAGCTTGCATTTGCGTGTGTGGCTACCTTAAGAAACGGCTATCTTTCAGACTCTAATACAGCATAACTTTATAGACAGACCGTAATTTTGTTGTAGAGCAACATCTGTGCGCGCCATTTAATTAAACCTCTCTTCTGCTTGGAACACAAATTGGAATTAATAAAAGAAACAATTTTCGTCGAGTAACGTCCGTAATAAAAAAAAAATGAAAACGCACTGGCGCGGCTTGATGTTAATTGGACGTGTGATTGAACGGAGGAACGCTCGTAAAAAATAATTTAGATTCCGGTAATGGCTCACTTTGCTCCGGCCGACTGAATGCATGCCTCGCATTCGTAAAAACACCGATGTTTTTGATCGCCCGTGTTCGGAAAATAAATGCACGTGTGCACAGCACACATGGACATGGACCCGTTTGTTTGGTGATTATTATTGTCTGGCCTGGTTTTAATGTGTGCGGCCACCAAGCGTGATGAACCGTAATTTTAAACTGTTTTACGCTGATTGTAATTCGTTGTGTATGATGGAAATACAAAATATTGGTATTTGTTTAATTCTCACAGGACAGTACAATAAGCCACCTAGGCTGCAGTGCATCCGGATCCGTAAGGAAGACAGCCCCCACAAGAAAAAAAAAAATCTCACAGGAATAAAGTTGTAACGGTGTAAATGTATAAATGTACTGCCCGCAACATGTATTGGATTTGGAAGTCAAAAGATTGATTCGATTTTTTCGGGACAGTCCCGAATTTTCAGTCCTAATCAAGGAAGTAGCCAGAAAAAAAAAATCGGGGAGAGATATAACAATTTTGAGGGAGGGGGTTTTAATAGTAAAAATTTTGTGTTTTTGACCTTACGGGGCAGCTTCTACATAGTAAAATTTAAAATTTTAAAAATTTCGGGAGGGGGGAGAGGGGTTGAACCCCCATATCCGCAAAATTCTGACACACACTACGGCCTTGGTCCTAATCCCCATTTTTTGGCTGCTAGGTTTTGTAAGTAAGCCTTTACCACCAATCGTCCTGAAAGAGAGTAATTTGAGAATATAAACACTTAAATGCAAACAAAAAAAAAAACAACAAAATCCGGTGCCTACAATATGCAGTCGAACCATGTGGCTTGACTACATATCGTTGACACCAGATTTTGTTCATTTTTTCACGGAGCTGTTTGTATTTGTGCCTGTAAATGACGAATTCGAAAACCGTTTTGGTCGTAAACTTACCGCTTAGCCACAATTCGTATTGAAAGTTGATTTTTTGTACCGTGCGATCGTGTAAATGATGATTAGAGTAGGCGGCATTTTTTTGTGCGGTTGCCTAGAATGCTAATTGAATGATTGAATACATTTGAGGTTATGCTAAACTATGTGTTAACAGTCAGTAGTGCCAATCTAATTTAAAATTCAAAGCCTACTCTAAATCATGTTTTAAACGATCGCACGGTAGATTTGAATATGAGTCGCCTAGATACAAATCCAGCCTACGTGTTTTGACAAATTTGATGCAAAATGACAAAAACCGATTTTGCAGCGTCTTTTAAATGTATCAAAATAGTGTTGAATTAGCGTTGCATCGAATGGTAATAAGAAAAATTATGTAAAACTAAATAAAAAGTTGGCAGGATTTGCAAATGAAAAAATATGTCAGCTTTTGCAACCGAGAAATGTAGCAGGTTTTGCATTCGACAGGATTTTTCAAAAACAATTTTAAAAGGTTTAGGAAGGGTTTTAAAAATCGATTTATTCATAAAATTGTAGCCTGAGACGAGTAGAACCCCCAGGGATATCAAAACCTCAAAATCAAAAAAAAGTGAATGGCTGGTTTTGCATCTGGACGACTCATACAAAAATAGTATGCCTCTCCCTAATTTCTTGCGTAAAAATCTAGAAAATTCCAACCTCACTCATCCAACCAATTCGCACATGCTCGTTTGTCTGCACGCGGTGCGGAAGTAATGAAAATGCACATCCGGTGCGCGTCTCTTTCGGAACGGAATCCGTTGGCATTCGCATTTCTGCCCACGTTTCCGTAATCGGCGATCGCGATTGCGATCCGAGTGAAACCGCCTTAAAACATGCGATTATTACTGGGTCAGCGATTATGCGCTATCTGGACCTCTCTTTTTTTATTCAATTTTCTTGCGCAACACTCGTAAGCGTAATGGCCGCAATGTGTCCGACTCAATTTTTTCTATCTCTCCAATTTAATTTTCACAAAAGGAAATTAAGTTATCGCGCGCGACTCGCGATTATCTTCACGCAACTTCCTGTGTTAACTAACTCGAGCCGCGCGGGGTTTGGGAATGTTCGTCACCCGGCCGCAAAACGCGGCTGATAATTTTGATTTCCTTGAATGAACCGACAAAAGCCGCATGACTTAGATAATTATTATGTTTTGACAGAGCTGCTTTAAGAAATACATATCCTTCATTGAGAATAAAATAGATAATATAAGAGTAAGATAAATATTAAAAATAAAAAAAAAACTTGACGAGTAAAGCACCGATAATAGTGTATTGTACAACGAGCATATCATGATAGCTATTAATCACGCGAACGATTTTTGCGGAACGAGCCGTAGGCGAGTGAAGCAAGTCGTTCGAGTGATTATTATCCATTATATGCGATTTATACACTATACTCTGTTCATGACAACAACAATATATAACACAACATTTATTGTATAATTTATATATTTATATTTATCAAAATAAATATTAACACTTATATAAAGTATTATTGTAATTATTATAATATAGTTGATAATTTATTAAGAGTACATAAATACTTCGAAACCAATGATTATGTTTCTGTTTTATTAAAATTTGTAAGAAGTTCTGTGTTCTCGTCTGTGTTGGCCACTGTAGGCGCTACCTGCCTGCCTGATTTCCTGATTTATCGAGTCACTAAGTCACTGATTCACTGAGTCACTGATTTACTGAAATGTGTAACTTTTAATTATTTATTTTTCGTTTTGTTTTATAATAATTTGACAGATAAATGATGACAGATTGCGGTATCCTGATTTGTGTAATAGGGCTTGTAACTGACGTCATAAAAAATCGTGTTCTGTGAACCAATCAAAACGCGAATTAGCGTGGTTTAAAAACCATATTAAACACGCAAATGCCGTGTTTAATGAAATTGAGTGTTTAATGCACCCCATTTATGCTGCCCACAAAATTAAATAATGCACATATTATAAGATTGTTATGAACAAATAATCTTTTAAAAATTCGGTTCAAATGTGTAACTTTTAATTATTTATTTTTCGTTTTGTTTTATAATAATTTGACAGATAAATGATGACAGATTGCGGTATCCTGATTTGTGTAATGGGGCTTGTAACTGACGTCATAAAAAATCGTGTTCTGTGAACCAATCAAAACGCGAATTAGCGTGGTTTAAAAACCATATTAAACACGCAAATGCCGTGTTTAATGAAATTGAGTGTTTAATGGACCCCATTTATGCTGCCCACAAAATAATGAACATATTATAAGATTGTTATGAACAAATAATCTTTTAAAAATTCGGTTCAATTATTAATTGACTTGTAGGCTTCGCTTCAATGTTAATTGACATTTGGACTCAGCGTCATATCAAGTCGATTTGTCCAATCACTGGCGGCCCTAGGCCGGTGCGAGCGCACCGGCCGCTTTCATGGGGCAGCGCCGAAAACAGTCGAAAACTGCAAAGAGCACTAATTTTTGTGCATGGAAGGACGGCACTATGAGATCTCGCTCCACCTACATATTTAGCTAGGACCGCCACTGTGTCCAATAGGTTTATAAATCTGACAATTTTACTAGGCCAATGGTTCTATTAAACCTTAAGTCTAATAGTCCAACGGTTCTGTCAGACTTGGCGGATTACTCTCATTAGTGTTTGATTGAACAATGGTTCGGTCTAATTAACCCATTAAGCGCCATTGATGCATATACGCAATATTATTAATTTTATGTTGATTAAACTACTAAATGAATTAATTTGATATATTATATTATTTGATTTGACTTGAAAATATATGAAGAAAAACTTAAATAATTTGCTATTTAAATATCTAAATTATTACTCATTAAAAAAATGTTTTCAGTGTATTTCTAACTTTACAATATTTCAGTGTTTTATACGCGTGGCGCATGAAGTAAAATTTCGAGTTTAGAAAAGCCCCGTGAAAATTTGTCTCGGGTCGCTGCGCGACCCTCTACAATTTTTCTACGCGGGGCTTTTCTAAACTCGAAATTTTACTCCATGCTTAGTCTGGGAGTGGAAATACTCGTTCTAAACTTTATGCCAGAGCTGGGACGAATCCTCGTTAAAAGGATTCGAATCACGAATCCGAATCACCTAATATGATTCGAATCAGGAATACTCGAATAAAGGATTCGTAAGAGATAAATATGATTCGAATCAAAGATTCGAATCCTGTTTTTCCGAATCACGAATACAATTCGTTTAAGAATAAATTTGATTTTATTATTTTTGTACAACCATTAAAATATAATTATCGTTATCAGTTGTTTTAACAAAAATATTCACAACCTAATTATTTATTATTAACACTGAACATCGTTGATAACAGACTAAATTTCTGTGTTACTCTGATTAAAGATGTATTTGTGGTTTATACGCGTGGTGCATGAAGTAAAATTTCGAGTTTAGAAAAGCCCCGTGAAAATTTGTCTCGGGTCGCTGCGCGGGGCTTTTCTAAACTCGAAATTTTACTTCATGCTTAGTCTGGGAGTGGAAGACACTCGTTTAAAATATATCAGAACTGTTAAAATATGTATCGTCGGCTGCCCGTCTTCAGGGGCAATATGTAAGCAAATTATGGGTACTAGGAGTTGTCAAATAAGTGAGTTACTCAACTGTTTCCAAGGCACTTTTTACAAAAAACCAAAGATTAAAATTTTACATATAAAATGTACAATAAACTATAAGTGTGATACATCATTGAATTCAGTAAAAAATATTTTTCCAAAAAATATGAAAATCCAAAATGGCGCCTATAAGTAAAACAAACGTTAGCTATGGTCCCTAGGTAAATGTTATAGTTATCTTAAAATAAAATATGTTACTAGATTTATCGTTAAAAAGTGCGTATAATGTCAACGTTGTAAATGTCTGGATTCAATTGTTTTTGAATAAAAAAATAAAAACGAATTTTCAAAAATACGTTTTTTGACAATATCTCATTAAGGACATAAGATATTTCAAACTTGTTTTTGGGTTATTATTGGGCCCTAAATTATGCAACTTTGCCCCAATTTAACCGACTCTCTATCTCTTTAAATAACCGAGATCCCCACACATTCTGTTGAAATACGGACACCCAGTATAATAATTATAATAATATAAAATTTCTTGTATTGTTATTTTCTAAATATTTTAATTAAATAAATATTTTATATTGTTTACCATATATTTACGAATATATTAAAAATAAATACTTATTTCAGTAATTCAATATTAATTATACCATCAAATGTCTAAAAGTCTTGCGTTAAAAATCACCAGAAATCATTAGATGTTTATTTATTAAACGAATTTCACTATGGCTTTCGACGTCTAAGTCAAAAAATGTTTGTAACAAGAGTTGTAGGCAACGAAAAATTATACCTCTTTTACCTAAACACTTTTCACCTCAGCTCTTTTTTTTAATTAGAATTAGAAACTAAAAAATCTAGTGGACTTCAACAACTCACCGATTATGGCTTTCGACGTCTAAATCAAAAAATGTTTCAAACAAAAGTTGTAGCCAACGAAAAAATAAACCACTTTTACCTAAATACTTTTCACCTCAGCTCTTTTGTTTTTATTCAATAAACCGAGAAAGATTTTTTTGAAAATAAATACACAACTTTATGATAATTCGAAAATTTACGAACGAGTGTCTTCACTCCCAGACTAAGCATGAAGTAAAATTTCGAGTTTAGAAAAGCCTCGCGTAGAAAATTTGTCGAGGGTCGCGCAGCGACCCGAGACAAATTTTCACGGGGCTTTTCTAAACTCGAAATTTTACTTCATGCGCCACGCGTATTAAACACTGATTTCAAGTAAAGTTAAAAATATAAAAACATATTGAAACTGTTTTCAGTTTTAAAAGTTATCAAAATATGTCAAAATTATTTAAAATTGCCAAAAGCATCAAAATGACCAAAATGTCATCTCGTAAATATAAAAAATATCAAAAACGTCATAAATTCGGCGTGTTGATAAAATCGATTTACGTTAAAATTATCATTGTATGTCAGTACGTGACAGTTTGACAAAAACGTTCTTACAAAAACGAAAATTTCTCAATGAAACACTTTTAACTTTGTTTGTATAACACGTGTTATACATAGTTAAAAGTGTTTCATTGTGTAATTAACATGTATAACGAAGTAGAAGCCTCCACAATACAGAATTACGAAAATTTCTGTTAAAATGAGTAATAATGTCAAAAAAGTTATCTAATAATATCAAAATTATCTAATGTAAAACAAGTATTTATGTAATATCAAAAATATCAAATGTCAAAATTGTCGTCTAATGTCAAAAAACTAAAAAAATATAAAATGTCAGAACTGCCATCTAATGTCACATACGTCATTTTATGTCAACATCAGAAATAGTAAAAAAGTACAAAATGTCATTGTTTATCAAAAGTAACATCTAATGTGAAACATGTCATCTAATGTCAATATACGTAGTCTAATATCAAGAATATAATCTATTGTCAAAAATGTCATCTCAAAAGGTAAAAATATCAAAAATGTCATTCAATGTCAAAAATGATTCAATATGTCTTGTAGAAAAAAAATCTCAAATTTGTGTGTTCAAATAATGATTTAATCATTTTTGAAAATCGTTACAAACCTGAATAAAAATATTGAAAGTCATACATATAAACATTTTATATATTTGACGAGAAAATCTCGAAATATCGAAAATTTCATCAAAATTTTATAAATCGATAAAAATGACAAAATATCAAAAATCAAGATATATTGCAAATCTGATAAACTTTTTCATAAATTAATGATAAATCTCGAAATATTGAAAATTTCATCAACATCCGATAAATTAAGGAAAATTGAGGAAATATTGCAAAATCTGATAAAAATTTGATTAATCGACGAAAATCTCGAAATATTATCATTTCGAGATTTTCGCCGATTAATCAAATTTTATGAAAATATCGATTTGTTGAAAACCTTATAAAAATGTTATAAATCGACATGTTAAGTGTAAAAATTTGATTGGGAATGTCAATTCATATTCATCAAAATGTTATATTTGGCGAAAGTACCGAAAAACAATTAAAAATCTCAAATCTGGCAAAAATCATAAAAATTTATCAATATGTCAAATTTCACACAAATCATTAATTTAATTGATTTTATCACTTACAAAGGAGTGTCGTCCACTCCTAGACTAAGCATGAAGTAAAATTTCGAGTTTAGAAAAGCCCCGCGTAGAAAATTTGTCGAGGGTCGCGCAGCGACCCTTGACAAATTTTCACGGGGCTTTTCTAAACTCGAAATTTTACTTCATGCGCCACGCGTATAAAACAGTGATTTAACGAGAAATTTAAAAACATACAAATCAAATTTTTCATGTTAATCCTTACGATTAATTCGTATTATTTTTGATGATTCGAATCCTTTTGTAACTATTCGAATCCTTTTATAAATATTCGAATCCTTTTATGAGGATTCGAATCCTTTTATGAGGATTCGAATACTTATACGAGGATTCGAATCCTTTTATGAAGATTCTAATCCTTTTACGAGGATTCGAATTCTTTTATGAGGATTCGAATCCTTTTATGACGATTCGAATCACCAGCATTTGGATTCGAATACGAATCATTTTAATAATGGGTAACGAATCCGGATCACGAATCCAGTTTAACTAAAGTATTCGAATACCTCTTTTGAATCCTCTAAAAGGATTCGAATCCAGGATTCGAATCCTGAATGATTCGAATCCTGCCCAGCTCTGCTTTATGCCTTGCATTTACAGCGTATACATTATGTATATTTAAAAGAAAAATTCACAGTATGTAATACAATAAGTCATTCGTAAAAATTATTAATAAAAGTGTAGAATTTACCTAAACTCAACTTTTAGAGTTAACTCTATAATTGCTCGGCCGTTAATGGGTTAATAAATAATTGTAGTTTTCTCTTCAATTTTAATTGACACTTGGGCAGAATTTTTCTAAATTAAGTTAAAAAAGTTATTTAATCAACAGTTGGATAAATTAGGTAACAATTGAACAGTACGTTTTTAAATTTTAATTTAATCGCAATGAAAAACTTTTTATTCCTTACTTCACTTTTATTTTTATTCGTTAGATATACATTTTCAGTGCTAAGCATCGGCGAGCCACAAACTCGGGTTCGATTCCCGTGCACGGGGAGGCTTTATTTAAAAAAATAATTTCTCGTCATGACCCTGGGTGTGGTATGAATGTGAGTGTTTGTCCGTTTTAAATAATAGCATACTACAAATTGTAATGTTAACAATTAAAAATACAAATATAAATAAATGATGTTGGCTAATGGGCAAGTTCCAAAGGCCAGGCAAAAAGCCTAAAAAAACAATAAAAAATAAAAAAAAGTGCTAAGCACTCATTAACAACAACTAATAAATAAAAATAAAAGTGATGAATAAAAAGTGTTTCCTTGAAAATTAATTAAATTAACAGTTTAGTAAAACAACGAATATATAATTTTTCTTTTAGATTTTAGAGAAAACGTACAAAATTAAAATATTGAATTAATTTCATTTTCAATCTTGTTGATGTTTGTGAGATGAAAGTGATAATCTGCTTCAAAGTAATTTATCAATTAAGCCCGTACTGACTCACTTAAACATGTGCAAATATGTTGATATTAATTACATAAGCGAATATTGAGAAGTTAATTACGCTAGAATTTAGAACGATCTAATTGAACGTCTTGTACAACAGTTTTCCAAGAACACTTGTGCAATTACTAAACTCACCTCAATTCGGTAATATTCGTAATTATATAATAATCTTATACATACATATAAGGTGTTCGAAATTAAATAAATTATTGCTCGAAAAAAAGACAATTATAATATATAAGGTGGCCAGAAAATGAGTGAATAAATGTAAGTAACTTGATTCGTTAATTAGTTTTGAGTAGAAAATTGAAATAAATAAAATTTAAAATTTTTTTATGGTTCTTCATTACGGCTCAAGGCGCCGTTGAAATTCTACTATGTCACAAGAAATCAGCAATATTTTTATCAACAATCAGCTTTACATTACAAATGTTTATATAATATATCACACACTTTTTTTTTCTCATTAATCACTTGGTAAAACATTTTCAGAAATATATTGATTTGTAAATTAAATTCACTTGGTTTTGTTTCACTTATAAGTGAAACAAAACCAAGTGAATTTAATTTAAAAACAAATATATGTTTAATCGATTGTTAACAGCAAACATTTTAGACAAAATGTTAAAAACAAATTCTAGTCGCATATTTTTAATATTAACCCATTAAGCGCCATTGATGCATACACGCAACATTATTAATTTTTTGTTGATTAAATTACTAAATAAGTTAATTTGATATATTATATTATTTGACCTGACTTGAAAATGTATGAAGAACAATGTAAATTTTGTTATTTAAATATTTCGATATTTACTTATTTAAAAAAACATATATATCAGTGTATTTATAACTTCACAATATTTCATTGTTTTATACGCGTGGCGCATGAAGTAAAATTTCGAGTTTAGAAAAGCCTGAAAATTTGGTTTGGCCGCTCCGCTTCGCGGAACGACCAAACCAAATTTTAAGGCTTTTCTAAACTCGAAATTTTACTTCATGCTTAGTCTGGGAGTGGAAACACTCGTTCTAAACTTCATATTGCACGTTTTTATATGCAATCGACTAATGCCTGAAAATTTACAGCGTATACATTATGTATATTTCAAAGAAAAATTCACAGTATGTAAAACGATAAGTCGTTCATAGAAATCATAGAAATAAGTGCAGAATTTTACCTAAAATTAACTTTTAGAGCTAACACTATAATTGCTTGGCCATTTATGGGTTAATGAACTCGTAAGGCTTACTGAATTATCACACAATAATTTTATTTAGTTTTTTTATTTTTTACTTCTTTAAATTTAGTAAAATTCAGTAAAACTTGTCTTATCGCTTTCGGCATACTAATTTTTATTTTTAATATTTGTGAAATAGTTTTCCGTATTTATAAATAAAATATTCTTACGAATTACTTCAAGCTCTGTATATTAAAAATGCATTGCCTATGCATTCTGCATACAAATGGCATTCACGCATTTTTTCTCTAAGTAATTATTAACTCTTTGTGTGTATATTAAAAGCCATGAATATAATTAATTATACACACGTTTTTCTGTAAAATAGCATAAGAGTATTATGTCACCATCAAGATTATTAATTAAATCCATCTAGCATAAAGACCAAAACTATTTCTATTCCAACCGGATGACTCACACAGTTTCCAGTTTTATTTGACTGCATCCAATTTATGCACACATGTATCTAACTAATAAATAACGCCAATGTAAACCGCATATCGTTAAAATTCATGGCCGCCTCGTTTGCGTTTCGTCAGAATCCTTGACCCTCTAACGCCAATCGAAAAGACAAAGTTGAAGTACCGAACCTTCGCCGAGAAATCTCGACCCTGAATAAGTTAAGCGGATGAATTATTGTATTGTTTTTTTTTTTGCTGTTCTACAAGCGCACGTGAGAGAGTTCATTGTCTGAAATGTCAGCGATCAATCGATAATCGCAGTGTTAATGGAAATAAGTGAAGAGGTTTGCAATTTTTTTGTATTCATTTGATTAGGAGTTGCTTCGAAGGTGGTTTTGTTGCAAGGCTGGTAGAATGGAATATAGAATAGGTTGGTCCCTATTCATGCGTAGTAGTAACTGTCAGTGAGTGGATATAAAGGGTGTCCCAACAAGAGCGCCGGATTTAATTATAAAGAATTAATTTTTTGAATTAAGCAAACATTTTTGTTTCAACATAAAGAAAAATAGTTCCGATTAAACATGAAATACAACATCAGGCAAATGGCCACCACGAAACCTCTGGCACAGGGTTATTCTTTTGTTGAAATTTTGAATAACGTTTTCGCATAAATGTGGCTGTATTTCACCAATAACGCGCCGGATTTCCTCTTTAAGATGTTGAACTGTTTCAGGCTTATTTGCATACACCTTTTGCTTCACATAGCCCCAAAGAAAAAAGTCCATCGGCGTTAGATCGCACGATCTTGGTGGCCAATGTTGATCGCCAAATCGAGAAATGACACGGCCTGGAAATTTGGTCTGCAGTAACACCATTGTTTCACGTGCTGTGTGGCAGGTCGCACCGTCTTGTTGGAAAAACATGTGCTCCACATCAATTACATCCAATTCGGGCCACAAAAACTCCGTTAGCATTTCCCGATACCGCACACCAGTAACAGTTAGCGCATTTCCAGCCGCATTTTCAAAGAAATACGGCCCAATCACTCCGCCAGCCCAAAATGCGCACCAAACCGTTACTCGCGGTGGATGCATTGGCTGTTCGAGTACGACACAAGGATTTTCAGCACCCCAAATCCGACAGTTTTCTTTATTTACGTATCCGTCGAGTTGAAAATGTGCCTCATCTGAAAAAATGATTTTCTTCGTAAAATCCGGATTAATTTGATGATGTTCCAACACCCAATCAGCAAATCCACGGCGCTGCTCATGGTCCCTTGGCTTGATTTCTTGCACCAATTGAATCTTGTACGCGTGCAAATGCAGATCTTTTACCAAAATTCGTTGCATAGTGGTTTTGGAAATGTTTAATTCTTGACCACGATGCCGAATGGAAGTTCCTGGATTCTCGGCCACAGATTCCCTTACTGTGTCTATATTTTCGAGTGACCGACAAGGACGACGACGAACAATGGTCTTCTGATCCATCAGCGTAAATTTGGTCTCAAATTTTGTAATTAAACGCCTCACTGTCGATTCATTTGGCGCATAATGGCGACCGAAAACTTGACGTAATATGCGAATTGTTTTCGCAAAACTTTCACCATTTTTGTAATGTGTTTTTACAATAATTAAACGTTGTTCGTTTGAATACTTCTCCATATTCTTAAATCGCGTGGTCTGTTCTTGACAACTGTCAAAAAAAAAATCACCGTACAACTCGTATTAACAAAATGGCGGCAAATTTAAATCCGGCGCTCTTGTTGGGACACCCATTATAATAGGAATAAAAATTAATAGAGGTTATGTCAAACGTCATTAAAGTTAACAAGATCGAAATATGTTAAACGAAATCGCATTGGATTTTGCGATATTATCTTTTTCATATTCATTCGTGGTTTTGTTGCAAGGCTGGTAGAATGGAATATAGAATAGGTTGGTCCATATTCACGCATGCGCAGTAGTAACTGTCAGTGAGCGAAATATAATAAAAATACAAATTAATAGAGGTTATGTCAAACGTCATTAAAGTTAACAAGATCGAAATATGTTAAACGAAATCGCATTGGATTTTAAGATATTATCTTTTTCATATTTAATCGTCATTTCAATAACGAGAAAATAGTATTATAAATACATTTTAAATATTGTTTCGTTTCATTTTTTGTTGTTACAATTAAGTTAGAGGGGAAATTATAAAATTAGATTAGATAGATTTCACAATACGTTAAAATTGAATAAGGATAGTTCGCTCATTAACTACAACAATGTCATAACTAAAAAAATAGCAATTTTGAGTTGTATATAGAGGTGTAATGCATTTTATATAAACTTTTAAATAATATAACGTCATATCTATAACTGGTTTTTACTTTCCCCCGTATGTAATATAAAGGGAAAGTATTGTTTTCGTGAAAATTTTCGAATCAACAATTTTAGCGGAAATATCCGTTTTGAGGTCCCCTGTGTCGAATAAGACCATTTTTGAAAAATGTCTGTCTGTCTGTGTGCGCTGTACCGCAAAAACTGCTAAAGATATCGAGATGAAACTTGAAACTTAAGCTTTTTGTTACAATCGGAAGAACTGAAAAGCTTTTGGTGAAAATCGGAACACCGGAAGTGGTACTTTACTCTTAGCGTTTTTCAGTTTTTTCAGATTTTTTCAATAAATGTTCACCAAACAAAAAATTCTTTCAAATAAAAGTTGTAGACAATAACAAAATAAAGATGTATTGTTCACTTACTTTTTGTCATAGCACTCTTAGTTTTTGAGATATTTCAAAAGTTGTGTGTTTTATCTAGTTATTGGTGTGTGACAGTGTATGTGTCGCTACAATTGAAAAATGTTTCAAATAAAAGTTGTAGGAAATGAAAAACTAAAGATTTTTTGTAGATTCACATTTTGTCATAGCACTCTTAGTTTTTGAGATATTCAATAAATAGTGTTTTTTATCTAGTCATTGGTTTGTGTCAGTATGTGTTGATCCAATTGAAAAATGTTTCAAATAAAAGTTGTAGTTATCAAAAAGTTGAAGACATTTTGAAAATAATAATGCTACAAATATTTTAAAAGTGATTTAATACGCAATTTACGGGGGAAAGTACTATGATGGACACATCACCATTTTTTGAGTTATGACATTGATGTATTCAATGAGCGAGTTGTCAAGTTGTAAGTTTGTCCTCTAACCTAACCTAGGTTAAATGACAAACCGTTAAGTTAGGTTAAAGGGCTCATTGTGAAATCAGGTTAGATTTTCTTTCTCATTCGATAAAAAAAAAATTAATTTATTTTGTATTGATTTTTTCAATTTATTTCTGAAATCAGTGAAACAAACCAAGTATTTTTATTTCAAATTTTACTTCGGTTTCCATTTAAAAATGTAAGTTTGTGTTATATCTTGAAAACTAATGTTGATAAAAAAAATGGTAATGTGTCCATCATGGCACTTACCCGTCATATAAACAATTGATGTTAGTTGACATACTAAACTTATTTTACTTGTCAATTGGTTAAAGACCAGCTCACACTTAATCAGTGTTGTGTACGCGTGGCGCATGAAGTAAAATTTCGAGTTTAGAAAAGCCTAATTTGGCTCGGTCGCTCCGCTTCGCTACGCGCCCGAGCCAAATTTTCAGGCTTTTCTAAACTCGATATTTTACTTCATGCTTAGTCTGGGAGTGGAAAAACACTCGTTTAACATTAAAACAATTGATAATTAATTATTGTTGTTTTATTATCAAAGTTTAAAGAAAACAAGTGAAAACATAAAATAAGAACATCAAGTTCTATCAAAGTTCGCGATTTCAATAATTCGTACAATTTTCTAAACATTGTTCACAAATTTGATTTTATGACTATTCTTCTTATATATTTGCTTATTTCGGTGATTTTGTCAATTGGTTAAAGACCAGTTCACACTAAATCAGTGTTGTGTACGCGTGGCGCATGAAGTAAAATTTCGAGTTTAGAAAAGTCTAATTTGGCTCGGTCGCTCCGCTTCGCTACGCGCCCGAGCCAAATTTTCAGGCTTTTCTAAACTCGAAATTTTACTTCATGCTTAGTCTGGGAGTGGAAAAACACTCGTTTAATATTTATTTATTTATTTATTCTCTCACGGGAAACCCCTTTTACAAAGAATATGTATATATATGTGTATATATTAAAACAATTGATAATTAATTATTGTTGTTTTATTATCAAAGTTTAAAGAAAACAAGTGAAAACTTATAAAAAAAAAACATCAAGTTCTATCAAAGTTCGAGATTTGAATAATTCGTACAATTTTCTAAACATTGTTCACAAATTTGATTTTATGACTATTCTTCTTATATATTTGCTTATTTCGGTGATTTTGTCAATTGGTTAAAGACCAGTTCACACTAAATCAGTGTTGTGTACGCGTGGCGCATGAAGTAAAATTTCGAGTTTAGAAAAGTCTAATTTGGCTCGGTCGCTCCGCTTCGCTACGCGCCCGAGCCAAATTTTCAGGCTTTTCTAAACTCGAAATTTTACTTCATGCTTAGTCTGGGTGTGGAAAAACACTCGTTTAACATTAAAACAATTGATAATTAATTATTGTTGTTTTATTATCAAAGTTTAAAGAAAACAAGTGAAAACATAAAAAAAGAACATCAAGTTCTATCAAAGTTCGCGATTTCAATAATTCGTACAATTTTCTAAACATTGTTCACAAATTTTATTTTATGACTATTCTTCTTATATATTTGCTTATTTCGGTGATTTTGTCAATTGGTTAAAGACCAGTTCACACTAAATCAGTGTTGTGTACGCGTGGCGCATGAAGTAAAATTTCGAGTTTAGAAAAGCCTAATTTGGCTCGGTCGCTCCGCTTCGCTACGCGCCCAAGCCAAATTTTCAGGCTTTTCTAAACTCGAAATTTTACTTTATGCTTAGTCTGGGAGTGGAAAAACACTCGTTTAACATTAAAACAATTGATAATTATTGTTGTTTTATTATCAAAGTTTAAAGAAAACAACTTAAAACTTATAAAAAAAAACATCAAGTTCTATCAAAGTTCGGGATTTCAATAATTCGTACAATTTTCTAAACATTGTTCACAAATTTGATTTTATGACTATTCTTCTTATATATTTGCTTATTTCGGTGATTTTGTCAATTGGTTAAAGACCGGTTCACACTAAATCAGTGTTGTGTACGCGTGGCGCATGAAGTAAAATTTCGAGTTTAGAAAAGCCTAATTTGGCTCGGTCGCTCCGCTTCACTACGCGCCCGAGCCAAATTTTCAGGCTTTTCTAAACTCGAAACTTTACTTCATGCTTAGTCTGGGAGTGGAAAAACACTCGTTTAATATTTATTTATTTATTTATTCTCTCACGGGAAACCCCTTTTACAAAGAATATGTATATATATGTGTATATATTAAAACAATTGATAATTAATTATTGTTGTTTTATTATCAAAGTTTAAAGAAAACAAGTGAAAACTTATAAAAAAAAAACATCAAGTTCTATCAAAGTTCGGGATTTCAATAATTCGTACAATTTTCTAAACATTGTTCACAAATTTGATTTTATGACTATTCTTCTTATATATTTGCTTATTTCGGTGATTTTCGTCAAGCATGATAAATTTCAAAGTTATATCGTCATTTTTGTGCCATCAGTCTTTACTATTTCTTCAAAATCATGATAAATTTTTACGGGTGTGAAGTTAGCAATAGATTTCAGCAATTGATTTTAAATTTATATTTTAAGCCAAGTATTGCAGATAAAAATCTGCATTAACTCCTAATCAATAAAGGATGGATCACTATAGTAACTATTCATAATATCACCCCAAATTTTCAACCCCTACATTTTTAAAGTACCCCTAAAATTAATACAATTTTTAAATTAATTTTGACAGCTTTCTTAATAGTCTATAAGAAAGATAAGGACATATCTGGATTCAGCATATATCAATTAACAAAACTAAACAATAAAATTAGGATCACCACCCCCCGAAACATAAAAAAGAAATCATCCCCTGACACTATTTATATCTGAAATAATTTCCATTTTCTTATCGAATTTTGTGACAAGTTCCATAAGCAAACTAAGGCAATTTTTGGATTCAGCATACATCAATTAACAAAAAAACTAAACAATGAAATTAGGATCACCACCCCCGGAACATAGATTTTTTTTTCTATGTTCCCGGGGTGGTGATCCTATTTTTATTGTTTAGTTTTGTTAATTGATGTATGCTGAATCCAAAAATGGCCTTAGTTTGTTTATGAAACTTATAGTTTGTCACAAAACTCGATAAGAAAATGGAAATTATTTCGGATATAAACAGTGTCAGGGAAAGAATTTTTTTCTATGTTCCGGGGGTGGTGATCCTAATTTTATTGTTTAGTTTTGTTAATTGATATATGCTGAATCTAAAAATGGCCTTAGTTTGTTTATGAAACTTATAGTTTGTCACAAAACTCGATAAGAAAATGGAAATTATTTCGGATATAAACAGTGTCAGGGAAAGATTTTTTTCTATGTTCCTGGGGTGGTGATCCTAATTTTATTGTTTAGTTTTGTTAATTGATGTATGCTGAATCTAAAAATGGCCTTAGTTTGTTTATGGAACTTATAGTTTGTCGGAAAACTCGAAAAGAAAATGGAAATTATTTCGGATATAAATAGTGTCAGGGGAAGATTTTTTTTCTTTATGTTTCGGGGGTGGTGATCCTAATTTTATTGTTTAGTTTTATTAATTGATTTGTGCTGAAACCAGATATGCCATTATCTTTCTTATAGAACATTTAGAAAGTTGTCAAAATTAATTTAAAAATTGTATTAAGTTTAGGGGTACTTTAAAAATGTAGAGGTTGAAAATTTGGGGTGATATTATGAATAGTTACTATAGTGACTTATCCTTTATTGATTAATAGTTAATTCAGATTTTTAACTGCAATACTTGGCCTAAAATATAAATTTAAAATCTATTGCTGAAATCTATTTCTAACTAACATATTGAATATTTTATAAATGCCCAAAAATTTAACGGGTGTGAGTTACATTTTTGGGCATTTATAAAATTTTCAATATGTTTTGATTATTATCGTCATGTTTTGTAATTTATTGGATTCCATCAATAAACTAAAGTTTTAAAGTTTTTCTTCGATATTGTATTTCGATGACTTTCACAAATTTGATTTTATTTAAATGTTTCAACAATTTTACATTTTTTTTTTTATTTTCGCTAAACTTCTGTTTGTTTTCCAATTTGATAAGACTTCAACTCAATTTACATTTTTTCCGGAATTAAAACGTTATGGATATTATCGTTTCACATGCAAGTAAGAGTGTGTATTGTTCGGTATAACATGAACATGGCTGAGTAAAAGTGCATGACTAAACACAAATTTATATGTAATTACAAACTTCGAATGCAAACGAATGCGGAATTTTTCGTTATTCACCGCCTTGGAATTTACCTGATATACTTCCAATCACATGCTATTTCAAGTTCGTTAGAAAATAAATCGCCAATTATACAATATACATGAAACAGTTAAGTAAATTATGGATGTAATAAAATTTGCAAGAATATAAATTAAATATTATAGAAACATTAACTTGTATTTTTTTATAGTTTATCATTTTAACGATTGTAAGTTCTAGTGAATTTATTATTTTAAAAATGAATTAATCGTAAAAAATACCGGATGCAGATAATACAGGGTTGTCCATAAAGATATTACCACTTATATGGGATTGACTTTTATGGTTTTAGAAGGATTTCATTCAAAAATAAATTATACAAAATGCATCTAAACTGAAAAACAGACATTTTTTTGGTGGCGAAAACATTTTAGCAATGGTTTCAGAAGGATCCATCCACTAAAACCATTACTGAAATGTTTTTCTTACTACTGAGGGTGACCCAAACACTTCCATCCAAGCTGCTACCTTCCTTCTCTCTTCCAAAGTAAGTCAGTAACAATAGGAAATTAGGAATTATCGAGTACCATATGAGTGGTAACAGAACTCATACGGTACTGGATAATTCCTAATTTTTGAATTGTTACTGACTTACTTTGGAAGAGAGAAGAGAGGTATGTTAGGTAGTAGCTTAGATGGAAGTGTTTGGGTCACCCTCAGTAGTAAGAAAAACATTTCAGTAATGGTTTTAGTGGATGGATCCTTCTGAAACCATTGCTAAAATGTTTTCGCCACCAAATAAATGTCTGTTTTTCAGTTTAGATGCATTTTGTATAATTTATTTTTGAATGATTTAACCCATTAACGGCCGAGCAATTATAGAGTTAACTCTAAAAGTTGATTTTAGACTTAATGACTTATTGTATACCATACTGTGAATTTTTCTTTTAATTATACATATTGTATACGCTGTAAATGTAAGGCATTTGTCGATTTTGTATAAAAACATGCAATATGAGGTTTAGAACAAGTATTTCCACATATATCGGACACTTTTTTCTCATTAATCACTTGGTAAAACATTTTAAAATATAATGGTTTGTAAATTAAATTCACTTGGTTTTGTTTCACTTATATGTATTTTATTTTCTACTAGTTTCGGCTTAATGCCATTATCAAGAATGATGTACAAATGGATTTGTTTGGGAATATATACAGTTTCGAGTTTTAGGTTTTATTGGGTAATAAGGGCATTTAATATCGGGGAATTCCAAAGGTCTTCGTTGTCGTTGACCACATTTTTACTTGCCTTTATGGCTTTAGAAATTTCTAAACCCTCCCGGTAGTTAAGCGTTAATCCCTTATTACGTGTATGCAGAATTTTTAAATCGTTTGAAGAAAAATGGTGATTAGATGTGATACAGTGCTTAAAAAAACCGGTGGTTTGTTTTTTATTCTCTATGTCTTTTTTATGCTCTTTTAACCTGATATCAAAAGACCTGCCGGTTTGTCCTATATACACTGCATCACAATCATCACATTTTAATTCATAAATACCACTTTTCTTCAATTTACAATTTTTAGTTTTGTTTTTATTGTTATCTAATAATTTTCCTAAATTTTTTGTGTTTGTCAAAATTATGTTATTATTCTTTCTTTTTAAATTATTTTTGATTTGTAAAGACAGTGGCTTAATATATTCTAATCTATTCCATGTTATTGTGTCTGAATTTGTCCCATCATAAATACCACTTTTCTTCAATTTACAATTTTTACAACTAGTAGAAAATAAAATACATATAAGTGAAACAAAACCAAGTGAATTTAATTTAAAAACCAAGTATTTCCACTCCCAGACTAAGCATGAAGTAAAATTTCGAGTTTAGAAAAGCCCCGCGTAGAAAATTTGTCTCGGGTCGCGCCAGCGACCCGAGTCAAATTTTCACGGGGCTTTTCTAAACTCGAAATTTTACTTTATGCGCCACGCGTGTAAAACACTGAAATATTGTGAAGTTAGAAATACACTGAAAACATTTTTTTTTAATGAGTAATAATTGAGATATTTCAATAATCAAATATTTACGTTTTTCTTCATACATTTTCAAGTCAAGTCAAATAATATAATATATCAAATTAACTTATTAAGTAATTTAATTAACATAAAATTAATAATGTTGCGTATATGCATCAATGACGCCTAAAGATAATAATAAATGAAGAAGTTCCATTGTTTGACTTGTGAATGAATGATTTCATTTGTTTTCCATAACAAGAGAGTAATAAACATACAGTACGTGATTCTGTTTTGCATAGATCTAGCAAAATATCACTAAGATAAGGTAATTTTGAGATGAAGGTCCTTTTTAAAAAAATCTGGATTTTAGATGCATTATTTATCCCATTTATATTTAAATTGTTTCAATATAGTTTATGAATGAAGTTTTATACTTTTATTCCTTGCACGAATGAATGATTTTCAGTTGTTTTCTCCACCACCGGAACAAGTGAATAATAAAAATTCAGCACGCGATTGTGTTTTGGCTACCTGCACCTGTCTCAATTCAGAAAATGGTAAACCGAAATCTTGACCTTCGAAAAAACCGGCATTGTGTATCGCCAGGCATCGCAAAGAGAGGAGTCAAAGACTTGATGCATTTCGAAGAATAAGTTAAACTTCTTTTGACTTGATAAATTTTGAAGAATAAGTGAAACTTTTGTTGACTGTTAAAGATTACATTTTAGAATTAACCCTTTCGGCCCTGATGGTGGCATTTGCCACCACTAAAATTTGGTAAACATACTGGAAGTTTTTCTCTTAAATATACATACATGTATGCATGTGCTATAACTTTTCTGATAAACGTTCGTTTTTCAAAATAGTTTAATTTGAAGTCTTAAACGAGTGTTTTCCACTCCCAGATTAAGCATGAAGTAAAATTTCGAGTTTAGAAAAGCCTGAAAATTTGGTTTGGTCGCGTAGCGCGTAGCGCTACGCGACCAAACCAAATTTTCAGGCTTTTCTAAACTCGAAATTTTACTTCATGCGCCACGCGTATTAAACACTGATTTAAGGTGATGTTCAAAATATTCTACTAAAGCAGTATGCTAAAAAAAGTGTATTCTGAACATCACATCATATCAGTGTTTAGTACGCGTAGCACATGTAAAATTTTGAGTTTAGAAAAGCGTGAAAATTTGATTACGCGACCAAACTAAATTTTCAGGCTTTTCTAAACTCAAAATTTTACTTCATGCTTAATCTGGGAGTGAAAAACACTGGTTTATAAGTTCAATTTGAAATATTTCCAAAAACAAAAAAGTCTGAAGATTTACAGCGTATACAGTGTATTGACATATGTATACTTAAAAGAAAAACTCTCTAAATATCTGAGATGGTAATAAATAATATGCAGTGTACAAAACATTTTTTTAGACACCAGAAAAATTTCAGGGCTGAAAGGGTTAAGAGAGTCAAACAGGTAACGTTTCTAAAATATAAACAAAATAAAGAAATAAGTATGTATAATCTGTAAATAAGTACGCATATTTTTTCTTTTAAGTATACATATCTACCCGACGCCCTAAGGGGCAACAAGGGATAGCAGAAGAAGAAGAAGAAGTATACATATCCCGATGTATTCGCCGTAAACTTTCAGGCATTCGTTGTTTTTTTTTCAATAAAATTTAAAGTTTCTAACCAGTGTTTCCTCCTTGATTAAGCATGTAGTAAAATTTCGAGTTTAGAATAGCCTGAAAATATGGGTATATTTCAAAATTCTAGATGCTAAGATTACTAAATCACAAATAATGCACACGATTTTTTTTGTTGTAATGTTGAACAAGAAAATAACATCGATTCTATTTAAATTAATGTCATAGTTCTTGCAACGAAATAAAATGCAAAATAAGTTTCTGATTCACCGGCTTACAAGGGTTTCCACTCCCAGATTAAGCATGAAGTAAAATTTCGAGTTTAGAAAAGCCTGAAAATTTGGATTTGCCTGGGCGCGCGAGCGAAGCGAGTCGCGCCCAGGCAAATCCAAATTTTCAGGCTTTTCTAAACTCGAAATTTTACTTCATGCGCCACACGTACAAACCACTAACTTCAAGTGAAATCTTTAACGAATTCATTACAGTGAAATACATTTTGTCTGTCAATTATCAATTGTTCAAATGATGGAGAAAGTGCCGCATCACCATTTTTATTGTTCCTTTTTATATGGCAGAATTTAAATAATTTCATATTAATTGATTAAGTTAAGTGAAAATCACGAATTAAGCACTGATAAATTGACAAATTTAAGCACTAATAGCTTTTCTTCACACCATTGACTATTCATACTTTTCTTTGAATTACTAAATGTGTATTTTGGACACAAAGTGACCATTCTTTGTGCCTAAAATGTACATTTGGTAATTCAAATAAAAGTGTGAAAAATGTCTATTAAACACTCATGAGAATAATCCAACAAGTCTAACGGAACCGTTTCACAATTAGACAAGGTTGAATTACAATTTTATGTATATAAAGTAAACTAATATTGTCAGATTCATAGAACTGTTAAAAAAATCGAATTGACAATAAACAAGTTTGGTAGAATCATTAGACTCGAAGTTCAAGAAAGCCAAGTTGTCGGGTTAATGGAACCTTTGGACAAGTGTACTAAACTTGAAGTTAAAGGGAATCATTAGACAAGTCATTTATAATTAGCAGAATCTTTGCACAAGGCTAAACGATTAGTCTAGTCCTGTCAGTCCTGTCCTTGAATTGTCTAATGAGTCTCTTCAGCTTCAAGTCTACTTAACTTGTCCAGTTAGTAATAAATTATTAGTGTCAAGGAAACCTTTTTAAAAATAAATAAGTCTGACGGAACCTTTTCACAATTAGAGTTAAAGTAATATTGTCAGTTTCATAGAACTGTAAGACAAATCGACTTAACATTAAACAAGTGTGACAGAGCCATTAGACTCGAAGTTGAAGAATGCCAAGTTGTCGGGTTAATGAAACCTTTGGAAAAGTGTACTAGACTTGAAGTTGAAGGGAATCATTAGACAAGTCAATTATAATTGGCAGAATCTTTGCACAAGGCTAAACGATTTGTCCAGTCCTGTCAAATAGATCCTTGAATTGTCTAATGAATCTCTTTAGCTTCAAGTCTACTTAACTTGTCCAACGGTTAGTAATAATTTATTCGTGTCAAGAGATCTTTATAAAAATAAATAAGTCTGACGGAACCGTTACAGAATTAGACTTAAAGTAATATTGTCAGATTCATAGAACTGTTAGACAAATCGACTTAACACTAAACAAGTTTGACAGAACCATTAGACTCGAAGTTGAAGAAAGCCAAGTTGTCGGGTTAATGAAACCTTTGGACAAGTATACAAGACTTGAAGTTAAAGGAAATCATTAGACAAGTCAACTATAATTGGCAGAATCTTTGCACAAGGCTAAACGATTTGTCCAGTCCTGCCAAATAGATCCTTGAATTGTCTAATGAGTATCTATAGCCTCAAGTCTACTTAACTTGTAAAACGGTTAGTAATAATGTATTCGTGTAAAGAGATCTTTATAAAAATAAATGTCTGACGGAACCGTTTCACAATTAGACAAAGTAATTTTGTCAGATTCATAGAACTGTCGGACAAATCGAATTGACATTAAACCAGTTTGACAGAACCATTAGACTCGACGTTGAAGAAGGCCAAGTTGTCGGGTTAATGAAACCTTTGGATAAGTGTACTAGACTTGAAGTTGAAGGGAATCATTAGACAAGTCAATTATAATTGGCAGAATCTTTGCACAAGGCTAAATGATTTGTCCAGTCCTGTCAAATAGATCCTTGAATTGTCTAATGAGACTCTTTAGCTTCAAGTCTACTTAACTTATCCAACGGTTAGTAATAATTTATTCGTGTCGAAAGATCTTTATAAAAATAAATAAGTCTGACGAAACCGTTTCACAATTAGACAAAGTAATTTTGTCAGATTCATAGAATTGTTGGACAAATCGAATTGACATTAAACCAGTTTGACAGAACCATTAGACTCGAAGTTGAAGAAAGCCAAGTTGTCGGGTTAATGGATACTTTGGACAAGTGTACTAGACTTGAAGTTGAAGGGAGTCATTAGACAAGTCAATTATAATTGGCAGGATCTTTCACAAGGCTAAACGATTTGTCCAGTCCTGTCAAATAGATAGAACTGTTGGACAAATCGACTTGTAATTAAACAAGTTTGACAGAACCATTAGACTCGAAGTTGCAGAAAGCCAAGTTGTCGGGTTAATGAAACCTTTGGACAAGTGTACTAGACTTAAAGTTGAAGGAAATCATTAGACAAGTCAATTATAATTGGCAGAATCTTTGCAGAAGGCTAAATGATATGTCCAGTCCTGTCAAATAGATCCTTGAATTGTCTAATGATTCTCTTCAGCCATAAGTCTACTTTACTTGTCCAACGGTTCGTAATAATTTATTCTTGTCAAGAGATCTTTATAAAAATAAAAATCCTTTTTTTAAATCATAAAAATATTTTTTTGCACACATAGATCTTACTTGAAACTTCTAAATGTTCGTTTTCATTTAATTATAATACAAAAACTGTATTCCAACCGCCCATTCTGGAAACTTAATTGTTGCCACACATCTGTTTTTCTCTTTAACTATTGTTGGTCGGTGTGAAATTCAAAAATAATACAAAAGAAAAAAACTCCGTGTGTATCCGGTCGCGAGGCGGGGAATGCAGAAAACAAACAGCTCAGACTTGCTGTGTGTGTGCGCGCGTTTGTCGGTTTTAAGTTTAGCCTGTGTGGAGAAAAGGCTCGAAATGAATTTGAACTTGAGAAACAGACAAGCTTGGAGAGCGAAGACGAGCCAAGCTATTGGGGGAACGGCACCAATTTTGTAACAGTGTGGGTCTGCAGCCTCGTGACTCCTCACAATTATATAATTTTAGACGACAGACTCACTTACTGATTCATTAATTCTAAACGGAAAAGAAAAATATAGTAGTCTCTTGGATTATGTAAAAGAATTTTAGATAATAATTTTACAAAATGTAATTAATGTATTTTAATTTTATTCCTATTTTTTTTAAACGTCATAAGCAAAGCTATACTGAAGAGAGATAAATCTCGAAACGCGTCTATAGATGGCCTAAGACATTAGTTTTAATCCAAGTCCATTTCACATTTTTGTTATTTCTCCTTTCATTTTCAATTTGTATTTGTTAGTTGTTTTCAAGAGAATTTGACCTAAACGTTACATATACTTTAATAGAGCGTTGTAACAAAATCAAATTAAATAAGATTTTAAATATTTCATTGTATAATTCAATATCCGGAGGTATATTTGCACGGGAAGTAGTTGTTTCAATGGATATTTATCGTCTTAAGTTGTCTTATTAATTAAGACATTGTTTGCATTTTCACGAATAGTTTTTCGTAATTTTATATATTATTTATTTATTTATTTATTTATTTATTTATTTATTTATTTATTCATACAAAAACCCAACAGACAAAGTCCAGTTACAGGGTTTACATTTATCTACAATACAAGTAACAAGGTTATGCAAATCAACATACAGATACACAATTTTATAAATTTTATTATGTAATTAATTTAAAATTTTATTTAAATTTCAATTTGTTGTATTTATTACAAATTGAAATTTAAATAAAATTTTAAATTAATTACATAATAAAATTTATAAAATTGTGTATCTGTATGTTGATTTGCATAACCTTGTTACTTGTATTGTAGATAAATGTAAACCCTGTAACTGGACTTTGTCTGTTGGGTTTTTGTATGAATAAATAAATAAATAAATAAATAAATAAATAATATAATAAATAATATATTTAACAGAAACGGACAATATTTATTAAGCGATAATACATTTTGCAATTAATACATACATTTATAGTTATACTATTGTAATATTAAGTTATAAGTGAAAAACAATATATTAATAAATGTTTTTTAAGTGCTCTAACAAAACCTTGTATAAAAATGTAGCTCAAGGTTATTTTTTAACTAGGAATCTATTAAATTTCTATTATTAAACGTTTAGCTTTCTTTGTAATTGAAAGAGATCTCTCCCTTAAACTATAGCCAAAGAGTACAATAGACTTTTAGGATTGATTTGATTTAGCCATACGTTTCTTATTAGTTTACCCGGCGCTGTCGCCATTTTGTGAAATGTATCCAACAGGGTATGTGGGATCAACATACCCTGTTGAATACATTTCATAAAATGGCGACAGCGCCGATCGTCGTCGATCGTCAACCGGTTTCAACCTCCGACTAGATTTTGCCAAAAATAATATCTTTTTACTATGATTGGTGAAAACTGTTTTTGTTTAATCTGCAATTTTTTGGCGCTATTTCGAAAGAAAAGTAACATTGAACGAAATTTTTGATCGTTGCAGACAGGAAAATTATAGAAAATGAGTTGAAAGAAAGGGATTTCTGTACAACAAACACGTTTACAAAATTAGTTAAAAAATTAGTGTCAGTCAGAGCTGGGACGAATCCTCGTAAAAAGGATTCGAATCACGAATCCGAATCTCCAAATATGATTCGAATCACGAATACTCGAATTAAGGATTCGTAAGAGATAAATATGATTCGAATCCTGTTTTTTCGAATCACGAATACAAATCCTGTTTTTTCGAATCACGAATACAAATCCTTTAAGAATAAATTTAATTTTATTATTTTTTGCAACCATTAATATATAAATATCGTTACCAGTTGTATTACCAAAAATATTCAAAACCTAATTATTTATTATTAACACTGAAGATCGTTGATAACAGACTAAATATCTGATTCCCTGTTACTCTGATTAAAGATGTATTTGTGTGTTTTTGAACTTCGCTTCAAATCAGTGTTTTGTACGCGTGGCGCATGAAGTAAAATTTCGAGTTTAGAAAAGCCCGAAAATTTGTCTCGGGTCGCTGCGCGACCCTCGACAAATTTTCACGGGGCTTTTCTAAACTCGAAATTTTACTTCATGCTTAGCCTGGGAGTGGAAACACCCCTTCAAAACTTCAAATTGAACTCTATTATAAAATCGACGAATGCCTGGAAATTACGTAAATAAAAAATTCACTGAATATCATTAAAACCGGGAAAGTCAGAGAAACGTCATGGAATTATATTCGATTTTTTTAATTTAATTTATTTATTTACGGAATCTCCAGTTTACAATAGATTAATACATATACATCTTAATACAATAAATTGACTAAACAAAAACAAAATCTAAATATGCCAAACAAAATTTAAACTTATAACCCTACAGAAATATTTTATTTCAAAATATATTGCATATTGATCCCAAATAGTTCAAAACGTAACATAATTGACCAAAACACTAATAAATAAGCCATATGATATTATTAAATTTATCAAAATCAGCAGGCAAATTACAAAACACGTACAAATTTATAAAATTAACTTAAATATTGACAGAAACAATAAAAACAATTTAACAAAATGTGGGTTTCCCACAGAAGAACGTTATATTAAAAGGTCTGGGAAAAAAATCTTGAATCAGGGAATTGCCGGAAGAATTTAACACTTCAGATTGGGGCTACCATGTCAGTTTTACTTCAAATAATATTAAACAAAATTTTGAAAACTAGATTAGTATTTTTAAAACCATTTTCAGTCATTTAATGTTCTTATCAAAGCGTTCAGTTTAAAGTTTCGAACGAGCGTTTCCACTCCCAGACTAAGCATGAAGTAAAATTTCGAGTTTAGAAAAGCCCCGTGAAAATTTGTCGAGGGTCGCGCAGCGACCCGAGACAAATTTTCTGGGCTTTTCTAAACTCGAAATTTTACTTCATGCGTCACGTGTATAAAACAGTGATTCAACAAGAAATTTAAAAACACACAAAATGCATTTTTCAAGTTTTTCTTCACAATTAATTCGAATTATTTTTGACGATTCAAAACTTTTTGTGAGTATTCGAATCCTTTTATAAATATTCGAATTAAAAGGATTTCCCGGTTTTAATGATATTCAGTGAATTTTTTATTTACGTAATTTTCAGGCATTCGTTGATTTATAATAGAGTTCAATTTAAAGTTTTGAAGGGGTGTTACCACTCCCAGGCTAAGCATGAAGTAAAATTTCGAGTTTAGAAAAGCCCCGTGAAAATTTGTCGAGGGTCGCGCAGCGACCCGAGACAAATTTTCGGGCTTTTCTAAACTCGAAATTTTACTTCATGCGCCACGCGTACAAAACACTGATTTGATGTGAAGTTCAAAAACACACAAATACATCTTTAATCAGAGTAACAGGGAATCAGATATTTAGTCTTTTATCAACAATGTTTAAAATATTCGAATCCTTTTATAAAGATTCGAATCACCCACATTTCGATTCGAATACTAATCCTCTTAAAAAAAAATGTAACGAATCCGGATCACGAATCCAGTTGAACTATAGTATTCGAATGCCTCTTTTGAAGCCTCTAAAAGGATTCGAATCCTGGATGATTCGAATAGTGACTGATACCAGAGCTGGGCAGGACAGCTCTGGTATCAGTCACTATTGTTTCGTTAACTAACCACTTGACTCGCGATTACATTTAAGGTTGCTTAAAAGAAAAAAATCCTTGTATATTCTTTTTCTTCATGTCTTTTACTTGTACAGTGCGATCATTTATCATTGTTTTTGTGCGGATGCCCAGACTGCTAATTTAATGATGCAATAAATTTGAGGTTATGCTAAACTATGTGTTAACAGTCAGTAGTGCCAATCTAATTTAAAGCTCAAAGCCTACTCTAAATCATGTTTTAAACGATCGCACGGTACTACCTATAACCCTTCGATCGCCAAATAACTTGGCATACAAAAGTATACTGTATGTAAGATCACCTTACTCGTGTTTGATTTTATTCTTTAATTAATTTCATTGGATAAAATCTTATTCAATTAGCACATTAAAATTATCACAATCATACTTCGATCAACAATTATTACATGTAGATTTTTCGGGCCTTCAATATTATCACTGATATCTTGAACACGTTTCTCATCTTTCACGTGGTGAAACATATTTAACTATGATTTAATACAGAAAACACTTGGTTAAATTTCACTAATATTTTGGTTTATTATTCCAACTAGTTTCTACTTTGAGTCAATCTCAAGGAGTGAATCCTTGAGAATGACTCAAAGTCGAAATTAGTTGGAATAAAAAAACAAATTTTAGTGAAATTTAACCAAGTGTTTTCTTTATCACTGATTTTTTTAAATTATCATATGATTTTTTAATATTGAGCTTTTTACCTCCCAATACAAGAGAAAGTTTTCCTGTACCTTGTAACTGAGCTTTTTATCTGCCAAAATCCGAGTTCTTCGATAGACACAAGTGTGAATGTTTCAAGCTCCAATAGTTAAAAGTGTACTTAAATAATAATTATAGTGTATAATTGTATATTGTATTCATAAATCTAAACAGGAAGAAATCAATATTTAAATGCTTCCATTTTAATTTCCCCGTGTGAAATAATTACTGTAATCTACACATAATTTATGTAAATAAATTACAACAATCAATTAGAGTCTAATGTTTTCACATTTAAAAATAACGCGTTTGTATCCGCATTATCTGGAAAACGGTAGCCCGAGTTTAATTAACCGTATTCAAATTAGCAATAATTATTTGGGCGTGTTTCAACAATCTGCGTTTCGGTCGCGTGTCAAATTTCTTGCTTGTTAAACGTGTTCACAATGAAAGTGCTTTATCGGCATGTTTTATTATTGTTGCGAATGTTGTGTACGATATTATAAAAACACGGCCACTATTGTCGGTTGTGCGAAAAACTACGTATCGTTTGATTTTTTGTTTTGGTTTGGCTTCTGCGTAGTCTTAGTTAGATAGTTAAAATAAACATTAATGTTGGCTAATAGTAATATAGCCAACATCAATGTTTATTTTAACTATCATATGTTCAATTAAAAAAAACCTCTAGAGAGATTTAATCTTTTTCAAATTTAAGTTGGCTACACACTTTAGGAATTAACATATAAAACGTCAGACACAATAAATATAATGTATATTTTCAGAGTTGCCAACCTAGAATATTTTCTATAGCGCTTTAGAGATTTTTTTTAATTGAACGTACGATATCTTTTAGTTTGTAACTTATACTAAGTATATCCCGGGTGTTTTATTAAGCATGGCCATAGGCTGTATCTCAGAAACTATACATCGTAGCATATTGCGGTAAAAAAATTCATCGTAAAAGTGGCCAAGAGAAAACGCTGGAAATTATGTTTAAGTTTATAGCTTCGCTGCTAGAGGGCGCTATCTTTGTAGTAAAGATTAAAACAGTTTTAATCAAATAAATGCCAAATGAAGCTATGTGAAAAATATGAAAATCTTAATCTACGCTAAATTTGACTCAATTTTAACTATCTTATCGTTTCTTTAACTCTTACATAAGATGCAGCGGAGAATGAAAATGTCTAATCATTTAAACACCTGCAACTTCAGTTAAGTTTCACTGAATTTAATAAACTTGAGCTCATTTGATAGATAATTAATTGCACTTTAAAACGTAATTTACTCTGTTGTGTGACCATCGGCTGTATCTCAGAAACTATACATCGTAGCATGTTGCGGTAAAACATTTCATCGTAAAAGTGGCCAAGAGAAAACGCTGGAAAATATGTTTAAGTTTATAGCATCACTGCTAGAGGGCGCTGTCTTCATAGTAAAAGATTAAAACAGTTTTAATCAAAAACATGCCAAATGAAGCTATGTGAAAAATATGAAAACCTTAATCTACTCTAAATTTTACTCAATTTTAACTATCTTATCGTTTCTTTGACTCCTATATAAAATGCAGCGGAGAATGAAAATGTCTAATCATTTAAACACCTGCAACTTCAGTTAAGTTTCACTGAATTTAATAAACTTGAGCTCATTTGATAGATAATTAATTGCACTTTAAAACGTAATTTACTCTAATTTGTTTTAGTTTCGAAATTAAGCACCAGAGGGTGCCACGGAGACAATTAAAATATTTTCTCAATTTTCTTGATATTTTCAAATTAGAAGGTATCCATTAGATATGATAGTTAATTAAAATGAGAAATAGTGTGAAAACTGCCGAAAACCGCATTCCGATATCTATATCCTAACCGGAGATATGTTGAAAATCTGGCAGAATGGGGTATTTTTTACAAATAGTGCCCTCTGACGCTTTATATAGACACTCAAATAAATCAGAGTACATAGTGTTTAGAAGTATATTCAATTATTTATCAAATTAGTCAAAGTTTATTAAATTCGCTTGAATCCAACTAAAGTTACAACTATTTTAATGATTACACGTTTCCATTCTCCTCTCTGCATCTTATGTGAAAGCAAAAGAAATGAAAAGGTAATTGAAATCAAGCAAAATTAAGAGTAGATCGTGATTTACATATTTTTACCATGTGTAGATTAGTTCAGCATATAGGATAACATCTTTTTTATCCTTTGCGATAGAAACTGCGCCATCTACCCGCTAAGCTAGATTTAATTATTGTATTCGTTTTCTTTTGTTGTTTTTAATTTTTTTTAAATGCAATTGGTTTGACCGATGTGAAGATAGCCACGGATTTTAGCGCCTCCACCATCACACGAATTATTATTATTATTATTATTATTCTTTATTTACGGAATTCACCTTTTTTACAATTGAAATTAACAACATTAAAGCAATAAATAACATGTAGGAATAAAATATTATGAAACACATTCCCCAGAATTTAAAAACTTTATAACTCCCAAACCACATATTTTATTTTCAAAATTTCTTCTCTAATTGATTAAACAATATATAAAGAGCGAGTATAAATAACCAGAATGTTGTAACTCTTAATTGTTCTTTATTTAAACAATATATTGCTGTCCCATCATATCTCTAAATACTCCTATTTTATTTTACAAATTTCTTTACTAATTTATTAAACAATATATCTAGACCGAGCATAGATGGTCAAAATGTTATTACTCTCATTTGTTAATTATTTAAATAAAATAAAAATTGCTGTCAAGCGTATAGCACCGTTCATATCAAATGTTAAATAATCATATCTCTAAAAACTTCTATTTTATTTTACAAATGTCTTTACTAATTGTTTAAACAATATATCTAGAACAAGCATAGATGGTCAAAATGTTGTCACTCTCATTTATTAATTATTTAAATAATATATTGTGTATAGCACGGTTCATACCAAATATTAAAAAAATCAACTTCTATTTTATTTTACAAAATTCTTTACTAATTGTTTAAACAATATATCAAGAATGGTCAAAATGTTGTCACTCTCATTTGTTATTTATTTAAATAATATATTGCTGTCTCGCGTATAGCACCGTTCATACCAAATATTAAAAAAAATATATCTCTAAAATCTCTAGGTTTGTTATTGTTCTAATAAAGTATTGTAATAAGTGTTTTTAATTGTAGTAAATATACGCTGTATTAAACATACTACTAAACTTAATCATTCCCCTAGCCTACTATATTTATATACATGGATTTACTTCGCTTTCCAAAAAAATAAATGTGTAAAAGTGATCTCCGTTATTTTTACAATTCTTGTTTTTGACCTATTGAACATATAACAAAATAGCCTAAAGGCCTACTAGATTTTAAAATATAGTTTTATATGGTGCGCGGTTGAAAATGGGTATATCTATTAAACTTTTTACTATATCTTAGGTTAGAATAAAGATATTTGAATAAGATTTTCACCATTTTCACAGTGTTTCTTTCTGCAATACACTAGCATAGAAGAACTATAGCATACTATTTGAAATGTTTAAGAAAATCTCAAAAATATGGCGGTTATTCCAAAAACTCCCTCTAGCGCTTACTATAAGAACTAAAATAAACGAGAGTAAAATGTGTTTTGAAGTGCAATTAATTACCTATCAAATGAGTATAATTTGAATAATTTCGGTTAATCCTAACCAAAGTTACATGCGGTTCAATGATCATAGTTTCCTGCTTTCCCCTACTTCATATATGTAAGATAAAGAAACAACTGAGTAGCTAAAAATGAGTAAAATTTAGCGTACATTATGATTTGTATATTTTCTTAGCTCAATTTAGCAGTTTTTTGATAAAAATCTGTTTTTATATTTGGCCCTCTAGCGGGGCAGTTAGGAACTTAAAAATAATTTCCAGTGATTTCTTTTTGCCACTTTTACTCTGCAATTTTTTACCCCAACATGCTACTCTGCATAGTATCTTAGATACAGCCGGTAGCCACGCTTAATTAAACACACGGTGTATTTAACACATATTTGGACATCACAACATATTCATTGAATTTGAATTAAATGCACTTGGTTTCACTAACTTTTTTATTTTTCCAACTAGTTTCGACACATTATTCCTTAAAAATGACGATAAGACGAAACTAATTGGAAAAATAAAGAAGTTAGTGCCTTTAATTCAAATGGATTAAATCTAATTTAAACTGAGTTTTAGACAAGCATTAGTTAAACGATGTTTGTCTTAAACTTTCCGAAAACATGAAAAACTGGTCCTTTTCTATATACCTTTAGGTATTCCTTGTTTCTTTTTTTTAAGTTTAGTTTGAAGCTTTAAACGATTATTTTCCACTCCCAGACTAAGCATGAAGTAAAATTTCGAGTTTAGAAAAGCCTGGTGAAAATTTGTCTCGGGTCGCGCAGCGACCCGAGACAAATTTTCTGGGCTTTTCTAAACTCGAAATTTTACTTCATGCGCCACGCGTATAAAAAACTAAAATATTGTGAAATTTATGTATATTCAAACTTCACTTGAAATCTGTGTTTTATACGCGTGGCGCATGAAGTAAAATTTCGGGTTTATAAAAGCCCAGAAAATTTGTCTCGGGTCGTTGGGCGACCCTCGACAAATATTCACGGGGCTTTTCTAAACTCGAAATTTTACTTCATGCTTAGTCTGGGAGTGGAAAACAGTCGTTTAAGGCTTCAAAGTTTTAGACAAGCATTAGTTAAACGATGTTTGTCTTAAACTTTCCGAAAACATGAAAAACTGGCCCTTTTCTGTAACTCTTTAGATATTCCTTGTTTGTTTTTTTTAAGTTCAGTTTGAAGCTTTAAACGAGTGTTTTCCACTCCCAGACTAAGCATGAAGTAAAATTTCAAGTTTAGAAAAGCACCGTGACCCGAGACAAATTTTCTGGGATTTTCTAAACTCGAAATTTGATTTCATGCGCCACGCGTATAAAACACAGATTTCAAGTGAATTTTGAATATACATAAATTTCACAATATTTTAATGTTTTATACGCGTGGCGCATGAAGTAAAATTTCGAGTTTAGAAAAGCCCCGTGAAAATTTGTCTCGGGTCGCTGCGCGACCCTCGACAAATTTTCACGGGGCTTTTCTAAACTCGAAATTTTACTTCATGCTTAGTCTGCTAGTGGAAAACACTCGTTTAAAGCTTCAAATTGAACTCAAAACTTGTACTCTGAATACTTTCCATGTACTTAGTACTAAGTCTATGAGTACTTTATTTTCCAAGTACTTGTACTTGTACTCAATGCATTTTTAGACAACAAAATGACCTCGAGTACATTTGGATACAACTACTAAAGTTTATTTTCATATAACTGTCAAAACAATCGTTTATTTTTCGTTTTCAAGAATTAATACTCTTTTTCTGTTTGTTCAGATTGTAATTTGGTAATGAAAAACTATTGGACAAAACAATCGTTTAGTTTTCGTTTTGAAGAATTAATATTCTTTGTCTGTTTGTTCAGATTGTAATTTAGTAATGAAAAAATATTGGACAAGTTAAGTGGATCAGATTGTTCAAGATTTTGCTTGATATATTGGCCAAGATTTGAATCATGTATTATTTTCAAAACAAATCTATTTGTATAATAATTTACGAAAACTGTGTGTTGTAATTAATATTACACCTACAATTGGCAAAGTGGTGGGGGAGAGGAGAAAAATTATCGCGTGATAAGTTAAGCTGTGCAAACAGAAACAATAAAACAGTGATGGTTATACAATCGCGCTTTTATGCGTGCGTTCGTCCGTCGCGGGTGAAATTGATTAATCGTTTTTTATCAGGGATAAGTACTGGTTCTGCAGAATTACGAGGATGTAGCCAAACGAGGATTAAGGAGGATCAATTAATTGCGCACATGCTCTCAACGCTAATAACCAGCAAGTAGTGAAAATGTGGTCGAAACAAGCGGACACGCGCGCCAAACAAGCGACCGCCGGGTTTAAAAATAAAATATCCCACCGGAAGAGGAAAGGTGAGAAGTCGAAGGGTAACCAACCGGCTCCTGCTGTCGCTACGGCAGAAGTCAAAAAGGGGAAGCAGAAGATTAACGAGGTTGAGAAAAATGAGAAGAAGAAGCCTGATTTGATTAAGGATTTGAAGAAGCAAGAGGTTTGTAATGGAAATGTTGATGAAACTGATAACGCCGTTGTGCTGAGGAAGAAGCCCAACAACAACAACGATCCAAAGCAATTAGCCGAGAAGCAGAAGTCGAATGATGTCAAAAGATACAGCGACAGTTTCGTCATAGACAACAACGCGATATGTCACCCTGACACCAGTACGACTTTATCAAGAGCCCATTCGGGCTTCTTCTTCACAACCTCCTCAGAAGCCACTGAAACCAAGGAAAAAAAATCCCGAAGATTCAGCGACTTATTCCGACATTCAACCGCCAACAAAACAAACTGTGATAGTGCCAAAACGCACCCGAAAATGCTAACTACCGAGTTCGACATCAGTGATAGCGGAGTGGTGATCAGTATACAATCCCCCTCTGAACCCGCGTTCCTTAAACCCGAAGCCAAAAACAAGACGAAAGACAAGAAATCGGTGAAACGCACCGACTCCGCGAAAAAAGTGCGCGATGGCCCGAAAATCCAACCGCCCGCACAAACCAAACTCAAAGAAGAATCACCTAGCAGTAATTCCGTACTAAAACGGGTCCGCAGTAAGATCTACAAGCACAAGAACGAGAACGGCGTCAGCGCCGTGCCCACGATGCCCGGTATTTGCGAGAACCGCGAAAACGATTGCAAAAACGAGCTGAAACGGCCGGTTTCGCACTTCGATTTTCGGTTGATCAGACAGACTTCCAATTTGGAACGCATCAGGCCGAAAACCACCACGTTCACCCACAAGAAGACACAATCCGTCGATGCTAGCAATGGTGGTTTTATCTTTGAAGATAAGCCCGTTTTGGCCAAGTCGAAATCTAGTGGGGCTATTAATTTAAACTTGTTAAGGACGAGGAGGAATAAGCTTATGGAAGGGATGAGGAGTTGCAAGGAGGCCCGCGATGAGTTTGATTTTATTGCCTTTGGTGGGATTAAGAATTCATCGTGTACGCAGCTGCCACAGAAGTTCGGATCTCAGGATCTTTCTAATCATCTTAATAATAATGTGCCTCCTGTTAGAAGATCGAGTTGGATAGGAATCTCTCAAGGTAATTCGTTTGTAAAAATATATTGTGCCAAGATTTTCATGAATTTAAGATTTTTCTTTTTTGGTCATCTGGCCAGGCAAATTTGCATTGCATTTTTGTCTCAAAAAAAAAAAAAATGGAAATTGTTCGATTCATTGCATATTGATTTACCATGATTTTTGAGATTCTAAAAATGGAATCAGGGTAAAGGCGACTTACCGCTTGGCCGCAAATCGAATTTTAAGTTCCACTTTTAAGGTTATATATGGTCGTATTTTCGGCTAAATAAGCACATTACAGATACAAATTACACACATGATGAAATTATTTCCAAAATGAGGACGTAATTCATCCAATTTGTAGTGTTATCTTCATTAATTCAGCTAATATCACGATATTAGTTTTAGGCTAGAATTAACGTCCACTGACGTTTATTTAAAATAATGGATATATAAATCGAGATTGATTATTAAATCATAGGTAATTTAATTTACGATATAAAAAAATGGCACCTTCGTACGATAACTAGGATATTTACTGCAATGATAAAATATTAACAAATAATATAACAATATATAATAACACCTACAAATATTACTTTTATATTGAATTCACTGTTTTTACTAAAATTAAATTTGTACGGCATATCCAGTTTGGTTAGTAGACACACAGCTAAATTTAAATACAATTAAAATAATTTAATAGAACCACATAACCAAGCAAAATTATCTGATTTAAGGCTTAGTATAGATAGCCACACATTTTTCTATAAAATAATAAGATGCAGATAAACATTTTATTATGGTTAGGCGATTTTACATGTTTTTAAGTTAGGTTAGTAGAAAGGTTTGCAATAGAATAAATTGCGGAAGTCTTTTGCGCAAGTTAAATATTTCACATACTTCTAGGCTAGGTTAGGTTAGGAGAAAGGTTTGCAATAGAATAAATTGCAGACGATGACTATTCCACATACTTCTAAATTAGGTTGAGAGAAAGGTGTTCAATAGAATAAACTGCGTAAGTCTCTTTGCGCACGGTGACTATTCTACATACTTGTAGGTTAGGTTATGTTAGGAGAAAGGTTTGCAATAGAATAAATTGCTTAAATCTCTTTGCGCACATTAATTATTCTATATACTGCTAGGTTAGGTTAGATTAGGAGAAAAGTTTGCAATAGAATAAATTGCGTAAGTCTCTTTGCGTGTACGGAATAGCCCCTGAATATTTAAATATTAACGTTAATATTTTACATCATTCCCAAAGACGTCAATGGCAGTTTTCGTAAACAGTTAATATTTATTACATTTTAATACATCTAGCGCCATCTATTTTTTATATCGTAAATTAGAATACATATGATTCACTAATCAATCTTGATTTATATATCCATTATTTTAAATAAGCGGCAGTAGACGTCAATTTTAGTGTAAAATTAATATTGTGATATTGACTGAATTAATCAAGAAAACACCACAAATTGGATAATTTACGTCATCATTTTGGTGATAATTTCATCATGTGTGTAATAGGTATCGCTAATGTGCTTATTTAGCCGAAAATACGACCATACATAACCTCAAAAGTGGAACTTAAAATTTAATTCGTGGCCAAACGGTAAGTCGCCTTAACCAACAAACTTTAGATTCATGCGTCCCATACACGTTTACCTCGATTCCGTTTTCAGAATCTCAAAAATCAAGGTAAATCGATATACAACAACCTCAAATTGTTCCTTATCGTGTCACGGGATTTTTAATATTTTGAAAACGGAATCAGGGGTAAACATACAAGAAATGAAGAAATCCGAAGTCGTTGTCTGAGAAAAACTTCCCGGTTAGTCACAATTCGCATTTAAAGTTAAAATTTTGAGGTTATAATTCATCTGATTTTCGACTGAGTAAGCACATTACTAGTATAAATCGCACACATGATGAAATTATCTTCAAATTCATGACGTTACCAAATTTGTAGTGATATCTTTATTTACACAGCCAATATCTTGATTATAATTTTACATCGAAAGTGACGCGTACTGACGTTTATTTAAAAAAACCGATATGTAAATCGAGATACATTTGTAAATAATAGATGTTTTAACATAATATATAAAATTACGAAAAACTATTCGTGAAAATGCAAACAGTGTCACACTGCATTTTCACGAATAGTTTTTCGTAATTTTATATATTATGTTTAAAGTGTGCAAACTATAAGTAGCGTAAGCTTATTTTCTCGAATTCAAATAGTTTTGAATTTGAATTTATCTAGATGTTTTAATTTATGATATAAAATAATAGATGTTTTAATTTATGTTATAAAATAATAGAAGTTGATGATATAAAAAATAGATGGCGGCCCCGTTCCACAAAATATACGATATTAGCAAATAATACAATCGTGACACGATAAGGAAAAACTGCCAGAAATATTGCTCATGATTTGTATCAGATTGTTATAGTGGAATTTTTCAAATTAGGCACTCTCATGCGCAGAACGAGCGTTGTTCGTGTATTTCCGCTGCTCAAAAAATGAGAAATTGGAACCTGACTTCGTTGGGCGCACATTTATTTGAAAGAAAGGAACTCGCTCGCACATTCCAGGTCTTGGCATCGGACGAGGACCCTTCGGGATTTCAATGGTGTTATCTCTACGAGAGCTAGCGCCGAATGATACATTTGCGGCCCAACGTTTTCAGGACTGTCTTGCCTACGCTCTGGAAATGCTGTTCTGCCGCGCAAGTGCCTAATTTGGGTAATATTTCAAGATCAATTGGCCAAGCACATTAGCTTGCTGTTCTGTTGTCCAAGTTTTTCATCAGATTGTTAATTCTTCAAGATTATTCTTGGTTGATCAATTGGCCAAGCAAACTTGCATTGCATTTTTGTCGTACAAAAATATTGAACACGATTTTTATCAGTTAGTTCGTTCTTGGTTAATCATTTGGCCAAGCGATATCAGATTGCATTTTGGTAGTCAAAATTTAGTAAAATGTTTTTTCCAAGTTTTTCTTCAGAAGGTTAATTTCTTTAATTGACCAAGCAAATTGATCTGCATTGCATTTTTGTTGTAAGGAACTATTAGACAAGATGTTTATTCTTTAAGCATTTCTTAGTTGGTCGATTGGCCAAGCTATATTACTCTTTGTCTGTTTGTTCAGATTGTAATTTGGTAATGAAAAAATATTGGACAATATGTTGATCAGATCGTTTTGCTTGATATATTGGACAAGATTTGAATTATGTATTTTTTTTAAAACAAATCTAATTTGAACTAAGTTTTAGACAAGCATTAGTTAAACGATTTTTGTCTTAGACTTTCCGAAAACATAAAAAAGCTGGTCCTTTTCTGTATATCTTTAGATATTCCTTGTTTTTTTTTTAAGTTCAGTTTGAAGCTTTAAACGAGTGTTTTCCACTCCCAGACTAAGCATGAAGTAAAATTTCGAGTTTAGAAAAGCCCCGTGAAAATTTGTCGAGGGTCGCGCAGCGACCCGAGACAAATTTTCTGGGCTTTTCTAAACTCGAAATTTTACTTCATGCGCCACGCGTATAAAACACTAAAATATTGTGAAATTTATGTATGTTCGAATTTCACTTGAAATCTGTGTTTTATACGCGTGGCGCATGAAGTAAAATTTCGAGTTTAGAAAAGCCCGAAAATTTGTCTCGGGTCGCTGCGCGACCCTCGACAAATTTTCACGGGGCTTTTCTAAACTCGAAATTTTACTTCATGCTTAGTCTGGGAGTGGAAAACACTAGTTTAAAGCTTCAAATTGAACTCTTAAAAAACAACGAATGTCGGAAAGTTTACAGCTTATGCATATGTTTACCTAAAAGAAAAAAATCACTGTATATTGTTTGTATTTTCTGTAAATCTTTAGATATTCCTTGTTTTTTTTTTTTAAGTTCAGTTTGAAGCTTTAAACGAGTGTTTTCCACTCCCAAACTAAGCATGAAGTAAAATTTCGAGTTTAGAAAAGCCCCGTGAAAATTTGTCGAGGGTCGCGCAGCGACCCGAGACAAATTTTCTGGGCTTTTCTAAACTCGAAATTTTACTTCATGCGCCACGCGTATAAAACACTAAAATATTGTGAAATTTATGTATATTCGAATTTCACTTGAAATCTGTGTTTTATACGCGTGGCGCATGAAGTAAAATTTCGAGTTTAGAAAAGCCCGAAAAATTGTCTCGGGTCGCTGCGCGACCCTCGACAAATTTTCACGGGGCTTTTCTAAACTCGAAATTTTACTTCATGCTTAGTCTGGGAGTGGAAAACACTCGTTTAAAGCTTCAAATTGAACTCTTAAAAAACAACGAATGTCGGAAAATTTACAGCTTATGCATATGTTTACCTAAAAGAAAAAAATCACTGTATATTGTTTGTATTTTCTGTAAATCTTTAGATATTCCTTGTTTTTTTTTAAGTTCAGTTTAAAGCTTTAAACGAGTGTTTTCCACTCCCAGACTAAGCATGAAGTAAAATTTTGAGTTTAGAAAAGCCACTTCACTTCTGGGCTTTTCTAAACTCGAAATTTTACTTCATGCGCCACGCGTATAAAACACTAAAATATTGTGAAATTTATGTATATTCGAATTTCACTTGAAATCTGTGTTTTATACGCGTGGCGCATGAAGTAAAATTTCGAGTTTAGAAAAGCCCGAAAATTTGTCTCGGGTCGCTGCGCGACCCTCGACAAATTTTCACGGGGCTTTTCTAAACTCGAAATTTTACTTCATGCTTAGTCTGGGAGTGGAAAACACTCGTTTAAAGCTTCAAATTGAACTCTTAAAAAACAACGAATGTCGGAAAATTTACAGCTTATGCATATGTTTACCTAAAAGAAAAAAATCACTGTATATTGTTTGTATTTTCTGTAAATCTTTAGATATTCCTTGTTTTTTTTTAAGTTCAGTTTAAAGCTTTAAACGAGTGTTTTCCACTCCCAGACTAAGCATGAAGTAAAATTTTGAGTTTAGAAAAGCCACTTCACTTCTGGGCTTTTCTAAACTCGAAATTTTACTTCATGCGCCACGCGTATAAAACACTAAAATATTGTGAAATTTATGTATATTCGAATTTCACTTGAAATCTGGGTTTTATACGCGTGGCGCATGAAGTAAAATTTCGAGTTTAGAAAAACCCGAAAACACTCGTTTAAAGCTTCAAATTGAACTCTTAAAAAACAACGAATGTCGGAAAATTTACAGCTTATGCATATGTTTACCTAAAAGAAAAAAATCACTGTATATTGTTTATATTTTCTGTAAATCTTTAGATATTCCTTGTTTTTTTTTTTTAAGTTCAGTTTGAAGCTTTAAACGAGTGTTTTCCACTCCCAGACTAAGCATGAAGTAAAATTTTGAGTTTATAAAAGCCCCGTGAAAATTTGTCGAGGGTCGCGCAGCGACCCGAGACAAATTTTCTGGGCTTTTCTAAATTCGAAATTTTACTTCATGCGCCACGCGTAAAACACTAAAATATTGTGAAATTTATGTATATTCGAATTTCACTTGAAATCTGTGTTTTATACGCGTGGCGCATGAAGTAAAATTTCGAGTTTAGAAAAGCCCGAAAATTTGTCTCGGGTCGCTGCGCGACCCTCGACAAAATTTCACGGGGCTTTTCTAAACTCGAAATTTTACTTCATGCTTAGTCTGGGAGTGGAAAACACTCGTTTAAAGCTTCAAATTGAACTCAAAACTTGTACTCTGAATACTTTTCAATATTAGATTGCATTTTGGTCGTAAACATTTAATAAAATATGTTGTCCAATTTTTTTTGGTTGATCAATTGACCAAGCAACTATATACGCGTTTCAGGCTTCAACGCCATCATCAGTATAATCCCGAACCAGTCTTGAAGAATACTGAACACCTTTGGCCATTTATTGTGGCCTGTGCAACTTACATATGTTCGAAAGCGATTTAAAATATCGCACGGTACAAATCCCCTAGTTATTAGAGTTTATCATAAGTTAGAATTGAGCACACAAAAGCAGAAGAAATAATCAGGGTTGTTATGTTTAAAACACTTTGTTTTAAACAGTCTTTTAAACATGTTTAAAAACACCGTTGTGTTTTAAACGGTTTTGTTTTAAACATGTTTTAAATCTTAAATTTCTTTAAAACGTTAAATTTCTTTAAAACGTTTTTTTTACTATCTTTAATTTGCTAAATTATATTTTAAGATTTTTTGTTTACATTTTTAAATTTTAACTTAACTGTTACAGATATTACAAATTACATTATTAAACTTAACATTTTATTATATTAAAATATTACAACTGTGTGTACATAAGTTAGATTTTTAAATACAGGGATTTTTTTTTCAGGTATACGTATGCATACACTGTACATTTTACGACATTCGTTGCTTTTTTTTAAAAGATTTCAATTTTAATCCTTAAACGAGGGTTTTCCACTCCCAGACTAAGCATGAAGTAAAATTTCGAGTTTACAAAAGCCTGAAAATTTGGATTGGCCGCGTAGCGAAGCGAAGCGGCCAATCCAAATTAGGCTTTTCTAAACTCGAAATTTTACTTCATGCGCCACACGTATAAAACACTGAAATATCGTGAAGTTTAAGACATACGGCTTCAGCAATCTGATATGTAGATGTGAATAAAACGTGAGTCAAATTCTGCGCTAAACAAATTGTTTAAAACAGTGATTATAGGCAACCCAATAACTCGTAACGTATATTAGGTTGCCTATAATTGTTGTTGTATGTGTGTGTTTTTTGAACTTCACTGTAAATCAGTGTTTCAAGCGTGGCGCATGAAGTAAAATTTCGAGTTTAGAAAAGCCTAATTTGAATTGGCCGCTTCGCTTCGCTACGCGGCCAATCCAAATTTTCAGGCTTTTCTAAACTCGAAATTTTACTTCATGCTTAGTCTGGGAGTGGAAATCACTCATTAAAAGGCCCAAATTTACCGCTCTGAAATAACGCATTCCCGCAAATTTTAAAAAAATTATTGGGATATGTATACTAAAAAGAAAAATGCCCTGTAAGTTCTGTTTTAAACACGTTTCAAACGTGTTTTAATAGTATATAATGTATCAAGGGCCGAAAATAAGCTTTAGCAGCCCGCCGCTTTTAGCAGCTCGAGCGAAGCGAGCGAGGGCTGCTAAAAGTGAAGAGCTGCTAAAGCATTTTGGCATGAGTTACACTCGATATTTTTTCGCCTGCGACTAGCACCGTATAAAAGGAGCAACCTACAAGAAATACCAGTCATAGATGTATTCAAGCATTAAAAAAAATACTGTACATTACCTTCAGCATCAAGAAGGAAGGACTCGTCAGGGGCTTCTTTTAAAAACCGAATACACTGCACATTCGCCAATGTTTTTGATTTTTCTGGTTGATAGTTGATAGTTTTTCTTAATTAATGCATATGTTATGTTAAATAGTCCGATGTCGATGTTTTCTTTGATTTTTATAACTGATTTTAGCATTGAAAATTCTGACCATAAAATTGCACTATTTTCTACCTTGCTTCTTTCCGATAAATATGCCAGAATTACATTTTCTGATGTGTTTTTTTGCCTTTTTACGCAGTTTCCGCTTGCAAAGTACGGCATAGTTTTGTTCATATCATTGCCTTGATTTATCCGGCAGTAGATTGTCGCTGACACTGGATGCGATGTTTTGTAATTCTGGAGGAGTACACTCCATCAGATCATCGCTGTCGCCCTTTTCTGACATTCTACACGAATTGATTTCTTAATTCATTAATAACTTCTGCTACTAATTAATATTACATACGCTGCACTATTAAAATTGAAATGTCACTGTCAGATTTTTGCACAGCCTTCCGGGAAAGGTTGTCTAGATTATGCATATTATTTTTTCGGCCCTAGATACGCTAAGTCGTCGTTTCGGCCCGATTTTTATGGCCGAAATATATGGTTCCGGTAAAGGCAGGCGAAAAACATATTTTAAACACGGTCTAAACATATTTTTAATTGTTAATGTTTTAAACACTGTTTCAATGAAACAAACACGTTTTGTTGAAAAAAACTGTTTGTTTTAAATAAAATGAAAAAAACGTGTTTTTTTTTATTCAATTTTGTTAATTTAAATCGACATTATTAACTCCATAACAACCGTAATAAACAAGGTTTTATTCACTAGTGAACTAAATTTTTTTTAGGTCACTAGTGAGTTAAAAAATTTGTTATATAAACAATTACAACAACTAAACTTTACAACAATTAAAATATCTTAGAAACCTGTGCGTTTATCACAACGAATTTAGTTCAAAAGTTAAAATCAAAGCAATCTTTTGTCTAACCCCATAGTAAACGTTTACTTTCTTAGAAAGTTAAAAAAAATAATCATATAATAACATTACAGAACGCAATGTTTAATAACTTAAAAAGTATATATATTACAAAAATGAAAACAGAAACAAAATTAGGAAGGCGCTAAAGCGGGGAAAGCCGATTGTAAATAATATGGAAGAGCTTTGGAACTCTCCGATAGCGTCCGCCCTTATTGCCGATATTTTATGATAGCCTGTATTTGTATATAAATAGTTGTTTAGATATTTTTTGTACATTCCTCCCCGAAGATGACCAATGGTCGAAACTAGTCGGAGAAAATATAAATTAGTGAAACAAAACCAAGTGTTTTAATTAAATATCCAGAATTATATTCAAAAATGTTTCACCACGGGTTAAGTGAGAAATTAATTAAAGATATAGAAACAAACATATCATCACACACATTAAGCAATAATATTTATACTTGATGCCAAACGTATGTAATATTCATATAAGTAAATTAATCTTTACTTATACGAATGCTACAGTTATTTAGGTTATTAAAGTTTATGTGTAAAGGTCCAACGTTAGACAAATGTATATCTTCTTGTTTTTTTATTTCCATTTTCGATGAACTCTGGATCGATTCATTCCTACCAAGAACGGCTGATGATTGTTCAATAATTCTCTTGGAAATGTCAATTTTGTTATTCAGAGAATCTTCTATATATCCTTCCACATCACTATTTGAACGCCATCCACCATGTCTTTTTACTACTGATAAATCTGCCCCAGAATCTGCCAGCAGAGTAGCACTCGAACGCCTGAAACTATGACCCGTATATTCTTGTGGATTATTAAGACCTAGGAACTCTGCGATTTTTTTAGGAAATTTTGATAGTGTATTAATTCCAACTGGCTGTACAGTGCATTTTTTGTTCTTAAAGTTAATGAAAAATCGTTTATGGGAAACTTGTTTAGGACGTAACATTCTGCATTTTCTAAAAACGTCAATAGCTGGAACAGAGTTACATCCATTGATAATAGTGAATGTTCTAGGCTTATGAGTTTTGGTATCCGGTATTTTTACTACAATTACGTTACCCCTGTCTTCTATGTCATCAACTGACATAGCAACCAATTCGCCAATTCTGCATCCTCCAAAAAGTCCAACAATTAATGCAACCTTTATTAATAAATGTTCATCATCAGAGGCAGCATCCAAAAATCGTTCCATTTCCTCTAATGTGAACACCTTAGATTTCTTTGGTCTGTGCCCTACTGATTGTTGCTTGAGAAAAGCAGAGACTTGATGAAATCTGCTTATGTCTACATTTTCTTTTACAGATAACATTTTTTTCAATTGGGAGTAGTAAGACCACACTGATGAAGATTTAGATTTTTTGGATTTTTCCGAAATATATGCCAAAATTATACTTTCATCTACTCCTTTTGCTTGCTTTTGATCCCTCCATTTACAAAATTTTGCGTATTCATTTTCATACGAAATTTTTGATTTTGCAGGTATCACTTTTTTTACTGCTTCCAAAGCCTCCTCCAGAACTTCAGACGGTACAAATACTTCATTATCTGGTTTTTCTTGAAATACTCCAGTGAGTTCAGACATTTTTGTGACACGAGATAGAAGTTTTACAAATTTTGAAAATTATAAATAATACGTCGTCATGAAAATGGATTTCACAGTCTACATAGTTTTTCAAGATTTATTTAAAAATAAATGTAAAGTACATTTTCTTCACAATTTCGTCAAAATTGAATAAAAACATATATACGCCACGTGAATTAAACACCTTTATTCACTCAAAGAAATGATTTCACTCGCGCCGAGGCGATCGTGAAATCAAAAATCTTTTCGTGAATAAAATCGTGTTTAATTCACTTGATGTATAATATTTATTAACAACCCTAGAAATAATGTTAATATGAAAATACCTCGAAGACAAATTGTACCATAAATTTTAAATCTGTAATCATAGGACAGAGTATTTTTACGTTTTACCGGTATACAATCCCTAGTTTTCACAAGTAGTGGTGTATTGTAGATTTCGAAATATTTCTTAAAACATTTTACAATTCACCACTCATTGTGTAAACCGTCTCATCAACAATTACCCATTATGCAATACAAAACGAGACAAGCCTCAAACACAGCGCACTGCCCATTTGTTAGTGCGCTCAATATTTATGTCAAGGTAATTAAACAAATGCCCTACCACATGAAGCGCATTTACACGACACCATCCTCCAATTACGCGCACATGTGCAGTACGAATCTAATTCGTGTGTACACAATTATGCACACACACATGTCGCAGAATAAGATGTTCTCTCCCTAATTGATAATAGCTCGAGCTATAAATAAACGTGATATCACGGCATCAATTCATCAAAATCTAATTTCAAAACGTATGTTGATATGATACTTAATATGTGTTATTATCGTTTATCATTTGTTTTTCAATGGGAGGGTATTCCGGGAACGCGTGCGGTGATGAGGAAATAAGAGGTCGGGATTATCTTTTAATTAACTTAGTAATTTCTGAAGGGAATGTATATGTATGTAACTATCTATATGATACATACATATATATGCGCAAGTAGCGTTTGCAGATATAATGTTAATTTAATGGGACAATGGCGTGTATTTGCTGCGTTTCGCATTGACATGTATTCCTGCAATTCGTTGGGTTGTGAAGTGATGATTACAAAGTGTTTGGTAATGTTAGGTATATCTTTTGTATCTATTTCTATTTTATCGTAATAAACGAACAAGGTTACAACCTAAACAAATTAATTGTTTTGTTAAAGTGATAAATTCAAATTCAAAACTATTTGAATTCGAGAAAATAAGCTTACGCTTCTTATAGTTTGCACACTTTAAACATAATATATAAAATTACGAAAAAACTATTCGTGAAAATGCAAACAATGTCTTAATTAATAAGACAACTTAAGACGAACTTATGGAGTTTCAACAATTAACAGCCTCAACTATACAGTAAACGAAGAAGGGTTTTTCCCTAAGATGTATCTTTGTTAGGTATATATTTATACGTCTCTGTTCGTTTATTTCAACAAAATAGTATTATTTCTTTATCTAACAATATTGAAAACTTTAGGTTTCATTTTAATGTATCGTAATTGTCACTTGCTTGAGGAGGAAATAACGATTTCGCAACGGCCTTCACATCCAGACCGTGACCGTATTATCAACGCACATCCTCAGCAATAGAAGCACATTATGTTGTTGACTCTTATCATTGTTATTTTAAATATTATGTTTGCATGCGTACAAAGAAACACACATCACGCGCATATGTGGACAATAGGTCGAAGTTTCGAGGAGATTTGTTCAATATATCATTCACCAAAAATATTTTCACAAATATTTTCTATTGCTGGTGAGAATTTTTTTGTGTATCTGCATATTGCGGTTTTTTGAATGAGTTTAATTTGAAGATTCGAACGAGTGTTTCCAATCCTTGATTAACAGAGCTGGACAGGATTCGAATCATTCAGGATTCGACTCCTTATTTTGTAATCTATCAACGTAAAAATGAAGATATGGTGAACCCAAATAGGAAACACAATCTAAATTTAATCTTTCAACAGATTTTTTAGAAAAATGTTAGGTCTCATATGGAGTATTCTGTAGACTCTTTTGCTCGTGCATTAAAATAATTCGAAGGTCACACCTCCAACAACCACTAACCAAAGAAAACAAAACGCATTTTTAGCGGTGCAATAAAACCCGCTCAAAAAAAAAACACGTTCCGGCTCAATTCACGACCAACGATCCGAGTGCGTTTGTGTGTGACAGCATCCTCCATTCACAGACCCAAAACAGCCGCTTCCTTTCGGCGGCGTTCCGCAAAAAAGGAGACCTCGTAATTGAAGAGACCCAGTTTAAAGGTGTGCCGACCGTACGAACTCATCCAATCGCGACCATTTTAACGCAAATAAAGCGTGTTAATTAGCGTTTTTAACTACAGTAACACCAACAAAAAACTACGCTCGATTGATTGATTTGTATATCGGAATATTGCAAAAAAAATAAATACAACGCTTAATTGAGTTTACCGTTCAATAAAATGTGCACCGGTTTTAATTACCGTCGACATTGTTGGCGTTAATTGCCCCGGCTATTGTTGCGTGTTTGTAAGTGTGTTGTGTAATTTGTAAAGGAGGCGATTTGTTTAGCGGAATCAGCGCTAGGCTTTCAGAATTTTCGGCACGCTTTGCGGATTTTCGTGGGTGTGGCTCAGGCGAAAAGTGCCCAAAGGCGGTTTATTCGTTACGGTTTGTTTGTTTTGTGAGGCAATATCATTGATTTAATAATTAATGTGAGTAAAAACATTTAGGTGTTTTTTTTGCGGTCAATGAAATTACGCTCAAATAATACTATCTAGATGAAGTTATAAAAAACGCATCTAATAATTTATTTGAATGAGAATAGTACGCGAGAAAAGCGTTGCATAAATGTTGGACGAAAGTTCTGTGATCATCTGGATATCTCCTTATGAGAATAGTACGTAGGAAAACTGTTAGACGAATTATGTAATCATCTAGGTGTCCCTTCTACTCCACAATTTTCTGAATTTAAAACTTTTGAATCATCTAGCACCTCAAAGGCCACTGCCTCATTAGCTGGGCAGCCTTAAAAAATACACCAATACATTTTATTTTTAGTACGTAGGAAAAGCGTTTGAAAAATGTTGGACAAAAGTTTTGTGATCATCTAGGTATCTCCTTATAAGAATAGTACGTAGGAAAACTGTTAGACAAATTATGAGAGCATCTAGGTCCACTTCACAATTTTCTAAATTTAAAACTTTTGAATCATCTAGCACAGTGATGGGGAAACTACGGCCCGCGGGCCAAGTCCGGCCCGCGGAAAGGTTTAATCCGGACCGTTTAAGAGTGCCGTCGTGAGAATGTTGAACGCGTTCTTACTTCGTAATGTGACGACCCGCATAAAAACTACCTACCTACGATTAAGCATTATTCTTTGGCCCGCTTCGATTGTCTGGTTATTACAAATGGCCCGTCTTAAAAAAAGTTTCCCCACCACTGATCTAGCACCTCAAAGGTCACTGCTCCATTAGCTGGGCAGCCCTTAAAAATACACCAATTCATTTTATTATTAGTACGTATAGTAGGAAAAGCGTTGGACAAATGTTGGACCAAAGTTCTGTGATCATCTAGGTATCTCCTTATGAGAATAGTACGTAGGAAACCTGTTAGACAAATTATGTGAGCATCTAGGTCCACTTCAAAATTTTCTAAATTTAAAAACTTTTGAATCATCTAGCGCCTTAAAGGCCACTGCCCCATTAGCCGGGGCCCTTAAAAAATACACCAATTTAAGTTATACAAAATTATTTATTGTTCTTCAAATAATTTTTGATTCTTTTTTTTTTCAGGAGAGACAAAACCTGGAAACCCAGTGACGCGTACGCCTTCAGACAGACGTCCAGACGCAGTCAGAGAGGAGTCATCCAGGACGCAGGATGCGCACGTGCAGTCGCACGAAAATGACAACGATGCCGCAAATCCTGAAAGGTATGCACACGTTTCATTTTTCTCCACATCTCAAAATTTACATACATTTCACTGTTCGTTTTATGCCTTGTAGAAGCTTATTCCCTTTGTTTATAATCTCCTGTCAGTTTTAAATAATAGTGCACGTGTACCGTATTTTTTTTTGTTTAGTATTCTGTGAGGTATGTCGTTCTTGAAATTTTTGCGATGTCAGATTTTAATAATAATCGATCGCCGGGCCAGGAAAGTCGACTCTAACCGGTTTGCTAATGGCCCGCGTTGAACTTGCGCATCGTTCCATTAACGATTTTCGGCGATCACAAATGAAACTGGTTCCATCAAAACATGCAAATCGGTTGAACTTTATTACATACGGAGAAGAATGCTCCTCGATTTATTAAATGAGAATCGGTTTTTTGATAGGGCGTATTTCGTGCCCTTTTTTGTATTTTAAAACCTAATTTATGTCATAATATAGTTATAAAAATTAGTATAACTTTAAGACTGTTTTGAATAAAACGCGAGTCAAACGCATTGAATTAATTGTTAACAACAGTGATTATATGGTTGGAGTTACAAGAAAGTTGAATTTAATTAAAAATTTAAAAACCACTAACATTCTCTCCACTAAAAAGTTCTATAGTGTTGAAATACACATTTTGAGCCATTCGCACGCCCTCTAGGTATTTTTTTGCCCTTGTACATCGCTACTCCATTAAGACATGCATTAGGCAGATTTTAAGAAGGAGAAATAGTTATTGTTACCATTGGACTAACAGTTCCTTAACTATACACTTCTGTAGTGTTTAAATACACATTTTGAGTCAAATTTTTGCCATGATAAGTGTTGGGCAGGTTTTAGAAAAAAATATGTTTTGTTTGCCCTTGGACATCACTACCGCATCAATATATATATACATCCGACAGATTTTTAGAAGGAATAGTTATTGTTTAGTACTCTATTCCGATAAGCATTGGATTGATTTTTAGAAGAAGGAATCTTTATATTTAACCGTTACACTATAAGCGTTGGACAGGTTTTAGAAGAAAGATTCTTTGCTTTAATCGTTGGACACTATACTTAACCTAAGTGTTGGACATGTTTTAGAGATCAATTATTACATCTAGGCTTGCATGTTTAAACTATTTATATACTTAAAATCGTAGCAAGTTTAAATCAAGTTATGGGAGTAGTTAAATACCAAGTAAAGTAATTATTTTTCAATTATTTTAGGCGTTCAAGTGTCCGACTCCCTAAGTTACCTAAGTTTTCGGTGCAAACGAGTCAAGTAGCTTAAAAATCATGCCAACTCGTGAGACTCCAGTACAATGTAATGACGTATAATCAAATGGCCTGATATTTGATTTTGCTGTAAAGTTTATTGATACCAAGGTCGCCAACTTTATACAAAGAGTTTTATATAACACCGAACATGCTAAAATGTACTCAATGTAGATTTTCCTATGTTCGATGTGTTCTGGGACGCATCAAAGGATTGAGTGCGATTTCATTGGCTCCGGTTTTAGTAGTTCTAACGCAACTTACATTTAACGTCAAAATGAATTGTTATTCATTAATCGCCTACATCATTAACCGAATGTTATATTAAACAGAAAAGAAGAATGAGAAAGAGGAGAACAGATTTAGCTTAGATACAAAAATAATGGAAACACAGATTCCTGTTACTTCCGTTTGCTAATATTTCAAGATAAGTTTATACATTGCTTAAATTTCACTGGAGATTATTAAGAATTTCAAATCAGCGTATTGTATAAACCATTTGATCACGACCACCCCAAGATACGTTGTTTCGAGTGTACCAGCAAAAATGCCGTCTCTAAACTGCCTTACGGCAGATTCAAATATAAATATTCCAAATTTGAAGAGCGTGGCGATTCAGGTTAAAATGTTTGCTAGTACCGCCCCTAGGTCTGCTGGCAGCACAACAACACTGGGGTATTAGGTGTGCTGCTTCATTTGGCAAACATTTCAATTTTCATTTATTGGTTTACATTATACTCAATAAAGATAATGTAGGTGTATTTATTACGTTATTGACTGCATAACTAACAATGAATTGAAGAGATGTTTCACGACAGTATTAATCTTGATTGCTTAAAATGCAAATGTTTTGCTTTGGGCAAAAAAGTATATTTCATGTTCCCACACACTGCACTTACTATAAATAAACGCACAAGATTTAATATTTTATTTTGACGTTACGTACGTGTAACCTAATTACATTAGTCCTAATTTGCATTAGAACTACTAAAAATCGTAACCAATGAAATTGCACCCAGAAGAGTGTAAATTGGGTTGACTATATTACAATTAGAAATCTTAGCCAATCACATCGCACTCAATGCTTTGATGCGTCCCAGTACACATCGAACACAGGAAAATTAACATTGAGTACATTTTAGCATGTTCGGTGTTACATAAAACTCTCTGTATGTTATATAAGGAGAGCAAGAAGAAAAAAAACGGGTTTTTATATTTTTCTCATCGAAAAGTTAAGAGCAAAAAGAGGATTCATAGACTTCCGCTATCGAACAAATACTCCCCATTTGTTCAAAAGCGGAAGTCCATGAATCCTCATAAGGAATACAATCTAATAAAAAGGAGTACCTTTCACAAATGTGAGAGAGTACAGATCATAAGACAGCAGTACTTACAGTACTCCCTAAAGGAGTACGGTTAATAATCTTATTGATACACACACACGTTCTACTTTTAATACACTATACTTTGTCTCAAAAGTAGGAGGAACACAACAAACTTTCCAGTTTACACAGCCGAAATATAAGCAATAACTTTATTGAGTAAGAGATAATACAGGAATACTTACCTTTAACATATTGACAACATTGTTCAAAAACAAGATGTGCAAATAGATGCAAACCGCCACTTGGTAAAGAAACGTCAGTTGTGATTCTAAAATGACAGCCGCAATTTCCCATACTATGCTTCAGTTTGAATTTATCTTTTCGACAGCCAATAAGATCGCCAAATTTGATCAGCTAGTTTTTGTTGTGGTTCTCCTATTTTTGAGACAAACCATAGTTCATGTAACGAACAAACCGTATGTTTAATAACTAATATAGTTGGAGGTCAATTGTTTTTTTCTTCTGAGGTAATAAATTCACCATATTACACCAGTATGAGCGTTAGACACTTCAATTACATCAAAATAAGCAATAGATACTCTACTAATACGTTATCATAAAGCGTTGAGCATTACTGTTACATTATAATAACTGTTGTAAACTATACTACTTACATCAGAATACAAAAGTATTTAGCAAGTTTTGTCAGGAGTAATCAAGCAATCTAACCAACTACGATAGAGAGTACTGTCTTAGTTCACGAACAGAATTATTACAATTGTTTGAGGTCATTAGTTTTTACTTTCTCCGTATGTAATACGAGGGAAGATTAAAATAAAATTCCTTCAACAGAGACACAATTAGTCCAACGATTCTCCAGTAATGCGATACCCTGTAAAAAATGGTTTTGGTAAGTGTTCAAAAAAACTTGGAAATATCGTCTTTTAGTCCTTCACCAAAAGAAAATCGATGTCCTTGTATGTGTTTCTTCAGCTTAGGTAAAAGGTGATAGTCTGAAGGAACTAATAATATTAATAATAATAATAACCATTTATTTCCGACAGACATGATGTCTTACAAAGAAATATACAAACTTAAGTTAAATGCATATAGTATTCGTTAACATTTATTTCATCAACAATATTAAAGATATGCGCCTATATTAAAGAAAACGAGTGAGGGTAAAAACAATAGGAATAGGAATCAAGGAAAAAAATAACAACAATAAATAAATAAAAATAACAAAACTAAAAAATGAAATAATCATGATAAGATGAGCACTAGAAGGAAAAAAAAACCTTAAGCCATAGTAGAAAAATATTCTAGAGCATTACTTTTGAAGTCTTGAGAAGAATTGAAAATATCTACATTATATTGAATATGATGATAAGCGCGAATCATTCTTATAATGGGAGAGTTAGCGTGATGATTTGAGTTTGGTGTGGGGTATGTAAATGTTAAGGGGTTTCTAGAGTTAGCTCGAGGTACATGGATTGATAACTAGACCAAGACTGGTCGCAACTCAATAAAACTGCAGTTGTTGAATTCTCATGCACTTTATGGGCCATACGAACTCTACAATTGTCTGGCAATAATAGAGTTTTTCGAGCAAAATAATTGGGCCTCTTTTTGTGTACAGCAACATTTAATTTTTGTTCTTGTTTCTTTGCAGACATATGTAGTAAATGTAGTCCCTTTCTTTATAACGGTTGGGTCATCTAAAAATTTATTTAATTAATAATTTCATAATCTATGTGATTTTATTATTAAAATTGGTTCTCTGGTTAAGCAATTTTTTTACATAATTTCGGCATAATTTAAGCTTTTGCAATTTGTTTGTCAAATGTTCGATTTTATTCATCTTGCAATAAAACAAGGTAATGACCAAACTTTGTTTTATTGCAACATCTATAACTTTTATTAAGATTTATATTCCATAATTAAACACGCTAAGCGTACTAACACACAAATATTGTACACAAATTTGTCTTAGTGCTACATTTGAACAAACAAAACAACATCAACTTTATTTTATGTCATAAGTTTTACAATAAAGGATACTGCAAAATAAGTTCATAATTGATTCTTTAACGAGAGTTTCCACTCCCAGGCTAAGCATGAAGTAAAATTTCGAGTTTAGAAAAGCCTGAAAATTTGGTTTGGTCGTGTAGCGCGTAGCGCTACGCGACCAAACCAAATTTTCAGGCTTTTCTAAACTCGAAATTTTACTTCATGCGCCACGCGTATAAATCACTGATTTCAGGTAAAATCTTGAACCAATTAGAGTAAAATAAGTGTACTATGTCAATGATCAATTATTTATTCGTTTTTTTTTTATTGGTCAACCAAATTTGGAGTTTATTTTTCTTAGGTTCTTTGATTATTTGGGTGTCTCTACTTTTTGTCATGTATTGACATTGATATATGAATGTCATCTTGCAATTGATTAATTATTTGACAGATAAATTTTAATAAAATGACGAAAGTATAGTGGAATTCGGGAGAGGTCCTATGACTCATTGATGTGGATAGTGTGGTTCAAAGTTTTTAGAGTGTATGTCGACAGTTGTCTCTGCAACGATTTTTTGTAGTCAAAATGTGTTTAGGTCGCGAAGTAATTTAAAGTTTAAACGAGTGTTTTCCAGTCCCAGGTTAAGCATGAAGTAAAATTTCGAGTTTAGAAAAGCCTGAAAATTTGGTTTGGTCGCGTAGCGCGAAGCGCGGAGCGACCAAACCAAATTTTCAGGCTTTTCTAAACTCGAAATTTTACTTCATGCGCCACGCGTACAAGACACTGATTTCAAGCGAAGTTTACTCGTTCACAATATTTCAGTGCTTTCAGTGTTTAATACGCGTGGCGCATGAAGTAAAATTTCGAGTTTAGAAAAGCCTGAAAATTTGGTTTGGCCGCGTAGCGCTTCGCGCTACGCGACCAAACCAAATTTTCAGGCTTTTCTAAACTCGAAATTTTACTTCATGCTTAGTCTGGGAGTGGAAAACACTCGTTTTAAGCTTCGAATCGAACTCTTAACAAAAAGCGTATGCATATGTACACTTAATAGAAAATTCCCTGTATGTATAATTAAAAGAAAAATTCCCTGTATTCACAAATTAATCCGATGACTATTTGCCAAATCTACTGAATGCGTATTCGATTCAACTAACATTTACGTTTAAGCTTACACAACATAAATGCATAATTTATTTCTGTAAATACCTGAACTATTTAGTAGATGTGGAAATTGGAATTATACCACCTAAACTTAGATTTAAAACGATTGTGCACATTAATTAAAATTATTTGTGACTAAGTTTTTGCAGATTTACTTTTACGAAGTCATCAGATTACGTGTGTGAAAAGAGACAGAAAACTTCATAATATGTCTGCTATGGTTTTTAGATGGAACATGCGAAAACGTATGTTCCGGTATGCAGTTTTAAAATTTTAAGGTTAAACGTCACATTTTACGTTTAACCTTAAAATTTTAAAACTGCATACCGGAACATACGTTTTTGCATGTTCCATCTAAAAACCATGGCAGCCATATTATGAAGTTTTCTGTCTCTTTTCACACACGTAATCTGATGACATCAACCTATTTTCGTATTACATGTATTGGTGCAGAAAGCAATATAAATCAAGGAAACCATGAGACACCTCTCGTGAATCGTACCTTAATATTAATCTTTGTGATAGAGTAATTAGGCACATGGCAATCATGTGGAGAGCATAACCTCAAAGGGCAAAAGTCAGAATTATAACCAGAGGTTCCAACCAAATATCCAACATTATAAAAATTACCAGATCTGGTTGGCCAATAAAAAAAAGCCGAATTACCTTTTTTTCTTCTAGAATAATAATTATACCATATTCCACTAGTATATGCGTTGGACACTTCTGCTACACAACAATAAGCATTGGATATTAAATCTATCACATAATAATAAGCGTTGGACATGTGCTATTACATCACAATAGGCGTTGGATATTGCACTGTTACATCATAATAAGCATTGGTATAATTACGATTTTTTATACTCTGGTTAGTAGAAGGGGGTTTATAGGGCACATCGACAGCAAAGGTCATTCGCATCTGGTTAGTACAACCGTAAAACTATCTACTAACATCCATTATTAAGGTAGTGAGTTTTTGTTATTGTATTATGATTAGTTGTAAGAAAATGTACAATTACGATTTCATCAATTATTTACTTAGTATCATATTTTATCTTTCGAGCAATCTCATTTATTTACTCAAAAATTATCATCCAAACTACTCCTCAGTCTAGCAATTAAAATTAATTAATCAACACTTAAAACCCACCTTAATTACATATTAATTAAACGTGTTAAGCACGTACTTAAAGCAATTAACTATTTACACGGGGATTCCTCGACATCATAAAATTATGTTAATTCCGCTCGTATTTTCCCCTGTTTTGATTAATTCGAAATTCATGCAAAATTATGCAAAACATTTTGTTTACCCAAAACACAGTCTGAAACTGTTTAATGAAAAAAAAGCACTCTATAGTTATATAGGTATTTATTACTCCTATTATTTAAGATAATTGAGTGTGCCCAGTGTAGTAAACAAACAACGAATGTTATCAGCGAATGAGATAACAACAATGCAAAATTTATCGTTTTTATCGACATCGAGCGACCTTCCCGGAGGAGTGTAGGGCTTTTTCGAAAATAAATCGGCTTCAGTTTAGTCCGGTGATTTCGCGGGAGAGTGATGCGTGCGAATTGAATATTCGATGGTGATTTCTGTGATTGTTTGCGATAAGGTCGTGTGAGTGGCAATGATGGGTGAAACGGAGCATTTGTTTAATTTTATTAAGACTGTTTATTCGTCCGGTGAGAAGAAGAAAAGTAGTAGTCTGGAGAAGGATTTGGAAAAGAATAATAGGAAAACACAAAGAAAAGCAAGGTTGTTTAAATAATGCAAAGAATATTATTTTTAGGTATTTCATGCGTCACGCGTATAAAACACTAAAATATAGTGAAATTTATGTATATTTGAACTTTACTTGAAATCTGTGTTTTATAAGCGTGGCGCATGAAGTAAAATTTCGAGTTTAGAAAAGCCCAGAAAATTAGTTTCGGGTCGCTGCACGACCCGAGACAAATTTTCACGGGGCTTTTCTAAACTCGAAATTTTACTTCATGCTTAGTCTGTGAGTGGAAAACACTCGTTTAAAGCTTCAAATTGAACTTAAAAAAAAGCAAGGAATATCTAGAGATTTACAGAAAATAGGCTGAATTTTGAATACGTACACTTAAAAGAAAAACAAACTCCCTATATGTATTTTTACCTTATTGAATAAACGCTAATATGGACCATTCAATAGATTCAATAGATAAATCACTATTAATTTGATAATTTTAAAACTATCGATTTGTTGTTAAAACAACTAATTACTTTTCGAACCTATTTATTGCTTGGTCAAACATAACAACACTATTCTTTCAATGATTTTCTGAAAATATCCACGTCTTAGCAAATTACGAAATCTCTAGTTCTTTAGTGATTTATTATTGACTTATTTATTAATTGGTAAAATATAAAAATATTGAGAAATTTATGTATATTCGAACTTCACTTGAAATCTATGTTTTATACGCGTGGCGCATGAAGTAAAATTTCGAGTTTAGAAAAGCCCAGAAAATTTGTCTCGGGTCGCTGCGTGACCCTCGACAAATTTTCACGGGACTTTTCTAAACTCGAAATTTTACTTCTTGCTTAGTCTGGGGGTGGAAAACACTCGTTTAAAGCTTCAAATTAAACTTAAAAAAAACAAGGAATACCTAGGGATTTACAGAAAATATGCTGAATTTGGAATACGTATATTTAAAAGAACTCCCTGTATGTATTTTTTATCTTACTGATAAAACATTAGTGATGTTTTGGAGTCATTCAAATAACAGTGTAATACGGACTTTTCAATGGATTTATTAGATAAATTACTTTTCGAACCTATTCATTGCTTGATCAAACATAAAATCACTATTCTTTTAATGATTTTCTGAAAACATCCACTTCTTTGCAAATGACGTAATCTTTAGTTCTTTAGTGATTTATGATTGACTTATTTATTAATTGGTAAAATACGAAGTCACTATTACTTCACTTTGTTAAATTGAAAATATCTATTCTCTCAATGATATGTTTTATATATACAGAAATCAGTTCAAGAAAGTTATCTTTTTAGTACTTTCTTACACTCATCTCTCACTTGATAAAATACAAATTTGCTATTTGTTTAGTGATTTTTTTGAAATCATCTATCATATGGCCAAACATATTATTATTTATTACTTTGTCAAACATGAAATCACAATTATTTCAACGATTTTCGAAAAATATCAACCACTTGGTAAAACACGATTAATTTATTTATTAATTGGCGAAATACAAAATCACGGATATTTAATTAAAACACTTAGTTTGTTTCATTAATTTATATTTTCACCGATTAGCTTCGACCATTGGTCATCTTCAAGGAGGAATGTACAAAAAATATCTAAGCAACAATATATACAGGGTGTCTACGCTAAACCGTTCGTTAAAAGTTTATGGGGCTGCCGTTGCACTAAAAATTTGAAAAAAATCTTTGTCATACGGTTGAATCAGTTCTCCTCATGTGAAATATTTTCAACTTTATATCACTTCCGGTTCTACCGGAAGTAGCACCAAATTTGTTATTTTAAATGAAACACCCTATATATTAGTAATTTTTTGGATTCCTTGTTTAAATTGCAACATATTTTATTCGAACATATGTACACTTATCTCTTATAGTCTTCAAGACAAAAAAGTATTTCTAAAATTCTGACCTCTAAAAGGCATCTTGAAATCTGTCTGTAACTTTTTTTACGAATAAGATAAAAATATGATTTATATCTCTACTTGACCTGGAGGATGCCTCTATGAGTGAATTAATTGGATACTGTCAATTTTCACAATAAGTGTTCTTAAAATGTCAATTTTTAAGTGCCCTCTTCAATATCTAGTAATTCAATTATTTTAAATGGAATGACATAATTTTTATCACATGGTACGATTGGGGGAAAATTTCCTACAAAAAGTATTATAAAACTATACTCCTAAAGCAAGTAATTTTCGAATTATTTCGAAAATTCGTTTTTCGTCGAATTTATGCAGGGAATAATGCGCGCATAAGTCGCAATTGAATTTTAGTAGGCCAGTAGTATGCTTTTATTTTGTCGTGATTGTATTGCGAAATGTCAAATAATAAAAAGAATTAGTACAAATTTTTACAGAAATCAACAAAATGAATAATTACACAAATCAACAAATTATCAATTTATTTTTTATAAATGGCAACTGCCAATTAAACAAAATTTGATTCCAATCTTCTTAATCTTGTTTTATTTATAGGCGGCAAATGTGGATAAGTTTAATTAAATATTCTACATGTTCGAACACCAATTCTATAGCAGTTGCCATTTATAAAGAATAAATTGATAATTTGTTAATGGGTGTATTTATTCATTTTGTTGATTTCTGTATAACTTTCTACTAATTGTTTTTATTATTTGACATTTCGCATTACATAAGCGACAAAACAAAAGCATTACTACCTGCATAGTAAAATTCAGTTGCGACTTATGCGCGCATTATTCCCTACATAAATGCGATGAAAAACGAATCTTCGAAATAATTCGAAAACCACTTGCTTTAGGAGTATAGTTGTTAATACTTTTCTGTAGGAAATCTTCCCCCCAATCGTACCACGTGGTAAAAAATGGGTCCTTCCATTAAAAAATTTAATTACGAGATATTGAAGATGGCACTTCGATATTGACATTTTAAGAACACTTATTGTGAAAATTGACAGTTTCCAAATAATACACTCATAGAGGCATCCTCTAGGTACAAGTAGAGATACAAATCATATTTTTATCTTACACTCAAGAGAAGTTACAGATAGGTTTCAATATGCCTTTTAGAGGTCAAAATTTTAGAAATATTATTTTTGCTTGAAAACTATAAGAGATAAGTGTACATATGTTCGAATAAAATATGTTGCAATTTAAACGAGGAATCCAAAAAATGACTAATATATAGGGTGTTCCATTTAAAATAACAAATTTGGTGCTTCTTCCGGTGGAACCGGAAGTGATATAAAGTTGAAAATATTTCACATGAGGAGAACTGATTCAACCATATGACAAGGATTTTTTTCAAATTTTTGTGCAACGGCAACCCCATAAACTTTTAACGACCAATGGTCGAAACTAGTTGGAAAAATATAAATTAGTGAAACAAACGAAGTGTTTTAATTAAATATCCAGAATTAGATTCAAAAATGTTTCACCAGGGGTTAAGTGAGAGATTAATTAAATTAAATCACTATTATTTGAGTGGTTTTTATGACATCATCACCTTGTAATATAGAAAATATCTATTTTCTCTATGATTTGTTTACCTTATATTCAAATTATCAACCAAAATCCCTATTTTTAGTACTTTTTTTTCACTGCATAAAAAAACGAATTCGCTATTTTTTCAGTGATTTTTCTAAATCATTCACCATAATCTCATTTCTCCAGTAATTTCGTGTTTCACTAAAATTAGAATGAGTCCGAAAAAGGATACAGTGATTTTTCTATACATTTGATAGATGACGTAGTTTTTATGAAGAAAATAGTTTACGAATTATTGCTGTTATTTTTATTTATTGAAAAAAGAAGATAAAAATATTATAAATTTTTGTTACACACGATCTCATTTCTTTCTATTAGAGGCGTTTGTAACTTACTTTTTCAGTGATTTTGTTTACGAAGTTTAGAATAATACCATAAACTTCATATCGTATGTTCAATAAAATAAAACCTTTAGAGTGCCATGGAATAAATTGTAGGTTGGCAACTCTAAAATTATACATTATAATTATTATGTCTGACGTTTTATATGACAATTCCTAAAGCGTATAGCTAACTTAAATTAAAAAAAAGATAAAATCATGGCATTCTAGAGATTTTTTTTATTGAACATACGATACAAAACCAAGCACAATTTTTTTCTACGGATTTTATGGATACTGTCATTTTCAAGGAATTTAATGAACAAAGGAATGTTCTATTTATGCAAGAGTGTACAGATATCTGCACAGCCTAGCTCTTAGGCTAACAACAGAATGTGAATGGATAAATATATTATCCAATAGGCTTCACGATGGTTAACCCTTTCAGCCCTAACGGTGGCATTTGCCAACACTAAAATTTGGTAAACATACTGGGAATTTTATTTTAAATATACATACATGTGTGCATAAGCTGTAACTTTTCCGATAATCGTTTGTTTTTTAAAATAGTTTAATTTGAAGTCTTAAACGAGTGTTTTCCACTCCCAGACTAAGCATGAAGTAAAATTTCGAGTTTAGAAAAGCCCTGCGTAGAAAATTTGGCGAGGGTCGCGCAGCGACCCGAGACAAATTTTCGCGGGGCTTTTCTAAACTCGAAATTTTACTTCATGCGCCACGCGTGTAAAACACTGATTTGATGTGAAGTTTAGAATATATATCTTTAGCATACTGCTTTAGTAGTATATTTTGAGCTTCACCTGAAATCAGTGTTTAATACGCGTGGCGCATGAAGTAAAATTTCAAGTTTAGAAAAGCCTGAAAATTTGGTTTGGTCGCTCCGCCTTGCTGTATTTTTTTCCAATACTCGTTGGATTTATAAGAGTTCAATTAAAAGCTTTAAACGAGTGTTTTCCACTCCCAGGCTAAGCATGAAGTAAAATTTCGAGTTTAGAAAAGCCCCGCGTAGAAAATTTGGCGAGGGTCGCGCAGCGACCCGAGACAAATTTTCGCGGGGCTTTTCTAAACTCGAAATTTTACTTTATGCGCCACGCGTACAAAACACTAATTCGATGTAAAGTTTAGAATATACATCTTCAGCATACTGCTTTAGTAGTATATTTTAAGCTTCACCTGAAATCAGTGTTTAATACGCGTGGCGCATGAAGTAAAATTTCGAGTTTAGAAAAGCCTGAAAATTTGGTTTGGTTGCTCCGCCTTGCTGTATTTTTTCCAACACTCGTTGGTTTTATAAGAGTTCAATTTAAGGCTTTAACAGAGTGTTTTCCACTCCCAGACTAAGCATAAAGTAAAATTTCGAATTTCGAATTTCGCGTAGAAAATTTGTCGAGGGTCGAAGACAAATTTTCGCGGGGCTTTTCTAAACTCGAAATTTTACTTCATGCGCCACGCGTATTAAACACTGATTTGATGTGAAGTTTAGAATATACATCTTTAGCATACTGCTTTAGTAGTATATTTTTAGAAATGTTACTTCATACGCTACGCGTATTAAACAGTGATTTCAAACGAAGCTCAAAATATACTACTAAAGCAGTATGCTAAAGATATATATTCTAAACTTCAAATCAAATCAGTGTTTTATACGCGTGGCGCATGAAGTAAAATTTCGAGTTTAGAAAAGCCCCGTGAAAATTTGTCTCGGGTCGCTGCGCGACCCTCGACAAATTTTCTACGCGGGGCTTTTCTAAACTCGAAATTTTACTTCATGCTTAGTCTGGGAGTGGAAAACACTCGTTTAAAGCTTCAAATTAAACTTTTCAAAAACAACGAGTGCTAAAAAGAATACAGCGTATGCATATATATACTTAAAAGAAAAATTCTCTGTATAGTAAATTACAAAATACAATGGTGGAATAGTTTAAAACCAATATCTAATAAATGTAGAAAAAACGATTTTTTTGTTCCTCACAACAAAAAAAAGGTAATTTGGTTATCATAGAACGTGAGTATTAAAATTCAATTACAGAAATCTGACCAGATAATGAAATACAATAAACACTCGCACAAAAGTCGTTAGTGAAACTATTTTGATGGGACGCAGACTTTCGATAGAAAGTGATGAATGTTGGACACCTTCGTGAATAGTGCAAGTAAAGCAATCAAAATCACTATTTTTTTTGTATTTGTACGAACATTATCAGATAAATAAACTTTCAATTCAATCATTATCATATCAATTAATTGTTCGTGTAATTCAATTGATTTTTTTATTAGGAATTAATTATGTGGGTGAAAGATTAATACAAGTGAAATTCATTATTTACAAGTATGCATGTGCTTCGAAAAACAAATGAAATAATAAATCATGAAAGAGATGTAATAATTTATACTTAAAATATAAGTGATAAAAGCCAACCATTTAATTAATAACTCTTTCTTTTAGATCAGTTTTCAAATTAAATAATTACGTTAGAAGTAAATTTCAATGAAATAACGCAGCGCAAGAAACACACATTTCACAAATATAACCTCTACACGGTTCAAATTTAATTATAATAAAGTTGGTATACATGAAAATGCGATATTGCTACGTTCATTCTATCAATAATTTAAAACTAACTAATAATACGTATAGTGGAATTCGGGAGAGATGTAGTATGACTTATTGATGTGGAATGTGTTTCACATTTTTTAGAGAGTATGTCGACAGTTGTATATGGAACGATTTTTCCTAGTTGTGTCAAATTTTGACGTTACATGACAATGTCATACTGTTAAGGTCGCGAGTGCATTAGTGTTCTTTCTTTTAGAAAAGTTTTAAATCATAACTTCTTGTGCCATTTTTCTTTTGAGTATACTTATCCCAATTACGTGTTGTAGATTTTTAAATATTCGTTGTTTCCTTAAAAGAGGTCAATTTAAAGTTTAAACGAGTGTTTTCCACTCCCCGGTTAAGCATGAAGTAAAATTTCGAGTTTAGAAAAGCCTGAAAATTTGGTTTGGTCGCGTAGCGCGAAGCGCGAAACGACCAAACCAAATTTTCAGGCTTTTCTAAACTCGAAATTTTATTTCATGCGCCACGCGTATAAGACACTGATTTCAAGCGAAGTTTACTCGTTCACTAAATTTTAGTACTTTCAGTGTTTAATACGCGTGGCACATGAAGTAAAATTTTAAGTTTAGAAAAGCCTGAAAATTTAAATGGAAAACACTCGTTTTAAGCTTCAAATTATACTCTTTAAAAAAAAAACGTATGCATATGTATACCCAATAGAAAACTCCCTGTATGTATACTTAAAAGCAAAATTCCCTGTATTAACAGATTAATCCGATGACTATTTACCAAAGCTAATGAATGCGCATTCGATTCAACTAACATTTTTGTTTGAGCTTACACAAAATCAACTTAAATGCATTATTTATTTCTGTAAATACCTGAATTATTTAGTAGATCTGAAAATTATACCACTTAAACTTACATTTAAAACGTTTGTGCACATTACTTAAAATGATTTGTGGCTGGGTTTTTGCAGATTTATTTTTACGAATATATTGTCAAAATTTGGCTTAACCTTAAAATTTTAAAGCTGCATACCGGAACATACGTTTTCGCATGTTTCATCTAAAAACCATAGCTGACATATTATGAAGTGTTCTGTCTCTTTTAACACACGTAATCTGATGGCATCAAACTATTTTTGGTGCAGAAAGCACTACAAATCAAGGAAACCATGGGACAAGTCTCGTGAATCGTACCTTATTTACATTTTGTCGTATTAATAGTGAAATGACATGTTTGCACTGGTTTCGTAATAGTTAACTAGCATTAAAATATAATGATATTATCGGCAATTCTATTAATAAGGCTAATTACACAGGTCTACAAATTTTTATTTTTTTTGCTGATTTAGATCTAATACTTGTTTATAACTATATTTTGGTGTGCTGATTTTAAAAATATCAACCGCGTTTTTGCATATCACGTCAAGTTTTTGTTTAATCGCATATTAATTTTTTTCACGTATTCACGTTTTAGTCTACATCTATTTTAATTTAAACTCTGTTATTTTTATCGAATATGAATTTCCATAATATAGGTTGTAATATGAGTACAAAAGTTCATTATTTGGATAGTCACCTTGACAAATTTCCTGAAAAATTTAAGAGATGTAAGTGATTTCGCGTCTCTAGATGGTAAGAACCTTTCAAAGTTTGTCATCAGCTCCAAATGGTTCTCGTAAGAGAATGGTTAAACCGTGGTATCACAATGGGCCCTCTTCGGGCCTAAGTGTGTACCTCCATGTGCCGTGCAACCACCACAAGCTAACCTAACCTAATCTAACCTAAGTGATGAGCAGGGTGGAAGTTTTCACCAAGATTTAAAAGATGTGTTGACGCGATACCAACAAAGGTGGGATACTTACATGATAGCCGACTACTGTTGGAATATTAAAAGAGATTGTTTGGGAATGGCGTACTCCAGAAAATCTCACAAACGGAAATTTAAACCTACAAAATTAAATTGTTTGATATGATGAATTAATTTCTCACTTAACCCGTGGTGAAACATATTTAATTAATACGCTTTGATTAACACACTTGGTTTGTTTCACTGATTTTTTATTTTTACTCCAACTAGTTTCGACCTTAGGTCATTCTCAAGGAGATATGTCCTTGAGAATGACCTAAGGTCGAAACTAGTTGGAGTAAAAATAAAAAATCAGTGAAACAAACCAAGTGTGTTAATCAAAGCGTATTAAATTGTTTGATTTTCTCTCTTCAGGCAATACAAATGTACATAGACTGCAATATATTTTATATCACACTATCAATACAAGTTTGTGAATGGTAATTAGTCCTAATGGTTCCTCAAAATGTAATCATTAATTTATTATTAATGATAAAACCGTGATTTGACGGAAAATGAAGATATGTTATAGGTCAAAAATCTGGCGTGATAGGCGAAATCTAATGTGATATTTGAATTCAGCGCCCCAACTTTACTAAGTAAATTACCTAGATGTAAGTAAGCAAAAATCGTGTTCCCCAGTGTTATCTTTAATTAAAATACTAGCAAACTATTTACGATTTTCAACTTTTTATTTGACTCACTACAGTTGTTTCGCTATACTGTAGCTTTTTCAGGTGAAAAAATATAATATATAAATAAATAGTTGAAAATCATAAATAGTTTGGTATTATATTAAGTGATAGTGGATTTTCAAAAAATAAGTATCTTAGCAATCAACGAGATAATTAGAATAAGACGGTGTGAAGAAAGGTTATTCGTGCTTTATTCGTAAAATTAATGTGATCTTCACGTAACTCACAACCAATTTATTTTTTAGAATAAGACGGAATCAGATATCTACTTATCCCTTATGTATACCCAGATAAAGCGCCAAACAACCAATTATTTAAAACATTGATTATAGGCAACCCAAAACATTTATTGTGTATTGGATTGCCGCTATAATTAGTTCACAATATGTTTTATATTAAATCACTAAGGCGTATTTGCACCCCGACTGATTAACTTTAATCAACCACTAATCATTAATTAAACCTCTGATTAAGTCATAATTCTAGAATATAAGAATGTTTTGAATTTGTAAAATATCTTAAACATGTCTCTTTTATCATTATGCGATTTTGTAAATAATTAATACATAAAATTGCTGTGTTTTTAAGGAGTACAAATCACTGATTAACTTAATCGACTTGGGTGCAAACGGGCAATAATCCATTAAACGCCATTGATGCATACACGCAACATTATTAATGTTTGGTTAATTAATTAAACTATTAAATAAGTTAATTTAATATATTATATTATTTGACCTGACTTAAAAATGTATAAATAAAAATGTAATAATGAAATATGTCGAATTGTACTCATTTAAAAAAAAAATGTCAGTGTATTTCTAACTTCATAATATTTCAGTGTTTTATACGCGTGGCGCATGAAGTAAAATTTCGAGTTTAGAAAAGCCTGAAAATTTGGTTTAGCCGCTCCGCTTCGCGGAGCGACCAAACCAAATTTTAAGGCTTTTCTAAACTCGAAATTTTACTTCATGCTTAGTCTGGGAGTGGAAACACTCGTTTTAAACTTGATATTGCACGTTTTTATACAAAATCGACGAATGCCTAAAAATGTACGCGTATATATTATGTATATCTAAAAGAAACTCACAGTATATAATACAATAAGTCATTAATAGAAATCAAAAAAATAAGTGCAGAATTGTGCTAAAATCAACTTTTAGAGTTAACTCTATAATTGCTTGGTCGTTAATGGGTTAAGGTACTATGAAGTTTAATATTTTTTTTATTATGAATACTTTTTTAGTAGTAATAGTATTTTTTGTTGTCCATTCTTTATTTTAAAGAGATAATTTACGTTATTGGGCAATTAAACATTTTAAAAATAGCTAAATCTTTATTTTGACTTACTTGTTCTAATTTCAGTTCTGTCAGTCTACCTGCTTCCACCGGAGGAAACAAACGAAGACAGCATAGTAACATAAACCGATCGGAAAGCGTCAAGGAACAATCGGAAAAAGTAAGCATTAAAACTTAATTCTTTCATTACAACCCTTATTATTTCCTTTAATTTTGTTTGATGCGCCATCGGTTGATAATCAAGGTGAACCGAACTTCAAATATTGTCAACTGATATGGCAAATCCCTCCAATAATTATTACCCACGCGATAAAAAATTACTAGAGATCCCGTTATTGGATCCGCTCGTGTATCACGCTGTATCCACACGAAACAGCAAAATCGATACGAAACCTTATCTTACCACAATAAATATAAATAATCGTGTTTGTCCGTTCCGTTCTTGGAATTTCGCAAAAATAGTTTTAGCGAACAATTTTTCAGGAAATCGTGTAATTACTCACGTCGTTTATTTAGAATGCTGTCAGACATAAGGTAAACACAATATACATAGTTTGATTAGACTCGTCAAATTATTTATACAAGGGCGGAAATTTGTTATTACATAATTATATTCTTTTAGTGAAATGTCTTGATTTAGCAGCTTTACAAGTAAAACTCGTTAAGTGCGTATGAAAAGAATTCAGAAATAAGTTGAATAGTGTTCTTAATAACTTTTTGTCCCGATTCACCATCTTGAATTAAATATAACTTTAATTTGGTTCTCATTGATCACTTGATGAAACATTTGAACTAATATTTGTATTTGAATTAAATATTTCTTGAATAATTTTCTCACTTATCACTTGGTGAAACATTTTTAAATATTGATAATGAAGGTTTAAATTAAATTACACTTGGTTTGTTTCACAATTTTTTACTTTACTATTTACTCGACTAGTTTCGCGTTTTACAACATTTATTTATTTATTTATTTATTAACGGATAACACCTTTTTTACAAAATATTAACATTAGGAATTCACTAACAAACATTAAGTTACATATTTATATTATTATTAGACTAACTTAAACTTAAACCTAAATACATTCTACCAAGTACAATTAATTAGACAGTGTACTGCTCGTGAACTGAATTTTATTTACAATATTCTTAAACATAATATGGGATGAACTAAATAAATCAAATATATCATGACTGTTCATTTGATTAGCCAATCTCATGCAGCGGTATATAGGACTGTGGTATTTATAAATCGAAGATACGGTCTGTAATTTGAAAATTGGTTTTTGTCTAGATGATCTAGTGGGAACGTGAAAGTTTAAACATTGGAGCAAATGAGTTGAAATATGACCGGAAATAATGTTATGCAGGAGACTCCTGATAATGCTGTAAAACGCGAAACTAGTCGAGTAAATAGTAAAGTAAAAAATTGTGAAACAAACCAAGTGTAATTTAATTTAAACCTTCATTATCAATATTGAATTAAATATCTAAAAATTATTAAAAGTACGAAACTTTTCGGTTTTTTAAATTTTGTACCTATTAATTTTCTGAGCACTTAAATGAGTTTCACCTTTAAACCTACGAAATCGAGGAATTTTATCAGAAGAATAATTATTTTATCCATTATTATCTTTGAAGTAGTGTTATAAAAATAATCTGTTCAAAATTTACAATTCAACGGCAAATCTACTTAAGTAATAGCTTAAGTAATGCACTTAAGCTGATGTAATGAATGCGCAATAAAAAAGACACTTAATATAAATTAAATCTCAACAGTTTTATACAGAATTTTATCTTTTCTTTAAAAAATAAGTTTTCATGAATATACGAGTTAATTTCTTCAGAATCATTTTTTCTCTTCTGACGTATTTTAATGGATTCTAATGTACAGCAGCTCTGTTGGGCAAAAAAACATATTTGTAAATTATTGAATATGCATTTTGATTAATTATTGTAGTAAATCCTTTCTTCACTTATTACTTTTACTAGAAGTATATTTCGATGACGAAAAAAAAAATATTTGTTCCATCTTATAGATCACGCTGCATGTGATAAGATGCATTTAATCTTTTTTTGTATCTTCAATATTTTAGTAGATATAAGCTGGACACTAAAAAATCAGCCACCCTGTATAAGAGTTCTACCGGGTGTTGACTTGGCGGACGCAACATAGGAAATCGCATGTTAATTTTAAAGTGTTCAAATATTGGCTTCCCTATTTATTTTAGAGACAAAATGTATTTAACTTTTTTGTAGAGGGAAAAATTCTAAATTTGAACACACCTAACACTTTACGTTTCCCTAAGTTAAATAATTAAGAAAAAGTAATGTGATTTTATAAAAATAGTGACATACCATTGAATTGATACAACAAATGCGGATATTCCCCGTTTTTTTTTAAGTTCAATTTAAAGCTTTAAACAAGTGTTTTCCACTCCCAGACTAAGCATGAAGTAAAATTTCGAGTTTAGAAAAGCCCCGTGAAAATTTGTCGAGGGTCGCGCAGCGACCCGAGACAAATTTTCACGGGGCTTTTCTAAACTCGAAATTTTACTTCATGCGCCACGCGTATAAAACACTATAATATTGTCAGATTTATGTATATTCGAACTTCACTTAAAATCTGTGTTTTATACGCGTGGCGCATGAAGTAAAATTTCGAGTTTAGAAAAGCCCCGTGAAAATTTGTCTCGGGTCGCTGCGCGACCCTCGACAAATTTTCACGGGGCTTTTCTAAACTCGAAATTTTACTTCATGCTTAGTCTGGGAGTGGAAAACACTCGTTTAAAGCTTCAAATTGAACTCTTTTAAAAATTAACGAATGTCGGAAAGTTATACCATACCATTGATACAACAATTGCGGATATTCCCTGCTTATTTTTTAAGTTCAATTTAAAGCTCTAAACAAGTGTTTTCCACTCCCAGACTAAGCATGAAGTAAAATTTCGAGTTTAGAAAAGCCCCGTGAAAATTTGTCGAGGGTCGCGCAGCGACCCGAGACAAATTTTCTGGGCTTTTCTAAACTCGAAATTTTACTTCATGCGCCACGCGTATAAAACACTATAATATTGTCAAATTTATGTATATTCGAACTTCACTTAAAATCTGTGTTTTATACGCGTGGCGCATGAAGTAAAATTTCGAGTTTAGAAAAGCCCGGAAAATTTGTCTCGGGTCGCTGCGCGACCCTCGACAAATTTTCACGGGGCTTTTCTAAACTCGAAATTTTACTTCATGCTTAGTCTGGGAGTGGAAAACACTCGTTTAAAGCTTCAAATTGAACCCTTTTAAAAATTAACGAATGTCGGAAAGTTTACAGCTAAAATAATTCCATGGCATGTCATTATTTTTATAAAATCGCATTACTTTTTCTTAATTATATAAACTTAGAGAAACGTAAAGTGATAAACGTTAATGCGAATTAATTCAGAATGTTACCCTCTACAAAAAAAGGAAATACATTTTGTTTCTAAAATAAATAGGGGAGCAAAAATTTGAACATTTCAAAATTTACATGGGATTTCCTATGTTGCGTCCGCCAAGTCAACACCCGGTATATAAAACATCAATAGAATGATGGAATAAATTTGAGGTTATGCTAAACTATGTGTTCAGTCAGTAGTGCCAATCTAATTTAAAACTCAAACTAAATCATGTTTTAAAAGATCGCACGGTACAAGCCGGTAACGTGTTTCTGTCAAACATTCTAACTTGTTTAAATGTTTGATTCAAACATGTTACGTGTTTATATCAACATTCTAACAAGTTAGAATGTTGCCGGAAACACGTTACATGCTTGAATCAAACACATTCTATGTTTGAATCAAACACGTTACTTGGCAGGCTCGTATATTTTTTTCAGTGTAGTATTCAGTTTCAGGGTTTTTTTTTTTCTCTATGGAGAGGTAAATAGCACTGAAAAATATCAAAAATGCTACACCAAGTTACATTTTTGATATTTTTCAGTGCTATTTACCTCTCCATAAGAAATTAATATTCCCTATTTTGCAATCAAACTGATGTCATATTCTAGAATCGATGTAATCAAAATATCAAACTTTAATAAAAACAACTCATTGACATTTCCTGGTGATTTCCAATTTTGTGAAAACCGCACGTGTTTTCGGACGAAACCCTTATGTCAATATTTGAATAATAATAATGATTCATGATACAAATTTATACGTATCTACGTATTAAAACGCAGTTTTGTGTGGTAATGGCGTTTCCTACTTTCCGAGAAATTACGCGTACCGGGCTTGAATTAACATCGTTTTGCGAAGAATCTGCTCATAATTCGCCGATAGCGCGCTCGAAATTAACATCGACTTTCTTTTACAAAAGAGAACATGAAATACAGCTCTGGTGTAAGTGCGCCCGTTGCGCCCGGGGATTTATGGCTAAATTAAAACCTAGTCTTTTCGATTTCAGAACAGAAAACAGAGACGAAACGTCAGCGATCCTCTCCACACAACCAGGTAAGGAGTTTTATTAAAATAAATTCGCTTAGTTGATAAAATCGTTAATTTAAAGTTAAATCCCATTATCGTCTTATGTATTTGATGAGTTTTACCTTTAAAAAACATTTTTTTATTATCATATTTTTATGTAATACAAAGAGAAATTATTGATTTCGTGAACATTTTCAAATCAAAAATGTTAGTAGATATATCTATTTTGAGGTTCTTTGAGTTATTTCTTGAATAATTTTCTCACTTAACACTTGGTGAAACAGTTTTAAATATTGATGAAGGTTTGAATTAAATTACACTTGGTTTGTTTCACAATTTTCTCTTTACTATTTACTCGACTAGTTTCACGTTTTACAGCATTATCAGGAGTGAATTACAGAAGAAGCCGACAAGCTTATATGAGCCGTTTATTTTGAAAGTGACCTAAGTCCATTTATGTTTAAATTGAGATATTTAAAAGTTTACATTTCATTAATATTAAAAATATACGTATAGGATAGCAATGTTCCACACTGCTTAAATTTATCTAAGAGAGTTAAATTTACAATTCCTATTAAAATAATACCAAAAATTAAATGAATAATATTTGTTTTCTTACCACAAATGGATTTAAGCCACTTATATATGCTATAAAATTTGAAGGAGCTTAAGTCCATTCGACATATTTTAAATTGCTTCAAATTGAAAAACAATACTCAATTTATTTTATGTATCTTCACAATACTTTAAAAACACAATTTATACTATTCAAGAAATGTTCTAACTATATAAATTACATAAAAATTTACTGTTCATTTACATTTTGTGTATGCGGGAGGAATTTGAAGAAGTCATGGTGTTCCGGTGGTATATATCGAAGTAAGTCCATCATGTCCTTGTACTTCGATGCCGTAATTGGTCTTACATTTTTATAAAGTGGTGTCAATATAATATTTTCAAATTTTCTTGGTCTACCCCGACGTGGTAATAAATCCCGGATTTTAAACTCTGCATTCTCATCCATTGATATCTTATAGAAAATTTTATATGGTTCATTTCTCAAAAAACGCATCCAGACTATTTGTAACCAATTTATTGCTTCTCCGTTAGAATTCTTCAACCTTTTAAAAACTGCGTCCGCCAATAATCTTGTTGATTTGAAATCCTCTTGTTTCATTTCATTTAGAAGAAAGTTATTACCTTTCCGGCACTTTTTGATAACATTATAATAATCTTGAGGAACAAACATTAAATTATTTTTCTTTAATGACATTTCTACGACGCAAAAATCTCTATCATTCGGTAAAAATGAATGTCCTGATATTAGGAATTTATGATCTATTATTTCTACATTATGTTCAACAGTTTGGACAAGTTTTAGCCATGTTAAAGCTACTTTAATGTTCCTATTTTGTCCTGCACACATGTCACTGTAAGCTATAATATGTTTTTGACTTCTTAAATTTTGGAAGATGTTTCAAGATGCATGAAGCTATTTCTTGTGAACCTCTGGATGCAATAGTTTCATCCCAAACGTACATGTGAACATTATCATCATGAAAATTGTGAATTCCCAAATTTAGAACGTACATATTGCGTTTATAATATGCTACTGCAGTAGTCAACTTTGGGTAAGGTAATGCTTTTTGCAAGTCGAAAGAAAATGCGAAATAATGATTTGGATTACGTAATGCTAGTTCTTGATCTTGTTTTAATGATTTCCTTGCTGATTCTGCTAGTCTTAAATGGACATCATGTTCTTTCATAAGTTTATTCTTTTCATCATAATCATCCGATGTTTTAATTTTAATGTTTAATAGGTCGCATTTTTGGCATGTATCTTTGCGGGGTTGGTGGAAATGCAAATTAAAATCCCTTTTAAATATCTTTCTGTAAGTCCACTCTTTAACTGCTTTTCTATTATTTTCCTTGCAATAAAGCTCGTAGAAATTAAACATTTTTTTTAGAGTTAGATCAGGATGTAAATATTTTCTATTAGGGTTATGAGATCTAGTATAATGGGATTCAAATTTGGAAAAACTTTTAATATGGTTTTGAACATCCATTTTCTCTTCGTTAGAAATCCTTCTCGATGATATGTCCACGTAAATCATTCCCTACATTTGCCGAGTTTAATACACGTTTTAATCGTCCTTCAGATATATTAAAGGTATCCAAAAAGATTTTTTTACAGACGGAAACTTTCCCGTTTTTAGAATTTAAAAAATACCTAAAACTATAATTTCTTGGCGAACTTTTTCCGTTTTTTGGACGTCTTCGTTTCACAGCATAACGTTCGGTAGCTTCGTATAGCAATACATTTTGCTTATTAAAATCTCCCAAATTCCAAAACTTCTCAAAAGCATTCTTTCTTTCTGTTTCTTCATAATTTTTTATACAAACTTTACGATAAAGGCAATTTTTGTTTTGAAACACTTTTGCAGGTATAATGTTTCCAGTTTGAGTATAGTATTTTTTCCCGGTATTTCGTTTAATTTTTCGCAATTTTTGAATGTAGGTGTCACCATTCTTTTCTCTAAATCTTGCTCCAGAGGTATTGTCGTGAAAAGCCTCACCTGCATCTTCATCTTCAAATGATGAATATTGTTCTAAAATTCTCCTTCTCTTGCGATTCTGGTTAAAATCAATATTTTCCAACTCGTCTTCACTCTCTGAATTAAATAGTCTTGTACTTTTATTCATACCCAAAGGTGTAATAATTTCTATAAATTTAATATTTTATCTTAAAATTCAATTGTAAGTGTATATTCAGTGAATATTTTCACTGCAATAATTAAACATAATTAATACTGATTAATGATTAAATAAAATTACCTTCATCACTACCTTCATAAATTTGAAGATCCGCACTTTCGCACATTATTACTAATTAAGTGGACTTAGGTCACTTTCAAAATAATGTTTTTTTAATAAATAATTGTTTGTGAAAACGTATGTGTTAATAATTATCATATACTTTAAATATTCTTAATCGCAAATTGTTATTTATGACAGATAACGTCAAATAATAACAGAAAAAAATTCAAAAATGGATTTAGGCCACTTTCAAAATAAACGGCTCATATATTGTCAGGGATAAGGGATTTTAAGATTGGGGAATTCCAAATCTCCTCGTTGTCGTTGACGAGGTGTTTTCCGTCTTTGAGTTAATCGAGACATTTTTTTAAATAATAGAAATTGTGTCTATTGATTTCGTAAACATCTCCAAATCAAAAATCTTAGTAAATATATCAATTTTGAGGTCCTTTAAGTTAATCGAGACATTTTGTTAAATCCTAGAAATTGTGTCTAATTCTGGATATTTAATTAAAAAGACAAGGTTCTGCTAAAATAATGTGGTCTGTCAGATAAAGCGTTGGGCAGCTTCTGTTTAATATACACAACCATAATTTCATTGCATTAATTGATGGGTATTAAAATTTCATTTTCATAAAAACCCAGTCGGTCATTTTAATACAATCGCGTTCACCCCCCTTTACTCCATATATTATCATCATACATCCACTCTGACTGTAATCCGGGGGTTTGCAACGCGCAAAAATCCTGTCCCGGAGTTAATTCGTGGGTCCTCTCCACTCTCGCGCGGGGGTGTAATCCACCACCGCCACCCCCCGCACGAGAGGCGACGCATCCGGCCGGCGGGGGTGGGTGTGCTTTTGTTAGGTGGATGGCGAAAAGGGCGCTTGCGCCCCCCGGCTTTCACCTTCGCTATAGATCCGCTCAAAGTCACGCTAGCCGGCTCCCCGAAATATCACCAACCCCCCGACGGAGACGAAAATAAAAATAATAATAAAAACGCGCGGCCTTAAAAATTTCTCGTGTAACGATAAAACAACCCCTAAATGCGAACGTCGATTTTTCTACTTCTTCAAACGTGTGCCTTCTGGTGATTTAAAGCGAGGGAAAGTTTTGTTTGCGTGTGTGTGTGTGTGATGCCCCGTGCTACGATCATCCCCTATTATGAACACTTTAAAATGCGATGAGGTTAATAATTCACAGCAGGGCGCTGTTGGTAAATCTTCTAAGGCTGAAAGGTAATTTTATTGATTCTGGATATTTAATTAAAACACTTGGTTTGTTTCACTGATTTATCAATAAAACACTTTAAACTTTCTTTGTATAACACTTATTTATTCTTTGTGACTGCAGTTTCGGCAACTTTAGCTTGCTATTATCAAACGTGTAGTAAATAAAACTAGACGCATATACCGGGTGTTGACTTGGCGGACGCAACATAGGAAATCGCATGTTAATTTTAAAGCGTTCAAATATTGGCTTCCCTATTTATTTTAGAGACAAAATGTATTCTCTTTTTTGCAGAGGGAAAAATTCTGAATTCATTCGTATTAACGTTTATCACTTTAAGTTTCTCGAAGTTAAAATAATTAAGAAAAAATAATGTGATTTTGCAAAATAATGACATGCCATGGAATTAAAACAACTGGGAATGTCAAAATGGCAAACGATATCGTAGTCACTTGATTAAAGTAAATGTTTTCAAAATGATTTACACTATACAAAAAAATATCATTAATTTTATAAAATCACATTATTTTTTTCTAATTATTTTAGCTGTTAATTTTCTGACATTCGTTGATTTTTAAAAGAGTTCAATTTGAAGCTTTAAACGAGTGTTTTCCACTCCCAGACTAAGCATGAAGTAAAATTTCGAGTTTAGAAAAGCCCCGTGAAAATTTGTCGAGGGTCGCGCAGCGACCCGAGACAAATTTTCTGGGCTTTTCTAAACTCGAAATTTTACTTCATGCGCCACGCGTGTAAAACACAGATTTAAAGTAAAGTTTAAATATACATAAATTTGACAATATTATTGTGTTTTATACGCGTGGCGCATAAAGTAAAATTTGGAGTTTAGAAAAGCCCAGAAAATTTAGAAAAGCCCAGAAAATTTGTCCCGGGTCGCTGCGCGACCCTCGACAAATTTTCACGGGGCTTTTCTAAACTCGAAATTTTACTTCATGCTTAGTCTGGGAGTGGAAAACACCGGTTTAAAACTTGAACATTTGTTGAGACAAATTTTCTGGGCTTTTCTAAACTCGAAATTTTACGTATAAAACACTATAATATTGTCAAATTTATGTATATTCGAACTTCACTTAAAATCTGTGTTTAATACGCGTGGCGCATGAAGTAAAATTTCGAGTTTAGAAAAGCCCAGAAAATTTGTCTCGGGTCGCTGCGCGACCCGAGACAAATTTTCACGGGGCTTTTCTAAACTCGAAATTTTACTTCATGCTTAGTCTGGGAGTGGAAAACACTCGTTTAAAGCTTCAAATTGAACTCTTTTAAAAATCAACGAATGTCAGAAAATTTACAGCTAAAATAATTAAGAAAAGATAATGTGATTTTATAAAAATAATGACATACCATGGAATTGATACAACAATTGCGGATATTCCCTGTTTTTTTTTTTTTTTAAGTTCAATTTGAAGCTTTAAACAAGTGTTTTCCACTCCCAGACTAAGCATGAAGTAAAATTTCGAGTTTAGAAAAGCCCCGTGAAAATTTGTCGAGGGTCGCGCAGCGACCCGAGACAAATTTTCTGGGCTTTTCTAAACTCGAAATTTTACTTCATGCGCCACACGTGTAAAACACTATAATATTGTCAAATTTATATATTTTCGAACTTCACTTATAATCTGTGTTTAATACGCGTGGCGCATGAGGTAAAATTTCGAGTTTAGAAAAGCCGAGAAAATTTGTCTCGGGTCGCTGCGCGACCCTCGACAAATTTTTACGGGGCTTTTCTAAACTCGAAATTTTACTTCATGCTTAGTCTGGGAGTTTCTCAAAGTTAAAATAATTAAGAAAAAGTAATGTGATTTTATAAAAATAATGACATGCCAAGGAATTGAAACAGCAATTGCGGATGTCAAAATAGCACAAGATATTGCTGTTACTTAATTAACGACAAAAAACATAACGCAAATATCGTGATAACTGTGGTCTGCACAATACCACTTTATTAGGAGGACTTTTTCTTGTATAGTGTAAATCATTTTGAAAATATTTACTTTAATCAAGTGACTGCGATATCTTTTGCCATTTTGACATCTGCAATTGTTGTTTCAATTCCTTGGCATGTCATTATTTTTATAAAATCACATTACTTTTTCTTAATTATTTTAACTTTGAGAAACGTAAAGTGATAAACGTTAACACGAATGAACTCGAAATTTTTCACTCTACAAAAAAGGTAAATACATTTTGTGTCTAAAATAAATAAGGGAAATAATTTAAAACTTTCAAATATATATTGTAAACTCGCTACAATTGTTTCGCCACACTGTGGCTTCTTCAGGCGAAGAAATTCTTCGCCTGAAGAAGCCACAGTGTGGCGAAACAATTGTAGCGAATTTACAATATATATTTGAAAGTTTTAAATTATTTTATTTTATTTATATAAAAGTGAAGATGAACTTTCAACATTTATCAGCCTTATCAATCAATTATATAAATAAGGGAGCCAAAATTTGAACATTTCAAAATTTACACGGGATTTCCTATGTTGCGTCCGCCAAGTTAACACCCGGTAGAATGCTTTAGTAGAGCATTAAGCATTAAAACTTCTAAATATACCATTCTGTCGTCTTCTCTTTTAGGATTCCATTTACGAAAATTATATGCCATGTACATGTACATTAAAACCACATTGTAAAGTAAAATTAATTCAAAAAACAGTCTCACGCTGATTGATTACAAAACATTGATTACAAAATAGCTTTAAACTGATTTATATTTTCAATTATTCTATCTCTTCTACTAACCGAGATTCCCTAAAGAAACACGTAATATTAATTTTTAACAACGCGATATACCTTCAATATATTCTCACTTAACCCGTGGTGAAACATTTTAAACTATTAACTATTAATCAAATCACTTGGTATTGTTTCACTGATTTAAAGTTAGTGAAACAATACCAACTGTTTTAATTAATAGTTTATAAAACGATTTATAATAAAATAACAAAACGGAAGCAGCAAAATGATTTGTTTAGATGAATTACGTTGTTTTACATGTTGATAGATTTTAACAGCATAACTATGCAGATTATCTCTTGCGTGAATTATAGCGTTTATAGATCGCGTGAACGATATCATTTAGGTACGCGATATTTCAATAGCGTGGCACTAAATAGGGGTTATTTACATGTTTATGTATTCTCAACACAAACATGTTCTAGAAGTTATTTATTCTTGCAAAAGTTATTTTGAAATTGGTATTTTATGCGATCCACTAAACTTTTGAACTTCAGTTAATTATTGATAAGCAGTGCATATAAAATATTTATGCGATCCATCAAACTTTTGAATTTCAATTAATCATAAGCAGTAGGCAGAGCTGGGCAGGATTCGAATCATTCAGGATTCGATTCCCGGATTCGAATCCTTTTAGAGGATTCAAAAGAGGTATTCGAATACTTTTGTAAAAACGGATTCGTGATCCGGATTCGTTACATTTTTTTAAAAGGATTCGTATTCGAATCCAGACGTAGATGATTCGAATCCTTATAAAAGGATTCGAATTCTTATAGAAGGATTCGAATCCTCATAAAAGGAATCGAATCCTTATAAAGGGATTCGAGTCCTCATACACGGATTCAAATCCTCCTAAATAATTCGAATCATCGCTATTAAAAATGGTAATAAACTTAGTAATCTAGAGTGATCCTTCAATTTGAAACTTCTAAGAACGAGTGTTGTCCACTCCCAGACTAAGCATGAAGTAAAATTTCGAGTTTAGAAAAGCCCCGCGTAGAAAATTTATCGAGGGTCGCGCAGCGACCCGAGACAAATTTTCACGGGGCTTTTCTAAACTCGAAATTTACTTTATGCGCCACGCGTATAAAACACTGATTTCAAGTGAAGTTAAATATATACTATTAACGTTGGATATTTTTCATGGTTAAGTAACCAAATATGCACTCACAAATATTTGAATTATTCGAAAATTTAAAAATTCAAATATGAATAATTTAGTGATTTAAATATTCATATTAGAATATTTAACTATTTAAATTAATCGAATTCGAATCCCAGGAATTAGATTAATTTAAATAGTTAAATATTCTAATATGAATATTTAAATCACTAAATTATGCATATTTGAATTTTTAAATTTTCGAATAATTCAAATATTTGTGAGTGCATATTTGGTTACTTAACCATGAAAAATATCCAACGTTAATAGTATATATTTAACTTCATTTGAAATCAGTGTTTTATACGCGTGGCGCATAAAGTAAAATTTCGAGTTTAGAAAAGCCCCGTGAAAATTTGTCTCGGGTCGCTGCGCGACCCTCGACAAATTTTCTACGCGGGGCTTTTCTAAACTCGAAATTTTACTTCATGCTTAGTCTGGGAGTGAACAACACTCGTTCTTAGAAGTTTCAAATTGAAGGATCACTCTAGATTACTAAGTTTATTACCAATTTACAAAGGCTACAGCTCGAAGGACCAAGCATGGTCTTCGGAGACCGAAGAACTACAGGGAATCGACGTTTTTTTTTTACAAGAAAACAACGAATATCTGAAGGTTTACAGCATGGATAGGAACGAAAACATCTAATTTTGAAAAAATATCGAAGTTGGGTTGGTTTTCAGTGCATTTTTAACTTCACTTTAAATCAGTGTTTTATACGCGTGGCACATGAAGTAAAATTTCGAGTTTAGAAAAGCCCCGCGAAAATTTGTCTCGGGTCGCTGCGCGACCCTTGACAAATTTTCTACGCGGGGCTTTTCTAAACTCGAAATTTTACTTCATGCTTAGTCTGGGAGTGGACAACACTCGTTTGAATTTTAAATTTAACTCTTTTAAAAAATCGACGTACGTAATATAATAAATCATTCATTGAAATCATAGAAAAAGATGCAACATTTTACCTAAAATTAACTTTTTGAGTTAACTTTATAATTTGCTCGGCTCTTAACGGGTAAATATTCTATTCTTAAAAAAAACGTTTTTTTTTCAATATTAAAGTTGCATTTAATACAATAACAAACTGTGAATAAATCGACATAAATCTAGAAATATCGAAAATCTCGACATTTAGAAAATCTTGACGGTCCACACCCAGACTAAGCATGAAGTAAAATTTCGAGTTTAGAAAAGCCCCGCGTAGAAAATTAGTCGAGGGTCGCGCAGCGACCCGAGACAAATTTTCACGGGGCTTTTCTAAACTCGAAATTTTACTTCATGCGCCACGCGTATAAAACACAGATTTAAAATGAAGTTCAATAACACATATAGCATCATTAATTAAAATCATTATATAATCAGATATTTAGTCGGCAAATGAACATTTTGGTTAATAGAAACTGATGGAATAAAATATTACTGGTCACAAATAAAGGATTCAAATTTATTTTTAAAGGGTTTGTATCCGTGATTTAAAAATGAGGATTCGAATCTTTGATTCGAATCATATTTTTCACTTACGAATCCTTTATTCGAGTATTCGTGATTCGAATCATATTAGGTGATTCGGATTCGTGATTCGAATCCTGTTTTTGAGGATTCATCCCAGCTCTGGCAGTAGGTACAGATAAAATTATGTATATTTTTAAAACCTAAAATTGACTAATTGCACGACCCCCAACAAATATCTGCCTACCCCAAGGAATATAAATTGTTTAAAAATAATTTTATTAGTCTGATCATTTTAAGCAGTGTTTATTAGTTTTTTCACAAGTAATACAACTAACTTAACACCCCTATTTATTAGCTAAAATTTAATAAAACATTAATGCTACATTAGCGTTAATCAGAGCTGGCTGGGATTCGAATCCTTTTAGAGGATTCAAAAGAGGTATTCGATTTTTTTTAAGGATTCCCGATCATGAATCCTTTTGTTACATGTTTACTTTCTCCCATATGCAAAACAAAGGGAAAGTATTGTTTTCGCATTAATATTCAAATCAAAAATTGTCTGTCCTTCGGTCGCCACGATAAAGTCTAAACTGATTGAGTTGTTAAGATGACACTATAAACATAAGCTTTTTATTACAATAGTAGTATCCGGTCAACTTTTGGTAAAAATGCGGGCACCGAAAGTGGTAGTTTACTCTTAGCATTTTTTTATGTTTCTTTAATATTGATCATATAAAAAAATCTTGTTAAGAAAAGTTGTAGATAATCGAAAATAGTATATTATGCAACGATCAGGCTAAACTTTGCTGTTCCCAGGTCAGGTAGTAGACATAAGAATATCTTTTATAATAATCGAGCAAATACAACACACTATCTTAACTCGCCCATCATGTCTATGTGTAACTCGGTAAACATGCTGCCTCATGATATTGATATATTTCATATTAATTTATCAATGCTCACTGCTCATTTGACATCGCATTACATGTTGAATAACATATAAATGTATTGAGATTGCGCTAGATGTGGTTATCGGAATTATCGACATTAACTACGCTACTTCATGTTTTCATTTAATTTAATTCTACTTTTTATTTTTTTCTTTTTTTATTTTTAGTTTTTAAGTTATGTAAAAATCATTGTATTTCAAATTGTATTTCAAAGTATATGCAGTGCTATATTGTGAACGATTGTGACTATACTGTATTGCGCTATAATTGTATTTTTCTAATTTATCCTATTATTAGATCTTATGAATCTGTTGGATAATAAATAAATAAATAAATCATTTAATAGCCATTAAATGAGAGTTGCATACACTATTTTTTCTACGACTACTTGCAATAGAAAAATAATAAGTTTTATTTTCAAAATTTATTAAATTTATATTCAACTTATAAATTATTTTTATACACTACATTATATGAAAAAAAATTAAATTACAATATATGAGAACTTTGCAAACAAAAATGACAGGTTTTTAATCATTCTTTTTGATTTATACTAACTAATATTTTGAATTGTACAGTTATTAAAATGAATCTGTGGCACTTTCGGTAGTTCTGAAACAATGTTAGTGGATGTTGTTATTGATGCTGATGGAGTAATGTTTATAAAATTGTTTGTTTGGCTGTGTTCTATCGAATTCAAAAGTTGATTGGCTACGTTGACTTTATTTTGGATTGACTCGGCAATATAGTTTTCAGCCACTGCGGTGGATTTCCAACCACCGTGGCGTTTTAGCGAGGTGATGTCACCACCAGCATCAACCAATATTGTGGCAGAACTGCGACGAAAGCAGTGTCCGGTGTATAAGTTGGGATCTGGAAGATTTAAGTACCTAGCAATTTCTTTGCCCATATTTCCAAACTTGTTTATTCCTACGTTTTGTACTGTACATTTTCCATTTGTATAATTTGTAAAAAAAGATGGGGTTATACAATGTTGTTGACGAAGATTCATGTAGTTCTTGCATATACCGTAATATTTTCCGGTAACTGAAAATTTTCGCGTTGTTTTTGTTTTAGTATCATTAATTGTGACTAAAATAGTTGTTCCAAAATCATTTTCGTCTTTTAATTCCAACTTGTGCAGCTCATGCCTTCTACAAGCTCCCATAACACCAAAGATACATACTACCTATGAAAACAACAGTTTAAAATATAAATTTTAAACTAAAATTAACTTACCTTGGTCAATAAATATTTTACGTCTGGGGCTTCAATAAATTGCTTTATTTCATCAGTGGTAAAGGTTTTAGATTTTTTGGGTACATATCCTTCAGATTTTCTTTTTAACAAGGCAAGCGATTTGAAATATTTGGATATGTCCACTTTGTGTTTAATGGATAAAGTTGATTAAATAATGAAATAATGAATCCATAAAGTTGTGGATTTTAATTTCTTGCACAATTCATCGAAATAAACTAATAATACATTTTCAGAAAAGCTGCTAACCTTATTTTTATTCCTCCATTCCATAAACTGAGAGTAACATTTTTCATAAATTTTTGCCGATTTTACTAGTAGTAAATTATTTGAGGTTTTTGAAGCTTGTTCTACAATCTTCGGAGGAGTTAGATTTTCAATTTCACTATCACTATCGCTCATTTTTGTCGATGTTTATACAATTACGTACGTTGACAAATTGACAATTTTAAATTGTCATTCCATCATACCCAGCATGAGCTTGCTACGATGTGAATGAAAATATGAAAATCTGTATCGAAATGAAAATCTGTATCGAAATGAAAATCTGTAACGAAATGAAAATCTGTATCGAAATGACCCTCATTTCGATACAAGTAGTAACTGTCTAATAAATCAATTTAAGTATAGGAGGAGAAAAATTAGCATCTAATACGTATTCACTTTTTGTCATGGCTCTTATAGTTATTTTATTAAAATATTTAAAAAATGTGAATTTTTCGAATTAATTACATTTGCAACAACCTGAGGAGGTTTTGGGTTCATCTTTTATAGTTGGAAAATCGAAAATGGCAAGTTATATGTCATGAAAGAGCTAGAAATAAAACCTCTCAGGATAAGGCTTCAAAATTATTATTTTTTCATTTAAGTATACTTTTACATATTCCATATAAACATTTGCAAAATCAACACGACATTTATTTTCAACTTCACAATTAATCATTGTTTTATACGCGTGGCGCATGAAGTAAAATTTCGAGTTTAGAAAAGCTTAATTTGGATCTACGCGGCCGATCCAAATTTTCGAGGCTTTTCTAAACTCTAAATTTTACTTCATGCTTAATCTAGGATTGAAAGACATTCGTTTAGTTTTTTTAAAAGTGTCGATAAATTTTCAAGATTTTAGGTAGTTTTAGTTATTTCACAACGCTTTTCGTGAATTTCCAAGATTCTCTTAAATTTTTCTGAATTTCCTTAAATTTTACTGAATTTCCTAAATTTCCTAAATTTTCGTTAATCGTAAATACTTTATACAAATTTTGAAAATTAACGAAAATCTTGGAGTTTCGTGAAAAACTTTATCGTTTTTTAAGTTAACGAAAATTTATGAAATTCATTTCCGTACATTTTCCTGAATTTCCTAAATTTCCTAAATTTTCGTTAATCGTAAATACTTTATAAAAATTTTGAAAATTAACGAAAATCTTGGAGTTTCGTGAAAAACTTTATCGTTTTTTAAGTTAACGAAAATTTAAGAAATTCATGAAAATTTCCAAGAGTTTAAAAATTAAAAGAAATCTTGAAAGTTTATGATAATTATCGAAATTTTTAAAATTAACGAAAATTTAGGAAATTTTAAAAATGTATGAATGAAAGGTATCGAAACTTTTGAAATTACCGGACATTCAGGAAAGACGCCAGAATTTCGAAAATTAAACGAAATCTTGGAAATTTACGAAAAGCGTTAAAAATTTAGTAAAATAATGAAAATTCACTAAAAATCGTCAAAACTTTGATAATTCATGAAAATTTCCAAGAATTTGAAAATTAAAAGTCATTTTTAAAATTTATGATAACTATCGAATTTTTTAGTTAACGAAAATTTGGGAAATTTAGGAAAACCGTCAGAATTTTAAAACTAACTGCAATCTGAATTTCATGAAAAATTAACATTTTTTTAAGTTAACGATTATTTATGAACGTAAAAATTGCCATTAATTTGAAAATTGAAGGACATTTTAAAAATGTATGAATGAAAAGTATCGAAACTTTTGAAATCAACGGACATTCAGGAAATACGTCAGAATTTTGAAAATTAAAGGACATCTTGTAAATTTACGAATAGCGTTAAAAATTAAGTAAAATAATGGAAATTCACTAAAAATCGTCAAAACTTTGATAATAATCTAAAATCTTGAAAATCTATCAACAATTTAAAAGTATTAAACGAGTATCTTGCACTCCCAGACTAAGCATGAAGTAAAATTTCGAGTTGAGAAAAGCCCGAAGAATTTGGAGTTGGACGCGCAGCGTCCAAATCCAAATTCGGGCTTTTCTCAACTCGAAATTTTACTTCATGCGCCACGCGTACAAATCACTGATTTAAAGTGAAGTAATTGGCAGTTCACCTTGAAAAATATCACGAATGCTAACTGTCATAAAAATTATAAATAAAACCAAATAGACAATATTTAACTATTGCTCTCAGTTTAAAACGAACAATTGACTATTATCACTTTAAAAAAACCTTTTACTATTATCGCCACATTATAATATAAATATGATTATTGCAGTCTTTTTATAGTCAAAATGTGACTATTATAATGATCTACAGTCCTGATACTGCCAACATGTGACTATTATTGTGAACATTTGACAATTGAAGAATTGCAATAGTCAAATTCGTAAGTCAAAATGTGACTATTACAGTGATTGTAGTCTTTTTATAGTCAAAATGTGACTATTATAGTGATCTACAGTCCTGATACTGCCAACATGTGACTATTATTGTAAACATTTGACTATTGAAGAATTGCAATAGTCAAATTCGTAAGTCAAAATGTGACTATTACAGCGATTGTAGTCTTTTTATCGTCAAAATGTGACTATTACAGTGATCTACAGTCCTGATACTGCCAACATGTGACTATTATTGTCACTTTAGTACAAACATTTTACTATTAGCGTCACATTCTAACGAACATTTGACTATTGAAGAATTGCAATAGTCAACGTTTTAATTCAAAATGTGACTATTACAGTGATCTATGATCCATGATAACCCCAACATTTGACTAGTATCGTCACTTTGAGACGAATCGAACGAGAGAATGAGACCGTCATTCTACCGCGGTTTTTACCGAAATACGTTGATTCAGGTTGCGATCGCACTTCGCGCACGCAGATTCCGCATGCCCTTCCGAACAGTTTCCTTCGCATGGGGCGATTTCGCAACTATTCCTCAGTGTTCACTTCGGTTGAGTACACCAGACTTTTTAAGTGTCCTCAAAAATAAAAGTCAAGGGGATTTAGGTCAGGCGATCTAAGAAGCCAAGCATTTACCCTCCGCGACCTCTATCGCAAAATTTGGTGGTGCGCCTTCGTAATGGAACCACATTCGCTATCGAACGTCAATATTACTTCCTCGAGCAATTCCGCTAAAATTTCTTACAAACATTTTAAATAAGCATCACTAGTTAAACGATTTAGCATTAGAAATCGCCCAATTAGTAATAGTAATCCATTCACAATTCCAGTCTATACTAGTGAGAGATAGTGACAGATACAATTCAAGACAAATGCGATTATTTTATCAGTTCACCTATCTCAACATAATTATTTCGTTATCTCTGTCGATACAAAACTTTTACTACACCTTTTTTTATTTCCTATAAATACACATCACATACTATAATTCTTCGCAATTATGCGTATAAGTCAAGAATCACCCTGTATCACAATCACTGGGCGAAATTTCGTAGGGATCGCTCGTGAACAGCAGCCGCTAAGTCAAGGCGTGCACACAACGCACGCAACTGCGCGCCCAATACATAAGTGGACGATTGCATCGCGAGAGACAGCCGCAATCGTCCACTTGTGTATTGGACGCACAGTCGCGCATGTCACATGCTCAACTCGATTGAGTGGCACGATTCACGAGCGATCCCTGCGAATTTCCCCGCGGTAATATTAAAACATAACTAGATGAAAAATATTAAGACCATTTATTTTTCATCAACTCAGGGAGTATTAAAATAAATTACGAAACATGTTTGATTTGGAAATGTTCAAGAAATGCTTTGTATTATTGAGAAAACTAAAAAAAAATTACACAGGTTTACAAAAAAAAAAGTCCGGACTATTTGACCGGACCATGGTATCCCGGGATATTTTTGCGTCCTGAATCCGATCCCGGGGTCTGCTGAGCCCCATCACTTCAGAAAAACGAGATTTCAAGGTCACTTAGAGGTTAAAATTGTTTTTTTGGAACTGGACCCGGGACAATTTCTCAAGCGATCTGTTAAGTTAGAGGGTAACTGTTTAGGTCTTGAATATCTTCCAAACATCGGCAAGCTAAATCTCGATCGGGACTATCACAGTGCCACCCCAGTGGATAAAATGTTGCCATGATTGTTTTATCTCGCGGATTTCGATCTCCCTGTCAAGGCATCCAATTCCGGCGATCCGTTCGCTGTGAGATATTGACAGGGAACCCAGCCCTGCTATTAAACTGAACTCTGCTATTAGCATCACCCAGGAACAACGACGTGGACGTTGCAGATTCTGTTCCCTTCGGGGTGCTTGTTTACAGTGAGTCCCCTTGCCTCTAACTTTTCTCCCTCCCAATTTTTGCAGATTCTGGTCTCTTCGGGGTGCTTGTTTACAGTGAGTCCCCTTGCCTCTCACTTTTCTCCCTCCCAATTTTTGCAGATTCTGTTCCCTTCGAGGTGCTTGTTTACAGTGAGTCCCCTTGCCTCTCACTTTTCTCCCTCCTAATTTTTCAATCTTTCCGCGCTTGTTTATGGGGTCTGCAGGTTTACTCAAAACTCCATCTAAGTGCCTTTCTCTTATGCCCCTTGGTCGTATCCCTCTTCAAGTTCCAGCAGTAGTCTGCCAACATGTTGATGTCCCAGAAACCTTGGTAGCGTCTTTCCATCTCTTTTATATCTTGGTGAAATCTTTCACCTTGTTCTTCGCTATAATGTCCAAGGTTTTCTGGGAAATTGTCCAAATGTGAATCCAAGAAATGGACCTTCAAGCTCATCAAACATCCAATAGCTTTGTAATTCCGGAGCAAGCCCTCCACCAATTCCCTATAGTTTGGGTCTTTATTGTTTCCAAGAAATTTCTGGGCAACATTCACGAAGCTCTTCCATGCTTCTTCCTCATCCACCGTCATCGTCTTCGGGAATTCTGGATCTTTTATAAGTTCCCTTATTTGCGGCCCATTGAAAACCCCTTCTTTGATTTTGGCATCTGACAACTTTGGGAATTTTTTGTAGAGATATTGGAAGGCTTCGCTGCTTCTTTTTTTAAGAGCCTTGATGAATTGTTTTATCAACCCTAATTTAATATGGAGCGGAGGTAGTAAAATACATTTGGGGTCCACTAACTGTTCTTGCTCTATGTTCTTCTGACCAACAAGAAAATTCTCCCTTGATGGCCAAACCTTCCTTTCATAATGCTCATCACGAGCTCGACTATCCCATTCACAGAGAAAGCTCACTCGAGAGGTTGACAGTGCTACTCCAATGGAGAAAACGATAGAGCTAATGGATTTGAAACTGGCAGTGTATATTGAGTTGCCTAAATACAAAAACAGTAGTTCGTATTAATTAAATTATAATAAACATTTAGATACTTGATTGTACAAAATAAGCCTATTTTATTACTGATATATGCGCAATGCATTTTATTTTTTTATATTTGTTTTATAATGGATTTTAAAATCATCAATTTTATGTAATCAAAAAACGGAATGCATTCCGCCTAATTAAAAAAAAAACATTTAATATATTTTATTAATAACATTTTTCATATATCTCAATAATATTCGTTTTATAGTGTTGTTATAAATCGAGAAATGGGTCGCTTTGTATAGTGGTGCCCCCAGATCGAAAACACGAACTAATTTCATGCGGCATCATTGTCCCGGGTCCAGTTCCAAAAAATAACCATTTTAACCTCTAAGTGACCTTAAAATCTCGTTTTTCTGACGTGATGGGGCTCAGCTGACCCCGGGATCGGATTCAGGACGCAAAAATACCCCGGGATACCATGGTCCGGTCAAATAGTCCGGACTTTTTTTTTTTGTAAACCTGTGTTATCTATGTTTATGTGAATCAAAATTAGAAAATCAACTAAAACTGAAGAAAGTCATCAACATTATAGGAAGTTGATTAGAACCGTCAACACCGTACAAGTAAATCTAAGAATGAATGATGAATTTGCGACATTTTTTTACGTCATAATAATTTACGTTTCTTAAGTTTGGCATATTTTTTATCTCAGGCCAAAAAGTGTTAAAATCTTAATTATTAATTATCATTATTCTTTTTTAATAACAGTTATTATTTATTTCGGATAATTTACAAGCTCTTTCCCTTTCCCTTTCATTTTGATATTTAACCTCAAACTCTTTTTTTTATTCATGTATACTACGAGGCAGAGCTGGGATGAATTCTCAAAAACAGGATTTGAATCACGAATCCGAATCACCTAATATGATTCAAATCACGAATACTCGAATAAAGGATTCGTAAGTGAAAAATATGATTCGAATCAAAGATTCGAATCCTCATTTTTGAATCACGGATACAAATCCTTTAAAAATAAATTTGAATCTATTATTTGCAACCAGTAATATTTTATTCCATCAGTTTCTATTAACAAAAATGTTCATTTACCGACTAAATATCTGATTATATAATAATATTATTTAATGATGATATATGTGTTATTGAACTTCATTTTGAATCTGTGACAACACTCGTTCTTAGAAGTTTCAAATTAAAGGATCACTCTAGATTACTAAGTTTATTATCATTTTACAAAGGCTACAGCTCGAAGGACCAATCATGGTCTTCGGAGACCGAAGGACTACAGGAAATCGAAGTTTATTTACAAGAAAACAACGAATATATGAAGGTTTACAGCATGGATAGGAAAGAAAACATCCAATTTTGAAAAAATATCGAAGTTGGGTTGGTTTTCAGTGCGTTTTTAACTTCACTTTAAATCAGTGTTTTATACGCGTGGCGCATGAAGTAAAATTTCGAGTTTAGAAAAGCCCCGTGAAAATTTGTCTCGGGTCGCTGCGCGACCCTCGACAAATTTTCTACGCGGGGCTTTTCTAAACTCGAAATTTTACTTCATGCTTAGTCTGGGAGTGGACCGTCAAGATTTTCTACATGTCGAGATTTTCGATATTTCTAGATTTATGTCGATTTATTCACAGTTTGTTATTGTATTAAATGCAACTTTAATATTAAATAAAAACGGTTTTTTTTAGGTATAGAATATTCACCCATTAAGTGCCGAGCAAATTATAAAGTTAACTCTAAAAGTTAATTTTAGCTAAAATTTTGCATCTTTTTTTCTATGATTTCAATAAATGATTTATTATATTACATACGTCGATTTTTTAAAAGAGTTAAATTTAAAATTCAAACGAGTGCTGTCCACTCCCAGACTAAGCATGAAGTAAAATTTCGAGTTTAGAAAAGCCCCGCGTAGAAAATTTGTCGAGGGTCGCGCAGCGACCCGAGACAAATTTTCGCGGGGCTTTTCTAAACTCGAAATTTTACTTCATGCGCCACACGTATAGAACACTGATTTAAAGTGAAGTTAAAAATGCACTGAAAACCAACCCAACTTCGATATTTTTTCAAAATTAGATGTTTTCTTTCCTATCCATGCTGTAAACCTTCAGATATTCGTTGTTTTCTTGTAAAAAAACTTCGATTCCCTGTAGTCCTTCGGTCTCCAAAGACCATGGGTGGTCTTTCGAGCTGTAGCCTTTGTAAAATGGTAATAAACTTAGTAATCTAGAGTGATCCTTCAATTTGAAACTTTTAAGAACGAGTGTTGTCCACTCCCAGACTAAGCATGAAGTAAAATTTCGAGTTTAGAAAAGCCCCGCGTAGAACATTTGTCGAGGGTCGCGCAGCGACCCGAGACAAATTTTCACGGGGCTTTTCTAAACTCGAAATTTTACTTCATGCGCCACGCCTATAAAACACTGATTTCAAGTGAAGTTAAAAATATACTATTAACGTTGGATATTTTTCATGGTTAAGTAACCAAATATGCATTCACAAATATTTGAATTATTCGAAAATTTTAAATATTTGTATTCAAATATGAATAATTTAGTGATTTAAATATTCATATTAGAATATTTAACTATTTGAATTAATCGAATTCGAATCCCAGCCTTAATAGCGATGATTCGAATTATTTAGGAGGATTTGAATCCGTGAATGAGGATTCGAATCCTATTATAAGGATTCGATTCCTTTTATAAGGATTCGAATCCTTTTATAAGAATTCGAATCCTTTTATAAGGATTCGAATCCTTTTATAAGAATTCGTATCCTTTTATAAGGATTCGAATCATCTACGTCTGGATTCGAATACGAATCCTTTTAAAAAAATATAACGAATCCGGATCACGAATCCGTTTTCACTAAAGTATTCGAATACCTCTTTTGAATCCTCTAAAAGGATTCGAATCCGGGAATCGAATCCTGAATGATTCGAATCCTGCCCAGCTCTGCTACGAGGTGAGGTCTAGTTATAACACCTCCGATTTTTTTTTTTCTCGGGACTAAAAATAGATAGAAACATGCGGTTTGTTTTAAAGTACTCATGTACTTGTTGTGAATGCGTGGTATTATAATCTTCACTGTACGGCAAACAGAACTCTAGCGACATCACCGAGAATGTGAGGACTGTTTTTGATACTTAAAATTTCGGGTAAGCGCTATCGCTAAAAATAATGCATGGTCGCCATCGTTCTGGGACAGCAATGGGGTAATTCTTATTCATTGCATTCTAAAGGGCACTACAGGTGCATGCTACCAAGTTGTTTTCAAGAACGTTCTCCCAGTATTTCGTGAAAAACGACCAGAATAGGCTGCATGTGTGCTCTTTTATTGCATATGCGATTTTCTAGTGGACTCCTAAAAAAGCTTTCTCAGCGACCATGGAATCATGACGTCGATGTTGTGAAATATACTCAATTACATTAGAAGCGTAACACCCAGAAGGAGTTATTATTTTAACTTGATTTTTTGCCAGTATGGTAGTCTTACATCAAGAATAAAATGATTACATTTTCAAGAAATGTTATTAAAAAACAATCTAAAAAAAATTAATAATGTGTTTGGCTACCCCTTTGCTGTATACACTCCTGTAGACGTCTGGACATCGACAAAATGAGATGGTCGATGTCTTCTTGAGGCATCTCGTTCCAAGCAACTTGAATTTCATCGATCAACTGTGCTAGAGTCTGTGGAGGATGGTGCAAAGAGAATATTCTTCTTCCCATGATATCCCACACATGTTCAATGGGATTTAAATCCGGCGAACGGGGCGGCCACGCCAAAACATTAACACCAGCTTCATTAAGAAAGTTCATAGTTCGACGAGCAATATGGGGACGTGCGTTATCTTGTTGAAAAAGTACGTCTGGGCGGCCATCTAAATAAGGCAACAAAGTCGGTCGTATGACGTCTTCAACATAACGCGCAGCTGTCATACTGCCTCGAATGAATACAAGAGGTGATCGACTACCATAAGCAATAGCCCCCCAAACCATTACTCCAGCAGTCCTGTGTACATGCCTCTTAATAGCAAACCTAAGATCAGGTCGTTCTCCACGGTAGCGTCGTACCCTTCTACGGCCATCATGCGTGCCTAGACAAAATCGTGATTCATCGCTGAATACGACATCGTGCCATTCTGCCTCCCAATGCTGCCGTTCTCTGCACCAGTCCAACCTTTGGCGACAGTGTCTCGCTGTTAAAGGAACCACTAATCTTGGACGGTACGAAAGAAGCCCAAAGGATTGAATGCGGCGATATAAGGTTCGCATACTAACGGGCCTACCTTCTTCTCCAATCCATTGATCACCGATTTGACGCGTAGTAGCGAAACGGTCTCGCAGGGCTATTTGTCTTAAGCGCCGATCTTGACGTTCTGTGGTACGCCTTGGTTGACCAATTGGTCTTTTTCTTGCTCCTCTACCTTCTTCTGTCCATACCTGATACACACGTATTACAGTTGCTGCAGTGGAATCAATACGGCGGGCAATTTCGCGATAGGACATAGCGACATCTCGATAAGCAACAACTCGACCCCGGTCAAAATCGCTCAAATGGTGATATTGTGGACGTCTTCGGACTCGAGGCATTTTATTTAAACTTAACACACTCAACGGAAACACGAAAACTAAAAACATCTGTACTAAACAGCTCATATAAATAGTTTTATCAAAAAAGGAAAAGTGAAAAATTTTTTTTTTCACAATAAATATAAAACGCACAAGGTTAAAATTGTTATCAATGTATGCTTTAAATATAGTCACTCTGTTGCTAAAATATGAATTCAAAAAAATCATTCCTTCTTGGTGTTACGCTTCTAATGTCATTGAGTATATGTGTACGGCTGCAGGAAGGTTATGTAGAGAAATGACAAGTTTCACAGATTTCGTGTGACTAGTTTTTGAGAAAAAACTCGGAGGTGTTATAACTTGAACGCACCTCGTATTTTGGTATTACTGTCTGTTAATGTGTGAATTTTAAAATTATGGTGTTAAATTGACTTCACTTTCACACATCCCTTATTTATATTTATTTTCATTTATTTTATTTTTTTATGTTTTATGTTTAGTCTAATTTGTAATTTTTATATTATTGTGAAATTGCTCTGTAAGTGGGCTGTAGTCTGTTGGGCAATAAACTATTATTATTATTATTATTATAAATTGACTCAATCCCTTTAATCAATTCGAACCCTTTCCGTTTTGTCAATTAATCAACAACCTGATCAATTTTAAGTGCGTTATGCTATCGTAATCATAATCATAATCGAAATTGGCGTAATTGTCGGGCATTTCGCGAAAAAAGATATATATATTTATACGCCGGTGGTTTTGAAAATTTCATTTATCGATAAGATAAAACCGCGATCCGATCACGTTCACGTCACTTCCACACTCGGCGCTCGCGGGTAAAACTGCCGATGTGATGAACTTCCCCGAAAAACTACTAAAACAAAAATTCCGGATGTCCACGTTTTACACGTGAGAGTTAAACGGCGCTCTTTCAAAAATCGGTCTAATCAAGAACTTTTTTTTACATTTTTCCAGTGAAACTGTGGACTTAGATCATCCCTTCCATCCCAACTCCGGCAGTTCGTCGAATAGCAGTTTAAGTTCGAGGTATGTATTTGATTCTGTTTTTTTTTTCTTAATGTGGGAATTTGAATTTATTCAGCGCAATTACCTAACGTTGTAATTGTTTTAAATTTGACGTTAATCATAATCTTATCAATTGAATGTTGAGTAATAAATGAGGATGGATTTTATTTGAAAACGTGCGCGAAAACCAAGGACAGGAAATGATTTATGCACTCGTAGTAGAGCTGGGCAGGATTCGAATCATTCAGGATTCGATTCCCGTATTCGAATCCTTTTAGAGGATTCAACAGAGGTATTCGAATACTTTAGTGAAAACGGATTCGTGATCCGGATTCGTTACATTTTTTTTTCGAATCCTTATAAAAGGAATCGAATCCTTATAAAAGCATTCGAATCCTCATACACGGATTCAAATCCTCCTAAATAATTCGAATCATCGCTATTCAGGCTGGGATTCGAATTCGATTAGTTCAAATAGTTAAATATTCTAATATGAATATTTAAATCACTAAATTATTCATATTTGAATATAAATATTGAAATTTTCGAATAATTCAAATATTTGTGAATAGATATTTGGTTACTTAACCATGAAAAATATCCAACGTTAATAGTATATTTTTAACTTCACTTGAAATCAGGGTTCTATACGCGTGGCGCATGAAGTAAAATTTCGAGTTTAGAAAAGCCCCGTGAAAATTTGTCTCGGGTCGCTGCGCGACCCTCGACAAATTTTCTACGCGGGGCTTTTCTAAACTCGAAATTTTACTTCATGCTTAGTCTGGGAGTGGACAACACTGGTTCTTAGAAGTTTCAAATTGAAGGATCACTCTAGATTACTAAGTTAATTACCATTTTACAAAAACTACAGCTCGACGGACCAACCATGGTCTTCGGAGACCGAAGGACTGCAGGGAATCGAAGTTTTTTTACAATAAAACAACGAATATCTGAAGGTTTACAGCATGGATAGGAAAGAAAACATCTAATTTTGAAAAAATATCGAAGTTGGGTTGGTTTTCAGTGCATTTTTAACTTCACTTTAAATCAGTGTTTTATACGCGTGGCGCATGAAGTAAAATTTCGAGTTTAGAAAAGCCCCGCGAAAATTTGTCTCGGGTCGCTGCGCGACCCTCGACAAATTTTCTACGCGGGGCTTTTCTAAACTCGAAATTTTACTTCATGCTTAGTCTGGGAGTGGACAACACTCGTTTGAATTTTAAATTTAACTTTTTTAAAAAATCGACGTATGTAATATAATAAATCATTCATTGAAATCATAGAAAAAGATTCAAAATTTTATCTAAAATTAACTTTTAGAGTTAACTTTATAATTTGGTCGGCTCTTGATGGGTGAATATTCTATTCCTAAAAAAAACCGTTTTTATTTAATATTGAAGTTGCATTTAAGGGACAACACCACTGTGACCCCCTGTTTTTTTGCCGTTTTTCAAGAATTTTTTTTTGTGGGAAAAAAAAGAGATATTCAAACATTTTTTGTTGTTTTGTTCGTTGTTTATTCAAATTCAAATTTTTCACGCCTCATGGTGGCGCTGGGGAAGCTCCCGCGTCTGGTGCTGTTGACTTTGCAGTGATCCGCGGCACACAGCAGAACTGTCTTCAAAGTCGATCTGAAAAAAAATATCGAGTGTTTTCGTTAATAATATGATATTTTGAAGAGAAGTACATAGGGATTTGAAAAAATTTTATTTTTAAAAAATAGGAACGCTTTCGAAATTTAATGTCGATTTTCGAGCAAAGTTTCTCGTTGAAAAAAGGCTATAATTTTTTTATTTATTTAGATATCGAAAAAATCCTATGTACTTCTTTAGATAAACTAGTTTTATTGATTCAGTCCAAATTTGAAGTCGATCGGATAAAATTGCTCGTTCTGCTGCGTGCCGCACTCAAAAAAGTGGTTTTGAGAAAAACGCATTCAAAGTTTGAAGTTTGTTAATTTATGTGATAAATTGGAAAACAAATTTTTTACCTAATCAGCGATTCCGGCACCATATAGCTGGCCTTCAAGAAGCAAATCAAGGTCCCCAGCATCTTTTCTCGAACTTGTAGAGGCTTTTCTTGCCTCTTTTGCAGCATCCGTGAGCGAGCGCTCCGCCTGCTCGATCCGCGCTGCGTCGGTTTCAACGCAAAAATTGAAACAATTTGGGCCGATGGTTACCCCCAACGTCTCCATAACTTTCATGAGGCTTCTCAGGCCATCGTTGAATAATAATACCGCGATATCAGCGGCAATATCGATGATTTTTTTGCCCCCGGACTGACACTTGGGGGCTATTGCCCAAACTGATTTGTTGTAGCTTTCGTTATTGTTTTGCGTAAAGCCGCCTAAACAACGCTGCAGCAAATCGTCTCTGCTCAAATTTTCATACACTGGCGTAATTGCCTCCAATACTACCTTACCTACCGCTATCCCTATACCGGCCTTGAAATTTTTGTAACTATCGCCACCTGAGGCGGCGCGGGACCCCGAGCGTCACGGAGCGCTGCACCGCTCCACAAAATATTTAATATCTCCGAAAATAATAATTTTTTCGACCTGGAACCAACGGCATTCTATTCTTAAATGTATTTTAGATTTTTCTAGATGGTTTTCAAAAAATCGATTTTTTGAAGCCGTCACAGTGGTGTTGTCCCTTAATACAATAACAAACTGTGAATAAATCGACATAAATCTAGGAATATCGAAAATCTCGACATGTAGAAAATCTTGACGGTCCACTCCCAGGCTAAGCATGAAGTAAAATTACGAGTTTAGAAAAGCCCCGCTTAGAAAAATTTTCACGGGGCTTTTCTAAACTCGAAATTTTACTTCATGCGCCACGCGTATAAAGCACTGATTTAAAGTAAAGTTAAAAACGCACTGAAAATCAACCCAACTTCGATATTTTTTCAAAATTGGATGTTTTCTTTCCTATGCATGCTGTAAACCTTAAGATATTCGTTGTTTTCTTGTAAATAAACTTCGATTCCCTGTAGTCCTTCGGTCTCCGAAGACCATGATTGGTCCTTCGAGCTGTAGCCTTTGTAAAATGGTAATAAACTTAGTAATCTAGAGTGATCCTTTAATTTGAAACTTCTAAGAACGAGTGTTGTCCACTCCCAGACTAAGCATGAAGTAAAATTTCGAGTTTAGAAAAGCCCCGCGCAGAAAATTTGTCGAGGGTCGCGCAGCGACCCGAGACAAATTTTCACGGGGCTTTTCTAAACTCGAAATTTTACTTCATGCGCCACGCGTATTAAACACAGATTTAAAACGAAGTTCAATAACACATATATCATCATTAATTAAAATCATTATATAATCAGATATTTAGTCGGTAAATGTACATTTTTGTTAATAGAAACTGATGGAATAAAATATTACTGGTTGCAAATAATAGATTCAAATTTATTTTTAAAGGATTTGTATCCGTGATTCAAAAATGAGGATTCGAATCTTTGATTCGAATCATATTTTTCACTTACGAATCCTTTATTCGAGTATTCGTGATTTGAATCATATTAGGTGATTCGGATTCGTGATTCGAATCCTGTTTTTGAGGATTCATTCCAGCTCTGACTCGTAGACGGTGGTTGCTTAAAAATAGTGCACAATGTTAGAGCAACAAACAGAAACTGGTTAAACATCCTGTCTTAATGTATGTATGATATAAATTGTGGAAAATTGATTAAACCTTAAAAGTGCGATTCTTTTCGCAATCTACAACAAGTTAGTCTTACAAAGACTATATCAATCCCTCATTGAAACAACTACTTGCCGAGCTAATACCCCGACGGACATTGAATTTATACAACAAGTGTTTGCTCTTACATACAGTAACCTACTGCAAATGTAACAATTTTGGTAAAATTATTCAGGCCATCTATAGACGCGCTTCGAGATTCATCTCTCATCAGTATAGCTTTACCATTCCCTCTAAACAATTTGACACCTTAAACTGGCGTTTACGTTACCGTTCAAACATTGAACGAAAATTGATTAGTTTTGTTTAGAACTGATATTTCGTAGAATACAAAATAATTACTTGTTTCAAATGTATGAATAATAAATTGATGTTACTGGTGAGCTAAACCAGTATTAGTATCAAACCATTGATAATGGACACATATATCATCATTACCATTGATAATGGACACTTCGTGTCCGAAATGTACATTTGGTTACAAAATAAAGTATTGAAGAAAGGTTCTAAGTGTTTTTTAATCAAAGTATAATTATCTTCAAGTAACTCAATCAATCCAAACAGTAACAGCAATTTATTATTCATAAATTGAACCAAAAGAGGTTCGGTGTTTATTATTTTTGAAAGCCTTGAATATTTCACAATTACTTTATTCTATGACTTATAGTCGAAATTAATCGGAAAGTGTAATAAAATCCTTAAATTATTTTGTATAATAGTTTCTTAATAAAAATTTTATTACATATTAAACCAGCGATTTTCTTTTAGTTGTATTTTTTGAGAAAACAACTAAGTAGTTTTGAGTGAAATATTCAAATGTTGTCAGATTGAAACTAGAGCTGAAGTGACCTGAGTTCTGATTAAATACGTTTTACCCTATTGATATTCGTTTTTTTTTTTGGCCAACCAGATTTGGGACTTATGAGTGACCTGAGTTTTGATTAAATACGTTTTATCCTATTTATATTCGTTTTTTTTTTATTGGCCAACCAGATTTGGGACTTATTTTTCTTACTTTGTTTGATTATTTAGGTGTTCCTACTGTTTGTCTATAATGACATTGATATATGAGTGCCATGTTGCAATTGATTAATTATTTGACAGAAAAGTGGTAACTGTATATTTTTGAGTTTACGTGAAGTGATTATTACCCATAAAAAGACTGTTATTCCTTACTTTATTTCAGAAAAGTGGTAATAAAACGCCGAAAGTAATATTTCGGCACTTAATTAATCTTTATGATAAGGTAACTAAGCACATGGCAAATATGTAGAAATTATAACCTCAAATTTATTTTCAAGGCAAAAGTCAGAATTACAACCAGAGTATCCAACCAAATATCCAACATTATAAAAAAATCACCAGATCTGGTTGGTCAATAAAAAAAAAACAAATATACAGACAGGAAGTTTTTCTTTTAAGAATACATACATATCCCGATGTGTACTCTGTACATTTTCAGACACTCGTTGTTTTTGAAAAGCATTCAGTTTAAAGCTTCTAACGAGGGTTTCCACTCCCAGATTAAGCATGAAGTAAAATTTCGAGTTATATTTCACGTAATATTTCAATTCAGTAATTATTCAGGCAATTTTTCTTTTAAGTATACCTACATATGCTTACATTGTAAATTTTCCGACATTCGTTGTTTTTTTTTTAATGTGTACAGGGAGTTTTTCTTTCAAGTATACATATCCGAATAACAGCTTATATGCGGTAAATCTACAGAGATTCGTTGTGTTTTTTTAAGAGTTCAGTTTGAAGCCTTACTCCCAGATTAAGCATGAAGTAAAATTTCGAGTTTAGAAAAGCCTGAAAATTTGGTTTGGTCACGAGCGCAAAGCGCGGAGCAACCAAACCAAATTTTCAGGCTTTTCTAAACTCGAAATTTTACTTCATGCGCCACGCGTATAAAACACTGGTTTAAATTAAAGTTCAAAATATACGTCAATAGTTAACTGCCTTTTCTAAACTCGAAATCTTACTGCATGCTTAATCTGGGTGTGGAAAACCCTCGGTAAGGCTTCAAACTGAACTCTTAAAAAAACACAACGAATATCTGTAGATTTACCCGATATAAGCTGTAATTGGATATGTATACTTGAAAGAAAAACTTCCTGTACACATTAAGTCTTTATTTATAGATTCTCTGCAAATTTTAATCACAAGATTTTTCAATTATGTTAAAAATTTACGATACGAAGAAAACGCTAAGAGTAAACATCCACGTCTGGTTTCAGTGTCTATTTCTAAATTCTCTGCAACTTTTATACACAAGATTTTTCAATTATGTCAATAATTTACGAGATACGAAGAAAACGCTAAGAGTAACCATCTACTTTGGATTTCAACATGGAGTGGATAAAACATCCATGTTGAAACCAAAAGTTGAGTATTTCGAGATGTGAATTAGAATCCAAAATTATTAGAATACAAAATTTGATCAAAAATCCCGAGCCGTTTTCACTGTAATCGCAGAAAAGGTCCAGAGCCAAATCTTTATAGTCCTTTCAGTTGATTCAGATCTTAGAATAGTTTTAAAAAATTCTTATAATATTATTCTAATAATTACGCCTCCAACGCTACTTTTTTCAAAGCTTGTTTTTCTGTGCATATCAGAAGTTTATAGAAAAAGTTTGTCTGTTTTATCAAGGCCCCAATAAAAACGTTTTATGGATGTTTAACTGATTCGGGTTTCAATCAAATTTTTCACAGGCGTATGTTTCAATTCGTTCAGGTCTTGGAATAGTCAGAATAGACTTTGCATAAGAATCTGCCTGTTTAATTCTAGTAATTTGGTGTCCAACGCTATTTTTGTCAAAACATGTTTCACTCTACATATCAAGAGTATAGAATAAAAAAGACTTTTCTAGGCCTTAATAAAAACGTTTCGTGGATGTTTAACTGATTCGGGCTATAATAAAAATTGTCACAGGCCTTTGTTTCAATTTGTGAAGATCTTGGAATAGTCAGAGTAAACTTTGTATAAAAATCTACCTGTTTTATTCTAGTAATTGGGTGTCTAACGCTATTTTTGTCATAACATGTTTCACTCTACATATCAAGAGTAAAGAATAGAAAAGGCTTATCTAAGCCTTAATAAAAACGTTTCATGGAAGTTTAACTGATTCGGGTTTAAATAAAATTGCCACAGGCGATTGTTTCAATTCGTGCAGATCGTGAAATAGCCAGAGTAGACTTTGTATAAAAATCAACCTGTTTTCTTCTAGTAATTGGGTGTCCAACGCTATTCTTATCCCATCATGTTTTTCTCCTCATATCAAGAGTTTAGAATAGAAAAGTCTGCCCTAATAAAAAAGAATAGAGAAGTCTGCCTGATTTAAACGAAATGTCATTAATGTTTTGTTTTTCACTGATTCAGGTCTTTGGATAGCCCTAGTAGTAATGCCGAAACAGTGTCAGACAGCGATCTGGACGTTGAAGCGGATGCGCCAGACTGGAAGAGCACGCTCACGGACGAACAGCTTTCGAGGTTACATCCGGACGAAAAGAAAAGGCAGGACGTTATTAATGGTAAGTTCAAATAATCGTCATCACTGATAAATTTCAAAGATCTTTAATCTCCTGATGATCACATTAAAACGCATCAATCGTAATGGAAAACGCAACATTGGACTGAATCATTAGATGTTGGACATGAATGTATTCAATCTTTTGTGGGGGCTGCGGTGGACGAGCGGTTGAGTCGTTAGACTGAACCAATCGTCCACTGCAGAAATGCAATGCGAGTTCGAGTCTCGTCTAGGGCGAATAATGTTTCTATCGAAAAATATATATCTCAGATGCCATGGGTATTAATTGTGTTGTCCACATTTTCATTAATATGAAAAATTAAAATAGTAAAACTGATTGTGACTTGAATGGATAACCGCCTAAGTCAATTCCCCAATATTCATCTCATCCCTCAACCTGATTTCCATCTATCACATTCTTAAAAAAAAAATATCTGTGAGGAAAAATTACTGCAGAAGGTGATGATCTTTGGCTAAAAATAAACACGGTCAAAACAAGTCATGGTTATCAGCAGAACATCCAACGTCCAAGTCAATGTCCAAATATACAATAAGTAAATAGAGCAGGTAGCTAAATTTAAATACTTAGGCAGTTAAATCACCGAAGATCTGGATCCAGATTTGGAAATAAGAACACGTTTTAAAATAGCTAGAACAGCTTTCCTTAAAATGATAAAAGTATTTTACGAAAGAAGCCTTAACTTGAAACTGAGATACCTACCGGATCGTGAAATGGTACACAGTGTTGAGATTTGGACGTTGAAGGTCAACACTATGAACTGAATGTAAGCGTTTGAAATGCGGATCTTCCGAAGAATGGAAAGGATATCTTTCGTAATACATATCACGAATAATGAGATTTTCAGACACATGGACACGGACAGGGAGCTACTGGTTGTTGTGAACAAACGAAAGACAACATACCTAGGACATAACCTCAGAAGTACCAAAGAGAACCTTCTAATAATGGAGCAAGAACAGCATTAATAATGCAGAGATAAAAAGAGTAGAAAAATGTACGTACCTAGGGAGTTTGCTAAACGAACAATGGAACCATTCAACAAAAATAAAAAGCCGGATAGCAAAAGCCAGGCCAGAGCAACATTTAATAATATAAGTGCAGTTTTAGAAAACCACAGACTGAACATTAAATTCAAACTAAGACTAGTTAAGTGCTATGTCTTTTTGGTACTCTTGTACAGATTGGAGTCTTGGACCTCAACAGAGAAGCTTCAATAAATAAATTAAACGCTTTCGAGATGTGGATGTATCGAAGGATCTTTAGAATCCCTTGGACAGATCATGTTACCAACGAGGAGGTTTTAAGAAGGCTGAATACAGAGAAAGAAGTGGTGATAACGGTCAAAGAAGGAATATGGAATATTTGGGGCATATTTTGAGACATCCAGAGAAATACGAATTATTGCAGCTAATAGTCTTAAAGAAAGGTGAAGGGCGGGAAACCTACGAACGTGGTTCCATACAACTACCACCGAACTATTTCGTACTGCCGCGAACAAAGTAAAAATTGCGTTATGGATAGCCAACATCCGGTAACGGATAGGCACGCTAAAAAGAAGAAGAATAATGGAGGGTAAGATCTTCAGTAATGGAGAAGGCACCTACACAAGAGAAGTGAGAAATTGGTCAAATAAGGACTCACTTGTAAGATCTTGAAGATTTATTCAAGAAACTAATAAAGTAAAGGTTCAAAGCCCAATAATCTTGACATAATGGACTAAATGTCAGCAAACTCCGATTTATGTCAACTGGCATAATAGTCCAAATGTCACTTAACGCCGACTTATGTTAATTTAACACAATGGACTAAATGTCGGCTAGCGCCGACTTATGTCAAGTTGAAACAATGGTTTAAATGTCGGCTAGCACCGACTTATGCCAAGTGTCATTCTGGACTTATATTAAGTTGGCACAATAAACTAAACTTGTGTCAAGAAACACGATGGCTTAATGTCGGCTAGCGCCGAGTTATGTCAAGTTAACAGGATGAACCAAATGTTAGTTTTTGCCAACTTATGTAAATATCATAGTCAATACTGTAGCTTACAATTGCAATGTCACAATAGAGACATTTTTTAAAAAAATCATAGTAAAAAGACAGTCAACTAAGTGATTTATAGTCATATCACAATAGTAGAGTGATTTACTTTACCAAATCCTATCTTAGTCAGAAGACAGTCAACCAAGTAACTTACAGTCATGATATCACAATAGTCAAAATATAGCCAACAGAGTGATTTAATGACAAAATCCTGTCATACTTGTGGACTTATAGTCAATGTTGCAATAGTCAAAATACTGTCGACAAAGAAATGTAATTCCTAAACACCAGTTAATTAAGTGACTTATACTCATAAAATGGCGGGCAGAGAAATTAAATAACAAAATACTATCATAGTCAAAAGACAGCCGACCAAGTAATTTCAAGTCAAAATTTTATAACGGTAAAAGACAAATAACACAGTGATTTATAGTAAAAATAAATTTTAGACAAAGTCGTTTTTTTTCTAGAACGATTTGCAAAATGTCTCTTTGTTTTTACGTAATGCATCATTTTTTACGGTTATCTAAATTTAAATTTATGCTATGATAATTTTGACACGAGTCGGCTTCAGCCGACATTTAGTCTATTGTCTCAACTTGACACAATTTCAAGTTTAACCATGTAATGCTATGCTATTGTTTTTCTTTTTTATTGGCAGTTATGAAACACATTTTGAATGTTGTGATATATTTTAAACTAACGAGTGTCTTCTACTCCCAGATTAAGCATGAAGTAAAATTTCGAGTTTAGAACAGCCTGAAAATTTGGTTTGGTCACGTAGTGAAGCAAAGCGACCAAACCAAATTTTCAGGCTTTTATAAATTCGAAATTTTACTTCGTGCGCCATGTGTGCAAAGCACTGATTTAAAGTGAAGTTCGAAATATACTGCTAAAGTTTGATCTCACGTTTGGGCCCCTCTAAGACGGAGTCCTAGATGCCTGACTGTTGGACATTGATATAAATTTCAATTGTAGAATTATTCCACACGGAGAGGTCGCACGTTCGGAACCTGAAGGTGCTGGACCAGGTCTTCCGGCGGAACATCGTGGAGAACAGGGCGTTGACGGAGTCGGAACTGAAGCTCGTGTTCGCCAACCTGACAGAACTGCTGCTTATGCACAACCAGTTCAACCAAGCGATGAAGAGCAAACGGAAAGAAAACCCCATCGTGCCTGAAATTGGTGACATTATGGTCAACATGGTAAGTTCTACAAATCAACACCAATCATATTTTTCACATCATTCTCGTCTTTTCTCAACATTCGGTTGCATATCATTCCTCTCAGTTTTAAAATTAAACCTGGAATGTTATAGGGCACTTTGTGAGTACAGGCCATTCGAGCTCAAATTTATAAAAATATAGTAAAGTTCAAGAGAGGTGTCCGGTGACATTAAAGTTCAAATTAAAATAACTAGTTAAAAAAGTTTAGTATGATTTAGTGCTATCATTTAAAACAAGATTTAGAGTAGGCTTTGAATTTTAAATAAGATTGGCACTACTGACTGTTAACACAAAGTATACCATAACCCCAAATTTATTCCATCATTAAATTAGCATTCTGGACAACCGCACCAAAAAATGCCGCCCACACTAAATCATAATTTAAACGATCACACGGTATAAGTTGCAATTGAGCACACAAAAGTAGAAGGAATAATACCAATATGAAAATAACGCAAAGAAAAGTTGTACCATAGATTTTAAATCTGTAATCATAGGACACTTCTCGTGAGTTCTGCCCTATACATTATATATTAAAGCCCAGTTGCATCAAAAACTGGGTTGAACTGGGTTCTGAACTCGACTTCAAGATGACTATTGTTGTAATGTCACTTAGAACTCGAGTTAAGAGATGAACCAGCTCAACGTGTTTGGTGCAAATAGCCCTATATCTTTGAAGTATTGTGTAATTTTAATAATTTTACGTTTTTTTTAGTTTGATGGTGAGACGGGTAACAATTTCTGCACGGCCGCCTCGAAGTTCTGCGAGAAGCAGCAGCTGGCGCTGGAGTTCATCAAGGAGAAGCGGAAGAAGGACTCGAAGTTCGAGAGCGTGCTGTTCACCTGTGAGAAGAACAACCTGTGCAGGCGGCTGCCGCTGCAGGGCTTCATACCGCAGGAGATGCAGCGGCTGTCCAAGTATCCGCTGTTGCTCGAAAGACTGATCGAGAGCGAGGAGAAGATCGACCGGTTGGGCGCCGGCGACGAGATCGAGAAGCTCACCCGCGCCCTCGACAAGTCCAGGGAGTTCCTCATCAAGGTGAACGAGGCCGCCAAACTGGCTTACAACAAGGCCAGGCTGGAGGACATCAGCGAGCACCTGGATAAGCAGTTGTTCGAACGGTCCGAGCATTCTATCGTTAATGAATTTAAGGTAGGTTATAATTGATGACTAATATTTTTATAATCTGCAATCTTTACAATACTTCTAAAACCTACAATTATTCTTACTTTTAACTAATTGTAATGATGAATAATGAAATCTTTGAATTGTCTAACGATAGCATTGTCCAACGATAATGATTTCTTCGAATTGTCCAACAATAATGATACCTTTAAATTGTCCAACATAGCATTATCCAACGATAATTTTATATTTCAATTGTAATTTTTGGCATTGTCCAACAGTTGTATTTCTGTTTCCAAAAAGATCAGGTTAAAATGTAAAAAATATCATATTTCAAAAAAAAATTGCTAGACGCCATCGAATTTTGAAAGTCTTGATAAGCAGTATATTTTCAACTTCACTTCAAATCATTGTTTTATACGCGTGGCACATTAAGTAAAATTTCGAGTTTAGAAAAGCCTGAAAATTTGGATTTGGTTGCTGCCGCGACTAAATCCAAATTTTCAGGCTTTTCTAAACTCGAAATTTTACTTCATGCTTAACCTGGGAGTGGAAGACACTCGTTCTGCAATCGTCTATGGCTTGTTTTGTCATTTTCTGTTTAATATAAAACAAAAGTATGCGATATTTATAAAAAAAAGTCATAAAATTATGAATATTAAGAAAAGAAATGAAATTTGTTAATAATTCAAATCATGAATCTTTATATAAAAATTCTTAGAAATTCACTGAAAGCGTCAACAATAAAAAATCTCTGTACGTTTTCTCAATTTGTTGAATGTCTATCTCTCTCTATTTCTTTCGTTTTACATATTTTTATTTGTTTGTTACAGAATTTCGAATTAACGAATTGTACATTAATCCACGAGGGGATCGTGACGCTGAAAAGACATAACAAAACTCCACTTTCAGTGCATATGTTATTATTACAAGAAGCTGTGATACTATTTCAGAGGGAAGGCGAAAGATACGTATTAAAATTCTTCCAGGCCGGGAGTCAGCCCTTGGCTCCCATTGTTAAGATATCAAATGTGATTTGTAGAGAAAATGCAGCAGGTAATTTTGTTATTAAAAAAAATACATTTTAATTCTATTGAAAACAAGTTACACTTGTTTCTTGCTCGTTTGCTAGAAAATTGTTTTCTGAAAATTGTTTTTGCTTTTTTATTTCAGATTACGTAACATTGTTCCTTGTTAGCAACACCCAATATAGTCAAATGTATGAAATACAATGTCGAGATGCCAGTGAAAGAAAAACGTAAGTATTTTTTTTCTGTTTTAAATTTCCAACAAAACGTATATCAGTTTAAACATTAAAAGTGCGATTCTTTTCGCAATCTACAATAAGTTGTAGATTGCGAAAAGAATCGCACTTTTAATGTTTGAAGTATTCTGCAACCAAGAATTGGCAATTTCATTTATGCTTATGTTTGAACGGTAACGTGACCGCCAGTCTAAGGTGTCAAATTGTTTAGAGGGAATGGCAAAGCTATACTGATGAGAGATAAATCTCGAAACGTGTCTATAGGTGGCCTGAATAATTTGACCTAAATTGTTACATTTGCAGTAGGTTACTGTATGTAACAGCAAACACTTGTTGTATAATTCAATGTCCATCGGGGTATTAGCCCGGGAAGTAGTTGTTTCAATGAGTGTTTGATATAGTCTTTGTAAGACTAACTTGTTGTAGATTGCGAAAAGAATCGCACTTTTAATGTTTGAAGTATTCTGCAACCAAGAATTGGCAATTTCATTTATACGTATATCAGTTTTATTCACCTTTCAATACAAAAAAGAAAAGAAACTATCGCACAGGTTATTAAGAAAAATACATTAGTGAAATTCATTCTGTTGATGTTCTTTTTCTTGTTTAATTGCCTTAGCATCTGGGGGCTTTCCACCAACCCTGTTAATGTTAAAATCTTGTTGCAGTTGCAAGGTTAAATTAAATCACTTGTCATAAAGTTCATTTGATGTTTATATTCATTCTCAAATTGTTCTTCAGTTGGCAAAATTCAATATCTTAGAATAGGGATTTTGGTAAATGTTGGTAGTTAGTCCTACATGTCATAGTGACAATGGGCCGTATAATTTTCTCTTCATTAAGGCTTTCGTTAACTAAATAATTGATTAGAGTGAGTGAAAACATATCAAAATTGACATATATAACAGGGACCAACAAACTTAACGCCTGTCTCTAACTTTAACAAAATGGAAATCATAAGGCCTATTGTCATTTCAATTTTGATTTTAAAATCGACTGTTTTCATTCTTGTCAAAATGTCTAAAAAGAAGGAAATCTTAGCAAAAAAATTTAAAACCTTGGGTGATTTTATCCCTTTGGGAAAAAACAGCAGTGGTCAGATACATTAAAGATCTCAAAACAAGATTTTAAACAAGAAAGAGCTTTGTGAAAGAGCTTCTCGAATTTTGTCATTTTCAATACTGAATTAAATTAATTTAGAGAAATTAACTATTACATGTTTTGGAATAAAAAAAAAAGTATAAGCTAAGTGGTGAAGTTTTGAACCTTAAATAGTTGTGGAACTATTTCTAGTAACTTAAAAGAGTGATTCAATAAAATGTATTTATTATAAGTGATTTTTCACTGAAATTTTGACATTGACAATTAAAATAAAAATCAAATGAACTATATACAGAGAGTTTTATGTAACACCCGAACATTTTCAATGGTTATTTTCGTATGTTCTATTTATCAAACCAATGCATTCAATACGATTTGACACCTTTAATTTTTAGGTTATGTGTAAACTGAGTTGCCTATATGACCATTACAAATTTTAGCCAATCAATCACAACTCAACTTGTACATACAGGGAGTTTTTCTTTCAAGTATTCATGGCCCAATTAAAGCGTATATGCCGTAAATCTTTAGATAATCGTTATTTATTTAAAAAAATTCAATTTGAAACTTAAAATGAGTGTGTTCCACTCCCAGACTAAGCATGAAGTAAAATTTCGAGTTTAGAAAAGCCTGAAAATTTGGTTTGGTCGCGTAGCGCGAAGCGCGGAGCGGCCAAACCAAATTTTCAGGCTTTTCTAAACTCGAAATTTTACTTCGTGCGCCACCGATATAAAGCACCGACATATTACGAAGTTTTAAACACAGCGCTAAGCTTTATATTGAATCAGTGTTTTGTACCGGTGGCGCATGAAGTAAAATTTCGAGTTTAGAAAAGCCTGAAAATTTGGTTTGGCCGCTCCGCGCTTCGCGCTACGCGACCAAACCAAATTTTCAGGCTTTTCTAAACTCGAAATTTTACTTCATGCTTAATCTGGGAGTGGAAAACACTTGTTAGAGTTTTTAAATTGAAAGTTTTTAATAAGATCATGAATATCTGAAAATTTACATTGAAAAATCGTAACATGTATACCTAAAAAAAAATGTTAGAACTTTTTTTAAATTTGAACATATAAATGGGCAGATAATAAAGAAGACAAATATTCCTGAGCAAGAAATGTTACCTGATACTCCTATCCTATCTGATCCTCAAGACACTTTATTAAATTAGTAGTAGATACAAATAATTTGAGGCGGTGATAGGTACATTTGTAATCGTAATCTTTGTGAGTTAATTAATGTCAGATTTCCATAACCTACAAATTAAACGTTCATTTACAACATAACATGTGATTAATCTTGTCCTAACCTAGAACACACAACCTGCATCATACCACTAAATTCTTGAAATGTCAAATTTGATTGGTCATATTAAAAAAAACAGATTATAGATGGCAACCACAACTGTCAGATGTTACAGTGCCTTGATTAAACACAGTAGCGACAACTTTGGTATTCTTTTTGATTAGTTGTTAGTAATTCTGACCCAAAATGGCGAAGCTATGAGGTCTAAAGTTAGTTACAGCAATTCCGTCTAAAGGTTGTGCTTTATGTCACTTACCCCAAAATCGTATCTCGAAAATTCGCAAAAGTAAATAGAATCAACCTAAATAACGTGTTTAGGTAATAATTTGAGGTATGTATGTTCCTATTTCAAAATTAAAGGAATAGCTCCCGCCCATTGATGACGCTTTAACTAAAAGATGACAACACTCGCTGTCACAATTGAATACCAGATGTTTGTATTATAACCTATTCTCTTGATTAATGTAGCCTCATCATGGCGGATGACAGGGGGTTGTCGCCAATGTGTTTAATTAAATCACTGTATCAGATGTGATCTCGATATACTCTGTATTGGTCATATGATTCGTCATATTAAAAAAAACAGATTATAGATGGCAATCACAACTGTTAGATGCGATCTCGATATTCTCTGAATTTAAGAATGACGGGAATAATTTTTTTTACTGCGTGTAAACTGTGCACAAATTGTACACCATTTTTGTACATTGGGTTGTATATTTGGTGTACAGTGTGATCAACAATGATTGTAGACAGGTTAAATTTCCCACCAAAAAATGTTGGTACAACTGATTATATGAAAAGAAAATCCCCTAGATTGCTTTTTCATTGGCGTAGCAAACATTTTGTTCCAAAATAAATTAAATATTTAATCATAACCATATATAAAATTTTTACAATTTTAATTAAATATACAAAGTAAATTGAAGTAAGTTAAGGTTTTGTGTATTTTTAATAAACGTAGAGTTAGCATCCCTAATTTTATAATAAATGTTGAAAATGATGGCCCTCATTTTATAGGCAAATGTTAACTCTACGTTTTTTATTTTGAAATACTCGTTGAAGCTCCTCCGGATTTATGTTCCTTATCTCTTCTTCAATTGCTGCTTTAAGCTCGTTTAGGGTATGCATTCGATTTTTAAAAACCTTATTTTTTAAATGCCCGAATAAATAAAAATCGCACGGAGTGAGGTCTGGCGAACGTGGTGGCCATAATCCGTCGCTTACCAAGCGATCATCGTAAAATTCCCTCAAGTAATTTAATGTCGCCAACGCAGTATGAGTAGTTGCTCCATCTTGCTGAAAATAACCCATTATCTGTTCGTCATCATGCAATTGATTCAAAAATTCATCTAGAATGAGTGTTCGGTAGCGCTCCGCATTGATTATTTCGTTGAAAAATATTGGGCCAATTATCCGACGTCTCGAAATTGCTACCCAAACACCAATTTTTTGTGGATGTAAATCCGTTTCAATAAAAGTATGAGGATTTTCCTGACAAGTGAAACCACGCCTCGTCAGTAAAAAAGGTCTTGTCCAACATACCATTATCATTTAAATTTTGGTCAAACCAATTGCAATAATCAATTCTTTTTTGGAAATCAAGTGGCTGAAGTTGTTGAACTACCGATACCTTATACGGGTGCAAATGCAGAAATTTTTTTGCGGCTTTTATGCAACTCCCATACGATACGATTAAACATTAAAATTTGTGCGCACCTTAAAATTAAGAACATACCCGTTTGAGCTGAAAGTTTTCTTAAAGATTTTGTTGGGCTTTGTTCAAGTCGTTGTTGAATGTCGCCAACAACCTCTTCTGTAAAGATAGGCAGTCTTCCAGCTGACTTGCCCTTTTAGATACAATTCTTTCCCTCAAAACGGTCAACAATGCGGGTTTTATGCGAGGAAAATGTTTTGTAAGGAATGTGGACATCGGGGAAGGCTTGAATAAATTGATTCAGACACGATTGTAATGAGTAAGTCCATGTGCCATCTTCATTCATAGTTCCACTTCGATAATGAGCCTTCAGGATGAAAGCATCATGCTGTGGTGCAAACATCACGGTAAACACAAGCGAATTCTCTTAAAATCTGTAAATTTAGGATTAAACTTAAATTTTCTAACCTTAAAAACAGCAAATCACTTACCACAAAACAAAGACTTATACAAAGTAGTCCTGATAAGAACTGATGTCTATGAAACAGAATGAAAAATAACTTAATTTGAAGAATGAATTAACACAATGGCAAAATACGACGCACGACGGTGCTAATGTCAAATCGAGTTACTGTTTATTAATTTTTCCTTGGCATGAACTTGGAGCGATCAAATTCCCCAGATTTTTCGGCGGGAAATTTTAACTTGTCTACAATCACCCTTTACAAGACACATTTTTTTATAAATAATATCATGTTTGTATATTGGGTTGCATATAAAGGCCTGTATTCATACCTCGCATTTAGTGCTGAAAGCGACTTTAGATAGTGTTCCAAGATGTGACTTCAGATCTGCCCTGACCACAATACTCTTCTAAAGGCCACGTTTTATTACAGTGGCTTTAAATTACTCTTACAACCCTCGTTAGACACAGAAAGCATGTAGCGTTTAAAAGTGACATAAATGTGACATATAAACATCAGGTTTAAAATCACATCTAGGAACACATCTAAAGTCGCTTTTAACACTAAATTTGAGGTATGAATATGGGCCCAAGTGTCTAAGCTGCAAACGAAACGTTGCACTAATACAATATAAACTAAAACATCTCTACTTGATTTTCGCAATTATTAATAACTTAATTGTTGAGGCAGTTAATAGTTGAAAGTTCATTTTCACTTTGATTTTAGTTTAAATAAAACACTTACTACTTAATTAACAATTGTCGTGAGTACAATAAAGTGTTTGAAAGTAATAAGAGTTTTATTTAAACTACTAAAATCGAAGCGAAATTATTAAGCCAAATTTGAACCATTCTAAGAACAAATCATTCATTTGTTTCCTTTTAAGTAAACAATAAGTAAAAATAACAGATTACTTAAAAAAACGCAGATTCTGTATTTCTAAATTTCTAGAGCTAATTCAGAGGAACTTAAAACATTTCGAAATGTTTTTGAAAAACAAAGCTGACATTTTTCTATATAAATAATACGAAAAATGTAATAATTGTGTTATAAAACATAAATAAAATATAAAAATGTGTGTATACTAAACAAGAAATTGATAATTTAAGTTTTACAACGTAGTGCGTGTTTTTGTTTACTTTCATGTGTTTATGCATGTGTATATAGTCAAGGCCGTAGGCCAGAAAAAAATGTCGGGGGGGGGTTTTAATGGTACAAATTTTGTTTTTGACGTTACGGGACAGCTTTTACATAGTACAATTTATTATTTTGAAAATTTCGGGAGGGGTTTGATCCACCATATCCCCCCACCCCTCTGGCTAGGGCTTTGTATGTAGTATTATTTATTTTTTTATACTTGACGAATCTGTAACACTGTATTTTGTTTTATAAGATAATAAACCAATTTGAATTTGAATATTTTTTAAAAATAAATGGAATATTCAATAAAAACAATTCATTGGATATACAAACAAATTAATAATATTTGATTCGCTGCCATGAAAATTTGTATTTGTAGAATGGATTTCAAAAATCTCAAACTAAAGGCTAAAAATCACTAAATATGATTAATTAAAGAGTGTATTGTGTTGGGTAATTTAAAAAAATTCAAGAACTGAAAATTCATTCAATTTACTTGGCCTTAATTGATCCTTAATCATTTTCGGACCTTTGGGTTTATGCGCACAAATGTGTTCTAATTTGAATTTGGAGTTAATAACGAGTGTTTTCACTCCCAGATTAAGCATGAAGTAAAATTTCGAGTTTAGAAAAGCCTGAAAATTTGGATTTGCCGGCGCGCCGGCAAATCCAAATTTTCAGGCTTTTCTAAACTCGAAATTTTACTTCATGCGCCACGCGTATAAAATACTACATTAAAGTGATATATAAAATACACTGCTTAATTTTGATCTTACGTTAATAAATCTTACAAATGTTTATATTTACATATCCCAAAGCAAATTGTTCGAATTTTGAAATCATAATGTAATGATTTGGTTAGACAAAATAAACATTTGTAAAATTTATTAGGTTAGGTTAGGTTTATATGGCAACAGCCGACGCTGTTCACTTAGGCCCATAAGTTATTAACGTGAGATTAAACTTAAGAAGTATATCTTAAACTTCACTTTAAATTAGTGTTTTATATGCGTGGCGCATGAAGTAAAATTTCGAGTTTAGGAAAGCCTGAAAATTTGTATTTGCCGGTGCGTCTCGCTTCGCTCGCGCGCCGGCAAATCCAAATTTTCAGGCTTTTCTAAACTCGAAATTTTACTTCATGCTTAATCTGGGAGTGGAAACACTCCTTATTCACTCCAAATTGAAATTTGAACACATTTGTGCGCATAAAACCAAACGTTCTAAAAGGATTAAGGATCAATTAATGCTAAGTAAATGAGTAAATTTTCAGTTCTTGATTTTTTTTAAATTACCTAACAAAATACACCCTACGCGACCAAACCAAATTTTTAGACTTTCCTAAACTCGAAATTTTACTTCATGCTTAATCGAGGAGTGAAAATACACGTTAGAATTTTCAAACTGGACAGTTTTATAAAAACATGGAATGCTTGAAAATTTACAGCTTATAAAGGGTGTTTTTTTTAGACGTGTGGTTTTCAAGAAGAAATAAACCGCATATAATTTAATGTTATGGCCAAGAATTTAGCTTTTTCATAAAGATAAGGGTTTGCCATTATGTTTTAAAAATGATTTCGGGCAAGAGGGCGCCGCGGCTGGCTCGAATAAATTCCAGCCGAGAGGCCCAATTTCCGACCACTTTTTGCAGCAATTGGGGCCGTATGTCAGCAATAACGCCCCGAATATTCTCTTCCAAGGCGTCAATCGTCTCGGGCTTATCTGCGTACACAAGCGACTTCACATAACCCCACAAGAAATAGTCCAGCGGTGTTAAATCGCACGATCTTGGAGGCCACGCCACAGGTCCACGACGCGAGATAATGCGCTCACCAAAAGTTTCCTGCAACAAAGTGATTGTTGCGTTGGCTGTATGGCATGTAGCGCCGTCTTGTTGGAACCATAGGTCGTCCACATTAACACCCTAAAATTCAGGCACGAAAAAGTCATTAATCATGGCTCTATAGCGTTCCCCATTGACTGTAACATTATGGCCGGCTTCATTTTTGAAGAAATATGGACCAATGATTCCCTCTGCCCATAGAGCACACCAAACAGTGATTTTTGAGGATGTAACGACGTCTCAACAATGACTTGTGGATTATCTTTACTCCAGAAGCGACAATTTTGCTTATTGACATACCCATTTAACCAAAAGTGAGCTTCATCGCTGAACAAAATTTTCTTGTGAAAATCGGGATCGGTGGCCATCTCGTTTTCGGCCCATTCACCGAACGTGCGACGCGCTTGATGGTCGTTTGGCTTCAATGCTTGCACGAGTTGGATTTTGTAAGCACGCAAACCAAGATCCTTCCGCAAAATCTTCCATAAAGTTGATGGACACAGCTCCAATTGTTGCGCGCGATGGCGGATAGACTCATTCGGGTCTTTTTCGATACTCTGCTCCACAGCAGCAATAGCGTCTTCGGTGCGCACTGTACGGCGTCTCTGAGGATGCGCACTATCCACTAGAGTAAACGTGGTGCGAAACCGATCCATGGTTGCTGGAATTACCGACTCTGCTGGGCGATTATGTCGACCGAATATTGGACGCAGCGCGCGATGCGTCGCGCGAACCGAACCATTATTTTGGTAATAAATTTGCACGATTTGCAAACGTTGTTCAGGAGTAAGTCTATTCATTATGAAATGGCAAACCAAACTGAGCATAAATCAAGTGACAGCTGTCAAAAAGACCATCTCCGAAAAAAGTAGTGCCGACTTGAAAACCACACGTCTAAAAAATACCCTTTACATCGGAATATGCACAGGTTAAAAAAAAATTTCCTGTATACATTTTACACATTGATAATGAAGCTTGTTATTTTACATCAATGGGCTCGTTCATCAAAATGTTCAACATTCAACATGTTGGGATTTGTTTGTAATGTACATTGGTATCTAATGAACGGTACTCCGGTCGGTCTTTTTCGCACGATTGCAAAAATCCCAAACGCCTTCACGATTAACGATCCGGTCATCAGAGAATTTCCCAACAGTTGGCAGTAAACTCCCAACTGTTGTCTATGATGAACGGGCCCAATGTCAAACACTAAAACTGTGTTATAAGTACCGTGCTATCATTTAAAACATGATTTAGAGTAGGCTTTAAATTTTAAATTAGATTAACACTACTGACTGTTAAAACATAGTTTACCATAACCTCAAATTTTTCCATTATTCAATTAGCATTCTGGACAACCGCACAAAAAAAACGCCGCCCACTCTAAATCATAATTTAAACGATCGCACGGTAGAATATTTCAAAAATAATGTTAAAGGATAAATTTAAAAAAACACTTGTTTTGTTTCACTTAAGTGAAACAAACCAAGTGTTTTTTAATTTATCCTTTAATATTATTTCAAAATGTTTCACCAAGTGATAAATGAAAAAGTTATTCAAGAAATATGTAAAAAAGTTAAGAACTTGTTATTTTTTTACATCAATGTTAAACACTAAAACTGTATTATAAGTAGAATATTTAAAAAAGTACATTTATTATCATAATTTAAATATTTTCATTATGAATATTAAGCTTAGTCATGTTATCCTTCATATTTCATGACATTTATACAACAAATGTCCGAAAAGATAAACATATGGGTAAATTTCTTTGTATTACTTTTCTTTGAAAAATTATCAAAAATATCAACTACCTAGAAACTGAGAAATCGGTGATCAAGGCCGTGGTATAATTTTAAAGGTATATTTTAAGTTTTGCCCGGCAAAACTAGCATAAATATTTTGCATAACATCAACATAAAATCTCCATTCCGGGAATCGATAAACTCAAATCCGTAAAAAATCGTTTGGGATTTATAACGAACAATAAAGTAGCAAAAATGTCTATTGTTTTTTTTTTTTCGTGTAAATACCGAGAAAACTATGTAAAAAAACTTTACCAAATTAAATACTAGCCTAACATTTCAATGTGTATAATAAAGTAATGGCTTTAACATTCAATCTATAAATAAAACTCCATTGATAGAAACATTTCTAGAAAAAGCGAACTAACTGTAAAATTTACAATATCTCATAGTAACTAGTTCAGCATATTCAACCAAAGTAACACCATCCAACACAATTGCAGGGTTGTTATGTTTAAAACACTTTGTTTTAAAACAGTGTTCTAAACATGTTTAAAAACAGCCATCGTATTTTAAATGGTTTTGTTTTAAACATGTTTTAAATCTTATATTTGTTTAAAACATGTTTTAAATCTTAAATTTGTGTAAAACATGTCTTAAACATTAACTTTGTTTAAAGCGTTTTTTTTATTATCCTAAATTTGCTCAATTAAGTTTTATACTACTTCATTAAAAAATTTTGTTTATATTTTTAAAGTTTAACTAAACTGTTAAAGATATTTTAAATTACATTATTTAAGTTAACATTTTATTACAATAAAATATCACAACTGTGTGTGTATTAATGTGATTTTTAAAAACAGGGAATTTCTTTCAGGTATACGTATGAATCTTTAAACGAGGGTTTTCCACTCCCAGACTAAGCATGAAGTAAAATTTCGAGTTTAGAAAAGCCTGAAAATTTGGATTGGCCGCGTAGCGAAGCGGAGCGGCCAATCCAAATTAGGCTTTTCTAAACTCGAAATTTTACTTCATGCGCCACACGTATAAAACACTCAAATATCGTAAAGTTTAAAATATACGGCTTTAGCAATCTAATATGTAGATGTGAATAAAACGTAAGTCAAATTCTGCGCTGTACAAATTGTTTAAAACACTGATATAGGCAACCCAATAACTCTAACGTATATTAGGTTGCCTATAATTGTTGTTGTATGTGTGTGTTTTGAACTTCACTGTAAATTAGTGTTTTTAAGCGTGGCGCATGAAGTAAAATTTCGAGTTTAGAAAAGCCTAATTTGGATTGGCCGCTCCGCTTCGCTACGCGGCCAATCCAAATTCTTAGGCTTTTCTAAACTCGAAATTTTACTTCATGCTTTGTCTGGGAGTGGAAAACACTCGTTAAAAGTCAGAAATTAACCGCTTTAAAACAACGAATTCACGCAAATTTAAAAAACGCTGTAATTATCGGGATATGTATACTTAAAAGAAAAATGTATGTTCTGTTTTAAACACGTTTTAAACATGTTTTAAACACGTTTTAAACATGTTTTTAATCGTTAATGTTTTAAACGCTGTTTCTGTGGAAAAAAACACGTTTCGTTTAAAAAAAAAACTATTTGTTTTAATTAAAATGAAATAAACGTTTTTTTTTTTTAACAACCCTGGTCAATTGTAACAAAAACATCGAACTGAGTACATCTCTGAATTGACTTAAAAATGACATTAAAACATGCAAGTATAAAGATCTTTATTTTTTTATTTTTAAATGTCTTCATTAATTGCGCCGTTTATTTTGAAAGTGGCCTCACTCCATTTCTCAATTTTTTGTTGTTGACTGTAATAACCTATATAATTTGAGATTTTTAGTCATAAAAACAACATTTGATTAAGTATATTCAAAATATAAATTATACAGGGTGTCCCATTAATGCGTTCTCGAAAGATATCTTGGCTCACGCTAAAGATAGAAAAAAGGTTTTTCCACTAAATTTGTTTGGTTTTAAGAGGTGCATCACCTAACAATATTTTCATAAATACAGGGTGCGCCATAAAGACAGTAGCGAGTGCAACTTGATTATTTTAAACGGACCACCCTGTATATTATTTGGTTTTTGAATGCCTCATAAATATTGCTTGTCATTTTATTAAAAATATTTGTTCTAAGTCGTATCGTTTCGGAATTATTTATCATTTATGGACTAAAATTGCATTTGCAGTGTTTTGGTAAACCAAAAATATCTCTGAAACTAAATAAGATAATAAGTTGCAGTTTTCGCCATTCTCTTCAAAATAGAGAGCGTTATCGGCTGCACTATAAAATTTTTGCGCTCAAGTTATTAGGCTATGAAAGAAAATTAGTTGAATTTATACATTTTCAATCGAGGATCACTTGATTTTTTTAAATGGAACCATAGAACTTTTTTTACATTAATCGACTCAAAATTAAAGTCCCTTTCGAGTTTGTTAAGATTTTTTTGCCTGTAGATGTAATATAATTATCTTAAAAACTTTAAAACTACGGATAAAAACTATAAACCTAATAGAAAGAGAATTGATTTTTAAATCGATGGGTGTCAAAAAAATTATATGATTTAATTGAAAAAACCAAGTTACCCTTCATTTAAAATATATAAATTCGATTTTTTACTTTCCCCCGTATGTAATACAAAGGGAAAGTATTGTTTTCGTGAAAATTTTCGAATCAAAAATTTTAGCGGAAATATCCGTTTTGAGGTCCCCTGAGTCGAATAAGACCATTTTTGAAAAATGTCTGTCTGTCTGTGTATCTGTGTGCGCTGTACCGCAAAAACCGCTAAAGATATCGAGATGATACTTGAAACTTAAGCTTTTTGTTACAATCGGAAGAACTGAAAAGCTTTTGGTGAAAATCGGATAACCGGAAGTGGTACTTTACTCTTAGCGTTTTTCAGTTTTTTCAGATTTTTTCAATAAATGTTCATCAAACAAAAAAATCTTTCAAATAAAAGTTGTAGATAATAACAAAATGAAGATGTATTGTTCACTTACTTTTTGTCATAGCACTCTTAGTTTTTGAGATATTTCAAAAGTTGTGTGTTTTATCTAGTTATTGGTGTGTGACAGTGTATGTGTCGATACAATTGAAAAATGTTTCAAATAAAAGTTGTAGGAAATGAAAAACTATAGATTTTTTGTAGATTCACTTTTTGTCATAGCACTCTTAGTTTTTGATATATTTAATAAATAGTGTTTTTTATCTAGTCATTGATTTGTGTCAGTGTGTGTGTTGATACAATTGGAAAATGTTTCAAATAAAAGTTGTTGGTAATATAATATTAAAGATTTTTTGTATCTTCACTTTTTGTCATAGCACTCTTAGTTTTTGAGATATTCAATAAATAGTGTTTTTTTTATCTAGTCATTGGTTTGTGTCAGTATGTGTTGATCCAATTGAAAAATGTTTCAAATAAAAGTTGTAGTTATCAAAAAGTTGAAGACATTTTGAAAATAATAATGCTACAAATATTTTAAAAGTGATTTAATACGCAATTTACGGGGGAAAGTACTATGATGGACACATCACCATTTTTTTATTTCGTAGCCAAATAACTTAATCGCAACAACTTTATAGCGCATCCCATACTGCCCACTATTCTCAAGAAAGTAGTGAAAACCGCAACGTTTTATCTTATTGACTTTTGGAGATATTATAGGTTTACTATTGCAATCGTGATTTTTGTTTATAAATGTCAAATAACTTTGAAACGGTACGATTTATTCTGAATGTTTTTATTACAATGATACACAGTTTATATGAAGAATTATAAAACATATAATATATAGGGTGAACCATTTAAAATAAGCAAGTTATATCCGTTGCTATCTTTATGGAGCACCCTGTATACATAAACATGTTTTTAGGTTATTCAGCTCTTAATACCAAGCAGCTTTGGTAATGAAGCTGTTTTCCTATCTTTAATGTGAGCCGAGAAAGCACTAATGGAACACCTTGTATATTTTGAATATACCTAACTAGAAATTGTTGTTTATGACAAAAAAACCTGAAATTATGAAAATTATTTCAGAAAAAGGTCAGAAAATTATGGCACAATTAGGTCAGTTGCAACAATAATATTGAACTGAGTACATTTCTAAACTGATTTAAAAAATACATTAAAACATTAAAGTATCATGGCGTTTATTTCTTAAATGGCATCATTAATTACCTTATGAAAAATGTATTTTACGTAGCAAATAGGTAAAGAGGAGGTATAAAATCTCGAATTAGAAAATGATGGTAAATATCAGTCGAATAAAAGCAATAAACAACTCTAACGTTAAGAATTTGTAAATATTTTTCTGTTGATTGGATGAGTTCACCTTTTAAACCTTGAGTTATTTGTATGTTCAAACAAATTTCAATAACACTAGAGAGGAATTAAAGAGAACACAAATATATGGCAAAGGTCATGGCTAAAAATAAATAATATTCACAAGAGTTTTTAAATACTTGACAGTGGGGGAATGGGGATAGTTAGAGCCCCTGGAAAAATTATATACAGGTCCAAAAAAATATAATAATAGAAATACTAGCCATGATGTTTAAAGGTCTATTTAAAAAAAAATATATTGAAAAATGTTTTAGCTTGACCTAATCTTTTCGTTAAACAAACAGTGTTGAAAAATGTTAAAAATGAAAAGCCTTGCCAATTTCTCAGAACAACTAAGCAATTATTTTGTATTCAATAATGGATAGTCTTTTAGTATATTGTTATGTTTGTATGCTTATTTACATTATTGAGTGATGAATGAATAGAAGTGCATAGAAATGGGCCTGATCATCAGAGACAACAGTTGGGAGTTAACTGCCAACTGTTGGAGAATTCTCTGATGACCGAATTGTTAATCGTGAACGTGTAGATTTTTGCAATCGTACAATAGACCAACCGGAGTACTGTTCATTAGATACCAACATGCATCACAAACAAATCCAAACATTGATTGATAAGGCTGATAAATGTTGAAAGTTCATATTCACTTTTATATACATAAAACAATTTAAACACTTTCAAATATATATTGTAATAACGCTACAATTGTTTCACCACACTGTGTGAAGAAGCCACAGTGTGGCGAAACAATTGTAGCGTTATTACAATATATATTTGAAAGTGTTTAAATTGTTGTATTTATATAAAAGTAAATCCAAACATGTTTAAAGTTGAACATTTTGATGAACGGGCCCAATGGTAAATTTAGGAGACACTAAACTTATGCAACCCAAGGTACAATCAGAGCTGGGACGAATCCTCGTAAAAAGGATTCGAATCACAAATCCGAATCACCTAATATGATTCGAATCACAAATACTCGAATAAAGGATTCGTAAGAGATAAATATGATTCGAATCCTATTTTTTCGAATCACGAATACAAATTCTTTAAGAATAAATTTAATTTTATTATTTTTTTGCAACCATTAATATATAAATATCGTTACCAGTTGTTTTAACAAAAACATCCAAAACCTTATTATTTGTTATTAGCACTGAACATAACAGACTAAATATCTGATTCCCTATTACTCTGATTAAAGATGTATTTGTGTAATAAAATAAAACACTTTAACTTTGTTTGTATAACACAATATACCGGGTGTTTGATTAAGCGTGGCCACCGGCTGCAATTCACAGTAAAAGTAGCCAAGGGAAATCACTGAAAATTATTTTTAAGTTCCTAACTTCGTCGCTAGAGGGCGTAACATTTATCGGCAAACACAAAAATGGATTTTTATCATAAAACTGCTAACCAAAGCTAGATTAAAAATATACAAATCATAATCTACGCAGAATTTTACTCAATTTTAACTACTCACTTGTTTCTTTATCTTACATATATGAAGTAGGGGAGAGCGGGAACGTGTGATCATTAAACTACATGTACCTTTAGTTGCGATTAACCATAATTTTCAAAATTAGTGTCATTTTATAGGTAATTTAAAGCACTTTTAAAAGAACGTTTACTCTCTTTTACTTTAGGTCTTATAGTAAGCGCCAGAGGGCCTTTTTGGAACAAAACACTATTTTCTAGATTTTGTAAAAAATTTCAAATTGTAAGGTATAGTTCTCTTACACTAATTTATCACAGCGTGAAATATCGAGAAAAATGGTAAAAATCTCATTCTAATATCTTTATCCTAACCGAAGTTATAGTAAAAAGTTTGCTAGATTTGCCCATTTCCAACTACGCACTATATAAAAATATATTTTTAAATCTAGTAGGTATTTAAGCTCATATGTTTTATGTCCAAGAGGTCAACGAGAATTAAAAAAATAACAAAGACTACTTTTCCTCATCAATATGTTATGTTAATCCAATATGTGAGTAAATCCAAGATTATTTACATTCTCAAATTATAGCAGGCTATGAGATCAGTGGGTCGATAGCTTTTTGTGATTGGGGGGATTTGAGTTAGTATTTTATTTCATAAATATATTTTTTTAAAGTTATAAAAAACAAGAACAAAAAATGATGATGTGTCCATCGTAGTACTTTCTCATTTAAACAATTGATGATTCCCATACTAAACGTATTTCACTTGTTAATTGGTTAAAGACCATTTCACATTAAATCAGCGTTTTAAACGCGTGGCGCATGAAGTAAAATTTCTCGACAAATTTTCACGGGGCTTTTCTAAACTCGAAATTTTACTTCATGCTTAGTCTGGGAGTGGAAAACACTCGTTAGACGACCAATCATGAACTTATTTTGCACTTCTTTTTATTGTAAAATTTATGACTAAAATAAATAGAGTTGATGTTTCAGTCAACTTTTGGCGTACAGGATTTTCCTTCCAGTTTGACTAATTGTTGATTTTTTTTCAGAATAAGATAGTTTACTTTCACATACTGTAAAATCATACATTTTTCAAAAATCACAATTTTTAATTATTTAGTCCAGAAAAGGATAATATTGAACACAAATTGAACACTTTAATTCAAAAGCTTACCAAAAACGTATCGATAGTCGAATTTATTTATAATTCTCAAGATCCACACAAGAAATAAGCATATTTCAATATTCGACACAAAAAAATATATAATTCTTTCACATCTTAAAATTATGAGACCCTGAAGTAGATTTGGATAAATAAAAATATATAATAGATTTTATTTTAGACATTTTTTATATTTGTATTTGTTTATGTATTATGGAATCTCCAATTGAACACTATACATTAAAAACATAGACAGATTAAGATAACGTGTTAAAATTTAATACAGGGAATGCTTCTTTTAAGTATACATATTAATAAGCGTTTTTAAAAGAATCCGATTCGAAACTTTGAATGAGCGTTTTCTGCTTCTATATTAAGCGTGAATTAAAATTTCAGGCTTTTTTCAACTCGCAAGTTTACTTCATGCCCCACGCATATTAAACACTGAAAACACTGAACGATTGTTAACAAGTGAACTTCACTTGAAATTAGTTTCGTATACGAGTAGCGCATGAAATAGAATTATAACAAAATACATCGCCCACAAAAAAATAGCCTTTTAGTTCATTCTCCTAATTTTCAAGACTCATGGGGAAGGATTTATCCCCTAAATCCTTCCCCTATCTACGCCACCGTATGAAATTAGTAGAATGTTTAAAAATGCGTATATTTACTACAATTGAAATTACTTATTGAAATAATACGAAACAAAACCTAACAAAATAACAAATAATATAATTAAATCTGGCTTTGCAAAGGAAAAAACAAGATTTTATCAAAAAAATGCCAAATTAAGCTTTGTTATATATCATTCCTAATTAGCGCTAAATTTTGCTCGATTTCAAGTATTTTATCGTTTTTTTTTAGCTTGTACATAATAAGCAGGGGAAATAGATAAGTCTAACCATTAAAATGATTGTAACTTAAAATAGGTTTACCAAAATTTAATTAACTTAAAATAATTCGATAAATAATTGACAGCACTTTAAACTATTATGTACTCTAATTTACTTCAGTTTCTATCTTAATGGCGCTATTAGTGTAAAATACCCCATTCTGTCAAATTTTCACTATATCTCCGGTTAGGATAAAGATATCGAGATGCGGTTTCCACTAGTTTTCACACTATTTCTCATTTTAATTAACTAACGTAATTAACATATACCTTCCGATTTGAAAATTTAAACAAAATTGAGATAATATAGTGATTATCTAAATCGCGCCATCTGACGTTTAATATATTTACTAAAGTAAATCTGTGTAGATTTTATTTTAAAGTGTTATCTATCAAATGAGCCAAAGTTTGTTAAATTCGGTAAAACCTAACTTAAGTTATAGGCATTTAAATGATTAGACCGTTCTATTCTCCCCTGCGTCTTACGTAAAAGACAAAGAAACGAGAAAATAGTTAAAATTGAGTAAAATTGCCCGTAGATTAAAAATTTCATACTTTTGAACCAGCTTAGTTTGACATTTATTTGATAAAAACTTGTTTTTATCTTGTATGATAGAGATTGCGCCCTCTAGCGGCAAAGCTAGAAACTTACAAACTACTTCCAGCGATTTCTCTTGGCCACTTTTACTGTAAATTTGTTTTACTGCAACATGCTACGATGCATAGTTTCTGAGATACGCCCGATGGCCACCCTTAATCAAACACCCGGTATAATTAATACGCAATACAAAGTTAAAGTGTTTTATTTTATTGAATTAACATGTATAACGAAGTAGAAGCCTCCACCGTTCATAATGTATTTGTGTGTTTCTGAACTTCACTTTAAATCAGTGTTTTGTTTCGTGGCGCATAAAGTAAAATTTCGAGTTTAGAAAAGCCCCGTGGAAATGTGTCGAGGGTCGCGCAATTGACCAAAACACTAACAAAAGCCATACGATATTATTAATTTTTTCAAAATCAGCAGGCAAATTACAAAACAATTTATAAAATTAATTTAAATGTTGTCAAAAACAATGAATACAATTTAACAAAATGGGGGTTTCCCACAGAAGAAAGTTATATTATAAGCTCAGGGAAAAAATTCTTGAATCAGTGAAATGTTGGACAAATTTAACATTTCAGATTGAGGCTACCATGTCAGTTTTACTTCAAATAATATTAAACAAAATTTTGGAAACTAGATTATTATCTTTAGAAACATTTTCAGTCATTTAATGTTCTTATCAAAGCTTTCAGTTTGAAGTTTCGAACGAGAGTTTCCACTCCCAGACTAAGCATGAAGTAAAATTTCGAGTTTAGAAAAGCCCCGCGTAGAAAATTTGTCGAGGGTCGCGCAGCGACCCGAGACAAATTTTCACGGGGCTTTTCTAAACTCGAAATTTTACTTCATGCGCTACGCGTATAAAACAGTGATTTAACGAGAAATTTAAAAACACACAAAAGACATTTTTAAAGTTAATCCTCACAATTAACTCGAATTATTTTTGACGATTCAAAACCTTTTGTAAGTATTCGAATCACCCACATTTGGATTCGAATCACCCACATTTGGATTCGAATACGAATCGTCTTAAAAAATGTAACGAATCCGGATCACGAATCCAGTTGAAGTATTCGAATGCCTCTTTTAAATCCTCTAAAAGGATTCGAACCCTGAATGATTCGAATCCTGTCCAGCTCTGGTACAATTCATTTTTGCTTTCAGAAGATACCGCTCTTATTTAATTTGATTCGATCCCTATCAATGTTATACAGTATCATATCGCTCTTTTTTTTCTTTTTATTTTGAATTGGCCAATTCGGAAAATGTTTGTATGACATACTAAATGTATTTCAGTTTATTCCAATTGGTTGAAGATTTCACTTGAAGTCAGTGTTTTATACGCCTGGCGCATGAAGTAAAATTTCGAGTTTAGAAAAGCCTGAAAATTTGGATTTGCCGGGGCGCGACTCGCTTCGCTCGCGCGCCTCGGCAAATCCAAATTTTCAGGTTTTTCTAAACTCGAAATTTTACTTCATGCTTAATTAAGGAGCGGAAATACTCGTAAGAAGCTTTAAATTGACATCTATAAAAACAATGAATTCCAGCAATTTTACTAAAATCATCAGGTTATGTATACTTAAATGAAAAATTCCCTGTATTTTTTTAAACTGTAAACTAATCTTAATGAATTTAGAAATAGAAACACAAGAACTGCACCAGGAGACACAAAATCGCGGCGTTGACCCAAATCCTAAATAAAGTGTGATTAATGAATAGATAGCCCCTCTAGTGAGAGTGAGAGAAAAAGAGGAATGAAATTATACGTGTTTTCCAAACGAAAACCGAACCGTGTCTTGTTGAAACATTGGCGACAATGACGAGATCGCGACTGTTTACAGTAGGCCGGCACCCCAATTAGGCAAATCCTCGAAGAATCCAAAACAAGCACGCGCGCTAATTTCCCAATTAATCGTGTTTACATAACATTTCCTGTCTTGTGTCAACTATAAGAATAATAGGATCAAATATGTAAATCTTGACTCTGGGTCAAGAGAAATAATTCGACATTTTTACAAAATTTTAAAAGAACTGAAAAATGTTAAGACTAGAGCTGCGGATATCCGGATAGAAATGATTCGAATATTCGAACAACGGATATTCGTTATCCAGATAACGAACTTTTAGGCTTTTCTAAACTCGAAATTTTACTTCATGCTTTATCTAGGAGTGGAAAACACTCGTTTAAGACTTCAAATTAAACTATTTTAAAAAATAAACGATTATCGGAAAATCCATACATGTATTTATATTTAAAAGAAAAATTCCCAGTATGTTAACCAAATTTTAGTGTTGGCAAATGCCACCGTCGGGGGGTTAAGAGTTAAACTACTTCAAAATTGTATCCTATGTAAGTTTAAAGTTTTTCTTTTTTAAAAATTGTGTTTGTAACATAAAATGTTATTATTTGTAAAAGAACAAATTATCACTTCTGTGTCAACATTTTGAGTGAATTGAAATTGATATTATGCAACTATCTACCATTGCGTTACTTATCGTCAGCGGTATTTGTCCATGCCTACATTACAGAATGCACTCGATCGTTTTGTCAATGCAGAAATTTTTACTTCAAACCTTAGTAATTATTGTGTACAATTCTGTATTAATTATAAACGATTCAAAAAATCATTTCGATACTTAGGTTAAAGGTAATTTATTCAAAAATGTCTAATTAAATTTAAAATTTAAAGTGCAATATGGAGTATTGACGATGCTCAGTCTTATTTGCGTCTCATACACCTCAAAACCCAATTTCAGTTATTTTGGTTTATACGCCCCTTTGTTATGAAGCCCTTGATATGTAGTTTAATGCTAGTTAATTTTTACTAGACCCATACAAACACGATACTAACATATTAATAGAACTTTATAAAGCCTTCAGCAATCAATCTATAAATAAAACTGAAGTTATAGAAAATATCCTACAAAATGCGAAATAACTGTAGAAATTGCAAAATTCGTCTACTCTCTCTTTCTCTTTAGTGATTTGTTTGAATTGTAGTAATTAGTAATTTATTGGAAATAACAAGATTAACCAAAGTCGGTATCTATACTTGTTAAAAGTGATTTCTAAATGTTTGCCTTTTGTAATTAGTTGTTCCATTTATGGTTCACAATGGTTACACATTTTTGTAGTAATTGGTTTATGATGAATAAAAATTTGTATGTTCAAATAATAATAATTGGATCTGTAATGATACAATTAGAGATTTTCTTGTTGACTATTTTAAAATTTGCAGTCTTTGTTAATAGAATTGCCGTTTCAAAAAATTCATTGATAAGGCTGATGAATGTTGAAAGTTCATATTCACTTTTATATAAATAAAACAATTTAAACACTTTCAAATATATATTGTATTAACGCTACAATTGTTTCGCCACACTGTGGCTTCTTCAGGCGAAGAAATGATAAGTACAGTTTGTCGGGTCGGGTATATATACAATGTTTATGGGGGGGTGGGTTTTTCAAAAAAAAAATGTAAATTTAAGAGGGGCGAATTAGTTAAATCTGTTTGATCGTTGAGAAGATGTCCTGAAAATGTTCTTTTATTGATTTCTAAACACTCCATGATGTTGAGTTTCCGACCTTTCCTTTCTAGATGTAGGACTTGGAAATTTTCATCGAAGTGGTGGTTTTCTTCGATGAGGTGGTTGGAGTATGTGGAGTTTGTTTTCTTTTGTTTGAAGCTGGTTAAATGTTCTTTTATCCTCTCTTGAAACGATCTTCCGGTTTGTCCTACATATTTCTTGGGGCAGTCTTTGCAAGTTAGTAAATAGACGCCACTTTGTTGAGTTTTATTATTTTTGTCTTTATAGTTTTTAATTATTTTTCCTAAGGTGTTATTTGTCCTGTATGCTATATTAATATTCAGTTTTCCTAACATTTTCCCGATTTTATTACTATTGTTTCCTGTGAATGTTAATGAAGAGTAGTTTTTTATAGATTTGTTTTTGATAATTGGGTAAATGGAATGTATTAATTTATTTCTTTGTTTTTTCTGTACTAATTTTTCTATTATTGATTTTTTAAATCCGTTTTTGTAAGCAATTTGAAATATTATTTTTAATTCCTTATTATAATTACTTTGTGTCATGGGGACTGCTAATAACCTATGTATCATACTATGATAAGCTGCTAACTTTTGAGACATTGGGTGATTCGATTTATAATTAATCGTCGTGTCTGTGTGTGTCGGTTTGTGAAAAATCGAAAACTCGTGTTTGTTATTAGTTCTCTTTATCTTTAGGTCTAAAAAATTAATGGAATGATCTACTTCTATTTCTTTTGTAAATTGAATTTTTTTATGTTGTAAGTTTATTAAATGTAAAAACGAATCTAATTGTCTGTCGGTGCCATTGAACGCTAAAAGTACATCATCAACGTACCTATACCAATAAACACATTTCTTAAAGGCCGGCAATTGAGATAATCCCTCTTCTAAGTTATTCATAAATATCTCCGCCATCAGGGGGCTCAGTGGGTTTCCCATGGCTAAGCCTTCCTTCTGGCGAAAACATTTATTACCAAATTGTAAAGAAGAAGCCACAGTGTGGCGAAACAATTGTAGCGTTAATACAATATATATTTGAAAGGGTTTAAATTGTTTTATTTATATAAAAGAGAATTGCCGTTAATCATTATATCGAGGGCTTCATAACAAAGGGGCGTGTGAATCAAATTTAAAATTTTACAGGAGAGAATAAATACAGGATTGCACCGCACATTTATAATTATTATTTTTAGAAAACGAAATTCTTTTTAAAACTACGTGAAGGGTTAGTTTATAAATTCAGGCATGGTAATTTATAAATGGTTTCTCCTTTTATTTTAAAATAATTTATCGCCGTTCAAACCAAGAATATTAATTATTAATTGACAACTTGGCGGTAAAAAAGGATAAATGTAATTTCTCTATCCTTCACTTTACATCTAGATGTTTTAATATAAAAGTGAAGAAAAAGCAAATAACTATTATTGAATTTATGTTTAGAAAACAATTGAGCGCCGTAACTAAACAGCTGAAATCCAATCGATCAGCGTGTTTCCAGTGGCGGGAATTTTAAACGTTTATTATTACCATTAAACCTAATGTGCCCTAAATTGGATCTACAGTTAGGGTAGAACCAATGTAGGACCCTGAATATAACCTGACTAAAATTTAGACTGATTATTTTAAAAGTGGTGTCAGTCCATTACAAAAAAAAAGAGATAGTTTACATTAAATTATTTGCAAATCTCGTGATATCTTTTTTTTTTAATAGACACCACATTCAAAATAAACAGTCTATTTATTTCGTACTCATTTCAAATTTAAAATTTTTGGAAAACGATATATTTTTGGAGTACTAGATGTTAAGTGAAGAAAAAGGAAATCCTTTTTCTTCACTTTACATCTAGAATTTTTAAAATAAAATTAAAAAAACAGCATCTGTATTCAGTGGCGGGATATTTAAAATTGTATGTTTTAATAATCGCAGTTTTGACGCTATTGGTACACACCCTCGAAAGCCTGGAAAGCACCCTAACCTAAAATATTAACCACATAAAACCTAACAATGAAAGTTTCCGCCGTTAGGGTACAACCATTTTAGGACCCCGACTATAATTTATGTTCGAATATACAAGATTTTACCGCCCGTATCATCGTAATGCAAAACCAAGTTTATAATTCCCGCCACTAAAAAGAGTAGTTTGTCAACGTTAAGCAAATGGAGATTAAGTGTTTACTAATGGAAAATTACAACACAACGTTTGTTTAAAGGTAAACATTATATTTACCCTTAGAGCAACATTATGTTGTACATTTTTATTAAATAATTTACCAGAAAAAATAATTTGTCAAAAACAAATAAATAATGCTATAACATAACCTCGAAATTTATCCAAACGTAAATAAAGTGAAGTTGGAACACATAAAAATGCGATTTTGCCGTATTAATTTAATCAATATTTCAATATACCGTACGATCATTAAAAGGTAGAAGTCCCATAAGATCGAATTTGTATTGCAAAAAAAAACAACTTTTTCTGTGAAATAGCTTTTATTTAATTAGTTTGAACGATATTAGTGTCAATCGCAACTGTTTCGAAAAAAGTAATGATATCTTCATCTATTAAGTATGAGGCCAAAAAATTTGTATACATTTGTTCGTTAGTTGTATAAGTACCACGTCCATGTGGAATAGGCATCGGGCGCAAAATGACTTGCGCAATTTATTCTATTGCAAACCTTTCAACTAACCTAACCTAACCAAACCTAGAAGTATGTGAAATCGTTAGCGTGTGCAAAGATACTTAAGCAATGTATTTAATTTGAAACCTTCCACATCAAGCCTTTGTGCTTTATTAGACAGGCCTCATACTTAATAGACGAAGATGTCATTACTTTTTTCGAAACAGTTGCGATTGACACTAATAAAATAAAGTTATTTCACAGTAAAATTTGTTTTTTTTTGCAATACAAATTCGACCTTATGGGACTTCTACCTTTTCGCTTCGACCTAATGGGATTCAATCTTATCGACCTTATGCGAAAGTACCGAGTAGGCGGCATATGTTTGTGCGGTTGCCCAGAATGCTAATTGAATGATGGAATACATTTAAAGTTATGAAAAACTATGTATTAACGTTCAGTAGTGTCAATCTAATTTAAAATTCAAAGTCTACTCTAAATCATGTTTTAAATGATAGCACGATATCTTGAATAAGTTTCCTATCTTTCACGTGGTGACATTTCTTAACTATGATTTTAAAAGAGAACACTTGATTAAATTTCACTAATATTTTGAATTTTTATTCTAACTAGTTTCGACTTTGAGTTATTCTTAAGAATGATAATCAAAAATGCTAAAATTTCGAGTTTAGAAAAGCCTGAAAATTTGGTTTGGTGGCGTAGCGCTACGCGACCAAACCAAATTTTCAGGCTTTTTTAAACTCGAAATTTTTCTTCCAGCTTAGTCTGAGAGTTGAAAACACTCGTTTTAAGCTTTCAATTAAACTCTTAAAAAAAACGTATGCATATGTATACCTAATAGAAAATTCCCTGTATGTATACTTAAAAAAAATTCCCTGTAACATATTAATCCGATGACGATTTACCAAATCTACTGATTCGATTCAACTAACATTTTCGTTTGAGCTCACACAAAATCAACTATTTAGTAGATGTGGAAATTGGAATTATACCACTTAAACTCACATTTAAAACGATTGTGCACATTAATTAAAATGATTTGTTGCTGGGTTTTTGCAGATTTCGTTTTACGAAGACATTGTCAAAACGTGACGTTTAACCTTGAAATTTTAAAACTGCATACCGGAACATACGCTTTCGCATGTTCCATCTAAAAACCGTAGCACACATATTATAAAGTTTTCTGTCTCTTTTCACACACGTAATCTGATGACATCAAACTATTTTAATATTACATGTATTGGTGCAGAAAGCACTACAAATCAAGAAAACCATGGGACACCTCTCGTGAATCGTACCTTAATTACATTATTGGTTGTAAACTAACAATAATAATTTACTAAAATGTGTCATTCAAACGAAAATGTTAATATCATCATTAAAACCGTGTTAAAGCTGTATTCTAAGGTCTATTAATAAGGCTGAATTTGTTTAAGATTTAATTTAAGATTACACAACTCAATATATCTGATTATTATGCGTATAACATCCATATTTATAATCCCATTACTGCTAACTATAATTAGCTATTTAATTTGTGAATGCTACCTATAAATAACGCGTATCTGATTAAATTTTCAAAACACGATTTGAAATCGATAGGCGATTATGCGCGATCGAACCAGAAAAGCAGAAAATTCCAGCTATTAATTATTCCGATCGGAAACAGAAATTGCCGCTGCGGAGCATCCTTGGCGCCCCGCGGTTTGTTTTTCTAATCAAATTTTCCAATAAATCGAAACCGATTGATCCTCGCCCGCGCGCGCCTCTTATATCTTTTAAATTTCCCCCTAAACTATTTTAAGAACCGACATTTTTCTGTAAACATCCGCAATTTCCGCAAGTTGTCGCGCGACCCGAACTCGAACTCGAACTTGATAAACGCGCATTTTTGTCTGCGCGCGCGTTTTTAAATACCTGCAGTTACTAATTGCGTTTGCTTTCGAGCGTTTCGATAAATTTATCTACCGAAAAACAAAAATTGTTTTGTTATTGCTTTGATTGATAAGGAGGAATTAGTCGCGCCGGTCGGAAGATGTTTATCTTTATTTAACTTTCTAAAAACGGTGCGCGGATTTGAATTCGAGTGCGCGGTTTTAGAATACTCGTGGGACAGCCTCGAGTGAGTCAGATTTTTCAATAATAAACCTCCTACCATCGCCGGAAAGCCTCAGCAGAGTTATTATTTTGAAACAATGTTTTGCCGACTATTGATAACAATGTGAAAATTTTTAGGACAGTGCGCGCTCGTCCAACACGCACTTTTCTGTCCAGTATTTGATGTTTGCGCGCGCCAGAGTGCGCCCCATTCGAAAGCCATCAATCGTTTTATGCAAATACCAATTAAGATAACTAATCGCGCACTCGTAATAATAATTTTCGATGTAATTGTGGAATTCAGTTTGATTAGTGTGCTCACCGGGTCGACACGCAGGTGTTGGTATTTAGTTTTTTTGTCGAGCGAGAATTATGAGTGGAAAAATGCCGCAACGTCGTCGCAAGTCTTTGACTTTGGAAACCGAGAAGCTCTTCGTGGTGCAAAGAAGGGGTAGTCTTAATGTTTTTCCGCACCCGAAAACCCTTCAGAATACTGAGAAAAGAAGGGGTAGTGTTATCGTAAGGTATTGTTTATTTTAACTTTATTATGCATACAAAATTTTTGGAAGTACATTTCTTATACTTTTCCTCTACTTAAAGCCAATTCTTCAATACTACAGAAAGTTTAGCTTAAGCTCAGCCTAAATTACATTTAAGCTAAGCTTGCTTTAAATAACATGATGTTTATTTAAAGCAGGCTTGGCTTACATTAAACTTGGTCGTTATATAGTGGTTCAATAGTTTAAGGTAAACTTCGAATCAGATGTCTAATTGTAAATTAAGTTTGTATTAAGGTGAGTGTAATTTAATCCATGTCTAAGATAAACTTGGTTTAACTAAAAACAATTGGTTCTTGGTGATTTCTAAAATAATCCAGAAACTCTAAACTAAACTACAAGGTTTTCGTTAATATTCAAATTCTTGGTGATTATTCTGGAATTTTCATGTTTTTAATCAATTTTTCATCAAAATTTAATTCAGTTTTTCAAACTTGATGATTTTCCAGAATTTCCTTGATATTGAAGTTCTACATGAAATTCCGGAGATTTTCGCGTCCAAATCCAAATTCTTGGGTCTTTTCTCAACTCGAAATTTTACTTCATGCTTAGCCTGGGAGTGGAAGACATTCATTCGACAACTTTCAATGTCTTATTTTGTCTGTTTGTTTTGTAAAAAAATGTAATATTAAGAAAAATAGTAAAATGATGATATTAAGAAAACGAATGAAATTTGTTAAAAACGAAAAAAAATGATGACTTTCCATTCGAAATTGAAATGATTAATTTTTACAACACTCGATAAAAAAACTCGGACATTTACGAAAAAAATCGACATTTGAAAAGTGACGAAAATCTTGAAATTTCATGGAAAACGTCGAGAATTTGGAAATTAACGAAAATTTTGGATATTCACTAAAAACTCATAATTTTTTAAATTCAACGAAAATCTTAGAATATTATTAAAAGTTATAAATATTTGACAATTATTAAACATCTTTAAAATTCAGGAAAGGAGTCGAAATTTTCGAAGATAAACCGAAATCGTCAATATTTTGAAAAGTAATTAAAATTATTAAAGCTTTGCAAATTTATGGACGCTTTTCGTAAACTTGCAAAGTTTTAATTTTAATTATTTTTAAAATGTTGACGACATTTTTCTAAAAATTGACGAAAATCTAGAAAATTTATGAAAAGTTCCATAATTTAAGAAATTTAGGAAATCTGTCGAATCAAGGTTTTAAAAATTAACAAATATTTTGGGAATTTAAATAAATCCCAGAAATTCAGGAATAGCGTTGATATTATAAATAGAAAGATTAATATTTAAAAAATTATCTAAATCTGGGCAATTCGCCAAAAGTATTGACATTTTTAAAATTAACGATAATCTAAGATATTCATTAAAAATTGAGAAAAATATTTTAAAAATTCATGAAAAGTATCAACATTTTAAAAATTAACGGAAGTTCGAGAAATGGATGAAAATTGCCAAGATTTTAGAAATCTTAGAAATTCATGAAAAATTGATGAAAATTAATGGAAAAAAAGTCATGATAAATCAAGAAAATTTTTGAAATAATAAAAATCTCATGAATTGGCGAAATTCAAATTTGGTGTCCCAAAAGTAAATGACCTTTTAAATTTGCCGCCATTTTTTTGCGGTAATACTAGCGTACAGATAATTATACTGTCATTAGTAAACAGTATATAACTACATTATCAAACAACAGATAGAAAATGTAAAAATTCACTTCAAACACGATGAGTATTTCGGTGAAAGAAATGTGGTTTCAACAAGACAGTGCAACATGTCATACTGCCAAAGAAACCGTGCAGTTATTGCAAGAAACATTTAATGGTCGTGTTATCTCTAAGCGAGGTAATATGAATTAGCCACCAAAGTTATGTGACTTGACACCATTAGACTTCTTTCTGTGAGGTTATCTTAAGGATAGAGCATACAGCAATAAACCACAAACAACTGAGCACCTTGAAGATGAAATTCGACACAACATTGCGAATATTGCCGAGCAATTATGTGAAAATGTTGTGATAATTTCATTAAAAGAGTGAATATGTGTCATTTGTCAGATGTTTTGTATCACATATAACCTCCATGTCTCTACTTTCTAGATCAATTAAAATATTATCAGTTATTAAATATAAATTTGATTTATTAAAAATGTTAAGTATTACTTTTGGGACACCCTTTATGTTAAAAATCCTATTAAGATTTTAAAATTGAACATCTGGAAATATTGAAAGTCTTAAGAAAATCTCGAAATTTTAAAAATCTTATGAACATTTTCTGAATTGACGAAAATCTCGAAATACCGAAAGTCTCGAAATATTGAAATCTCATTTAAAGTTTAGAAATCGACAATAATTGAAAATTTTACGAAAATCTCGAAGTATCGAAAATTGATAAAAAATGTATAATATAAATTGATAAAATTCTCAAAATATAGAAAATCTTACGCAAATCTCGAAATATTGAACAGCTCATTAAAATTTGAAAGTTTACGAAAATCTTGAAATATCGAAAAGCTTTATGAACATTTTTTAAAGATGAAAATTTCGAAATATTGAACTCATAAAATTTTTCTAAATCGACAAATATAACAAAATATCGAAAATCTCATGAACATTTTATAAATCGACAAAACAAATGTTTTCCACTCCCAGACTAAGCATGAAGTAAAATTTCGAGTTTAGAAAAGCCCCGCGTAGAAAATTAGTCGAGGGTCGCGCAGCGACCCGAGACTAATTTTCACGGGGCTTTTCTAAACTCGAAATTTTACTTCATGCGCCACGCGTATAAAACATTGCAATATTATTATTAATGATTTCGATAGCTAACGCCATCTAATGCTTCATAGTGGCATCGTCAGTGACACGAATGCACAAAGTGCATATACAGGTCACTGTTTCGTCCACGAGCGAGCAGAACTCTGTTTGTGAAACCAGAAAACAAATATCAAAATTGAATTTGTGTTCAGTATTCCGGCAATTTTGATATTTGTTTTCTGGTTTTACTCGCTCGTGGACGAAACAGTGACCTGTATATGCACTTTGTGCATTCGTGTCACTGACGATGCCACTATGAAGCATTAGATGGCGTTAGCTATCGAAATCATTAATAGTTTTCACATATTGGCTTGAAATAGTCAGAAATGTTCAGTATTCCTCAGCACTGGGTCGGGACCACACTGAAGAGGACTTTGAAGTCCGAAACGCGTCTGTGGGTATCTGGTGCCGGAATACTGAACACAAATTCAATTTTAATATTATTATTATTTTGTAAAAGGTGAATATTGATTATTTCGTAACCGTCATTAAAGTATTCTTAGGAATATTATCAATCTTAGCTGAAGGCCTTTAAAAAATAATTCACTGCATTAAATAATTGTAAATATTAAATGTAATATATCTGGTATTGGAAATTATTGATAGTTTGAATATCGATACTTTTCACTACGATATTTTACCGTATCAATACTTGACTATACGATATAATCGATACCCAATATCGGTATTTTTTTAGGATTGGAACATCCCCACTTATTATTGAAATACAGTAGAACCTCGTTATACCGGGATGGCTTTTGGCTATACCTAGCACGATATAAGGAAAACACGGTATATCCGAATATATGTAATTTGTATAATAGTCACATACACACACGCGCATATATATATATATATATATATATATATATATATATATATATATATATATACATATATATATACATATATATATACATATGTGCAGTAGCCACCTACATAACAAGACATACTATATAATACAATAATGACGCCGGAACGTTTTACTTAATCAGGGCGGTACGCAGTCAATTGTTAAAACTAACATCTTTAAAAAAAAAAAGAAACCTGAAAAATGACCCCGATATATCCGAATCACGGTATCTCGAGGCCCGGTATAGCGAGGTTCTACTGTATATCGATATGATCGATTATTATGAGGAAATTAGTATATACTAATTTAAGCAATTATTTGATCGGTTAAATTAGTAATTACTAATTTAAGCGATTATTTGATCGGGTAAAATAGTAATACGAATTTAAGCGATTATTTGATCGGTTAAATTAGTATATACTAATTTAAGCGAATATTTGATCGGGTTTAATAGTATATACGATTAAACGATTATTTGATCGGGCAAATTAGTAGATACTAGTTTAAGCGATTATTTCATCGGGTAAAATGGTATATACTAATTTAAGCGATTTTTTCGTCCGGCAAATTACTAATTAGTATACTAAAATAATTGATTATTATCTCGGTAGACTGAACTATTAACTATTATAAACAAATGTATCGCTTATTATTCTGTTTGTTTTACAAATACTAATTTTTAACTACTAATTTAATCGATTATTAAAATATCTCGTTTAAAATAATCGATTATTAAAATATATCGATTATTCCCATCACTACTTAGAACCATGTTAAAGTTGTATGATAACGTATATTATAATAAGTCTGTTAAAATTTTACGTAAAATGTCAGTCTTCAAACTTTTCGAAATTTTGTGATCATATGATTCGAATTTTACACATTTTTTCAATTTCGTCAAATTTCAATAATTCTTATCAATTTGCGCAGTATATATTTTTTTAAACTTTATGAAAATTATGTAAATTGATAGAAAGATTTTAATTGAAACAAATTATCTAAATCATGAAAGTTTAAAAACATTACAGGTTAATTGATTTTATAAAAACGAAATAAAATTAATATTGACTTTCTGCAAAAATTTAGTCTCATTGAGACAAGTCTGCAAATATTCATTGAAACAACTACTTCTCGAGCTAGTACCTCGGGGTATTAGCTCGAGAAGTAGTTGTTTCAATGAATATTCAGAGACTTGTCTCAATAAGACTAAATTTTTGCACAAAGTCGATATTAATTTTAATTCGTGTTTATATTTTGTAAATATTCTGCAAACTATTGGCAAACTATAAACTTTTCTTTATGTTAATTGATTTTGTTTAACATACAGTGGGGAACAACCAAATAAAATAAAATCCGTATCTAATTAATTGTGCATATTTATAAAAGTATTTGCGATTTTTTCTAATAGACAGCTCGGCGCGTTTTCCAAACACCAAACACACACAAACACAATCCTTACGATTTCCGTTTATTTTACTAAAGTCCTCGGTGTGGGCACTGTTTACAAGCGCGCACACACACTCACAACACACACACACACACTCACAACACATACACACACTCACAACACACACACACACATTTTGCCCGATTTTATAGCGTTTCCAAATTTAACGTGCACCTTTTTGTTTATACCCGGGTTCCTCCTTTTCCTCTCGCTCTCACCGCTTGTTACACAAACTATGAAATCATAAGCGCGCATTTTCGATTCGCACCTTTTCCTCACAATAATGCTCGCATCCCGAACTTCTTGTCTTGTTCATCATGTTCCCGCAAAAGTACGTTTTTATCTGTCTGTGTCAGTGTTTATTAATTTATTTCGTAAATGTTTACGCGATTATTTTCTCCGGGATATTTGTGCTTTGTTTTAAAAGAGGTATTTTATGGTTGTTATGTTAGCGATCACAATTATTTCATGAATTACGTTTTATTCGCGGGTAAACCAATATTTCAAGTGCGGTAATGTGTTTACGGGATTTTTCAAGAATTGTGTGCTTTGCGTAAAATTTACAAGGTGGATTTTGTAATTCAACAGAAAGTGTGTTATATAACATTTGAGAAATATCGATTATTGTTAAATTATTCAGTGAACATTTATTCAAATCAGTAGTGGCGGATACAGAGGACTAAGAATAATAATAATAATAATAATCTTTATTCAAAATGGAGACAGTACATGATACATACAATAATTACTAGGATAATTACAACAGTAACATATTCCGTTGCCAATCGAATGCGTCAAAAAAGAAGAAACTATACAATTCCTAAAATAATACTTGACTAAAAAAAAAACTAAGAATATCAATAACTCGAAAAAAAATATTAAAAACTGGCACCGATAAATTTCTGGGCCCGTATTCCCGAAATTATTCGTACGAAATCTGTCATTTAGATAAGGATTTAACATGTGAATTTGACAGTTGGCAGGTGACCGATTGTGCGATCAATTTCAGGATTAAATGCCCATGATTAACTTTGATCTGAAAATATATATAACGTTAACAACGTTATAGTTTAATGCTAGTTAATTTCTACTAGACCCGTACAAACACGATACTAACATTTCTTATCAATAGAACAAAATCTACATGCTATTAATTACTTTTGAACTATTGATTAAATGAACGTGGCAACGTCGCATTTTCACATGTTCTAACTTCACTCTAATTAAATTCGAAGTATGGGCAGGTGGTGGCCGAGCGGTAACGTCGCCGGACGGTATATCGCTCGGCGAGCCACAGACCGGGTTCAATTCCCGTGCACTGGGAGTTGTTATTTAAAAATGGGCTGAATGCCTAGAAACAAACAAAACAAACAACAAACAAACAAAAAATTCGAAGTATCTTTGATACAAAGAAAACACTCAACTTTTTTATACCAGTTTTATTTAAAAAAATATTATGAAATGTACCACGAAGTGACCGCCTCTAAGATTCACAAAGTATCTTTAATTAGTTTCTCACTTAACCCATGGTGAAACATTTTAAATTATAAACTATAAATTAAAGCACTTGGTATTATTTCACTGATTTATTTGAAGTAATTTAGTAGTTATGTTACATTGATTTTCTTTGTGAAACATTATTTTTCTGATGAATTATATAACTGAAACTTACTTCTACCAGTGTTTACACTTCTGAATTAAGCATGAAGTAAAATTTTAAGTTTAGAAAAGCCTGAAAATTTGGTTTGGTCACGTAGCGAAGCGGAGTGACCAAACCAAATTTTCAGGCCTTTCTAAACTACAAATTTTACTTCATGCATCAGGTGTATAAATCACTGACTTGAAGTAAAATTATAAATATACTAATTATGTAACTTTTTTTTAATATGACCAAACTTAGGGTGTATTTACTGCGAACAGTTACAGTCCTGCTTTAACAGTAGGGTATTTTAAACATTAAATTTTGAGATGTTGGTAAATGATTATCAATGTGACAAATAAATCATAATTTGTCAAATAAATTGTCACGATGCAGAGATTTTCAAAAAAGAGAATGCTATAACTTGCAACTTTACAACACATACAGGGATTTTTTCTTTTAAGTATAATTTCACATATTCCATATAAACATTTGAAAAATTAATGAACATGAGATCAGAACTGAGCAGTATATTTAGAACTTCACTTTAAATCAGTGTTTTATTCGCGTGGCGCATGAAGTAAAATTTCGAGTTTAGAAAAGCCTGATTTGGCTTGGTCGCTCCGCTGCGCTACGCGACCAAGCCAAATTTGCAGGCTTTTCTAAACTCGAAATTTTACTTCATGCTTAGTCTGGGAGTGGAAACACTCGATAGAGTTTTATAATTGAAAGTTTTTAATAAGATCACGAATGTCTGAAAATTTAAATGGAAAAATCTTAACGTGTATACCTCAAAGAAAAATTCCTTTAATTTAGAACTTTTTTTAAAATTTGAACATATAAATGGGCAGATAATAAAGAAGACAGATATTCCTGAGCAAGGAATATTACCTTATCCTCCTATCCTACCTGATCCTCAGAGACACTTTATTAAATTGGTAGTAGATACAAATAATTTGAGGCGGTGATAGGTAAATACATTTGTAAAGTTAATTGAATTGTCATATTAATGTCAGATGTTCCTTCACATAACCTACAAATGAAAAGTTGATTTACAATATAACATGTAATTAATCTTGTCCTAACCTAAAACACACAACCTGCATCACACCACAAAGTTCTTGAAATGTCAAATTTGATTGGTCATATTAAAAAAAAACAGATTACACAAATTATTTTTCACTTCTTTTCTTTTTTTATTTTAAATTTGGCGCCAAACAAATGTAAAAATACAGGTTGGTCAGAAAATGAGTGAAAAGCTTTACATAGAGTGGTTTGGTAATTAATTTTTGAGTAGAATTGAGTAGAATATTTTTTTATTTGAATTTTCTACTCAAAATTAATTAAAGAATTGCAGTTACTTAAAGCATTTCACTAATTTAAATTAAACTATCATTAGAATTGATATTTGAAAGATCATTTCAATGATCATTCGAATTATGTTACCTAAAGCATTTCACTATTTTTTTGTCCACCTTGTATAATATTTCGAATGATCATTAGAATGAATATTTGAATAATCATTTGATTGATCATTCGGATGAGCAATGGTCATCATTCATATGATCAATCAATTATCATTCAATAAGTAAATTGTCATTCAAATGATCAGTCGATTTACATTAGAATGATGAGTTGATTAGCCACAATAGACACAGTGGAGGACTGCTAAACGGACGACTCACTTTAAATTGAATGAGTTTATCAGATTATCAGCATCATTCAAGTACAAATTATTTAATTAATTCACTAATTTTTTGTCCACCTTGTATAATGATTCGAATAATCATTTAAGTTATTGTTATAATGTATATTTGAATCTATAATATTTCAAATGATCGTTAGAATGAATACTTGAATGATCATTTGATTGATCATTTGGATGAGCAATCATTATCATTCACATGATCAATCAATTATCATTCAAACGATGAGTAAATTATCATTCAAATGATCAGTTGATTTACATTGAAATGATTAGTTGATTAGCCAGAATAGACCTTGCGGTCGCAGTATAGGACCGCTAAACTCACTTTCAATTGAATGAGCTTATCAGATTATTAGATTATCAGTATCATTCAAGTTACTAATTATTTGATTAATTCACTAATTTTTTGTCCACCTTGTATAATGGTTCGAATAATTATTTATGTTATCGTTATAATGGATATTTGAATGTATAATATTTCAAATGATCGTTAGAATAAATACTTGAATGATCATTTGATTGATCATTCAGATGAGCAATTGTTACCATTCACATGATCAAGCAATTATCATTCAAACGATGAGTAAATTATCATTCAAATGATCTGTCGATTTATATTGGAATGATGAGTTAATTAGCCAGAATCAGGGGCGTAGCGAAGCCTTAACATTTGGGGGGGGGAAACACCTATAATTTTCCAACTTCAACATTAAAATAAAAATGTCTATTTTTATATTATTTTATTTTAACAAATTAATATAACGTAGTACATTGATTTATATAAATTAAGCTTAATTTATTATCCAATAATATAGTGCTTTGTACTTCCTAATATATTTTATAACATATGTACATAATTACATTTAACCAATACCTAATAAAACATGGAGTTTTACAATTTGAATTAGTTTATTATAACTCGCCTATGCTTTAGTTTAGCCCAGGAGTTCACAATATTTGATAATTCAATATTATCAGTAATATCAGATTCTGTTTTCAAAATTATTAATGCGTCCAAACGATCTTCCTTCATTCTAGAACGCAATGAATTTTTGACAAATTTCAATGAACTAAAGCTTCTTTCATTTGTTGCCACTGTATATATTAGCTGACATAGTTTAAAGGATAATGCAAATATATTTTTATTTTCCTTCACTGTGTTCATCACTTCCTGCATCGATTTCACTTCGTTTTTAATGCAGTTATCAAATAAGACGTCTAGTTCCGCCTGCAGTGCAAACTCATCCGGCTTATCACAAGGCTATAAGGGTGTCAAAGTTACTATGCTATCTAAGCTAATGTTCTGCTTTGACAGAGGCATAGAAAATAATTTTACAAGAGGATTTACAATCTTTAAAACCTCATTCAAATTATTTTCTAGGAACGACACAAGAACATCTAGAACATTAAAAAATTCCTTTCTATAATACTCTTTTAAAGAGAAGTCGAAACGTTTGGGAACTACACGTCGCCGATGATGCTTTTTATAGTCCTCTTCTGGCAAAATGTCCATTTTCTTTGCAAACGTTTTTGCACTCTCCACCAAATTGTCTAGTTCATGCTCGCTATTTCTGATAGCAGCTATGGAATCTTTCGATCCTTGAATTATTGAAAAGGCATCTATTATATTCAAATTGGGAGATTCTAGGATCGTTGTTACAATTTTCATTTTGTATAGCACAGTTTTTAAAAACATTAAGCAGCATACAAAATCAAAATTTAAGATACGTTTAAATAATCCATAAGCTTTGGCTTGAGTATTGTTATCGACAGTTCTGCTATTAAAAATCTCTTCTAGCACTTCAACAATTCCTTCAAATGAAGTACTTACTGCCTGAAGACTTTCTGCACGTGCTGTCCAACGTGTTTTTGACAAGTTTTTTAGAAGTATGGCATTTTCAATTTTCTCTAACGTATTTCTTAAAGGTTGAATTCGCTTTGTGCTAGAGGTAAAAAATACATGCAATTCTTCTAAAATATTAAATGTATCCTTTAGTGATTTTTTTAGATTTGCCAACTGGTTCAGCAATTTTTCATTATAAGGTAAAATTTTCAACTGCCTTAGCTTTGGGGGGGGAGCGTCCCCCCCCCCATTCCCCCCCATGGCTACGTCCCTGGCCAGAATAGACCATTGCAGTCGCAGTGGAGGACCGCTAAACGGACCACTTCCAATTGAATGACTTTATCAGATTATTAGATTATCAGCATCATTTAAGTACCAATTATTTGATTATTTCACTAATTTTTTGTCCACATTGTATGATGGTTCGAATAATCATTTTAGTTATCGTTATAATGGATATTTAAATGATTATTTAATTGACCATTCAATGATCATTGGAATTACGTTACCTAAAGCTTTTCAGATTTTTTTTGTCTACCTTGTATAATAATTCAAATGATCATTAGAATCAAGGCCGCGGCCAGGGGGGTGGATATGAGGGTTCAAATCTCCCGAAATTTTCAAAATGTTAAATTTGACCATGTGAAAGCTGCCCTGTTAGGTCAAAAACTAAATTGTTACCCTTAAACTCCCCGCCCTCTCTGAAATTTTAATACCAGTCTCCCCCGAAATTGTTTTCTGGCTACGGCCTTGATTAGAATGGCTATTTGAATGATCATTCGAATGGTCAAGTGATTATCATTCAAATGATCAGTCGATTATTATTTAAATGATGAGTAGATTATCATTCAAATGATTAGTCGATTATTATTCAAATGATGAGTAGATTATCATTCAAATCATCAGGCCATTAACATTCAAATGATGTGTCGATTATCAGCATTATTCAAGTACCAATACTATTATTTCATTTGATTTGTTTAATAAATTATGGTGAATATGCTCCATAATTTGTGAAATTATTCTTTCATAATTGGGAATTTAAAGTAAATTCAAATGCGTTTGTAATTATTAACATTGCAAAGTATGATTAATGCTTACCTGAAACATAAAAAAATAAACATCACATTTATTATCAATTTTAGATATAAACTGACTCATTTTCTATTAAAATATTTAGCATTGCTTTGTGTATCATTCCTAAAATACTTATCTTGTTTCAACGGTTTTTTCAATAATTGTAAGTACTTGTGCATATTTTAACAATAATAAAATGCATCATTCAATTATTTACAGGTATTTGTTTTGTTTATTAATATTAATTAGATTTAATCACCATAAAATGTCATTAAAATTTTATTAGTGACTAACATTCATTGTATGTTTCAACTTATTCAGAATACAAAATAAATCAATGCTAAACCTGCATAATTTTTGCCTAAGTGCTCCTCAACTTTAAAGTAAAAATTAATAATATTTTTATGTCTTTAAACGTTTTACCTAAACAATCCTGCATTTTGAATTAAAGTAAAAAGGCCATTCTTTAGAAATAGAACATTGAGCAAATTCCCAATGGGACGGTAGGTTTCATGGCTGTTAGGCCGAATGTAAAACTCAGGAACAGTTGTAATGTTAAATCAGTAACTAATCTCTATTAGTGATGGGATTATTTGAATGAAAATAATCGATTTGTTCAATTTTGAGAACAATAGAATCTCTTGAGATCTTCCAGAGATTCCTTGAGAGATAGCTGTAAAGATTTCTTGAAAGATCTCTCGAATGGTTGCTCAAGAGATCAATCGAATTTTGTCTCAAGAGATCTCTCGAATGATTGCTCAAAAGATTATTCGAATAATTGCTGGAATGATCAATCGTATGCTCATTTCATATACAAATTTAATTTGTTTAAACTTTTATACCATATATATTTCTTTCCCAGTAGATTTTTTTTATTGCTATTATTTTATTGTGATAGATTATTATCTGAATTATCAATCAAGTAATCATTCGAGCAACCATTTGAGTGATCTCTCGAGCGATCATTCAAACAATATCTCAAGCAATATTTCGAACGATCGCTCGAGCAATCATTTAAGTGATCTCCCTAGCGATCATTCAAACAATATCTCAAGCAATATTTTGAACGATCTCTCGAGCAATATTTCGGACAATCTCTGGAACAATCATTCTAGTCATCTTTCAATTAACAGTTTAATTCAAATCAAAATGATTATTGACATCATTTGCTTATGCCATCACTCATTTCTATTATTTTTGACGTAAAATGTCACTTATTGATGTTTACAACATCATATTTCATAACAAAATCAGGAATTTATGATAAATACGTCAAATGATTAGTGAATTTCATTTCGTAGTTATCGAAATTCACTAATAGTTTTCCCATATTGGCTTGATATAGTCAGAAATGTTCAGTATTCCTCAGCATTGACAAGGACCTTGATGTCCGAAACTCGTATTTTATGCCGGAATACTGAACTCAAATTTAATTTTGATAACTAAAACTACTATTTATGTGAATGTCAATTTATATCGATGTATGTCAATAATGATAGGTTAGGTTAGTGTTGTCATTTTAAATCAACACATTCGATTTAGTCGATATTTATTTGTCTTGTTATGTCGAAGTTGACCATTTTTTTTTTAATTAATCTGTGTATCATTTACTCGATTAAACTTTTTACAATCAACTTTTACGCTTGTTGAAATTATGACTATAAATTCTTCACATAAAAATATTTTTTTAAAAACTTTTAAATACAAATAACGTCTAGACTTTCCACAACAATGAATGGATTTTATATATAACCATACTCGTGATGTGTTATTGGCAGCAACCTCAGTGAAGCCGTATATTTTTCATCGAAAATATTAATAATAAACCGATTCACTTTGGAAACTGTCAACAAGCCCAAACTATTTTTAAATTGTTTTAGCGAAATCTGTACACAAAGGGAGAGTGAAGCTTTTATAAATTTGATTTATGATTTTTAGATACTTAATAAATTCAAACATTTTACCAACGCAAAACATAAGTGTTTTATTTTATTAGTATATTTAATATAAGATTACAAAATTTCACTTCTCGTAAATTAATTCACACTTTAAAGATAAGAAAGAAATTGTTGGATAATACAAATTGTTATTGTTTTTATCTTATAAATATAAAAGTGGGTCTCGGTCAAATAATTCAAATAATACTCATTCAACCAATAACATTTAGTAATATTTAAGTATAGGTATATGGGGAATTATTTTTTTAGCTGTATATATGCTGATCGGTATGCACCGTCAAATTTCAGGCTTTAATTGCTTTTAAAAATGTCTTCAATTTGAAGTTTAGAATGAGCATTTCCAATCCTTGATTAAGCATGAAGTAAAATTTCGAGTTTAGAAAAGCTAAATTTTCAGGATTTTCTAAACTCGAAATTTTACTTCATACTTAATCAAGGAGTGGAAACACTCGTTTAGTTTTAAATTTAACTTATTAAAAAATAACAATGATGTCTCAAAATACTTGTACATCAGGATATGTATACGTGAAAGAAAAATTCCCTATACAAAAATCTGTTTGATATCGTTTCTTCTAGTGATGAGCGTAATCGAATGATATCAATAATCGATTGTTGGGATTCGAATTAAATTGATAATCGAACAACCGCTCAAATTATTGCTCGAGATCATTAAATAAATTGCTTGAGAGATCACTCGAGAGATCGAGAATCGATTATTCTCATTCGAATGATCCTGTCACTAGTTTCTTCCTACAAACCACTTTTCAAATTTTACCTATAGTTTCTTTGAATAAATTATTAATAATTTGTATGTTTTTTTTTTACAGATGGTTTAAATATTTAACAGACGCGACAGAGCCATACAAATTACGAGATGGCAAAGGTAAACGGGCGGAGAGGAACCACGACCCCGAGGAAGAGACAGTCCAGGAACTGCCGCCCAGCAGGACGGAGACCAGTGAACGAGCGGAGTCCGTCTCTCAGGACACGGACAGTCCTTCGACTACGACGAGCGTGGACAGTTCTCAGAAGACGGACCAAGACGATGAGCGGGAGGACAAGAGGCCCAAGCAGGACACAGAAGGCGCCGTGCCTGCTGTCAACCCAGGTAAATTAGATTATATTAGCATGTCGGTTCGCTTTCTGCCTTGAATGAGGACTTTACGTTTAACGGTTACGGTGATCTTCTTCCAGCTGGTGAAGGTGTGTCCATAAAGCTGACGGCCAATGACTGGCCTCTCATCCAACCATCTGACGTTCAGGTGGCCTTCCCTCCGGTGCACACCGCCGAACCTGTCCTCACTCCTTTAGGTATGCACTTTTTACTCGACTTTCTTTATTTATATGAATTTACCACTTACCAAGCAATATTTATAATCACTGTATGCTCTAACGGGTGTAGAGAATTAAGTAATACTGTGTATATAAGAATATTTGCACAACTTGAATTTCTAAATATTGATCAAAGTAATTTCCAACTTAAATTTAATAAATGTGTTTTTTATTCTCTCTAGAACAAATTAGGCGGAAAGATGAGGAGGTTAAACAAGCACTGGCGGCGAAAGAGGTGCTTGTTGCCGACTTACTCAGTATACCCCGAGAAGACTATCATCTTATCGCTGACATTGCGAGTGATGAAGCGACCAAGAAATCTCCCTGTGACCGAGAACCGTCTGAGCTTGTGTTGGCCTCAGTGTATCAAGGTAGGTTGATACTTATTTTCCTGTTTGTTTTTATTTCCACTCACCATGTTATATTAGATTAGATAATAAATCTCAGATCTAGTTTAGTTAAATGACAAGTTGCAAAGTTGGCTTAACTATAGTGGCAGTTTGTAGAGTTAGATAGAGAGATGATGGGATTAGGGTAAGTTAGATTTAGTAAGGTTAGGTTAGATGACAGACTGCAGAATTATACTAAGTTAGATGCCAGATTACAAAGTTAGATTAATTAGATGAAAGTGCACAGTTAGGTCAGATGACAGACGATGAAATTTTAACTTTGAAGAGAATCAAACTAATTTTCTTATTTCTTTTCATATCAAAATATTGTAAAAAACTTATATGCTAAAAAAACTTGCATGATTAACAATCTTTGTGAAATATATAGTCAAATATATCAAATTACAAGCATCTTGCCTTGAAATGTTCATATTTTGTGTTTGTGTGCTGCCAGCTAAAAAAGATTAAGAACCACTCACTGCATTAAAGGATGATTAGTTACCAGTTGTACCAGTACTACAGGTGAAAGTTGTCAATTGTTAATTTGCAGATAGTGTTAATTGTAAATTATTCCCTCCACCAGAGGTTGTCGATTGTTTAAATATCCACTCATCAAATGTTCTTTTCATTTGTTTTTTATTTCTGTACACTAGATGGCGTTGGTTGTCCTTAGCTTTCTTGATACAATGTTGTTTTTTTTTTTTTTAGTTGATCAACTGTTAGCGGCTGTGAATAACTCATTGAATATATCAGAGACTGACCCCGTGCTGTCGACGGGCGGCAAACACCCAGCTTGCGCCAGCAACGACCCAAGCACCGCCAAATCAAACAACGTGCCTTCCGTACCGGTTTCCCGGCTTCAGGACATCGCCACCACACTCAATTCACAGCTTACAATCCTTCTGGTGAGTTTCTAACAATAACTTTTTTTTTGACTTGTGATTTGCCATCAGATAAATTTATTGTTTAGACTTGTTCGTACTAAATTGTGTTAATGTTTTGCAGAGCGTAGTGAAGCACAGGGAAGAGGAAAGGGAGAAGATGCGGAAAGAGATGCACAGGATGCGCGAACAGCTGCACGAACTGAACAGCTTGCACGGACCCATGTCGGCCTTCGACGACAAATCGACACAGTATGACTCACTGCAATCCGGGGACTTGGAAAGCATAGAGGTAAATATTGTATTTTTTTTAAGACTGGAAGTTTCAAATTTAAGTATTCAAAAATTTATTCAGATTATTGAAATATTTAAATACTTAAATTAGAAAAATTACTAGCCCAAAACATATATCAAAAATGTGTATTTTGGAACTACACTTTAAATCAGTGTTTTACCACCTAGCACATCAAGTAAATATTTCTAGTTTAGCCTGAAGATTTAGATTGGTCGCTCCGCTTCTCAACCAATTCAAATTTTCAGGCTTTTCTAAACTCGAAATATTTACTTAACAATGCTTTATGCGCCCTTATAGAAGCATTCAATTTGAAGCTACTAACGAGTGTTTCCAGTCCTTGATTAAGCATCAACTCGAAATATTTACTTGATGCTTAATCAAGGATTGGAAACACTCGTTAGTAGCTTCAAATTGAATGCATCTATAAGGGCACATAAAGCATTGTTTTAATGTAACATTCAAAATATATTGTAAAGGCTTTACCTCTTCATAAAACTAAAAATATTAAAAAAAAGTTTATTTATTAACAGTGTTACATTTTGTTTGTTTCAGGAGAGTCCGACAGAGACTGAAACAACTTGAACGACAACGAGGGAGTCGAGTCTAAAAAAATAATCAAAGCACACACATACACAGATAACCCACAATCGTGTAAAAAAAAGAATTAGGACGAAGACACTGCAATTGAAAAAAAATGTTTGTTGAACTATAATATATTATTATATGTAGGTAACTATTAAATTATATAAAAACTAAAATAAGCAAAAAAAATGTGTTAGTCCAAAAAAATCATGTTCATATAAAAAAAAATAACAGTTTTTGTAAAAAACAAAAAATAAACCCAAGGAGCGAGCGTATTCTTTTGCTCTGCGAAAGCAAAACGACTTGCCTTTTTGATTTTCGTGCCTGAAACATGAACGTGATAGTTTTTTATGGGTACTAAGTGTTTTTTTTTTCTTTTCAGTCGTGAGAAAGTATTTTTATTAACTTATTTTTTACACACACACACACACACACACATGTAAGATACTTATTGTGGAATTTTTCTAATCCAGAACTATACAGTAGGGAGTATAACTTGAATGACCGTTATTTTTGTAAGCCGGTATTTAGAAAAACAAATGAATAATTAAATGTGTCACATTTAGCACATTCCTTTGTATAAATATATACACATATTTATAATGAATAAATGAATATATTTGAAACGCGATCAAATTGAAATTTTCTACCTGATTTTACAAGACGATGATGATGATTAAAGAGAGGGTGTATTTGGTCGTTCAAATAAACTCGTGCTGTAAGTGCAATAACGCTTGATTTGTATGTTGTTCATTATCGTAAGTCGCTAAGTGTTGTTACCTTTTTTTGTCCAAGTGTAAAATGTAAATAAGTATTTCATATACGTATATATTTTTTTAAGATACCTTGTTACATAATATATATTTAACTTTAATATTGGAAAAAAATGTATTTTTTAATTTATTATTTTTTATTTTTACCCAATTTATTATTATTATATATTGTAATTTATTCAGATTTTATATATTATATAAATATTATATTCCAATATGTTTTATACAATTTTTTTATAAATATTACAATTTAATAAGCATTATTAACAAAACAAAAAATAAATAACATTTTGACAGTTTAAAGGTAAAAGTCTTTATTCGCTTAATAACTTTCACTTTTAAACCAATGTTAACAATACTCTCAAAGGGAGACTAAAAAAAATCTAGACCGAGTTGATGTTAATCATGACAAATTTTGTTATAAAAAAATAGTTGTTGTCCAGTGCTGCATAAACGCTTTCTGTATAACTGCTTATGTAAGCATTTTAATACCCGCATTTATATAGATATTATTATCATTATTGATTATTATAAATAATACTTCTTTTCCTTTTCCTCCTTGACTCCAATTTTCCATCCTCATCTCTTTGTTGTATTATAATTGTAGCGAATTATTATAATGAACGATAATGCATCTGTTTCAATTGTTACATGTATTTATACAAGAATAACTGTACTATATCAAATAAAAAACTTGTATAAAAAAAGAAACACTTTTTGGAAATAAAAAAAAAATCCCCCGCCCATAAATCACTTGTTTACGTTCAAAATTTAAAAAAGAAGAAAGTCGCTCAGTTTAAACAACTTGCTAGATCAACAATCGAAAAAATCGCATTAATTATATGAAAATCGATTTGAAGGTAAGAAATTCATTGTATTTGCTGACTTACTTTTTGCATTTTTTATTTCATTACTTACTCATACTTGAACTGTCAAAAGCAGTTAATTTTACATATCCAGAGTGACATTGATTCTAAATCATAGCCAGATGCATAACCATTTTTTAACAGTAGTTTTAATTGTTTGTGTAACTGGCTTTAAATGACTCAAGTAATTTCAATCACTGATTTTTTGTTTATTTTAATTTTTTATATCAAGCCAATTTCATTCTCAACAACAAAATTAAATGAAATAGTAATTTTTTTATTTATTATAGTCATTTTCAAGATTTAATTAGATTGTAAATACCTAACAATTTTTCTTATAAATTTATTAATAAGAACAGAGTTGCGGCATTTTGTGCGGGTGGTAATTTTTCTGCAGCATGTTTCTGTTATTGGATATTAATGAATAATTTTTTATGAATGTGAATTTAATTATGTTTTTCTGTAATTAAATTATGAAGAAAATACTGTAAAAATTTGTGTTTATTTTCAGACCTTCTATTTTTTTTTTTTTATATATAAGAAGCAAGACATCATTTATGTGGGGAAACACATTCTTGTCAAATTTTTATTGCGTTGATTAAATACTTTGAAATGACTTCTCAGCCCTCCATTTTGTTACCTAAGGCAAGTAATAAGAATCACCCTGTACCATGATTACCATTTTAGCCAGTGGCAGTCCTAAGGCAGTCGCACTGGGCACCGTCATGTAAGATTTTGCATCACTTAAAAATTTGGATAGAACTACGACTGATTTTAGTTTTTAAATAAAACATATTTACTAACAATTTTATTTATTTATTTTTTCAATACACCTTAAATATAAGCTACAACTACAACATGACTATAAAAGAACAAAAAACAATCTAAATTATTTTTTCAACATGGCCTCGTCCTGTGTAGTCATCTGCCCCAGCTTCTTCCCGATACGCTCGTGAATATCCAGGAATTTGGCCACACATCTGTCTAGACAAACAGCCTCCCCCTTAGCCAATTCGCTCTCACTATACGCTGGTGGTATACATTTCTTATAACAAGTCGCTGTTAACCTATTGTACAGATCTGCCATCATCTCAATTTCGAGCTCCTGGATAAGCTGAAGTTTCTGAGCGTCTAATTGTGCCATCTTTGATGATTTTATATCCAAAGAATCAATCCAGTTCGAATTAAGTTTATTTTTTTTAATTTAAGTTAGACGTTTGGTGGATTTCAAGTCGATTTTTTAATGCAATTGTTTCAGTTCCCAGGAGTACTCAATTAACATACCTTTTAATTCAATTGTTATTAATTCAGACTACTACTTTCTGAGGGCTGGGCGCAGTTAACTTTTTCAGTTGGCGAATTTTCTGGAGCTGGGTTCGTATTCACCTTCGTTGGACCTTCTCATGCGTTCCCTGACTTTCATTTGCTCGTAGCGTTTTTTCTCGATACTGGTCTTCGACAAATAGAAGGAGTATACTCCTACTGCAGTTATCACAGCCCTGGAACAAGTATTTGAGGTTAGGTGCTACTTCCTGCCGAAATTTTTATCGGTCGACGTTCACCGACGGAATCTTTTTTGCGAGTTTATGCAACGCACCAGCTTATCCCGATTTTTCCTGCCTTCCCTAATGGCATTATTTTCCGCACCGACTTTATTAGAATTACAAAATGCGTGCACACATTTTTCGCCTTGACAAAAATTGACAACTGCCGGTAATACAAGGAATCAGTGTTGCCAGATTGAAACTGTGAAATATCGTATCAACGGGCCCGTTCATCAAAATGTTTGAACATTTTTGTGTTGATGTTGGTATCTAATGAAGAGTATTCAGTATATATTTTGTACGATTGCAAAAATCCCCAATACGTTCACGATTAACAGTTCGGTTATCAGAGAATTCACCAACAGTTGCAGACCCAGTCGACTCTACATGATTCTGTAAGTTCACATATATAGTTGACCGACCCACTCGATGGGAGGCCGCATATGTCGGAACTTTAAATTTCCCGCAATTTCTAACGTGGGCTTGTTTTCAATCAACAGCTGTCAGATCCGTCGGATCTGAAGGCACAAAAATGCCGATAAGACGAAATCGTTTCGAGATAAGCGTTATTAAATATAAATAATTACAACCGTAAGTATGTATATTTTTAAATTTTAACGTATTGTGTATTATTTTAAATAAGTCTACAGTCAAACAAATTTAAAACCAGAGTGTTACTACATTATTTCTCTTTTTTCTTCCTAGTACATGTGGATAATCTTCAAGTATACTAAATATCCATGGTCGTGGATATTTTCATCATACTGAACTAGGAGCATTTTTTCATGGACTATATCCCCGTTGTTGGATTAAGCAATTCTGAATCTTTGGGGATGGGCGTTAACCAGGGCTGTGGAGTCGTTGGATACAGTATCCGACTCCGACTCCTCAATTTAAGATAAAACGACTCCAGCTTCAACGTCCGACTCCGACTCTGGTGATTATTAGGAAATCATAAGGATTAAAGGGTACTATTAAAAACGACATGTATGTACAAGAAGTTTAAATATCGCTCCGCATTCAACGTTCCTCGATAAAAAAAATGGTCCTATTATGGTATCACCTAACACACCAAGCCACACATTAACTGCAAATCTTTGTTGGAATCTGCATTCTCGAATTTGACGTGGATTCTCAGTATCCCAGTAATGGTCGTTTTTTCGGTTGGAGATTCCGTTGTTGTTGAATTTGATTCATCACTCCAAAGAATTAAATTTAATAAATGTTGATTGTTGCTAAGCCAATTACAGAATACTATCCTCATGTCAGAATCACCATCTCTTAAACCTTGTACTAACTCAATTTTATATGGTCTCATTTTATGTTTTCTCAGAATAGAAAATATTTTATGCATACTTATTCCTAAGTCAGCCACTGCTTCGCGTATTGAATTACGTGGATGTGCTCTAAACTAGGCCAATATCAATACTTCATTATTATCTTCTCTTTCTTGTCTTCTCCTTCGTAATTTATTATTAAAACACCCATTTCTCCGTAAATTTTGTTCAAGTCTTGCAAAAGTGCGATAATGTGGTTGTCTTCTTTCTGGATACATGTTTCCATAAGTGATACTAGCTTCTCTAGAATTATCGTTGCATCTAACGAAGACCTTTAGCATATCCATTTTTTCATCATTAGAATAGTATTTATCACCCATCTCTAAAGATTTGAATCAACAACACGCAAGACGGGAAGTTACTACACCACTTTGACATTAAAGCGTTAACAAATTGTTTTATGTCAATTGTTATCCATGGCAACTGATAAATTTCATTTATTTGCAATTGTCGCGTTATTTGTATAATTAAGGGGTACTTATGTGGTATCATTATAAAGCTAAGGTTATTACCTATTTGAAATAAACAAAATATACAGGGTGTTCTATTAAAGAAAATGAAGCTAATAGCTTTCACGTGTTTATTTGATTTTCAATTGTTTTTCTGACAATGCTACTGAATAGATCATGAAAATACTAAAACTATTGTCTTTAACTTTTTTTTCTATCTGTACTAATAACGGATATATGTGCTGTGTCACAATAAATCAAATAGACTGTATTTCAAAATTATCGAAAATTTAAACATTTCATCATTAGATTGTTGAAAATTAATAGAAATCTTAAAATTTCATGAAAAACCTCAATATTTTCAAAGTTAAAGAATATTTAGTAAATTCATGAAAATTGCCAAGAATTTTGAAAATTCGAAATTTTAAAAACTTATGAAAAGTATGGAAATTTCGGAATTCAAGAAACCCGTCAGAATTTCGAAAATTGAACGAAATCTACGAAAAGCGTTAAAAATCAACCAAAACATTGGAAATTCGGGAAACCGGTCAGAATTTTGAAAATTAAACGAATTAAACAAAAAGCGTCAAAAATCAACTGAAACATTAGAAATACATGTAAAATTGTGAAAACTTTGATAATTTTAAATTAACTTAAATTGTGAAAAATTCATGAAAACCGTCGAAACTTTTAAATGTAACGAACATTTAGAAATTTTACGATAACTATTAAGATTTAAAAACGAATGACGAAAAGTCATGATAAATGTTCATGAATATTAACTAAATAATTTAAGGAAAATTCATGAAACATTTCATCGAAAATTAAAAAAACTCAGGAAAATCATTAGATTATTGAAAATTATCAGAAATCTTCAAATTACATGAAAAACTTCAACATTTTTTAAGTTAAAGAATATTTATTAAATTCATAAAAATTGCCAAGAATTTAAAAAATTGAAAATTTTAAAACTTATGTAAAGTATCGAAACTTTCAGAATTTTGAAAATTTCGGAAAGTTTTAGAAATTCAGGAAACCCGTCAGAGTCTGAAAATTAAACAAAATCTAATAAATTTACGAAAAGCGTTAAGTTAAAAATCAATTAAAATATTGGAAATACATAAAAAATTGTGAAAATCTTGAAAATTCAACATTTTCAAAAAACTAAACGAGTGTCTTCCACTCCCAGACTAAGCATGAAGTAAAATTTCGAGTTGAGAAAAGCCCGAAGAATTTGGATTTGGACGCGCAGCGTTCAAATCCAAATTCGGGCTTTTCTCAACTCGAAATTTTACTTCATGCGCCACGCGTATAAAAAAATGATTTATTCAAAAGTTAAATAAAATGCTAACAATTCTTACTTAATAATTTCATCACTTCTCGTAGTTTTTGTAAAATCTCACCATTTTTGACAATTTTCGACATTTTATCACTTTTCGACAATTTTCAAAGGATTAACATTTCAGAACTTAAATAAACGTTTTACATAATGAAGTAATAAACCTGTATCATTTTCAACTAAAAATAACTAATAACCGTATATTTTGTTTAAAAAAATTTATTCTTTGTTTTCGTTATTGATGCATAATTTTAATGTGCATACAAGTATTTTGTAGATTTGAAAAATAACGTACAAATACATATAGTTATAATAAACAATACAAAAATACAATTAAATCAAGTAATTAACTGGTATATGTATACATTGATATTGATGTTTGAAATAATAACAGCAAATATAAACAATACATTATTATATCTCCTAAATAGGGTGGATTTATTGTAAACTCTACGTATGTTGTTGTATTTATAATCAAATGAGAATAATTTTATATATAAAATAATAATCCAATTAAATTGAAATAATACCTAAAACAATGAAGAGCTTTGCTTAATTAAAGATATGAATATCATAACAAGGTATGCATTTTTTATATTATGGTATCCACATATCGACGTTTATTGTATGTACAGTTGGGATAATCTCAAATTGATAGTGCCAATAATATAAAATTTTCCCCGTTGGCTGGATAAATCATGATTTAATCTGAGGAAAATAAGCCATATTATCCCTAAGACCCGCGCAATTTAAGGTGACCCCGAATGTATATGCACTAATAATCGTATTAATTCAATAAGTCCACTAACACTATATTATTTTTAAACGTTACAAATTAGACATAATTTATTATTATATGTAAAACCAATAATTTTATACAAAATATATTAAAAAAAACTTATTTTTAATCATAAATTTAGAGTTTAAATGCCTATCGAGACTTAATAAGAAGCTATAGGTACAGCATTTTTAAATTACGATTAACGAATAGCGTTACCTGAAGTGTTACGCTCAATAGTTGTCCATCTTGTACTTTTTATTTCGATTTGTCCGGAGTCGGAGTCGTAACTAATTTTCGACTCCGCGACTCCGACCAAAATGCCTAAACTCCGACTCCACGACTCCGACTCCGACTCCACAGCCCTGGCGTTAACATAAATAATTAAAACCGTAAGTTTATGTAATATTTTAAGTTTTTAAGCCATTGTGTATTCTTTTAATTAAATCTGCAGTCAAATACATTTAAAACCAGTGTGTCTACATTATTTCTCTTTATTTCTTCCTAGTATTAGTGAATGATCTTCAAGTACTATGCATGAAACAAGCATGGATGTGGAGATTTTCTTCACACCGAGCTACTACTTCCATGGAGAATGTTCCTGCTGCTGTTGGATCAAGCAATTCTGAAATTCCATCTAGTCACAAAGTACAATCCCAGAACATAAATTAATGTCTTGAATTCAATTACACAGTTTTTCTGTTGCATTTCACTATTGATCAAATGAGATTCACTATATCCCAAATATGTTTCACCTTGTCAAATATAAGTCAAAAGATTTCCCGATTTACGAAATGAGTTTCACTAAATACCAAATACTTTTCCCTTTAATATTTTTGCTGAACATTTTTGCAGAAACAATAACTTTCGTCTGGAAATATTTTATTTGTATTTGTATATACAGGGAGTTTTCTTTCAAGTATAAGTATTCCAAATTCAACCTATTTTCTGTAAATCTTTAGGTATTCCTTGTTTTTTTAAGTTCAATTTGAAGCTTTAAATGAGTGTTTTCCACTCCCAGACTAAGCATGAAGTAAAATTTCGAGTTTAGAAAAGCCCCGTGAAAATTTGTCGAGGGTCGCGCAGCGACCCGAGACAAATTTTCTGGGCTTTTCTAAACTCGAAATTTTACTTCATGCGCCACGCGTATAAAACACAGATTTCAAGTGAAATACGAATATATAAATTTCACAATATGTTAGTGTTTTAAATATGTTAGTGTTTTAAATTTGTCTCGGGTCGCTGCGCGACCCTCGACAAATTTTCACGGGGCTTTTCTAAACTCGAAATTTTACTTCATGCTTAGTCTGGGAGTGGAAAACACTCGTTTAAAGCTTCATATTGAACTCTTTTGAAAAACAACGAATGTCGGAAAATTTACAGCTTATGCATATGTTTACCTTAAAGAAAAATTCACTGTATGGAACACTACTTACGCCAACATCCATTCTCGGTTAAGACCTCTTATTTGATTTCTCAGATGCATTTTTTGACGAACTGCAAACATTTTGTTGAGAAGTGAAATGTATGATATATTCTATTTGTTTCTGGATCTCGCCTAGCCATGCTTTCGTGTTGTTATGTTGCAGTATCAACATTTACATTTTTTATTAATTGCCACTCCTGATTCCTTATTTTAACAGTGTTGCAATAATTTATGATATCATAAGTAATCCTCTTTTTAATTTTCAAGAGGTTTATTGTTAATCTTGCAACAATTATTTCTCCACGCGGTCGCTTCTTTTATTATTTCGCTTGGGGAATCTGTCTCAGAACAAACATCAGAAGATTCAGATGCAGGTTCTCTTGACTAAATAATAAAAGTGGAATGAGGGCTTAAAAATTGTTTGACATGAAAATTATCAGTATCACAAGAGGGTGGGAATAAATTTGCAATTCTACAAAAAAATACTGAGGGCCAACAGAAGAGAGAATGACCAAAATTAAGGTGGATGGATGGAGTTGATCAAAATGTGTTAACGGGAAGACCCAAGCGAGAAATACAAATGGATGACGAAATAAGTTTGCAGAACCGAATTCATTATATTTGTTATATACAATATTATTGCTGTGTTTGTATGTACAAAAACCAAGTAGTAAATTTTGTTAATCTTAAAACTGCATATTATTATCCTTTTATATCTGAAAATTTGTAAAACAGGCAACAGTGTAAGATCACAATAGTCAGAAATTATAACCTTAAAATCGAACATCTGACAGTGACATTTAAAAACCCTGATTTAAAACACAACCAGCCCCATTTACAATACTTAAACTGTCACTTTTCCATAGCTAGGCGAGATCCAGAAACAAATGGAATGGTGTATAATTGACACACTGTGATAAGGTTTTGACATATAGAAAAATATATTTGTAATAACTTTTAAAATATACATTTAACATGTTCATTAGGTCTTTGTTATTTTTCGCATCGCACGGTAATTTAATCCTGTGCGATGTTCCCCGCACCGCACCCACCAATCAATGTTATGACCCCCTGCACCGCACTCCCCGCTTAGCAAGAAGCCCGCCCGCTCCCCGCGCCCAATGACGTCATTTGCGATTGCAGCGCCGTCCCTTCGAGTGGGTCGGTTAACTAAAATCATGATACGTGGAGCCCCCTATGAGTTATCAATCTAATTTAATCTATGAACAGTTGGCAGTAAACTCCCAACTATTGGGCCCGTTCATCAAAATGTTTAACATTTAACATGTTATGATTTGTTTGTGATGTACGTCGGTATCTAATGAACGGTACTCCGATCAGCCTATTTCGTACGATTGCAAAAATCCCAAGGACGTTCACGATTAACAATCCGGTCATCAGAGAATTTCCCAACAGTTGGCAGTAAACTCCTAACTGTTGTCTCTGATGAACGGGCCCAACGTCTATGAATTATCGTACTCAAGGTCGTGTATTAATATTAATATCCCGATAATTACGGTTTGTTAAATTTACAGAAATTTGTTGCCAATTTGAAGCTTCTAAGGATTGTTTCCACTCTTTGATTAAATATGAAGTAAAATTTCGAGTTTATTAAAACCTGAAAATGTGGCTTTTCTAAACTCGAAATTTCACTTCATGCGCCGCGCGTAAATACACTGACTAGAGCAGTAGGTAGCTTTTTGTAATTGGGATTTAAGTTAGTATTTTATTTCATAAATGTATCTTCTAGTTATGCAAAAACAACTACAAAAAATTATTGTGTCCATCATAGCACTTTCCCTGTCATTTAAACAACTGATGTTAATTGGTTGATGACCATTTCAGATTAAAACAGCGTTTTATACGCGTGGCGCATAAAGTAAAATTTCGAGTTTAGAAAGGCCTGAAAATTTGGTTTGGTCGCTCCGCTTCGCTGAGCGACCAAACCAAATTTTCGCCGCGCTTATAAAACACTGAAATATTAACAAGTGAACTCACGCCTAAATAACACTGATCTGCAATTTTTCAACTTTTTCTGTTGTTTTCAAATAAATGAGTGGTCTAACTGGATAACTTTTTGTAAAAATTGAGTTGACGGTTATTATATGTCCGCTATGTTAAAGAACAAAACTTTTCAAAAGTGGAGAATATGAGTTTTGCAGTTAGACCACTCAAATACCTATCTGATGGATTTTTTGCACAGATTCCAGAAATGACCTTCAAATTTCCATATCACGTCAGGTTTTTTTCACAAATGACGGTAATGTCAAAATAAAATCATAGCAAAATAAATCGCTAACAGAAAAATAGCCTTTTATTTCATTCTTATTTTTTAAGACTCATGGGGGGGGGGGGGATTGATGCCCTAAATCACCCCTCTATCTACGCCACTGGATTAGAAATTCTTTCACCCTCGTTTCCACATATACTCTCTATCGTGCAAATACGATAATTTTTGTACATCTGGCAATACTGCAACTGCCAGTAATACAGGGACAGTCTTGCCAGATTTGAAGAAATGTCTTCAAAATGAAGAATTTTAGCCATAAAGACCAACGAAGAATATAAAATGTTTATATTTTAAAGAATTTTTCATAAAAAGTATTATGGAAAAACAGGATTTTATCAATCAACAGCCTGATTAAATATTTATTGTTTATTTTCGTTATTATGTGAGGGTTGTAGTTAAAGAAAACCTACCATTCAATGAGTAAAATGATTTGCAATTTAAATCATTTCTATCCCGTGGATAATCATATTAGATACAAAAATAATGATAATAACTACAAAGTAATGATAAATCCACCTTTTTTTACAGCTGTTAGTACACTTTTAAGTTTCTGCAAAAAAATAAATACAGCACCTTAAATTGTAACTACGAAAAAAGAGCCTATGACTTGTTTTAACGTTTTTTACTTTCCCCCGTATGTAATACAAAGGAAAAGTATTGTTTTCGTGAAAATTTTCGAATCAAAAATTTTAGCGGAAATATCCGTTTTGAGGTCCCCTGAGTCGAATAAGACCATTTTTGAAAAATGTCTGTCTGGCTGTGTGTCTGTGTGTGAGTCTGTGTGCGCTGTACCGCAAAAACCGCTAAAGATATCGATATGAAACTTGAAACTTAAGCTTTTTGTTACAATCGGAAGAACTGAAAAGCTTTTGGTGAAAATCGGAAAACCGGAAGTGGTACTTTACTCTTAGCGTTTTTCAGTTTTTTCAGATTTTTTCAATAAATGTTCATAAAACAAAAAATTCTTTCAAATAAAAGTTGTAGATAATAACAAAATGAAGATGTATTGTTCACTTACTTTTTGTCATAGCACTCTTAGTTTTTGAGATATTTCAAAAGTTGTGTGTTTTATCTAGTTATCTACGTGTGTGACAGTGTATGTGTCGATACAATTGAAAAATGTTTCAAATAAAAGTTGTAGGAAATAAAAAAATAAAGATTTTTTGTAGATTCACTTTTTGTCATAGCACTCTTAGTTTTTGATATATTTAATAAATAGTGTTTTTTATCTAGTCATTGATTTGTGTCAGTGTATGTGTTGATACAATTGAAAAATGTTTCAAATAAAAGTTGTAGGTAATGAAATATTAAAGAGTTTTTGTATCTTTACTTTTTGTCATAGCACTCTTAGTTTTTGAGATAATTAATAAATAATGTTCTTTTATCTAGTCATTGGTTTGTCTCAGTGTATGTGTTGATACAATTGAAAAATGTTTTAAATAAAAGTTGTAGTTATCAAAAAGTTGAAGACATTTTGAAAATAATAATGCTACAAATATTTTAAAAGTGATTTAATACGCAATTTACGGGGGAAAGTACTATGATGGACACATCACCATTTTTTTTAATTGGTTTCATCATTTTTTTATAAATAAAAAAAAATTACTTACCATACAGTGATAAATTCTTCAGATCACAATTATAATTAAAGAAAAATGTTAGTTCAAAATGAAAATAAATTTTAATTAACAACAATAAAAATGTCAACAATGCGTCGATAAAATCATTTATATTACACCGACGAACATAAGAAATTACAAAATTATTTTAGTAATGAGTCCCGCAGCTATAGTGACGCCTCCCACTCTCAGCATGACTCGCCCCAATTCCTTGCACTCGCTGTACAATTCCAAAGCAATCGGCCTTGACACTTGAATTTCGACCATGGCGCTAGTGTTGTTTCCCAAAAACCTAGGGTTCTTTTTCAAAACCTCGCCTGAACTTTTATTCAGCTGCGAAATTAACTTGCTTACGTTCGCCGGCTCGACCAACGATTGATGATGTAAAACAACCTAGATATAATAATCAATAATAAAGTCGCCTATTTCCATAAACAGCTAAATCTTTTTATAAAAAATGGATTTAGGGGCTTTTGGAAATAGGCGACTCAATTATTATTATTTTTAGTTGATTGCAATTAAGTTGAATGATTAGGACTTACAGCGTATCCTTTAGTTATTGGCACAGTGACATTAAAAACGACGATCCTGCACTGGAATTTCGAAGCGACTTGAACGGGACTGTTGGGATCGCACAGAATATAACCAACGGCTACGTTCTGCATCTCGATTCCGGATAAAGTCACCGAAGCTTGATCCCCAGCAAAGACAATTTGTTTCGGAAATTCTTCAATTGTTATCGATTTTACGATTGCCATTTCTCTGCTTGGGCAAACCAAGACTCGATCGCCAGCACTTAGACAGCCGGTTTCAACTCTGCCGGAGACACAAAAACCAGAACCTGTTCCCTATAATAACCACAAGGATACTCATGATTCTTGATCTAGCATAATAAACATGGTTATGAAAAATAATTGTTAGGTTATATTTGGTCGTTTGTATAATGTTAACTAGTGGTGCCAGATGTATTAGACAAGAACTCCCCACAAATGCGACTGAAGTCACCAAAAATTGCCTATTTAATTTAGAATTGATAAAAATAATAAAAAACCAAATAAAAAATATTTATTCAAATCAATTCATGTAAAAGCCTGGGTCCGCTGGATTCGAGTAATCATTAAAGTGAAGTTTTTCACTTGCCTAGATGAGGGTTAACCAATTAAATATAACCTTACTTCTTAGTTTTAATAATTTACCTTGAATATGTCATTAATTGATAATCTGAATGGTTTAGAAATTGGACGTTCTGGTGATCTAAAATTGTCTACAAAAGCAAAGATTTATAAGAAATACAGTTGTGATTTCATTGCCACTTCATACCGATTACTTCAAGTAGAGAAGGCCCATTATACCAAGAGATCAACTCGTTCTCCGTAGATTTTTCCACCAAATTCTGCCCGGTCAGCCCGCTGCAAGGAACAAAAGTAACATCGCCTTCTCTGAAACCCGCCTGTCTCAAGAAAATCTTTAGTTTCTCCCTAATTTCCTCGAATCTTTCGTTGGACCATGAGACTGTGTCCAGTTTGTTGATGGCAACGGCGATTTGTGTTACACCGAGGGAACGGACGAGCAGGGCGTGTTCTCTGGTTTGTCCACCGAGATCGAAACCGGTTTCAAACTCACCCCGAGTTGCGTCGACAACTAATAGGGCCACGTCCGCTTGTCCAGCACCCGATATCATATTGGGTATGAAATCTTTATGGCCGGGTGCATCTAATAATGTAACCTAAAATGTACACCCAAACTTGATTGAAGGAATTTCTGGAGACAAGTTTACAAAATCTTGAAAAACTATGATGAAATAAAAAAATGGTGTCGATTACTGATTTGATCATTTGGAAAAATAAAAATAATAAAACATTTCGAGATCTTCCGGAAATCCCTTGAATCACACAAATAGTTGCTTGAATAATCCACTCCATTGCCACTATGATCAATCGTATGCTCATTACACATTCAAATTGAATTTGTTCAACGTTTAAGCCATATATTTTTTCCCAACACATTGGTTTTTATTGCCATTATTTTACTGGATTTATTATTAATTGAATCATTTTTCGAGTGATCATACGATCAGCCATTGGAGGAATCATTTCAGCCGTCACTCTAGTGATCATTAATTTGAAAGATTTCTTGAGCAATCATTCGAATATCAATTAAATTCAAATCCTAATAATTGATTATTGATATCATTCGATTATGCCCATCACTAGTACACAATGTAATGTAATTAAGAATTATAGAAGTTACACTCACCATTTTTGTCTTTGTTTCAAACTGTGAACGTCCAACATCCATTGTAATCCCTCTGTTTCTCTCTTCACCGGTCTCATCCAACACCCAAGCGTACATAAAGCTCAGCTTTCCTAATTTCCGGCTTTCCTGCTCGTACTTGTGCATTGTTCTCTGATGAACCTAACACACACCCCAAATTACCACCCGTTGCACGCCCAAAACACCTTTACTTACTTGCCCCAAAGAACAAAGCATATGCCCCATCAAGGTGCTCTTTCCGGCATCCACATGCCCGATAACCACCATATGCAAATGTTCCTTCGAATCGCCCCTCTCCTTCTTGTACTGATTAACAGCGTCCACTTTGTTCTCTTTTTTCCCGAAGCTTCTGTTTAAATCCGACTCCGAAATGTTCTCTTGCATGTTAACCGGAGTCCCTCTGCCGGATGCCGGAGATTGCGACCTTGGGGTACTGTTTAACCTGTTTATATCTTTCGGAGTGACCTCGAAGCCCTTGGTGACGTTTTTTAGTTTACCACCGGCGGCGCCGACAGACGTCACTATTTTGATGCTAGGCACATCCGTGTCGGGCTGCTGGACCACCGCAGCAGGTTGAAATGCTTTGTTTTGGAATAACGAGTGTTCATAGTTATGGGTGTACAATTGTAAAAAAATACCTTAAATTATGCCTCAAAAAAATCTAAAGCGTGTCAGTTATTTATAAAAAATATTGATATTTATCCTTTTTAAATAGTAAAAATTAAACAATTTAACTCAAATCAATACTAATTTATCACATTGCTTTATATTAATAATTGAAAGTTTAGTGACACATGCAACCACTTTGTTTTATATCGTTTAAACCCAGAGGGTTTCGAACATTTTAAAAATACATGCTTTTTAACATTACCATTGTTTTTGGTACAATAACATTTGAATTCACAAAATGCATTCAGGAAAACGTCCTAATCTATGTGTGAATAGAAACTAAGCCGAGAAAGTTATCAACTCAAATTTTTCATAAAATCAACAAAAATGTAAAAATCTATTGAGATGAAAACAATGTTAGTCATTAAAATTGATATTAATTAAAAACTAAGTATTTTTAGTAATAACATTGTGAAAATTCAATATTGGAATGAAAAATTTAAAATTACAATCTGTAACACTTCTGAATTTTGACAATTATTACAAATCTATTGTTTTTTTTAACCATTATAAGATTTGTTTAATTAAATCAAGACAAACAAAAAATATATAGCCTAAAATTTAAACTATAGTGGTCACTGTAATTTTTTCTAATATTATAATTTAATGATGCATTTCATACTGATTAAATGGACTGAAATAAATATTCATGAACTTTTTGTACTTCCTGTATATCGAGCATTTATATGATCGGGAAAAGTCTTATTCAAAATTCGTTGCTTTTTTGTACTGTCTGCATTGTTTATATAAAAATACTTTAAACCGGCCCTTTTTTTTTCTTCACATGAACGCACCAGAACGATGTTCTGGCACCCCCCTTTTTTGTATTTTTAGAAAAAAGCACTGCTTAAAACTATTGATGGGATCATTTCAATGAAAATAATCGATTCGTTAGATTATGAAAATAATTAAACATCTCAAGATCTTCCAATTTGAGTGATCGCTTAAGCTATCATTCAAGCGATCACTTCAGCGATTATGTGAGCAATCATTTGAGTGATCTCTTAAGCTGTCATTCAAGCGATCTTTTGAGTTGTCAGTTGTGCAGTTTAAACGATCTCTGGAGCTGTTAAACAATCTATCAAGCAACCATTCGAGCAATTGTTTAATTAGCAATTTAATTCGAATCTCAATAATCGATTATTGATATCATTCCATTATGTCCATCATTATTTAAAACTAATCTAAAATCTATTTACAACCACCTAAACAAACCCTAAATTATTGGATTAAAAGTAAAGGTCATTAAACATGAGTAATTTATTATGACCTTTATTTTTAAAACAATAAAATTTCAATCAAATACAATATTATTTTCTCCTTAAATAGTGACTAATAAGATCGTCCGGACTCGGCACGCTGAAATTAAACTGCCTGAACTTTCTCAATTCTTCCATGCAAGTAACCGGCGTAAAGTCGACCGATTTATTGTACTTTCTGCAAATGACTTTCCCGCAACGTGAAACTCCCTTTCCCAAAAAGCACCTGTTTTTTGTAAACGATTTAATATCCAGAGTACATTGCAAAATTGGCTTGTTCTGGTCAGCGATCATCGAATCGCACTCGATAAACGGTATCACAAAATCCGCCTCTTCCGAAACGGAATCGCTGTTCTTTTGTCGGTCTTTTCCTGTTCTTAAAGCTTTGGAAAGATCGATAATTGGAGTGATTTCGATTTTGCCAATTCCGTTTGTTAATTTATTAACATTCACGTTTTTATCGGTTAACATTTTCTTTGTTGGAAACTGTGGTTTACCTCCAAACGGTCTTGTGTTAAAATTAACTTTCCCCAAATGACTTTTACCTAAATCTGGTGTAGGGTTAAAACATTCTACTGTGTTCAAATTTATCTTTTCCAAATGATTTTTACTTAAGTCGGACAAGGAGTTAAAACTGTTCTCAGAGTGGGAATTAAACTTTTCCAAATAAGTATTACTTAAATCCGATAAAGTATTAAAGGGTTTTTCAGAATTCGTATTGACTTTTCCTTCAACAGGAAATTGCAGTTTTGCCCCTAAAGGTCTTGTTTGAAAACTACTGTTCCCCAAATGGTTATTACTCAAATCCTCAAGTGGTTTCATATTGACATTAACTTTTCCCGAATGACTTTTACTCATATCGGATAAAGAATTAAAGTTTGCCCTGTTATTCAAACTCAAAACTGATGAAGAATTCAAATTTTCTCCATTATTCAAACTTAAATCTGATAAAGAATTTAAATTCGATAAAGAATCAATCGTTTCTTGTGGTTTAAAATTGCTAAACAATTTGTTTTTTTGCACGCTGCCCAATTTTGGTATGGTAAAACCTTTGGGAGATTTTGTAAATACGACACCTTACCTTACGTAATGCAAAGAAAAGCGGGAATATGAAACAAAAGAAATGAACCAAATTGAAATAAGACTTTTTAAATGTGGGATTTTTTTTATAAAAGACTCACCTTTTTCTTTCTTCGCAACCGGAATCGTTTGCGGTTTCGCCTGTTGTTGCTTATCGAGGATCGAATTAATGGCATCTTGAGGGTTTAAGTTGCTCCCTAAAGCCGCTTCTACCATCTGCTGCCGAGAGATTGTGGTGCCGAACGTTTGTTTCATTTGTTCGAGGCATGAGTCGAGTTTCGGTCTGTCCACGTAATTAAGAGCCTAAAGTAATATAACAGTGTGAAAGCGAATAGTTAAAGTAAAATACGAGACTTACTTCTTCATTTAATTCGGTCTCGGATTCTTCTGCGATATCTTTTTGGCTGCCTATAAATGCGCCAATTCTCTGGGGATTGTCTCTGTTGTACAAAAAAGCAGCTTCGCTTGGGGACATGCAGTAATCTTCTTCAACTGAATGACCATATACATCATCGTAACCATCATATTCTATAAAATTGAAATTTAAATAAATTTTCTTTTAGAAGAACAAAAAGGATAATACTTTTTTGCTTATAAAGTTAACATTATAATAACAAGACCTTAACATTTATCAATTTTTCCATACACATCTTTGATAAACAATCATAATATAGGGCAGCAAAATGAAGTTTTGATGAGACAAAGTTAAATCCAATTTTGGTATATTACAATACAAACTTATTTAAATGTAATACAATTTGTTGTTTCCCAACGTTATAAGTATTTCACTTAAAAGATGAATATGCTTCATATAGATTATAACAGTGAAATAAAAAGATGCATATTTGTGTTTGTTATGGATGTGAGAGTTCATTTTAAAAATAACCTCGCAAGTACTTACCGTCCGAATAATTCATGGAACGGATATTCCTGTGCCTTGCCATGTTGGATTTTCTGTGTAATTTAATCGAAATGCATCAAAATCTATTGTTGAATTGTTGCAATCGCGCAATTTTAACATCTGTTTTTGCAAAATAGAAAGATGAACAATTTGACATTGACATGTATCGGCAGACGTGCCAACATGATTTGGAAAATCTCTTGTTATATCATTTTATGAGCAATAAAAACGTATACTATGTTTTGAATAATACATAGTTTTACATTAATTACATGTAAAACTATGTATTATTCAAAACATAGTATACGTTTTTATTGCTCATAAAAAGCTTTTTATAAGATAGTAAATATATATGGTTTTTTAAATTACTTAAGTTAATTGAAAATAACGCCAAATAACAATTTAGGGGAAATGAGAATTAAGGACAATTAGAATTGTGTTTAATACTAAAAGCTTCCATAAATGAGAATTATGCTGAATAAGAATTTAGTTAAATCGGGAATTATACTAAATAAAAATTGTGTTAAAAAGCACTGAAATTAAACAGCAGTGTTGCCATATTTAAATAAATTTCTTCAATATGAAGAATTTTAGCTATTAAAAAAATGACAAATAAAAGTAAAAAGAATAACACAAAATTCTTAATATTGTAAAATTGTGTGTTATTGTTAAGATGCAGTGGCGTATTTATATGGGGGGCCTGGAGGCCTAGGCCCCCCCTATTAACTTTAAAAATAATATAATCATTATTTAAAATAATATACATACCAGACCCAGTCGACTCTATATGATTCTGTAAGTTCACATATATAGTTGACCGACCCACTCGATGGGAGGGCGCATATGTCGGAACTTTAAATTTCCCGCAATTTCTAACGTGGGCTTGTTTTCAATCAACAGCTGTCAGATCCGTCGGATCGGAAGGCACAAAAACGCCGATAAGACGAAATCGTTTCGAGATAAGCGTTAATAAATATAAATAATTACAACCGTAAGTATGTATATTTTTAAATTTTAACCTATTGTGTATTATTTTAAATAAGTTTACAGTCAAACAAATTTAAAACCAGAGTGTTACTACATTATTTCTCTTTTTTCTTCCTAGTACATGTGGATCATTTTCAAGTATACTAAGTATCCATGGTCGTGGATATTTTCATCATACTGAACTAGGAGCATTTTTTCATGTACTATATCCCCGTTGTTGGATTAAGCAATTCTGAATCTTTGGGGATGGGCGTTAACATAAATAATTAAAACGGTAAGTTTATGTAATATTTTAAGTTTTTAAGCCATTGTGTATTCTTTTAATTAAATCTGCAGTCAAATACATTTAAAACCAGTGTGTCTACATTATTTCTCTTTATTTCTTCCTAGTATTAGTGAATGATCTTCAAGTACTATGCATGAAACAAGCACGGACGTGGAGATTTTCTTCACACCGAGCTAGGAGCATACTTCCATGGAGAATGTTCCTGTTGCTGTTGGATCAAGCAATTCTGAAATTCCATCTAGTCACAAAGTACAATCTCAGAACATAAATTAATGTCTTGAATTCAATTACACGGTTTTTCTGTTACAGTTCACTATTGATCAAATGAGATTCACTATATCCCAAATATGTTTCACTTTGTCAAATATAAGTCAAAAGATTTTCCGATTTACGAAATGAGTTTCACTAAATACCAAATACTTTTCCCTTTAATATTTTTGCTGAACATTTTTGCAGTAACAATAACTTTCTTCTGGAAATATTTTATTTGTATATACAGGGAGTTTTCTTTTAAGTATAAGTATTCCAAATTCAACCTATTTTCTGTAAATATTTAGATATTCCTTGTTTTTTTAAGTTCAATTTGAAGCTTTAAATGAGTGTTTTTCACTCCCAGACTAAGCATGAAGTAAAATTTCGAGTTTAGAAAAGCCCCGTGAAAATTTGTCGAGGGTCGCGCAGCGACCCGAGACAAATTTTCTGGGCTTTTCTAAACTCGAAATTTTACTTCATGCGCCACGCGTATAAAACACAGATTTCAAGTGAAATACGAATATATATAAATTTCACAATATTTTAGTGTTTTATACGCGTGGCGCATGAAGTAAAATTTCGAGTTTAGAAAAGCCCAGAAAATTTGTCTCGGGTCGCTGCGCAACCCTCGACAAATTTTCACGGGGCTTTTCTAAACTCGAAATTTTACTTCATGCTTAGTCTGGGAGTGGAAAACACTCGTTTAAAGCTTCATATTGAACTCTTTTGAAAAACAACGAATGTCGGAACATTTACAGCTTATGCATATGTTTACCTTAAAAAAAAATTCACTGTATAGAACACTACTTACGCCAACATCCTTTCTCGGTTAAGGAGACCTCTTATTTCATTTCTCAGATGCATTTTTTGACGAACTGCAGACATTTTGTTGAGAAGTGAAATGTAATTGACACACTGTGATAAGGTTTTGACATATAGAGAAATATATTTGTAATAACTTTTAAAATATACATTTAACATGTTCATTAGGTCTTTGTTATTTTTCGCATCGCACGGTAATTTAATACTGTGCGATGTTCCCCGCACCGCACCCACCATTCAATGTTATGACCCCCTGCACCGCACTCCCCGCTTAGCAAGAAGCCCGTCCGCTGCCCGCGCCCAATGACGTCATTTGCGATTGCAGCGCCGTCCCATCGAGTGGGTCGGTTAACTAAAATTATGATACGTGAAGCCCCCTATGAGTTATCAATCTAATTTAATCTATGATACATACTCAACAGAAATAATGAGTTTAGTGAGTGAAGAAAGGTTATTAGTGCTTCATTCGTTAAATTAATTTGATCTTCACGTAACTCACAATCAATTTATTTAGAAATGATGAGAATATACATAACAGATGTACGATTCATGTTATGATTATGTGTAACATTTGTTTTAGAATCGTCTTAATGGATTGGCAGTCTTGAGTGTTCATTGACAGCACGAAATCAATTTACAGAGATTTTTAGATAATCTAGCGAGGCAAAAGAATAGACGTGTTAAATATTATTGTAAAATTTTGGCTACACATTAAGTTAATATATACATACTTACTAAAATGAAAGATATATTGCCCAGGCCTAGGCCCCCCCCTAGCCTAAGTTCCTAAATACGCCACTGTTAAGATGAATAAAGTATTTTTACACACTGAATCAGTGTTTAACATGCTTGGCGCATAAAGTAAATATTTCGAAGTTCAAGATATACCAAAGTATGATCTCACATGAATAAATTTTACAAACGTTCATTTTGATCTAAGCAATTTGCTAAAGGATATGAGATTACATTTTGAGTATCTAAATTAAAGTCAAATTGTAAACTCTTCTAAATTTTATAAGTAGACGAATTATGAAGATATTTTGCACTTGCGTTAAAGAAAATCTCGAAAAATAAAACGAAATTAAATAAAAATAAAGTGTTTTTTTTATTAAACTTTAGTAAACTTACTTTTCATGCTTGAGGCTGTTTGAAATGGTACTACTTTTTAAGTTAAATAGCTGAGCAAGTTATTTATAATTATTAGTTGTTATAATAATAAATATGCTACTCTGTGATACATACAGCAATGAAATGACAATAAAACGAAGACCTTAGCAATCAACACATTCCTGTATTAGTGTTAAAAAATTAGATCCATTTATATTGTCTCAAAAATGAGTACAGTTTTGAACAGCCTTAATATTTTCAGCAATTGTTAAATCCACTTACCGCTAATGCACTTTTTTTTTATTATAAATGAAATCAAAAATAAAAGCATTTTCTAACATTTATTTTGAAAAATATAAAAATTTTACATTATGAAACAATAATGAATACAATTCAATATAAATTCAATTTTTATAATCACAAACATTTGAAACAATGGCCTCTTAAACTTACAATACCCTCTCGAGTCAAATTCAGGTAAAATCAATCCCTAACCTCTTTCCTTACAGAAGTAGACATTAAACTATAAACTTCAAAAACGTATATAAATATTTATTTTAAAAATAATGAGAAACAAGTTTTTTGAAATACCTTAAGTCTAAATATAAAATAAAATTAATTTAACGCGTATTGTGTTAAGTCCACAGTTAACACTTGACTGACTAGGCAATCCGATGGCTGAAAATAAAAAATTAATTAGATGTGAAAGGCACATAAGATAAACAACTATAACTTTAATAATTGCTATTAAAGTTGTTTAGTCTGCTCAGGTAAATAATATTATCGATTTGATACTTACAGTTGGGACGATTCCGATCAAAGCGTCGGCATGTGAGTAAAACTCCTCCTTCAAGCTGATAACGATCGTCTGCAGCGACTCAGTCTTCTCTGTTATGTACTTAGCCACCTTTCCTATGTTCGTGTTGTCCAGCGCAGCATCAACCTCATCGAGCACGAAAAACGGTGCCGGTTGATAACTGTGAATAGCGAAGAGCAACGCCAAAGCCGCCACAGTTTTCTCTCCACCCGACAAATTTGACATCTGCTGGAACCGCTTCCCGGGCGCCACGCAATTATAATTGATCCCGTCGAGATAAGGCTCTTCAGGATTTTCAGCGCCCAAGAAGGCCTGAGCCGACTGGTTCTGAGCGAGTTTTTTATAGATCGAGTCGATTTCGTTCGAGACGTGGTCGAAGCATTTGGTGAATTTTTCGTAGCGCTGCTGTTTGATTTTCTCGAAAGCGTGCTTGGTTTTTTTGTTTTGCTTGCGGAGCACTTCGAACTCCTCGTTGGTCTCCTGGAGCTTGCCCTGGGCGAGCTCTAGTTTTTGGATGGCTTTCATGTTGGGCGCCTGGATTTTCGTCAGAGTGTCTTGCAGGGATTTGATCGAGTTTTGCAGTTTGTCGGCCATTTTTTTTATTTCGTCCTTTTCTTCGAGGTCTTTAAGGTTATCAGATAACGTCTCGTAGTCAATTTGGATTCTTAAAATATAATAGATGAATGTAGTTATGGGCATAAATGATGATTTCAATCGGTATTTCAATAATGTAATCGATTGATCATTTAATCAATTGATTATTTTAATGATCATTCGAAAGGCCATTTTAATTATTATAGAGAGAACTTTTTTTTTAAGTATACTTAGGCTGTAAATTGTATATTTGTTGTTTTTTAAGAGATAAATTTGAAACTTTTAAGTTTAGAAAAGCCTGAAAATTTGGTTTGGTCGTGTAGCAAAGCGGAGCAACCAAACCAAATTTTCAGGATTTCCTAACCTCGAAATTTTAATTTTACTTCACGCGCCACGCATGTAAAGCATTGGTTTTAAGTGAAGTTCAAAATATATATACTAAAGCAGTATGCAGAAGACGTATATTTTGAACTTCACATAAAATCAGTGTTCTATACGCTGAAAATTTGTTTTGTGCGCTCTGCTTTGCTACGCAACCAAACCAAATTTTCAGGCTTTCCTTGACTCGAAATTTTACTTCATGCTTAGCCTGGGAGAGGAAAACACTCATTTAAAGCTTCAAAATGAACTATTTTAAAAAACGATAAATATCTGAATGTTTACAGCACAAATGTTGTAAGTGAGATATGAATACTTAAAAGAAAAACTCCCTGTACATAAAACAATAAAAAACAAATTGAATATAATAAATTGCAACCAATTAATAATTAAAATTACTATTTGAATAATAGTTTTAAAAGATCATTCGAGTTGTCATTTAAATTAAAGATTAAAGAATTCTAAATATGATTATAATAATAGATTATACCCGATTGGTTCTAACAAATTAAAAATGAAACATGTTTTTCGTTAATTCGAAACAATAATATTCTTCTACCTGGCTTCTCGTTCATAAGTCGCATTGCTAGTATTGTTACTTTCATTGTTTGATCCGGTAGATTGAGACTGAGGATCCTGGTGTACAATGTCCTCCATGTTTCCAACTAACATGGGAATAATAATATCTTCCATCTGAAAAAAGCAATTGTTTTCAAAAATTACCCAGTGCGAAAATAATTCAAAAATTAAGTAAATCTGTTACTATATAAAATCCACACAAACGACAATAACTATAATTAATAATAAAAAAAAAACATACGCAATATTTAAAATAAAGAAGGTAAGGCTTACCTTGCATTGCATTAGAATGGCGTGCCTGTCGCTCTTCTTTGTCTCGATCTTGTTCTCGATGGAAACAATCTGTTTCTGTAGCTGTTGTAAATCCTTGGCAATCGCCCCAACTTCACGTCTCGCCTTTCCAACCTCTTCCTCCATAACGTCGCCCTCTTGTTTCTTGTTGAGCCTCTCGGCTTTCAATTGCTCGAGCTGCCTCATTTCCTTATCGATTTCGTCCCTTTGCTTTTGCTCCTGTTTCTTGCACGACTCAAGTTTCTCTTCTTCGTCATTTACCGATCTTTCCCACCTGCTTACATTACCTTGAGAAAAATATTTTGAAAATCACAATTAAGAATCATGTGAAATGAGTAATGGCCGGTTGCTTCAGACACGTTGAGCTGGTACAACTCTGAACTCGAGGTTAAGTGACAAGGTGAATTCGAGTTCAAGATGACAATACAATAGGACCTGTCATATTGAATTGAAGTTCAGCTTGAACTCGAGTTTAATGTTTATCTAAAAACTTGACTCACTTTGAGTATCTCTGCTTCTCTCAAACTCCAAATTACTCGTGATCCTGTTAATCTGCTTCTGGAATTCGAGGCGTTTCTGCTTCCTCTCTTCTTGCGTCCGCAATTCTCTATCTTCGTACTGCCTGATATTCTTTACACCAATCTCTTGACAGAACTTTGAGAAGACAACATCTTCGACGCTGTTCATCTTCAGCTTGATCTCCTCGATCTGCTGTTCGCGCACCTGCATCGACCGCTCGATCTCCTCAATGTTGGGCTGCAGCAACGAAAAAAGTCCCCGTTACAAATCGCACGTCTCGTAACCACTCAAACGATTTATGATAGGAATCATTCAACAAATATCAAATGTTATAATTCCCAATTCGAATCGTTTGTCGTGTCTGTATTTGCAGGGACACTCGAACGATTTGGAATCGGAAATCGCTGTTTAAATTCCCTCAAAAAATCGCACGTCTTGTTTGTATTTGCAGAAAAAATAACGTTATTAATCACCTCGTCTCGTGACGCACTGCTGATCCTCTGCGAAGAGTCCAAATTGCAGTAGTCCGGAGACTAGGTGATTTAAAAAAAGAAATTCGACGTAAACCTTCAATATATACTTGTTTATGAATCAAAAAGTTTTATTAAATAAAGCTCAGACGAGACTAATTATTATTAATTAATTTACGATTGGAATACAGCATTCTTCTTTTTATTTCTTCTTTTATCACTTTGATTAAATTTGAGAACTCATTATATTGAAGATTTACAACAAATAAATAAGTCACAGAATCTCGAATATTTTGTACGATACAAATTAATTTCTTTACTTACGCTGTACTTCGAAATTTCCTGGGTGAGCCTTGAGAGTTCTCCATCAATCACTTTGATTTGTTTATGCTGAAATAAAAGCATGGAATTAACAAACGTGTACTAATTAAAAGTGAACAATTAATAAAAAAATAAATAGATAATTTACTTACGGTGCTTTCCATGTCTGTTTTGGCATACTTCAGCCTAGTCTCAGTTCCTCTGATCTGAGAATCAACTGTGTTCAATTCAGATTCCTTTCTCGACTTCTTCATGGCCTCTCTCAATTCTTCAGTTAGTTTTTCCTAAAGAAACAATTGAAATATCGGAACACATAAAAATCGATTTTATTTAAAATAATTCTAAACTTTTGAAAATCAAAAATTTATTACAACTTGAGTTTGTTTCCTATTTTCTTTACATCAGTATTTTCATTAAATGTTCTAGTAGCTGTCTGACAAGTGTTCTCCAATCCTTGATTAAGCATGAAGTAAAATTTCAGGCTTTTCTAAACTCGAAATTTTACTTCATGTGGCAGGCGTATAACACACTGATTTCAAGTGAAGTTTAAAATACACTATTAAGACTTTAAATTTTGTAAACTTAAGTATTTAAGTATTCATTCAAAAATATATTTAAATATTTTAATTATACAAATATTTAAATAGACGATTATTAAAATATATGAATAATTTAGTGATTGAAATATTTATACTTGATTATTTATTCATCACTATTTGAATTATTCGTATTCGAATCCCAGCCTTAATTGTTACACACTAACCTTTTGAGCTTTCAATTGAGACATGTGCTTTTCGTCCCATCTCTTAGCTTTACGGGCCAAATCCAAACTACCTCCAGAGATTATGCCAGATTTTTGATAAAAAGTACCATCCAAAGCAACAGCCTAAAATATATTATTAAATAACTAACAACAAATAATTGTTAATTTTTCTATCCCTTACATCATATCTACCGCCAATATCGTACGCAACCTTCATGGCATCCTCCGGTGTCTCGCAAACGAGGGCATTGTTAGTAGCGAATAAAACAGCGTTCTTGATTTCTTTCGGGTCATATTGCAAAACGTCGTACAGCAATTTCACGCCCTTCGGGTCGGTGATGTTCCTCAACCTCTCTTTCAAAGGTTTGAGTTGCAAATAAGCGATCGGAAGGAAAGTTTCGGGCTCCAGCATTTGCTCCTTCAGATATTTAATGCAATTACGAGCAGTTTGTTCGGTATCTACCACGATGGCTTCCATGAATTTACCCAAGACTTTGGTGATGGCGACGTTGTAGCGTTTGTGCGACGGCTGACACATATTGATCATACGATCATACTAAAGAAATAAGATAATATTAATTCAAATGCGATGTAGAAAAGAAATATTTTTGTTGATTAAAAAAAACTTACGACTCCCGGATAGTTACTCTTGAACCTCTCGACGATCTCTTGTTTCTTCCTGCGTCTGGCGTCTTCGTGTTTATCAGTTCTGGCATCGCCCAGCTGCTCACTGACATCCTCCAATTGTTTCTGGATCTCCTGGACTCGATTTTTGGACGAGCCAACGTCAGATTGTAAGTCCTGACGTAATTGTCTTTGATCATGTAGAGCCTGTTCACTCGTCCTGTCATAAATTTAAAAAAAAATGGATTGAAGAGCAGAGTACATTTATTAAGTCACTAACCGAATATGCTCGACGAGTTTTTCAATCCTCTTCTCCATCTCCTCTTTCTCGTGCTCCTTCTGTCGATGCTTATTCTCGGCTTCGGTCCTCATCCTCGCCACGTTATCCAGCCTATCCTGATCGGACTTCTGCACCCTGTTGACCGAATCCAATTCTTGCATGTACCTGGCCGACCTCTTCGCCGCCTCCTCTTTCAAGTGATGATACTCTTTCACCTGCTCGTCCTCCAAATGGACGTCTTTTCCTTGACTTTGGGATTCGCCGGCGATCGTCGATTCGTATTCCTCTTTAGAAGTCTCCACTTGAGCTAATTCCTCTTCGAGCTTCTTGATGTCATTGTTGTGCGCCTCGTCGGCCTTTCTCGCCTGTTCAAGAGTTTTTATGGCACCGTCTAATTTTTTTTGCATGTGCGTCACTCTTTCTTTGGCTTTGATAAATTGAGGTTTTTTCTTGCTAATTTCTACTTCCTACATAACAATTGGGAAAAAAAATCACTCATTTAAAGATAATATTTAGTAGTGATAAAATATTGTTTACAAAGGACAAAAATTAATTTTCACTTACCACTTCACGAATGTCTTGCTCCATCTTAGCCAACTCTCTTCCGAACCGACCTTGATCTTTTTTCTTGTCCTTCAAATTATCCTCTGCCTTCTCCTTCTTTCGCTCAATCTTCTCACCCTCTTTGTGCTTGCTCTTTAATTCAGTTTCCAGGGATCTCTGCTCCCTCTCGCTGTGGAACAAGCGGAACAGCTGATGCTCCACCACTTTATCATTCTGATAAAAAAAATATATATTTATCGACAACAATAACTTATGATTCACAATTAAAAGTACTTACTAAATCATCTTTAAGTCTAGCATATTTATCCGCCTCTTCTTTTTCAAGCCTGGCTTCTTTTCGTTCGGCATTAATACCCTTTTTCTTCTGGTAAGCAAAGTTTATTTCTTCCTGGGCTTTGTGCATTTGCTGTTTGAGCTTCTCATATTCATCTTTCAATGCGCCAGAGCTGTCATGGAAAATATAAGTTAGGTCACATAAGTCAGACAATTCTTTTCAATGCGTACCCGCTAATTTCTTCAAAAAGTCCTGTCATTTCTTTGGGATTCTTCATGGCGACACTCTCAACTGCACCTTGGAACACGAGGAAATTCTTCGCTTTTACATTAATACGCAACTTTTCCAGTTCGCCCAGATATTCCTGGCTGGACACGATCTGTAATGATAGTTATTAATACAAGGAGGGTGAAAAAACTGCAAACACAATTTACACACAGCTACTAAAATGAAATACAAAACTTCTTATGCTGATTTACACCTCAATTTAGTGAAACCAATATTTTTCTTAATTTCTGAACAATAACTAATTTTTTTTGTTACTTGAACTTTACTTCAATATTTCAATTCAATAACTTAAACATAACTAATTATAAGTCGCAAACATTTTTATATTTTATCTGTATCTACTGTTAATAGCATCAAATTTTACAAGTTGTTGTAGACTATTTAATATATGTGTTTGCTTAACCAGATTGTTTATATCTCACAACAAAATGGTCTGAAAACACAATTGTTTTTACTTATCACGGCCGTAGCCAGAAGGGAAATATGGGGGTTCAACCCCTCCACCCAAATTTTCAAAATGTTACTATGTAAAAGCTGTCCCGTTAGAGCAAAAACAAAATTTTTACCATTAAAATCGCCTCCAAAATTTGTATATCCCCCCCTGCCATATTTTTCTTACTTATTATTGTTTATTATTAGCACAATTACAATACATTACTTACACCATTGTTGATTCTGTATTCGGATGAAGAACCTTGCACGGAACGTTGGAACGCCATTTCCTTGGTTAATTCGTCGTTTAAGTAAAAAGTAGCGGTGACAGATGCACTGTACGAACAGAACTAATTAATTGATTCAACCTTTAATAAGGTGTAAAACTTACCTTCTTGAAATCGGTTTGCCAATGGCTGCACCATGTATCAAATCGGAGAGCCTTTTCACTCTCAGACTTTGCGTCCTTTCACCCATAACGAAACTGATTGCGTCCATGAAATTAGACTTTCCTAAGATAATATGATTCATTTGTAATTGCAGTTACATTTTAAATAAGAAAATTGTCCATAGTTTGTCTCAAAAATAGAGGGACCAATTAAGCAACCTTATTGGCTATTGAAAAGGTAAAATCACACTGAAGCAGAGATCCAAAATTGCGGCTGTCGTCGCCAAATGGGGGTTTTGTTTATTTAAACATCTTGTGCTTGAACAAATTTATCAATTTAAAGTGACTATTTCTGTATCACCTCTCTCCATTCATGAAAACATTTGTATTCCTGTTGTGTAAACTGGAAAGTTTATTGTGGTCCTCCTACTATTGAGACAAAGTATAGTAATGGTCAATAATTTAAGCAACCCAATTAACATTTAGTTTAGGCGAAAAAAAAAAACAATAATCGTAAACTTGCTAGGTCAACATCAAAAGATTGAGAAATACTGTTATAACGAGTGTCAATAAACTGTCGACATCTCGGTTGCTTTGAAAAACAAATTACATATCTTAATTTAAGTCATACGAGTTGGTGAATCTCGGAAATGTGAAATAAATCTAATTATATGTCGCTGGATAGTGTCACAGCACGACGTATGTTTCTGAAGTCAGAACCTACTGGGATGCCGACAGTTTATAGACACTCGGTAGAATTTTATCCTGATTTTAATCCTCTCTTATTGTAGGTAAATATAAAACTGGAAACTTATCATAAACCAAGTAAAAATAACTGCATATGGCTTAAATTTGTAAAAGGCTTGTTTATTTGACGAAATTATATTACTAATCATATCCATTTTAAAACAACGTGTAATTGTTAAAAAACAAAAGTGAATTGTTTACCTGAGCCATTGGGGCCAATGACTGCATTAAAGGGCTTGAGGGGGCCGATGATTTTCCGTCCCCTGTACGATTTGAAGTTTTCCACTTCGATGTGTTTTAGCCTGGGCGGCATTTTAACTTATTGTACACTCGCAACTGCTAAATACTAGATTTTCACAACAATTACACCCGAAATCAACGGACGATTTTTGGCGGCGCCCGAAACAAAAAACGTTACTCGGAAAACAAGATGGCTGAAATAATTAAAGTGAAGTTGGCCACACAATTTTTACAATAAAAACATGCCTATTTATTTGCATATTGTTTATAAAGTAGATTTTATAATATTAATATGTTGGAAATTATTATATTTACCTAATTAATGTAATGCAGCTTTTTTAATAGAAACGGGACTTATTGGTGGTTGAATAAGAAAAATTGGCGGCAAGAATAAAAGTGAAGTTAGACAAACAATTCTAATGAAAATGAAGGGGTGTATTCAGGGGGCACACTCTAAATCAAATGAAAAAATACATGTATGTACCATCGGTAGAAATAAAATGCTGGGACACGAAAAATTTGTTTAGTATGTGTCAAACTTAGTACCTTTCTTTTCCTCTCATTTAAATATTTTTATTAGTACTAGTATAAATTTTGTTATATTTGACATTACCCAGTTTTCGATTTGTCCCAACAGTTTGTCTCTCATCTCAAAAAAAAATGCTATTTTAGACATAAAAATGTAACAAAAACTTCAAATTATTATTAAAAGTCAATAAAGTAATAATAATTACTAAGGAAAAATAGTGATTTAAAAAAAAATAATAATAGAAAAATAGCGTTATTTTAATGAAATTAATATCTACATCGCAGTGAATAGTTATTTAACGAACTAGAGAATTTTATTTTGAGTCGATTGATGTCGAAAAAAATATATGGTTCCATTTAAAAAAATCAAGTTACCCTTCATTGAAAATATATAAATTCAACTAATTTCATTTCGTAGATAAACAACTTCATCGCAACTTTATAATGCAGCCGCTAGCGCCCTCTATTCTCAAGAGAATGGTGAAAACTGCAACTCTATCTGATTTAGTTTTAGAGATATTTTAGTTTAATGAAATCACTGCAAACGTCATTTTTGTCCGTTAATATCAAATAACTCCGAAACGGTACGACTTAGGCCGAATGTTTTTAACAAAATAACAAGCAATTTTCATGAAGAATTCAGAAACCAAATACTATACAGGGTGATATATTTAAAAAAAGCAAGTTGCGTCCCCCTACTGTCTCTATAGCGCACCCTGTATTCATAAAAATATTTTTGGGTTATGCAACTATTTAAGTCTAGCAACTTTGGTCAAGAAACTTTTTTTCTATCTTTAACAAGAGCTGAGATATCCTCCGAGAACGCACTAATGGGACACTCTGTATATCTAAAAACTGAAAATTGCATTTCTTGTATCCTTCTTCTTCTTCTGCGTAATTTATGGCCTCTGCTACTAGGGGGTATTGACCAGTCACAAGGAAAGGAAAGAGATTTATGGAAAATACACACGTAGTTGCAATGATGGGTAATGAATGAAAGGATTGTCAGGATATAGGTGTGTGTAAAGGATGAAATAGAGATGATGAAAAAGGATTTGTGAAACAACCACGTGTGGGTCAAACGTGAGCAGGGATGGAACGCACAACTCACACTCGACGTCCGCTCTGTTCGGGGTCCAGAACGGAACTCTTCTTGTATCCTTACTCTAAAAATACCATTAATGACAAAAGTCTGGTTTACTTAAAATAGACTTTAAATTATTATTAAGTACCAATAAAACATATGCAACGTCTTCGTCAAAAATTTGAGCCTTCAATAAAAGGTGTAGACTTGTAGACTTTTCAGAATTTGGGTTAATGTTGACAAAACACGGTGGAAAAGTAAAAAATCTGAGTCTTGCATAAAAGTTGCAGAGAATTATAGACTTAAAAATTTGGATTAATGATTACAAAACACGGTGGATAGGTAATAAATAAAATTTGGGTATTTCCAAAGATAAGTGAGATTTTATTTTAAACATATTATTAAAAGCTACAAGTAATAACGATACACAACATTTAAGGGAAAAGCAATCTTTAATAACATTTTTTTTTTCTAATGCCGCGTTTCACCAACCAATAATCGAAAAATCGTTATTCATCAATTGAAAATTAGTTACATATGTACATTCTTGACGTTGATGTGATAAAAAATGTCTATTTCAAGCGACAAATACATTTAACGTTTAAATAAAATTTACTTGGTGAAACAGGACAATAAAGAAAGATTTATTCTTAGATGAGGTTTTCATCTGTATCTGAAAGAAATAAAAAATAAATATTATATTCCACAATACATTTTATCTATTTAAGTCCTTGAAAATTAAAAAATAAGTCAAGGGATTCATTTCAAATACCCCCAGAATTGCAAACATCAGAAATTCCGAAAACAAAATATTATCAATGTGATACAAATTACAAATACAATTGTGTACCAATACAAGGTGATTCAGAATGGGTGAAAAAAAAAATCACAAAAGTTTAATGATTTGGAGGGGGACATCCAATTCTGAAAGCTAATTCACAATTCAACCTCCCCCCCCCCAGGGGAGTCTGGGGAGGGGGGTAGCTTTAAGATCTTAAATGCAAACCCCAATTTTTTATAACAGTTTTGGATAGAGCGTGGAAAAGTAAGTAAGTTTTATCTAAAACCATTTTTTGTTACTTTGATAGATGGTGCTGCTATCAACAAAATTGAACAATTGATAATTGACATACTAAACTTATTTTACTCTAACCAATTAGTTGAAGATTTCACTTGAAGTTAGTGATTTATACGCGTGGCGCATGAAGTAAAATTTCGAGTTTAGAAAGGCCTGAAAATTTGGATTTGCTGGGGCGCGACTCGCTTCGCTCGCGCGCCCCAAATTTTCAGGCTTTTCTAAACTCGAAATTTTACTTCATGCTTAGTCTGGGAGTGGAAACCCTCGTTAGACGATCAATCAGGAACTTAGTTTTCTTACAGAATTGGATGTCTCCCTCCAAATCATGTAACTTTTATTTGAAACTTGTTTTCATTCGGTGCATGGTTCTGAAGATATTCCAGGTGGTACTTTAAAATAGGACACTCTGTATACCCTAGTAGAAATTAATCTTGCATTTACATTGTAGCAATATTGTATCTATATTTATACCTTGCAATTGTTAATCAATGTGCACACAATATTATCACAATTTGGTTTACGGTTAATAATTATGTATTAGCTTGTATTATGCATACAATATTGTATAAATCCAGTATAAAATAAAATAGTTTTCAATGTCGTATCAATAATGAAAATTCAATAATAGATATTTAACTTCTGTATAATATTGTGTCAATAATAAATATAATTGATCACTCAGTAACAGACATTTAATTTTTATGCAAAATTGTATTAATAATAAGTATCATCCACCCTCCAATATTAACATTCAATATATGTACAATCACATTATTCACCCACTGAGCAAACATAATTAAGTAATGTTTCATCAACATTAAAATAATGTTTAATGTTGCTACAATGTTGATATAATGTTATTTGTTTGTTTTTTGTTCAGTGGGCAATGTAGATATTAAAGACATATCAATATTGTTTCAATAATGAATAACATTGGATAATCCTTTTGAAGTTTCAAAATAATAATAAACATTGTTTTATATGTATTAACCCTAGTAAACATTAAAAATTGTGTCATATGTTCATAAAAAAAAAAAAAAACTCTAGAGTGCTATGGAGAATATGGTAGATCGATAACTCTGAAATTATATATTATAATTATTATGTCTGACATTTTATATGTCAGTTCCTAAAGCTTGTAACCAATTTAAATTAAAAGAAAGATTAAATCATGGCACTCTTGAGGTTCTTTTTATCGATCATGCGATATAAATAACAATAGTCAATATTATATCAACATGTATTTTCTTGATACAATAATTATTCAATATAGAATACAAATATATTTTTAATACTAATATTCATATTTTAATTCTATATTGTTTCCATAAAATCTCGTGTTAACATTTAATTATTGTTACAAGATTTTAAAATTGTTTTTCAATATTTAGGCAAGATTTAATTTATACTAGGGTATGTTAGAACTGAAAAAGAAAACGTTATTCTGTTTTACATTCTATGGTGTTTATAAAAACAAATGATTAAATAATATGCAACTTTTTTGATGAGTATTTTGTAAATACTTAGTTTATTTTTGTTATATTACCTAAGAGACTGTCGACAAGACTACCCACAATGTCGGTAAGTGGTTCAAGTCCAGCTGGATCAATGTTATCTGAAAATAAATAACATTTAGTATTCGAGAATTTATTTTTAAAACAGATCATTGTTACCAATTTCTCCTAAGGCGACTGAAGCAGCTGTACGGTCTAAACAAATATATACATTTTTAAGAAATACATCGTATACACAAAATCGTAATAACAAACAAAGAAATAGTTTGAACTAATTAACTTTAAATCGAATTAAAAGACATTAATAGCCTTATTTGTAGAATTGCCGTTAATATCATTATACTGTGAGATCGTTTAAAACATGATTTAGAGTAGGCTTTGAATTTTAAATTAGATTGGCATAACTGACTGCTAACACATAGTTTACTATAACCTCTAATTTATTCTATTATTCAATTAGCATTTGGACAACCGCACAAAAAAATGCCGCCTACTCTAAACCATAATTTTAACGATCGCACGGTATTTGATTGTTAGTTGATTTCTAGTAGACTCGCACAAACACAATACTAACATTTAGTTTTAATAGAATAAAATCTACATGCTATTAGTTTTAAACTATTGATGAACGTGGCAACATTGCATTATCATGTGTTTTTACTTCATTGTAATCAAGTAATTTAGAGGTTATGTTACATTGTTCTTGTTTATGTTTGTGAAAATTTATTTCTTCTGTTAAATAATTTGATTGAAATTTACTTCTAACGAGTATCTCCACTCCCAGATTAAGCATGAAGTAAAATTTCGAGTTCAGAAAAGCCTGAACATTTTTCAGGCTTTTCTAAACTCAAAATTGTACTTCATACGCCATGCATACGAAACACTGATTTCAAGTGAAGTTAAAAATATTCTAATTAGGTATGCACATTTATGATTTATAGCATTATTAAATACATTCTAAATAACCATATATGTTATATTACACTAATAAGTATACTCTTGTATGTAAACTCTGTTTTCTTAACCCACTGAGCAAAAAACAAACAAATAACGTTATGTCAACATTGTAACAACATTAAACGTTGTATTAATGTTGCTGAAACATTACTTCAATGTGTTTGCTCAGTGGGTAATATAACCAAACTTAGGGTGTATTTATGGGGAACAGTTGCAGTCCTGCTTTAACAGTAGGGTATTTTAACATCAAATTTTGATAGTGGAAAATGATTATCAAAGTGACAAATAAATCATAATTTATCAAATAAATTGTCACAGTGCAGAGTTTCAAAAGCGAGAACACTACAACTTGCAACTTTACAACATCTACAGGGATCTTTGCTCTTAAGTATACTTTCACATATTCCATATAAACATTTGTGAAATTAATAAACATTGTGATCAAAACTAAGCAGTTTATTTTGAACTTTACTTTAAATCAGTGTTTTATACGCGTGGCGCATTAAGTAAAATTTCGAGTTTAGAAAAGCCTGATTTGGCTTGGTCGCTCCGCTGCGCTACGCGACCAAGCCAAATTTTCAGGCTTTTCTAAACTCGAAATTTTACTTCATGCTTAATCTGGGATTGGAAACAATCGTTAGAGTCTTCAAATTAAAATTTTTAATAAGATCACGAATGTCTGAAAATCTACATTGAAAAACTGTAATATGTTCCTTGTATTTAGAACTGTTTTAAAATTTTAACATATGAATGGGCAGACAATGAAGACGACAGATATTCCTGAGCAAGAAGCGTTTACCTGATAGCCAGAGAGAGTTTATTATATTGGTAGTAGATACAGATAATTTAAAGCGGTGACAGGTACTTTTGTAATCTTAATCTTTGTTAAATGAATTATCTATTTTATAAGTAAATTGAATTATCTATTACTGTCAGATTTCTCTTCACATAACCTACGAATTAAAAGTTGATTTACAACATAATATCTGATTAATCTTGTCCTAACCTAAGACACACAACCTGCATCACACCCAAGGTAATTGGATGACACATATGCTATGTGTCTATAGTCTGTTTAAAAACTAGAAGGAGTAAGTGCTAAAGCCCAATTTACACTATAAAAAGTTACCAGAAATATCACTAGATAAATTTGGCGGCAATTTTAAATAATTTTATTAATAAAATCAAATATCCATTTTGTACTTCTTAATTGTGGTAAGTATTTTCTTTTCCATCGTACGATATGGTCAGTTCAATTAAAATGCTTATACGGCATCTCGCCATATATCTGTGAAATTAAACATATTTTACATTATGTTCATAATATAATATGCAATTTATATAATAATGTGTCTCTATCAGAGCTGGGACGAATCCTCGTAAAACGGATTCGAATCACGAATCCGAACCACCTAATATGATTCAAATCACGAATACTCGAATAAAGGATTCGTAAGAGATAAACATGTTTCGAATCGAAGATTTGAATCCTGTATTTTCGAATCACGAATACAAATCCTTTAAGAATAAATTTGATTTTATTATTTTTTTTGCAACCATTCATATATAAATATCGTTACCAGTTGTTTTAACAAAAATATTTAAAATCTAATTATTTATTATTACGACTGAACATCGTTGATAACAGACTAAATATCTGACTCCCTGTTACTCTGGTTAAAGATGTATTTGTGTGTTTCTGAATTCCACTTCAAATCAGTGTTTTGTACGCGTGGCGCATGAAGTAAAATTTCGAGTTTAGAAAAGCCCGAAAATTTGTCTCGGGTCGCTGCGCGACCCTCGACAAATTTTCATGGGGCTTTTCTAAACTCGAAATTTTACTTCATGCTTAGTCTGGGAGTGGAAATGCTCGTTCGAAACTTCAAAGTGAATGCTTTGATAAGAACATTAAATGATTGAAAATGTTTTAAAAAATAATACTCTAGTTTTCAAAATTTTGTATATTATTTTTCGAAGTAAAACTGACATGGTAGCCACAATCTGAAATTTTCTGGGCTTTTCTAAACTCGAAATTTTACGTCATGCGCCACGCGCATAAAACAGTGATTGAACGTAAAATTTAAAAACACACAAAAAAACATTTTTCATGTTATTCCTCACAATTAATTCGAATTATTTTTGACAATTCAAATCCTTTTGTAAGTATTCGAATCCTTTTACAAGGATTCGAATCCTTTTATAAGGATTCGATTCACCCACATTTAGACTCGAATACGAATCCTCTTAAAAGAATGTAACGAATCCGGATCACGAATCCAGTTGAACTAAAGTATTCGAATGCCTCTTTTGAATCCTCTAAAAGGATTCGAATCCTGAATGATTCGAATCCTGCCCAGCTGTGGTCTCTATCTTACTTAAAATTGATTTGTTTCATAAAACTATACAAGGTAGAACGACTCATCTTCGGCATGCCTGCATGATCGTTTACTTCTTTTAAAACTTTATTCAAAGTTGGCAGTTCATTTTTATAAACAGCTTGGAGGACATAATTACAAGTTTTGATGACGTAGTGAAGAGAGACGTGCATAGTTTCTATGCACGGATCTCTTCACTACAACATCAAAACTTGTAATTATGTCCTCCAAGCTGTTTAGGGCTACAAATCTCTCCGGATTTCTTATATTGGCTAATGGTACGATAGACAGTGGAATTTACAACTCCTTAAAATTAAACATTTTATTATTTGATGCATATTCTTATGCTATTTGATATCTCACCTACTGCACCAACAATGTCTGATACAACAGCATTTTCATATGTGGATCATCTGTTATCATCTGCTTATACATATTTATTATGCACTGTTTTTCAGACAGATATAAATGACCCAAATCCAACTTCTTACGCTTTTTTGGAGGTAAGGGTGATATTATCATCGAGCTTGTACTGGGTCCAGAATCCATTACAACAGTATAAACGAAACTAACTTTTAACTATGCTAAAGAAACACCGCACAGAAGGTTGTTACGAAACAGACAAAGTTGCAACTCGGTAACGCTTCGAATTAAGGTTATGTCAGCTGTTGCGTCTAATAATGACGTAATTAGCATAGTGTAAAATGGGCGCGCTCTCGGCCAATCAGAGTTGTAGGTTTTGGCGCGTAAAATTTAAAACGCTCCTCCTAGTTATTAAACAGATTATAGGTATGAGACAATTTGACGTTTTCGTTGGAGAAGCAAGGGGAGGGTCGTGACGTCAATGGGTACAAGCACAGATCACCCACAGAAAATAACGTAATAAATGTATCATGTGTAATGTACTGGATACATTATACTTCATTATTTTCTCTGGAAATGGGCAGACAATGAAGAAGACAGATATTCCTGAGCAAGACGCATTTACCTGATCGCCAAAGACAGTTTATTATATTGGTAGTAGATACAAATAATGTGAACGGTGATAAGTACTGTTGCAATCTTAATCTTTGCTAAATAAATTATCTATTTTATAAGTAAATTGAATTATCTATTACTGTCAGATTTCTCTTCACATAATCTACAAATTAAAAGTTGATTTACAACATAACATGTGATTAATCTTGTCCTAACCTAAAACACACAACCTGCATCACACCGAAGGTAATTGGATGACACATATACTATGTCTCTAGGTATGACACAATTTGACGTTTTCGCTGGAGAAGCAAGGGGAGGGTCGTGACGTCATGGGTACAAGCACAGATCACACACAGAAAATAACGTAATAAATGTATCATGTGTAACGTACTGGATACATTATACTTCATTATTTTCTCTGGATCAGATTTTCTATAGAAATAATTGTGATCAAAATTTGATTTTGATTGCTCTGACGGTCGCCAGGGTCAATAATTACGCAAAAGAATAATTTTGAGGTATAAATTGACACGCCATATGTCCAATGACAGTAAACTTGTCATTGTCATAATACATCTGTGAACTGAATATAGTAATATATAACGTCAGTGGGTACATAGGCCGCTGCGGGGTTACGGAATGGAAACCAAAGCGAGATACGATTGTGTCAGACTTATATATGTGATATGTATGTTATCCACTGACGTTGCATCACATCAATAAATTTGTGAAATGTCAAATTTAATTGGCCGTATTAAAAGAAACATATTATACAGAGAGTGTTATGTAACACCGAACGTGCCAAAAAATATCAATGTAAATTTTCCTATGTTCGATGTGTTCTGGGATGCATCAAAGTATTGAGTGAGATTTCATTGGCTCCGATTTTAGAAAGAAATATCTTGTGGTGGAAGCGGTTACTTTGTGAAACATTGTAAATATTTAAATAGTTAACACTGATTACTTTTTACTTTCCCCCGTATGTAATACAAAGGGAAAGTATTGTTTTCGTGAAAATTTTCGAATCAAAAATTTTAGCGAAAATATCCGTTTTGAGGTCCCCTGAGTCGAATAAGACCATTTTTGAAAAATGTCTGTCTGTCTGTGTGTGTGTCTGTGTGCGCTGTACCGCAAAAACCGCTAAAGATATCGAGATGAAACTTGAAACTTAAGCTTTTTGTTACAATCGGAAGAACTAAACTGAACTGAAAAGAACTTTTGGTGAAAATCGGAAAACCGGAAGTGGTACTTTACTCTTAGCGTTTTTCAGTTTTTTCAGATTTTTTCAATAAATGTTCATCAAACAAAAAATTCTTTCAAATAAAAGTTGTAGATAATAACAAAATGAAGATGTATTGTTCATTTACTTTTTGTCATAGCACTCTTAGTTTTTGAGATATTTCAAAAGTTGTGTGTTTTATCTAGTTATTGAGGACCACTTCGTAATATGTTATAAAAAGAAGAATGTTTTTCGGGAACTTTCAAACACAATTTTCTACAGGGTGATTCATTAGCCTCTTTACAAACTTTAAAAAGTGATTTAATACGCAATTTACGGGGGAAAGTACAATGATGGACAGAATTATTATTATTATTATTATTATTATCACCATTTTTTGTATTCACTTTTTATTTTAAACTGTGACTAGTTTAGGCTCAACAGCGAGCCATTATCAAAGAGTTAGTTTGATAATGGTTCGCTGTTGAGCCGAACTAGTCACAGTTTAAAATAAAAAGTGAATACAAAAAAGTAATCAGTGTTAACCTGTTCACGCTATATCGCGAATTTTGAATTATTTTACATGTTAACAATTTTCTGAAATTTTATGCATTTTAACTGAAAATTTCAATTTCTTTGTGTATATATCTTTTGTGTTTATCCCTTTGTGTCAGTGAGGTAGGCTGTATTTTATGACAGTCAAACGCGCTCGAAGCCACCAATTAACCCTTTTGTAAAGAGTTTCTTGTTGGACAATGGTTTCGAGCGCGGACGTGCCAAATTGGGCGCAATGCAAGATTGGCCGTCTACGGCCACTAAGACCTAAAGTCATAAAATGCAGGCCCTGCCAAAATATATACCTCTGTGTGTTTTCCTCTTCTTTCTCTGCTTGTCTCGTGTCAAATTACTTTCTTTCCTTATTACGTTTCACCCTACTCTTTTTACTTTAATTCTCTTGTGTATTTTTCTAATACTCGAAGAGTTCTTTTCCGACCACGACACGAGTAAGTTCTAAATCTCTTCTTGCTAACGTGAAACATTGTCTCTTGTGATTTTATCTTGTAACTTTGTGTGATCTTGTGTTTGTGTTTTACCTTTTTTTTATCTGTGCTTTTATTCATTTCATTTGCTGCTTTGCTCATTTGTTATTTTATCTATCTTTGTTCTAAACTCATTTGTATATATTTTTTTTTGATGCACGTTGTTATTAATAAATCTAATTTGTTATAATATTATGTGTCTAAGTAATTTATTTAAAATACCGCTGAAACGCGTAAACATAACCGATTTTAGAAGTTCTAACGCAACTTACATTTAACGTCAAAATGAAATGTCTCATTCATCAATCGCCTGCATCACTAATCGAACGTTAATATTGAACAGAAAAAAAGAATGAGAAAGAGGAGAACAGATTAGGCTTAAATGTTGAAATAATAGAAAAACAGATTCCTGTCACTTCCGTTTGCTAATATTTCAAAATAAGTTAATGCGTTGTTTCAATTTTACTAGGGATTATTAAGAATTTCAATTCAGCGTATTGTGTATAGTATTTTTCAAGCTCTAGTGCTGAGCAATAAAAATTATCTCGAGTACCCGCAATAAAAATACAATTGCTTTACAACATTGTAAATTTGTAACTAACTACTGCGCACACTGCGTGATTTATGGGTATCGCCCAAGAAAAATGTTCTACCTGCGGCTGTGCATCGAATATTGGAAACATCGATCTTCTTAATTTCTACGAATACAGCACGGCGCGGCGCGGCGTACAGTGTGATCGCACAGCTCTTGGTTTAATGAAATACATTTTTTTTTTGGAAAAACTGTACTTAGGTAGGCTTGATGCTTGTACTAATCTGTAAATCCCTGTAATTAGAGATCTAGTTCGCCTTGCCTCGCCAGCAAATTATCACTTTATCAACAGTTGCCTTAGTGTATACTTCGCTAGTGTTTTCTTTTTGGTACTTTTTTGTTTACGACGACTTCGATACTCTTACGGACTTTGATTTTTAATACTGAATTTGGGATTTTTTGGTATATAACGACCTTGCTTCTACTACGGATTTTGATTTTGATTTTTACGACCTCTTCGCTAACTGTACGGATTTTGATTTGTGAATTGTGTGATAACTACAGCTCTGTTTTTTTTACGGTGACTTCGCTCCTACTACGGCTTCTGATTAGAAATTTATGTGATATTGCAATGACTTTTGATTTGTGATTTGATTTGTGTCGGAAAATGGTTGTGTCAACCGTTTCAAAGCCGCAACTTATTATGACATGCATATTTACATCGGTTTTGTACGAACAAATACCACGAACAGCATTAAATTATGACGTTACACAATAAAAAAACCAACTGACACCATGCAACTCATACGCAACCGACACCGATGCTGCTTATACAGAAATCCGCTAGGTGGCGGGTGCCACGGCGCGAACGGCTGTTTACTTAGTCTATAGAACTACTACAAATCGTAACCAATGATATCGCACCAAGAAGAGTGTAAATTAAGTTGCCTATATTACCATTGGAAATCGTAGCGAATCATATCACACTCAATGCTTTGATGCGTCCCAGAACAAATCAAACATAGGAAAATTTACATTGAAAAATTTCTGGCATGTTTGGTATTACATACAACTCTCTGTATATGTAAATAACCCTATTTTAATAATTATTGTAGTAATCTCTTTCTTCACTGGTTAGTTTTCTTCACTAAATGTACATTTAGTGAATAAAAGTAATCAGTGAAGAAAGAAATGTCTATAATAATCATTAGAAAACACTTCACGTAACTAAAAGAAGAATATTTAACCCTATTATTTTGTTAAGACAATTGAGGTTATGTATAAAATTTAAACAAGAGGTACCACGCTATTAAATTATTAGTTGTAAACTAATAATAGTAACCTACTAAAACATTTTATTAATCCAAAAATGTTAATATTATCCTTAGAACCGTGTTAAAGCTGTATGCTAACGCCTATTAATAAGGCTGTAAAATTTTTATATTTACCTGAGTCACTAACTGTAGAGAACACAAAATATTAATTAGTAAAACAATAATAATAATAAAAGGGTGATAATTTAAGTTTGAATTTTAGATGGAATTTTTATAACTTACGTGGTAAACCTAAATTTCTAAGCAATCCAGTGACGATTCCCAAAAGTCCTAAGAAAACACAATTAATCGTAAAATTATTCAATTCAAATTATCTAAACTCATTTAAAATACCTCCAGTTTTCCCAATATCTGTAATTCCGAAAAGAAAATGTTATCAATTTGATACAAATTACAAATAAAAAGAATACAAATTCAAAACTATTTGAATTCGAGAAAATAAGCTTACGCTTCTTATAGTTTGCACACTTTAAACATAATATATAAAATTACAAAAATATTCGTGTAAAATGCAAACAATACGTCTTAATTAATAAGACAACTTGAGAAAATAAATACTTATTAAAACAACTACTTCAAATACACCTCCGGATATTCAATTATACAATGAAATATTTAAAATCTTATTTGATTTTCTACAACGCTCTATCAAAGTATGATATGTTCAATAAAAAAACCTCTAGAGTGCCTTTAGATCTTTTGTTCAATTTAAGTTGGCTACACACTTCAGAAATTCACATATAAAACGTGAGACATAATAATTATAATGTATATTTTCAGAGTTTCCAGCCTAGAATATTTTCCATGGCACTTTTATTTTTTTAGTTGAACATACGATATAGCGGGTGTTGACTTGGCGGACGCAACATAAGAAATCCCATGTAAATTTTGAAATGTTCAAATTTTGGCTCCCCTATCAATTTTAGAAACAAAATGTATTTACCTTTTTTGTAGAGGGAACAATTCTGAATTCATTCGCGTTAACATTTATCACTTTACGTTTCTCTGAGTTATAATAATTAAGAAAATGTAATGTGATTTTTTTAAAATAATGACATGCCATGGAATTGAAACGACAATTGCGGATGTCAAAATGGCAAAAAATATCGCAGTCACTTGATTAAAGTAAATGTTTTCGAAATTATTTACACTATACAAGAAAAAATCCTCCTAAAAAGTGGTAAAAACAATATCTTGTGCTATTTTGACATTTGAAAATCACCTTACTTTTTCTTAATTATTTTAGCTGTAAATTTTTTGACATTCGTTGATTTTTAAAAGAGTTCAATTTGAAGCTTTAAACGAGTGTTTTCCACTCCCAGACTAAGCATGAAGTAAAATTTCGAGCTTAGAAAAGCCCCGTGAAAATTTTTCGAGGGTCGCGCAGCGACCCGAGACAAATTTTCTGGGCTTTTCTAAACTCGAAATTTTACTTCATGCGCCACGCTTATAAAACACAGATTTTGAGTAAAGTTCGAATATACATAAATTTGACAATATTATAGTGTTTTATACGCGTGGCGCATGAAGTAAAATTTCGAGTTTAGAAAAGCCCAGAAAATTTGTCTCGTGTCGCTGCGCGACCCTCGACCAATTTTTCACGGGTCTTTTCTAAACTCGAAATTTTACTTCATGATTAGTCTGGGAGTGGAAAACACTTGTTTGAAGGTTTAAATTGAACTTAAAAAAAATAGGGAGTATCCGCAATCGTTGTATCAATTCCATGGTATGTCATTATTTTTATAAAATCGTATTACTTTTTCTTAATTATTTTAGCTGTAAATTTTCTGACATTCGTTGATTTTTGAAAGAGTTTAATTTGAAGCTGTAAACGAGTGTTTTCCACTCCCAGACTAAGCATGGAGTAAAATTTCGAGATTAGAAAAGCCCCGTGAAAATTTGTCGAGGGTCGCGCAGCGACCCGAGACAAATTTTCTGGGCTTTTTTAAACTCGAAATTTTACTTCATGCGCCACGCGTATAAAACATAGATTTTAAGTGAAGTTCGAATATACATAAATTTAACAATATTATAGTGTTTTATACGCGTGGCGCATATAGTAAAATTTCGAGTTTAGAAAAGCCCAGAAAATTGGTCTGTTTTCCACTCCCAGACTAAGCATAGAGTAAAATTTCGAGTTTAGAAAAGGCCCGTGAAAATTTGTCGAGGGTCGCGCAGCGACCCGAGACAAATTTTCTGGGCTTTTCTAAACTCGAAATTTTATTTCATGCGCCACGCGTATAAAGCACTGATTTTAAGTGAAGTTCGAATATACATAAATTTAACAATATTATAGTGTTTTATACGCGTGGCGCATGAAGTAAAATTTCGAGTTTAGAAAAGCCCAGAAAATTTCACGGGGCTTTTCTAAACTCGAAATTTTACTCAGTCTGGGAGTGGAAATCACTTGTTTAAAGTTTTAAATTGAACTTAAAAATAACAGGGAATATCGACAATTGTTGTATTAATTCCATGGTGTGCCATTATTTTTATAAAATCTCATTACTTTTTCTTAATTATTTTAGCTGTAAATTTTCTGACATTCGTTGAATTTCATAAGAGTTCAATTTGAAGCTTTAAACGAGTGTTTTCCACTCCCAGACTAAGCATGGAGTAAAATTTCGAGTTTAGAAAAGCCCCGTCAAAATTTGTCGAGGGTCGCGCAGCGACCCGAGACAAATTTTCTGGGCTTTTCTAAACTCGAAATTTTACTTCATGCGCCACGCGTATAAAACACAGATTTTAAGTGAAGTTCGAATATACATAAATTTAACAATATTATAGTGTTTTATACGCGTGGCGCATGAAGTAAAATTTCGAGTTTAGAAAAGCCCAGAAAATTTGTCTCGGGTCGCTGCGCGACCCTCGACAAATTTTCACGGGGCTTTTCTAAACTCGAAATTTTACTTCATGCTTAGTCTGGGAGTGGAAAACACTTGTTTGAAGTTTTAAATTGAACTTAAAAAAAAAATAGGGAAAATCCGCAATTGTTGTATCAATTCCAAGGTGTCATTATTTTTATAATATCGCATTACTTTTTCTTAATTATTTTAGCTGTACATTTTCTGACATTCGTTGTTTTTTGAAAGAGTTTAATTTGAAGCTTTAAACGAGTGTTTTCCACTCCCAGACTAAGCATGGAGTAAAATTTCGAGTTTAGAAAAGCCCCGTGAAAATTTGTCGAGGGTCGCGCAGCGACCCTCGACAAATTTTCTGGGCTTTTCTAAACTCGAAATTTTACTTCATGCGCCACGCGTATAAAACACAGATTTTAAGTGAAGTTCGAATATACATAAATTTAACAATTCTATAGTGTTTTATACGCGTGGCGCATGAAGTAAAATTTCGAGTTTAGAAAAGCCCAGAAAATTTGTCTCGGGTCGCTGCGCGACCCTCGACAAATTTTCACGGGGCTTTTCTAAACTCGAAATTTTACTTCATGCTTAGTCTGGGAGTGGAAAATACTTGTTTGAAGTTTTAAATTGAACTTAAAAAAAACAGGGAATATCGGCAATTGTTGTATTAATTCCATGGTGTGCCATTATTTTTATAAAATCTCATTACTTTTTCTTAATTATTTTAGCTGTAAATTTTCTGACATTAGTTGAATTTCATAAGAGTTCAATTTGAAGCTTTAAACGAGTATTTTCCACTCCCAGACTAAGCATGAAGTAAAATTTCGAGTTTAGAAAAGCCCCGTGAAAATTTGTCTCGGGTCGCGCAGCGACCCGAGACAAATTTTCTGGGCTTTTCTAAACTCGAAATTTTACTTCATGCGCCACGCGTATAAAACACAGATTTTGAGTAAAGTTCGAATATACATAAATTTGACAATATTATAGTGTTTTATACGCGTGGCGCATGAAGTAAAATTTTGAGTTTAGAAAAGCCCAGAAAATTTGTTTCGGGTCGCTGCGCGACACTCGACAAATTTTCACGGGGCTTTCCTAAACTCGAAATTTTACTTCATGCTTAGTCTGGGAGTAGAAAACACTTGTTTAAAGTTTTAAATTGAACTTAAAAAAAAAAACAGAGAATATCGGCAATTGTTGTATTAATTCCATGGTGTGCCATTATTTTTATAAAATCTCATTACTTTTTCTTAATTATTTTAGCTGTAAATTTTCTGACATTAGTTGAATTTCATAAGAGTTCAATTTGAAGCTTTAAACGAGTGTTTTCCACTCCCAGACTAAGCATGGAGTAAAATTTCGAGTTTAGAAAAGCCCCGTGAAAATTTGTCGAGGGTCGCGCAGCGACCCGAGACAAATTTTCTGGGCTTTTCTAAACTCGAAATTTTACTTCATGCGCCACGCGTATAAAACACAGGTTTTAAGTGAAGTTCGATTATACATAAATTTGACAATATTTTAGTGTTTTATACGCGTGGCGCATGAAGTAAAATTTCGAGTTTAGAAAAGCCCAGAAAATTTGTCTCAGGTCGCTGCGCGACCCTCGACAAATTTTCACGGGGCTTTTCTAAACTCGAAATTTTACTTCATGCTTAGTCTGGGAGTGGAAACATGTGCTTAAAGCTTTAAATTGAACTTAAAAAAAAACAGGGAATATCCGCAATTGTTGTATCAATTCCATGGTGTGTTATTATTTTTATAAAATCACATTACTTTTTCTTAATTATTTTAACTTAGAGAAACGCAAAGTGTTAAGTGTGAACATTTATAAATTTAGAATTTTTCCCTCCACATAAAAGTGTCTCAAAAACAAATAGGGAAGCCAATATTTGAACATTTTAAAATTAACATGCGATTTCCTGTGTTGTGTCCGCCACTACTTTTTTTTTATATTTCAAATTTGATTATTATTTGTCTGAATACACTTTAGAACAAAATGGTTATTTGCATATTTGTTTTTTGTCGATTATTATTAAGTGTGTATGTGCTTTTATTAAATAAATTCAAACTTACTTTGAACTAATTCTCCAGACAGGACATTGCGTATGATTTCTGTTGAATAAAAATATATTAACTGTTAAATTAAAATATAATAAATATCTGAAAAGTAAGTTTCATTGTCATAAAATTTGTGTACACAATAAATCTTCCGTTTAAAGGTAAAAGTCATTAAGTGATGTTGATTTAATAAGATAGTCGGTCGCTATCTAAACGCAGAAGACTTCGCATATTCTGGTCTTTACTTCTTATTTATTTGGGGGAGAAATATTTTAAAAAAGTAGGTACCCACTGAGCAAAAAACAAATAAATAACGTTATATCAACATTGCAGCAATATTAAACGTTATTTTAATGTCCTTGAAACATTACTTAAATGTGTTTGTTCAGTGGGTATACTTTGAAGAAAGTACAAACTTTGCGCAAATCTAAAAATGTCTTAAATGTTTCTTACTTTTACCATTATTTCATAGAAATATATTATAAGCATTTAAGAGGAAGTCGACCGCTCTCTAAACGTATAAAACTAAGCATACTGCCGTCTTACTTACATCCTTGTTTAGGGATGAAATATTTTGAAAAAATGGGCATACTTTAAGTAAAGTGGAATCTTATTGCCTGTCTTAATAAAATATTTCCCACTTTGACCGTTCTTTTATAAAAAAATATCAAACATTGTTAAACTAGCGTAATCGCATCTTCAATATAATTTTTTTCTGCAACATTTATAAAAAATATTGGGAAACTAAATCAGTCACATTGTAGAAGAATTCTTTTTTTTTTTTGTTTGGCATAGGTTTTTACCATTCAGCCACTAACGTTGATTTATATTAACTATATTAACATATATTTCGACTAATTTGGACGTCACAACACATTCACACACATCCATGGAACCGGAGACGAGTATTTTTCGTTAGAAAAATTACTCGCCTCCGCTGGGAATCGAACCCAGATCACCTCCGTGACCGATTTGGCAAAACCGGCGGCTCAACCGCTCAGAAGGATTCTTTTCGAAGAATTTTAATTTTTTCCAATTATTTCTATCGTACAACAAATTCACTGGGATGTCGCGCGATATTGAAGTTTCAGAAAATTTGAAAAACTGTTTCACGCGCGACATCCTAGTGACTATATTTAATCAAATAAATAAATGAACAAAATCACATATCTTTGCAAAGGAATTATCTACAATGTGGCAGATTTAGTTTTTTAATATTTTTTATAGATACTGCAGACAAAAATATAATTAGGAACGCGATTTCGCTAGTTTATCAATGTTTGATATTATTTTATGAAATAACGGTAAAAGTATAAAATATTTTATTGAGACGGGCTTAAAGATTGAAGTGTAATTATTTTTTTAAAATATTTCATCCCTAAACAAGGATGTAATTAAGACGGCATTATGCTTAGTTTTATACGTTTAGAGAGCGGTCGACTTCCTCTTAAATCCGATTTTTATGTAATATTTTAATATGCAGTGTTTTCTACGTTTTAATCGCTGTCGCCTTCCTCTTAACTGTTTTAACTTTTAAAAGGCGAAATTATGAATAAAAAACTATATTAAGGCTGCGATCCTGCGAGTGTGTTTCAGTTAAAGCATATTAACGGTAGCACGATTTACAAAAAAAAAAAAAACAATAGGAATAGTTACTTAATTTAATTACCCATAAGGTAGAATACTTTTAGTTTTAAAAATAAAAAATAAAAAAATTAAATGTTTTTTAAAATTTAATTATAAATAGAAAATGATATTTAATCATCACGAAAAATATCACAATGGATGTGGAAAATCTGTCTCTTTACATATCCACTTCAATAAACTACAAAATATAGCTTTTTATACCCGTTAATATGGTCCAAATATCAATGGAAAAAATCTGGTTTGTTTAAAAAAGGCGCCATTGTTTTCATCGTGTACCAGCCGCTATTACGAATAATTTTCTATATTTTGTATTGATATAAAAATTAATGATAAAAAGATATCTTCGTTTTTTTTTTAGTGGCCAACCAGATTTGGGATTTATTTTTCTTAGGTTCTTTGATTATTTGGGTGTTCCTACTGCTTGTCCTGTAATGACGGTGATATATGAACGCCATGTTGCAACTAATAAACTTTTTGACAGAAAAGTGGAGATAAAATAAACTAACGTATATTCGGTTTTTTTTATTGGTTAACTAGATCTGGGGATTTTTTTAAATTATGGATATTTGGTTGTATACCCCTATTATTTATAGTACAACAATAGGAATTAAATCAATAAATAGGTAATACAAATCTCTATAAATTCTGAAAATTTTATTGACCTAGCTCAATTCAGATCGGAAATAGAATTTTTTTGCTTTTTAAATTATTTAAAAAAGCAATTTTTATTTTTTTTGCTATAGTATTTCAAACTGTGAAACAATTGCAATTATACCAATAAATAGGAAATATAAATATGTATAAATGCTGAAAATTTCATTCATCCAGCTCAATTTGGATAGGAGATTTTTTTTTATTTTTCATATTAATTAAATAAATAAATTTAATTTTTTTTGTTTCAGTATTTGATATAGTATATAATATACACCAGTAGATAGGAAATATAAATTTGTATAAATGCTGAAATTTTAATTATCCAGCTCAAGTAGGACCGGAGATAAATATTTTTTATTTTTTAGCAATTCTGGAAAATTTTGATGCGCTGGCTATCAAATGCCATGAGTGGGACAAGGACACACTTATGCGGGTTTCAATGTTAAATTTTGAATCGAGGGGTACGTACCCCTTGGATTTTTTGAAAAAAAAAAATCATTTGTTTAATGATATCAATCAATTCCTTACTTTTTTCTATGATGTTTTTGTAAGAAGTGTTTTTTTTCCTGCTCATCCTTTGGATTTTTTGAATTTTTTTTTTTTAATGATATCAATCAAGGAATTGATTGATATGATTAAAAAAAAAAAAAATTCAAAAAATCCAAAGGATGAGCAGGAAAAAAAACACTTCTTACTTTTTTCTATGATGTTTGTGTAAGAAGTGTTTTTTTTCTTGCTCAATCGGAAGTATTTTTTTTCAATAAATGAAATTTAAAAATCACCAAAAATTACAATTTTTTTTTCTTTACTTCCGTCATAATAATAGTAGACCAATAGGAGTTGGACCGTAAATGGGCAACACGAATCTGCATACATGCTGAAAGTTTCATTGATCCAGCTCTATTAGGGCGCAAAATTGGTATTTTTTTTCTGTGCTTCAAAACCCCTTTTCAGGCTAAAGCGGCGAATAAAAAATACAATTTTTATTTTTTAGCTCCGCTATTATTTATAGTACGACAATGGGAATTTGATTAATAAATAGGAAATACAAATCTCTATAAATGCTGAAAATTTTATTGGTCTAGATCAATTTCGTTAATATACCGGGTGTTGACTTGGCGGACACAACATAGGAAATCGCATGTTAATTTTAAAGTGTTCAAATATTGGCTTCCCTATTTATTTTAGAGACAAAATGTATTTAACTTTTTTGTAGAGGAAAAAATTCTAAATTTACTAATGTTGACACTTAACACTTTATATTTCTCTAAGTTAAAATAATTAAGAAAAAGTAATGTGATTTTATAAAAATAATGACATACCATGGAATTGATACAACAATTGCGGATATTCCCTGTTTTTTTTTTCAAGTTCAATTTAAAGCTTTAAACAAGTGTTTTCCACTCCCAGACTAAGCATGAAGTAAAATTTCGAGTTTAGAAAAGCCCCGTGAAAATTTGTCGAGGGTCGCGCAGCGACCCGAGACAAATTTTCTGGGCTTTTCTAAACTCGAAATTTTACTTTATGCGCCACGCGTATAAAATACTATAATATTGTCAAATTTATGTATATTCGAACTTCACATAAAATCTGATTTTTTTCATGCGTGGCGCATGAAGTAAAATTTCGAGTTTAGAAAAGCCCAGAAAATTTCTCTCGGGTCGCTGCGCGACCCTTGTCAAATTTTCACGGGGCTTTTCTAAACTCAAAATTTTACTTCATGTTTCGTCTGGGAGTGGAAAACACTCGTTTAAAGCTTCAAATTGAACTCTTTTAAAAATCAACAAATGTCAGAAAATTAACAGCTAAAATAATAAAGAAAAAGTAATGTGATTTTATAAAAATAATGACATTTTTCTTGTGTAGTGTAAATTATTTCGAAAACATTTACTTTAATCAAGTGACTACAATATCTTTTGCTATTTTAACATCCGCAGTTGTTGTTTCAATTCCATGGCATGTCATTATTTTTATAAAATCACATTATTTTTTCTTAATTATTTTAACTTAGAGAAACGTAAAGTGATTAACGTTAACTCGAATGAATTTAGAATTTTTTCCTGTACAAGAAAGGTAAATACATTTTGTTTCTAAAATAAATAGGGGAGCCAAAATTTTAACATTTCAAAATTAACATGGGATTTCCTATGTTGCGTCCGCCAAGTCAACACCCGGTATACTAAATAGGTAAGGGGGTAGTGCAAAAACGTACTTGCAAAGCCGTTTCAGCCTTCTCCGTTTGCGAGAGCATTACTTTCATATGTTCTACCACGTAATTTATCTTTATAATAGGGCTATTAAGCACATGGCAACCATGTAGAAAATATAACCTCAAATTTATTTTAAAGGCAGCCAGAATCACCATCAGGGTATACAACCAAATATCCAGCATTATAAAAAAATCCCCAGATCTGGTTAACCAATAAAAAAAACCGAATATACGTTAGTTTATTTGTGTTCTTGATTTCCTATTTCGTTAATGACTAACTTTTAAACGAGAAAATTATGTATAATTTTTAATATTTTGTATAAATGTTGAAAAATATAATTGAAACTGGCTTATTTGTGCTGGTAATCTAAAAATACATACCTGAAGCAGCATCGGTTCCAAGTAATTTGGCTGTAAATAAATATTTATGAAATTACAAAACATATTTATAGAGTAAGTTATGAGTTTAGAAAAGCCCGAAAATTTCGATTTTCCAGGCGTAGCGAACTCCTTGTTGTTGTTTTTATTTAAATTAGTATTTTCTTATTTCTCCCTTAAAATATTCTTTTAAAATTTCTTGCAACAAATATTTCTCTTCCATGGGCGTAGCCAGGATTTTGACCAATAAATGTCATACTTTAATATTCTTCTTTTAGTTTGTTATTGATAATGAGTTCCATGGGCGTGGCCAGGATTTTGACCAACAAATGTCATACTTTAATATTCTTCTTTTAGTTTGTTATTGATAATGAGTTCCATGGGCGTAGCCAGGATTTTGACCAACAAATGTCATACTTTAATATTCTTCTCTTAGTTTGTTATTGATAATGAGTTCCATGGGCGTAGCCAGGATTATGACCAACAAATGTCATACTTCAATATTCTTCTTTTAGTTTGTTATTGATAATGAGTTCCATGGGCGTAGCCAGGATTTTGACCAACAAATGTCATACTTTAATATTCTTCTCTTAGTTTGTTATTGATAATGAGTTCCATGGGCGTAGCCAGGATTATGACCAACAAATGTCATACTTCAATATTCTTCTTTTAGTTTGTTATTGATAATGAGTTCCATGGGCGTAGCCAGGATTTTGACCAACAAATGTCATACTTTAATATTCTTCTCTTAGTTTGTTATTGATAATGAGTTCCATGGGCGTAGCCAGGATTATGACCAACAAATGTCATACTTCAATATTCTTCTTTTAGTTTGTTATTGATAATGAGTTCCATGGGCGTAGCCAGGATTTTGACCAACAAATGTCATACTTTAATATTCTTCTTTTAGTTTGTTATTGATAATGAGCACCTTGTGCCTCGAAATGTACATCTAACGATACAAATAAAATGTGAAGTAAGGAATAACAGTCTTTTTTAGTGTAACAATCACTTCACGTAAACTCAAAAACATACAGTTATTCTTCTTTTAGTTACGTAAAGTTATTTTTAGTATTTAATTCCTTTCTTCACTTTATTTTATTGTTCGCTACATGCGCATTTCGAACACAATGTGTCCATTTTTAACAGATTATTAAAAATAAACACTTTGTGTTCGAAACTTTGCACATCCGCTGTCAATACAATTTTCATGATGGAAACCAGTGGCGTGGCCAGGAAGGGGTTCCGGGGGGTTAGAACCCCCCCTCCCCCCTAGTCGTTGTTATCAGTTTTATTTTGTCATTTTAAAATCGCCGCGTGTTTAAAATCATTGAAAAATTGTGCGTTAGTAAGCATCTGCACACTCCCTGATTTAACGCGAAATTATATTATAAATAGATGTTTTTTGTGCAAATTATATTATTCTGTTTAAACTACTTTTTATTTCTGCGCTTCAGTTAGAACCCCCCTATGTAAAAATCCTGGCTACGCTACTGATGGAAACAAGTATTTATCATCAATTAAAAGCTTATTCAATCCTGAACACGTTGTTTCTCTAAATCAATTGTCATTTGTTTTAAAAAATAAACTTCAAATCAACGTTTTATACGAAAAAGCAAATCACTCGATTTTATGACCTGTTATAATGTAAGGGTTGTATTCCAAAAAATATTCAATCAATTCAATTTATTGCAACGGCAATAGATTAAGAATTAAGTCTTCGAATTGAAGTACAAAAATGTTGTGGGAATTTAAAATTGTGCCCAGCGCACGAGCGTTCAAAGATACAATTGTGTAGATTGATTAATTTCTTGTATGTTTTAAAAGTGGAAAATCTAGGCGTAGATATTTTTATTTTGAGAAAATAAACACTCCGGGTTGTTTCTAATATTGCTAAGAGTTTCTGTGAACTTCCTTGGGAATTTTTGAGAAATTTAAATTTTCAATATTTTTTAACGAAAATTAAAAGGATACAAAACTTCCTTTTAATTTTCAAAAAAATCTGAAAAAATTCTCAGATACTCTGCTTGATACTAGAAATAGCAAAAGTAGTTTTAATTCTTGAAAAAATAAATATTATACATCAAGTGAATTAAACACGATTTTATTCACGAAATGATTTTTGATTTCACGAGCGCCTCGGCGCGAGTGAAATCATTTCTTTGAGTGAATAAAGGTGATTAATTCACGTGGCGTATATATGTTTTTATTCAATTTTGACGAAACTGTAAAGAAAATGTACGTTACATTTATTTTTAAATACATTTTTTTAACTCACTAGTGACCTAAACAAATTTTAGTTCACTAGTGAATAAAACCTTGTATATTACGGTTGTTATGGAGTTAATAATGTCGATATAAATTAACAAAATTGAATAAAAAATATTATATCAAAATTTCGAATTTTTAAAATCACTTAGAAAAGCTTAAAAAGAATAAATTCGAACTTTGCGCATTCGCTGTGAATACAATGTTCATGATAGAAACAAGTATTTAGCATCAATTATAAGCTTATTCAATCCTGCACACGTTTCTTTACATCAATTGTCATTTGTTTTAAAAAATAAACATCAAATCCACGTTTTATAGGAAAAACAAAATCGCTCGATTTTTTGCCTTGTTATAATGTAAGGGTTGTATTCCAAAAAATATTCAATCAATTTAATTTATTTCAAAGCCAATAGATTAAGAATTAAAAGATCTTCGAATTGAAGTACAAACATTTTGTGCGAGTTTAAAATTGTGCCCAGCACGAGCGCTTAAAGATACATTTGTGTGGATTGATTAATTTCTTGTAAGTTTTAAAAGTGGAAAATCTAAACGTAGATATTTTTTTCTTAAGAAAATAAACACTCCAGGTTATTTCTAATATTGGTAAGAGTGTCTGTGAACTTTCTTATGATTTTTTGAGAAATTCAAATTTTCAATGAAATTCAGTTTTTTTCCTTTTAATTTTCGTTAAAAAATATTATTTTTCAAAAATATCTGAAAAACTTTCCAGATACTCTACTTGGTATTAAAAATAGCAAAAGTTGTTTTAATTCTTAAGAAAAAAATATTTTATTAAAATTTTGGCTTTTTAAAATCACTTGGAAAAGCTCAAAAACAATAAATTCGAATTTTGCGCATCCGCTGTGAATACAATTTTTATGATGGAAACAAGAATTTAACATCAATTTAAAGCTTATTCAATCCTGCACACGTTTCTTTAAATCAATTATCATTTGTCTTTAAAAATAAACTTTAAATCAATGTTTTATACGAAAAAGCAAATCACTCGATTTTTTTTACTTGTTTAAATGTAAGGGTTGTATTCTAAAAAATATACAATCAATTTAATTTATTCTAAAAGCAATAGATTAAGAATTAAAAGATCTTCGAATTGAAGTACAAACATTTTGTGAGAATTTAAAATTGTGCCCAGCACGAGCGCTCAAAGATACATTTGTGTGGATTGATTAATTTCTTGGAAGTTTTAAAAGTGGAAAATCTAGGCGTAGATATTTTTTTCTTGAGGAAATAAACACTCCGGGTTATTTCTAATATTGGTAAGAGTGTCTGAGAATTTTTTGGAAATTTTTGAGATACACGAATTTTCGAATGAAAATCGTTTGTTTTGCCGTATGATGTTCGCTAAATAAATTATTTTTTCAAAAAATCTGAAAAAAACTCTTAGATACTCTCCTCGATGTTAGAAATTGCTAGAAGTTGTTTTTGTCCTCGAGAAAAAAAATTGTAGCGAAATTTCGGCTATTTAAAATCACTTGGAAAAGCTTAAAAAGAATAAATTCGAACTTTGCGCATCCACTGTTAATATAATTTTTACCATAAAAGCAAGTATTTAACATCAATTTAAAGCTTATTTAATCCTGAAGACGTTTCTTTAAATCAATTGTCAATTTTTTTTTTAAATAAGCTTCAAACCAATGTTTTATACGAAAAAGCAAATCACTCGATTTTTTGACTTGTTAAAACGTAATATTTGTTGTTGTATTTAAAAAAATATTAAATGAATTTAGTTTATATCAAAGGCAATATATTAAGAATTATAATATCTTTTAAATGAAGTACAAAAATGTTGTGAAAATTTTAAATTGTGTCCATCACGAGCGCTTAAAGATACATTTGTGTGGATTGCTTAATTTCTTATAACTTTTAAAGTGAAAAATCTAGGCGTAGATATTGTTTTCTTAAGGAAATAATCACTTTAGGTTGTCTTTTATATTGGTAAGAGTGATTTTTTGTTTGAGTTTTTGAGAAATACAAATTTTCGAATGAAAAACAGTTTTTTTCTACCGGGTGTTGACTTGGCGGACGCAACATAGGAAATCGCATGTTAATTTTAAAGTGTTCAAATATTGCCTTCCCTATTTATTTTAGAGACAAAATGTATTTCACTTTTTTGTAGAAGGAAACATTTTAAATTTATTAATGTTCACACTTAACACTTTACGTTTGTCTAAGTTAAAATAATTAAGAAAAAGTAATGTGATTTTATAAAAATAATGACATACCATGGAATTGATACAACAATTGCGGATATTCCCTGTTATTTATAAAGTTCAATATAAAGCTTTAAACAAGTGTTTTCCACTCCCAGACTAAGCATGAAGTAAAATTTCGAGTTTAGAAAAGCCCCGTGAAAATTTGTCGAGGGTCGCGTAGCGACCCGAGACAAATTTTCTGGGCTTTTCTAAATTCGAAATTTTACTTCATGCGCCACGCGTACAAAACACTGATTTCAAGTGAGGTTCAAATATACATAGAGTTCACAATATTTTAGTGTTTTATACGCGTGGCGCATTAAGTAAAATTTCGAGTTTAGAAAAGCCCAGAAAATTTTCACGGGACTTTTCTAAACTCGTAATTTTACTTCATGCTTAGTCTGGGAGTGGAAAACACTCGTTTAAAGCTTCAAATTGAACTGTTTTAAAAATAAACGAATGTCAGAAAATTTACAGCTAAAATAATTAAGAAAAAGTAATGTGATTTTATAAAAATAATGACATACTATGGAATTGATACAACAATTGTGGATATTCCCTGTTTTTTTTTAAAGTTCAATTTTAAGCTTTAAACAAGTGTTTTCCACTCCCAGACTAAGCATGAAGTAAAATTTCGAGTTTAGAAAAGCCCCGTGAAAATTTCGAGTTTAGAAAAGCCCCGTGAAAATTTCGAGTTTAGAAAAGCCCCGTGAAAATTTGTCGAGGGTCGCGCAGCGACCCGAGACAAATTTTCTGGGCTTTTCTAAACTCGAAATTTTACTTCATGCGCCACGCGTATAAAACACTATAATATTGTCAAATTCATGCATATTCGAACTTCACTTAAAATCTGTGTTTTATACGCGTGGCGATGAAGTAACATTTCGAGTTTAGAAAAGCCCAGAAAATTTGCCTCGGGTCGCTGCGCGACCCTCGACAAATTTTCACGGGGCTTTTCTAAACTCGAAATTTTACTTCATGCTTAGTCTGGGAGTGAAAAACACTCGTTTAAAGCTTCAAATTGAACTGTTTTAAAAATTAACGAATGTCAGAAAATTTATAGCTAAAATAATCAAGAAAAAGTAATATGATTTATGATTTTAGTCGTGGTCTGCATAATACTACTTTATTAGGAGGATGTTTTCTTGTATAGTGTAAATCATTTCGAAAACATTCATTTTAATCAAGTGACTGCGATATCTTTTGCCATTTTGACATCCGCAATTGTTGTTTCAATTCCATGGCACGTCATTATATTTATAAAATCACATTACTTTTTCTTAATTATTTTAACTTAGAAAAACGTAAAGTGATAAACGTTAACACGAATGAATTCAGAAATGTTCCCTCTACAAAAAAGGTAAATACATTTTGTTTCTAAAATAAATAGGGGAGCCAAAAGAACATTTCAAAATTTACATGGGATTTCCTATGTTGCGTCCGCCAAGTCAACCTACCCCTTATGATTTTCGTTAAATCTGAAAAAAATCTGAAAAAATTCTCAGATGCTCTGCTTGATATTAGAAATAGCAAAAGTTGTTTTTATCCTTAGGAAAAAGTTATTTTATTAATATTTCGGCATTTTAAAATCACTTGGAAAAGCTTAAAAAGAATAAATTCGAACTTTGCGCATCCGCTGTGAATACAATTTTCATGATGGAAACAAGTGTTTAACATCAATTTAAAGCCTATTCAATCCTGAGCAGGTTCCTTCAAATCAATTGTGATTTTTGTTAAAAAATAAACTATAATTCAACGTTTTATGCGAAAAAGCAAATTACTCTATTTTTCACTTGTTGTTTTAAGCGTTGTATTTCAAAAACTACAAAACCGGTTTGATTTTTTCAAAAAGCAATTGATTTAGCGTTAAATGAGCTTTGATTTTAATTATTAGCATTTTTTTGAGAATTTAAAATTACGCTCAGCTCAAGCGCTCAAATAAATAAACTTTAATTCAACGTTTTATGCGAGAAAGCAAATTACTCGATTTTTCACTTGTTGTTTTAAGCGTTGTATTTCAAAAACTACAAAACCGGTTTGATTTTTTCAAAAAGCAATTGATTTAGCGTTAAATGAGCTTTAATTATAAATATTAGCATTTTTTTTGAGAATTTAAAATTACGCTCAGCACAAGCGCTCAAATAAATAAGCTTTAATTCAACGTTTTATGCGAAAAAGCAAATTACTCGATTTTTCACTTGTTGTTTTGAGCGTTGTATTTTAAAAACTACAAAACCGATTTGATTTTTTCAAAAAGTAATTGATTTAGCGTTAAATGAGCTTTGATTTTAATTATTAGCATTTTTTTGAGAATTTAAAATTACGCTCAGCACAAGCGCTCAAATAAATAGACTTTAATTCAACGTTTTATGCGAAACAGCAAATTACTCGATTTTTCACTTGTTGTTTTAAGCGTTGTATTTCAAAAACTACAAAACCGGTTTGATTTTTTTAAAAAGCAATTGATTTAGCGTTAAATAAGCTTTGATTTTTATTACTAGCATTTTTTGAGAATTTGAAATTACGCTCAGCACAAGCGCTCAAAAAAATAAACTTTGATTCAACGTTTTATGTGAGAAAGTAAATTACTCGATTTTTCACTTGTTGTTTTATGCGTTGTATTTCAAAAACCCACAAAACCGATTTGATTTTTTCAAAAAGCAATTGATTTAGCGTTAAATGAGCTTTGATTTTAATTATTAACATTTTTTTGAGAATTTAAAATTACGCTCAGCACAAGCGCTCAAATAAATAAACTTTAATTCAACGTTTTATGCGAAAAAGCAAATTACTCGATTTTTAACTTGTTGTTTTAAGCGTTGTATTTCAAAAACTACAAAACCGGTTTGATTTTTTCAAAAAGCAATTGATTTAGCGTTAAATGAGCTTTGATTTTAATTATTAGCATTCTTTTGAGAATTTAAAATTACGCTTAGCACAAGCGCTCAAATAAATAAACTTTAATTCAACGTTTTATGCGAAACAGCAAATTACTCGATTTTTCACTTGTTGTTTTAAGCGTTATATTTCAAAAACTACAAAACCGGTTTGATATTTTTAAAAAGCAATTGATTTAGCGTTAAATGAGCTTTGATTTTTATTACTAGCATTTTTTGAGAATTTGAAATTACGCTCAGCACAAGCGCTCAAAAAAATAAACTTTGATTCAACGTTTTATGTGAAAAAGCAAATTACTCGATTTTTCACTTGTTGTTTTAAGCGTTGTATTTCAAAAACCCACAAAACCGATTTGATTTTTTCAAAAAGCAATTGATTTAGCGTTAAATGAGCTTTGATTTTAAATATTAGCATTTTTTTGAGAATTTAAAATTACGCTCAGCACAAGCGCTCAAATAAATAAACTTTAATTCAACGATTTATGCGAAACAGCAAATTACTCGATTTTTCACTTGTTGTTTTAAGCGTTGTATTTCAAAAACTACAAAACCGGTTTGATTTTTTTAAAAAGCAATTGATTTAGCGTTAAAGGAGCTTTGATTTTAAATATTAGCATTTTTTTTGAGAATTTGAAATTACGCCCAGCACAAGCGCTCACAAAATAAGCTTTAATTCAACGTTTTATGCGAAAAAGCAAATTACTCGATTTTTCACTTGTCGTTTAAATCGTTGTATTTCAAAAACTACAAAACCGATTTGATTCTTTCAAAAAGCAATTAATTTAGCGTTAAATGAGCTTTGATTTTAAATATTAGCATTTTTTTGAGAATTTAAAATTACGCTCAGCACAAGCGCTCAAATAAATAAACTTTAATTCAACGATTTATGCGAAACAGCAAATTACTCGATTTTTCACTTGTTGTTTTAAGCGTTGTATTTCAAAAACTACAAAACCGGTTTGATTTTTTTAAAAAGCAATTGATTTAGCGTTAAAGGAGCTTTGATTTTAAATATTAGCATTTTTTTTGAGAATTTGAAATTACGCCCAGCACAAGCGCTCACAAAATAAGCTTTAATTCAACGTTTTATGCGAAAAAGCAAATTACTCGATTTTTCACTTGTCGTTTAAATCGTTGTATTTCAAAAACTACAAAACCGATTTGATTCTTTCAAAAAGCAATTAATTTAGCGTTAAATGAGCTTTAATTTTAATTATTAGCACTTTTTTGAGAATTTGAAATTACGCTCAGCACAAGCGCTCAAAAAAATAAACTCTAATTCAACGTTTTATGCGAAAAAGCAAATTACTAGATTTTTCACTTGTTGTTTTAAGCGTTGTATTTCAAAAAATACAAAACCGATTTGATTTTTTCAGAAAGCAATTAATTTATCGTTAAATGAGCTTTGATTTTTATTACTAGCATTTTCTTGAGAATTTGAAATTTCGCTTGTTGTTTTAAGCATTGTATTTCAAACACTACAAAACCGATTTGATTTTTTCAAAAAGCAATTGATTTAGCGTTAAATGAGCTTTAATTTTAAATATTAGCACTTTTTTTGAGAATTTGAAATTACGCTCAGCACAAGCTCTCAAATATATTGGTGTGGATTAATTCATTTTCTGTAAATGTTAAAAGTGGAATGTCCAGGTGAAAATATTTGTTTCTTGAGGGAAGAATCAGCCTAGGGTTGTTTTTAATATTGGTAAGAGTATCAGTTGAAATGTAAAAAGTTTTGCGTGAAAATCTGGATTATTAAAAAATAAAAAGTTTTGTGTGAAAATGAGGATTTTTGCACACTTATGAAAATTGCAACATTAACTTTTTATATTTTATTTCTCAATTCTGAAAAAAATCGAATATTCCCTTCGATGTTATAAATAACTGGAGCTATTTATTTTATCGTTAAACAATATATTTTTTAAAATTTTCAACTATATAAAATCCAATAACAAAAGCAAATGTATATTATTGGTGTTTTATTTTATTTAAACGTGGGTTTGCACTCCTTGTTTAAGCACGAAGTAAAATTTCGAGTTTAGAAAAGCCTGAAAATTTGGCATGGTCGCGTAGCGCGTAGCGCTACGCGACCAAACCAAATTTTCAGGCTTTTCTAAACTCGAAATTTTACTTCATGCGCCACGCGTATATAACGCTGATTTAATATGAAGTTCAAATTTGATTTGAGCTATGTTTAAATCGTGTCAATAATAATCCTCAAAAATTTGAAATCAAAATTTGTAGGCTTTCCTAAACTCAAGTAGAAAGCACTTGGTTGAAAAATTAAACAAAAACACACAAAATTTGTAACACAGATATACCGTGCGTTTTATTCAGGTATGGCCATAAGGATTTACATGGTAAAAATTGTACCCTATGATAACTTTTGTTGTCGTCCAAATTTGAAACAATTTTTTGTTTTTATTAATAAACCAAACACTTTTCTACGAAATGTTTATTAGTGTAAATGAAATTGCCAATTCTTGGTTGCAGAATACTTCAAACATTAAAAGTGCGATTCTTTTCGCAATCTACAACAAGTTAGTCAGTCTGAGGAGTCAAATTGTTTAGAGGGAATGGCAAAGCTATATTGATGAGAGATAAATCTCGAAACGCGTCTATAGATGGCATGAATAATTTGACCCAAATTGTTACATTTGCAGTAGGTTACTGTATGTAACAGCAAACACTTGCTGTATAATTCAATGTCCGTCGGGGCATTAGCGCGGGAAGTAGTTCTTTCAATGAGTGTTTGATATAGTCTTTGTAAGACTAACTTGTAGATTGTGAAAAGAATCGCACTTTTATTGTTTAAAATGTTCATTCAGTATCAATCCATTGATAATGGTCACCTTGTGACCGAAATGTACATCTGGTATATAATAAAAATTGTGAAGAAAGGTTAAACGTGTTTAAATTAAAGTTCATTGTTACCTTATAAACATATTAGAATTCTTCATTTTAGCTTTCAAGTTTAACCAAATAAATTTTTTCGCCAAGTTGATATTTTGGATTAATTATTTGTATTATTAATTTCAACTCTGAAAGCGAAAATAAAGAAATCTAACATGTGTTTCTTGAATAATTTTCTCACTTATCACTTGGTGAAACATTTTTAAATATTGATAATGAAGGTTTAAATTAAATTACACTTGGTTTGTTTCACAATTTTTTACTTTACTATTTACTCGACTAGTTTCGCGTTTTCTTTTGTAATTCACTCCTGATAATGCTGTAAAACGCGAAACTAGTCGAGTAAATAGTAAAGTAAAAAATTGTGAAACAAACCAAGTGTAATTTAATTTAAACCTTCATTATCAATATCTAACATGTGTCCTTATGTCCTCATAGCATTGTACATTTCATAGAAAAAATGTTGATTTATTAATAAAACTACAAAATTGTTTCAAATTTGTACGACAATAAAAGTTAACATGGGGTACATTTTTTACCATGTGAATCCCCATGGACACAATTAATTAAAACGCAGTGTAAAAAATATGCACATATCAGCAATAATGCAACAGTAAGTGCACTCGAGATTTTATAATCTTTATTATTATTGCTGATATGCGTAGTTTTTTATATCTATTTTATTTGTTGTCCTGCCCTTGGCGACGCCCATGAATATTTCCCTTCAATTTTTACACCCAAATAATTCTCTTCTATGTTTCTCGCTAGTTATTTACTTCTTAAACTTAAATAAAACACAGCGTATAAAAAATGCAAATATCAGCAATAACGCAACAGTAAGTGCACTCGAGATTTTATAACCTCTATAATTATTGCTGATATGCGCAATTATTTATATCAATTTTATTTGTTGTTCCACCCTTGGCTACCCCCATGAATATTTCCCTTCAATTTTTACACGCAAATAATTCTCTTCAATGTTTTTCGCTAGATATTTACTTCTTAAACTTAAATAAACTTAAATGAAACGCAGTGTATAAAAAATGCACATATCAGCAATATTGCAACAGTAAGTCCACTCGAGATTTTATAATTTTTATAATTATTGCTGATATGCGCAGTCTTTTATATCTATTTTGCTTGTTGTCCTGCCCTTGGCTATGCCCATGAATATTTCCCTTCAATTTTTACACCCAAATAATTTTCTTCTATGTTTCTCGCTAGATATTTACTTCTTAAACTTAAATAAAACGCAGCGTATAAAATATGCACATATCAGCAATAATGAAACAGTAAGTGCACTCGAGATTTTATAATCTTTATAATTATTGCTGATATGCGCAGTTTTTTATATCTATTTTATTTATGTTCCAGCCCTTGGCTACGCCCATGAATATTTCCCTTCAATTCTTACACCCGAATAATTCTTTTCAATGTTTCTCGCTAGATATTTACTTCTTAAACTTAAATTAACTTGAATAAAACGCAGTGTATAAAAAATGCACATATCAGCAATAATGCAACAGTAACTGCACTCGAGATTTTATAATCTTTATAATTATTGCTGATATGCGCAGTTTTTTATATCTATTTTATTTGTTGTCCTGCCCTTGGCTACGCCCATGAATATTTCCCTTCAATTTTTACACCCAAATAATTCTTTTCAATGTTTCTCGCTAGATATTTACTTCTTAAACTTAAATAAACTTAAATAAAACGCAGTGTATAAAAAATGCATATATCAGCAATAATGCAACAGTAAGTGCACTCGAGATTTTATAATCTGTATAATTATTGCTGATATGCGCAGTTTTATTTATCTATTTTATTTGTTGTCCAGCCCTTGGCTACGCCCATGAATATTTCCCTTTAATTTTTACACCAAAATAATTCTCTTGAATGTTTCTCGCTAGATATTTACTTCTTAAACTTAAATAAACTTAAATAAAACGCAGTGTATAAAAATGAACATATCAGCAATAATGCAACAGTAAGTACACTTGAGATTTTATAATCTTTATCTTTATTGCCGATATGCGCAGTTTTTTATATCTATTTTATTTGTTATCCCGCCCTTGGCTACGGACATGGATATTTCCCTTCAATTTTTACACCTAAATAATTCTTTTCAATGTTTCTCCTTAGATATTTACTTCTTAAACTTAAATAAAACGCAGTGTATAAAAAATGCACATATCAGCAATAATGCAACAGCAATTGCACGCGAGATTTTATAATCTAAAAATTACTTACACAAGAAAGAGTGGAAGATGCCTTCCCTATTGGCCAATATTTGAGTAGCCCAACTGTCAGGTCCCTCTAAAAAATAATTATACAAATATAACGATTTAATATTTTAAGCGCATTTTGACACTTACGGAAGAGAGTCTTAGCCATAGTCAAGGTGTTGTTGGTAAAGGTCCTGATCAATCCTAAAACATAAAATTAGGTTTGTTTTTATCACAATCATGTTTAAAAAAAAAAAAACACGGAACATTAACATTATACCGGGTGTTGACTTGACGGACGCAACATAGGAAATCGTATGTTAATTTTAAAGTGATCAAATATTGGCTTCCTATTTATTTTAGAGACAAAATGTATTTCACTTTTTTGTAGAGGGAAAAATTCTAAATTTATGAATCTTCACACTTAACACTACGTTTCTCTGAGTTAAAATAATTAAGAAAAAGTAATGTGATTTTATAAAAATAATGACATACCATGGAATTGAAACAACAATTGCGGATATTCCCTGTTTTTTTTTAAAGTTCAATTTAAAGCTTTAAACAAGCGTTTTCCACTCCCAGACTAAGCATAAAGTAAAATTTCGAGTTTAGAAAAGCCCCGTGAAAATTTGTCGAGGGTCGCGCAGCGACCCGAGACAAATTTTCTGGGCTTTTCTAAACTCGAAATTTTACTTCATGCGCCACGCGTATAATACACTATAATATTGTTAAATTTATGTATATTCGAACTTCACTTAAAATCTGTGTTTTATACGCGTGGCGCATGGAGTAAAATTTCGAGTTTAGGAAAGCCCAGAAAATTTGTCTCGGGTCGCTGCGCGACCCTCGACAAATTTTCACGGTGCTTTTCTAAACTCGAAATTTTACTTCATGCTTAGTCTGGGAGTGTAAAACACTCGTTTAAGGCTTCAAATTGAACATTTTTAAAAATCAACGAATGTCAGAAAATTTACAGCTAAAATAATTAAGAAAAAGTAAAGTAAATAGGAAATCCCATGTACATTTTGAAATGTTCAAATTTTGGCTTCCTAATCTATTTTAGAAAGCAAATGGATTTACCTTTCTTGTAGAGGGCAAAATTCTGAATTCATTCGCGTTAACGTTTATCACTTTACGTTTCTCTAAGTTAAAATAATTAAGAAACAGTAATGTGATTTTATAAAAATAATGACATACCATTGAATTGATACAATTGCGGATATTCCCTGTTTTTTTTAAAGTCAATTTTAAGCTTTAAACAAGTGTTTTCCACTTCCAGACTAAGCATGAAGTAAAATTTCGAGTTTAGAAAAGCCCCGTGAAAATTTGTCGAGGGTCGCGCAGCGACCCGAGACAAATTTTCTGGGCTTTTCTAAACTCGAAATTTTACTTCATGCGCCACGCGTATATAACACTATAATATTGTCAAATTTATGTATATTCGAACTTCACTTAAAATCTGTTTTATACGTGTGGCGCATGAAGTCAAATTTTTAAAGCTTCAAATTGAACTCTTTTAAAAATCAACGAATGTCAGAAAATTTACAGCTAAAATAATTAAGAAAAAGTAATGTGATTTTATAAAAATAATGACATACCATGGAATTGATACAACAATTGCGGATGTCAAAATAGTACAAGATATTGCTGTTACTTAATTAACAACAAAAAACATAACGCAAACATCGTGATAACTGTGGCCTGCATAATAGCACTTTATTAGGAGGATTTTTTCTTGTATAGTGTAAATCATTTCGAAAACATTTACTTTAATCAAGTGACTGCGATATCTTTTGCCATTTTGACATCCGCAATTGTTGTTTCAATTCTATGGCATGTCATTATTTTTATAAAATCACATTACTGTTTCTTAATTATTTTAACTTAGAGAAACGTAAAGTGATAAACGTTAACGCGAATGAATTCAGAATTTTTCCCTCTAGAAGAAAGGTAAATACATTTGATTTATAAAATAGATTGGGAAGCCAAAATTTGAACATTTCAAAATGTACATGGGATTTCCTATGTTGCGTCCGCCAAGTCAACACCCGGTATAATATTGAGAATAGTTATTTTACTGGATAGTTTATAATTAATAGCTTACTAATACACGATCTTTAAAAAAATTGTTGTATTTTTCAGTGCATTTCTAACTTCAAATATTCTCATAAGGTAAAAATTCGCGAAGCTAGGAAACCACATTTTTAGGCTTTTCTAAACTCGAAATTTTAATTTAAGCGCTACGCGTATAAAACAATGATTTCAAGTAAAGTTGAAAATATACTGCTCATGCAGTATTCTAAAGCAGTATATTTTGAATTTAACTTGAAATCAGTGTTTTATACGCGTGGCGCATGAAGTAAAATTTCGAGTTTAGAAAAGCCTGAAAATTTGGTTTGGCCGCGTAGCGCTGCGCGCTACGCGACCAAACCAAATTTTCAGGCTTTTCTAAACTCGAAATTTTACTTCATGCTTAGTCTGGGAGTGGAGCCACTCTCTAGAAGCTTCAAACTGAACGCTTTTCAAAAAACATCGAATGTCTAAAAATGTACTAATCATTCGTCCCCTGAGCCAATCCATTTAAGTAATGTTTCATTAACATTAAAACAACGTTTAAAGTTGCTACAATGTTGATATAACGTTATTTGTTTGTTTTTTTGCTCAGTGGGAATATCTCACTGAGCAAAAAAACAAACAAATAACGTTATAACAACATTGTAGCAACTTTAAACGTTGTTTTAATGTTAATGAAACATTACTTAAATGGATTGGCTCAGGGGACGAATGTCTGAAAATTTGCAGAGTATAAATCATGCATATTTAAAAGAAAAATTTCCAGTATATAATATAATAAATCAATTATAGAAATCATAAAAATAAGTGCAGAATTTTTAGCTAAAATCAATTTTTAGAGATAACTCTGAAATCCCACTGAGCAAATCCATTTAAGTAATGTTTTATCAACATTAAAACAACGTTTAATGTTGCTACAATGTTGATATAACGTTATTTGTTTGTTTTTTGCTCAGTGGGATTGTTTGACCGCAATTTTATTTTGATTTAAAAACTTTTGTCTGATTTAACAACTCTGAGTGGAATTTAACCAAGTGTTGTTTTTATTAAATGAAATCATAACTATTAAGTAATGACCAAAACACGCTTCTTTCTCTTAATGATCATATTTTCAATTGCTGACTTGGATTTAAAGAAATCCAAGTCAGCAATTGAAAATATGATCATTAAGAGAAAGAAGAAGAAGAAAGAGAAAGAAGTATTGACAAATGTTAACATATATAATATTAATGTTAAATAAATATGGAAATATATTTAAAGAACTTACTCCTAACTTGGTCGACGTTAAGGGATTTGAAGCTCTCTGCAAGAAAATTAAATAACATAAATATGAATCTTTAATTTGGTTGGCTTTCACTTTGTGGTACATCTTCATAACAATTTAATTAAAACACTTAACTTTGTTCTACCACTTTTATTTTTACTTTTCAGTGAATATAGTTTTGACTACAAGCTAGTCATTATCAAACTAAGTTTTAGTTTGATAATGACTAGCTCTTAGTCGAAACTATAGTCACTGAAATGTAAAAATAAAAGTGGTACAAGAAAGTTAAGCGTTTTAATTAAATAAATATAAATCACAACGAATTTAAAAATAACATATTATCATTGAAATCGTCTATTAGTGCTAAAAACTCAAACAGTACTAAATGTGATGAATCTTCTAGTTTGAATGATGTTACCACTAATATTATCAGTAGATTTGAACCGATAATCACTACAGGGTGTCTACGCTAAACCGTTCGTTAAAAGTTTATGGGGTTGCCGTTGCACTAAAAATTTAAAAAAAATCCTTGTCATACGGTTGAATTAGTTCTCCTCGTGTGAAATATTTTCAACTTTATATCACTTCCGGTTCTACCGGAAGTAGCATCAAATTTGTTATTTTAAATGGAACACCCTATATATTAGTAATTTTTAGGATTCCTTGTTTAAATTGCAACATATTTTATTCAAACATATGTACACTTATTTCTTATAGTTTTCAAGCAAAAAAATATTTCTAAAATTCTGACCTCTAAAAGGCATCTTGAAATCTGTCTGTAACTTTTCTTAAGAATAAGATAAAAATTAGATTTATATCTTTACTTGCACCTAGAGGATGCCTCTATGAATGTATGAATTGAAAACTATCAATTTTGACAATTAATGTTCTTAAAATGTCAATATCGAAGTGCCCTCTTCAATATCTCGTAATTCAATTTTTTTTAAATGGAATGACCCATTTTTTATCACGTGGTACTATTAGGGGGAAGATTTCCAAAAAAAAAGTATTAACAACTATACTCCTAAAGCCACTTGCTTTAGGAGTATAGTTGTTAATACTTAAATGCGACGAAAAACGAATTTTGGAAATAATTCGAAAACTACTTGCTTTACGAGTATACTTTTATAATACTTTTTTGTAGGAAATTTTCCCCCCAATCGTACCATGTGATAAAAATAGGGTCATTCCATTAAAAAAATTGAATTACTAGATATTGTATGTAAAGTTAATTAAAGGAAAGGCAGTTGGTATGTTTCACAATTAAATTTTAAATTTTACATAGTGTAATATGTTTCACCAAGTGCCAGATGAGAAATTAATTCAAGAAATTACTAGATATTGAAGAGGGCACTTAGATATTGACATTTTAAGAACACTTATTGTGAAAATTGACAGTCTCCAATTAATTCACTCATAGAGGCATCTTCTAGGTACAAGTAGAGATATAAATCATATTTTTATCTTATTCTTAAGAAAAGTTACAGACAGATTTCAATATGCCGTTTAGAGGTCAGAAATTTAAAAATATATTTTTTTCTTGAAAACTATAAGAGATAAGTGTACATATGTTCGAACAAAATATGTTGCAATTTAAACGAGAAACCCAAAAAATTACTAATATATAGGGTGTCCTATTTAATATAACAAACTTGGTGCTACTTCCGGTGGAACCGGAAGTGATATAAAGTTGAAAATATTTCACATGAGGAGAGCTGCTTCAACCATATGACAAGGATTTTTTTCAAATTTTGAGTGCAACGGCAACCCCATAAACTTTTAACAAACGGTTTAGCGTAGACACCCTGTATAAACAAACATGATAATAATAAAAATAAAAATAATATCAATGATAATAGTAATAAAGGTAATATTGTTAGCAATTCTAGTTCTGTCGTTTCATTGGTTTCTAATCAGCTTAAATCGATGTCTGAAAATAAATCGACTGTTTCCATTCAACCTAAATCAGCTACTACAGAGTTTCCTAGCAATGCTAAAACAGTCTCAATTTCACCCAAACAAGCCAAGAATGACATTACAGGCAGTATTATATCTACGGTTCCATCAATCGATACTACAATGTCAAATCCTGCCATTAATCGCCGAGATCGTCGAATATATGTATGAATTCTGGGTACTGCAGAACATGCAACGTTTAAAGCCGCTAGCAAACGTGTAAACTATCACCGCTAGCAAACGTGTACACTATCAAATTCACAATTGTGCCCCTGGGACGTCAGTTACTGATCTTAGTAACTATACAGAGTGACGCAAAACTACTGATATGGTTTGAATGTTTAATAACTTTTCAAATTTATTTATATTTTTTATTTTTATTTCAGAATTTTGTAAAGAAAACTTGGGGAATTCTAAATGGAACAGTACACAACAGAGCAGCGATCAAAAATTGTTGAATTTTATTTTGAAAATCAACGGTCAGTTGTTTTGACGCAGCGTGCTTATCGTCGTTTTTTTAATGTGCGTACTGGACCTTCAGCATCAACAATAAACCGCCTGGTTGCAAATTTTCGAGAACATGGTACAGTGACACCTTCCATGTACCGGAAGACCACGTACGGTCCACACGGAAGAAAATATCCAACGTGTTGTGGATAGTGTGAAGGACAGTCCAGTAATATCAACAAGAAGACGTTCGGCACAACTGGGACTATCGCTGAGGTCCGTTGAGGGGATTTTGGCCACATTGCACATATTCCCGTACAAGGTTCAGCTTGTGCAAGAATTGAAGCCGATAGACTACCAACAACGGCTTGATTATGCCATTTCATTCCGACAAAAAGCAGAAGAAAATCGCGATTTCATTAACAATTTAATAATGAGCGATGAAGCCCATTTCCAATTGAATGGTTTCGTAATCAAGCAAAATTGCAGGATATGGGCTACGGAGAATCGAAGAACAGTTCATCAGTGATAATTACACCCACTTAAGTGTACTGTTTGGTGCGGTGTATCGTCTGAAAGGATCATTGGTCCATATGTTTTTGAAAATGCACATGGCGCCTCAGTTACGGTTAATGGTTCTGAATATCGAACGATGCTGGACACTTATTTGAGACCAGCTGTAGAAAACCATCCACAGTTGTGGTTCCAATAAGATGGAGCCATAGCCCACACTGCAAGGGACACAATCGCTCTGTTACGGGACCTCTTTGGCGAACGCATTATTTCGCGCAGAAGCGATTTCAATTGGCCCCCCCGTTCACCGGATTTAACAGCTCCAGACTGTCTTCTTTGGGGTTATTTGAAAGAAAGGGTATACGTAAATAAGCCAGCGACCATACCAGAGCTAGAATTCAAGCTATAACACCGGAAATTTTACGAAAAGTTATGGAAAATGTACTGGAAAGAGCACGAATGTGCGAAGCCGAAAATGGGCACCATTTGCGGGATATAATTTTTCATACTTAAGCCAAAAATATTCCCCATTAATATACCGTATAACAAAATAATAGTAATAATAATTAACCATTAAATAAAAAAGTTATTAAACATTCAAACCATATCGGTAGTTTTGCGCCACCCTGTATTACTAGCTGCATCGGCATATTAAACGTCAACTGCTGGCCTTTAGCAGATAATAGCCTCTACACCTCTTTTAAAGTTGCGATTAACGAATGTGATATTGCATCTTTCTTACAAGCTGATAAGTGGCCTAAAAGTCTTTTAATTAGACCATTTACTAACCGTAGACGCCGTAAATCTCCTGTTAACTTTATTTAGCACTTTGCTAAATAAACACAATTATCGCAACTGTTTTACTATATATACAGGGTGAGTTTTTTCATGTTCTCTATGAGGATCTCGGAAAATATAAGAGATAGAGGAACGGTTAAATGGGCAAAGCAGTGCAGTTTTACAAGCTGAATAAAAACACATCTGTAACATTTTCAAAAAAGTCAAGGATAACTAGATATTTTATAAAATTTACGATTTTTTTGAATCGATTTTTCTCGGTTACTGAAAACGATAGAAAACAACTGTGAAGAGCAAAGTTTTAGATAATTTTACATTTAATAACAAAATGTTATCAGGTTTTTTCCATCTACATTAATTTTCGAGATATAACACAAACTTACATTTTCTCAAATGGAAATCATAGTTGGCTATTTCAGCATTAGAACGGGATTTTTTTTCTCTCACAAAATGTTATTATTTAGTGTAAAGTTATCTAAAACTTTGCTCTTTACAGTTTTTTTTCTTGACTTTTTTCTTAATAACTGAGAAACATCGATTTGAAAAAATTGACACTTTCCACATTTTCCAAAATACCTAGTTACCCTTGACTTATTCGAAAAAAATTTCAAGTGACTCTTTATTCTGCTTAATAACTGAGAAACATCGATTTGAAAAAATTGACACTTTCCACATTTTCCAAAATACCTAGTTACCCTTGACTTATTCGAAAAAAATTTCAAGTGACTCTTTATTCTGCTCGTGAAACTGCACTACTTTGCCCATTTAACCGTTTCTCTATCTCTTATAGTTTCCGAGATCCCTATAGAGAACATGATAAAAAAACTCACCCTGTATACAGGGTGAGTTACTATGCGGAAATCGGTCTATAGTAGGCGTATCGTTGAAAATTTCAAAAAAAGTTTCAAATAAAAGTTGTTCAGAATCAAGTTTTTCATAACCCAAAACTGTTGCTAAATATGGCGGCCTTGTGGTTATACCCCAAGTAAACACCAACTTCCTTATTTTAAATAGAACACCCTATATATTTTTACATTTTTCGATTGCTCGTTAAAAATAAAAATGAGTTTATTCACACAACATTGGGTCTCAGTTGAACCGTTTTCGGGTTATTTAATTTTTTTTTATAAATTTGACGATTTCAGAGCTTGACGTCATTAACAATATCTTCAAAACGAAATAGGTCAGAGAAAAAGGAGCGTCAAAAATCAGCAACGCACGAAGAAAACCAAGTGCTAGTAGCTGCTGCTGCTGTCCAAGATCCCCATTTAAGTACCAGAAAAATAAGTCTTGAATTGCAAATTAGCCAAACTTCGGTGCGAGGATGTTGCGTAAAAGCAAGTTTCATCCGTATCATGTTCAGCTAGTCCAGGAACTAAATGAAGCTGACTCCAACAATCGGATGCAGTTGTGTGAATGGGCCTTGCGTAAACTGCAGGAACAAAATGATTTTTTTGAAAATCTAGTTAGTTCTAACCAGTTACGTAGTTTGAATATGTAATTTTCTTTTAAAAACTCGGAATCCATAGAAGATGAAAAATACAATTTTTGAGTCAAGTAATGTTATTATCATAATCATTACTCAAGGTGCAAACCATTAACCCATTCTTATTAGAAAAACATTTTCTGACAAATTGTCGGACTAGCGAGTCAAAACCAAATTACCAAACGTCATCAGTATCCAGGGCTAACGCGATAATACAAAATGTATTAAAATTTTTACAAAATCGCAAATTTCTCAAAAACTGTTGGGAGGATATGGCAACAACCCGGTATCAATAAAAAGGAAATTTAATTCCGTATCAGATAAAATGTCACAAGGCAGATGGTTCCATTTAAAAAAATTAAGTTATGCATGTTTGAAGTACTGAAGAATACCGTCGACGGACTCGGTTCAATTTAGAAAATCTGACTAATGGCAAAAACTTAAACAAATACTACATTTCTTTCCGAATCCAAAACCGTAAGCCGCACAATTTTGACTTATTTCGTTTTGAAGATATTGTTAATGGCGTCGAGCTCTGAAATCGTCAAATTTATAAAAAAAAATGAAATAACTCGAAAACGGTACAACTGAGACCCAATTTAGTGTGAATAAACTCATGTTTATTTTTAACGAGCAATCCAAAAATGTAAAAATATATAGGGTGTTCTATTTAAAATAAGGAAGTTGATGTTTACTTCCGGTATAACCGCAAGGCCACCATATTTAGCAATAATTTTGGGTTATGAAAAACTTGATTCTGAACAACTTTTATTTGAAACTTTTTTTGCTATTTTCATCGATACGCCCACTATAGACCGATTTCCGCTTAGTGACTCACCCTGTATAGAAATACTTCCTGAAAGATTGAGGTATACTTACTGACGTTGGTCTTCCGGTATAACCGCAAGGCCGCCATATTTAGCAATAATTTTTGGTTATGAAAAACTTGATTCTGAACAACTTTTATTTGAAACTTATTTTGCTATTTTCAACGATACGCCCACTATAGACCGATTTCTACTTAGTGACTCACCCTGTATAAATATACTTCCTGAAACATTGAGGTATACTTACTGACGTTGGTGAAACCAAGTGATGTAGCAGTTCTGACGAACAATTTGTTGTACATCTCGCTATCAAGCAACATCCTCTCCCATTCTGGAAATTGAAACAATGAAAATAAATTATTGTTGACGTAAAATGAGACAGGCATCTATAACTTACGGTCCATGTAGCATTCGAAGAGGGCCAACCATCTCTGGATGAGTTTGCATAAGATTTCAAAGTGGGAGACTGTTAAATGTAAGATATTTGATTGAGTATTTCAGAAATCCATTGATATACAGGGTGCCCGTATTTCGTTAGAATGTATGCGGATCTTGGGTATTTGGAGAGATAGAGAATCGGTTAAATTGGGGCAAAGTTGTGTATTTTAGGGCCTAACAATAATCTGAAAACAATTTTGAAATACCTTTTTTTGTTTTCGAGATATCAACAAAAAACTGATTTTTTGAAAAATCGTATTTATTTTTTTTATTCAAAAACTACTGAATCTAGACATTTAGAACTTTCACAATATACAGGCACTTTTTAATGAGGAATATGAGGAGCATATTTCTTTTCAAGATAAACTACTGAATCCGGACATTTAGAACTTTCACAATATACATGCACTTTTTAATAAGGAATCTAGTAGCATATTTATTTTAAGATAACTAACATTTACCCGCGGACCAACTTTTTTTTTCTTATGGGCGCCATTGGATTTTCATATTTTTTTAAAGGATATTTTTTTCTGAACTCAGTAATGTATCACACTCATAATTTATATTAGATTTGATATTTAAAATTATGATATTTTCTTTTTTGCAAAGAGTGCCTTGTAAACAATGACATCATATCTGTTAATCAATAAAATCTTGACAGCAGTCAATCATTGTTAGCACTCAAAATTAATTAATAACGGTCAGTCTTTTGTAATAATTATAATAAGTATCGATTACAGAAAAGTTGCACAAACTAAATTTATTATTATTATTCCAAAACGATTCACAAAAAAAGTAATTTTTGCATTTTTTCGCTACATCTCGATAAATATTGATCACCATCACATCTAAGCATTATATATTTTTAACTTTACTGTAAATCAGTGGTTTATATGCGTGGCGCATGAAGTAAAATTTCGAGTTTAGAAAAGCCCCGTGAAAATTTGTCTCGGGTCGCTGCGCGACCCTCGACAAATTTTCTACGCGGGGCTTTTCTAAACTCGAAATTTTACTTCATGCTTAGTCTGGGAGTGGACAACACTCGTTCTTAGAAGTTTCAAATTGAAGGATCACTCTAGATTACTAAGTTTATTACCATTTTACAAAGGCTACAGCTCGAAGGACCAATCCTGGTCTTCGGAGACTGAAGGACTACAGGGAATCGACGTTTTTTTTCAAGAAAACAACGAATATCTGAAGGTTTACAGCATGGATAGGAAAGAAAACATCCAATTTTGAAAATATATCGAAGTTGGGTTGGTTTTCAGTGCATTTTTAAATTTACTTTAAATCAGTGTTTTATACGCGTGGCGCATGAAGTAAAATTTCGAGTTTAGAAAAGCCCCGTGAAAATTTGTCTCGGGTCGCTGCGCGACCCTCGACAAATTTTCTATGCGGGGCTTTTCTAAACTCGAAATTTTACTTCATGCTTAGTCTGGGAGTGGAAGACACTGTGTAGAAAATACAACACAACTGTTAAAATCTGTATCGTCGGATGCCCGTCTTCAGGAGTGATATGTAAGCAAATTATGGGTCCCAGGAGTTGCCAAATGAGTGAGTTACTTAACTGTTTCCAAGGCACTCTTTACAAAACCGAAAAGATTAAAATTTTACATATAAAATGTACAATAAACTATAAGTGCGATACATCATTGAAATCAGTAAAAAATATTCTTTCAAAAAATATGATAATCCAAAATGGTGCCCATAAGAAAAACAAAAGTTAGCTATTGCGCCTGGGTAAATGTTATAGTTATCTTAAAATAAAATATGTTAATAGATTTATCGTTAAAAAGTGTCCCTATAATGTCAAAGTTGTAGATGTCTGGATTCAATAGTTTTTAAATAAAAAAATAAAAACGAAATTTCAAAAAACCGTTTTTTGACAATATCTCAAAAATGAAAAAAGATATTTCAAATTTGCTCTTGGATTATTATTGGGCGCTAAATTACGCAACTTTTCTCCAACTTAACCGACTTTCCATCTCCTTAAATAACCGAGATCCCCATACATTCTGTTGAAATACCGACACCCTGTATAAATTAGTTTCAAATTAGCAATTGCCGTTTTAGAAGTTATGTTTGTGCACTGAACGTGTGTATGAAATGATCTATTTTTATCACATTTTAGCATGGAGGCATGCGCAGTTTAAATTATGTCAATTGTACAAAGGCTGGCAAACGATAGTTACATAAACTCTTCTAGCAATTGTAACAAAGCAATGTGGGAAATATTAAACTCTAAGCGCCGAACTAATAAACTTAATAACACTCCCAGCATCTCAGCAAATAACCTTAAAACTTTTTTTTTATCAGCTGCCAACAACATCATACAATCTATCACTGATACTAATACCGATCCTATAAAATTGATGATCGGAATACCAATTGGTCAATGTACAGATTATTTTAAATTTGCTAGAGTGTCTTGCGTCAAAGTAAGATCTATCATACAGGGATTAAACTCAACAGGGAGTACGGATATATGTGGCATTAACCTTAAAATTCTAAATAAAATTGTCGACATAATTATAAGCCCATTAACTAAATTAATTAATAGGTGTATTACCGATAACACATTCCCAGACGCTCTGAAGATTGGTAAATGCATTCCCATATTCAAGAAAGGTGACTTGGACGATGCAAACAACTATCGACCAATTTTAATTCTGCCATTATTTTCCAAAATAATGGAATCTATATTTCTTAAAACAAATAAATAGCTTTTTAGAACAAAACAAGTTGTTAAACGATGCTCAGTTTGGTTTTAGACCAGGTCGATCGACGGTGATGGCCATTAACGAATTTGTTGACGACATAATAAATTGTTTCGAAGAGGGCAAGGTAATAGCATGCAACCTGCTGGATCTAAGTAAGGCTTTCGACTGTGTTGCTCATGCTATTCTATGTCGACAGCTTTACTTCTATAACTTCGATCCTAGTGCCATCAGTATGATCATGTCTTATTTAACAAACAGAAAGCAAATCGTTCACCAGGGGGAGGATAGATCCGATGTGGGAGATTTAATGCATGGTGTACCTCAGGGATCTATCTTAGGACCGCTTCTCTTTATTCTATATATTAACGATCTCCCATGCTGTGTCTCCCACGCGTCTATGGTCCTCTACGCGGATGATACAACTATATCTGCTAAAGGAAATACTCTCGATCAGTCTGTGGCCGCCCTCAATAACACCAAACTTACTGTAATGAATTGGTTTAACTCTAACAAACTCAAGCTACACCTGTCAAAAACTGTTGAAATGACGTTCTCTTTGAAGCAATTTACACCCTCGCCAACAACTTCAGCCAAGCTACTGGGAATAACCGTTGACCCAAAGTTAAGTTGGGAATATCACGGACATGATTTAAAAACCAAACTCTCTAAAAACACATATTTATTGCGTAATATGAAGAGATCAGTGTCCTTGGGCTTGGTCAAAACTGCTTTTCATTCACTTGTTCAATCACATATTGCATACGGCATTCTTGTATGGGGTCATTCCTCTATTATCAATGATATATTTAGGCTTCAACGGCGAGCAGTGAGAATTACCGCAGGACTGTCCTACAGGCAAGATTGCCGTGAAGCGTTCAAACAGTTAAACGTTCTTACGGTACCTTGTCTGTTTATGCTTGAATGCTTGATGTATATCAAGAAAAATGAGCACACATTTACAAGCAACAGACACATACATGAGCACGATACTCGTAAGCGGGATAATATCCGCCTAAATTCATTTCGTTTATCGAAAGCTAAAACAGGTCCCCGTTTCTACTCGATTCGTCTACTAAACGCACTACCGCCTAATATAAAGTCACTACCGACAATATTATTCAAAACCAAAATCAAACAAATACTCTTAGAAAACGCATTCTACTCACTAGACGAATTTTTGCAGAAAGTCAGTGAAGGCATATGATGTTTTGCATCCACTGGTGCATTCGATGTCCTTCTCTATTTACTTATTATTTTTCTTAATGTTTCTTTAAATTTTGTTATAACTTTATTTTATAATTTAGATATTATTATAGTAATTATTAATGATATTTGACGTGTGTGAGACTTTATGTTGTTAGCACTAATAAAGATTTCTATTCTATTTCTTCTATTCTATAACCTCAAATACGTAACTTCGCATCAACTCTAGACTATTAGATGTCAGATGTTTCATAATTATCTGTATTACACGGTGTAAAAAATGGATGGACAATCATTTTGTCTCAAAAAAATTTAACCGTTTCATACTTGCCTTAAATCGACCTATTTTGATTTTAAAGTTATTCACTAAGTAAAAAAGATTTAATTAATGTTTGATCAACATGAACAACATTGCCTTAATGTTGATGAAACATTACTTACAAGTATTTCTTTAGTGGATATAGGGTTATTTATTGAGAACTTACAAGTTTTGTCTATGTCAATTGTACAAACATAACCTCTAATACGTAACTTCGCATCAACTCTAGACTATCAGATGTCAGATGTTTCATAATTATCTGTATTACACGGTGTAAAAAATGGATTCAATTATTTTGTCTCAAAAAATTGAACCGTTTCACACGTGCTTTAAATCAACCTATTTTGGTTTTAAAGTTATTCACTAAGTAAAAACGATTTAACTAATGTTTGATCAACATGAACAACAGGGCCTAAATGTTGATGAAACATTACTTATATGTATTTCTTTAGTGGATATAGGATTATTTATTGAATACTTACAAGTTTTGTCGATGGACATAGCAGTTATCGCAGCAGAAGCTATAAAATACAACAAAACAAAATATGTGGTAGTTTCTTATACCGAGTGTCTGGGATAAGGGGCGAACATAGGAATTTAACATGTAAAATTAAATATGTGTAATTATTAGCCCCCCTATTAATTTTAGAGAAAAATCGTAAAGGAATATTTTTTTAGAGCAGTGGTGGGGAAACTTTTTTTAAGACGGGCCATTTGTAATAACCAGACAATCGTAGCGGGCCAAAGAATAATGCTTAATCGTAGGTAGGTAGTTTTTATGCGGGTCGTCACATTACGAAGTAAGAAGGCGTTCAAACATTCTCACGACGGCACTCTTAAACGGGCCGGATTAAACCTTTCCGCGGGCCGGACTTGGCCCGCGGGCCGTAGTTTCCCCATCACTGTTTTAGAGAATTAAAAACTGTATTAAATGTATCCATTTAATTTAAGTTTGTACCAGAATCCACCTTAAAAATAAAAAATATAAGTTGAACAATGTACCATTTAATAAAAACCCTTGCCATGAGTTTGACAAATGTCATGTTATAGTGAAAATAATTTTGCTAGTCAGATATCAATTCACGCATTATAATTGTTATGAATAGTAATCTGAGTTATTCCAATGAAGATTATAAAAACATTTTACAGTGGCGTCAGTTTACGCAGAGTTCGTGACTTATTTTCGGTTAAATTTAACAATCGACGAATTCCGTCTGTATCAACCATTACCAAGTTTGTGAAAAAGTTTGAAAATACAGCAAGTGTAGCGGCAGATGATTCAAAAGGTATTTTAATAGTCCAATTTCAACAAATATTAATTCAAAAACATTAACCTTACAGGCAAATGGAACAGAAGATGCAACAATGAATTGGAAGAAAGAGTTTTGGGTTTGATAAATGCTGAACCAACAACTAGCATACGATGTATTGCTCGTGAGTGCAACGTGTCTAAATTCTCTGTACATAATATTCTGAAGAAGCATGGATACCATCCCTACAAACATCAATGTCATCAGGAGATACTACTAGTGGATGAAGAAAGCAGGCGTGTATTCTGTGAAATAATGCAGGATCGATCAAACACAGACCGAAACTTTTTGCAATCTATCTGTTTTTCTGATGAATGCACCTTCACTCTTAATAACGAGCCCAACACACAGAACACGCGATACTCGACCCAGGAAAATCCACGGATACGCTTGCAAACTAGAACCCAGTTCCCGCAAAAAATAAATATTTGGGCGGGTATTTTTAACAATAATATTATTGGGCCATTTGAAATTTATGGAAATTTAAATTCGAATTCTTATTTAGACCTTTTAATCGACCAGGTTGGCCCTGCGTTAGAAAAAGTTGCACGTGAAAATCAGGAGATATGGTATCAGCATGATGGATGTCCGGCTCATTATGGTTTAAATGTGAGGGAATATTTAAATGCTAATTTTCCCAATTGTTGGATTGGTTGCGGTGGCACTATCAACTGGCCACCAAGATCTCCTGATTTAACACCATGCGATTTCTTTTTATGGGGTCACCTGAAAAACAAAATTTATAAAAAACGCCATCCAAATATTGAATCTTTGCGGGAAGCAATTTTTGTGAATTGCAAGATTAATTACAGATAGGCAGTTGGCTAATTAAGGCAGGCATTTTATAACAGATTGGGTTATTGTTTACACTAGAATGGAGAACTTCTTGAGTACTTGTTCTAACATTTCCCATCGGGCGTAGATACAGTAAAAATAAAAATTTAAACAAAAATAAATCACGAACTGTTTGTAATCTGACACCACTATAAATTATCTTGATAATAAATTAATTATCTTTCTTCCATTAATTACGTGTTATTATTATGATTTATCCCAAACGACAAGCATGCATTAATTATTTTTCATCATTTAAATTTCTTTGGTAGCATTTTGATAATATGGATTCTGGTACAAACGTAAATTAAATCGATACATTTAATACAGTTTTTAATACTCTAAAAAATATTCCTTTGCGATTTTTCTCTGAAATAAACAGGGGAGCTAATAATTACACATATTTAATTTTACATGTTGAATTCCTATGTTTGCCCCTTATCCCAGACACTCGGTATAAGTCAACTTTTTTAATAATTGCAACCATTTTTTTAGGTAGAATATCTATGGTATTAATATCTATGCATTGAATGAAATTCATAAAAATTATAATAAATAAAACGAATGGTCTTTGATTGAACATCAGGAAGTTGTGATAGTGTCCCTGTATTTAAGAGAGTAGCGCAAACTGGCATCTATCTTGACGCCTTTAGGTGCCAAGTTTAAACTAAACCAATAATATTCTATAGTGATTGACGCGTGTCCTGTTAATTTAATTTAGTTTGAATTTGGCGCTTAAAGACGTCAAGATGGATGCCATTTCGTGCTATCAAGCACTGAAATATAGTAATACTGGAACGCGCTCTGGCGACGCCAGCGCGAGCCGACAGAGATAGCGAGTAACGGGTCTTGTGTCTCCGTCGTACTTTTGTGCCGTGATGTACGCCGCCTGACTTTAGTTCTAATGCGCATGCGCGAGGAGCGTGAGACAATGACACAAGACCCTTTGGTCGCTGTCTCTCTCGGCTCGCTTTCTTAACCCAGCGATCATAGGCAGTGCGCGTTCCAGTATTACTATATTTCAGTGCTATCAAGTAGTTTCTTTTATAAGTCAACTGTTTTAATTATTGCAACATTTTTTTTTTGGTAGAATATCTATGTAATTAATTTCTACGTATTGAATGAAATTCATAAGCATTATAATAATCAAAACGAATGGTCTTTGATTGAACATCAGGAAGTTGTGATAGTGTCCCTGTATTTAAGAGAGTAGCGCAAACTGGCATCGATCTTGACGATTTTAGGCGCCAAATTTAAACTTAACCGATCATATTCTATAGTGATTGATGCGCGTCTTGTTAATTTGATTTAGTTTGAATTTTGCGCCTAAAGACGTCAAGATGGATGCCATTTAGCGCTAACAAGTAGTTTTTTTTATAAGACAACTTTTTTAATAATTGCAACATTTTTTTTAGGTACAATATCTATGTATTGAATGAAATTCATAAATATTTTAATAATTAAAACGAATGGTCTTTGATTGAACATCAGGAAGTTGGGATAGTGTCCCTGTATTTAAGAGAGTAGCGCAAACTGTCATCGATCTTGACGCCTTTAGGCGCCAAATTTAAACTAAACCAATCATATTCTATAGTGATTGACGCGCGTCTTGTTAATTTGATTTAGTTTGAATTTGGCGCCTAAAGACGTCCAGATGGATGCTATTTTGCGCTACTTTCTTAAATACAGGGACACTAAGTTGTGAGCGAGTGCAGCGCCCTGGAGTATGTAAAATCGGTACTGCTTAGATATTTACGAATATGCTTTTGATGTTGTTGAATCTTACAAAGAATTTTTTTTTCAAATATACATATTCCGATGAATGCGCTGTAAAATTTCAGGCAAATTTCTAACGAGTGTTTCCACTCCTTGATTAAGCATGAAGTAAAATTTCGAGTTTAGAAAAGCCTGAAAATTTGGTTTGGTCGCGTAGCGCGTAGCGCTACGCGACCAAACCAAATTTTCAGGCTTTTCTAAACTCGAAATTTTACTTCATGCGCCACGCGTATCAAACACTGATTTAGTTTGAAGTTCAAAATACATTATTTTAGTAAAATGCTTCAGCAGTATGTTTTCAACTTCGCAATAATTTAGTGTTTTAAACGCGTGGCGCATGAAGTAAAATTTTAATTTAAAAAAAAACACATTTGCAGCCTTTTCTAAAGTAGAAATTTTACTTCATGTGCCACACGTTTAAAACACTAAAGTATTGCAAATTTCAAAACAGACTGCTGAAGCAGTATACTAAAGTAGTATATTTTGAACTTCAAACGAAATCAGTGTTTAATAGCGCGTAGCGCTACGCGACCAAACCAAATTTTCAGGCTTTTCTAAACTCGAAATTTTACTTCATGCGCCACGCGTATTAAACACTGATTTAGTTTGAAGTCAAAATATACTATTTTAGTATACTGCTTCAGCAGTATGTTTTCAACTTCGCAATAATTTAGTGTTGTAAACGCGTGGCGCATGAAGTAAAATTTTAATTAAAAAAAAAACACATCTGCAGCCTTTTCTAAAGTAGAAATTTTACTTCATGTGCCACACGTTTAAAACACTAAAGTATTGCAAACTTCAAAACAGACTGCTGAAGCAGTATACTAAAGTAGTATATTTTGAACTTCAAACTAAATCAGTGTTTAATACGCGTGGCGCATCAAGTAAAATTTGGACTTTAGAAAAGGCTGAAAATGTGGTTTTTCTAAATTTGAAATTTTACTTCATGTGCTACGCGATTAAAACACTGAATTGTTTCGAGTTCAAAATATACTGCTGAAGCAGTGTACTAAAACAGTATATTTTGAACTTCAAACTAAATCAAATTTTCAGGCTTTGCGAAACTCGAAATTTTATTTCATGCTTAATCAAGGAGTGGAAACACTCATTGGAAATTTGTTTGGAATTTTAAAGCACATGCATCGGGATATGTATACGTAAATGTTTTTTTTAATTGAATCGCCGATTTCCAAAAATCCTTAAATCCATATGAAAAAATAGATTTAGAGGTTTTTGGAAATAGGCGACTTAATTAAACAATGGGGATGTTTTTGGAAGTAAATGAATCTGTTAAACTTACTATTAGTTCCACCAACACCTCCAAGAAGACCTCCGAGAAGATTACTACCCAAAAGTCCTCCAAGAAGGTTGCCGCTCAAAAGACCTCCAAGAGGGTTGCCGCCCAAAAGACCTCCAAGAAGACCGCTCAAGAGATTTCCCCCGCCACCACCTCCGAGGACACCACTCAAAAGGCCACCTCCTCCGAGGAGACCGCTTAAGAGATTGCCACCGCCACCACCAGCTACATTTCCTACAAGATTACCTCCAAGACCGCCTTCGAGAACGTTACCAGCTACATTTCCGACAAGATTACTTTCTCCGAGAAGACTACCAAGCAAATTTCCGACAAGATCTCCTGGATATACACTGCCTCCGAGAATTTCACCGAGAACTGGAAAATTTATTTACAATTAATTTTAATTATAAAATCAAGACTAATCTTAAACATTTCTGGTTTGATCACCGGCAGATCGTATGAGAAAGTTTTTTTAACGAACTAGTGGCGTAACGTGGGTTTTAGCCGCCCGGGGCGGAGCCTAAATTTGCCGCCCCCTCATTTAGATATTGATTATTTAAAACTTGATTTAGAGTAGGCTTTGGATCTTAAATTAGATTGGCACTACTGACTGTTAACATATAGTTTACGCCCGCCCCTCTCATTTAGATATTATACTGTGCGATCATTTAAAACATGATTTAGAGTAGGCTTTTGATCTTAAATTAGATTGGCACTACTGACTGTTAACATATAGTTTACGCCCGCTCCTCTCATTTAGATACTATACCGTGCGATCATTTAAAACATGATTTATAGTAGGCTTTCGATCTTAGATTAGATTGGTACGACTGACTGTTAACATATAGTTTACCATAACCTCAAATGTATTCCATCATTCAATTAGCATTCTAGGCAACCGCACAAAAATGCAGTCTACTGTAAATAATAATTTAAACGATCGCACGGTATGTATTATTAATAAACTTCAAGATTTTTTTTCCTGTCTTTTTAATATATAAAAAACTCATTTTGACCAATTTTGAAGATTTGTCAACTGCTGTCAATATCAATTGAAAGTTCCAGGTTTTATACAAAATAAAAGTTATTATTTAAAATTTAAAATTGGTCATTTTTGTAATATTTGTTTTTAAGTTTTATTTAATGTTGATGTTTCATTTGGATACTATTAAATTTTATCAGAAATCGGAATATATATATATATATATATATATATATATATATATAAATTAGAATTAACGACCTGCTTATAAGTACCAAATAAGTTTTATTTAATGTTGATGTTTCATTTGGATACTATTAAATTTTATCAGAAATCGGAATATATATATATATATATATATATATATATATATATATATATATATATATATAAATTAGAATTAACGACCTGCTTATAAGTACCAAATAAGAAATAACAGCGCATTAGGTCATCATGTAAAAGTTATTTTTTATCAAGTGAGTGTGCAAGGAGGACAGAAGACGACGACGATCGTTTCCCTCTTTTTATGAGCTCCTCAGGCCGCCACATCCATCATCCCATACACACTCACTTGATATGTAGAAGTTGTATATATACTGACTTCGCTAACCGGCTTATGGTTAGCTTATGGTTAGCGAAGTCAGTATATATACAACTTCTACATATCAAGTGAGTGTGTATGGGATGATGGATGTGGCGGCCTGAGAAGCTCATAAAAAGAGCAAACGATCGTCGTCGTCTTCTGTCCTCCTTGCACACTCACTTGATAAAAAATAACTTTTACATCATGACCTAATGCGCTGTTATTTCTTATTTGGTATATATATATATATATATATATATATTTATATATATTTATATATATATTAATTTTTAGATGAAAGTGTTGACAGTTATGATATATTAACAGTTGACATTTATTCAGTAATATTTAATTTATGTGTTTAATGTTTATTTCCGAAAATTCCATTTAATGTACATAATGCTTAATACTAACAACAAATTAGACTGAAGTCGAGTTCCGAAACCCACGAAGAATATGTTGGAAAACATTCCATTTAGACCTTGGTATTCACCTTAAAGATACCAAGGAAAACATCAAAACCAAACTGGATGTAGAGCTTGTTGCAGAACAAGTCCAAGGGGCCATTCTAACCTCCTTCCAGAAAAACTGCCCTACAACGAAGAGATCCATTGGCAAAGTAAAGATCTGGTGGAATGAAAACCTAGAAAAACTTAGGAGGGACACACTCCGGCTTTACAACAGAGCGAAGAAATCTGGTGAGTGGGAGGAATACTCCAAAACACTGACTGAATACAGCAAGGAGATTAGGAGGGCGCGCCGGGAGGCTTGGAGGATATTCTGCTCGGAGATTGACCAAATCCCCTAGGGAGCAAAACTCCACAAAATCCTAGCGAAAACCTCCGAACCCTCTTGCGGAACTCTGAAGAATCCAGATGGAAAATTCACAGAAACTGGTAAGGAAACAGCGGAGATCCTTATGAGAACCCGTTTTCCCGGATCTGAAATCCTGCAATACAATGCAGACATCCACACAGCACTTGTAACCCCTAGTAAGGTGGCAACTAAACAAGACAGAAATTTCAAAGAAAGTTATAACCTTTAAACGAATCAGGTGGGCGATTGGGACATTCCATCGATATAAATCACCAGGACAAGATTATTACCCAGTGTTTTTGCAGCAAGGGCTTGACCATCTTCTACCGGTGCTACGCAATCTTTTCAGGGGGAGTTTGGTACTGAAACACGTGCCTCCTACCTGGAAGAAAGTCAAAGTGGCCTCTGTCCCTAAGCCTGGGAAGGACTTAACCCAACCAAAGAAATACAGACCATTTGCCTCACATCGTTCCTCCTTAAAACGATGGAAAAACTAGTTGAAAGACACATAAGGGAAACCTCACTATTAAAGAGGCCGCTTCATCCCTTTCAACACGCCGTTCAAGCTGGAAAATCATGTGAGTCTGCCTTACACCAACTGGTAGTGAAGATAAAGCACACGCTGAAAAACAAAACAGTGGCACTGGCCATAATTCTAGATATTGAGGGAGCATTTGACAACACCTCTATCAGAACGATCGTAAGAGCAGTCGAAAGTCACGCTGTGGAAACCACAATAAGTCTGTGGCTGCAATCTATGCTGACGGACAGACTAGTACTTACGGAACAATATGATGAAAAAATAAGCTTAAAAGCTAAAGGGGGATATCCCCAGGGGGGCGTTCTATCTCCTCTTTTATGGGACATGGTGGTGGATGAGCTACTAACGTTATTAAACGAATCAGGATATTACGCCCAGGGGTATGCAGATGATATTGTCATTCTCATCACGGGAAAATATCCAACTACCATAACAGGCATCATGAACAATGCCCTGAAAATACTAGAACGATGGTGTGGGGAGGTGGGGCTGAGCGTTAACCCCACAAAGACTGCGGTCATCCCGTTCACTAAAAGAAGAAAATGCGTGGGCCTCAAACCCCCTACCTTTTTTAACCGAACTCTACAGTTTACCAGTGAGGTCAAATATCTAGGTATCTACCTAGATACAACACTCACATGGAACCGTCAATTAAAACACGCAACCGACAGAGCAAAAACGACGCTAATGACAACAAAGCGAGCTCTGGGAAAAACATTGGGTCTCAATCCAAAAATGACTATGTGGATATATAATACAGTAGTAAAACCCACGATCATCTACGGATGCACCATATGGTGGCCGAAAGTAGAACAAAATACTGCGCAGACAGCTCTCTCTAAAGTACAGCGACTAGCCTGCTTATGCATAACTGGCGCTCTGCGTACAACACCAACTGCCTCGATGGAGACCTTACTAAACATTCAACCACTAGATCTAGTGGTTAAAAGTGGGGCCAGACTAGGGGCATATAGGTTTATTTATTTATTTATTTATTTATTCAACCAACGGAACAAGGTCCAATTACAGATTGAAGTTAATACAAATAAAGAAAAAACACAATAATTTTAATTAAAGAAAATTAACATTGTAAATAAACGAAATTAACAGGTTACTAAGCTAATAACAAGAAATAAACTAAAAGCAAAAAAAAAACTAAGAAAATAAACTAAGAAAATAAACTAAGAAAGATACTCAATGATCACATTGAAGAATTCTTTCGCTGATTTAAAGTTGAATATATCCACATCTGTATTTGTATTAATGAGTTTGTTGTACGTAGCGCACATAGAATACATCGGCGATCTGACCAGTACGTTCGTTTTGGGTATTGGTAACTGAAATAGACGTTTAGTTCTTACACTACAGGGCACCAATATATTCAGTTGCTCCAACAATTCAGGGCAATCAATTTGACCATTGAGTACCTTAAACAGCGTTGTCACTAAATTCGCCTTACGGCGACATCCTAAGGAGTGCATTTCAAATTCATCTAACAACGCGGGTTGAGGAGGAGGTTGAGGACAACTGGAAACTGGCACCCTACAGGAAACCACTCCAGAATAGAACAGGTAGTTACCAAACCTCTACTGCAAGTGGGAAGTGACTACATGATACCACGCTACTACCCTTAATAGACCCTTCACAATACAGTGTGAAGGGGACAAGAAGAAGCGCAACCCTCCACCTGGAACCCTGATCTGGTACACCGACGGATCAAGCAAAGAAGGTGGAGCTGGCGCTGGGATCTACGGCGTAATCCCAAAATGTGACATCTTTGTGTCTCTGGGGAGGATGGCAACTGCACGTCAAGCCGAAATCTTCGCGATTAACCAATGTATTGTGGAAAACCTGTGACGGGGATATAGGAGGCAAAAGATCTTGATCCTCACAGACAGCCAAGCTGCTTTAAGAGCACTTGATAGCTACAAGATCCAATCTAAGCTAACATGGGAGTGCATTCAAAACCTGACGAAACTGGCGATCGTAAACACCGTAACTCTACGGTGGACGCCGGGACATGGATGGCAACGAGAAAGCCGACGAATTGGCAAAGATTGGATCACGTAGACCCTACATTGGACCAGAACCGATGTTACCGATCCACAAAAAGTCAATAAGACCAAGCGTAAGAGAGTGGACTCTGGAAAGACACACCGAGCGCTGGAAAAACCTGACTGGGCACAGACACAGTAAACTACTGATGGAAAAACCCTGCCAAGAACTAGCAACTGAGGCCCTCAGACTCAGTAAAAACAATCTTAGAATGGTCACAGGAATGTAAACTGGACACTGCACCCTAAGGAAACATCTGCATAACATGAAACTGTTTACAGAAGATCCAATATGCAGACTATGCTATGAAGAGGATGAAGACGCCTCACATGTACTATTCGAGTGCGAGGCACTTACTACCTGGAGGGAAGCAAACCTTGTCCAAGGGAATTCCCGAAGGGAAAGATGATCGAAAAACTGCTGAAATTAGCTAATGAAACAGAGCTCTTTGATTAACTATGGAAACGGAAGAAGTACAATAAGCCACACGGCTGCGGTGCTAGGGCAGAATTAACGCTAACTTCCGTTCCTTGCCCCTTAAAAAAAACAACAAATTAAAAGCAATAAATAATATAATATAAACAATATTTATAATGTCAGATTTATCTTATAATGTTACATGGCATTTAAATTCTTATGACAGTTGGCATTCGTAATATTTCTCAGTTTGAAAAGCCAACTTTGAATCAGTCTTTTTATGCGCGTGGCGCATGAAGTAAAATTTCGAGTTGAGAAAAGCCCGAATTTGGATTTGGACGCTGCGCGTCCAAATCCAAATTCTTCGGGCTTTTCTCAACTCGAAATTTTACTTCATGCTTAGTCTGGGAGTGGAAAACACTCGTTTAGTTTTTTGGAATTTTTGATGAATTGTCAAGATTTTATAATTTTCAAAGTTTTAGTTAATTTTTAACGCTTTTCGTGAATTTGTAAGATTTTTAAGATTTGAAAACTGTCGTTGTTGGTTTAAAAACTGTCGAGCATAGATTTGAATTTCATAAATCTGGACAGATAAATAAATAAAAATATTATACAAAACGCATAAATTGATAACTAAAACAAGAACATTAATATAGAATTAACACTTGCTTTATTCGTTTGAAAAACGAAGAAATATTAGATATATTTCAAATTGTGGCTACCATGTCAGTTTTACTTCAAATAATATTAAACAAAATTTTGAAAACTAGATTATTATCTTTAAAAACATTTGCAGTCATTTAATGTTCTTATCAAAGCATTCAGTTTGAAGTTTTTAACGAGCGTTTCCACTCCCAGACTAAGCATGAAGTAAAATTTCGAGTTTAGAAAAGCCCCGCGTAGAAAATTTGTCGAGGGTCGCGCAGCGACCCGAGACAAATTTTCACGGGGCTTTTCTAAACTCGAAATTTTACTTCATGCGCCACGCGTATAAAACAGTGATTTAACGAGAAATTTAAAAACACACAAAAGACATTTTTCATGTTTATCATCACAATTAACTCGAATTATTTTTGACGATTTAAATCCTTTTGTAAGTATTGGAATCCTTTTGTAAGTTTTTGAATCCTTTTATAAATATTCGAATCCTTTCATTAATATTATTATATTTCTAATTTTTTTGTAATAATTATTTTATTCTGAAGCATAGATTTGAATTTCATAAATCTGGACAGATAAATTACTAAAAATATTATATAAAATGCTTAAATTGATAACTAAAATAAGAAAATTAATACAGAATTAATACTTGCTTTAATCATTTGATAAAAGAAAATATATTAGATTTTTTTCACTAAATTTTAAGTTCTTCACCTGAAGAAGCAAGTGTTGCGAAACAATTGTAGTGAAATACAAAAACTAGTTAAAAATCATTGTCTTATTAAATGAGTCCTTACCTAAACATATAGGGATATTTTTTTATGCATATGTTGTAAACTTTCCGACATTCGTCGTTTTTTAGAGGAGTTTAATTTTAAGCTTAAAACGAGTGTTTTCCACTCCCAGATTAAGCATGAAGTAAAATTTCGAGTTTAGAAAAGCCTGGAAATTTAGTTTGGTCGCGTAGCTCGAAGCGCGCAGCGACCAAACCAAATTTTCAGGCTTTTCTAAACTCGAAATTTTACTTCATGCGCCACGCGTATTAAACACTGAAAACACTGAAATATTGTGAACAAGTAAACTTCACTTGAAATCAGTGCCTTATACGCGTGGCGCATGAAGTACAATTTCGAGTTTAGAAAAGCCTGGAAATTTAGTTTGGTCGCGTAGCTCGAAGCGCGCAGCGACCAAACCAAATTTTCAGGCTTTTCTAAACTCGAAATTTTACTTTATGCCCCACGCGTATAAAACACTGATTTCAAGTACAGTTTAAAATATACTACTAAAGCAGTATGCTAAAGACGTATATTCTGTGCTTCACATCAAATGTGGTTAGCACGCGTGGCGCATGAAGTAAAATTTCGAGTTTAGAAAAGCCTGGAAATTTAGTTTGGTCGCGTAGCGCTACGCGCTACGCGACCAAACCAAATTTTCAGGCTTTTCTAAACTCGAAATTTTACTTCATGCTTAACCTGGGAGTGGAAAACACTCGTTTAAAGTTTCAAAATGAACTCTTTTAAAAAAACATCGAATATCTGAAGGTTTACAGCATGTAACTGGGATATGTATACTTAAAAGAAAATATTCCGGTATTAAATTCTAAAAACAGTAAAAATAATTATTCAAGTGAAATTACTTGATTCTAAAAACAAGAAAAACGGTAACAGTAATCATTATAGTAAACTTACGCGGTTCAGGTGTAGATGTGGTGGTGCTCACGAGGGCCAAAGCCAAAAAGGCGGACAATAAGAAGCGGTTCATCTTTTTGGGAATTGTTGTCAAACTCGGAATTTCGCGGCCTTTTTATACAAGTCTTTATCTCTGTTTTCGGGAAATTAGCATGCAAATGTAATGTTACTGCGTCAAAAGAAAATAAAAACTACCTAAAGTGTTACTAATAAAATTAAGGCAACTGCCAGGGTCGTAATTTCGAAGCACTAACAAAATTTATCGCGAGTGATAATTTTGTTTGGCTGAGTGCGTGTGGAATATTTAGTACATATTTAATATAGTGCGGAAAGACGATTTAAACAAAAATTATCGGTAAAAAAATATTCGATTAGATGTCATTAGGTTTTTTTTTTAAATATTTCAAACAGGTGTTTTTTTTGTTAATCTTCTTATGACCACTTTTACAATATTTGGCCAATGGCTTGGTAAATTAGAACTATGTAACTATTAGTCGGTATTTTTGTGCTTAGTCAAGCTTTGAAAATTGTCATATTGTGATCGAAAAGCAGTTCAGTCCAGTTATTTAATATATATAATATTTAACCTATCTATAAAAACATCTGAATTTCCTAGTAAATTAAAAATTGCATCGATTTGTCCCATCCCAAAAACGTCACTTAATCAACGGAATATAACAAACTACCGTCCAATAGCAATACTGTCTCACATCGCTAAAATATTCGAGAAAACTCTCTATAATAAACTCTTTTTCCACGTTTCTCCATACCTATCTTCTCAACAGCATGGCTTTATTCCAAAACGTTCTACAGTAACTAATTTGACCATTATTACGCATGCTATAGCCAAATCACTAGATTCAGCGGGGCAAATTGATGTAATATATACTGATATGTCAAAAGCGTTTGACAGGGTGGACCATCAATTGTTAATAACCAACCTAAAATCTGCGAAAACTCAAGATACTGAAAGTGAACCTTTGACAACGGATAAAACAGTAAGCCACATAGAAATAGAAGACAAGTACAAATGGAAGACTATTTTGCCCAAGATGAAGCCGATTAAGAAGAATATTGAAGGGAACTCCAATACCCAATCTTCCCTTAAGGGTGTACTGAAACGCGCACACCTTCACGTATACCGAGTTCATCCGGACGCGACTACTGATGACCTAAAAGCACATTTGACTGATAATAAAGTGGAACTGATTCAATGCGAACAACTTAATTCGCGTCGCCCTGATGAATACACATCATTTAAAATAACAATTCCATTCGATTGCCTGAGTAAAGTGGAAGATCCTGCAATGTGGCCTGTTGGAGTTATGTTGAGGCGTTTTTTATTTCGACACCAAAGACCCCAAAAAGAGCCTCCGTTGGAACAGAAGAGAATGTAAATAGCAATTATACAGAACACCCAGAGGACCAAGCAGACGAATTTAATATCTTATTCCTAAATATTCAGTCCCTTAGAAACAAAATTCATGAGTTAGAATCGTTCATTGTTGACAAATCACTCACTTTTCTGGCTTTATGCGAACATTGGCTGACGGAAGATGAGTGTGAAGTATCACATATTAATACACTGTCCTCTAAAGCTTATTTTTCGCGTAAAGCCACTCGGCATGGTGGTTCAATTATTTATGCAGATAATAATGTACATCTAACATCTTTCAATAATATCACAAGCGTAATTAGCTCTGAAGGCCCGCTGGAACTTCGTTAAATGCCATGAAATAGATCTAAATGTAAAGTGGCAAATGTTCACCCATATCGTAACATCATGCGTACTTAAATGCTTCCCTATAAAAATGATCAAAGGCGATTCAAAACAGATAAACAAAGTCAAGTGGTTTAATGCGGACTTGGGTAAAATGAGAGACATACTTCAATTAATTGAAGAAAATAATATCATTAATAACTCCCCCGCATCACGTGCGCTTAAATCCGAATATCGTAAAAGATATAAAAATACAATAATCCAGTCGAAAAGGCAAGCTAATGATAACTTCATTAACTCCGCACCGAATAAACCGAGAGCTATATGGAAAGCTATTAATCCAAATAGGCAACGAACCAGTACAGTCTGTGATATTACCTGTGATCAATTCAATGTATTCTTTAGTAATGTGGCCAACATGTTAACAAAAGATATTCCTTCAATTAGCTTTACCTGTGATATTAATGTGAACTGTGATATTAACTTTAGCTTTAAAATGGTTAGTGAGGTTAAAATAAGAGATATTCTAGCTAGTATTAAAAATAGTAAATGTACAGATATATACGGTATCTCAATTGATCTAATAAAAAATGCAAAAGACATATTAATACCGGAGCTCACTCAACTAATTAATTCAATTATAAAAGTGGGCTCATTTCCAACAATTTTAAAATTAGCGAAAGTCATCCCTATACTCAAAAGTGGAAATGCAGATCAAGTAAATAACTATAGGCCTATCTCGCTTCTTCCAGTTTTTTCAAAAATAGTTGAAAAGGTAATGAAAGATCAAATTATGGAATACTTTACATCTAATGATCTATTCAACAAAAATCAATTTGGATTTAGAAACGGTCTGTCCACTAGTGATGCTATTTTAGAGTTAACTGAATCCATATTGAAAACTTTCGAAGAAAAGGAAATAACCATGGCATCATTTATCGACATGAGTAAAGCCTTTGATTGCGTTATACATGATATAATGCTAACCAAGTTAAAAGCATATGGTTTCTGTAATAATAGCTTACAGTTACTAACCAGCTATCTTACTGAGAGACACCAAGTAGTTCAGTTCAAAGGAAAAATGTCTGATACTTCTTCAATCAACCGTGGTGTACCACAGGGGTCAATTTTAGGGCCTATACTCTTCCTAATATATATAAATGACATGCCGAAACAACTAAGTCTGGCCAACGTAATTTTATTTGCAGATGACTCTACAGTAATGGTAAAAGGGAAAAGTATTAAAGAAGTATCAGAAAAAGCGGAAGTAATGAAACAGAAAACTGCACAGTGGTGTATAGATAATGGGCTGGTACTGAACGACACGAAAACCAAAAAACTTATCTTTACTCTCAATAAGGTAGATGTTGGTGAAACAGATCAAACTACTTGCTTTCTTGGTCTTCATGTGGATTCGGCCCTTAAGTGGGATTGCCACGGTTCCATTTTAGCAAAGAAGCTTTCTAAAATTACTTTTGCGTTACGTCAATTGGCTGGTACCGTATCTAGTGAAACGTTAAAGACGGCATATTTTGGATATTTCCAGTCAGCCCTCAAATATGGGGTCTTAATCTGGGGACACTCATCTTGTCGTCGCCGGATATTCGGTATACAAAGAAGGGTTATCCGTATACTAGCTAAATTACAATATCGCGATGATTGCAGAGAGAGTTTTTTCGAGCTAGGCATTTTAACATTGCCATCATTATTTATTTTAGAATGTCTTCTATATATAAAAAAATATCCTGATAAATACGCATGTCTTGACCACAAATACGATACAAGGAACCGTGATAATCTGCAAAAACAACACCACAGACTAACAAAATCACGTTCAGGTGCTAATTGCTTTGCTATCGAATTTTACAATAAGTTGCCACCTCATTTAAAAACACGCTCTTATCCCTCGTATAAGAGGGCAGTAAAAGAATTGCTAATAAAAGGCACATTTTTCTCATGTGAAGAATTTTTAAACTGTGACATGGAGACTCTTTTAATGTGTTAATGTTTTGTTTCATTGTGTATTTACTATAATTTTATTAAACATGATCTAAATTTTAAAGTGTTAGTTATAAGTATATTTTTAAAAAAATTTACTAATTCTGTTTTAATATGTGTATGTGATTTACTTAACTTTGTTATGTTCATTTTTTGCATCGCTTAATTTTATGCTTAGCAGCCTAGTTTGTTTTACTTATACATTTATTTATATACTCCTGACCTGTGCAAAACAATATTGTTATGATCACCAATAAATACTTACTTACTTACTTACTTACTTACTAATAGGTAAGCTTAGCTACTTTGGTTTTTGTGACAATTCAACCTCGCTTATAGCATCTTATCTTACAGAGCGTGAAACGTATGTCGCAATAAATAACTTTAAATAGAGAAAGCCATGTGCGGTCTTGTAGGAAAGTTGCTCTGTGAAAGGAACATCACCTACAAACTAGGCAACTATCGAATAGAGAGACAGGTTAATACATCAGGAGGGAGAGAGAGGGTTCTTATCTCCTCTTTCCCTAGCACTCAATGAGTTACTCGTGGTACTGGGAAACTCTGGGTGCAAGGTAATTACGTATGCTGACGATGTAGCCATAGCCATCTCAGGTAAGCATCGGAACGTAATGTCGCAAATAATACAGCAAGCATTAGCCCAATTAACTCAGCAGTGCACGAGGTGAAGCCTTGGTGTCAACCGTCAAAAAACTGAGTTAGTCCTCTTTACAAATAAGCACAATATTCCCATATTCAGACTGCCAGCCTTAAATGGAAACAAAATATTCAAGAGAGAGTACGGAAGGCGATTGTCGCGCTCTACTCCTGTAAACAAGCGGTAGGTATATGGGACATGCTAGTGTCCCTGTATTTAAGAGAGTAGCGCTAACTGGCATCCATATTGACGCCTTTTGGCACCAAATTCAAACTAAATCAAATTAACAGGATGCGTGTCAATCATTATAGAATATGATTGGTTTAGTTTGAATTTGGCGAGTAAAGGCATCAACATGGATGCCAGTTTGCGCTATTCTCTTAGATACAGGGACACTAGTATATGCAGCCTAACATCAGCTACTGGCTCTACAAAGCCGTAGCTAAACCCATACTCTACTACGGTGCTTTCATTTGGTGATCAGCGCTTGAAAAGAGGGTCCACCAGCAAGCATTCGGAAAGGTGCAAAGAATGGCGTCCCCTATGATCGCAGGTGTCATTAAGACACCACCTTCTAAGGCATGGGAAACGATCCTCAACTTGACCCCTGTGGATCTCTTTGGCAAGCAGATCGCACTAACAACTACCGTAAGACTAAACTCAATTAGCAGGCTGACACTGGACACGCAGGGACACACAAGAATCCTCAAGAAAGTTGCTAGTGTGCCCTTGAACATTCACTGCAATTTCTGCTTTGGGAAAAATGTTCTCTGCCCAAATACCTACTAGGATGGACTGGGAGGACAGGTTGCAGGCTCACTCAACGTCTTCACAGACGGATCTAAGTGTGATGATAAGGCAGGGGATAGGGTTTTCTGTGAGGACCTGCACCTCTGCATCTTCTTCAGACTGCGTAACCACTGTAATGTTCTGCAGGCGGATGTGATGGCTATTAAGACAGCTACAGACTGGCTGTACCCCAAGGCTCAATTTTGGGTCCCTTACTTTTTAACCTTTTTATAAATGATCTTTCTGATTTATTAAAGTGTAAACACCTCTTATACGCGGACGACCTAAAGATTTACTCAACAATTGCTAACATTGCTGACTGTCAACGCTTACAAAATCAACTTGATGTTATCTCGAATTGGTGTAGTATTAATAATCTTAATTTAAATAGCAATAAGAGCAAATTCATATCCTTTACCAAAAAATCTAAACCAATCTCATTTAATTATATAGTTAGCAATAATTCTATTGAGCAAGTTACAGTCTTCAAAGATTTAGGGATTTGGTTTGATGACAATTTTACATTTAATCCTCATGTTCAAACACTCGTAAAGAGTTCCTTTAAAGCATTAGGATTTATACTTCGAAATTCTACAAATTTGCGAAATCCTAATGCTTTGAAATCTCTATTTAATGTTTATGTCCGTTCCAAGTTGGAATATGCATCTTTAATTTGGTATCCTCAAACTCAACTTCAGATTAACCTAGTAGAAAGTATTTAACGTAAGTTCCTGAAGTTTTTGCACTTGAAAGTTGAGGGATTTTATCCTGACAGAGGCTGTGATCATTCACTACTGCTAGATAAATTTAATGTAGAATCTCTTGAATGCCGACGTCACAGACAAAGCATCACCTTCTTACACAAGCTTCTGCATGATAGAATTGACAGCCCTTATATTTTACAGCTAGTTGGCTTGCATATTCCATCTTTCAATAGTAGATATAAGACCACATTTAATATTATGTATAATAGAACAAATTTTGGATTAAAATCGCCTATTAATGTGATCTGCAATTCGTTTAATCAACTTCCACCAACTTGTGCCGTATTTTTTCAACCATTGACATCCTTATTAGAATTTTGTTAATTACGAAGTAAAATGTTATTAAAATGTTATTATTTTTAGTTCATAGTTTTAAAACTTGTTTGTTTATACTAAATTGTCTTGTAATTGGGAATTTGTTTCCTGTTGGGCAATAAACATTATTATTATTATTATTATTATTTAGAGCCGCAGCGTCAAAAATGAAAATTGACGAAGAAGATCGGAAGGTATATTTGCGAAGTAACAACATTTTTGCGAGGAAAGAAGGCTCAAATTAAATCAAACATTTACATTCGGTTTCATAATAATTGGGTTAAAGTGACTTTAAGAAAAGTCGACTTTAAGTTAAAGCCGACTTTAAATATTGATACGTTTTATAATTAATTCCTGATCTGATTTTAGTAAAAGTCGACTTTAAGGTAACAAATATAGATTGGTAACGCATTTTTATAGTTATTTTTATTATACAGGGTGGCGCAAAACTACCGATATGGTTTGAATGTTTAATAACTTTTTAAATTTATTGATATTTTTTATTTTTATTTCAGAATTTTGTGAAGAAAACTTGGGGAATTTGAAATGGAACAGTACACAACAGAACAGCGATCAAAAATTGTTGAATTTTGTTTTGAAAATCAACGGTCAATTGTTTTGACGCAGCGTGCTTATCGTCGTTTTTTTTAATGTGCGTACTGGACCTTCAGCATCAACAATAAACCGCCTGGTTGCAAATTTTCGACAACATGGTACAATAAGACACCTTCCATGTACTGGAAGACCACGTACGGTCCACACGGAAGAAAATATTTAACGCGTTGTGGATAGTGTGCAGGACAGTCCAGAAACGTCAACAAGAAGACGTTCGGCACAACTGGGGCTATCGCGAAGGTCAGTTCAGAGGATTTTGGCCACATTGCACATGTTCCCGTATAAGGTTGAGCTTGTGCGAGAATTGAAGCCGATAGACTACCAATAACGGCTTGATTATGCCATTTTATTCCGACAAAAAGCAGAAGAAAATCGCGATTTCATTAACAATTTGATAATGAGCGATGAAGCCCATTTCCAATTGAATGGTTTCGTAAACAAGCAAAATTGCAGGATATGGGTTACGGAGAATCCAAGAACAGTTCATCAGCGACAATTACACCCACTTAAGTGTACTGTTTGGTGCGGTGTATCGTCTGAAAGGATCATTGGTCCATATATTTTTGAAAATACACGTGGCGCCTAAGTTACGGTTAATGGTGCTGAATATCGAACGATGCTGGACAATTATTTGAGGCCAGCTGTAGAAAACCATCCACAGTTGTGGTTCCAACAAGATGGAGCCACAGCCCACACTGCAAGGGACACAATGGCTCTGTTACGGGACCTCTTTGGCAAACGCATTATTTCGCGCAGAAGCGATTTCAATTGGCCCCCATGTTCACCGGATTTAACAGCTCCAGACTGTTTTCTTTGGGGTTATTTGAAAGAAAGGGTATACGTAAATAAACCAGCGGTCATTCCAGAGCTAAAATTCAAGCCATAACACCGGAAATTTTATGAAAAGTTATGGAAAATGTACTGGAAAGAGCACGAATGTGCGAAGCCGAAAATGGGCACCAGTTGCGGGATATAATTTTTCATACTTAAGCCAAAAATATTCCCCATTAATACACTGTATAACAAAATAATAATAATAATAATTAACCATTAAATAAAAAAGTTATTAAACATTCAAACCATATCGGTAGTTTTGCGCCAACCTGTATAATGTTGCATAACCCTAATTTTATTTAAATATATTTCAATTATGTCATTGAAAATGTCACAACAAACAATAACTGAAAATAATTGAGGAATTTATTTTACAGATAAAGGAGAATTACTTTTAATTCAACCTTATAAAAACATAGAGCATAATTTAGTGCAATAAAAAACTAATATATTATAAATCGAAAAAGGTAAAACATCTTTCATTAATTTTCATTAAATTATTTGCTGAATCGGCTTAATGTATCAGTTAGTGAAATAAAATATGTATGCTTAATAAATCAACCTGCTCAGTTCAAGTAAAATCTTATATTTATACCAGTACAGCACAGTTCTATATACTGCTTTCGTTTTAATCACAATATCTTCTTTATCGCTTGAAGAATTATTATTTAAAATGTGATTCATTCTTCTAGTTCTGTGAAATTAATAACTGTGTTAGTTATTTTTAACATTTGACAACATTTTTAGGTCACTTTTAAAGCCGGCTCTATCTATTTAAAGTGTCAACAAGCCGACTTTATCTTTAAAGCCGACTTTTACTTTAAATTTTCATTATGAAACGGAATTTAACGTTAAAGTCGACTTTGAATGTTTAAAGTAACTTTACCTACGCCCTATCTAATAACCGCATCATATCACACTGTCATCTTGACAAGTATGATTGACATTACGTACACATGCACGTAATAGCTTTGACAAGTACATTACATGCTGACAGGTGAACAGCTGATTGCTTACCGTACAACCAAATGACATTTCTTTGATGTACAGGGAGTTTTTCTTTAAAGTATAAGTGTTCCAAATTCAGCTTATTTTCTTTAAATCTTCAGTTATTCGTTGTTATTTTTAAGGGTTTAATTTGAAGCTTTAAACGAGTGTTTTCCAGTCCCAGACTAAGCATGAAGTAAAATTTCGAGTTTAGAAAAGCCCCGTGAAAATTTGTCGAGGGTCGCGCAGCGACCCGAGACAAATTTTCTGGGCTTTTCTAAACTCGAAATTTTACTTCATGCGCCACGCGTATAAAACACTAAAATATTGTGAACTCTATGTATATTTGAACCTCACTTGAAATCAGTGTTTAGTACGCGTGGCGCATGAAGTAAAATTTCGAGTTTAGAAAAGCCCAGAAAATTTGTCTCGGGTCGCTGCGCGACCCTCGACAAATTTTCACGGGGCTTTTCTAAACTCGAAATTTTACTTCATGCTTAGTTTGGGAGTGGAATACACTAGTTTGAAGCTTCAAATTGAACTCATTTAAAAAACAACCAATGTCGAAAAATGTACAGCTTTATTCCCTGTATATTGATCAAGTAGTAATTTAGTTTTCATCATTGTCATGGTACTGTTTTACCATAGACGTATTCGGGTGCAGTGGCCGAAAGTGAGGTTTAAAAATTGTACGCAAACCTAATAAAATTAAGGGAAGTTGGGATACCCAGTTACTCGGATTGTTACTCATTCTGATCGAGTCTTTAATTTGGCGATTGAGCCGCTCTACCAAACCGTTGCATTGCGGATGGTAGGCGGTGGTGGACTTATGCGTGATACCGAAAATGTTGCAAAATTCCTTCCAAATGTTGGATTGGAATTGCCGACCACGATCAGTAATAATCGTCGATGGAATTCCAAAACGTGCAATCCAACAATTTAAAAATGCTTTGGAAACGGAATCTGCAGTAATTTCGACTAGTGGTTGGACTTCAGGCCAACGCGTAAAACGGTCGATGCAAACTAAAAGGTATCTGTATGTGTGGCAAACTAGCAAAGGGCCGATGATGTCGATGTGTATGTCGGTGAAACGGTCGTCAGGATCCGGAAAAGCAGCTATTGGTGATACAGTGTGACGATGAATCTTGATTTGTTGACATTTTAAGCAAGATTTAACGAATTGAGCAATATCGTGGTTCATCCGCGGCCACACGTAGCGAGGTGTTACGAGGCGTTTCATTGCTCGAACCCCAGGGTGAGTTAACCGGTGTAACGATTGTAAAATGTTAAGGCGTAATGCCCCAGGAATATAAGGGCGTTTGGTACCAGCGTCAACGTAAATAGGTGTGCTGGTGCCAGGTGGAGTAAATTTCTCGAGTTTGAGTGAAGTGGTGCCGTTAGTTAAAATTTAGTGAGGTTAGGTATATCAAAAGAGTTAATTTCGACTCGCGATAATGTATCAGCAACTCTGTTCTCGGTACCTGGAACGAACCTGATGTCAGTTGTGAATTGCGCGATGAAGGTGATGTGTCTGTGTTCTCGTCCTAAAAAACGATCCGAGTTCAAATTGATAGCGGAGATCAAAGGTTTATGATCTGTAAAGATTATAAATTCGCGACCTTGGAGGTAATATTTGAATTTTTTAATTGCCAAATAAACGGCCAGTAATTCACGACCGAATGTACTGTATTTGCGTTCAGTAATTGAAAATGATTTAGAAAAGAAAGCTAGCGGTCGAAGAGCGCCAGATTTTTCCTTCTGCTGCAAGACCGCGCCAGCAGCGGAATCAGATGCGTCTACCATAATGCTTAACTCCGCAACAGGATCTGGTAAACCAAGCATAGCACAGTCGGCGAGTGCAGCCTTAACTGTCGTAAATGCTTGAAGAGCGGGTTGGGACCAGACCAGTGGTTTGTTGCGTGGAGTTGTTGCAGCAAGCTGGTTAAGCGGTGCTAAAATATCCGAGCATGACTTAATGAAACGGTGGTAAAAGTTTACCATACCGAGAAAACGTTGCAATGATTTTTGGTCAGCGGGTTGTGGGAAAGACAAAATCGCATCGACTTTGGACTTGAGAGGTTTGATTCCCGAACCACTAATGCTGTGTCCCAAAAAATCTAAGTTTGTTTCGCCGAAAACACATTTGTTGCTGTTTATTTTGATCCCAAAAGAAGTTAATTGTTCAAAAATTAGCTGCAAGTGGCGAAAGTGTTCGCGTTCATCTTTGCTGAAAACGAGGATATCGTCTATGTACGCGAAGCAAAATGGTAGTCCGCATAATACCGAGTTCATAAACCTTTGAAATGTTTGAGCGGCGTTTCTAAAACCAAAACTCATCCTGGTGTATTCGTATAAGCCGAAAGGTGTTGTGATTTCAGTTTTGGGAATATCTTCAGGATGAATAGGAATTTGATGGTATGCCTTGACTAAATCAATTTTAGAAAATAACGTGCAACCACAACAGTTATAAGTAAAATCGTGAAGGAGAGGCAAGGGATACCGGTCTGGAATCGTTATTCTGTTAAGTCCTCGGTAATCACCGCATGGGCGCCAAGAACCATCTGATTTCGCTACCAGATGTAACGGCGTCGCCCATGGGCTTGAGGATGGTCTGATGAAGCCGAGTTGTAACAATTTGTTGAACTCGTTTTGAGCGATTTGGAATTTATGAGGCGGCAAGCGTCGTGGTTTGGCAAAAACAGGTGGTCCAGAAGTGGCAATGTGATGTCGTACATCATGTTTGACTATTTTAGTGAGATCGAAAGGGGTTGTTAGATCGGGAAATTGTTGTAATAATTTTGAATAAGTAGGATTTTGAGTTGATAATGAATTTAGTTCGAGTGTTCCCGATGGGCAGAATGCGTTCCTTAAAAGACGTTCGTGAGCAATGTCAACAATGATGTTGAAATGCTTAAGGAAATCAGCGCCCAGGATGGAGTGGTTAACGTGTGCTAGCACGAAATTCCATGCAAATGTAACGTCCAGACCGATGTTCACTGTTAATTTGGAAAAACCAAATGTGGGAATTAAACTACCGTTAACGGTGGTTAATGAAAGTTTTGACCGGGGATGAGTGTTGGCGAAGAGTTGGTCCACCGCCAAAATGCTAACCTGGGCTCCCGTATCTACCAAAAATTTTGACCCAGAGTTAGTATCTCGCACAAAAAATAATTGACCTGGAGAGACAGCGGAGGAATAGGCCGACATTAACCCCGCTGTTGGTCGTTTCCCCACTGACACGGTGGAGTGCATTTTTGTGCTTTGCCGCTAAAATTGTAGTGATACCAGCACAGTTTGTTTTGCGGGTCATCGCCCAATTGTTTGCGGTTTCGTGATATTGACCGACTTCTGCTTCGATTCCCTGATTGTTTCGTCAAAGCAGTAGTTAAAGAAAGTACAGTTTGTGCCAGCTCGGAAATTTGGGACTGGAGTTGCGAAATTCTAGTGTCGTATGAAGGATTATCAATATCAGGTGTGCGAGAAACATTTGTATTGTTGATAGTGGTTGGTGCCGAAATTTCTAAAATTTGGTCTGCCATTTCAGCCAAATTTACTAAAGAGGTAGTTTTCGCCGACACTAGAATTTTTTGCACGTCCGCTGGTAACCGATTTAAAAAAAATTCGCGGAGAAGATTGTCGTCTATCGGCGTTGTTCCCAGCAATTGTTGCAATTTTCGCAATAATTGCAAAGGCGTTTGGTCGCCGAGCACTTCCCGCGACAACAATTGCTGTAAACGTTTTTTCTCCGATATGGTTGTCCGTTTGATAATTTCCCCTTTGAGGGTTTCGTAAGGAAGTTCATCGGGAGGTTCCGTTAGCAAATCCCTAACTTCGACGGCAATGTCCGGGGGTAAGGCGGCCACGACCCGATAAAACTTTCGTTTAGAATTTGAAACGCGCGAGTTCAAAAATTCCGCCTCAATCTGCATAAACCAGATTGCTGGGTCGACGCGAAAAAACGGGGGCAAACTACACCTGAGGTTCTCAACGGCAGGGTCGAATTGTGCTTCTTCCATAACGTAGGATACAGTACTATTAAAAATTATTACAACAACTAAGTTGTTCTTTCATGCTCATTGTTTATTTTGTTAGGGCGTAGGTAAAGTATCGTACGTTTCTCGAGTGGTATGGCAATAACATACTCGCGGAATACTGCACTCGCCGCTGCGCGGCTCGTGTGCGACATGTCCGCTCATATGTAATATGCTGCATACCACTCTCGTCACGTAATATACTATTAACTTGATAATGAGACCGGCCGTTATTCACCTAAGCCGGTTTTACAATTCTATTACAGTGGATATGTAAGTCAATTTATTTTGAATAAAAAATTTATGTTACAGATATGTTATTGTCGATAAAAACATAAAAATCATACAATGCTCATTATAAATATTCTTAAACACATCCAGGTTTGAGGACGTCAGTGTCAAAATGATTAAAATAAAATGAGTAGTGACGAAGAACAATTAACGCACATTGCATGCTCATACCTTGCATTTACTCGACCTGCGGGCTCGTAAATGCAAATTAGTATTCGCATGCAATACAAAGCTTTAAAAACTTGTCAAACAATCTACAAATACCTAATCTGTAAGCATTTAAAATTGCCAGTGTGTGCAAAGTGATGTATTTAATGACTTTTACCATTAAAACCAAGTAATAATAGTACTTTTATTAAATATGTATCACCATGATATAAGCAATAAATTAATTCATCATATTTAAAATAAAGTTTTATTTTGAGTGCTATGTTTTAAATTACCCTCATTAAAAATGCGCCCACTGATGGAAGAATCACACACTACACTTCAATGCATTATCTATGGAAATAACAATAGCCTAGATAACAAACGTAACTTATCGAAAACGTACACCTTTCTTGCCGTTTTATTATGTCAAATAAATGTAATATCAGTCAAACTTGTTTTTCGTCCAGAAATGATTTTTTAGCGAAATAATCTTAAAATCCAAGTCGGCAAGCACTGTCACAAGAAGTTGAAACAAAGGCCTAATGACGACGAAATTTTTGACGTGTACTCTTCATCTTCCATCATATTCGCGGTTTTTGCTTGGTTTGCCCCGCATAATGGCAGCTTCGAAGGCCTGCGACGACTGTCGCACAAGATGCGGAAAGGGTAAAGTGCCCACGGAACAACTTTTAAAAATGGAAGAGGCCTTCGATATAGTCAACAGTTCGGATTCGGCCTCCATGCTCAAAAAGCACCTGACTAGGCAAGTTTTTGATCTTCTCAAGGATATCCAAACGCCGATGGGGTCGACTTTGATGGACTGTATCCAATCAGGTAAGCGTTTTGACGTTTTGAGCCGGAAACAATCACTAAATACATTGTCTGGAACTTCCCGACTTAACAAAAAGTCTCCTCGAGTACTTGCACTTAAGTGAGCACTTGGGCGTTTTTTTTCCTCTAGATAACGCATACAAAAAAACTACGTTCTTAGATTCGGACTCGGATTCTAAATCTAAATGCATTTGAAGGGACGTCGTGGAGAGAGGTGTAGGGCTGGGTTCAATCACACGTGGGCGTGGGTTCGGCTGGGTTGAGCATGGGCCTGGGCTGTGGTGTGCTCGTCTGGGTTCAATATGCGGCGGGTCTTAGGATCCCCGCATATTGAGCCCAGCCCATCACATCATAGCCCAGGCCCACGCGTGAGTTAGTTCTGTGAATCATAGTAAAACATGAAGTGACGTCACCACGCGTGTGAAGATTTGCGAGAGTCGCACAGATTTCGTGGATCGTGGGTCTCGAAACTCGAGTTTATTTATATTGATTTTGTTTACATTAACCTATTAATGTAATAAACAAGTGTTTTTGACGTTTTGATCCGGAAACAACCACTAAATACATTGGAACTTCTCCACTTAACAAAAACTCTCCTCGAGTACTTTTTACTTTCCCCCGTATGTAATACAAAGGGAAAGTATTGTTTTCGTGAAAATTTTCGAATCAAAAATGTTAGCGGAAATATCCGTTTTGAGGTCCCCTGAGTCGAATAAGACTATTTTTGAAAAATGTCTGTCTGTCTGTCTGTGTGTGTTACTGTGTGCGCTGTACCGCAAAAACCGCTAAAGATATCGAGATGAAACTTGAAGCTTAAGCTTTTTGTTACAATCGGAAGAACTGAAAAGCTTTTGGTGAAAATCTGAAAACCGGAAGTGGTACTTTACTCTTAGCGTTTTTCAGTTTTTTCAGATTTTTTCAATAAATGTTCATCAAACAAAAAATTCTTTCAAATAAAAGTTGTAGATAATAACAAAATGAAGATATATTGTTCATTTACTTTTTGTCATAGCACTCTTAGTTTTTGAGATATTTCAAAAGTTGTGTGTTGTGTGTTATTGAGGACCACTTCGTAATATGTTATAAAAAGAAGAACGTTTTTCGGGATCTTTCAAACACAATTTTCTACAGGGTAATTCATTAGCCTCTTTAAAAACTTTAAAAGGTGATTTAATACGCAATTTACGGGGGAAAGTACTATAATGGACACATCACCATTTTTTTTACTGTAGATAACGCATACAATGGAACTACGTTCTCAGTTTCGGACTCGGATTCTAAATCTAAAAGCATTTGCAGGGAGGACGTCATGAAGAGAGGTGCAGGGCTGTATGTATACTGGGCTGGGTTCAATATGCGGTGCCTCCATTTTACACGTGGGCGTGGGTTCGGCTGGGTTCAGCATGGTCGAGTGTGTGATGCTAACTCCGGGATGGTTTTTGTGGGTTTCCCATCTCGTAATGCAAATGCAAGAGCTAGTTCATTTTGCTCTCACAAGTAGAGTCATACAATTTTTGAGTTTAACTAAATGCACATGGCTTCTAAGCACAAACGTTGGATAAAATATTTTGTGAATATAAATAATATAAGACATACCAATTCATTAGAAATGTCATGAAAGGTTAATAAACTTTGCATACGTTAAGCTCATATCCTGTTTTATTTATTATCCACACATCCTTCTAGTCAAATTAAAAGGATAGAAGGATACAGTATTTACGATAATGCATATTGACACAAACAACGAACCTGGTAAATAAATTAAAGGGTTACTACACACACAACACAACGTAAATAATAATACAAATTATAAATTTGTACAATTCCTAGGGTTAAATCATTACACGTTTAATATTATTTGAAGTAAAACTGACATGGTAGCCACAATCTGAAACGTTAAATTATTCCGGCATGTCCCTAATTCAAGATTTTTTTCCAGGATCTTTGAATATAACTTTCTTCTGTGGGAAAGCCCCATTTTTATAAATTGTTTCATTGTTTTTGTCAATATTTAAGTTGGTTTTATAAATTTGTACGTGTTTTTTAATTCGCCTATTGATTTTGACAAATTTAATAACATCATATGGCTTTTTTGTTAGTGTTTTGGTCAATTTGAATATAATTCCATGACTTTTCTCTGACTTTCCCAGTATTAATCATATTCAGTGAATTTTTTTATTTTCGTAATTTTCAGGTACTCGTCGATTTTATAATTGAGTTCAATTTGAAGTTTTAAACGAGTGATTCCACTCCCAGACTAAGCATATAAACTAAAATTTCGAGTTTAGAAAAGCCTGAAAATTTACTTCATGCGCCACGCGTACAAAACATTGATTTGAAGTGAAGTTCAAAAACACACAAACATCTTTAATCAGAGTAATACGGAATCAGATATTTAGTTTGTTATCAACGATGTTCAGTGTGAATAATAAATAATTAGGTTTTAAATATTTTTGTTAAAATATCTGGTAACGCTATTTATATGTTAATGGTTGCAAAATAATAGTAAAATCAAATTTATTCTTAAAGGATTTGTATTCATGATGCAAAAAAACAGGATTCGAATCTTTGATTTGAATCATATTTATCTCTTACGAATCCTTTATTCAAGTATTCGTGATTCGAATCACATTAGGTGATTCGGATTCATGATTCGAATCCTTTTTACGAGGATTCGTTACAGTTCTGGCCTATGCCTATTCCTTGTTATAAAAAAAAAATTAAATTTCCCACCATGTTTTCATTAGCGTCCACTTTTGTTATATATTGTATTTTATATTATCACAAACAAAGATAAACAAAGATTACTAATAATTGTTTATTTAGAAATTACCCTAAAATTTGAGTTGTGAATTGGTGTCCTTTTGTAAGCTTATTTTATATCAAATTCAAAATAAAAATAAATTGGTCTTCAAAACCCTTTAGGATGGGTTTTGAAGATTAAGTTTGATTAAGTTTTTTTAAAATTAAGTTTGAAAAATTCTGTCAAATACAAAACCTGCTACATTTTTTAATTGCAAAAGCTGACATCGAAACTCGAAACTCGAACACGATATATTTTTTTCAACTGCAAAATCTGCTAACCTTTTACTTAGTTTTACATAATTTTTCTTGTCCTCATTCAATACAACACTCATTCAACACTACTTCACTTAATGGATTCAATAGCTAACGCCATCAAATGCTCCATAATGGCATCGTCAATGACACGAATGCCACTATGGAGCATTAGATGGCGTTAGCTATCGAACCCATTAATAGTTTTCACATATTGGCTCGAACTAGTCAGAAATGTTCAGTATTCCTCAGCACTGGGTCGGGACCACATTGAAGAGGACCTTGAAGTCCGAAACGCGTCTGGTGCCGGAATACTGAACACAAATTCAATTATACTATTGCATTTATTTAAAAAAAGGCTGCAAAATCAGTTCTTGTCATTTTGCCACAAGTTTGCCAAAACACGTATGGCTCGTTTTGCATCTGGGCGACTCAATGTAAAATCATAAAATCCTTAACGATTAAAATACACATTATCTATTTAATTTTATTATAGGTGTACAAAATTTAGACTCAGGAATAGGAGTCTACGCCTCAGACCAAGACGCGTACGCTGTCTTCAACGAGCTTTTCGACCCCATAATTCAAGACTACCACGGCTTTAAAAAATCCTCCAAGCACCCGAAATCCGACTGGGGCAACCCGAACGACCTCCAGAGCCTCGACCCCGAAGGCAACTTCATCGTGAGCACTAGAGTGCGCTGCGGCCGGAACGTGGAGGGTATCCCCTTCAACCCGTGCATGACTGAACAGCACTACCTGGACATGGAGCAGAAAGCCGCCAGCGCTTTGAACAGCCTCCAAGGGGATTTAAAGGGCACTTATTATCCGTTGAAATTGATGACGAAAGTCGAGCAGCAGAAGCTGATTGATGATCACTTCTTATTCAAGGAGGGCGACAGGTTTTTGCAGGCGGCCAATGCGAGCAGGTTCTGGCCGAAGGGCAGAGGGATTTTTTATAATTCGAATAAAACGTTTTTGGTTTGGGTTTGTGAGGAGGATCATCTGAGGTTGATTTCGATGCAGACTGGCGGGGATTTGAAAGCGATTTACAAAAGGTTAAAGGACGGGGCTAGTGAGATGGAGAAGGTTTTGAAGTTTTCTTCTAGTCCGCATTTGGGGTATTTAACGTTTTGTCCAACGAATTTAGGTAAAGTAAAACAATTAGTACATATTTCTATTTCAGTTTAATTTACAAATATTAAGGGTTTTCTCTTTGCATAGTCATAGTCACAAGCCAAAAAATTAATTAATTTACATAATATTGATGTTTATGATATGAAAAATGTCTATTCCAATCGACAAATAAATTTAATCAACGAATAAGATTTAATTGAAGTTGGTGAAATCGGTTATTAAACTTTGTTTGTAAAGCTGAGGTTTTTATTATGACTATAGTTTTGACACTTTAACTTGCCATTATCAAACTAGACATGATTTAAACTAACAATTCATCAGTTGTATATACAAAAAATTTCGGTTACAAAATTGCTTTAAGTTGTTAGTTTAAATTACTTTTAGTTTGATTATAACCCCACTAAACACGGAAACATTTTAAATATTGCACGAATATTGAACATGATACTAAAATAAAACATTCTATTAAAATTATTACAACAAAGTTTTCGCAACGTTACAAACATTGTATAAACGTTTTCCTTGCAATATTGATCTATTATAACCCGCGTACGGAAGCTCAAAGTCTGAAGGCGGGTCATGGTAAATTAAATTCAAAAATAAAAAAAATGTTTAGGGCGCCACTTGGTTTAATTTTAAAAGTAATTACATATTAAATATTATTTTCCACCCGAACCAAGAAAGGGTAAAAAAAGATAAATAGAAGTTAAGTTCAAGAAAACAATTGCATTTATTATAAAGTTCAAAATTACATGTGTATAAATTATCATAGATATTAGAACTTATTGAAAAGTTTAAATTAAATTGATGATTGATTAGAACGAAAGATTCAAACTTAATCTAAGTTTGACTTTAAATTTAAATAAAAAAATATATTACTCAGTAATTAAGTAAACCCAAACAAAACTTGTATTAATTTTGTTTATGCTTAAGAAAAAAAACCGTTCAATTAATTAACTATTACATAATTCCTCAACCCCACAAAAAATGACGTCACCTTAATCTTTACACTTTGTAAATTATAATCATAACTATTTGTTTTCTTACTAAGAATAATAAATTAATATCTACATTCCTTTAATTATAGGACATAAATTAAATAAACTATTTCACTTAAATAAATTCAAATCTTCATCGAATGAAACTAGGCTAATAAATTCTAATAATAGACTTTGACATTAAATGCTATCTTTGTAATAATTTCATTAGGTAAATTAACTTAATAAAGTTTGTCAAACAATAATTTCCACACTGGAATATTGTTTTATTCAAAAAATGGCATTATTTAACTAAACTTAAATTCACTCATATAGCAGCGACGAAATTAAAAAAATCTAAGAGCAAAGTGGTGCATAATTACCGTCGCTATGTTTAAAAAATATTTATAATCATCAGTGGCGTGCCGTACTCCAGTGGCGTACCAAACTTATGTTTTTTTTAAATAGAATGCCCTATTTTTTATTGCAGATTTGGAAAGTGCTCGAAGAGTACTTATTTTTTTATCTAACATGTTATACCCTTCACTTTAGCGGTTTCGCTGTTATAACCCCTTCTTTCAAAATTGCGCCCCATTTTTGAGATTGTTTTGTAGAGAAACTAATTGACGCCGGCGCCTAAATTTTGAATTGAGGTACAGGTTAAGACCTCGTATACCTTCACATAATTTTTTTTCGGGTAATTTATGGAAAAAAAATAATTTTTGATTGAACTTCGCATGTTGTCATTTTTTTCGAAAATTTCAAATGGCACCCCCCTAAAAAAATTACGGCGTTGTACAGCCAAAACTCTAAATTTTTCATTGGTACAAAAAAAATTACACATTGCATAACAAAATTTCGGAGAAAAAAGGAATTTCATCGCAAATGTCGGGAAACGTTTTCCGTTCCCAAGAGTGCCATGAGAAAACAAAAGATTGGTAATTGTCAAAGTAAATTATTAGACGCCAGTAGCAGCCATAAGTCATTTTTGTTAAACGTTCTAAAAATGTTTCGAACTCAAGAGGAAATGGTTGACATGATATTTATTCTTGGATAATGTAACAAGAATTGTTTCTTGGCGTCACGAGTGTACGCTGCGAGATATCCGCACAGGGCACATCCAAATGAACGTGCGTTTCAAAAAGTGTTGGAGAAATTTACTACTACGGGAAGTGTAAAACGGCCAAGGAGAGTTAGAAAGAAGACAGTTTTTACCGAAAATAAATTTAGTAACTAAATCAACTGAAACTAGACGATAATTATAATAATAATTAAATTATGTCTATAACGTATTTTTTTTTTTATTATATTGTATGTGGATAAGCTCATTCTTCAATTTACGTTCAAAAGATTTTAATATAAATTATGACTGTCTCAAAATAAATTTGAATAAGAGAGAAGCAAAAAAACTTATCCTGCTGCTGCGGTACCATCCTGATCTCGGCTCACGCGGAATTCCTGAATCCGGAAGTGCCTTTCATCTCGCCAAGATAGACGCCAGAAAAACCATCAATACGTCCTTCCCCGTCCGATTTCAGCTCTCCCACGTCATCAGATAATTTCATAGAAGTTGATGATAGCCTTAGATAAGCCGGGAAAACCATTTCGCTTGATTTGCGATCGTTACCGGAAACGTACTACAACACAGGCCTGAGTACGAACGAATTAGATAACTCGAATTTCAAAAGAATGTAGGAATTACCTGTGGGTTTTAAGCGGCCCGGAGAAATAAGCACTTAGCTACTTTTATTTTTAAGGCGATCACACAGATCGATTTCAACGAGATTTCAACGTCTCCGCGTTTTTTTTTTTTTTTTACAGCAATCACACAGATCACACGCCGAGCACACAGCCCAGAAGATAATCCAATCCACCAAAAGTTCGCGGATTCACCTTCGCGACTGCCACAAAAAAATATCCCCGTTGTTAATATTCAACAAATCAATTTAGATTAGGCCCGCCGTGGCCGAGCCAATCGTTCACGGCGGTGATCTGGGTTCGATTCCCAGCCGGGGCGAGTAATTTTTCCAACGAAAAATATTCGTCCCGGAGTCTATGGGTGTGTGTGAATGTGTTGTGACGTCCAAATATATAGTTATATGTACTTAGTAATAAGTTAAAATAAAAAACAAATGTATACAAATAATAAAAAATTATGTTGGCTAATAGTCTAGTAACTAAGGCCAGGCAAAAGCCAAAACCCAATAAAAAAAAAAAATTTAGATTGAATTAAACAACACAAACCTTTATTTAGAAAATAATGCATTTTCGTCATCGAATTAAAGTTCATTCATTGTTCAATTAATGAATAACAATTAGGAAATAAGACATAAAGACAAATGGAAAAATTAATTCAAAATATTGAATTTCAATTATGTATAAGTGGCTGCATACGTTAAGACATTAAATTTAAATTAAATAATAATTTAACTAACGTTTTATTTAAATTATCGTGCTTTTGTTAACGGTGGTAATTATGACCGTTACACTATATACACTACCGAAATGTTAAACATGATACTAAAATTCAACATTGTTTCATAACGTTTCAAAAATATAGCGGCGAAGTAACACAACGTTATATAATCATTACAATGTGACTTTTATGCAACATTGTATTGTAAACATTGGATATACAGAGAGTTTTATGTAACACCGAACATTTTCATAACGAGATTTTTTTTTTAAGTACACATAAGCATACGTGGTGCATTTGCCGACGCTCGGTTTAATAAAAGAATTTAATTTGAAGCTTTAAACGAGTGTTTTCCACTCCCACACTAAGTATGAAGTAAAATTTCGAATTTAGGAAAGCCTGAAAATTTGGTTTGGTCGCGTAGCGCGAAGCGGCCAAATCAAATTTTCAGGCTCTTCTAAACTCGAAATTTTACTTCATGCGCCACCGGTACAAAACACTGACATATTACGAAGTTTAAAATACACCGCTAAATTTTACATTGTATCAGTGTTTTGTACCGATGGCGCGCATGAAGTAAAATTTCGAGTTTAGAAAAGCCTGAAAATTTGGATTTGCCGGGCTCGCTTCGCTCCGCCCGGCGAATCCAAATTTTCAGACTTTTATAAACTCGAAATTTTACTTTATGCTTAGCCTGGGAGTGGAAAATACTCGTTTAAAGCTTCAAATTATGTTTTTTTTAATAAACCAATCGTCGGCAAATTCATAACATATGCTTATGTATACTTAAAAGAAAAATTCTCGTTATGAAAATGATCGGTGTTACATAAAACTCTCTGTATATTGAAAATGTTAACATTGCATTTTTAACATTGTATAATTGTTGAAACTGTTGCTATAATGCAGCATCGTGGCTTACATATTTCATGGACATTGAACATACATAGAGTTTTTCATTGAAATAAACATGTCCCCACTATATGCTGTAAATCTTCAGATTTTCGTTGTTTTCTTAAAAGAGTTCAACTGAAAGCTTTAAACAAGTGTTTCCACTCCTAGACTAAGCATGAAGTCAAATTTCGAGTTTAGGAAAGCCTGAAAATTTGGTTTGGTCGCGTAGCGCGAAGCGCGGAGCGGCCAAACCAAATTTTCAGGCTCTTCTAAACTCGAAATTTTACTTCATGCGCCACCGGTACAAAACACTGACATATTACGAAGTTTAAAACACACCGCTAAACTTTACATTGCATCAGTGTTTTGTACCGGTGGCGCGCATGAAGTAAAAGTTTGGGTTTAGAGAAGCCTGAAAATTTGGATTTGCCGGGCTCGCTTCGCTCCGCCCGGCAAATCCAAATGTTCAGACTTTTATAAACTCGAAATTTTACTTTATGCTTAGCCTGGGAGTGGAAAACACTCGTTTAAAGCTTCAAATTTTGTTTTTTTTAATAAACCAATCGTCGGCAAATTCACAACATATGCTTATGTATACTTTAAAGAAAAATTCTCGGTTTGAAAATTTTCGGTGTTACATAAAACTCTCTGTATATTGAAAATGGTAACATTGCATATTTAACATTGTGGTTTACACATTTCATGGAGATTGAACGTACAGAGAGTTTTTCAATCAAGTAAACATGTCCCAACTATATGCTGTAAATCTTCAGATATTCGTTGTTTTCTTAAAAGAGTTCAACTGAAAGCTTTAAACGAGTGTTTTCCACACCCAGACTAAGCATGAAGTAAAATTTCGAGTTTAGAAAAGCTCCGTGAACATTTGTCGAGGGTCGCGCAGCGACCCGAGACAAATTTTCTGGGCTTTTCTAAACTCGAAATTTTACTTCATGCGCCACGCGTATAAGCCGCAGATTTCAATTGAAGTTCATGCACTTCCCACTAAGCAAAAAACATACAAATAACGTTCTTTCAACATTGTAATAACATTAAACGTTGTTTTAATGTTCATGAAACGTTAGTTAAATGTGTTTGCTCAGTGGGTTCGTAACAATATTTTAATGTTTTCCGAGTTTAGGGGTACTAGGTAATTAGGTTCTCTTAGACTATACATTACTTTTTGTAAGACAGTTTTTTTAATTGTTTTCTTGCTACCAATCTATATTTGTATTTTTTGACCCATTTAAACCCAGAAATAAATTTTGCATTGAGATTACGAGAGATACCTTCCTATAAAGTTCACTTAATTGATGCACATCGGGCTGTATACAATGCGGATTCTATGCATTCATCGTATGCAACTTAACATGCATACATACATTCGTATGTTGGGTTGCATAAAATAAGAGTCGCTCGTGTTGCATAGGCGTTGCTTTGTCAAGGGTGCAGCAACGTTTTTCTTTGAACGTTAGCATGCAACATTCCTGCAGGCGGACATTCAGCGTTTATTCAACGTTTTTTAAACATTGATGCAACTTAAAACGCAACGTTTCGTGTTGCGCGGTAACATTGATGTAACGTGTCATGCAACGTTTCTTTGCTCAGTGGGACAAGTTAAAGTTGTTGAAACTATAGTCACAAGAAAAACCTCGGGTTGTATACAATGCGGATTCTATGCATTCATCGTATGCAACTTAACATGCATACATACATTCGTATGTTGGGTTGCATAAAATTAGAGTCGCTCGTGTTGCATAGGCGTTGTGTTGCGCGGTAACATTGATGTAATGTGTCGTGCAACGTTTCTTTGCTCAGTGGGACAAGTTAAAGTTGTTGAAACTATAGTCACAAGAAAAACCTCATTTATACAAACAAAGTTTAAATGTCTTATTTGTGCATATTCAACATGTGTTGTTATTAAACATTAAAAATATATTTTTTAAATCGCTTTTTAGTCGTAGCCAAAATGTATTTTACGCCCCGAATTGACGCGCCCTTTGCTACTGGCGCCCAGATGCCTTGCATCCGATGCTTTCTGCCTCGGGCCGGCTCTGATTAAAAATGTTTAGAATACTTTAATCAATGTATTTATATTTTTTAAGGCACGACTATAAGGGCTTCAGTACATATAAAACTACCAAAACTGTCTTCTGATAAAAAGGTTCTGGATGAGACTGCTGGTAAATATAATTTGCAAGTTAGAGGAACGTCTGGTGAACATTCAGAATCGAAAGGTGGCGTTTACGATATTTCCAATAAAAGACGATTGGGACTGACTGAATTCGAAGCGCTTAAAGAGATGAGCGACGGAATTGCTGCATTGATAAATGCTGAAAAATCCATGAAATAATTATATCCTTTACATGTTTTGTGTTTATTTATTACATATTCACTTTACTTTAAATTCAACATACAATTATCCACCGAGCAAAACATTTAAGTAACCTTTGAATATTACAATAAAGTTTCATCTTAATGCAATGTTGATACATTTTTTGCTTAGTGGGCAGTGAAAAGATTCCGAAACTAGTTTGTTAGTTGTATCGTTCAAAATAATAACAGTGTAACACCAATCATATATTTATGTATTTAATAATGTTTTTCTACTCCTATTCAGAAATGTCTTAGGCCCAGTTACACCAAAAACGATAGGAACTGTCCTCTTGAATTTGAGTTCAAATTCAAGAGGACAGTTCCTATCGTTCTAATGTCACTTTAAACTCAAAGTTTAGAGTTGAGCCAGTTCTATGTGATTAGTGCAACTGGCCCTTACTTATGGGTAAATCACTGTTAAACAAATGTAATTAATACATTCTATGCATTTTTTTTTTATTATGTGGTCGTTGCTATAGAAACTATTCTAGTTTTAGAATTAGAATAGGTGTATTGTATCTCTAGAACTGTAATGGTTTCTCCGGCAAAGACCTCATAATATAAATACTTAACCGATTGTGCGCATGCGCCGTAGAGTGCAACCTGGAATACGTGAATCTGACAAAACATCAGAAATTCTAAATTTTATACTCTCGGCTTGCGTTACAGACCGAATGGGGCCCCCGGATGGGTCAATTCCGACGTAAATCTGTGCCGCTATACCCAAAGACCACTCGCGACTTCCAATAGTGTACATTTTTTTAAATACAGTGCCATTGTTTAAATTATGATTTAGAGTGGGTGGCATTTTTTTGTGCGGTTGCCCAGAATGCTAATTGAATGGTGGTATAAATTTGAGGTTATAATAAACTACGTATTAAAAGTTAGTAGTGCCAATCCAATTTATCATTCAAAGCCTACTATAAATCATGTTTTAAATCACATATGGGCAACCCCCGGCCCGCTGTAAGATATGATCCGGCCCGCGAGACATTTTGAAAAAACCCAATTAAAAAAATATTACATTAGGTACTTATACCCACGGGAGTGACAGTGAGGCAGCAAACATCAAATTATTTGATGTTTGCCGCCTCACTCTTTGATAATCGCCGCCACTCGACTTGCTCGATCAAATTCTTTGAGGTTTGCCGCCTCACGGGCGACACATCAAAAGATTTATTGCTTCTCAATTATTCTAAACTAGTTTATTCCAGATTATTCGTTCATTTTGCCTATATAAGCGGGTGGATGGCCCGAACGTTAGTTCAGTTCTCTTTGAGCTACCGAGGTGATATCTTGGACAAGCGATATCCTAGCGAACTGCTCGAGTCGTCAACTTGCTTTGTGACTTTGTATGCATCTTGAGTGGTTACTAACTATAGTTTGTTATTAAGTTTATTGAACGAAAAGTAAACAAAAATTATGTCTTGTGGAAAGAAATGAAAAGTAGATACAGAGGGTCGCCATTTTCAAGAAAAATGGACTGAAGAATTCTTTTTTATCTTGCACAATGGTAAGCCTATTTGTTTGCTGTGTAATGAATCCATTTCAGTTATGAAAGAATTCAATATAAAGAGGCATTACTCACTAAGCATGCTACGCTGCACTCACTGACAGGACAATTAAGAACAGACAAAATCCAGAAGCTTACCGCAAATTTGGAAAAACAGCAACAAATGTTTTATAAACAAAGAACACAACTTGATAATGTTGTGAAAGCTAGTTTTATAGTTAGCTCAAAATTGGCAAAGGCATTAAAACCATTTGCCGAAGGAGAATTTATCAAGGAGTGTATGTTAGAAGTTTGCGGTATTATGTGTCCTGAAAAGAAAAAAGAATTTGAAAAAATTAGTTTGTCAAGACGAACTGTTGTTCGACGTATAGAAATGATGGCTTCATTAGCCATCATTTCTATACGTCGAACAACATTGACTGACCGTATGGCTGGTTTTGAATCATTTTCCATAGCATTAGACGAGAGCACCGATTTGTCTGACACAGCTCAACTGGCTATATTTATTCGAGGTGTTGATAAGGAGTTCACTGTTACTGAGGAATTGCTTGCTTTACAGCCGCTAAAAGAAACCACTACAGGAGAGGATATTTTTATTGAAGTTCAAAAGGTATTCACAAGTTTTGGCTTAATTGGAGTATGCACTGATGGTGCACCTTCTATGGTCGGCTTACGTAAAGGTTTCATCGGAATTTTGAATGAAAAAGCAACAGAATTAAATGTGCAAAAAGATGATTTGATGGTCCTTCATTGCATTATCCACCAACAGAACTTGTTCTAAGTCCATTTGACTCCAGAATGTTATGAATGTGGTAGTAAAAACCATAAACTTTATTCGATCCCGAGGGCTTAACCATCGTCAGTTCAAGGCGTTTTTGGATGAAATATCAGCTAAATATAACGACGTAACATGTTATTGAGAAGTCAGATAGCTGAGCAAAGAAAATATGTTGAAACGGTTTTACGAGCTTAGAAATGAGATAGCAGACTTTATGAAAATAAAAGATAAACCACTATCTGAATTAAGTGACCCAAAATGGATATGTGACTTAGCATTTTTGGTCGATCTTACAAGCTATTTGAATGATTTAAATTTGAAACTTCAAAAACAAGGACAGTTAGTAAATGATTTGTACAGCAATTTAAAAGCGTTTCAGATCAAACTCCGCTTGTGGGAGTCACAGATGCTGTCTGGTAACAGTTACCATTTCAACACGCTCTTTGCGTATGAAAATATTGCTTATGCTCAATATGCTGAAGAACTCAAGTTACTGTCGGAACAATTTTCGAACAGATTTTGCGACTTCAAAAACATGGAAGACTGTTTCAGTTTATTTGCTACTCCTACAAAATGCTCCAATACACACAAATGGAGTTGATCGAGATTCAAGAAAACTCACTCCTAAAATCCAAATTTGAAGACGTAGAGTTGTGCGATTTCTACAAAATATACCTAGAAGAAGAGAATTTTCCGCAGCTTAAAAAATTCACAAGAAGATTGATTTGTGCGTTTGGCAGTACTTATAAATGCGAACAGTTCTTTTCATTGATGAAAGTTAATAAATCAACACATCGTACAAGACTGACTGACGATAATTTGGAAAATTCTTTACGTCTTTGTGTCAGTGGAATTAATCCAAATATCGATGGATTAGTTTCCCAAATTCAAGCTTAAGTCTCTCATTGATTTCGGTGTATTTAACTTTCGTAGTTTGTAACAATTGCAAATTTAACGATTTAATTATAATGTACCATTTTTTTAAATTTCATTTTGTTATTTTAATAAATTGTACTATAATAACATTGTCGTATTATTTCATGTCTAATATCTATCGCAAAAAATATTATCACTACTTTAAAATGCGGCCCGCGAACGTATTTGCACGCTAAAGTTTGGCCCTCAACATGTCAAAGGTTGCCCATACCTGTTTTAAATGATCGCACGGTATATGTGTACAGTCGTAGAAAAAGTATAGTGTACAGTCGACGCAACCCAAATGTGAACGCTCTTTGGTTGTCATGGTATTTGTTACTAAAATTCACTCCAGTAATTCTGGCTTTGACCAGTGGTATTACAAAGAAAGGCGCCATCGTAAATTTTTGTCAATAATTTTTTAAGGCTGTCAAACTTAGTTACGACGAACGACTATGATGCAAAGTGTAAAATACACCATCAAATTTTGGCGTTTAGATTTGGGCTACGCCGACTGTACAAGTAAATTATCGCTAAACCGGTTTTGATGCACAAATTTACAGAATTACCGGCAGGGTATATTTGAAACACTTTGTTTTAGAACAGTGTTTTAAACATGTTTAAAAACAGCCGTTGTGTTTCAAACGGTTTTGTTTTAAACATGTTTTAAATATTAAATTTGTTTAATACATATTTTAAACATTAAATTTGTTTAAAACGTTTCTTTTATTATCTTAAATTTGCTGAATTATATTTTATACTACTTCTTTAAGATTTTTTGTTTACGTTATTAAATGTTAGCTATATTGTTGGAGATATTTCAAATTACATTATTAAACATAACATTATATTGCAATTATACATCACAACTGCGTGTGTATAAATGTGATTTTTAAATATAGGAAATTTTTCTTTCAGGCATACACTGTAAATATTACGACATTCGTTGTTATTTTCAAAGATTTTAATTTGAATCTTTAAACGAGGGTTTTCCACTCCCAGACTAAGCATGAAGTAAAATTTCGAGTTTAGAAAAGCCTGAAAATTTGGATTGGCTGCGTAGCGAAGCGGAGCGGCCAATCCAAATTAGGCTTTTCTAAACTCGAAATTTTACTTCATGCGCCACACGTATAAAACACTGAAATATCGTAATGTTTAAAATATATGGCTTCAGCAATCTAATATGTAGATTTCAATAAAACGTGAGTCAAATTCTGCGCTGAACAAATTGTTTAAAACAGTGATTATAGGCAACCAAATAACTCTAACGTATATTAGGTTACCTATAATCGTTGTATGTGTGTGTTTTTTGAACTTCACTGTAAATCAGTGTTTTTAAGCGCGGCGCATGAAGTAAAATTTCGAGTTTAGAAAAGCCTTATTTGGATTGGCCGCTTCGCTTCGCTACGCTGCTAATCCAAAATCTTAGGCTTTTCTAAACTCGAACTAAGCATAAAGTAAAATACTTTATGCTTAGTCTGGAAGTGTAAAACAATAAAAGTGAAACCCTCCCAACTGCGTTGTTTTCTTTCAAATAAAACACTCGTTAAAAGCCTCAAATTAACCGCTTTGAAACAACGTATTCCCGCAAATTAGAAAAAAAAGCTGTAATTGTCGGGATATGTATACTCAAAAGAAAAATGCCCTGTATGTTCTGTTTTAAACACGTTTTAAATGTGTTTTAAACATGTTTTAAACACGTTTATAAATGTAATTATTAATGTGTGAAACGCCGTTTCAATGATAAAAAGCACGTTTTGTAAAAAAACTGTTTGTTTTAATTAAAATAAAAAAAACGTTTTTTAACAACCCTGATTACCGGTAATTGAACAAATGTTTAGTTCTGAGGTTGGTCAAGTTTTAAAGTTTACTCTTCTTATATACAATAAAGTTAAATATTTAAATATTCGGTCTTCATACTACTATCAACATTTTGGAAGCATGTAAAATAATGGATATCGATTACTTTCCATAAATGTTAATACAATATACTAAATTTAAATTACGTTTTAACTCTTTTCAATGTATTTACTTAGCTTTCAGAGTACACTTCATTGTGCAATGGGCTTTGATGCACAAATTTACAGAATTACCGGTAATTGAACAATCGTTTAGTTCTGAGGTTGGTCAAATTTTAAAAAGTTTACTCTTGCCTCTTTTTTCCACAGCTTTACTGTTAGTATGATTGCATACGTCACATGCAAAAAAGTTAACATTTAATTATTTTGTCTTTAAGTTAATATCTACATTTTGGAAGCATGTATAATAATGGGTATCGATTACTTTCTATAAAAGTTAATACAATATACCAAATTTAAATTACGTTTTAGCTCTTCAAAATTTATATACTTGGCTTTCAGAGCAATCTTCATTGTGCGATGGTGGTGTAATGGTCAGCATAGTTGCCTTCCAAGCAGTTGATCCGGGTTCGATTCCCGGCCATCGCATCTTTTTTTTTTTAGCAAAAACGTAACAATTAAAATTTTAATCAATTTTTACTTTCCCCCGTATGTGTAATACAAAGGGAAAGTATTGTTTTCGTGAAAATTTTCGAATCAAAAATTTTAGCGGAAATATCCGTTTTGAGGTCCCCTGAGTCGAATAAGACCATTTTTGAAAAATGTCTGTCTGTCTGCCTGTGTGTCTGTGTGTCTGTGTGTGAGTCTGTGTGCGCTGTACCGCAAAAACCGCTAAAGATATCGAGATGAAACTTGAAACTTAAGCTTTTTGTTACAATCGGAAGAACTGAAAAGCTTTTGGTGAAAATCGGAAAACCGGTAGTGGTAAAGTACTTAGCGTCTTAGCGTTTTTCAGTTTTTTCAGATTTTTTCAATAAATGTTCATCAAACAAAAAATTCTTTCAAATAAAAGTTCTAGATAATAACACAATGAAGATGTATTGTTCACTTACTTTTTGTCATAGCACTCTTAGTTTTTGAGATATTTAAAAAAAAAAAAAAAAAAAAGACCTTTATTGGCATATCCTACAGTTATTTACAATGTCGACACTATATCACATCTTGCCCTCTTTCTCCCGTCCCACTTTCTCCAGCGTCTTTACCCTAGCTCCGTCCTCCCTCATCCATTCTGTCACCCTTCTATTCCCTTTCACTCCCACCCATTCCTCACTCAAACCCTCACACTCCTCCGCCAAGAGATATTTAATAAATAGTGTTTTTTATCTAGTCATTGATTTGTGTCAGTGTGTGTGTTGATACAATTAGAAAATGTTTCAAATAAAAGTTGTAGGTAATAACATATTAAAGATTTTTTGTATCTTCACTTTTTGTCATAGCACTCTTAGTTTTTGAGATATTCAATAAATAGTGTTTTTTATCTAGTCATCGGTTTGTGTCAGTATGTGTTGATCTAATTGAAAAATGTTTCAAATAAAAGTTGTAGTTATCAATAAGTTGAAGACATTTTGAAAATAATAATGCTACAAATATTTTAAAAGTGATTTAATACGCAATTTACTGGGGAAAGTACTATGATGGACACATCACCATTTTTAGAATTTATTTCTGATTATTTAATTTAATTATTACTGCATAATCTATCAATGAAATCTCATATAATTTGGTATCATTAAATTTGTCTTTTAATTACCTTTATAAAAATCTATAAATATACAGGGTGCCTATTTAAATTTTTAAAGTTTGTGTCATTTCTTCGAAAATGAAGAGAGAAAATAATGTAACTCTATAGAAATATTCACCAACTTCAACCATTTAAAAGTTCAAATTTCACGTTAGTACTATTAACCGTTTATGCGATATGGCTTGTCTATTATCTCGTGGCACATCCTGTATAATAATTATTATTGTTTTCTTGAAAATTCATGTAAACCATCAGCACATTTAAAATTCAGGAAACCTACGAAAATTGACGTAAATCTTGAGCATTTATAAAGTATCAGAATTTTTAGAATTAACTAAAATTTAGAAAAAAATTAGAAGAAATTGGTTAGAGTTTCGAAAATTATAAGAAAATTTGAAAATTCACAAATAAAAACCGTAAAGATTTAAAAAATGACTAAAAACAGGGAAATTCACGAATTTGAATATTAGCAAAAATCTTGGAAATTCATCAAAGCGTAATTATTAAAAAAAAAAATGATGATAATGATGGAAATTCACAAAAACTGTTTAATTTTAATTTAATGTTAAAAATTGGAGAAAATCTTAAAAACCGTAGACTTTTTCTAAATGAAGGAAATACTTGAAAATGATATTGATTGTGCTCTATTGAGTGTTTTCCAATCCGGGATTAGGCATGAAGTAAAATTTCGAGTTGAGAAAAGCTTTAAGAATTTGGATTCTTCGCGTAGCGAAGCGGAACGGCCAATTCAAATTAGGATTTTCTAAACTCGAAATTTTACTTCATGCGCCACGCTTAAAAACACTGAGTTACAGTACAGTTAAAAAAAACACACATACAACAACGATTATAGGCAACCTAATATTTGTTACAGTTATCGGGTTGCCTATAATCACTGTTTTAAACAATTTGTTCAGCCCAGAATTGGACTCACGTTTTATCCACATCTACATATTAGATTGCTAAAGCCGTATATTTTCAACTTTACGATATTTCAGTGTTTTTATACGTGTGGCGCATAAAGTAAAATTTTGAGTTTAGAAAAGCCTGATTTGGATTCGCCGCTCCGCTTCGCTACGCGGCCAATCCAAATTTTCAGGCTTTTCTAAACTCGAAATTTTACATCATGCTTAGTCTGGGAGTGGAAAACCCTCGTTTAAAGATTCAAATTAAAATCTTAAAAGAAACAACGAATGCCGTAAAATTTACAATGTATGCATGTATCAGAGCTGGGCAGGATTCGAATTATTTAGGATTCGAATCCTGGATTCGAATCCTTATAAAGGATTCAAAAGAAGCATTCGAATACTTTAGTTCAACTGGATTCGTTACATTTTTTAAAAAAGATTCGTATTCGAATCCAAAGGTCGGTGATTCGAATCCATATAAAAGAATTCGAATCCTTATGAAAGGATTCGAATCTTTATAAAAGGATTCGAATATTTATAAAAGAATTCGAATATTTAGAAAAGGATTCGAATACTTACAAAAGGATTTGAATCGTCAAAAATAATTCGAATTAATTGTGAGGATTAACATAAAAAATGTCTTTTGTGTGTTTTTCAATTTCTCGTTAAAACACTGTTTTATACGCGTGGCGCATGAAGTAAAATTTCGGGTTTAGAAAAGCCCAGAAAATTTGTCTCGGGTCGCTGCGCGACCCTCGACAAATTTTCACGGGGCTTTTCTAAACCCGAAATTTTACTTCATGCTTAGTCTGGGAGTGGAAAACACTTAGTAAAGGTAAATCTTTAAATTCTATTCATTAATGAATTTTACCCCCGAAACAACGATATTATGATTTCCCGGTGAAATATCGGTAAACCGGTTTATATTCATTATAATTATAATCGTTTTTTAAGAACTCAGCAAACTTGTAACAAGCTTCCTTCCCCGAGTACGATTCTATTTTGACTTTGAATTTTTTGACTGGCAAATATTTTATGACGTTCTGGATACAGTTAAAGAATTGTATTCCCTAATAATAGTTATTGCGAATAAAATTATTGCGAATTAACTGAAAATCTTCCTTATTTGTATGTACAGGGTTATTCAAAAAGATGGACCCAATTTGATTAATTTGTATTTCACGAATTCCGGGTAAATTACCCGTATAATTACCCTGTATAAAAACTTGATTAGTACGTTAAAGCGTATTTAGTTATTAATGAAAAAGTTAAGAAAAATTATTAAGCGTTCATTTTGAAGCTTAAACGAGTGTTTTTCACTCCCAGACAAAGCATGAAGTAAACTTTCGAGTTTAGAAAAGCCTGAACGTCCAAATCCAAACTCAGGCTTTTCTAAACTCAAAATTTTACTTCATGCACCACGCGTCCAAAACGCTGACTCAGTGGAAAGTTTTAAATTTAGATGCTTGCGATTTATGGCGCCCAGTAGGGGTACAGTTTTACCACTCCAAATTTACCAATCCATTTTTACCACCGCATTTTTACCACCATACTTTTTTACCGCTATACAGTTTTACCACTAATATTTGTACCAATAATTATACAATAAAACACTTTTTTACAAATAAAATCAGATTTATTCAAAATTGTATGTTGTGACCGATCGCCCTTAAGTATTCTGCAATTTCCCCTTCTTCTTTTCTGACATCGTAATCTCGGACTATATTTGTAATCCTATCCTCAGTTTTAATTCTGGCAAGGTTTTCCGTACGTTTAATTTTTCGCCCAAGGTCCAATTCCCGGAACATTGCCTCGGTGTCTCCCTGTTCTTTTTGAAGCTCGACGACAAAAGCATCTAGGCTAGGATGATCCCGGCCGACGACTACAGAAAAACGGTTATGCCATCCTTCAGACATGTTGTTCGTGCGTGCCGTATTCTGCAGAACTGCCTGATACATGTTCCACAGCATTGGCGGATATCGCGGGGATGTGGCACGTCGTCTTCCTCTTGCTGGTTTGCCTCGTACGTAAATGTTATCGAAGTAGTCGGCAATATCAGCAAAGGCATCTGGAACATCCTCCAGAAATATATCAAAAGCCTCTTCGACATCTTCTACAGGCACAAAGGCTGTGGCGCACATCATCTGCGCCGCGATTTTGATTGAACGATCTTCACGATCATTATATGCCTGTTGGAGACCTTCAGCCTGTAAGCGACGAAAAATCGCTTGCCGCATATGAAAAGAGCAGGCTCTAATGTTTGCTCCAGGCACTGTTTCGGCTGCATTTATAATCGCAACTTCAAAGTCTGTTAAAATCGTCGTAACAGAAAGCCTGTAAGCATACCTGTCGCACTCCTCTCTTACAACATCAAAAACCTGGAAAGAAGTTTTAGTTATATTTATAGTTATACATTTGTACATATATTTAGTTTGATAAACACCTTTTGATATGCAGCTTCTGTTTTATTTTCCATCAGCACATAAACAACGGGTAAAGCCACTCTTTGTTCGGTTCCACGTATAACTTGATGAAATCCAGCCATCACAGCAAAAAGTTGAAAAAATATTGTCGGGACGACTTTAAAAGTCCCGTCAACGAACCAGATTGTGCTGCTTGCCATTCGTCGCAAGTTCTCTTTTGTGGCAAAGATCATGAGTCGTCCAACCGACTCAATCGCGTCGTCATTGCGAGAATCATAAATGAGGAACTCTTCTCCACCTAGAGTTTGTTTAAACTTTTGAGGCAGGTCGCCCAACTGCTCAAGGGTTGTTGAGTTTGTCGGCGTATCTTTTAATCGGCTCCGCTGAATCGATTTAGTTAAATTTTGTCGTTCCTGGAGTTGGGACAAAACGCCTGACTGAACCTGGTGAATTAAAATGTAATAAAATTTTGTGTAACTTTATTTTAAACAAAAACAAGTCGTCACGGAACCTGGTGAAGTTCAGTCCTCAACAGCTGAGCCGGTGGAGCTTCCGGATGTTCTTCCGCCCGTCCTTTTAATCGATTTTTTATTCTTACCGCTTCGACAGCTTCTAGATTCGGGGCTTGAGTTTCGTGCGGCGATTGCACAGGACCTCTAATTACTTCCACAACCTGTCCGTGCGTTCGCTGTGACCGCGTCACAGCCCTGGCTCTACATTCCAGATACTGCTTGCATCTCCAAAATATTCTTCCTTTTTTTTCTTCCGTTTTGTGATACATATATCCATCGATATGGAGGAATGGATTTTTTACGCCTTGTAATAACTCAACAGTTTGATAACTTGCCATGATTTACAGAACGATGCAAATTTTGACGAGTGACCAACGGTTTAGGCGAATGACAAACCGATAATGACATTGACAGGTTACGAATTGAAGTTGTCAGTTGTTATTCTAATTCGATTTTAAATAGCGGTAAAATATTGGTGGTAAAAAGAATACGGTGGTAAATACATTGGTGGTAAGAAGAATTGGTGGTAAAAAAGGGACGGTGGTAAAAATGGAGTGGTAAAAATGGGGGCCAGTCATGGCGCCCAACTAGGGGCCACAGCGTTAGCCTGGCCCCAGGTTGGGCGCCAAAAAACCTCAAATGCAAGCGTTTCAAGTATTTTTTAAACGAGTGTTCTCCACTCTTAGCTTAAGCATAAAGTAAAATTTTGAGTTTAGAAAAGCCTGAGCGTTTTGATTTAGACCCGTAGCGTCCAAACTCAATCTTTTCTAAACTTGAAATTTTACTTCATGTGCCACGAGTACGAAACACTAATCAGTGTGAAGTTTTTAACTTTTACTTTCACGATTTATGGCGCTCAACAAGGGCCTAGCGTTAGCATGGCCCCAGGTTGGGCCCGAAAAAACCTCAAATCTATGCAAGTATTGGACAATTTCTAGATAATTAAGAACACACTTACACCGCTTTACCGTTTCGTATGGCATAATCTGAGATATGTAATTTGTTTTTCAAAGCAACCGAGATGCCGACGACAGTTTATAGACACTCGTTATAATTTAATTGCTATCATTTCCAATTTCTTCTAGTCAACGTTTTGATAAAGTTTTTATTTCTCTATTATAAAATTCTTCAAGTTTTGATTAAAAAGCAGTTGGCAAGTCCATTTTTAGTGTCTCTTCATTATGATTATTTGTTCAGTTTACACTGCCATGGCTGGATACACTGCAATGGTATCTTTCATAATCTAATGAAATTTTTCTGTGACGAAATTTTTAAAACCAATTTTGACATTTTCAATTGTCATAGCACCTTCATCGAGAGGACTGCAACTATTTTTTTGCTAATTTGGTTTTTTTCCAATTGGAACTTATACAGCGTGCAGTGATTAATGTGTTTATTTTCATTTCGAACATTTTTAATTGTTTCAACTGAAAAATTGTCATAATTTATCTGCCTGTGTGGCAACACAAGTGTTGCAGTGTCAACTGATAAACATTGAAATCTTAACCAAGTGTGTTATTTACTAAAAGTATTGAAAATTTGTTGTTGTTACGCAAAAATCGTGGTCACTAAACTTTAAACTCTATGTACATATAAAATGTTTTTATGTTATAACGCTTAGATTATTAACAAACTATCATCTCTATCAACGCGCACAATAAAAACGACATTAAATATTACTAATTACTAATGATATATTATTTCAGTAATGCGCAAAATCAAGTCATTCCATGATTTTTAAAAATTATAAGTTTTTAAGAATCTTTCAACAAACTGTTATTGTTCTCTAAGAAAGAAGATAGTTACGAAAAAAATTAAAGATAGAAAAATTGTCCAAAATTCTTTTATCTAAAACTTTTGTATGAACGATTTTTTTGTATTCCCATTATTTATTGAGTTATTCGCAAATATAAAAATAGCGAGGACGCTCGCGTAAATTCTCGACATTTTTCAACTCTGACAAAAAACGTTATAACTGAAAAACTATTCGAGCTACAGAAAAGTATAATACATGCATTTAGGCTATTGCGAGGAGATCTACAAGATGGGCGTATTTGTGATCCATAAAGTATTTAAAAGAAAAAGTCAATTGTATTTTTTTAAATCATTTTTTTAATTTATCAAAAGTTATCAATATTATATACAAAACTGTTTTCCACTCCTAGACTAAGCATGGAGTAAAATTTCGAGTTTAGAAAAGCCCCGTGAAAAATTGTCTCGGGTCGCGCAGCGACCCGAGACAAATTTTCGGGCTTTTCTAAACTCGAAATTTTACTTCATGCGCCACGCGTCAAAACACTGATTTGAAGTGAAGTTCAGAAACACATAAACACATCGTTTATCAAAAGTTATCAATATTATATACAAAACTGTTTTCCACTCCCAGACTAAGCATGGAGTAAAATTTCGAGTTTAGAAAAGCCCCGTGAAAATTTGTCGAGGGTCGCGCAGCGACCCGAGACAAATTTTCGGGCTTTTCTAAACTCGAAATTTTACTTCATGCGCCACGCGCACAAAACGCTGATTTGAAGTGAAGTTTAATACATGCATTTAGGCTATTGCGAGGAGATCTACAAGATGGGCGTATTTGTGATCCATAAAGTATCTAAAAGAAAAAGTCAATTGTATTTTTTTAAATCATTTTTTTAATTTATCAAAAGTTATCAATATTATATACAAAACTGTTTTCCACTCCTAGACTAAGCATGGAGTAAAATTTCGAGTTTAGAAAAGCCCCGTGAAAATTTGTCGAGGGTCGCGCAGCGACCCGAGACAAATTTTCGGGCTTTTCTAAACTCGAAATTTTACTTCATGCGCCACGCGCACAAAACGCTGATTTGAAGTGAAGTTCAGAAACACACAAACACATCTTTAATCAGAGTAACAGGGAATCAGATGTTTAGTCTGTTATCAACGATGTTCAGTGTTAATTAAAATAATTAAGTTTTAAATATTTTTTTTAAAACAACTGGTAACGATATTTTTATATAAATGATTGCAAAAAAATAATAAAATCAAATTTATTCTTAAAGGATTTGTATTCGTGATTCGAGAAAACAGGATTCGAATCTTTGATTCGAATCATATTTATCTCTTACGAATCCGTTATTCGAGTATTCGTGATTCGAATCATATTAGGTGATTCGGATTCGTGATTCGAATCCTTTTTACTAGGATTCGTCCCAGCTCTGGCATGTATACCTGAAAGAAAAATTCACTGTATTTAAAAATCACATTTATGCACACACAGTTGTGATATTTTATTGTAATAAAGTGTTATGTTTAATGTAATTTTAAATATCTTCCAGAATTTAGCTAAAATTTAAATGAATACTTCTTCATTAAGATTTTTTGTTTACATTTTTAAATTTTTGCTAAATTATTGAAGATATTTCAAATTCTAAATGTAATTTAGCAAATTTAAGGTAATAATAAAACGTTTTAAACAAATTTAACGTTTAAAATATGTTTTAAATAAATTTAAGATTTAAAACATGTCTAAAACAAAACCGTTTAAAACACGACAGCTGTTTTTAAACACTGTTTTAAAACAAAGTGCTTTGAACATAACAACCCTGTTAGAAACTATAGGAACATTTGCAAGAAATAAATTATGAATCTTTTTTTTTCAGAGTGCTAACCCACTGAGCAAAAAACAAACAACGTTATATCAACATTGTAGCAACATTAAACGTTGTTTTAATGTTGATGAAGCATTACTTAAAAGGATTTGCTTAGTGGGAAGATGCTTATTTTTTTCAGAGTGCTTATTTTCAAAAACTGAATCACATCCATCCTATTTTAGATGGATTTAAGATTCCGAATGCACATTTATAGATCTGCGCCGTTTTACTACTGCTGCATTATGTCTCCTCCGGTGGAGGGGATGGAAGCATGGCACGGCCGAGACCGAAAGTCGCAGGTTTTCCATTCCACGGCTATATACGATATCCTGCTGCAGCAGTGATGGCGGCTCAGTAATATCCCTGCTGTCGCAGCGCGCGCGTCCGGCGTCCGTTTGTTTTCTCTGTGTATCCGGCGTTTCCTCTTCCCGTGTAAACAACAATTTGTGTTGACAGTGAATACACCTCCCACCACATCACAACCACAATATCTAAGCGGCTCCATATATCCACTCCCTCTGGTAAGCACCCGCTTGCAGGATTTCCAATGCTGCATTTATAAATAAATATATCGCTGTTGAAGGAAATGGTGTGAAAATAGATGGAATGAAAATAGTTTTTAAGTTGAGAGAAAGAAATCTGCGCTATGTGTGTTTGAGGTGTATGGCATTTAATCGATTTTGGAGTTGCGAGTTGGAGTTAAAGGGATTGTTTTGCTTCCTGGTTCAAGCTGGCGTGCAAATAGGTCACGACTCGCGTTCGATTCAACCGTAAAAGTATCAACAATGAATAAGCCAGTTTTCTGTGACATAATTGCATTACTTAATCCAGTCATTCAAAATAACTACTGCTTTTTATTTTCTCTAAAAGAAAATCATAACTTAAATACTATGCAGGGTTCGGAAATATCATGATATTTATATAATTATCAAAATATCGGATATATATCGATATGTATCCGATATACAGGGTGTTTCACCTAAAACTCCCCAGATTAATTAACAAGAAATTAAAAATGTTATTTGAGTTTTTTTTTTGTAATCAATAGATGTTATTCAAGGCGCAAATTCAGATAGAATTAGTATCACTCATAATTACGGTTTAGCTGTCAGAGGCGTAAGAAAATGTCATTCGATGATCAGAACTTTGTAAGTGACTCTTTGCAAAAGAATGCAATATTTGAAAAGATTTTTATCATTTGCATGTTTTAAATTGCGTTAAGTTATAAAAAAATATATATTTTCAAGAAATTTTAATACAAACAATAAAAATAATTGAAATACATGAAAAATTACATAATAATAATAATAACAATAATATTACTTAATTATAGCCGACAGTTCTTATAAAAATTGACACACATGTCAAAAATAGTTAATATTTTTACGGATGTGAAGTTAGCCATAGATTTCAGCCATAGATTTATTATTTCATAATTTCTAAAAGTATTCAAAATAAATAGAATATATTTACTTTAGGGTGTCAATAAAACATTAATTTAACAGAATGTGGTACAAGAGCCCCAATTTTGAACCCTTAATATATTTTTTCCACCCTTAAATGATAAGATAAAAAAATCTTTAAATATTTCAAAGTGCGCCATTTCCCATAAAAAGTTAGCAACAAATATGGCTTCAGCACACATTAAACTATTATTTAAACAAATAAAATTCATTCCACCCAACTTTCGTCTTAGGGAAAAAAAAATCAAAATCATCTCTCTATCTCGGATCGGCGTCGAATAAATCTTCAAATATTTCAAAGTGCGCCGTCTCTCATTAAAAAGTTAGCAACAAATTTGGCTTCAGCACACATTAAACTATTATTTAAACAAATAAAATTCATTCCACCCAACTTTGGTCTTAGGGAAAAAAAATATCAAAATCATCTCTCTATCTCGGATCGGCGTCGAATAAATCTTCAAATATTTCAAAGTGCGCCGTCTCCTATTAAAAAGTTGGAAACAAATATGGCTTCAGCACACATTAAACTATTATTTAAACAAATAAAATTCATTCCACCCAACTTTAGTCTTAGGGAAAAAAAATATCAAAATCATCTCTCTATCTCGGATCGGCGTCGAATAAATCTTCAAATATTTCAAAGTGCGCCGTCTCCCATTAAAAAGTTGGAAACAAATATAGCTTCAGCACACATTAAACTATTATTTAAACAAATAAAATTCATTCCACCCAACTTTGGTCTTAGGGAAAAAAAATATCAAAATCATCTCTCTATCTCGGATCGGCGTCGAATAAATCTTCAAATATTTCAAAGTGCGCCGTCTCCCATTAAAAAGTTAGCAACAAATATGGCTTCAGCACACATTAAAATATTATTTAAACAAATAAAATTCATTCCACCCAACTTTGGTCTTAGGGAAAAAAAATATCAAAATCATTTCTCCATCTCGGATCGGCGTCGAATAAATCTTCAAATATTTCAAAGTGCGCCGACTCCCATAAAAAAGTTAGCAAAAAATATGGCTTCAGCAACCATTAAACTATTAAAATTCATTCTACTCAACGTTGGTCTTAGGGGAAAAAAAATCAAAATCTTCTCTCTATCACGGATCGGCGTCGAATAAATCTTCAAATATTTTAAAGTGCGCCGTCTCCCATTTAAAAGTTAGCAACAAATATGGCTTCAGCACACATTAAACTATTATTTAAACAAATAAAATTCATTCCACCCAACTTTGATCTTAGGGAAAAAAAAAATCAAAATCATCTCTCTATCTCGGATCGGCGTCGAATAAATCTTCAAATATTTCAAAGTGCGCCGTCTCCCATAAAAAAGTTAGCAACAAATATGGCTTCAGCACACTTTGAACTATTATTTAAACAAATAAAATTTATTCCACCCATTTTTGGTCTTGGGGAAAAAAAAATCAAAATAATCTCTCTATCTCGGATCGGCGTCGAATAAATCTTCAAATATTTCAAAGTGCGCCGACTCCCATAAAAAACTTAGCAACAAATATGGCTTCAGCACACATTAGACTGTTATTTAAATACATAAAATTCATTCCACCCAACTTTGGTCTTAGGGAAAAAAATATCAAAATCATCTCTCTATCTCGGATCGGCGTCGAATAAATCTTCAAATATTTCAAAGTGCGCCGCCTCCTATAAAAAAGTTAGCAACAAATATGGCTTCAGCACACATTTAACTATTATTTAAACAAATAAAATTCATTCCACCCAACTTTGGTCTTAGGGAAACAAAATATCAAAATCATCTCTCTATTTCGGATCGGCGTCGAATAAATCTTCAAATATTTCAAAGTGCGTTGTCTCCCATAAAAAAGTTAGCAACCAATAAGGCATCTGCACACATTAAACTATTATTTAAACAAATAAAATGCATTCCACCCAACTTTGGTCTTAGGGAAAAAAATAACAAAATCATCTCTCTATCTCGGATCGGCGTCGAATAAATCTTCAAATATTTCAAAGTGCGCCGACTCCCATTAAAAAGTTAGCAACAAATATGGCTTCAACACACATTAAACTATTATTTAAACAAATAAAATTGATTCCACCCAACTTTGGTCTTAGGGAAAAAAAATATCAAAATCATTTCTCCATCTCGGATCGGCGTCGAATAAATCTTCAAATATTTCAAAGTGCGCCGACTCCCATAAAAAAGTTAGCAACAAATATGGCTTCAGCAACCATTAAACTATTATTTAAACAAATAAAATTCATTCCACCCAAGTTTGGTCTTAGGGAAAAAAATATCAAAATCTTCTATCTATCTCGGATCGGCGTCGAATAAATCTTCAAATATTTCAAAGTGCGCCGTCTCCCATAAAAAAGTTAGCAACAAATATGGATGCAGCACACATTAAACAATTATTTAAATACATAAAATTCATACCACCCAACTTTTGTCTTAAGAAAAAAATATGTCAAAATCATCATATAAAATATAATTAACTTTTCCCAGAAATATTATGTATCTTGGTAAAACATATAATTTGCAGTATTAAATAAATAAATATTTTAAATCCGTTATTGAAAAGTATTGTTATTTTGAATACTGATAATCAAAATGCCGTATTGATAATTTGCTATATGATATAATCGATACTCAAACATCGATACATTTTTCTTGATTGGAACATCGGTACCCCATAGCATTTACATTGTGTTTGCAAAGTACAAATAAAAATCAGGTATACCAAAAATGGGTGGAATGAATTTTATTTGTTTAAATAATAGTTTAATGTGTGCAGATGCCATATTTGTTGCTAACTTTTTTATGGAAGACGGCGCACTTTGAAATATTTGAAGATTTATTCGACGCCGATCCGAGATAGAGAGATGATTTCGATTTTTTTTTTCCCTAAGACCAAAGTTGGGTGGAATGAATTTTATTTGTTTAAATATTAGTTTAATGTGTGCTGAATCCATATTTGTTGCTAACTTTTTTATGGGAGACGGCGCACTTTGAAATATTTGAAGATTTATTCGACGCCGATCCGAGAGAGAGAGATGATTTTGATATTTTTTTTCCTTAAGACCAAAGTTGGGTGGAATGAATTTTATTTGTTTAAATAATAGTTTAATGTGTGCTGAATCCATATTTGTTGCTAACTTTTTTATGGGAGACGGCGCACTTTTAAATATTTGAAGATTTATTCGACGCCGATCCGAGATGGAGAGATGATTTTGATATTTTTTTCCCCTAAGACCAAAGTTGGATGGAATGAATTTTATTTGTTTAAATAATAGTTTAATGTGTGCTGAAGCCATATTTGTTGCTAACTTTTTTATGGGAGACGGCGCACTTTGAAATATTTGAATATTTATTCGACGCCGATCCGGGATAAAGAGATGATTTTAATATTTTTTTTCCCTAAGACCAAAGTTGGGTGGAATGAATTTTATTTATTTAAATAATAGTTTAATGTGTGCTGAAGCCATATTTGTTGCTAACTTTTTTATGGGAGGCGGCGCACTTTGAAATATTTGAAGATTTATTCAACGCCGATCCGAGATAGAGAGATGATTTTGATATTTTTTTTCCCTAAGACCTAAGTTGGGTGGAATGAATTTTATTTGTTTAAATAATAGTTTAATGTGTGCTGAAGCCATATTTGTTGCTAACTTTTTTATGGGAGACGGCGCACTTTGAAATATTTGAAGATTTATTCGACGCCGATCCGAGATGGAGAGATGATTTTGATATTTTTTCCCCTAAGACCAAGGTTGGGTCGAATGAATTTTATTTGTTTAAATAATAGTTTAATGTGTGCTGAAGCCATATTTGTTGCTAACTTTTTTAAGGGAGACGGCGCACTTTGAAATATTTGAATATTTATTCGACGCCGATCCGAGATAGAGAGATGATTTCGATATTTTTTTTTTCCCTAAGACCAATGTTGGGTGGAATGAATTTTATTTTTTTAAATAATAGTTTAATGTGTGCTGAATCCATATTTGTTGCTAACTTTTTTATGGGAGATGGCGCACTTTGAAATATTTAAAGATTTTTTTATCTTATCTTATAAGGGTGTGAAATAATATATTAAGGGTTCAAAATTGGGGCTCTTGTACTACATTCTGTTAAATTAATGTTTTATTGACACCCTAAAGTAAATATATTCTATTTATTTTGAATACTTTTAGAATTTATGAAACTATAAATCTATGGCTGAAATCTATGGCTAACTTCACATCCGTAATATTTTTATATTTGGATTGGGATTCGAATCCCTCGTTAGATCGTCTAGTAATTCTAGTAAAAAGGATTCGAATCACGAATCCGAATCACCTAATATGATTCGAATCACGAATACTCGAATAACGGATTCGTAAGAGATAAATATGATTCGAATCAAAGATTCGAATCCTGTTTTCTCGAATCACAAATACAAATCCTTTAAGAATAAATTTGATTTTATTATTTTTTTGCAATCATTTATATATAAATATCGTTACCAGTTGTTTTAACAAAAATATTTAAAACCTAATTATTTTACTGAATCAAACACTTACTATGTTTTTACCACAAAATATATTATATATTTTGTGGTAAAAACATAGTAAGTGTTTGATTCAGTGATCATGAATTACCACGTAGTTACGGTCGCAACCATCATTATGACTAATTATTTTAATTAACACTGAACATCGTTGATAACAGACTAAACATCTGATTCCCTGTTACTCTGATTGAAGATGTGTTTGTGTGTTTCTGAACTTCACTTCAAATCAGTGTTTTGTACGCGTGGCGCATGAAGTAAAATTTCGAGTTTAGAAAAGCCCCGTGAAAATTTGTCGAGGGTCGCGCAGCGACCCGAGACAAATTTTCGGGCTTTTCTAAACTCGAAATTTTACTTCATGCTTAGTCTGGGAGTGGAAAACAGTTTTGTATATAATATTGATAACTTTTGATAAACACTCGCCTTCTTGATTTAAAAAAATACAATTGACTTTTTCTTTTAGATACTTTATGGATCACAAATACGCCCATCTTGTAGATCTCCTCGCAATAGCCTAAATGCATGTATTATAGTTTTCTGTAGCTCGAATAGTTTTTCAGTTATAACGTTTTTTGTCAAAGTTGAAAAATGTCGAGAATTTACGCGAGCGTGCTCGCTATTTTTATATTTCGCAAAAGTTGCGAATAACTTAATAAATAATGGGAATACAAAAAAATCGTTCAATCAAAAGTTTTAGATAAGAGAGAGTTAAGTTATAAAAAAAAAATATATTTTTAAGAAATTTCAATACAAACAATAAAAATAATTAAAATACATGAAAAATTACATAATAATAATAATAACAATAATATTACTTAATTATAGCCGACAGTTCTTATAAAAATTGACACACATGTCAAAAATAGTCAATATTTTTAAATTTGGATTGGGATTCGAATCCCTCGTTAGATCGTCTAACGAGGGATTCGAATCCCAATCCAAATTTAAAAATATTGACTATTTTTGTCATGTGTGTCAATTTTTATAAGAACTGTCGGCTATAATTAAGTAATATTAATCAGACATTTATTTAGTAGTAAAACTTATGACATAAAATAAATAGAGTTGATGTTGTTTTATTTAGTTGTTCAAATTTAGAACCAACACAAATTTGTGTGTATTATTTGTGTTTAAGTAAACTTAGCTTTTACAATTCTAAAATATGAATCATGATAAAAGTTATAGAGAATAAACAAACTTTGTTTTATTGCAGAAATAAATAAAATCGAACATTTAACGAACAAATTGTTAATGCTTAAAATATACCGAAATTGTGTAAAATAATGCTTAATAAATAAACTACTAAAGAAACAGTTTAAATAATAATATCATAAAGATTATCTAACTATAAATTTAACAATTTCAATTCTAACGTTGAAAAAGACTTAATCGAATCATTTTTAAAAAATTGCAAAAGAGCAAAATGATCAGAAATTATTCAAATGAATAGAATTTATTTAACTAAAAAAATGACTAATATAATAAATATTTATCACAAATAAAACACTTTTAGTTTAAACATGAGGAGTTGATGTTGTTGAAACTATCGTCACTTACTAAAGTCTTAGTTATACAAGGGTGTGAAGTTAGCAATGGATCCAGCAATAGATTTTAAAAAATTCATATCTCGGAAAAAACAAAAGCAAATTAAATGAAATTTAAAGATATACACTTCAAATAGCCTAAATTATTACCCCAAGAAATATAAAACCTTTAACTTTTACCCTTCATATTTTTTCACCCCTTCCAAAAATATGTTACGATTTTTTTTTAATTTGGCAATATTTCATAAAGTTACTTTTTAGCTCAAAACATCTATATAATACCTTCTTTTGATAAGTGAAATCAAAAAAACGTTTCGACACCCCTTTCGCCACTAAACTATTGTTTTATCCTAAGATTTTAAAAATTAATATCTCAGAGAAAAAACGTACAAATCGAATAAAATTTAAAATACACGATAAGAGATGTCTAAGTTATCACCCAAAAAAAACTGACCCATAATTTTTAGCTATAATATTTTTTCACCCCTTCCAAAAACGTATTCAATTTTTTTCTACTTTGGCAATGTTCCATAAAATTCATTTTTATCTCAAAATATCTCTATTCTACCCTCTTTTAATACACCTAATCAAAAAAACATTTCGTCACTCTGTTCACCCCTAAAATATTTTGTTTACCCCGTGAATATGGAAATCAATATTTCCGAGAAAGCAAAATCAAATCAAACAAAATATTACTAAGAAATACATCTTAATTAATAGCACAAAGAAGATCAACCCCTAAAATTACCCTTTCATTTTTTCTTGTCTTTAAATGTAATATATATATTTTTTTAAATTCACAATCTTTTTGTATGTTGATATGTATCATATATTATTTCTTTTCAATTGTGTTCGAAATATTCAGGATTCGAATCCTTTTATAGGATTTAAAGAAGCATTCGAATACTTTAGTTCAACTGGATTCGTGATCCGGATTCGTTACATTTTTTTAAGAGGATTCGTATTCGAATCCAAATCGTGGTGATTCGAATCCATATAAAAGGATTCGAATCCTTATGAAACGATTCGAATATTTATAAAAGGATTTGAATATTTATAAAAGGATTCGAATACTTACAAAAGGATTTGAATCGTCAAATATAATTCGAATTAATTGTGAGGATTAACATGAAAAATGTCTTTAGTGTGTTTTTAAATTTCTCGTTAAATCACTGTTTTATACGCGTGGCGCATGAAGTAAAATTTCGAGTTTAGAAAAGCCCCGTGAAAATTTGTCTCGGGTCGCTACGCGACCCTCGACAAATTTTCTACGCGGGGCTTTTCTAAACTCGAAATTTTACTTCATGCTTAGTCTGGGAGTGGACAACACTCGTTTAAATGAAGACCACCTCATACAGGACTGTCTCAGGTTAAACTGAGTCGATCTTATACAGTAATGACTTTGATTTTGACGTCATGTGAGAATTTCCGCGCGTGATAAGGCCGGCTCGGTTTAAATCGAGACAACCTTGCACAGTAATGATCTTGGTTTTGACGTCACGTACGGATTTCCACGCTTGACGACTTCAACCAAGGTGTGTAAGTTTGTCTTGATTTAAACCGAGCCGACCTTGTATTGTTTAATTACCTTGACGTCACGTGAGAACTTCCACGCGTGATGTCACCAATCAAGGTGGTAGTGTATAAGGTTGTCTTAATTTAAAACTGAGTCGACCTTGGTAGTTTAATTACATTGACTTTTCACGTCACGCGAGGAATTTCATGTGTGATGTCAGAAAAACTCCCTGTATTTCTCGGGATATAGATATTTCTAATAAAATCAAACTGAATTTGCTATGAAATAATAATAATAATAATAATAATAATAATAATAATAATTTATATCCCAACAGAAATACACATTTCAAATTACAGGGAAAAATATACAAAATTCTAGCAGAAAATTATTACATATACAATATTTAATTCAGTTAAACAATACTTAACGATATCTGACATAGTGACTAAATTAATACAGCGGACATTTGGTTAATAAATTGTTTACGACTACAACAAAAGATATCAGCAACGTTTTGAGAGTTATTATAATTGCGCATCATTGTATTGAGAGGGGAGTTGTAATATACATTACTTTGACTTCTATTACATACAAATTGTACGCTATTTCTACTACAAATCCTAGGTGTAAAAAAATTTAACTGAGCGAGTATACCGGGAGCATTTATATTGTTGTGAAGCAAATTGTAGAGAGTGGTTAATGAAGCGATCTTGCGTCGTGCAGATAAAGATTTTAACATAATATAATAAGTAAAAACCAGCATATTTTCAATTTCACAATATTTCAGTGTTTAATCCGTTTCGCTACGCAACTAAACCAAATTTTCAGAATTTTTAAAACTCTATATTTTACTTCGTGCTTAAACAAGGACAGTAAATCTATGTTAAAAAACAAAAATTAACATTTCATAAGATATAAACTTTTTGTCTCGTGTAATATAAGGCAAAAGTAATGTCAAATTATGAATTGGCTGCCATTTTATTAGAAATAAAAGAAATGGGCAATGTTTTGACTGAAAATTAATTTAAAGGTGTAAAATTGATAATATAAAGTTAAAAAATGATATCGGTCAAATGACCATCTTCTGAGTTGATGTTGATTGTGATCGTTTTACAACATTTTAAATTGTTGTTCGTAAATCATCTGGCCCCAAATTGGTGATTTCTTCTTTAATGTTGGCTTTCAAGACTTGCAAGGTTTGTGGTTTGTTGTGGTAAATGCGAAATTTCAAAAAGACACACAGGGAGTGGAAACGCTCGTTCGAAACTTCAAACTGAATGCTTTGATAAGAACATTAAATGACTAAAAATGTTTTTAAAGATAATAATCTAGTTTTTAAAATTATGTTTAATATTATTGAAAGTAAAACTGTCATGGTAGCCACAATCTGAAATGTTAAATTTTTCCGACATTTCCCTGATTCAAGAGTTTTTCCCTGGCCTTTTAATGTAACTTTATTCTGTGGGAAACCTCCATTTTTTTAAACTGTTTTCATTGTTTTTGTCAATATTTAAGTTAATTTTATAAATGTTTACGTGTTTTGTAATTTGCCTGCTGATTTTGACAATTTAATCATGTCATATGGCTTTTTTGTTATTGTTTTGGTGAATTTGAATATAATTCTATGACTTTTCTCTGACTTTCCCGGTTTTAATGATATTCAGTGAATTTTTTATCTATTTGAAGCTTTAAACGAGTGCTTTCCACTCCCAGACTAAGCATGAAGTAACATTTCGAGTTTAGAAAAGCCCCGTGAAAATTTGTCGAGGGTCGCGCAGCGACCCGAGACAAATTTTCGGGCTTTTCTAAACTCGAAATTTTACTTCATGCGCCACGCGTACAAAACACTGATTTTAAGTGAAGTTCAGAAACACACAAATACATCTTTAATCAGAGTAACAGGGAATCAGATGTTTAGTTTGTTATCAACGATGTTCAGTGTTATTAATAAATAATTAGGTTTTAAATATTTTTGTTAAAACAACTGGTTACGATATTTATACATAAATTGTTGAAAAAAAAATTAATAAAATCAAATTTATTCTTAAAGGATTTGTATTCGTGATTCGAAAAAACAGGATTCGAATCTTTGATTCGAATCATATTTATCTCTTACGAATCCTTTATTCGAGTAACCGTGAATCGAATCATATTAGGTGATTCGGATTCGTGCTATGTGTCGATGCACACTTTAAATTCGGTTACGTTACAGATGACAGATTTTTATTCTAGAACTAGTGGATTTATTTACTAATGTATTTCTAATTATTTAAACAGTTTTATGTTTATGTTTTAAACGTAATATTCGTATTTAATTTTATTTAACAAATCTGAACATATCTCGCATTTTTAAATATCGTTAAACAACTGATGTGATTTAAAAATGCGAACAATCATTAAATAGTTACCTAATTGTAATTTACAAAATATTACCTTGGTATTTTAGGAATATTATGTGAAATATATCAGTGTATAACTATAATTATGTAATTATATAACATTAATAATAATAATAATAATAATAATAATAATAATAATAATAATAATAATAATAATAATAATAATAATAATAATAATAATAATAATAATAATAATAATAATAATAATAATAATAATAATAATAATAATAATAATAATAATAATAATAATAATAATAATAATAATAATATAATAATAATAACTTTATTGCCCAACAGTTTTACACCAATTATAGGACAAAATTAATACATTTCTTACAGCTAGTCAACTAACATAAGATTATGTATATAACATGTTTAAAAATGTTATTGTAATTCCGAAAATATTCTCATTCTATTTTTTGAAGTCGGCGAAATTATTTAATTTAAAATATAGTTCTAGCGAAGGTGTATGGTTCGGTACGGATGGCCGTTTACTCTTAGTGCGCGTGCGCCAAAATACATTCGGCCGACCCACTTCTTTAGATCACGAACCGTCACTGGTCATAGGTATGGTTTGTTGTGGTTTATTTCTGTTTATCGACAAACTGAAGCGGATATTAGATTAGGGATTATACAATCATTTCCTTCATACAAATCCACAAAACCTGTGGATGAATAAAATTAAGCAACGAATTATGTCACAAAAGCTGCTCGCTTGCTCATTGTTGATGGTCTTTACGGTGTCGTGAATCGAACGGTGCCGGTGTTTTCGTTACGACCTATTTACACGTCAGGTTGAATTGGTAAGCAGTGGAGTTTGTCCTCTGTGTCGAACCAATTATTTCCGATACACTCAAGATTCCGTAATTTAGTTCGACGAATGAACATCATCGTGGAAATATTTATGTCTGTAAAATCTCATAAAATGTTTAGTTCAAAACAAGTGAAATTATATAACTTCGGGCAAAACCGGAAGTAGTATTACAAGTTAATACTACGCCAAAGTAAAACTATAGTTAAATTATAGATACATCCCAAAACTCAAATGTCTACCAATTATATTGCTTGAGTAATTGCGTAGCAAACTTTCATGTCCACACAGTATTTTGAATACTGATTTAACAGTGTATTTTTCATTTTACAATATTTCAGTGATTAATACGCTTGGCGCATAAAGGTTTCTAAAATAGGGGCAGCAATGTTTAAAATTTTTGGAACTCATGGTCTGTACTATTTCAATAAAAGTATAACATGTTTATTGTAAGGACTTTATTTCCCAGTACTTGTACCTAAAATAAATATTTTTATTACAATGCTTTTCTTCGTAGCACTTGATCTAGTTCATTCATCACATAATATATTTTTTATTCACCGTCAGCATCTGCGTAACTTCTCCACCCCTCAGCGTTATGTAATTTAATAAGGGGTTGCTTTTGTTCCTGTATAACGCTCACAACGATCCGGAGCTCTTGAATATAATTAAATTGCACGCGGGGCTGTCTTACCCTCTTGGGTGAACACATCTATCGCGCAAACCAATTATGTCAGTTTTATTTAAAGGCTTTACAAAAAAACAGATATTGAGGTAAGCTTCATCGTTTCGATGACTCGTGCATATTGTTGAATTACATTCACATCTTAAATGTGGTTTTCAGTTCAGTGAGAGTTTGAATTAGGAAGATCTATTTCAAAGTTTCTTCGAAATACAGGGAGGGGCAGAAAAAGCTATCCGATTTCAAATCCCTTTTTCTCAGAGGAGGGAACAGGTAGAGTAGTGGGGTAAAAACCGTTAGAAAGCCGGTTTTATGCCATTTGTCATTAGTCAATATGCCTTGGTCTGGTGAACATCGCGCTTTTGTTATTGAGCGATTTATCGAAAACGGCGGTTCGATAATTGCTACACAACGTGCTTTTCGAATTCATTTCGGACTCGGGCGTCATGATCCTGTTCCACATCACGCTACGATTAAAGTGTGGGCGTCAAATTTTCGACAGACGGGTTCAGCATTGAAAAAGAAGTCGCCTGGACGTCCCAGGACAGCAACAGGACCTGAAAACGTGGCCAATGTGAGAGCCGCGATTGAACGTTCCCCGCGTCGTTCGGCACGAAAACATTCGCTCGCTTTGGCGATTTCCAACCGCAGTATTCGGCGAATTTTGCACCGGGACCTCAAAATGCATCCCTACAAAATGGTTGTTGCACAGGAATTAATTGAAAGGGATTTTGAAACCCGTATGAACCTGTGTCGCGATCTCCGAGAACTCCCAATAGACGATGTTGTGCTCTTCACGGACGAAGCTCATTTTCACCTTTGTGGCGCCGTAAACAGGCAGAATTTTCGATATTGGAGTGACGAAAATCCTCGGGAAATCCATCAGAAACCCCTCCATAGCCCAAAAGTGACTGTGTGGTGTGCTCTTTCCCGCCTAGGCGTCTGGGGGCCTTACTTTTTTTGAATAAAATGGGCAAACCGTAACGGTCAACAGCGAGCGCTATTGTTTTATGCTGGTAAATTTTCTTCAACCCAAAATGGAAGAAAATGGCGTGGAAAATGTGTGGTTTCAACAGGATGGTGCAACCGCCCACACATCGCGACGATCAATGGACATTCTCAGGGAAATGTTTCCCGGACGCCTCATTTCTCTGAGAGGTGATGTTGGCTGGCCGCCGCGCTCACCGGATCTCACTCCATGTGACTTCTTCCTTTGGGGTTACCTCAAATCGAAGGTATTCCAGCATCGACCAAGGACCCTTCTCGCTTTACGAAGGGAAATTGCTCGGGCAATTGAAAAAATTCCTGTGGAAATGACGGTGAAAGTCATGGAAAGCTACCGCGAGCGCCTAAATCAGTGTATCCGCTCCCAAGGACGACATTTGAGTGATGTGCTTTTCAAAACTTAAATTTAAAAATGGCATAAAATTTGCGATATGTTAATAAAAAAAATTTTTTGTCAAGTTAAGTGGTTTTAATTTTATAACGTTTTGAAATCGGATAGGTTTTTCTGCCCCACCCTGTACATCCTGATGATATTAACTCTCGGTGGACAGCCTTCCGATCCGTTGCAGGATCTGTTGAAAGGAGCAAAACTTAGCAGACTTTCTTTCTAAAAGCGCGTCTATACCCAACGAATATTTCAATCACTAAATTGTTTCTATTCGAATATCCAAATATTTGAATATTCGAATATTTAAAGATTTGAATATAATTTTCAACGAATATTGGAATATTTAAATATTTGAAAAGTTTGGAAATATAAATATTTAAAAACGTTTTTGAATGAATATTAATTTATTTAAATATAAGAATAATTGAAATTTTACAGCCTTAACAATATATTTTAAACTTTACTTGAAATCAGTGTTTAATACGCCTGGCGCATGTAGTAAAATTTCGAGTTTAGAAAAGCTTGAAAATTTGGAGCGATCAAACCAAATTTTCAGGCTTTTATAAACTCGAAATTTTACTTCATGCTTAATCTGGAATTGGAAACACTCTCCACCCGTAATGAACATTTTGAACTATAAGCTATTAATTTTATTTTGAATTATGAACAATTACTTGATATTATTTCACTGATTTAAAAATCAGTGAAACAATACCAAGTGTTTTAATAATAAATTATAACTTAACATATTCATCAAGTACGTAATTTATACAACTATTCAATATTTACTTACACGAATTACATAATCTAGCATCCATTTTAGTCTAGTATCCACAATTTTCTATAAACTTCTCTTATTGACTAATTTCCGAACACAGGCCTTTCATTAAATAATTTTAAAAGGCACTTTCCTTTCCCGACAACAGGTAATTATCACCCATTAAGGTGGTCATTAACACACACACGCTTGGTGCAGCGATAAATAAAATTCCCATCTCGACAACGTACAGATAATCGCATTTATTAACATTAGCAATATTTACTGTAATCTATTTGCTTAAAATTACGATCGTGTAGCGTTAATTGATGCAAATACAAGCGCAGGTAAAAGCGTTTAATCGCATAAATATTTACACATGGTAATTCAACAATACGAACGATGCGACAAGAAGGAGATGAAATCATATCTATTCATATAAATGTGCAATTTACATAAATAAATGAATTTGTAGAATGTTTCATTTACTGTTCATTGCAAAGAAAATCAACCTGTTTGATGATTAATTAATATATTTTTTAAACACAGAGAGTTACAAACTTCATTTACAGTACGTTACAAAGAAAATCAGCTTCTTTGAAGATTAATAATAATAATACCACACAAAGGACAACAGAGGCTACGGACCTAGGTCTTTCAGCAAAAATATTAATACTTTCGTATGTCAAGTTCATAATCAACAAAAGTTTTCAGGAAAACTAGATAACTTAAAGTAGTAATTTAAAAATAATAATTAAACAATTAGGAACAATGTATTTAATCATTTCGCGGACCATATTTTGCTACTTGCAGACCACCGGTTAGAAACCACTGAATTAGTTTAGTTTAGTTTATTGACGAATAATCACCTATTACAATAATATACACAAAAGGAAG